>JADMNL010000032.1:148435000-149752500 GCA_016271365.2 Neoceratodus forsteri | reverse complement strand
AGTCTGGGGACTTGGTGTTCTTTTTAGTTTTTTAACACCAGGCCTCCATGGAAGTCATTTATAGTTATCTAGGCATTGGCCAGTTGGCTCATGCCTATGGAATAGATGTCTGACGTTGGTCTCTATTCCCGTTAATCCCCGGTTGGAGGACTTTTGCCCTCACCTTTCTACAAGCAGTCACACTTTTTTTCAAATGGGTTCAGATCAGGATCCCATTGTAGACACTGACCCAAGAGACACACTTCTTAGGCTAAATAAACTCTCCCAGTATTTAATATGTTATATAAATGGCTAATAAGCATCTTAAGCTCTACTCCCTGAATGTAAGTGGCCTGGGGAGCCCTATAAAGCGTACCAGAATGTTGACCTTGCTAAGAAAGAGTCAGGCTGAACTGACTTATATCCAAGAAACGCATATAACGGCTGCTGAGCACAAGAAATTGACAGCTGGAGGATTCAACCAAGTCTTCTCCTCTGCATGTGAGGGGGGAGGAAGAGGGGGGTCACCATCCTGGTAGCCAGCAATATCCCTTTCCAAGCCACCAGGGAATGTGTGGACCTGGAGGGTCGTCTGATTATTGTGCAGGGGGTCCTGCAGGGCCGTGAGGTGACCATGGCAAATATTTACCTGCCCCCGGATGCCAACACCCCCACCATATGCCACCTCCTCAATAAAATAGTTGAGCTGACCTGTGGCACACTAATGCTTGCGGGAGACTTTAATATAGCCTCCGACTCAATCCTTGACACTACAAACAGTTCCGGGGAAAACAAGCGGCATCCCATAAATTCTTTAAACGTTTTATATGGGAGGTTGGCTGGCTCGATGTATGGCGATCCCTCCACCGTAGGGATAGGAAGTACACATTTTACTCAGCAGCGCATGGAACCTACACCTGTACTGACCACTGCTATACTCAGCAGGAGTTCTTGGGGGTAGTGGTAGATTCCTCAGTGGGAGATATTTCCCACTCAGACCATGCTCCCCTGATTTCCTCTTGGGATCTGGGGATGGAAAGGCGTAACACCATCTGGAGGTTCAACCCGATCCACCTCAAGAGTGAAACCTTTAGAGAATTCCTGAGGGATAGGATAGAGGAGACTCTGGAGGACAATGCTGATCCAGGCATTTCCCCCCATATTATATAGGATACCCTGAAGGCTGCAGTACGCAGACATTTAATTAAACACACAGCAACCCTTGCTAAAATTCATAACTCTAGGCGTGCACAGCTGGAACAAACCCTTCATTTCATACAGGCAGCACATCAGCAAGGGGACCTCACAGTTAGTGCCCAACTTCACCAGGTCAAAAGGCACCCGGACACCTTGTGTGTCCAGCAGACAGAGATAGCGTTGTCCTTTTTGAGACAGCGGTATAGGGAAATAGGCCCACGGGCCTCCCAGCCACTGGTTTACCGCAGCTGCTATTAAAGACCCTTCCACGGGGGCTGTTCATACTAAACTCAACCACATTTCCCGAGCCTTCTGTGACTATTATAAGCCCCTCTACACCGCCAAACAACCTGAGGACCCTGAGGTGATTAATACATTTCTGTCACCTTTTCTACTCTCAAGTCTAAGCCGGGAACAAAAAGAAGATCTGGTAACCCTCATTACACAGGAGGAACTGGCAATGGCCTTCTCCAGGTCTAAAACCATGAAGGCACCGGGTCCCGATTGCTAGGGTGCGGAATTTTATAAATATGTCACACAATCAGTCAGCCTGGTTTTGCTACAAGTTTACAATGCAGTCCTTCAGGGAACCTCTGACCCTCCCCCCAGCTAGTCCTATTTCCCCCTCTTTAGGGGGACCCGGCAGGGCTGCCCCCTATCACCAGGACTTTTTGCCATCTTTATCGAACCCTTGGCACTGGCTAACAGGCAGTCCGCATCGGTTATGGAAGTGCGAGTGGAGGGGATGGAACATCGTATTGCTCTATATGCAGATGATGTCGTCTTGTTCCTCTCCAACCCATCACAAACTATTCCCGCAGTTTTTCAAATTCTCGAGACCTTTGAGGCATGTTCAGGATACAAACTAAATACGTCCAAAACGGATGCCCTTGCGTTTCACTATGTCCCTCCCCCCTCACCTCAAACAGACCTATTCATTTCGGCGGGACCCGAACAAATTGAAGTATCTAGGTATATATATCTCTCTCTCTCTCACATGATGCACAGAGCACCATGCGAAATAATTATGACCAGTTCTATACACAACTCCAACAAGACCTGTCCAGATGGAAAATCCTCCCTCTGAACCTATACCAAAGGGTGGAGGTGATCCGGATGGTGGTCTTGCTGAGGGCCCTCTATCTCTTTCAGAACATACCTCAATATATCCCAACTAAAACACTCCAGGCATGGAATAAGGTGATCCTGGAATACATTTGAGCAGGTAAGCGTCCGAGAGTGAAGTTTTCAATTCTTTTGCTCCCTAAGGCTCAAGGAGGGTTAGCCCTCTCTAACTTAAAACTCTAGAACTGGGCCTCACACCTCACCTTTTTGGCTATCCGATATATGAGGGGGATCTCCCACAATGTGGAGAGAAATAGAGGAGGAATTCTTCCTCCATGATGACTTTATTAAGACCACATTGTACCAGACCCTCCTTTCCACGTCGAGGGTCCCACCTAGCCCCTGGCTTCAACACCAAATTACGCAAACACTTCTCATTACAACCTTTCATAATGTTGCTTTGCTGGAAAATTTCCTCCCTGCCCAAACAGACCACACGTTTAGTGATTAGAGCCATCTAAAACTCCTTTTCTTTCTACAATTTCTAAGTGGCCCCACTTTTAAATCTTTCAGGAGTTGCTTGAGATCCACCGACTTCGCCAAATGGACTTTTACAGATACTTCCAGCTGAGACACTATTATTACTCTCTTTCTATGGTTGCAATCAGTTCAGAGGGTCGTCCCCCTCTTATCAGCCTCCTCCAGAGTGTTCTTCTCTCCGCAGAAATACCACATGCAGTTTCCACCTTTTATAAAGCCCTCATCATCACAACTGATGATAGCCCCAAGTCAATTATCGATAGGTGGAGTGGGGAGCTGGGGGTGAATATTACCCCTCAACTTTGGAGCTTAAGTTGCCTGGCTACATCCAGACTCACTTTCTCCCATAACTGGTGCCTTTTTGCTTGGCAGCTTTGGATCTGGTACTTTCGAACCCCAATGATCACCTCTCACTATCTATCATCCGGTTCTGCTCAGTGCTGGCGCCTATGTGGACACCCCTCAGCTCACCACTCACATACTTTTTAGTTGTGTCCTATGCTACAGCCATTTCTCACATCGCTGGGCCAGGAGTTGGGAGTACTCTTTGGCCAGGCGGTCTCCCTCACTGGAGAGTTATTTATATTGCATGTATTTCCCCAGGATTTCGGAGGCTCACACAAACGATATCTCCTGGGTGTGGTCCTCCTGGCTGCCAAGAAGGCAATAACAAGACACTGGCTCACAGCCCGGGTACCTACACTCCAAGAATGGAGGGACATAGTCCACCTCATATATAAGGCTGAGAGGAACTCATGTCTTCTGAATGATAGATTAGAACAATGTCCCCTGAGATGGAACAGATGGATCATATACATTATGGCTAAAGACCCAAACTTTATTCCCTGAAGTGCGGGGGGGGGCTGTATGTGGGTCTGGAGGGACCTAGATGGAGGGCCCATTATTGGAGGGAGGGGGCTGGCCTGGGACCATGTGTTGCATTATAACCCCCCCCCAAAAAAAAATGAGGGACTGAATCCTCTAGCATACAGGAATTCTTCTACTATTAGTGCTCATTTCTACATTTTTACTCTTTAAACTCATCAATTATCGCCTATTTACTGTTTTAATCACTTTAAAGCTGGACAAGATTATTGTTGTTTCTTTTTATTATGTTTGCTTGCACGCATGTGCAAGAAACATAGTGCCATCATCCGAGTTTTCAGAGGTGTGGCAGCCCTCTTCAGTGTGTTTGCAGGCGCGGCCGCAGTTCTCCAATGCCTGCTGAGCTGTCTATGACAGCTCCAAAATGCAGTGGCATACAGCTGAAAGGGGGAGCTACGCTCCAGTGAGCAGCGATCAGATATTGCCTGCTCATGAGCACTCCCCCCCACACACACACGCGCACGCTGCGTGCTCGGCCCCCCCCCACGCACACAATATATAGCCGACGGGGGTGCCCAATCCCCTGCTGGCTGTGCTGTGCCCCCAAAGCCTTCCAAATGCCATGCTGGGTGCCCACCCCAGTGTGGCTACATGTGTATAGCCTGATGGGGTGCCCAATCCCCAGTCGGCTCCACTGTCTCTCCCCATGCCGTTGCCGGCCAGGGTGCCCAATCCCCATCGGCTTCAGTTGTCCCAAGCATCCAGGTGCCACGCTGGGAGCCCACCCCAAGCGTGGCAAGATGTTCTGGCGACGGGGTGCCCAAACCCCGTCGGCTCCAGCCCCCAAACACCCTTTCCAGCTGCCATGCTGGGAGCTCACCCAGCGTGGCAAATGTCCCGCATAGTCTAAAACCCTGTAAAGAAGAAAACGTTTCCTCGCAGTCCCCCCCAACAACCCGCAACACCCACTGCAGACCCTGCCTCTCCACACCCCCCTTCACCCCATACTTACCTCCGGAGCTCGGCGCGACTATCATCGGTGGACCAGGAACACGTCTGCACTCTTCAAAGCTGACCGCGAACTGAGGAAATGCCGGTAAGCTGTATAATGGGATAGATAGGGTTTTTTCAACTTTGCTGCATATCTCAGGCATTTTTTGGAATTTTTGTACCAAATTTTCAACATGGGGTTTTTGGGACCCCTTCTCATGAATGCTGTCACTGTCATGGCGTTATTCTGGCCGGAGGTGATTCCGCAGTCGCTGTGAAATCACCTTCGGGACTGATTACTAACGATACTGCCAGTGTTCATAAGGTGGGCTCTCAAAGAATCCTATTTTGAAAATTTGGTGGAAAAATTCCAAAAAATGACTGTTTTACGAGTGTGTTGCGCAGTTCCTACGCAGACTCGTAAGTTCAAATTTTTAATATTTTCACTCCAGATTTTCAATATTGCCATTTTACCACACCTTATTATGAGCAGTACAGCTGTCATTTTTCACATCTCACCCAAAACATGTTTCCGCCCAGGTAGCGCACAATGGCGCAGTCGGTGTGCAAAATCAATGTACGGGACAAATTAAGAAAATCTCAGTGACACTGTTCATGAGCAGAGGTCTTAAAATGGCTATGTTGAAAATTTGGTGAAAACAAATTCCTAAAAATGGCTGTTTTACGAGCGTGCGTTGCGCAGTTCCTACGCACACTCATAAGTTCACGAATTTTCAGTATTTTCACTCCAGATTTTCAACATTGCCATTTTACCATACCTCCTTATGAGCAGTATAGCTGTCATTTTTCACATCTTGCCCAAAATGTGTGTCCGCCCATGTAGTGCACAATAGAGCAGTCGGTGTGCGAAATCAATGTATGGGACACATTAAGAAAAGCACAGTGACACTGTTCATGAGCAGAGGTCTTAAAATGGCTATGTTGAAAATTTGGTGAAAAAATCCCTAAAAATGACTCTTTTACGAGCATGCATTGCACAGTTCCTACGCACGCTTGTAAGTTTGTGAATTTTTAAAATTTTCAATCCAGATTTTCAACATTGCCATTTTATTACACTTCCTTATGAGCAGTACAGCTGTCATTTTTCACATCTTGCCCAAAACATGTTTCCGTCCATGTAGCGCACAATAGTGCAGTCGGTGTGCGAAAGCAATGTTTGGGACAGATTAAGCAAATCACAGTTACACTGTTCATTAGCAGAGGTCTCAAAATGGCTATGTTGAAAATTTGGTGACAAAAGTCCATAAAATGACTGCGTTACAAGTGAGCAATGCGCAGTTTCCACGCACCCTTGTAAGTTCATGACTTTGTAATATTTTCAGTCCAGATTTTCACCAGTGGCATTTTTCCACACTTCCTTACGAACAGTACAGCTGCCATTTTTCACAATGTGGCCGAAATGTGTTTTCACACTTTCAGCACAGAGATGCGTGGTCGCTGTGGGAAATCATTGTTCGGGACAGATAAAGAAAATCACAGTGACACTGTTCATGATTGGAGGTCCCAAAATGCCTGTGTTGACAATCTGCTGTAAAAATCCCAAACTAATTACATTACGGGTGTCGTTGCACAGTTTCTATCTGCACTGCGACTCCACCAGTTTTTTATATTTTTACTGCAGATTTGCAACATTGCCATTTTTACACCTCCCCCACGAACAGTACAGCTGTCATTTTTACATCCTGTTCGAATGTTTTGCACCTGTGGTGCTAAATGCCGTAGTCGCTGTGCATAAGCAGCTTTCGGCTAACAAACTGACATTGCCACTGTTCATGAGGTGGGGTCACAAAAAAAACATGTTGAAAATTTGGAGTGAAAATACCAACGAATGCCTGAGGTATTAGGGTTTCCAACCATAACGCCCAACCCTGTAGAGAATGACAGGCATCAGGGGTGTGATTTGGGATTCTTGACTGTAGTGCTCATACCATTCCACACCCTGCAGCCAGTGAGAGGCATCGAGGTATGCCTTGTACTCTTTGGCCCCAAACTTCACCCCATTCTCCTATACCGCACCCATCTCACCGTGTTTCCTGATGGAATGGGGTGCGCATAAGGGCCAAAGACCCCAAGGCACACCGTGACACTTGTCAGTGTCTGCAGGGTGGGGTGGGGTGTGGTGAAATGGCGTGGCCGTTATGCCTGACAACCAAAAGGCACACCCCAATGCCTGTCACTCTCTGCAGGGTGGTGGTGGGGTTGGCTTCAGTTCAATACTTCACTGCCATTCCTATTACGCAGCTCTGTAACTTCTACACTACCACTGCCAATGCCAGCAAGCAAACATTCGGCATTGACAAATGCTTGTTTATGTAGCCTAAGGCTGTAACAAATTGTATCCCAGTCTACATGATTAACTGTACTTAATGTCTGCTGACTGCTTGTACCCTGTTGGGGGAAAAAAAAAAAGAAAAAAAGTTAATAAAGATTATAGTTACCAAAAAAAAAATAAATAACAAACGTGGCTTTCTGGTACCTAGGATTATTTTACAACAGACCTGATACAAGTGTGAGCTGCACTGACGATGAAATAGGACTGGAGAGGGAGTAAAAGCACCAGGCTCAGAATATGTATGTTTTTCTTTCAAAAGTCACTGTACGAAATGGATCAGGGCCCACACAGCCTGCAGGATTGAGTGGTGTGGACCTCCCAGCTTTACAAATAATGGCGATGCTGACTAAAATCCAGGCAACCAGAGAGGAAACTAACAGGTGCCTTGCAGCAGTTGAAGCAAGGCTTAGCAAAATGGATCCTAAAATCCAGGATAATGCCACCTCCATCAAGGAGCTCCCCAGAGGTTCAGAGAGGCAGAAGGAAATTAATGTGGCAGTGATGAAAGATCTTAATTTCCTCTAGGCTAAGATGGAAGCCCTTGAAAACACTCGACATCAGTTGAATATTCATATTGTGGGCTTCCCTTCCCAACTGGCTAGCAAGAATGAACTGCTTCCTGTAATTCAAAAAATGATTTTTACCAACCTGAGCTTGCTGCCAGTTGAGTCAGGGATCACCCACAAGCAGGTTTTTGCCATCCCGATGCAAGCCCGAACTCGGGGGCGGAGACTCACAGAGGCCTATGACTGTGGTGGCGCCACCTTATCCAGCATGGAGGCACATATTCCATTACTCCAAGCAGTGTGACAGTGAGACAATATCATCTGGGAGGAAAGACAGATGGCGTTTTTTCCACATATCTCCTCCCAGATGCAGATGAGGAAAAAGAACTGCAAACGATTAAAAATACTCTGCAGGATAATGGGGTTACTGCACAACTTTTGTTACCAACATGACTTCAGATCTGCCATAAGAATAAGAGCCATGTCTTTACTGACCCAGAATCTGCATCTGTTGTTACGGACAAACTGGTGGCTCCTACTGTGACCGATGCGTCCGACCAGGCTGAAGAGGGCTGAAGTTGTGTTTTGCTTGCCATTCTACCTTTTGTCCAGCTGACTGGATGTAATGTTTACTTACTGACTCCCAAACAGATGTTTGACGCTTTTCTAAATATAGTCTACTATTAGTCTGCTGAGGTCTGTTTTATTAATAAGTGTTAGCATGCTCATTACTTTCTTTATTGTAATGTTCCTGTTTATACCCTGAAGGAAGGCACTGTTATATTTGGCGTGATACATGCTTGTTCAGTATTCCGCAGATGTTAGCCAGATTTTCTAAATGCCTCTCCACCTGCTGCATTTTGTGGCCACAGAGGTGGGGTGAAATGTAACTTAACTGAACCTAGGACTTCTGAATCTATTCAGTGGGCTTCCTGTAGGGGTGTACCAGCACCCCTCCCACCCGAACATTTATATATCCTGTGGAAGTAGGAAATACTGACATAATATACTTCAAATTTATATGTGGTGAGAAAGTACAGTTACGTAAGAACTTACCGTAACAGTAGATCTTCAAGAACAGCTCTTGCAGCAGGTTACACCATTAGGACTGAAGCTGGCAGGCGCCAGGACGCCACAGAAATTTTCTAGCAAGCAGTATTCGGTGGGGACCGCCCCCAACATTGGTCCCGCCCCCCCGACATCAGGCATAGTACATAAGGGGGCGGTCCCCCAGAATCCCCAGTTTTCCCGCCGGAGACTCCCAGCTGCTGGATGACATCAGAAGAAGAGACCGAGGATCCACCATCAAATGGCAGTCAGAGAGATCCTGAGACACCTGATCCTAGAAGAAGGATGTTGGAACTAGAATCTACCTCCAGCGGGGTGGTGGGAGTGAAAGTACCTGCTGCAAGAGTTGTTCTCGAAGATCTACTGTTAAGATAAGTTCTTACGTAACTGTACTATCTTACTTCGAGAAACAGCTCTTGCAGTAGGTTACACCATTAGGACTGATTCCCAAGCAATAATGGAAATCCCACACCATTGGGAGGAGGTAAGGTAGACATCCTTAATGGAACCTAAGCCTAGGACAGAAGTCCTTGAAGGACTGCTAGACCAAAACCTGCTCTTCGCCTCGATACAATATCCAGGCTATAATGCCTGATGAAAGTGTGCACGGGGCTCCAAGTAGCTGCAGCACAGATGACCGAGGTGGACCCATTCTTAAGGGCCGCAAAGGAGGTAGCCACCCCCCCTTGTGGAATGACCCTTAACCATGCCCGGTAAGGGTTTGTTGCGCTTCTGGTAACAGAACGTGATACACTGAGCCACCTGGACAGCGACTGTTTGGAAACAGGAGCTCCCATCATCCTGTGGGCAAAGAAGACAAAAAGCTGGTCTGATTTTTGGTGGTGTTTGGTTCTGGTCAGGTAGCATCGGAGACACCTATACACATCTAGGGTGTGCAACAGGGCCTCTCCTCGATTCGAACAGTTGGGAAAGTACACTGGTAGATCAATGTCCTGATTAAGGGTGAGAGCTGAGACCACCTTAGGCAGAAATGTGGGATTAGTCCATAGGAATACCCTGTCTTGAAGAAAAAACCAATAAGGCTCTTTGCACATAAGTGCATGGAGTTCAGAAATTCTTCTGGCTGAGGTAACGGCAACTAAAAACAACGTCTTCCAAGTGAGAAGACGTAGCTCGCAATCCGTGGCTGGTTCAAAGGGTGGCAGCATAAGCTGCTCCAGGACAAAGGGTAGATCCCATGGCGGAATTGGATCCTTAATCGGAGGTCTAAGGTGGAGAATACCTCTCAGGAAGGCTCGTGCCGTATCTGAGATATGGTGCGTTGGCCTATAGGACAATGATAGGCTGATATGGGACAGAGGTGTACTTTGATCGAGGAGTAGGCCAAGCCTGTCTCAAAAAGAGACAAGAGGTAGTCCAAGACCGACTTTTCTGGACAGTCTGGAGGCGAAACCCCCCGCGCTTTAGCCCATAGGCAAAAACCGCGCCATTTCATGGCCTAAGTAGCCTGAGTGGCCAGTTTTCTCACGGCCACCAGAACATCAGCTACCTCTTGTGAGACCTCGTGTTGCAAAATGGCGATGTCTCTAGAAGCCAAGCATGCAGACTCAGCGAACGAAGGTCCAGATGGATCAAGGAGCCCTCCTCCTGAGACAACAAGTGAGAGCTGATTGGCAGAGGCACCGGAGGTTCCTGGGATAGTTGATGTAGTAGAGGGAACCAGATCTGCCTGGGCCAGAACAGCGTGATGAGTATCAGCGTCGCTTGCTCTGTGCGAAGTTTCAAAAGAACCCTCTGGATCAACGGAAAGGGGGGAAGGCATAGAGGAATCTGCCTGCCTAGTAGAGGGACAACGTGCCTCGCCAGAAAACACCTGGCCCTGGATCTAGCGAGCAAAAATTGGGCAGTTTTGCGTTGAATGGGGACACGAAAAGGTCTAACTGTGGTGTACCCCATCTGTGAAACAGATCCTCTACTACCTCCTGAAGTAGTTTCCACTCGTGGACTCTAGCCTGAGAGTGGCTCAGGCTGTCTGCAATGACATTGTCCACTTCTGGGACATGAACAGCAATGAGGTTTGTGCCGTGTTGCAAAGCCCAGTCCCACATCCTCATGGCCTCCCTGCAAAGCGGGTAGGAATGGGTGCCTCCTTGTTTGTTGAGGTAATACATCACCGCAGAATTGTCTGTTTGTAACAGAAGGGTACCCGGTGGAATCTCCAACTGGAAGGCCTGCAGGGCGTAAAGAACTGCTCTCATTTCCAGAATATTTATGTGGAGATGAGTTTCTTGGGCTGTCCACAGGCCCTGAGACCGGACACCATCGAGGTGTGCTCCCCATCCGAGCCCTGAGGCATCTGTGGAGAGTGTCACAATCGGAGACGGTGCAATAAAGGGGACCCCTGCTGATAGATTCTTCGGATCTAGCCACCATTGCCAATTCCGGATTATGGTCTTCGTGATCCAGATTGGAAGCTGCAGATGGTCTTGCTTTTGATCCCATTGGACCCGTAACATCCACTGGGTGACCCGCATGTGGAGACAAGTAAGCGGGACTGTTGCAATGGCCGTAGCCATGTGTCTGAGCAGGCAAAGGACCAATCTGGCAGGAACGGTCTTCTTCGCCGAAATGTCCCTGATGAGGGATCTGATGTGTTCCGCTCTGTCCTAGGGAAGAAAAGCTTTCCCCTGGATGGTGTCCAGAACTGCGCCTATGAACTGCAGAGTCTGTGACGGAACCAGGCGTGACTTCTTTTGATTGATCATGATGCCCAGCATCTCGAACAGAGACTGAGTATAATGGATGGCGGACATCAAGGCCCCCTGAGAGGGCGCCATGAGAAGCCAGTCATCCAGGTAGGGGAACACATAGTGGCCTTGTCTCCTCAGAGTCGCCGCTATGACTGCCATACACTTCGTGAAAACTCGAGGTGCCGATGATAGTCCGAAGGGCAGGGCTGGGAACTGATAATGGTATCCCTGGAACTCAAAGTGCAGAAACTTCTTGTGCGCTTGAGCAATGGGTATATGCAGGTAAGCATCCTGTATGTCCAAGGATGCTAGAAAGGCAACCTGCTTGAGCATGGGAATCAGACCTGGGAGGGTCACCATGCGGAAGCGTTTGTACAGGACCGACTCGCTGAGGTCACTGAGTATTGGACGGAGGTCCCCTGTTTTCTTGGGAAGCAGAAAGAAGTGAGAATAATACCCTGCACTCCTCTGGTTCCGTGGTACATGCTCTATCGCTTCTTTTTCCAGGAGTGCGAGCACCTCCTGCTGTATGAGCAGGGTCTGCTAACCTGAATAATGGGAAAGCAGGGGAGGTCTTGCCGGTGGGTGGTCGAGAAATTCTATAAAGTGACCTTTCTTGACCAATTGGAGGACACACCGGTCGGTGGTAATCGAGTGCCACCCTAAAAAGTGGCGAGCGATGCGACCCCCGACCTTTTGTGCCCGTTGATCCAGAGGAGGGGCCGGGGCCGAGAAGGAGTCATGCTGTGGCAACACTGGTCCCTGCAGACTGGGCAGGTTCAGTGTAGCGTTGGACTCTGCCTGGGGATGACTTAGCCTGGGCTTTCCACTGAAAGGTGCCCCTTTGTTGCTGGCCGGAACATGGTTGCTGCCTTTGTTGCTGGCTGCGAAAACGGCTCTGGTTCCAACGAAAGGAACTGGGCCTGGGTCTGTACATGGCCTGTACAGACCTGACTGTCTTCCCAGCATCCTGGAGTTTGGTGATAACCTTCTCCAAGGGTTCACCAAAAAGTACTTTGCCGTTGTAGGGGACATCAAGAATGTTCTTCTGTACGTCCGGGGTGAACCAGAGACACGGACTCAAGAGTGTCGCCGGAGACAGATGCCTGAAGCTGCAGCTCTGGTGGACGGGTCCGCAGAATCGTATACATAGATACATAGACAGTGTCGGCAGATAAGGGCCTATGGCCCACCCAGTCTGCCCATTTGTGCTTGAAAGTTCAGTTTATGTTTTTCAAGAAGTCTGTTGCCCCTTAACCCTGACCTCCAGAATTCCTTTATGTCTATCCCATGCATTCTTAAATCCCATGATTGTTTCAGCCCCCACCACTTCCTCTGGCAGGGTGTTCCACTTGTCCATCACCCGTTCTGTGAAGAAATTCTTCCTCACATTTCCTCTGAATCGTCCTCCCTCCAACTTCATCCCATGCCCTTTAGTCCTGGAAAGTACAGTTACGTAAGAACTTACCGTAACAGTAGATCTTCGAGAGAGGCTCTTGCAGTAGGTAATTACATATAGGACTGACATCGGCAGGCGGCAGGACCCCACGGAAAAATTTCTAGCTAGCAGTCCCTGGCGAGGGACTGCCCCATGTCAGGTGACCGGCGTCAGACGACGTCATTATAAAGGGATGGTCCCGGACGCCCGCCTTCCAGTTCTTTCCCGCTACAAGCCTGGATGAGAGAGAAGCAGATATTTCCCTCAATGGAAAAGGAGCTGAAAAAGCCTAGGGGGATGCAGGGCGGGAAGGTAATACCTACTGCAAGAGCCTCTCTCGAAAATCTACTGTTACAGTAAGTTCTTACGTAACTGTACTATCTTACTTCAAGAGGGCTCTTGCAGTAGGTAATTACATATAGGACAGAATCCCAAGCAGTCTGGAACAAATGAAAGGCACCGGGAGGAGGAACTACTCCAAGAAGAAGTGAAAGCCTTGCAAACCTCAAGACAGGAGGCCTTGCAAGACCGCTAACCCGAAGCCTGCTCTACGGTGAGAGGCAATGTCCAAACTGTAATGTTTCGTAAAGGTATGGACGGAAGTCCAGGTGGCGGCAGCACAGATGTCTGCCGCAGACACATTCTTGAAACAAGCCGCAGAGGCCGCTACTCCCCGAGTGGAGTGACTCTGACTTGACCCGGAAGGGTCTTCTGTACTTGTCATAACAGAAGGTGATGCAATGAGCTAACCACTTCGACAGGCATTGCTTGGAAACAGCATTGCCTTTCCTTTTGTGAGCAAAAGGGACGAACAACTGATCAGTCTTTCTGAGATCCTTCGTCCTATCGGTGTAGTATCTCAGAATCCTGTGAACATCCATGGTATGGAGCAAATATTCTCCATGGTTGGAGTACTGCGTGAAAAAGGCAGGTAATTCTATACACTGATTTAAGGTAGACTCCGCTACCACTTTAGGTAAAAACTTAGGGTTCGTGTGAAAAGCTACTCGTTCCTTGTGAAAATCAAATAGGAATTTACATAAGGGCCTGAGCTCGGAAATTCTTCGAGCGGAAGTAATGGCCACTCAAAAGAGCCGCCTTCCACGATAGAAACTTCAGATCTGTGGAGGCCGTGAGGCTCAAGGGGAGGAAGGGGGTGTTTTTTAGAACAAAGTTCAAATCCCAAGGGGAGCAGGAGTCCCGACAGGGGCCTGAGATGAAGGACCCTCTAAGAAAAGTCTCGGATACTCTAATTGGGGCAAAGGCTTTATCAGCGAAAGGAACATGGTAGGCTGAAATAGCGGCCATGTGAACCTTCAAGGAGGAATGACTGAGACCCAGGTCGAAGAGGTGACGTAAATATTCAAGCAGAATGGCCACGGGACAGGAGAAAGGCTAAACATTCCTGGAGGCAGCCCAAACAGAAAATCTCTTCCATTTCATGGCGTAAGTGGACCTAGTGGAGGGTTTTCTAGCCTCCACTAGAATCTCAGCCACCTTTGGAGAGACACCAAAGCGAGATTGGGCTAAGTCTGCAGGAGCCATGCATGAAGTTGCAGGGACTTGAGTCCCGGATGGACCAGGGTCCCCTGATCCTGGGTCAGCAATCCTCGAGATAAAGGAAGAGGAAGAGGAGGAACCTCTGAGTATTGTTGTAGAAGAGAGAACCAGATTTACCTGGGCCAGAAAGGAGTGATCAGAATCATTCTCGCCTCCTTCCGCTGATAGTTTCTGCAGTACATGAGGGACCAGAGGAATTGGGGGAAAAGCATAGACGAATCTGCCCTTCCAGTTTAGAGACAGAGTGTCGCTCCAGAAAGTGCCTCGCTCTGCAGCGAGCGAGCAAAAGGTGGGAAGTTTTGTGTTTTGGGAAGAGGCGAACAGGTCTACCTGTGGAGTCCCCCAAAGCTGGAAGACGTCGTCTAGAACATTTTGGTCCAACTCCCACTCGTGTGGCAGAGCAGAGGAGCGACTTAGCTTGTCTGCCAGGGTATTGTCGACTCCTGGAACATGGATCGCCGTGAGGTGAAGGCTGTGAAGCATTGCCCAGTCCCAAACCCTCATTGCCTCCCTGCACAGCGGGTAGGATTGAGTTCCTCCCTGCTTGTTGATGTACCACACCACGCACATGTTGTCTGTCTGGACAGCCAGGTGACTGGAGAGGATGTATTGGTGAAGGGCTTGGAGAGCATAAAGCACTGCTCGTAGCTCAAGCACATTGATGTGGAGAGCTAACTCCAATCTGGACCATAAACCCTGGGTTCGGTGAGGACCCAGCTGGGCTCCCCAACCTTTGCCTGAAGCGTCCGTGGTCAGAGTCTGGTAGGGGGGAGGAAGACAGAAGGGGACCCCCCGAAACAGGTTCTCTTGAACCATCCACTATTGCAAGTCTCTTGCCATCGGCGAGGAGATCAGAACCAGATGATCTAGGTCTACGAGTTGATCCCACTGGGAGCAGAGAGTCCACTGAGAAACCTCATGGATGCCGCTGGGGAACCGCCGGGATGGCGGCCACCATGAGCCCCTAAGAGACGGAGAACCGACCTTGCCGGAACCTTCCTCGCGCCTGATAGCAGGGAAATCTGTGACTGGAGGGAGGCCGCCTGTCCCGAGGAAGGAAGGCCCTTGTTTCACCGCCGTATCGAGGATACCCCGATGAACTGAAGTCTCTGGGAGGGTCCAGATGAGACTTGGAATGGTTGATAGTAATACCCAGGCAAGTGAAAACCTGCTGGGTGAGGGAGAGAAAATGCAGGAGCTCCTCCCTGGTCGAGGCCGCCAGGAGCCAGTCGTCCAGGTAGGGGAAACACCTGAACTCCCATAGTATGCAGGTGGGCCGCTACCACCGCCAGGCATTTGGTAAAAACTCGAGGAGCCGAGGAAAGACCAAACGGAAGTGCCCTGAATAGGTAATGGTCCCCCTGGAAAGCAAACCGAGGTATTTATGCGAGGGACGAATGGAATGTGTAGATACGCGTCCTGCATATTCCAGTGCACAAAGCCATTGACCCGGCCGAAGAAGGGGCAGAAGGGTTTGAAGGGAGAGCATCCTGAACTTCTTGTATTCCACGTAGAAGTTCAGGGAGCTGAGATCGAGAATGGGTCTGAGATCTCCCGTCTTCTTTGGGACCAGGAAGAAATGGGAATAGTAACCCGTCCCCTGAAGGTGAGGAGGAACGGGTTCTATGGCCTGCTTCACGAGAAGGGCAGATATTTCTTCCCTGACCAAAGGAAGATGGTCCCTTGCATAAGAGGACTTCAGAGGGGAGTGGCATGGAGGTTTCTGTAGAAACTCCATGGAGTGCCACTCCGCAATAATCTGAAGCAGCCATGAATCCGTTGTTATCCTCTCCCAACCCAGAAGGTGGAGGGAGAATCTCCCTCCTACTGGTTCCTCCGGGGAGTCCGGAGGCGGTGGGAGAGGGGAAGAGTCAGGTGGTCTGGTGCAGCGCCGCAGCTGGGGCACCTGCTGCTTTTTTGGGCGGCGGGGGCCTGGCAGCTGCGGGGGCCCGGCATTTAGTGGCCCGCCTTCCTTGGGTTTCGCTGAGGCCGCTGCGCTCATGGAAAAGGATGGCGCTATGGGGATGGGGACGGTACATGGAATCCACAGATTTCAGAGCCGCTCTTCTCCTGCAAATCGGTGATGATGTCTTTGACATCACTGCCGAAAAGCACTGAACCCCTGAAAGGTGCTTCCTGGATTGCTGACTGCACCTCCGGGACCAAACCTGACACACGGAGCCAGGTGTGACGCCGAAGACTTACGGCGAACGCGGAGCTCCGTCCGGCAGTGTCCACTGCATCGTAAGTCGTCCTCAGGATGTGACGACTGGCCGAACGACCAGAACGGACTAGGTCAGCTAGCTCCTGCTTGACTTGGGAGTCAGGTAAGGAGTCAATCTTAGGTTCTGCCTGGGTAAGGATAGCCTTCTGGTAATCCCCCATATGTGCTACATAATTCAGGGCCCGAATTCCCAGTGTGGAAGAAGCATATATTTTTCTTCCGTACTGGTCCAGAAGGCGAGATTCCTTATCCGGAGGAGACGAGATTAAATGTTTGGGGTGTGCTGACCGGCCGTGAGCGGCGCTAATCACGACCGAGTCTGCACAGAGGTGAGAATCCAAAAAATCTACACCCTCCGGAGCCTGAAATAACCTGTTGGACTTCCAAGGAAGCGGGGCTAAAGCTGACGGTTGTTTCCAAATAGTGGAAACAAGGTGGGTGTGAGGATCGATCCAGGGTGGCACTAAAGTAGGAGCTGCAAGGGGCAGGTCCAGATGTTCAGTGAGTTTGATCCGCTGAGGATCTGGTTCCAGAGAATGCCACTGATGTACTTCCTGGATCTTCCTGAGCAACTCCGTGAAGGAAGGATCCTTCGGAGGAGTCCTCGGCTGGGGCTTGGACGGAGAGCGAGGCGCGTTGTCTCTCTCGGAGCATCCGTCGGAGGAATCCGATGATTCCGAGAATGAGGAAGAAGAATTAGAAGCAGAGTAAGACTCCCTGACCCGTCTAGGGGGAGGAACGGGTTCCTTGGGGGGGATCCCTGGACGCATGTCCTGCCCCTCTCTGGATCCAGAGGGAAGAGCTCTGGAATCCGGAGAGGGACAGTGCCGTCTCGGGCGTACGGGGGCCGGGCACCGTCGCCGGAAGGCGGCTCTCAAGTTCCTTGGTGAGTTGAGCCTTGGCCTCAGCCCACCAGGAAGCCAGAGTCTCCTGCAGATCCACCGGCGGCCTTGGGGGTGGTGGAGGAGGAATAGGGGGATAACTATACGGATTATATCCGTAAGGCGAGTATCCGTAACCCGGCTGTGGGAAAACCGGTGCCGGGTATTGCGGCGTCGGGTACTGCGGCATCGGTGGAGCCGGCGTCGGTACTGCGGCGCTGGATACTGCAGACCCGGGTAAGACGGCGTCAGATAGGACGGCGGATACCCGAGTACCGGAGGAGCTGCCGGAGCAGACGGCCCAGTAGGAAGCCCCACGGGCGGGTCGACATACTGAGAGGCCCGGGGGGGTCGTGTCTAATGAGGGGAAAGTCCTCGCTGGCGCTGGTGGGCCGGGCGCCGGAACCAGCATCGCGGGCCGGCGCCGGGGCTGGCATCCGGGGCTGGCATCAGATCCGTCCTGTAGGAGAAGGGTCTGATGGTGGAGGAATATCCCAGCCTCGCCTCGGGACGGAGGAGAAAAGTCCCCGGGTCAGGCTGGGGACTCGAGCTCCCGGATGGCAGCGAAGGCTGTGGGGAACCTGGGATGACAGAAGATGGAGGGTCTGTCATAGGTTCCCGAGGCCCGGCGCACGCTTGAGGAGCCAACGCGACTTAGGGTCTGGATTCCGGGCGGAGCGCCAGAGGAGCCGCGCCCGCTTATGGGTTCCCTCGCCGGAAGCGGGCTGAGGGGTGGGAAGTGGCTCGTCCGAGGGGACGCGACGTGCACCGCCCGCAGGGTGGCGCCTTATCGGTCTTCTCCCGGCGGACGCCGAGGAGCCGATGTCTCGCTTAAGGAGGTGCCCGCGCCAGTAGGGCCAAGCCTGCGGGCGTACTGGGGCAGAGGCCTCTTAGCCCGGAGGCGCCTGCGAGACCTGAAGGAAGCCCGACGCCTCCTCCAAAACCTTGAGGCTGCCGCCGATTTATCTCGAGGGGACGTTACCCGAACCATGACTCCGGCAGGAGTCGCAGATGAGGAGGCCTTCTCCCTGTGCCTTTCTTTGTCCTGCTTCTTGTGGTGTCCTTCAGGAGAGGTCGACGCCTGCCTGGGCTTCTTCAATTCCTTCTCCATTGAAGACATCTTCTTTTTGAGCAGATGGGCTTCCAAGGACTGCTGGCGTCGTCTGCGGGTAGCTGCGTTGAAATGCAGGCAATGCGGGCACTTGTCGACCGCTTGGTCGGGGCCTAGACAAAAAAGGCAGAGAGAGTGGCCCTTCTTGTGTAGCAGTTGGGCGCCGCATGAGTCGCACTTGTTTGGGGTGTTATTTTTGGAAGGGGACGACATACACCGAATGCTAACCTGACGATGTGAAGAAAAAACATTGAAAAGTTTTCGGTAAAACCGACGTAAAGAACAGGGCTTTGCTAGCACAAACTTTACGCTGCAGGCGCTGCATGAGCTAACGGCGGAAAGAACTGAAGAGGGCGTCTGGACCGCCTCTTTATGACGACGCTGTCTGACCGTCACCTGATTGGGGCGTGTCCTTGCTAGGGACCGCTAGCTAGAAATTTTTCCGTGGGGTCCTGCCGCCTGCCAATGTCAGTCCTATATGTAATTACCTACTGCAAGAGCCCTCTCGAAGTAAGATCATCTTTTTCGCTTAACAATAGTGTATTCCTGCACCCTGTTCCTCCCTGTAAGATACTTGTATGTCTCTATCATATCCCCGCTCTCCCTCCTCTCCTCCAGGAAGTACATGTTCAGTTCATTCAACCTGTCCTCATAGGACTTGTGATGCAACCCATGCACCATCTCAGGGTTTTAAACAACTGATTAGCAGTTTTTTTTCTTGGGACAATGCTAACTGTACAGAAAGTATTTATACAGGTTTTCTCGAAGTGTTATGTTTGTTAAACATAAAGAGGCAAGTGCTATGCATTTTCACAATGTTTTAGCACTTTTATGAGCAAAACACTAATCAATTTTTTGAGTTAAATAAAACCCTGCATCTTTGTTGCCCTCCTCTGAACCTTCTCTACCCTGTCTATGTCCTTACGTAGGTAAGGTCTCCACAACTGTACAGTGTACTCCAGGCTCTTGTATGCGGCTCGAAGTACCGGGGCACCCACATCAGACCCAGTGCAGAGAAGGTTTAGGAGTTCCACCTTCTGATCGCCATCCAGAAGCTTATCGACCAGGTCCTGGCCCTGTTCTGAAAGGGCGGTTCTGAAACTATACCAAGTGGGTTAGGTAGTTCAGGGACCTGATGGAGCATGTAGCAGCCACATACATACATCTCCCCAGGGCATCCAGTTGTTTGGATTCCTGGTCCGGTGGCTGTATCCTCATGTGTTGCGGTCTTTGGGACCAGTCACGTGAGGCCATAATGACCAGGGAGTCTGCCATAGGTTGTTGAGCCAAGTACTGGTCCTCTCTCGGAGCCTTGTACAGGCGGTCAGCTTTCTTCAGCACCGCAGGAGTAGAGTGCGGATGCTTCCACGCAGCCTCGGTGACGTCCGCGAAGGTGTCCACTAAGGGTGGCACTACCACAGGCTTTGGGTCTTTCTGCCGAAGATAACAGGCAAGGAGCTGTCTTTCAGGGTCGAGGTCTTCAGCGTCCCATCCCATGCTGTCCTGGATGTGCCTCATGATCTCAGAGAAAGAGGGATCATCCGGAGGAGACCTGGGCAGGTCATGTGGGTCAGGTGATGGAATGCTGAGTGGAGAAGGAGATCTGGAGTAATCCAAGGTATCCGATCTGCAGTCCTCCCCTGACAGAGTATACCGCCAACATCTGGGTCACTTGGGGCTGGGAGACCCTGATGCAGATCTTGAGAGAGGCCTTCTCCGATCCTTGGATCTACCCCTTGGAGGTGGAGTCTGCTCCTTAGGGGTTGGTGGTCATCCTGCTGGACCCTGTGGTAGAGGAGGGGGTGTAGGAGGCGAAGGAGTAGGAGGAGGAGGAGGAGATGGAGTAGGTTTTACAGGGACCACATATTTTCGGATGGTGTCCCACCAGAAAGTAAAGAGGTCCTTTACTTTTTGTAGGTTCATGCCCGATGACTGGCCTGACGCCAGTGGTCTGTCACCGGGGTTGGGTGTCGGGTCCGCGGGTGTCTCCAGGTTGGGCGAAGGTTCCCTCGGGAGCCCGGCATCCTCAGTGCCACCCACCTGGTCTTTGGGCAGCGTTGTGTCCTCCTCCGTGGAGTCCCTGTGACTGGTGTCCACCAATGACTGGGGGGCGGTCTTCGGCTCCAGTGAATGCGAGGCCAACGTCGGTCGCTTGGCCGACATCTTCGGGTCCGGTGAATGACCAGCTGGCATCTGGTGCCTTGCTGGTGTCCGCGGCTCCGACGAACGCCTGGCCGACGTCAGATCCAACATCCGCTTTAGGGACGTCAGGTCTTTAGTCTTCCTGGGTGGTGGATCCGGACCTCTGGGAGGCTGGGAGACCGACCTGGAGTCGGGGTCCTAACGTCGGGTCGATGAGGAAGACTTGGAAGAGGCCCAAGAGGGCGTAGAGGAAGCCGAGAGCCTAGAAGTCTTAATGGGCTGGAGAGTCAAACAGCCGCCTGAGGCTCAGATTTTGACCAGAGGGGGCTGAGAACAAGTGCTGGAGGGAGAGCGGTCCGACCTGGTGGAGCTTGAGCTACGGGAGTATGAGGCCTGGTTTGAGGATCTGGACCTTGCTTTCTCCTGGTGTTTATCACGATGTTTATGGGCCTTGGAAGAAGAATCGCCCCTGGAGGAAGGTTCTTGATCCATCCTATTAAGTCTTTCTTCCAGCAGGTAAGCCTGAAGTGCCTTCTGACGATGGATCCTGGTGCGGCTGTTGAACCCTTGGCAGAAAGTGCAGGCCTTGGTGTCATGGTCTGGGCCTAAGCACCGCACACGGGAGGAATGAAGATCCTTAAAAGGAATCTGTTTTCCGCAGGCACACTTGGAAAGGTGTCCCTCGACTGAAGGAATTGGAGAGGACATCAGTTTGGAGAAACTCTTAAGTTCTAAGTCGTCGTGCGCTAGGTAGAGACTGAGAAGCCAATGCTGGCGAGTTGACGGTGGGAAAAGAACTGGGGATTCTGGGGGACCGCCCCTGATGTCGGTCCCGGCCCCAACGTCAGGCATAGTACATAGGGGGACACGCCCTTATGTACTATGCCTGACGTTGGGGGCAGGACCAATGTTGGGGGGGGTCCCCGCTGAATACTGCTAGCTAGAAAATTTCCGTGGGGTCCTGGCGCCTGCCGGCTTCAGTCCTAATGGTGTAACCTGCTGCAAGAGCTGTTTCTCGAAGTAAGATCAGTATTATTCTACTGAACTTTACTCTTTCACTGTACTGGCGGTTTCAGGCACCTGATCAGACTTTTGGGTTAATTGTTCACAGTTCTTTGTGTGTGCCTTTGTACGATCATGCCTGGGTCTCTGTACCCTTACACTTTTTCTTTTTATGATGTATAGTTTAAGCTTCATAAATAAAAGGCTTAAAGAAAAAACTAAAAACAGTCTTGTCCCCTTAAGTTACCCCTTGGGATATTCTTTCTTCAGTTTATGTCTTTGCCTTCCTAACCACTTTCCCTGCATCATTCTGCTTCTCCTGATACACCACCCTGACCTCTTCCCTCAGCATCTCTTTATACCTCCTAAATGCTACACTTTACCTTCTCAGCCACTTCCTTTGAGAACCATAGAGGTCTCTTTTTATGTTGTCTTGCAGGTGCACAAGCAACATCTTGTGATAGTAGGAGAAATGCTGAGGTGTGTCAGTGTTGGCGAATACAGGGCACGCTTTAGTAGGTGCGTCCCTCATTCCCCAATTAGCCAGCATGCTAGCGCTGACACAAGAATTATGTAAAGTGGACAAAACTTGTAAGAAATGTGCAGCTGCAATCAGAAACAAGCTTGTCATGTAGTGGCACAGATGACACACCTCCCATACGTGCCTTTCCTGGTGAAACATTTCAATAAACATGGATTGTAAGAAATGTGCAGCTGCAATCAGAGACAAGCTCATCATGCAGTGGCATAGATGACACGCCTCCCGTATGTGCCTTTCCTGGTGAAACATTTCAAAAAACATGGCGGCACCCCTGCCGCTGCCACACAATCCCCAAAGAAGGCCAACATCGGGGGGGGGTGCAATCCCCATGTCGGCATATCCGAACCCCCACATTGTGTGGCACAATGGGAGCTCATCCCGGTGTGCCTCTGCTCACAGAAAGTGTTCCAACTCATGCCCCACCCCCACTGTGTGGCATACCAGAAGCCCACCCCAGTGTGGCAACATCACCCCAAAGTCATGGGGCATACTGGGAGCCCACCCCAGTGTGCCCAACATTTGTTTCATTTCATCTGTAAGAAAAAACCGTCCACGGCACAGTGTCCATTTTTTTTGGGGGGGTTGTACCTGAAAAAGAGAAAATGGTCCATTGTCCGCAGTGCTCCCCCAACCCGCTTTCCACCCTCTGCTGCACCCCACCGCCCCAAACACACCCCTCACCCCATACTTACCTCCATAGATCCTGCACTGCAATCTTCCGTGGAGCGGGAACACGTCTGGACTCTTCAAAGCCGAACTGCAAAATGAAGGAATGACGGTAAGCTGTATAATGGCATCAGTGGGCGGGGGGTTCAACTTAGATGGATATCTTGGCCATTTTCTTGAATTTTGGCTCCAAATATTCAACATGGGGTTCTTGGGACCCCATCTCACGAACACATGCACTGTCATCTTGTTATTCTGTCCCGAAAGGTGATTTTGCAGTCACTGCGTGGAATCACCTTTTGGGATCGAGTAATGAAACGACAGTGCCACTGTTCATGAGGTGGGGTCCCAAAAAGCCTAATTTGATGAAAAAATTCCAAAAAATGACTGTGCTATGAGTGTGAATTGCGCAGTTTCCACACTTGCTCTTAACTTCAACAATTTTTTATATTTTCACTCCAGATTTTCAACATTGCCATTTTTTCACACCTCCTTATGAACAGTATAGTGGCCATTTTTCACATCCTGCCCAAAATGTGTTTTCACACATCTGGTGCACAATGGCGTGATCGCTATGGGAAATCAACTTTTGGGACACATGAACAAAATCACAGCGCCACTGTTCACAAGCGGAGGACCCAAAATGCCTGTGCTGAAAATCTGGCTAAAAAATCCCCAAAATATTTGCACAAAGGGGGTGCGCTGCGCAGTTTCTACGCACGCTCATGACTTCACCAGTTTTTCATATTTTCACTCCTGATTTTCATCAGCGCCATTTTTTTATACCTTCTCATGAACAGTACAGCTGTCATTTTTCACATCCTGCCTGAAATCTGTTTTCGCACCTGTGGCGCCAAATGGCGCAGTCGCTATGCAAAAACACGTTTTGGCTAATGAACTGACAGTACCACTGTTCATGAGATAGGGTCACAAAAAGCGCATGTTGAAAATTTGGAGTGAAAATACCAACAAAAGGCCAGGGTGTTAGGGTTTCCAACCATAATGCACCCCCCCGTAGAGACTGACAGGTGCCGGGATGTGACTTGGGATTTGTCGGCTGTAATGCTCATGCCATTCCACCTCCACCCTTCAGTCAGTGACAGGCATCGAGATGTGCCTTGGACTCTCCAGCCCCAAAGTTCACCCCATTCTCCTATACTGCACCCATCTCAGAGTATTTCCTTATGGAATGGGGTGAGCGTAAGCCCCGAAGACCCCAAGGCACACCGCAACACTTGTTAGTGTCTGCAGGGTAGGGTGAGGTGAGATGGCGTGAGCGTTATGGCCAACAACCCAAAGGCACACCGCAGTGCCTGTCAATTTCTACAGGGCGGGGGTGGGGTTGGGGCCAGTTCAATACTTCACTGCCATTCCTATTATGCATCTCTCTAACTCGTGCACTACCAATGCCAGTGCCAGCAAGACAACATTGGGATTAACAAATGCTCGTTTTCTCTTGTTTTTGCTCACTTCCTTTGCACAGAGGTTTGTTAACTTCACTGTGCCTTCCCTTAATTTAGCCCACTGTTCCTCCACCATCCCATGTCACCCCCCCTTCCCCTGCTAGATCGTCTCGGAGGCACTCACCCATTTTTTAAGATCTGCCCTCCTGAAGTCCAAGACCCTCATCCTTGTGTAGTTTGTTTCCACTGCTGTCCTTATGCTGAACCACACTATACAGTGATTACTGGTCCCCAGGTGACCTCCCACCTTGATGTCTGCAACACTGTCCCTGTTAGTGAGCACTAGTTGCAGTACTGCCCCCATCACAAGTGGGCTCCCTGACTAGCTGCCTGAGAAACGTCCCTTGGGAGTCCTGGATGTCCCTGCTTCTATCTGAAGCTGCAGCTGGGAGGCTCCAATCGACATCCAGCAGATTAAAGTCCCTCACACTAGCAGTACCTCCCCTTTTTCTGCCACTGTGCCAATGGCTTCCACCAGTGCCTTATCCAGTTTTAAACCAGACATTCGAAACTGGCACAGTGATAAGACCTCGGGTCCTGTCAGGATGCAAATTTCGCAGCCTTGTGGGTTAAAGCTCTGTTTTTGACCATACATAATGGGATGGCATTAGTTACAAGAGAGCCATAATCAAGTAAGAGGAGAATACTGCTTTGCACAGTTCTAATCTGTGCATCAGGTGCCACATACTTTGAGATTCACAAGAGTAATCACAGTTTTTGGTGAACAGGTCTCACAATACTGGTCATATGATTGTCAAAGGTGAGATGGGTCAATGGTAACACCTAGGTATCTGAATCATTAATTCTAGTTGACCACCATCTTATTAAATACCATCTAAGGTTGAGATACTGAACTCTTGGGAGAATCTTTTATTCTTTGAAAAAGAGTCAAGTAACATGGCTTTGGTTTTAGGGACATTCAGGCCCAGTTTCTCATTTAAGAACCGTCTTTGCAGGGAGTGAACACTGTGCACAAGGACTTTGTTTCTATCCTTGCTGTCTCTCCCATACACACTGATGGCTGAGTCATCTGCATAAAGCAGAGCTTTGGCAGTTTTGCAGATCTTTGGTAGGCTATTGATGAAAACAGTAAATAAAAGAGGACCTAGGATGGACCCTGAGGAGTATCACAGGGAATAGTATTTTCCCTGGACATGACTTTGCCAACTGTGATGATCAGAGACCTGTTTTGCAAACAGAGAACCACACACTTGCTGCGCCCCTAGCCCCAGCTCAGTCAATTTATTTGATATTTTCTATTTACCCCTTAGAATAATGAGACTAAATTACTGAGGTACATGTGAAAAAAATTACTCACTGTAGTAATCTTCTTTCTTCCAAGGGGTCCTTTAGCATCAGTAACTATAGCAGTTAGTCGGCTAGGTGCAACTGCCCCGAAGGTATGCCTTTAAGATAATTAGCATAATCAGCTTAGGCATCAGCCAGTCAAAAAAAGGAGGGGAGTGTGCTGAGAGGGAGCAGCCTGAAGGGCTTCAGAATTTTTTCGAAGATAATGGGCACATGCCCACAAAAAGTGAACTAACAGGATTCAAAAAACATGGAAATGTCCAAAACCTGAAAACAGATAACTTGAGCACAAAAACTCTTTAATAAAAGCCCACATTTTGGTAATAAAACTGAGAACCGAGCCCTTCTCCTAAAAGGTGAACCAGGGAGGAAGGGTGGAAGCTTACTGATGCTAAAGGACCCCTTAGAAGAAAGAAGATTACTACGGTGAGTAATTTTTTCTTCTTACCCCAGGAGTCCTTTAGCATCAGTAACTACAGCAGACTACCGAGCAGTGCCAAGTGGGAGGTGGGCAGAGAACCTACTTAGGAAAGAAGCTCTGCAGAATCGCCCTGCCAAATTTGGCATCAGATCTGGACTGCACATCCAAAGTGTAATGCTTAATGAAAGTGTGTACAGATTTCCAGGTAGCAGCTTTGTAGACATCCAGAAGTGGTATGTCTCGTGCTGCTGTCACAGAGGCTGCAGTGCCCCTGATGGAGTGGGCCTTGAGCCCCACAGGAGGTTGATGGCCAGCTTTTTCATAGCAGAATGTAATACAAGAGACCAACCAGCGGGAAATCATTCTGTTGGTAGCTGACCCTCCTTTGCCTACATCCCCATAGGTGAGGAACAACTGAGTGGGAGAGCCTCTGGACTTCCTAGTATGCTCTAGGTAGTAAAAGAGAGCTCTTTTGACATCCAAACGGTGGAGCTTTTGCTCACCAGGAGTGGATTTCTCAGTAAAGAAGACAGGGTACTAGACTGGTTAAGGTGAAACACTGAAACCACCTTAGGCAGAAACTTCCTACTTGTCCTGAACTCAATTTTATCTTTGTGAGGAATGATGTTTTATTAATTTATTTATTCAATCTAGGATTACAATTACCTTTGAGCGCCAGGCAGCTCATTTACAAAGGCTCCACATCAATAGGGAGGGGATACTTACAGAATGGGGAGAACAGACATGTTTCACATAGCATTTAAGCAAATAGGAATAAAATACAGAATACAAAAAAAACACAATTAAACCCTTGCAAGTTTAGCAATGATTAGAGGCAGGGAGTAGGAAGAGGAGGAATTATGTGGGGAGTAAATACAAAGAAGTGGGGAACAGCCAGGTGGCATTGTTGGGTTAGCAGCTAGGATAGCAGGGGAAGGAAGAATATTGAGGAGGGGGTGGAAGAAAGGGGGAAAGAGGGGGGCAGAAAGGGAGAGGCGAGTGAGGGGGGAAAATTATGGGCATGTGACGGCGGAAGAACAGAGAGGGGAGGTCCCGAGATAGATGGACAAGGATGTTAGATGGTGCAATCACAAGAGTTTTCAGTTAGGAGGTGCTGACGAAAAGCTTGTGTTTTAATTCTCAGAGATTAGTAAGATTAGCCAGACCATTGTGGAGGCCACTGAGCCAGTAAGGTGCTCTGATACAGAAGGAGCGCTGGCACTGAGTAGTCCGGTACATCGGGACTAGTAGGAGTACAGAGGAGGAAGTGCGCATATGTTGGGTCTTGAGGGATCTGTGGAGTAAGCATCCCAAACCCAAAGGCATGTGTCCAAGGAGAATCTTTCTAGCAAGCAGGCAAGTGTGATATTAATTCTCCCATGTAAGTTGAGCCACCCTGCCTGTTTATAGACATCGCAAGTGTGGGTGAGGTGTGGTGTGTCAATTTGGAGTCTACAGGCCTTGTTCATTGCAACAGTGAGCCTTTTGAGTGCAGTAGTGGAAGCAGTTCCATAAATGACAAGGCCATAATCGATTATAGAGAGCACTGAGCTGTGAATAGCTAGATTTAGGGCTTCAGGTGTTAGGGATTTTCTCAGTCAATAGAGGAGCCCAATCCTGGTGTTGACAGCTTTGGAAACATTTTCGATGTTGGGTGTATAGGTAAGGTGTCTATCAAGGGTAAACCCTAGGTACTTGAAGTGCTGTACTTGTTTGAGGGGGTCACCTTGGGTATTTCGGACGGTGAGAGCATGAGCTTTGTGTTGACTGCGGGCAGAGGAGAACAACAGGACTTTTATCTTCTTGTAGTTTAGCACCAGTTTATGTTTGTGGAACCAGTGCTCAACTTCCATGAAGCCATTTTGAAGGTTACTTTCGAGGAGGAATGGGTCAGGGTAGTTGGAAAACATGACAGCATCATTCGCATAGAGCAGAGTTTGTTAGTGGCAGGAAGATGGTAGGTTGTTGAGGAAGATGCTGAAGAGAAGTGGACCCAAGATTGAGCCCTGAGGTACACCGAACCAAACAGGCTTCTCATCGGAAATAGCATTCAAAATCTTCACGCGTTGGGATCTGTCCCCAAGATAGCTTCTAAACCAGGGCAGCGTATCAGGCGAGACACCAATTAGTGACAGTTGTTCAAGGAGGAGCTGGTGATTAACCATGTCGAATGCCTTGGTTAAGTCTATAAAGACAGCACCCACAAGACTGCCTTGGTCAATTGATCGGTGGGCGTAGCTGGTGAATTCTAGGAGTGCAGTGGTAGTGCTGTGCCCTTTCCGAAAGCCATGCTGCTGCTCACACAATAAGGAGTATTTATCAAGGTAGTCCACAAGTTGGTTGGCAACAATATGTTCGAGTATTTTAGAAAGGGGAGGGAGGATTGATATAGGCCTATAGTTGCTATGTAGTGCACAGTCCCCAGATTTATGAACAGGTGTAACAATGGCTGTTTTCCAGACCTGTGGGAATTGCAATTGGGTTAGAGAGAGGTTAAGTAACTTGGTAACAGGCGGGAGTATTCCCTCTGAGGTAAGTGCGATTAGCTTGAGGTCTAGAGAGTCACCACTGTGCCTGGACTTGCCCAGCACAATGTTCACTAGTTTCCTGACCTGGGTAACTAAGACATGTTTAAAGTAGAAAGGGGGGTGATTATTTGTCTTGTTCCCTGTCTGATATCCAGACATTAAGGTGGTATCATCAAAGAAATTTTGATTTACAGTAACACACTACTCAGATCAGTGAAGGCATCATTGAAGGTATCTGCAGTTGTGAGCAGGTCAAGGATGGGGGTACCATTGAGGTTTAACATCGCGGGTTCCTTTTTTGGGTACTTCCCCATAACATCTTTGATAGTCACCCCATGTGTTGGTAAGTTGATCCCTGTGGTGATCGCTTTTTGCTTTACAGATTGCCGGAGTGCAGAAATTTCTTGCGGCTTTATAGGCTTGCCAATCCTGCGGCTTGCCAGATAATTTAGCACAGTACTAGAGGTGGTCTCTCACTTTCATGCTGTCGATAAGAACAGGAGTAATCCAGGGATGTACAGTGCCACGCACCTTCATTTTCTTGAGGGGTGCGTGTACATCACAGACGGCAATGAAAGTAGCGATAAAATGTCGAAGTGCCACATCAATGTCAGCAGAGGAGTCCAGTAGTGACCAGTCCTGACAATGCAGGTATTGTTTTAGGAGTTCCAGATGGCCACGTCTTAGCACTCTGTTGAACATAGTTAGAGGTGGTGGGGCATGGAATTTGTTGGTCCAATTGCAGGTGACAGGGGAGTGGTCACTGAGTGCATCAGGGTGTACACTTACGTTGGTGACATGGTCGGGACGATTGGAGATTATCGAGTCGAGAGTGGTGCTTGACCCAGTCTTATAGTTAATTCTAGTGGGAGAACTGACTAGTTGAGTAAGATGCAGAGCTGACAGTGCATCCTTTATGGGGCCAGTGGAAGTTGACAGCCAGTTTACGTTGAAGTCAACAAGTATTATTGTCTCAGAGAAGTGGTTTTGGGCTTGCAGGTAGTCCAAGACTTTATAAAGACCAGCAGTAGGGTCGGTGGGAGGTATGTAAACTGATAGGATTGTGACAGTCTCGTGGTGGGCCCCCAGCAGCACTTTAATCACTAATACCTGGGTGGGGCAACCAAGGTCGGCCACAGGCAAGGCCAGACCTTTTAGGGTGTCATTTAGATAGATAGCACAACCACCACCATGCTTGGTCGACCTGTCCAATCTAAAAGTAGTATACCCTGGTATGGCAACCGCTGCATCTGGTATTTTTTGGAGATAGCCAAGTTTCCACGACACAGAGTATGTCAGGGTTATTTAGTGTGACCCAGGCTTTAAGGGAGTCAATTTTGCACAGGAAGCTACATATGTTAACAGAAGCCAAGTGAAGAGTTTCCTGTTTGCGGTGATTGTCATTAGGCGTAGGGCGTGCTGGTCCTGGGTTGGGGTGGATGTTGCCCGATAGCAGAAGTAGCAGGAGGGAGAGCCTAAGGAGGTATTCTCTTATCTGTTTGGATGCATGTTTAGTAGTCATTCTGGAGCTATGTTGTGTTTTCGCTGTCACTTTCATGCCCAGGGAGTGGAAAATAATGGGACCTGAGATGGTGATGATGCAGGTAGGTGGGCAAGTAGAAACCCAGCAATTACGTTGTGGATGGATAAATGGGGGGGACCAAGGCCCATTTGAGATGGTAAAGTAATCCCCGGATGTCAAGCCTTTAGTGTAGTGGAGGCTAAACCCAGGCACTAGGTTGTGGAGTTGAGTCCTGTTAGGTAGAATGTTTCCAGTGAGACTGAGCAAGAAGAAGAGGAAAAAAAGGTGTTGCAGGGCAGCAGTGATAGGTAGGAACATAGTGACAAGTAAGATTTAGTAAGAGGGAGGATAGACAGCAGGGAATGCACAGCACAGTGGAGGTTTGTTGGACCAGACAGTGCTGAGAGACAACAGCACTAGGTGTCAGTGCAGGCAACTCTTCCTCCCATACAGACTATTTTGAACGACAGGCATCCAATTAGGATGGCGTCTGAGAGGAGGGAGGTGCTTAGGCCTATTTAATAGCAGCCAGGGTTGGAGCGGGAGGGATGTAATTAGGCTCAGTGCACAGGGCCTGTAACCCTGAAATCCTCCTGGCAGAGGTAATGGCCACCAGGAAGACAGACTTCCAGGTCACAAACTTGATATATGCAGTGGCCATAGGCTCAGAGGGTGGTTGCATGAGCCTGACTATACAGAGATTCAGGCTCCAAGGAGGAACCGGCTCCCTGACTGGAGGCTGGAGGTGCAAGAGGCCTTTGAAAAACTGTTTAAAAATGGTGTGGAAACAACTGATTTCTTCTTCCCCACCGAAAGATATGTCGAAATTGCAGCCAGGTGTAGCTTGAGGTAAGAGGGTTTCAAGCCTGACACCTGCAGATGTACCAGGTAATCAAGCAGCTGAGGCTGTAAGAGGATTGATCTTTTTGCTCCTGCACCAGAGGGAGAACTGTTTCCATTTCACTGCATATGTCTTTTTTGTGTTAGGTTTTTTTGCCATTCTCAAGATCTTAAGGACCTGTTCCGAGTACTGAGAGGATGGAAACTCTTAACTCCTCAAGAACCAGGCCTTGAGGTGAAAAAAGTGTATGTCTGGATAATGCACTCCTGTCTGAGGAAGGGTCAGCAGAGAGTGAGTTGGTGGCAGGCGAATGGGTTTGCCGCAGGATAGTGAGAGAAGGAGAGGGTACCAAGCTTGCAATCCGGAGCCACCAGAATCATTGATGCAGGCTGTTGTCTGAGTTTCAGCAATACCATGAGTATCAGGGGAAAGGGAGAGAATGCATATAGGAACCTCCCTGACCTGTCCAGGATCAAGGCATCCAGGGGAAGCGTTCCTGGGACTGAGGGCCTGCAACAGTACTGAGGAAACTGGAAGTTGAGGGGAGAGGCAAACAGATCCACATCTGGTGTGCCCCACCGCCTGAACACTGTGGCTAGTCCTTGCTTGTTCAGAGTCCATTCGCTCTAGTCTTGACTGATGTGACTTAGAGCATCTGCCAGGGTATTATGCTTTCCTGGGAACCGAATAGCTGAAAAGCTGACCCCCACAGAGAAGGCGAGAGATCAGATTTTCAGAGCCTCCGAGCAGAGTATTCTTGCTCTGGTACCACCCTGCTTGTTAATGTAAAACATTGCAGTGGTGTTGTCTGTTTGAATTTGTATAGTCTATTCTTTTATGACAGGAGCAAATGCTTTGAGAGCTAGAAAGATTGCTCTGAGTTCCAGAAGGTTTATGTGTAACTGTGACTCTTGGAGAGTCCAGGTGCCACTTAGTGAGGCACTGTCCAGATGAGCTCCTCACCCCAGAAGGGCAGCATCTGTGGTGATCACCTTTGCGGGAAGCAGAGCTTGGAAGTGTATCCCTACTGCCAGATTTGCAGGGTTCTTCCACCAAAGCAGAGCCGGAAGGAACTGCTCTGCCACAGGTATCAGCTTTGAAAATTGTTGCTTTGAGACCAGCAAGCTCTGAGTTAGGCTTGCAGGTGTCGCATCCTGTACCTAACTCCTGGGACTACTGCCATCATTGAGGCCATAAGTCCCAAGAGCCTGAGGAAATGTCTGGCTGGTCTTGGATGAAAGAATCTGCCACTGAAAGGAAACTTTGAATTCTCTCCTGTGGGAGGAAGGCATATCCTTTCTGGGTGTTCAGCTGAGCTCCTATGAAGGTGAGTAGCTGGGTGGGTTCCAGGTGAGACTTCTTTAGATTTACCAGGAATCCCAGAGACTCAAGAGCGTGCTCTGTAAGGGAAAGGGACTCCTTGACCTGACAAGACTTTGCCACTATGAGCCAATCATCTAAATAGGGGTAGACAGAGATACCCAGCTTCCTGAGGTGTGCTGTTACCACTGCCAGGCACTTGGTAAAGCCTCTTGGGGCAGAGGACAGGCTGAAGGGCACTGCAGCGAACAGATAGTGGCCTGAAGGGAGTATGTATCTGAGAAACATTCTGTAGGACCCCCTTATGGGTATATGGAAGTAAGCGTCCTTTAGGTCCAGGGAGGCTAGCCAGTCTCCCCACTGTAAGGACTGTATGGCTAGTGACAGAGTGACCATCTTGAATTTGGGTTTTAACAGATGTTTGCTTAAATGTCTGAGATCCAAGATAGGCTGCCACTCCCCAGTTTTCTTTTGTGTCAGAAAGTACCTGGGACCGGCCCGGTGGCGCTGAGGGTTGAGGCGCTGGATGCCACACCTCGCACCACGCCGGCGACCTGGGTTCGGGAACAAGCCCGGGTTGCTGGGAGTCGGCAGGGGAGGGAGAGGATTGAGTGTCCAGAGGACAGCTCTCCTCTCCCAGGAGGGACAGGGGTCCCTGTTCAGCGCTCGGCTGACCTCTGGCGAAGCCGGAGATACAGCAAGCTTAAGTGTATGGCCGGGCGGGGAGTGGCAGACGTCGGTAAGGCCTTGACGTCGGGGTGCTAGCCACTCCCCAGAAAAAGGGAAAAAACACCTTTCAGCTCCGGCAGAGGTGGAGGACAGGAGCTTGCCCACAATTTACGGACACCCTCCTGGCATCCTACCAACCGACACCGCCAGAGAATTTCGGGGTATTGGAGCCCACCTCATCCCTGCCCAGGGGGTAAACCGAGGCTACATGGGCGTTGAAGGACTGACCAGGTAGGAGTGAACCGTAGTGGGACGACTCCTATGTACTCCCGAGGAGACCAGAGCTGAGGGGGGAGAGAGGAGGAAAAACAGAAAGTATATATAAAAAAAAATGTACCTAGAGTAGAGGCCCTTGCCTTTTTCATGGGCTGGAACCCTCTCCACCGCTCGTAGACCTGGAAGTTTTTTTACCCCCAATTCTAACAGAAGCACCTGTGTTGGGGTTAGAGGTTTTGACACCTGGGTACGCTTGAGGTCTGGCATCTGCTTAAACTGTAGTGGCAGACCCTTTTCCACTATCTCCAGAACCCACTTGTCCGAGGTAATGAGGGACCAGTTCTGAAGATAATGGGAGAGTCTGCCTCGTACTGGCAGAGGGGAGGTGACCTGGACACTCACATCAGGGCTTAGACTGTGAGGCTGCTGGCTGGGTAGAGGTGGCCTTTCTTTGGCCCCTTCTGCCCCTCCCTCTGAAAGGAACCCTGTACTGAGAGAAATCAGACTGGGGATAGGGAATGTAAGGCCTGGGAAAATAACCTCTACCCCATTGCTCCTCAGGTGGGATTTCTGCGGGGCAGGAGGCTTAAGTTTAGAGGAGTGACTCTGCCAAGAGGCCTTGTACTCGTCCACTTTTTTCATGTAGTCAGTTGTTCTGGAATTGAACAACATGTTCTGATCACAGGGAAAGTCCATGGCCTTAGACTGGGTGTCTGGGGTTAGACTGGTAGTTCTAAGCCAGGCAAAGCACCTCACAGAGATGGCATGGGCCATGCTCCTGGAGGCGGCACCCTTGTTGTCATCTGCCATGTGGAACTGGTACTTCGTAGCTTTCAGGACAGTTTTTGCCGTATCCACCAGCTCCTGTACCACTGTATCCAACCCACTGCGAGTAATGGCCAGGACAGAATTCCACAGTGCTTTCTGATATTTGGCAGTGAAAGCCATGTAGGAAAAAGTCTTACCAGCAGGGAAGCTGTGGTGTACATTTTCTTTGCTATGAAATTTATTTTTCTGGAGTTCTTGTCCGGGGATAAGGAGGACAAGGAAACCACAGCTTTCTCACAAGCTGCCTGCTGTACTATACTTCTCATGGCTAGGATGTACAGACAGGAACTCACTATCATTTTTAGACAACTGGTATTTTTTCTCAGCCCACTTGTCAACCCCTGTCACAGAAGTGGGGGTCTGAAGCAGTTTCATGGTATTTTTTCTGAAAGCATTATAAACAGGCATGACTAGTCTCTTGGGGGAGTGGGAGACCTTTCATCTCCCTGTAATCTTTATCCTCATCCTCATTCTGGATAGACTCCTGAGTAGGGAAGTCTAGGGTGTCTAGCATATTTTGGATAAACGTAAGCACAGAGGAGGGATCCTCCTGGTCAGCAGAGGAAGCTCCAAAAGGAAGGTCAGGGGATACATCAGGTTCTAAGCCCTCCAAATTCATGTCAGGGGCATCATAAAAACATTCATCATCATCTGCATCACCCTCACAGTCTCCAGACGAGAAAACTGTGGATGGGTGCTTAGCAGCCCCAGAAAATATAGACACCATCTATTGTTTTGTTTTTTTTGTTTTGTTGAATTTTGTTGACCCGGTAAGCTCACTGGGCCTAGAAGTCCCTTTTCAGGGGCGACTGTGTGTGGGTGGGGGGGATACAGATGGTAAGTAACTGAAATTGAACCAGATTAAGCTGTTGGTGGTATTTTAGTGAATGAAGGAAATTTGACCTGGACACCGGGGAAATTCCCCTACTCTGCTGGGGACGGTAGAGGGCGTCTGGCCTTGCTATCATGGCAGACGGCGTGAGGATCACTCTGGAGGAGGACATGCAGGCAGAGGCTCTGCCAATGGATTTTCATGAGGCTGTGGTGCAGGCGCGGCTTGCTACAGTGCTTACTATTGAGTCATTTACTGGAGATTTGCAGGCTGTTGAGCGTGCAGACGGGAGTTGTACTGGAAATACAGAATTATTACCTGGAGTATTGCCTGGGGATTCTGTTGCTGCTCTGGCTACCCCTGGGATGGATGTTGGTGCAGATCTAGAGCGAGGTCTGCCACCGGAAACACTACTGGATGCTGTTCAGGAGGAACCGTCCGATATCGCGAGGGCAGTGCCAGTGACTAAGGAAGTGGATGTGCCGGTTGCTAAAGACAAGACGCACGGGAGGTGCAAGTATGGCTACAGGTTCTGTGACAGACTGGTCCGAGGATACGGCCTTATCGCAGGCTGGGTGGATTCAACAGCCAGACGGTAGGTGGTTGCCGGATCCTACCTGGCTGACTTTTTCCCCATTAAAATCAGGTCCTCCCCAAATGACTATGCAGGCTGGTGAGTCTCCTCTTTTGGCAAATCAGTCCGAAATTGTACAGCCTTCTACTTCGGATGGGAATTCTCGGTCAGACATTGTTTTAGGTGCTGGGGTAGCTAATCCACTGCGGCGCTCATCTGTGCAGTTGCCGGGAGGTCAGAAGACAAGGAAGGGTCCTCGTTTCTCGGATCTCTTCAAACAGAATAAATTAGAACAAGCTCCGAGACGGAATGCGGTCCGTTTGTGATATGGGGCGGTTTACCAGAACACCCGGACAGACTTTATGTGGCAAGGAAATTATTGTTGAACTCGATGCAGTTTTTGCCTGTGGATATTTATGCTTTGATTAACATTCAGGGGAGGATACGTTTGATATTAGTTTTAAACAAGGGCTGCTTTAGATAAATTTGGCAAAATATGAGGGCTGTAAGTCTTTGCCACTATGGCTACCCTTCTGGGCTATTCCCATCACTAAACCTCTATTTAAAACTATTAATGTTATGTTTAGAAATGAGGGGGTGAATGTGGGAGATATTTTGTATTGGTTGGAACACAAATGCATGGTTCTAGGCCCTCCAGAGCCAATCCTTGACACTGAAAGGATTTGGACTGGGGCCTGGTGTTTTAAAGTTAAATTACATGTGATAAATAATGAAGTCCTACACGTTCCAAATAGCTTTTTCTTAGGCAAAGACCGGGGAATTTGCTTCTATCCAGGACAGCCCAAAGCTTGCTATCGTTGTGGTAGCCGACGACATTTAAGCAGTGCATGTGATAAAGTCAAATGTGCGCTCTGTGGGGATTTTGATCATGATAGTGAAGTTTGTAGAAATGTGTTCAAATGTAATCTGTGTGATGAGTCTGGCCACGCCTATCACCAATGCCCATGGGCAGGCCAGAATAGACAGGGGGTCTCAATAAAGAAGAGTTGATATCCCAGGCACAGGGTAGATGTCAGCCTCATCCAGCCCCTCCTCAGAGTAGGGAGTCAAATCCTGCGGCCTGTCAGGGTCAGATGCAGGTTTCTAAGGTCCTTGTTACAGACAGAAGTATAGTGGAGGACATCGTGGACCAATCCATACCTCTGGTTCCACAACAGGTTTCAGAACCCCCCCCTCTTTCACAACGTTCTGAGCCCTCTGTTTTGCAACCCCCTGTAGGGGACCCTTTAGTGGTACTTTCTTCAGACACTCCTTTCCAAATTCCTTGGAGGGTTACTCGGGCCAGCAGTCGCACGGTTGGGATGGTGGGGGTCTGCCCTACTCAAAATTCCTTCTTGGCATTATCTGACCTCGAGGGTGAGGTCGGCCCTGAGCTACTGAAGTCTGACGGGACTTCTACCATGGAGATAGAGGATGAGGGGGGGTACGGATTTATTGGATGTTAAAAAGAAAAAGGGTAAAAAGAGGAAACAAGATAAACCCTGAATTTCCACCTTTTTGGTTTTCATGACCTGTTTAAACATAGTGGGCTGGATATTCAAACTGCGCCATTCAAAGGCGCAAGCCCTTGCGCTGCGCAAAATAGTTGCACAGGGGTGTGGCCCAGGCGATATTCAAAGGAGTTGCGCTATTGAGCAACTCCTTTGAATATCGCTCCCCAGCCACAGCCACTGTGCATGGCGCAGTGGAACTTGCGCAAGCACAAGTTGACAGAGTGGAGCAGTCAACTGCGTGGCGTAGTACCAGTGCGCCATGCGCAAATCCACGAGATCTCAGGGTGACATGCAATGGGCTATAATACATGCAAGGCGAGGGGGCCATTTGCATGTCATATATAGCCCCATTTGCATGCCATTAGCATGTAGGTGCGCCGATCCCCGAGGACTTGCGCCTGGCGCCTGCCAGGCAGCAGCGCCGGGGACCGACGCACCCTGCAGCCTGACCGCGGGCATCATGTGGCTTACCCCTGCTCACATCCCTGGTGGTCCAGTGGATCGTAAGCCTGATCGCTGGCAGAATGTACAGAACCTTCAGTGCCCGATCGCGGCAGTAGTAAAGTGCCCCCAACCCGAATATCTCCCTGGTGGTCCAGTGAGAGCGATCGCTGGCAGAATGATATTGACACCCCCACCCAAACATCTCCTCAGGTCCCAGTGTCTCCCCACCCACCCATGAAGCCCCACCACCCGCCTCCCCGCAGCCGCAGCATCCTACCCGCCTGCCGCCCCCGCCGCCTGACTGGTTAGCTGCACGCCCATTGGTGCAGAGCTAGAGCCAATGGGATGCGGCAGCCCGACTGTACATGACAGTCCAGATTTGTGAGGAGATGTTTGGGTGGGGGGTGTCAATATACTCTGCCCGCGATCGGGCATTATGGTCCACTGACCACCAGGAGATATTCGGGTTGGGGGAATCTTGACGCATTTCTGCCATCGGGCACTGGGGGTTCTTGTTATATCTTGCCCGCGAATGGGCACTTGGGGTTCTTATATTCGCCCACGATCGGGCACTGGGGGTTCTTATTACATTCCTGCCCATGACCGGGTCACTGGGGTTCTTATTACATTCTTGCCCGCGATCGGGCACTGGGGGTTCTTATTATATTCTGCCCGTGATCGGGCACTGGGGTGGGTTCTTATTACATTCTGCCCGCGATCGGGCACTGGGGGTTCTATTACATTCTGCCCGCGACGGGCATTACGGTCCACTGGACCACCAGGGATGTGAACGGGGTACATTGATGCCCGCAATCGGGCTGGGGCATAGGGACTGAGTTGGGGGCCAGCCATGGGTGGCAGCTGCTGTGTTGCGCCCTGCAATACAGCAGCTCACCTGTGGGTGGCCCTCAACGTTTTTTTGGCTCGTTGTGTGCAGGCGAGGTTGGGGGTTGCGCCAGACATCTCTGCACAGCCCGACTGAATATCGGGCTGTGCAGTTTATGCATGGTTCCTCCCCCTCCAGTTGAGCATGCATTCATTTGCATTGCGCTGTTGCTCAGCCTGTTTTCTGTGGCGCAACTGCCTCCTGCTGAATATCGCAGAATGGAGCAAGTTTGGACTTGAGCATGCACAACCCTGTTGCGCATGGCGCAACCCTTTTGAATATCTGGCCGGGTATCTCTTAACTGCTGTAGCATAAAGAACTATAAAAGACGCTTACTTTGCTTACAGCAGTGTAGGGATTTGAAAGTAGATGTCATCTTTCTTCAGGAGACACATTTGTCTTCTCTGCTTGAGGTGACTCAGGTAAAAAAAACTCTGGTGGGATGGCCCTTCTTTTTGGTCATTTGGGGAAGATGCTGCAGATGGGGAGGGTATTCTTTTTTTGTACCCCTCTGTTCGCATCACAAGGTTGGTGGATGTTCAGCCAGGAAGGGCTTTAATTTTGGACTGCTTATTCCGGGGTTTTTGTTTCAGATTGATAAATACCTATGCTCCACAAACGAAGACATCTCGAATTGCTTTATGTCATCAAATTAAACCCTATTTATTCACCTCCAAGCATGTGGTCTGGGGTGGAGATATGAATTGTAGTTTGGATATCCGTCTTAAAAATGATATTCAGCAGAAAACATATTGTGATGCTCATGCTCTCTCACAGACGGTAGCGGTGGCTAAATTGAAAGATGCGTTCAGAGGATTACATACATCAAATGGTTTTACTTACAGAAGGGCTTCCTTTCAAACACGGATTGATTACCTTTTTCTTTCCCAGTATTTAGCCCCTTTTTGTTTGTTTAGTACTACTTTGTGATTTTTCGGACCACAGGTTCTTACATGGTAAGCTCAGTTTACATCAAATTCCTACCTTTTTTCCTGCTTTCTCCAGCAGATAGAAGTTGAATTCCCTCTTATTGTCTGAGGCAGTTTTTTTGGCTCAGCTAAGGGATTTTATGATCCTAAGGAAATCGGTGGCTGTGTTTTTCAATGATTGGATTACTTGGTGGACAGATACCAAGTTAGCAGTCAAGGATTTTTTTATTGCTTATGGCAAACGGAAAAGTTCTTTAGAATATTTACAATACTTGGATTTTAGGAACCAATATTATAAATTGCAATCTCATCCTCGGTCTCGGGGATTTGGATGTCCAGTCTCAGATGAGGATTGCTAAGAGAAACATGCTTCAGTATCAATACCAGAGGGCTGTTTCGCTTCATGCAGAACTTAAGTTTGGTACTCATCAGCAACCTTTTCAGGACCCGTTGATGGCATGTAAACATAAGATTGAGAGGAAGCTTATGACAGGGCTTCAGGATTCCTCAGGACAGCTGAAAACTTCTTTGACAGGAATGCTGGAAGTTGCTGAATGTCAGGTTTCCTCACAGTTTGGTATTGGATTTATTCCAACTGCTTCTTGGGATGATGTTTTGCATTTTCCAGTCCCTGCTATTTCACAAGCAGATGCTGATCTATTTCAGGGCCCATTACCCCCCTGGAGGTGCAGGCAGTCATTAGCTCCCTTCGTACGGGGGTTTCGCCGGGAATGGATGGATTATCAAATGAATTTTAGAAAGTTTTTCAGGACAACATGTGTGTCATACTGGCTGCAGTCTATAATGATATTCTTCAATCTGGTTTCGGTAATTCGAAGTTTAATTTGGCCATTTTAACTTTCATTCATAAAGCAGGAGATGTTACGGATTTTGGTAATTGGGAGACCAATTAGTCTCCTGAATACCGATTACAAAATTCTCTCCACTGTACTGTGTAAATGGCTTCAAGTGGTGACTCAAGGGGTGCTTCATCCAGCACAGACGTGTTCTGTCCCCCACCGTTCGATTCAACAAAATTTGAAACTCCTTAGGGATGTGTGCGAATTTGGGGTTCAAAAAAAGTTATCAGGTTTTGTTCTGGCTCTGGATCAAGCAAAAGCTTTTGATGCCGTGTCTCATGCTTTTCTTTTTCAAGTGTTAGGTCGATATGGGATGCCTGGGCCCTTTATCCAATTTCTTAACACATTATACTCCAAGGCTGGTTCTTGCCCGCTTATTAATAATTATTTAGGTACAGAAATTCAGTTAAATCAAGGGGTTCGCAGGGTTGTCCTATCAGCCCTTTATGTGTATGCATTTGTATTGGACCCCTTTTACGGGAGATTGAAAATAATAGGTCCATTCAGGGTTTATCTCCTTCAGTTACCATGCCTGCCCAAAAATTTCGCATATGCAGATGATATATGTTTATTGGTGGTAGATGTCCCTTCAGGATTAGAGGCACTACAGGTGGTTACCTGCTTCTCTGCTCTTAATGGTACCAAGCTGAATTATGGGAAATGTAGATGTTTGGCGATTGGTGATGCTCCATTACTTACTGATATTGGAGGTATTTTTAGTCTCTGATTCACTTACCATTTTAGGACTCCATTTTGGAAAAGGGGATTTAGCCTTTTTTAACTGGGAGAAGTGTCTCGTTATTAGAGAACGGAAAGTACAACAATGGAAATCCTGGGGGTTTTCTAAAAAGAAACCGGTGTTAATTATTAAAAAATTCTTATTACCTATTTTTTTACATGTGTGTTCGGTTTTTCCGGTACCCATTTCTTTAGAAACTAGGTTATATAGTTGTTTTTTTCAAATGGTGTGGGGCAGCCGGTTAAACCCGATAAAACGTGCTTTCACTTATTTGAAAATTAGTCAAGGAGGTTTAGGGATGATAAACCCTATAGTGTTTTTCCATTCCTTTTTTATGATAGCCTCTTTCCAAGAAATAGTCCGGCCTCGAGACCACCCTTGGTCGGCTTGGACTCAGCTTTTATTTTCTTCATTTTTGTTACATTGGGAAGGTGGGGGTATTCCTAAATGGAATATGGCCGCTGCAGCTCCATCCTATGCAGATTCAGCAGTACGAAAACTGAGGGAATGGAAATTGGGCAAGGCTCAATTGCATGAGGTTCCTCGAAAAGATTTTTATTTGGAAATCATGGGTAATGTTTTCTACGTTCAAATAGATTTCCCCTTTTGTGTCCCTACTAAACTCTCACAGGCCCTTTGTCTTTTAATGGATCACAGGGTACCACCTCATATGTGGGATGTTCAATGGCTTTGCTGTCAGGGAAGTTAGGGGTCCGGGGTAACTTAAAACATAAACCTCTTGCTGATAGAGTATGTCTTAGGATGGGTTGTGTGGAACAGATAGAAACATTAGAACATTTCTTTCTGCTCTGTCCTTATATTATTTCTTTGGTCGATTTGGCCATTAGGTGGGGTTGGAGTATTATGAGACACATTTCCTACCAGAGTTTGATTTTGGGGGATTATTCGGGTTTTCTAGGGAGGTATCATCCTAGTACATTGACTGTGATTTTTGCATGTGTTAAATATCACTTATGGCAAGCCAGATGTCAGTTCTCCTTACAACACACCCTTCTTCCGAATAGTATTATACTTAGCCGTATTGAACTAGCTTTGAGAAAGCAAAAGAGTTTTGAGCATCGTACCTTAGACAATCAATTATTTCTTAGTTATTGGAAATATATTACTTGGATTATGTAATTTGTTATGTTGCATGTCTTTTGTTCCCCTACCCTTTTTTTCCTTTTTCTTTTTCTTTTTAGACCTACTAGGACTGATTTTTCTGTTATTATTTTTCTTCCTAAATGTACAAAAGGTCCTTCTGAGTTCTAATTTCTGTTAACTAAGTTTGTTTTCTTTTGTTTATTTACTAATGTTTTTCTGTTTTATATTTGCTGATGTATGGTCTATTTTCAAATAAAAAATTCCCCTACTCTTTGGCCAGTAGGGGGCCCGCTGGACGGCGAGACGTCTCACTTTGCTGCCAGGACTGGTGAAGAATGGATGGATGGGGCTGCATGAGCCCAGGAGAATTTACAGGACATTATGAGTTTTCAAGAGAATGGAACCGCTAAGGAGACGGCTGGAATGCACCAGGCAGGTGGCCAGCAGAACGTCCATAGCGGTGGTTCCCTCACAGAAAGTCCAGAGAACCAGTTGAGTCTTGAGCAGAAACAGCAGTGTTTAGCTGCTGAGTTGCTCCATGTAAGCGAGCAATTGATGTCTGAGCGACTGCGTCAAGCAGAGAATCGGAAGCGGAAGCGCTTAGACATATCTCTGGGCGCAGAAGTCTCAGGGGGAGTCGCGAAGCTGCTAACAGCGGAGGATGCTTCCAAAAAAACCCTGAGCCAGTTCCTTCATCACCGCAGCGGGACTGAAGTATGGGAGAGGCGGATTCTTGGTCTCCCGATAAGGTCCTGCTTGCAGCAGGTTGGATTCCTCTTTCTGAAGGGCATTGGAAGCCCAGTACTGGACCTGCCTCTCAAATACAGGAGCAGATAAGTGCTGATTCTGATTCTTGTGCTGTTAATTCCCCTGTATCTACTTCCCAGTCTGACTTTATTTCTGCTTGTCACTTTGATATTGAAGCGCCAGGCCCTGAGGAAACCCCAGTTGTACCTATTGTTTCTGATCCCACACTTGCCTTCCATCCTGCGGATCCTGTTAAACCCTCCTATGCTAGTCATTTCCACAAACCAGTGGAGCTAGCGAAACGAAGTAATGCGATTCGCCTACGTTATGTAGGCCCTCGCGAAAACCCCCCCTGACAGATTTTTTGTGGGCAAAGTCCTACTGAAACGGAGCATGGGGTTTTCCCCCTCGGAGGTCTACGCTCTCATACATGTACAGGGGGAGTTCACCTTTGATATCAGCTTCCGCACTCCTGCGTTGCTGGAAACTTTTTGGTGTAGATACATGAATCTAAAAACCAATCCTCTGTGGTCGGACTTTATAGTTTTCCCCCTTACTAAGCAACCTTTTTGGGTAATTACTATTTTATTTACAAATGAGGGGGTTAATATAGTGGATATTGTGCACTGGTTGGGAAAGAGATGCGATGTCCTGGGTAATCCCATGCCCATTCTGCATAGTGAAGGGTTTTGGAATGGAGGGTGGAAATTCCGTATAAAGTTGCACAATAATGAGCAGGACTTGATACATTTGCCTAATTGCTGTTTTATTGGGCGAGATAAAGGTTTTCTATTTTACCCTGGACAGCCATGGGTATGTTTTAAATGTGGCTCATATAGACATATAAGCACCTCTTGTGACATTCTGAAGTGCTCTTATTGTGGGGATATGGGTCATCCTAGTGCCCACTGCTTTAAACAACCTAAGTACAACTTTTCTGATGAACTAGGTCATATCTTTGATGATTGCCCATCTGCTGCATGAAATATAGAGGATGCTGATTTGGGGGTCCAGGATCATTATATCCGTCTGGCGGTAAAGCAAGGCCCAGGCCCTGTGGTGACCTGAATATCCTCCAATTCAGGGGTACCTGCTAGTGGGAAAGGTCCTGTATCAGGCCCCTTGACTGAGGAGGAAGGCCAGGAACCCCAATTATCTGATATTGGCCCACTTTTACATGAGGGTAATCCTACTGATCTTCCTAATATCCTGCCTTTCAAAAACCCTCCCCCCGAATCCGCTGTCAGTGGTTCAGGCTTTGTTTTGGTACAGGGTAAGAAAAGGAAATCGGCTAAACTGAAAGGCAAACAGAGGAAATCTGAACTGGTGACCCCTGAGGAAGATACTAATAAATTCACTGTGTTGTCTGACATTTCTCAGGACCTAGACCCTGTGACATTATCAGTTGCAGGAGTAATGGTGGCGAACTCTCAGGGGGATTGCCTGGATCCTGCTGATCATTCGACTCAGGGCCCAAAAAGTGGAAGAGTAACAAGAGCCTCGAGTAAAATGAAGAGCGCTGCCTGTTTAAATCTATGGATCATTTTTCCTTTCGAGTGGCTTCTTTAAATGTTAACAGCATTCTATCTCTGACTAAAAGACTAAGTACTTTCTCTTATTTTTTGCATGCTAACCTGGATTGTATTTTTTTTCAGGATGTCTGGTTACACTCAGCAGCTGAGAGGTCTGCAGCTTTGGATGCATGGCTTTTGGGGGATAATATTTGGTCCCAGGGGGAGGATCAGTGTTCAGGGATTGGGATATGTTTTTTTTCTTTTAAGGTTAAGGTTGTGCGTCATTTAGAGGTGCAGCCAGGCAGAGCTTTGATACTGGATATACTATGGGCACATCAACTGATTAGACTTTTAAATATTTATGCACCTCAAACAAAGTATGAGAGAGTACTGCTCTTTCGCTCTCTTTCTCCCTTATTGCAGACATCCCATTTGATAGTTTTGGGAGGGGACTTTAATGTTAATTTGGCCCAGTGTTCTATTCCTGTCCCAAATAAAAAAATATACTGTGATGCTCAGTGCCCGGCTCACCTGATTAGTGATGTGGGCTTGATAGATGCCTTTGGTTCTCTCCCGATAACAGAGCGTAGCACATATTTTGTGATCCATGGGCCTCTATAATTATTTTTTGTATCTGGTTTTATAAAAGTTGAAATGGCTCTCTTTCAAGATGTAGCTACTTCTGATCATAAGCTATTAACATTAGTCCTTAGGGATGTCCCTGAGGTAAGAAGGGGGCCAGGGACCTGGAAATTGAATACTTCATTATTGTCTATTCCAGTAGTATGTGAAGGATTTTTAGCAGTATTGCAAGCAGGAAAATCTGTGTTTTTCTTATATGATGACAATACTACTTGGTGGGAAGACACAAAAGTGGAGATACGTTCCTTTTTTCGTACAACAGGGCGTATTTGAGGAAAAATATTGCCTTCTGGACGTCTTTCCGCCCTAATTTAGGAACGGAGGACTTGCAGAAGATTAAACATCTGAAAACTTTACTGGTAAAGAAGCAGCTTGAAGCCCTTAAATATTTAGAATATCAGCAGAAGTATGGCACGAATGGTAAGAGAAAAAGACACACTGCCATTTGACTCTATGCAACTTTTTCGTGATTGCCACAGTATGGAGTATTTGAATACCTCTTCTGGTAATACTGTGCATACAAAAGCGGATATTTTACATGAAATTACTACTCACTTCTCTCAGGTTTTTGATAGCCAGCATTTATCGGTAGGGAAAATGAGACAGTGGTTGGGTGAACTTAATTTACCCCAGCTACCAAAGGATGTTGGGAATCTTTTGACTGAACCTATCTCACAAACTGAACTAAAAAATGTAATTTAGTCACTTAAACCAGGTATTACACCTGGATCTGATGGTCTCCCACATGAAATCTATAAAAGTATTTGGGATGTTTTAGGACCTGAGTTTTGTATGTGTTTAAATGATGGCTTATCCCAACAGCAACTCCCTAAGAGTATGTTGGAAGGCCTTTTGCTCTTGATTTTTAAGGGAAGGAATCGGGGAGATATAAGACAATGAAGGCCGATTTCGCTTCTGAATACCGATTATAAAATTCTTATGAACGTTCTTAGTAATAGATTGGCTAGTGTCATAGATCTGGTAGTACATCCGTCCCAATATAGTAGCATCCCAGGAAAACGGATTCAGGATGCTTTAATTTTGATTCGGGAAATTTTACATAAGGTAGACAACCAGGAATTATTTGGTCATTTGGTATGTTTAGATCAATCTCAAGCCTTTGATCGGGTTGAATATAACTATTTGTGGGAAACATTACGGTCCTTTGGATTTCCATCTCCTTTTATCAGGTGGGTACAGATTTGTTATACTGGAATAAGTCTTATTCCTAGTGTTAATGGTTGGGTAGGTAATGCAGTTTCTGTTCACAGGGGGGTGAGGCAAGGATGTCCTCTCAGCCCCTTATTATATGTCCTATCTATTGATCCTTTATTGCATGCATTATATAGGACGGAAGCAATAACTGGACTTTCAGTGGGATCAGAGGATAAGCAGGTGGTTGCTTTGGCATTTGCGGATAATCTGGAACTCTTTTTGGCAGACAGATCTTCTGCAATAGCCGCTCGTGACCTCTTATGTGACTTTACTAATCTTTCCGGATCTAGAATCAACACACAGAAGAGTGGGATCCTGCCCTTAGGCTATGATGCCAGTGATGTCTCCCTTGTTTGGGGAATTCCTATAGATATGACCTATAGAAAAATACTGGGTGTTTATTTTGGTGGGGATGATCCCCAGCTGTATAATTGGGAACAACTTTTGATATCAGCTGCAGGAAAAGTAGCCCGCTGGAATAAATGTCAGATGACTACAGGGAAGCATATCTTTTTAATTAAAACTTTTTTATTTGTCCCATTTTTTGTATTTAGCCGCTGTTTTTCCCCCACCGTTAAATATGGAGGCCTCAGTTTATAGTGTTTTTTTTCAATGTTTATGGGGCAGCAGGTTGAATCCTGTCAAGAGAGGGGTGACTTATTTACCTATAAAGGAGGGGGGGACTTGGGTATGTTAAACCCGGTAGTTTTCTTTTATGTAACTTTTATTTTTTTCAGTTTTGTACCGTTACTGACAAATGTTGCAAAGGATTGGATCCCGTGGGTAGAGGATGTGATTGGACCCCTTTTTGATGACTGGGATCCGGCTATTCCTCTCCCTCAACAGACACAGGTGGCTCACTTCCCAGGACACTTCTTGAGTGTAATAAGTAAAATAAAAGCATGGAAACTTCAGAAGAATTCTCTTTGTATACTTTCAAAAAAAGCCATGTATAATTGGACAATGGGAAACTTTTATTATGTCTCCCCTTGGTATGTCAATTTATCGGCTACCCAACACTCTCTGATCAACTCCTTTTTATCCAGCAAAAGGCGTCCATATTTTATGAGAGAATTTATCTGGTTATGTACCCACCAAAAATTGGGGGTTCGGGGCAATTTAAAGCATGAAGGCATTAAGGCATTAATGAACGTACATGTCTTAGAGGGAATATTTGCATGGAATCCATAAAGACTTTTTCTCATTTTCTATTTGAGTGCCCATTTGCTGTGACGTTTTGGGAAGTATTTCACAGGACATGGCCTTTGAACCCCTTTCAGGATCAACCTTCACAGATTTGGCTCGATGGGGTGCTCCCTGGAGCATGGGCCAAATTTGATGATATTACTATCCAACTATTAATGAGTTTTATTAGTTATTAGCTATGGTTAGCTAGGTGTGGTTGGTCTCTGCGGCAACAAGTCTTGACAAGAGAACAAGTAGTTTTGTTATTACAGAAGGCAATATTGAAGTGGCAGGTTATGGAGCAGCATAAAGTTTTACCTGATTTGTATAAATTATGGTGGAGGAATATGTCCTGGTTAGATACAGGGTGAGGTTTCTTTGTTAGGTTGTTTTCCGTGACGCTTGAGAGAACCATGGGTCTTTTATTTGATTTCTCATGATTTTGTATGATGTAAACATTCTTGTTGATTTTGTATTTTATTTTTTTTCCATAAAATATTCCCTTACTCTTTTAGTGGGGATGGGGGGGGGGCCTTTTATGTATTAGGATATGCTTTAGGTTATTATTAAGTTATTTTCAGACATTACATGGCTTTAATGCTTATTTGATTTATTTACAATTTGTATTTTCCTTTTGTGTGAGTTCACACTGCTTTGTATATTTTTTGATTTTTGAAGTTTATAATTAATATTTCCCCTACTTTTTTCGATAAGTGCCATGGGATCTTTAACATCCACCTGAACTACCACCAATCCAGGCAGATGGGACCTCAGTTTTAACATCTTATCTGAAAGACGGCACTTCAGAAATGCAGCACCCCTCTCATGCTGCACTACAGTGTCAGTATTGGGATATTAACCCAAGTGCCAGATGTGGGAACTGAACCCACACCCCTCTGATCTCCCGGCCTCAGAGGCGAGTGTGCTACCTACTGAGCCACTGTTCTTTTGTAGGGTCTGAAAGACGTACCATGCTTTTGCCATGTTTTACACAGATAGGAGTTCCTGCGCAGACTGTGGCTGTAATATGCTTTGTTTTTTCTTTATGCTTTAAGCTGCCTGTTGTCTCACTACTGGCTTTCCCAGAAGGAACAGGAGCATTTTTGTCTTTACACACTGTCTTTTTAGCCACTTCATCAGCAGCTTGATCATGCTTCCTTTTTTGTACAGACACTTCATCAGCACCTTTATTATTCTTAAATTTGTGAGGAACTTCATCAGCTCCTTTGGAAGCTTTATTTTTTGGCTGGGACTTGGAGGCTTCATCAGCACCCCTACTTGAATTTTTATTGTTATTAAATTTAGATGGCCCCTCGTCGGTAGCCTTTGATTTTTTTCTCAGCCATATACAGTATATATATAATTTTTTTTTTAGGTCTCTTTGCTCTGTTTTTCACCAAATTTATGCAAAGAGAATCAGTAGATCTGGACCAAAACACCTGAGGCACAGGTTGTTGAAATGCTGTTAAGCCAAATCCTGTGACACATGACACACTTTTTTAAAGTCCTATAGGTCCAGATTTCTCTTTAGTTCTGGGAATCTCTGACATGCCAATCCACAGAGAACCCAGCAATAACTGTCTAAGTCTGAAAATCCAAACGGTTACCTCGCGGTAGGGACCCACGATTTCTGGGGTAAAAAGTAAAGAAAAAAAGCTAAAATTCGATGGTTCCGTCAAGAACAGCGTCTAAATAGTGAAGAACCATCGAAAATACACATTTGTGGTAAAAATGTATATAAAACACACAGATGCGGTAAAAATATAAATAAATAAATGCAGTTGCGATAAAAATAACGCAGATGGGTGGAAAAGAAACAACCGCTAAAAATATAGTAAAATTATACTCAGCACACTAAAGATGTACGTTTGTGAGGAAAACTTTACCAAGATAAGCAGAAAATAGCTATCAACAAGGAAACTATTTAAAAGACAAAGAACCTCTGTGCGCAAACACTGAGGCAAGGGTTACCCCAAAGGGCATTTGGCTGGGAAGCCAAGTTTCAAGAAAATACAAAATCACACATGCCCACACAATGCAAAGCATCATGGGCAGCATATGCAAATCACCACAGAATGTTATGCTGGTTCAACTTTAAGCAGAACTGCATGGTGCCGAAAGGCCTCTCACACAGTTTGCAAAGGGTGCTAACAGATGACATAGACACGTGTTTCGTCCTACCAGGACTCATCAGTATGCCTCGTCTGTTTGACACCCCAGTGGAATGAACCAGGTACCCTAAGATGGTCTGTCTGGGTTATGTTGTGGTGAACCCATTAAAATAAAAAACTATTTAAAAGACAAAGAACCTCTGTGTGCAAACACTGAGGCAAGGGTTACCCCAAAGGGCATTTGGCTGGGAAGCCAAGTTTCAAGAAAATACAAAATCACACATGCCCACACAATGTAAAGCATCACGGGCTGCATACGCAAATCACCACAGAATGTTATGCTGGTTCAACTTTAAGCAGAATTGCATGGTGCCGAAAGGCCTCTCACACAGTTTGCAAAGGGTGCTAACAGATGACATAGACACGTGTTTCGTCCTACCAGGACTCATCAGTATGCCTCGTCTGTTTGACACCCCAGTGGAATGAACCAGGTACCCTAAGACGGTCTGTCTGGGTTATGTTGTGGTGAACCCATTAAAATAAAAAACTATTTAAAAGACAAAGAGCCTCTGTGCGCAAATACTGAGACAAGGATCAACAAGGAAAGCTAAGAGACGCCTCTAGGGCAATGTTGCTGAGCCAGTGGAGAAAAATTTCTTAAGCCTTTCAGGCTGCTCCCTCTCTGCAGACTCTTCTCCTTTTTTTTCATTGGCTGATGCCCAAGCTCATTATGCAAATTATCTTAACAGCATACATCTGGGGCAGTTGCACCTAGCCAGCTAACTGCTATAGTTACTGATGCTAAAGGATTCCTGGGGCAAGAAACTTTAGTTTTTTTTAATGTTATGTATATACTCACATAGAAGTGTAGTTTTTGATGCTAAAAACAGGCCTCTAAAAAGGGGGGACTTGACTTATCTGTGAGGTAAATCCATCTGCAGGGTTTATGATGGTAAACCATTTGTGTAACTGTGTCACCTAATTTTGTGTCCAGATCCAGCCATAAAGACAGATTCTGTTCATGATGTTTGTCACAAAGTAGATTTTTCCATCCAGGGCTAGAAATCATTTTTTGAGGATGGCTGTCCAAGGGACAGGTGGAATGTAAATGATGCCTGTCCCACAGAATGTATAGCTGTCCATTTAGTTTTGGGGATAAATGATCTAGACATCTATTTCAGAATCATAGCTGGTGCCCCCCTCACCCCTAGACTGCACATTTAATTGCTTCCCCTCCTCAGGCTTACAACTTAGGCCTGTACATGTGCCTCGTTTCTGGCTGGGCTACAGGGCACTATTAGTTTCTTTTCTTTTTTTAATTTTAATAAGTAAACATCTCACTTGTCTGCAGAACTCTGAAAGGCGCTTTAACATTTTTCCCCCTCCCCCTTCTTTCATTCTAAGGTTAGCCCTAATTAGCCATCATAAAAGGTGGTAATCAGCTACCCTGCTTGACTGCTGTCTTCTGTGTTAATAGCTGTCTCTTTTTTTAATTTTAATTATAGTTTAATCTGTATCCTTTTTGTTCTTTTTCCCTTTTTTAGGTCTGCGGCCTGCCTCTACTCCTTCCTTATCCCGTTTTTTTGTAAAGTGCAGGCTTAGCCCTAAAAAGGATTTTTATTGTTGCCAGTTCTTCTACCTTCCTGATTTCCAAGCTGATAGTCTAACCATTTTACCACACTGCTTTCAAACCCTCGAAATCCACCAAGCATGTTTCTCTGTGGGATATGACTGCTTCAATGTGAATCTAGTAGTCCCCATAGAGTACGTATGTGTGTGTCTGTGTGTGTGTGTTGTGTATTTGTATATTTGTGTGGTTGTGTTTTGTGGCTGGGAGGGACAGAGGGAGGGAGGGACACACAGGAAAAAGCACAGCGGGAAGAGCTTTCTTAACACAATAAAATTCCTACTCTCTAAGCCGGGTGCGCTGCTCGCATTGCCTCCTTCCACGATGCTGGTGTTTGACCACGAACTCAGTTGTGAATCAGTAACTGCGCATGCGCAGTTGTGAATCCAGCCAGCCAAAAGGCAGTTCTCTTGCTTGTCAGCTGCCCACACAGGGTTCGACTGGCACATGTGGCACACCAAGTGACGATGCAATGTCAGTGTCTCCGTCACAACTCTTTCTCAGGTGGCAGCCGTCCGAAGCAATACTGCTGGGTCCTAGTTCCCATTTACATTAAACAGGCAGCTGCCTGTCCCAAGGACAGCCGACAACTGCAAAATCGCAGTCCAAAATAAAAAACAGCTGTCAGGGATGGGCACACAGATGGTTATGTTTCCATCCAATTTGGGCAGCAGAAAAACGCCTGTAATTTTGCTAAAACTGACAAGGTAATGGGGGGGGCAACTTATAGGTCAGTATAGTTGGTGATATATTCTTGCTTCTTTTTGACTGCTTCAATAAAAATGTTTAAACAAGCATTTGTCAAAGCCAGATGGTTCGTCGTTGGCATTACTGTTGGTATGTACCGATTGGCAGGACTACAGTTCCCAGCAGAAAGAACAAGTTATGCCACCAACTTCACATTCCTGTTGAAATACTGTGAAGTGCATACCTGTTTCCTCAATTCGTGATCAGGTTTGAAGAGTGACAATGTGTCTGCGGTTCAGAGAAGATGAGGGCACTGCAGCCACACCATGGGTTGGGGGGGGCATTATGGTTAGAAACCCTAACGCCGCAGGCGTTAGTTGGTATTTGCACTACAAATTTTCAACATGGCCTTTTGTGACCCCACCTCAAGAAAGCATTTTGGACCTCTGCTCATGAACAGTGGCACTGTGATTTTGTTAATCTGTCCCAAACGTTGATTTCTCACAGTGACCGCACCATTCTGCACCAGATGTGCAAAAACACTGTTCTGGCAGGATGTGAAAAATTACAGCTGTACCATTCATAGGGAGGTGTGAAGAGATGGCAGTGTTGAACATCTGGAGTGAAAATATTAAAAATGCTCGAAGGCATGAGCGTATGTGGAAACTGCACAATGTACGCTCGTAACAGTCATTTAGTGAATAATTTCACCAAAATTTCAACATAGGCATTTTGTGACCTCTGCTCATCATGAACACTGTAACTATGACTTTCATAATCTGTCCTGAACATTTGATTTCCCACAGTGACTGTGCAATTGTGTGCCAGATGTGCGAAAACACATTTCAGCCAGGATGTGAAAAATGACAGCTGTACTGTTCAAAAGGAGGTGTGCAAAACTAAAAATGTTGAAAATCTTGAGTGAAAATATTATAACTTCTCGATGTGACGAATTTAAGTGGAAACTGCGCAACACACACTTGTAACACAGTCATTATATGGAGTTTTGTCACCAGATTTTCAACATAGGCATTTTGGGACTTCCGCTCATGAACAGTGTCACTGAGATTTTCGTAATCTGTCTCAAGCACTGATTTACCACAGCGACTGCGCTATTCTGTGCCGGATGTGCGAAAACACATTTTGGCCAGGATGCGAAAAGTGACAGCTGTACTGTTCATGAGGAAGTGTAAAAAAATACCAATGTTGAAAATCTGGAGTGAAAATATTACATATTCGTGATGTTACAAGTGTGCGTTGAAACTGCACAACGTACGCTTGTAACACAGTCATTTTTTTGGAATTTTTTCACCAAATTTTCAACATAGGTTTTTTGGGAGCCCACCTCATGAACAGTGACACTGTCGTTCTGTTAGTCGGTCCCAAAAGGTGATTCCGCATAGTGACAGTGAAATCACCTTTCGGGTCCGAATAACCAGATGACAGTGACTGAATTCATGAGTGGGGTCTCAAGAACCCCATGTTCAAAATTTTGGGCCAAAGTTCACAAAAATGGCCAAGATATGTACCAAAGTAGAAAAAAAAAACATTTATGCTATTATACAGTTTACTGGCATTTCATCAGTTCGCAGTCGGCTTTGAAGAGTGTAGATGTGTTCTCGGTCCACTGAAGATCATCGCAGCAGGCTCCGAGAGATAAGTATGGGGTGGGGGGTGGGAGGTGGGGTGTGCAGTGGTGGGTGCAGGCTGAGGAGGGGCAAGAGATTCAACGAGGGACCGCTTTTCTTTTACAGGTTTTAAAACAATATTTAAACCTGTCGCAGGAAGGTTTTTTTTTTTATAGGGTCTTTAGGCACACTGCGTGGGCTCCCCAGCATGCCACCTGAATGTTTTGGGGGGGGGCTGTAGCCAATGGGAATTGAGCACTCCTGTTGGCACATACTGAGTGTGGTGGGGGCAAGAACCGAAGGAGCTTGTGCACCCCTTCCTCAGCACACAGCAAATTGGGGGGGGGACATTATGCCGATGGGGAGTGGGCTCCCCCATCAGCAAATGAACTGAAAGGGGGCATGCCGACAAGGGGATTGGGCACCCCATCAGTCTGTGTGTGTTTAAAGGCTAGCACACAACAGACTGCGGGGGGGGGGCATTATGCCAATGAGGTGAGGCTCCCCCGTCAGCAAAATGAACTGGGAGGGGGCATGCCGACAGGGAGATTAGGCACCCCCGTCATTTTGTTTGTTTGTTTGTTTTTAGCTGCGAGGGGGCATGTGGAAGTCCTTGGCTCAACGTGTTCACACTGCTGTAAGCTACAGCAGTGTGAACGCACAACCAGGAATGCAAATTCAAAGGGCCAAGCCGCCCCACTACTGGTGCGGCCCCGTCCTTTGAAAAGTTGTCCAACTCAGCCTGAACAGCTGAAAGTGAGTCATCGCCAGCCTGCCAACTGATTCGCCTGCCACTAGAAACAGAGCTCTCCATTGGGCACACCCCTGCAGAGCACCTTATAGCAATGAGTTCATCTGCACCTGCGTGCCACAACGATCTCAAAAGTACTGCTCTCTCTTTCACTATTTATTGGTTTCATTATTTTTATCAGGAAAGACATACTGAACTGGTAACAGCTCGTTTCGAGATGTGTTCTGAGTGGTGGGAGGAACAGAGGTACACTTCACAGAAATACAGAATTTGTCAGTAGAAAAGGATCAATTGGCCCAGCCAGTCTGCCCAGATACTCCCTACTTATTGTGTCTCCGCAGACCCTACCTAGTCCCTGGCAACCCTCCTCCCTCTCTGTGTATTTACCAGTATGAATATCCAATGCATGCTTGAAGTCCTCTACTGTTTTTACCCTCCCTACTATCTCTGCTGGCAAGACTGTTACAGATGTCCACCACTCTCAATGAAGTAGTATTTCTTTACGTCCCTTTAAAACTCCCCCACTTCCAGCTTCATTGCATGCCCTCTTGCCCAGGTACACTTCCTCATTTGAAACAGACTCTCTTCCTGTACCATATTCACCCTCTGCGACTTACTTGTAGGGCTCCATCATGTTCCCCGTCTCCCTACTCTCCTCCAAGATGTACATGCTGAGACCCCTCAGTTTCTCCTTGCAGGGCTTCTTGTGCAATCCCTGCACCATTTTAGTTGCCCTCCCCCTGGGCTGCCTCCACCCTGTCTATGTCCTTTCTCAGATGTGGCCTCCAGAACTGTACACAGTACATAAGGTGAGGTTACACTAGCAACCTATACAGTGATAATACAATCTTCCTCCTCCTCCTGCTGGTAATATCTCTCCCCATGCACCCCAGCATCCCTCTGGCCCTGCCTACTGCCTTGTCACACTGCCCAGCCACCTTGAGGCCATCAGATATCATCCCAAGGTCTCTTTCCTGCTTAGTGACCATCATTCCCCCCCTCCCACCATTTTATACTCAGCTCCTGGGTTTCTACGGCCCAAGTGCATGATTGTGCACTTTTTGGCACTGACCCCAGTTGCCATACTCCTAACCACACCTCAAATTTCCTAAGGTCCCTACTCATTCTCTCCACCCCTTCCTGAGTATCCACCCTAGTACAGATTTGTGGTGTCATCCACAAAAAGGCATACTGTCCCTTCCAGTTCTTCTGCAGTGTCACTTATGAAGACACTGAAGAGGACCGGTCCCAGTATTGAACCCTGCAGCATCCCACTGGTCACTCGCCCATCATTAGAGTGAGTGTCGTTAACCAGTACCCTCTGTCTTCTATCCGTTAAGAACTAAGAACACTAAATACAAATACAATTAATACAAACAGGCAAGTACGCATTGTAAATAACAGCTGTGCAAGGACAGAGATTCTGTGTAAGTAAAATGCACTGCATATAGAATAAATCATTGGGTAGTGTGTGTAACGAGAAGTGTACACATACCTGAGGTGTTGGATGCTACATACACTTCAAGAGTGAAGTTCGAGGGGTTTATACAAACATCCAACACTGAGGGTATGTGTAAAATTTGAGTTTTACGCACTACCCCACGTTGTGTTTTATATAATTGCTGGGAAATATTTTTTCACCACAACAATTATATAAATAGAAACACATTGCTGTGTAGCTGTAGCATTAACCCAGATATTCAAAAGGGTTGCACCCCAGCACGATATTCAAAAGGGAAAAGTGCATGGCACAAATCCCGATGCACCGGAGTGCATCAGTAATGTATGCAGGAGCACCCCACCCGCCTGCCGGCCCGCCGCCTGACGATTGACACCGTGGTAGGGGCTGTACGCCCACTGGTCCAGCGTGAGCCAATGGGCGTGCAGCCCATACCGTATCCACATTCCAGATATATGAATGGATCCATTCATATCGGACTGTAAATAATGCGAACTGCATGCCCATTGGCTCACACTGCGGACCAATGGGCGTACAGCCTACCTATGGTGTCAGTTGGCGGCGGCGGCAGCGAATGGGCGCCGCCTGCCACTGACCGGGGAGCGGGCGGTGCGGCCCAGTGGGTGGGTGGGGAGGTACCGTTAGACCACAAGGGATATTGGACATCATTTGTTTTTAATACAAATGCCCGTGATCGGGCTGCGAGCGGTCCACTGGACCACCAGGGATATCTGACTTTATTTTATTTATACTTAAGCCCGCGATTGGGCTGCGAGCGGTCCACTGGACCACTAGGGATATAGGACTTTATTTTATTTTACAAATGCCCGCAATCGGGCTGACAGCGGCCCACTGGACCACCAGGGATATAGGACCTCTTTTATTTTAACTGCAGTCTGCGATCGGGCTGCAAGCGGTCCACTGGACCACCAGGGATTTTTGGTGGATCATTTTTGTACGTATGCCTGCGATCGAGCATGGGGGGGTGCCGCCAGCTGCAGCCGGAGCTTGGGTGGCTACCCACGGGTGGCAGCTGCCGTGTTGCGTCCTGCAATATGGCAGCTCACCTGGGGGTGGCCAGCCATTGTTCCTTTTTTTTTTTTGGCTCACCTGAGTGCAGTGCAAGTAGGGGTTGCGCATGCATGGACTCAGCACATCTCGGGCTGAATATCAGGATGTGCAGAGTACGCATGGGCATGACCCCCCACCTGCGCCGCATACATTACTGATGTGCTCCGGCGCGTCGAGATTTGTGCTAGGCACAATCCCTGTTTGAATATCGCGCCAGGGCGCATCAGTGAGTTGTGCATGGTGCAACATTGTTGCGCCATACTAACATACTATTTGCCAGCAGATTAGGCCTTACGGTCTATCGAGTCTGCTCGAACCTTAGATCCTTAGTTGGGTGCCGAGGCCCTCCCATCCCTTGTGCTCCAGAAACCCCTATCATCCATCCCCAACCCCCTGGGTCAGGCCATCATCTGATACATCCACTTTCTGTGTCTGTCCCACCCTCTCTTGAAGCCCTCCACTGTGGATCTCTGAATCAGCTCGCCAGGCAGTGCATTCCAAGGGTCCACCACCCTCTCAGTGAAAAACCTCCTCCTCTTTTCCCCTCACCCTTCCACCTTCCAACTTCAAACCATGCCCTCTGGTGATACCTCCTGCTTTAGCCTAAAGATCCCTCCATGTTTACCCTATTTATTCCCTTGAGGTACTTGAAGACCTCAATCATGTCCCCTGTCTCTCTTCTCCTCCAATGAAAACAGGCAGAGCTCCTCAAGTCTGTCCTCATCGTCCAAATCCCTAGCCCTCGTATCATCTTAGTTGCCCTCCTCTGTACCCTCTCCAGGAGCTGTATGTCCCTCTTCAAGTGTGGTCTCCAGTACTGTACACAGTACTCAAGGTGTGGTCTAACCAGTCCATTGTACAGCAGCAGAATCACTTCCTTGCTCCTAGAGGTGATCCCCTCTCGATGCATCCCAACATCCTGTTTGCCTTGCTAGCCGCTCTCCTGCACTGCTCAGAGTTATTCATACATGCATCCACCATGACCCTAGGTCTTTTCCCTATTAGGGCCTCCAGCCTCCTCCCAGGGTGTACCTGTGTTTAGGGTTTCCCGACCAAGATGCAACACCTTGCACTTGGTGATATTGAAATTTAATTTCCATGTGTGAGCCCAGCTTTCCAGGGTGTCAGGTCCCTTGCAGGGCCAACCTCCGCTCTTCTCCCTCAACTACTGCTCCCATCTTGAGTCATCCATAAGAGACTCATTTCACACCCTATACCCTCCTGATGTCCGATATGGCCATTAAACAGGATCGGACCCAGGACTGAAACCCTACGGTGCCCACTACCAACCTCTCTAGGGTTTGAGGGCTCCCCACAGACCACTCTCTCTGGGTGCGTCCAGCTAGCCAGTTTCAATCCATCTGACCATCAAAGGGCCTACTCCTAACCCCATCAGTTTCTCCACCAGACCATTGTGGGGACAGAGTCAAACGCCTTGCTGAAGTCCAAGAATAGCACATCCATAGGCTTTCCCTGTCCAGTTCTGATGTTACCCATTCGTAGAACTCCACAAGATTGGTCTGACATGATCTACCTGGCACAAACCCATGTTGCCGACTATCCAGACCTCCACCTCCTCCTCCAAGTACACCCCCAATCGTTCCTTTAGTATACTCTCCATTAATTTTCCCAACCAGGTCAAACTGATGGGTCTATAGTTACCTGGTACTTCCTCGACCCCCCTTTATGGACTGGCACCATGTGCCTCTCGCCAATCCTAGGTACCCTCCCTGTCTCAAGTGACCTGCTGAAGAGTCACCAGGGTGCAGCCAGTATGTCCGCCAATTCCATAGTACTCTGGATGAATGCCATCCGCCCAGGAGAATTTGTCTTTCTTTAGGGCCTTGAGGGCTAACCACCCTTTTGGTGGAGATAGCATCATCCGCCCCTCCACCTTACTGGCCTTTTATCCTTATCCAGATGTGACACTCCTGGGGTACTCTCCCTCCCTCTTACTCCATTTCTGTTGCTCCCTGATCCCACTCACTGCTGCTTCTATCCCCTTCGTGCCTTGCTTTGTAGATATCCCATCCCCCTTCCTAGTGAACACAGAGGCAAAGTACTCATTAAATACATCTGCCTGGTCCCTCGCCTCTTTCACCCACCCTCCTTCTGATCTCAATCTGCTGAGATGGCCCTTAGTTTTTCTCCGCTCCCCAATGTACCGGAAGAACCCCCTTTTTCCCTCTATGTATCCCCTGTGCCAGCCGCTGCTCTTTACTGGACTTTGCTCCCCTCACCATACGGGTGACTTTTCTAGATGCAAGATGGTACAGTTCCTTATCCCTATCCCCTCTTGTTGTTTTATATTTTTTGTAGGCCGCCTTCTTTTCTTTTACTGCTACCTGTACCTCACTGGACCACCAGCACGGTTTGTGACCTTGCTCCCTTATGTTTCAACTTAGCGCAGATCCTGACTGCCTCATGAAGTCCCCTATTTATGACCTCCCATCTTCTTTCCACACTTGTCATTGATGTAATCCCCTTCAAGTGCTCCTTGAGAATATTTCCCATGCCCACAAAGTCTGCCACCCTGAAGTCCACTGCCAGTGTCCTAGATCTCACCCCCCCTCCTCCCATGCTTATTTGAAACCAGACAGTATTGTGGTCGCTCCCAGTCAGGGGGTCCTGTACAACCAGGTCCCTTACCAGATCCCCATCTGCCAGAACCACGCCAGGACATGCCCCTCCCTTGTGGGCTCCATCACATGCTGTGTTAAGAACACATCCTGAAGCCGTCCAGCAGCCTCTGCTCCTGGCCACCTTAGAGGACATGGTTCCCCAGTTTGTACCTGGCATATTAAGTCCCCATCAACACCACTCCTTCCCCTTTTGGTCCACACTGGGCAATGATGTTGTCCAGCAAACCATCCTCTAGAACATCACTCATCCCGGGGCCTATATACTACACCCAGCTTGACCTTATCTCCTGCTGGGGATCGTAAGGTGACCCATAAGACCTCCACGTTTCCCTCTGCCTCTTCTACCCTAGCAATTTCTATGTCATCTCTAATGAACATAGCCACTCCACCCCCTCTTCCCTCCTTTCTATCCTTCCTAAGCATATTGTACCCCATCACGTTTAGGTCCCAGTCATGGTTTTTGTTGGCCCATGTCTCCGTGACCGCCGCCACATCCACCCCCGAACAGCATGGCCTGGAACTCTGGCAACTTGTTTCCCAAGCTCCTGGCATTTACTAACACCAACCCCACCCTTATCCCTGATCCTCTTTGTCGAACCCCACCCAGATTCCTTATACTTCCATCCTCCCTCTGCTCCTCCTGAAACTTCCACCCCAGTCTGTTTCCCCCTCCCCTTGGGCTTGAAGGCTACTCCCTCATCTGGAGGAGAGGCTTTTGGTCAGCCCCCTTATCCCATCCCCCCTCACAAGTTTAAACCCCACCTTTCTTGAATGTAGTCAGCCATCCCTGTTTAAGGACTTCCTTCCTAATGGGGCAAGATGAAGCCTGTCCTTGGCATATAGTCCCTTATCCTCCCAAACTCCATTCCAGTTCCCTAACACCCCAACCCTCTCTTCACCCCACTTCCTGAGCCATTCATTAACCTCTGTGAGCTTCATTTTTTTCTCCACTGAGGCCTTTGGTATTGGCAATATCTCCGAAAAGGAAATGTTGCATCCATTATCCCGACAGACTCTGGCAAGTTCTTGGAACCTTGCTTGGATTTCCATAATGCTATTTCCTCTAGATCGTTAGTTCCCAAATGCACCAGGAAATCCAGTTTCCTCCACAATCCCTAACCATTTCATACACCATGAACTTTGCTCTGTGAACTGTCAGCCCAGAGATACTCACTACCTTCACCTGGCTATGGCATCCACCCCTGTCCTCCCACTGGATACCCCTAATCATCGAGTCTCCCAATAACAGAACCTTAACACCATCATCCTTATGTTACCTCCACTATGCCCTCTCAGCCCCTTCCCCCTTTATTCATGATCTCAATTCCATGGGAGTCTTCCTGCCTTATTAGAGACCCCCTTGTCACCCTCCCCTTTCTGCCTCCCTCGTTATTTTGCCCACTTAACTCAAACCCCCTCTGAATAGGTGTCCCCTTTAACCCTCTCTTATCCGAACCATTTATCCTGGCCCTGATGGTTTCCCCTGCCCCCACACCGCCATCCTCCCCCCTTGTAATAGTACCCCTGCCTCCGGAGCCTCTCTGTGGGTCCCCTTTAGCTAGGGCCCCATCCTTGGTACTGACCCCCTGCTGAAGGGGGGCCCTTCTCCCACCTCCTTGTCTCCCAGTTTCTCTCCAATCATGCTCTCCTCCCTCATGTCTGCAATATGTTGCATCTCCCCCATTTACTTAACATTTATGTTTCCCCTTCTCCCTCTGGGACTATTTCTATCCTTTCCATTGCCAGTCTGTGATGCCCTATGGGTATCCGACTCCCTCCCCCCAGCCTCTGTATAAGTTTCCTCATTTCCACCAACCCCTTCCTCCCCCTCTAGGTTGCTTAGTAGCTCAAATTTATTGTGACACTCTATGTCAGCCTCCATCAAGTAACCCGAGTTTCCCCTGACTGCACCTCTAAACTGCCCCTCTTCTTCCCCTCTTGCTCTGTTCACCTTAGGAGCTCCCTTCCCACAGTCTGCTGTTTTAGGCTTCCGCACAACAGCCCCTCCTGACTCTTCCCCCTCCACTCTCTTTGTATTCAGAATGTTCCCCGTCGCTTTCCCTTAAGCGTCCAACATCCCCTATCTAGGGTCCTCTGTCCCTAAATCCCTCCTGCTTGCTGTAACATAACATCCTGTAATTTCAGAGCTGCCCCCAGCCTCCCTCAGCCCCACCCTTCTGCTGCCCATATCCACACCCTTATCCTTGGACACCCCCAGCTCACTCCTTAACCAATATACCTCACTCCTGATACAAGATAGCTGTCTACAGAGTGGGCAGCCTCCTCTCTCAGGCCCAATTGAGAATTATTGCCATCCCACAGCCTGTGCAGCCTACAACCCTTCCGAAGATGCCGCCATGGTGGAATATGGCCACCCTGTTTATCCCCTCTGTTTATAATGGCACCCCCCCTTTTCTCAGTCCCTTTCCCTGGAATACGGTTTCTCTCTATACTGACTGCAGTTATTTACAAACCCAATTTCAACCCCACCAATAAAGTTCCCAAGTCTCACAAACACATACAGTCCAGTGTGTGTTCAGTCCTGCTGATTGTGTGTATGCAGACATCAAGTACCGTTATGATGTCACAGGCCCACCAGCTCCTGTTGCTTGAATTTCAGTCCCAGACAGAAATACTCAGCCTTCAATCCAACCCCAGTGGCTTTTCAGTATTTAAGAAAGCCTACAAAACACAGTGGGTGGGAGGGCTCTTACCAACACCAGGCAAACAACACATTTAAATTTCACTCTAATTATCACTGCCAAACAACTGTTCCCAAGCCTCCAAAGTTACAATATCACAGCCCAAGTAACAGTTCTAACTCAAGGTAATAATTTTTAACACATAGAACTAATTTCACTTACAAAACTATTCAAATATTTCAGTTAAAACAGAATATAACCCCAGACCTCTGACCTTACCAGCCTCCTGCTTATGTTCCCAAGTGAACAAAGAAAGCCAAGGTAATTCCTGTTAAAGACAAGGTAATTCCTGTCAATGTCCCTCCCCTAACACCAGGCAAACAACACATTTAAATTTCACTTTAATTATCACTGCCAAACAACTGTTCCCAAGCCTCCAAAGCTACAATATCACAGCCCAAGTAACAGTTCTAACTCAAGGTAATAATTTTAACACATAGAACTAATTTCACTTACAAAACTATTCAAATATTTCAGTTAAAACAGAATATAACCCCAGACCTCTGTCCTTACCAGCCTCCTGCTTATGTTCCCAAGTGAACAATGAAAGCCAAGGTAATTCCTGTTAAAGACAAGGTAATTCCTGTTAATGTCCCTCCCCAACACCAGGCAAACAACACATTTAAATTTCACTCTAATTATCCCTGCCAAACAACTGTTCCCAAGCCTCCAAAGTTACAATATCACAGCCCAAGTAACAGTTCTAACTCAAGGTAATAATTTTTAACACATAGAACTAATTTCACTTACAAAACTATTCAAATACTTCAGTTAAAACAGAATATAACCCCAGACCTCTGTCCTTACCAGCCTCCTGCTTATGTTCCCAAGTGAACAATCCTTCAGTTAAAACAGAATATAACCCCAGACCTCTGTCCTTACCAGCCTCCTGCTTATGTTCCCAAGTGAACAATGCACAAGCCTTTTGAATATCTGGGCCCACGTATCATGCATTTCTATGTCTTCCATGATATTAATCACTTGCATGGAATCTCTTAAATAAGACCTTTGAGTTTGAACAAAGGGTTGCAAAAAACTATCAACATACATCAACAGAGTTTCTGTTACCCATCCCTTACCAGAAATTATAGGATAACCTGGTGGTGATGCCAAACTTTTGTGTATTTTGGGCAAAGTGTAAATAATGGAAACCACTGGATGTGCTACTCTAAGTACTTTATAGATGTTTTCTGCGAGATAACCACGAAAGTACCCCATATTTATGACAGCATCCATCTGTTTCTTATAAACATCAATATGATTAAACTGTAACTTTTCATAAAAAGAAATGTCATTCAAATGTCTTTTAATCTCCGAAACATAATCTTCCCTATTCAAAACAACTGCTACCCCCTTATCTGCCTGTCTAACAACAATTTGTGTATTTTTAGCAAGATCCTGTACGGCTTTCTTTTACAGTGCAATTATGATATTGTGATCCTGTGTTATATGATTTTAATTTTTCAAGGTCACTTTCATACTTTTTCACAAACATACCAACCACTGGGCTAAAGGGGGGACAATATGTAGATTTAAGTTTTAACCCTTCACTCTCCATAATTATTTTATCTGTTGAATCATGATACATTGTTTTAAACATTAAATTCCTAGCAAAACAATGAATATCCACAGTTCTGAAAAAATCAATGTTTACAGAGGGTGAAAACGACATTCCTTTACTCAATACAGAACTCTCAATTTCAGTTAACATGTGCCCAGAAATATTTATAACTGGATACGTCTGATCATACTGTGTTCCCACAGGGGGCTGGGGCAACTGCTGTGAGGCTAATAGATTACATACTATTAATTTCTCTTTTTGTCTCTTCCACGCCTCCCCCCTGCCTAGTCTTCCTCTCCCTACTTGGTAGGGTTGATACTGTTCCTGAAATCTGGTCTTGTGCCTGTTTCTTCTCAAAGGATGTTCTCCCCCCAAATTGCCATCTAAAGGGTCTGGTTCTGAACTGTCAGTATCTGAAGGTCCCGTTGTATAGTCCAGGACTAATCCATTGTGGTCACTCACATCAGACTGATTTACACCTGCACTTATGGTGGAAGATTTAAGAATAGATGTCAGCTGTTTGGCATTTTCTTATGTTGCCACATACAATGGCAGTTGAGCGAAATGTAACTGTTTGCACTTTACTACGTTAAGGTTTGGTATCACTATGGTCGCTCATATCCTCGAACAAAATGTTTACGGAGCTTTGGGGGATGCCTGAGTTGATTGGGGGTGGAGGGATGATGGATTCTCTGATCCAGACAGCTTGAGACTTGCCCAGGAGTGGAACTACCTGACTGAAGAGTCGGAGAGTCCCACTGCCTTGAGCTTGTACAGGAGAAGTGGGTGAACAACAGTCCTGAAGGGGCTTTGAGCTCTGAGGAAGACGTGTTTATGTCAGAAACATCAGCATACGTCATAGTTTCAGCCATGTTACGAAAAGCCCAGGTTGCTGTGAGGAGGTAAACCAGGAAATGAATCCAAAATAAAATATAAACACAGCATCTTAAAATCTCCCAGAAAAGTTGAAAAGAATCAACTAGTACACTCGAGGATTAATAACAGTGCCAGAGGGACCTGGATTTAGGCAACTGAGCTAGAAGCCCAAAGCGCTAAAAATGGACTAAAACAGAAAGAAAAAAAGAGGAGCCAGAAAATTTCTGCAATGGCTCAGAGACTGTAAGACCTTTCTGTTTTCACTTCTGCATATTGTCATCAATAGTGTCATTACCACTGTATTCACTGTCCTTATGTGAGGTTTACCGATTAGGTAAAACAGGATTTTTACACCATAGAACGATGTCATGTGTGTTCCTGAAAGTTAAAAGAGAGTGCTGTTCGCAAGCCTGAACCACCAGTGCAGTAGACAATGGTTGTAAGATTGTTCAAAAATTCCTAAGAGGTGCACCTCTTGTGTATCTGTTTGGTTACAGAGCTGAGCACAAATGGAATGCATATACCAACAGAGCACAGACAAAATTTTGCAGAGAATACGAGTGAACAACAGTTTTTAAGGTTCTGGCCAAGGCAACAAACATTGCAGAGTTGACCAGGCCCTCATCCATGCCACACAGAACAGAGTCAGCAAGTCAGAGAAGGGAGGCGAAGGGGAAGGAGGGGGCTTAACAGAAACCAGATTGGAAAGCAGTGAAGGAGGAAGAATCAAGGGTGGGGAAGTGCTGGGATAGTTCAACGTGCTCCTGAAGCTTTGGCCAGGGTGGGGAGGAGTGGGATAGGGTGGTAGTTGTTAGGAGAAGTGGAGTCACCCCCTTTGGGAAGGGAGATAACAGTAGCTTGTTTCCAAGAACCAAGGACAGAGGCTTAGGAGAGGTTGAGAAGACATGTAGAATGTTGTACAATAGCAGGGCTGAGGAGGTACAGGAGTTTGGGGTCAACACCAACAGGGCTCACACCCTTGTGGGGGTTTAGAGTTAGGAGGGCCTTATAGGATGCAGTGGGAGTGGGAGTGGTCAGAGAGAAGGAGAAGGGATGGGGTGGGGCCATGGTGGGGAGGGGGTTGGGAGGACAGGGAGAGGAGGGAGTGGGCACAGGAGGTGAAGAAAGAGTTGAAAGATGAAACAACAGAAGAGGGGTCAGAAATAGGAATGTCACCCACCTTTAGGATGTGGATGGTGAGGAGGATGGGGGGGGAAGAGAAGAGGGCATGGTGTTCTTCCAGAACTTGGAGGGGTAATTAAGGTTGTTCTGGAGGGTAGACGCAAAGTATTCATACTTACCAAGCCTCGTAGTGCTGGAGTCTGGCACTTGATTAGGTAATCAGAGGAGCCAGGGACAAGTTAGCAACTGTGTTGTGATCCATGGGAGGTGGGAACCACAGACCCTGTTTTTTCTAAAGGGGGGCATGTAGGTCCCAGGGAGACATGAATTTGGAGTTGACATATTGGAAGGCAGATTTATGTTGCTGGCTGTAGAGATGGGTGATCAGTCGGTAGCCACCAGGTCAGCATGGAGGGAAGACAAGTCCAGTGATCTGAAGGACCAGAGCTGAATGAATTTAGGATGCCTTTGGGACGATGAATCTTGTGCACACAGACTATATAGTGGCCACTGAGGATAATGGGAAGGAGGGAGGTACAAGCATCCATGGTACGGTGGGGATGGGAGGCAAACCCAGTTCAGGAGCTAGTTATTGAGGGATCTGTGACTGCACTGGGGGAGGGGCAGCAATAAGCTGTGAAAGCTGGAAGGACTTTACATTTGGCAAAATTTATTTAGACAGGGAGAAAGCCGACTGAGGTTAAAGAAGCCGAAGATGAGAAATTCACCAGAGGATGCAGGGGAGGAAACAGTGATGAGAAGCTCAGTGACTGAAGCCAGGGAAAAGCCAGGACAGCAGTAGGCACTAGCTACGAAGATAGGGACACAGAAGGGGAGAGAAAGCCTGAGGAGTAGCAACTGATAGTCGGGGGGGTGTCCGAGAGCAGTCTCAGACTGGATGCTAGAAGAGAGACAGATAGCAACACCACCCATCTTAGCATGTGCCAGATGGCTGTGCACTGGGGATGGCACTAGTTGAATCAGGAGATTTTGGGGGAGACCGAAGACTCTGAGATCATCAGCACATCAAGTATGAGACTGACCATGAACATCTATAATTGGTCAGTCTTGGGGAGGAAGCTTCAAATACGAATATGAGTCACTCTTAGTCCTTTGGGGCGAAAAGAGGGAGATGACTAGGCAGGGCCAGGATCGAGCTCAATACCACCTGCTACTTTAAGAAAAAATTACTCACCCTAGTAATCTTGTTTCTTCCAATGTATTCTTCCATATTCATAACTCTCTGCAGTTAGCCTGCTCAGTAGAACTGCCCAGAAAATGGAACTATATGCTAATGATGGAATCATTGGCACGTGACAATATTCAAACTGCTGCCCTCATCTGCTGCACATTCTATCAACGTCTCAGATTTCTAGGAAGCCCACAAGGCAACCTAACTAGATGACTCAAACTAAAAACTGCTTGATACAGACAGCTATGTACTAACACACCCCTACCACTGATACTAAAGATTGTGGTATCAGAGCTACCTGAAACACCCAGAATCACCTGGGAAAAAGAAAGGTAAGTAAAAAAAGAACAACCCCACCAGATTAAAATAAGTGTGCCTGTGTTTGAGACTGTCAAGTAAGAAGACCATTTGGAGGCTCTGGTTCTGGAAGGGGAGCTAAGGATGGAAAATTATGAATATGGAAGAATACATTGGAAGAAACAAGATTACTAAGGTGAGCAATTTTTCTTCTAACCCATGTATACCTCTCATATTCATAACTCTTTGCAAACTTCAAAGCAGTACCTTTGGAGGTGGGCAGAGAACCTACTTAGGAAAGAGACTCTTTAGGACTGCTGTGCCAAACCTGGCATCACTTCTAGACTGCAAGTCCAAACTATAATGTTTAGTAAAGGTGTATACTGACCTCCAGGTAGCTGCTTTACAGATCTCTAATAAAGGGATATCTCTAGAAGCTGCTATAGAAGCAGCTGTGCCCCTAATAGAGTGGGCCCTGAGGCCTGCTGGGGCCTGTTTTCCAGATTTTGTGTAACAAAACTGAATGCATTGAACTATCTAGTGAGAGAGATTGATCTCTTAGAGGCTGGAGTGCTCTTTCCCACATCCCCATAAGTGAGAAAAAGTTGCTGTTTATCAGCTCTGTGATCCTTGGTGCGAGTTAAATAATAACTCAATGCTCTTTTAACATCCAGACTGTGGAGCCTGCGCTCTCCTGAACTGGCATGTTCTGTGAAGAAGACTGGCAGTGTCATGGACTGATTCAAGTGGAAATCAGAAACCAACTTAGGGAGAGACCTTCTGTTAGTACGAAGTACTACTTTATCATTATGACAAGATAAATAATCTTTTTCCACACACAATGCTTGCAACTCATTTATTCTTCTAGCAGAAGTGATTGCTACCAAAAACACCGTTTTCCATGCAACATATTGTAAATGTGCTGATGACATTGGTTCAAATGGAGGTTTCATAAGCTGAGCAATGCAAATATTCAGATCTCATACTGGGACTGGTTCCTTAATTGGGGAATGTAAGTGGGCTAATCCTTTAAAGAATCGTTTGAAAATTGGGTTAGATGCAAGGGAAACAGTCTTCCCTGCTAAGATAAAGGCTGAAATTGATACCAAATGCACCTTCAGGGATGTATGTTTAAGGCCTTGAGAGTGCAATTCAGTAAGATATTCCAACAATAGTGGAATCTCCGCCACAGAAGGAGAAACATGTCTGGCATCACATCAGGCAGAAAACCTTTTCCATTTTGCATTATAGGTTTTCTTAGTAGAATGTTTTCTATATCCTTTTAGGATATCCAGATCAGCCTGAGAAAGCTGCAAATTTGCAAACTCTAAGTTGTCAAGCACCAGGCCTCGAGTCTAGGAAACCTGAGGTTCAGATACAGGATCTTCCCTTGGTGGGAAGTTAACAGGTTGTGCCTCCTGGATAGGAGGACTGGTGTGGACACTGACACTGACAGCAGGAGGGGACTGGCCCAGTCTGGTACTATCAGAATCATGGATGCAGGCTGTGACCTAAGTTTGAGTAACACTCTGAAGATGAGAGGGAAGGGAGGAAAGGCATATAAATGCTTTCCTGACCAATCCCAGGCCAGAGCATCCAGGGATATTGTGCCCCTGACTGGTGGCCTGCAACATATATATATATAAATATACCAAAATAATGTTTTCACCAACTGTTTTATGTGCGAAGGATATACTTTACTGAACTGTGCTCTGTATTGCTAAACTTGTGCTCTTGTATTAACGCTAGAGCTCTGGTAACTCACAAACTAGGAAGAGGGGATTGTAGTTCATTCTGTGGGAGTGGACTACAGTTCTGTTTTGGGGGCTTATTCTTTTAATTTATTTAGTTTTATGACCTTAATGCTGCACTAGGAGCTTTCTTAAAACAGCTTAGGGAAATATTTTAGACAAATAAATGAAGTCAAATAATTTTGGGAAGCGAGTGGTTCAGGAGGACTTCTGGGTGCCTGCACTTATAAATGCACTGTCGGCAAGTGGAGCGAGCCGAGTGGTGCGCATAATGTGCGCGGAGACGCGCGCAGAGACACGCGCATCATGTGTCTGCAGTGTCAGCAGTGGAAGTGTGGACAGAAGTTTTGTTTTGTTAGGTACTTGTGGTATTTTAATTAGTGCTTAAACTTAAGAAGAGAAAATGGTTCAAGGAAAGTCTGAACGGGGTAAAGGTAAAAAAACCTGACACAGAAGATGTAGCAGTGTCTGAATATATTTGCGATAAGTGTATTTTGGTTACTGCACTTCAGGAAAAGATTCAGGAATTAAATATTAGACTACAAACCCAGAAGGAAATTGGACAGTTAGAGAGTTATATTGATGTAATGGTCTATAACATGAGCCAAAATACTACTGGAAACATCCAGGCCCTCAATTCTGAGGAAACTACTAATAATGGGAGTAAAGCTAACATGGCTAAACCCTGTACACCTGTACACAGTCCAAATCAAAATTTCCTGGATACATCTTTACATTTAACTAATAAATCTGAATGTCTTTCAGACATAGAAGTTGAATTTCAGTCAAAAATTGAAACACAAACACTACCTGAAGTGTCCTTACATGAGGATAGTCCTAAACTAACAAACACAGAGAGAACAACTAGTCCAGAACAAAAAAAACTAGGGATATAGTGGTGATTGGAGACTCTGTAATTAGGGGTATTGATTCTGTGGTGTGCTGGGGTTTCTTTAGAAAGTACTACGGTTAGCACCCTGCCAGGTGCCAGGCTTCGTGATGTTTCAGTAATGCTGGAAGGGCTTCTGGAAAACTCAGTAAATCCCCTTGTTATTTTACACATAGGTATAAATGATATAGGAAGATCCAGTATGGAACACATTCAGACTGAATGTAGAACAGTAACTAAAAAAATTGTGGAACATAGTGGGGAGCTAATTATCTCTAGTATATTACCTGCATTTGCACATCAGTCCTACAAAAATGGAAGTATCCTCGAGATTAACACATGGTTAAGGCAATTTTGCTGCGCAAAAAATATTGGGTTTATGGATAACTCTTTGACATTTAACAGAAAGATTCTTTTTAGATATGATGGTCTCCACTTAAGCTATGTAGGAGCAAGAATATTAGATTAGGTAAACGAGTAAATGACATTATTAAATTTCATTTAAACTGGTTAAAGGGGAAAGCATTTTGGCTAATGAATAATTAAAATCTTGTGCCAGAAGTTTGCCCACTTCTAAATTCAAATGGAATGCAGTATTAATAAATGCAAGAAGTCTTGTGGGGAAATTTTACCAATTCAGTCTACTATTACATTCTCAGAATATCCAACTGGCACTTATCACTGAAACATGGTAGGATAATGAGGATAAGTGGGAAAAAAGTGTCCCGGTTTTCAAACTATATTCCAAATCTAGAATCCATAGGAAGGAGGGGAGGCAATCTATGTTCATGAAAGTATAACGTGAAGAAATTCAATGGGACACGTCTAATTTGGATGTCTTAAGTGGTAATTTGGGTAGGCTTACGTTTCTTCCCCACCAAGATACTAAAATTATATTAGGATTATTATACAGGGCTCCTTCTACCTCTAATTCTGATGATATCAAGATAATTGATAAAATTAACAAACTGGACCCCACACATAACATAATTTTAGCAGGTGATTTTAATTTACCTAACACTGATTGGATAACATCAAAGGCTGTTGGAAATATAAATAAGCAATATCTGGATATGAGTGAACAACTAGGGCTGGTGCAGATAGTACATAATAGTACCAGGGGTTCAAATGTTTTAGATTTGATTCTTACTAATATGGGGGAATGAAATAACAACCTACTAATAAAAAGCCCATTAGGGAGCAGTGATCATCTAACCATTCACTTTATTATCTCTAATACAGATTTCCAATATACCGCAGGAACTACAGCTAAATTGGACTTCGGGAAAGCAGATTTGGAAGGTTTAAAGAAAGCATTTAAATGTTGGGACTGGGAATTGGAACTAGTAGGCAAAACTGTACAAGTTATGTGGGATTTACTCTTAGATAGGATCAAACAGCTTGTGGGGAAATTTATACCACATAAACCCAAATATGATAGACCCAAATTAAATAAACCGGTATGGATGAATAGATCTATTAAAAAGTTATTAAATAAAAAAAAATAGACTGTTTAAACGATACAAGAATTATGGATCACCTTTAAACTATCAGGCCTACAGAGAATGTTTGAAACACATTAAAAAGGAAATAAAAAGTGCTAAAGCAAAATTTTAACTATCACTAGCGGTAAAATCCAAGGATGGTAAAAAATCCTTTTACTCATATATTAATGGTAAAAGAAAAGATAACATCATTATAGGACCCTTTGTCACTTCTGCCAGACAAGTAGCAAATCTGGAAGAGATGGCGGATCTCCAGAACAAATATTTTTGTTCAGTTTTTAATAAAGCTAGTCCAGATATATATTTTGGTAATCATAGCTCTAGTCCTGGAAAAATCAGTATAGATGTTAGTGACATACAGGCCAGATTGTCTAAATTGGACATTAATAAATCTCCCAGTCCTGATGATATACATCCTCGAGTATTTGAGTGAACTGGCAGTTGTTTTAGCCCCTTCCCTGGCATATTTATTTCAGACTTCCTTAGATTCAGGGGAAGTGCCATGGGACTGGAAATTAGCACTAGTGGTCCCGATCTATAAGAAGGGAGTATGGACAAAACCGGACAATTTTAGACCTATTAGCCTGACTTCACTCATGGGCAAAATACTAGAAGGGGTAATAAAAGATTACATATTGAGGCATCTTGATGTAAACAGCATAATAGATAAATCACAGCATGGGTTTACCAAGACAAGGTCTTGTCAGTCCAATCTGTTGGCATTTTATGAAAATGTAAATCGAGAACTGGATATGGGAAATGCAGTTGATGTTATATATTTGGACTTTGCAAAGGCATTTAACAAGTTACCCTACACTGAGCTATTAAAATTACTTGAAGCAATCAACCTGAACCCCAACATCTGTAACTGGGTATCAGCATGGCTGCAGGGGAGACAACAGAGAGTCTCGATCAAGGGAACGTTTTCTAATTGGTCTAAAATCACCAGTGGTGTCCCCCAGGGGTCCGATTTGGGCCCATGTTTGTTTAATATCTATATAACCTCCCTGCAATCAGATAATTCTAAAGTTTAGTTATACAAGTTTGCTGATGATTGTAGGCTGGGAGCACTTGTAAATTCCCAGGAAGATGTAACAGATTTACAGAGGGTCTTGGATTCAATTTCGGACTGGACTATCACCAATCAATTAGTGTTAAATGTTGCGAAATGTAAAATAATGCATTTGGGTAAAACTAATAAATCTAGTAATTATTTTCTTGACAATTTACAACTTACCAATACTATAGAAGAAAAAGATCTAGGGGTAATCTTTTGTCCAGATTTTAAGTTTAGTGTACATTATAGGGCTCAGACAAAGAAAGCAACTCAAAACTTGAACTGTATACTTCGTTATAATGCAAGTAGAGAGGCCAAAGTATTAATTCCACTTTATATAGCCTTGGTTAGACCTCATCTTGAATATGCTATCCAGGTTTGGTCACCACAATACAGAGAAGACATTATTAAAATCGAATCTGTTCAGAGAAGACTTACAAAAGCTATCAAGGCTATGAAAGAAATGTCCTATCCCGACAGACTAGTTTCTCTTAATCTTTACTTCCTATGTTACAGAAGATTTAGGAGTGATATGTGTATGCTATATAAAACATTTGAAACTGGTAGTTATTGTTCTGAATTTGGAATTTGTCCAAGAACTGATGAATACGGCAATAGGAGGCATAATAAACAACTGATTCAAGCCAAATAGAGACTTAACATAAGAAAGCACTGGTATAGCCAGAGAGTGGTTGTCCCTTGGAATGCTTTACCATGAGCTGTAGTCAATACTCAGAGTATGAACCCATTTAAAAATAATTTGGATTTACATTATGGTGAAAATAAATTTTTATTTTAAAATGGGCAAGCTTTAAGGACGTAAGTCTAATAGCTTGTAAATATCTATGAAATCTATGAACAGAATAGGGGCAACATGTGATTCTCGTGAGAGGCAAAGAGATCTCTCTCTGGAGTACCCCATCGTCTGAAACACTGAGTCCAGTACCTGTCTGTTCAGAGACCATTTGTGATATGCCTGGTTGATCCTGCTTAAAGCATCTGCCAGAGTATTGTCCTTGCCTGGTACATGAATGGCTTACAAGGAAGCTTTTAGAGAGTAGGTAAGTTCCCAAATTTTCATGGCCTCTGTGCACAGGGAGCCCGACTTTGTTCTCCCTTGCTTGTTTATGCAAAACACTGTAGTGGTGCTGTCTGTTCTGAGCTGCACCACCTTGCTTTGTATTATTCCGCTACCTCTCCTTTCATAAGGCCCATAAGAAGTAGAAGGCCTGTCCTTGGATGAATTACTTTTACAGGTAGTTTTGTATTCATCCACCTTTTTCATATACTCTTCAGTCTGTTTGCCAAAGAGAAAATGATCCTGAACAGGGACATTCATGGCCTTAGCCTGGGTATTCTGTGTTAGATCTGTAGCCCTGAGCCAAGTAAACCTTCTCAGGGCTATAGTCAGAGCAATAATCCTAGCAGCGTTATCACTGGCATCTGCTGCCATCTGGAACTGGTATTTGGATGCTTCCAGTCCAAATCTGGCTGTTTCTGCTAGGTCATCAGAGATAGGAGAGGGAACATTCTCTGACAAGGCCAAAACAGACTGCCACAGTGTCTTCTGATACTGTTCAGTGTAGGCCTGGTAATTAGCTTGTCTGACCCCCAGAGAGGCAGCTAAATACCCTTTCTTTGACATACTGTCCATTTTCCTTGAATCCTTCTCAGGTGGGTGAGAGGATAAAGGAACCCTCGCCTTCTCACAGGCTGCCTGCTGGACTATACCTTGATGATCAGGGTGAGAACAGAGGAATTCAGACCCTTTCCTGTCCAGTTGGTACTTCTTGTCAGACTTCTTATCCAGAGGCGTGACAGAGTTAGGGTTCTGCAAGACTGTGAATAAATCTTTCTTGGAAAAATTTACTGATAAGCAGAAAAATATTTTAGTGGGTGTTAACCCCATCATTTCCATGTATTCTGCCTCCTCCTCGTCCTCTATGACCTCGGTGGTAGCCAGGTCAAGGGCATCTACTATTTTCCTCACAAAGGAAAAGTGAGAGGAAAAATCCTCAGGCCTAGGAGGAGAGCCAAATTCCTGCTCAGGTGAGATTTCTGGTTCAAAGGGCTCACCTTCACCTTGCTCTGATAAATCATACTCCCCAGTATCCATCTCCTGAGACTAGGGGTCTGAGCAGGGAGTAATCTCCTGAACCCTTGGAGGAGAAGGAAGTGTTGGAGAAGTTATAAACCCCTGAATTGCCTCAATGACTTTAATAGCCCTGGCAATTTCCTCAGCAGCAGGCAGACTGTGAGGCACAGAAGAATCCCCTGTCGGTTTTGCCTGGGGTTTGATGTGCTTGGTCTTCTTTGACTTTTTGGAGGGGACCAGAGAGTCAGCCGGCCCACTCCGTCTCTTTAAAGAGGTTGATTCACCCTTGTCAGGGGTGGTAAAAGAAGAAACTGCAGTTTCACTTGCTGATTTGGAAGGTGTTGGCTGGTTAGAGCCTGAAGAACCTCCTAACTTTTTATTCAGCTTCTCCATCCTTTTTTCCACAGTTTTCTGTGGGAAAGATTTACAGACTTCACAGTCAGAATTCAAATGGTCAGTTCCTAGGCAGAGCACACAACTGTCATGATTGTCTGCCTTGGCAAACACTTCCCCACACTTCATACAGTTTTTAAAACCTGGAGGACCAGTCTTTTTCTTAAGACTTTTCAGAGTGCTCCATTTTCAGGAGAAAAAACCTCAACCGCAAAGATACTCTCTTTTTTTTTTTGCAGTCGGTTCAGGAACTGATTAGGCCCTAAAAGAACTGATAAATTTAGTGAATTCGAAACTGGGTCAGCAGTTCTCGGAACTGATACAACGGTTCACAGTAACCGGGTTAGCGGTTAAAAAGAAATTTAAAACAGTAAAGATTTTTAAATGAAATTAGAGAAAATAATGCAGAAAACGTCCGCAACTAATAATTAACTACTCGGTTCTTCAATGGTTATACCGAACTGTGAGGAACCGAGAAATAAACGCTAAATCTAACTAAACTAAGATAAACTAGACGTTAGAGTAAAATTAAACAATAAATGAAAGAAAATTACGTATAATTAAGGAATTATACTTCATAATAAGCCAACAACAACCTGAGGGATCTCCTGGGCATCTAGACTTGTGAGGCGGAGTAAGAAATCTGAGACACTGATAGAATGTGCAGCAGATGAGGGCAGCAGTTTGAATATTGTCACGTGCCAATGATTCCACCATTAGCATATAGTTCCATTCTCCAGGCAATTCTACTGAGCAGGCTAACTGCAGAGAGTTATAAATATGAGAAGAGTACATGGGGTTAGAAGAAAAAATTACTCACCTTAGTAATGTTGTTTCTTCTAATGGAGTCTTGCTGTATTCTGACAATAGCAGTGAGTCCCAACCTTCGAACTGCCCCAGATGAAAGAGTTAACTTTCCATGCCAGGCATGGAACGCTGAGCTCGAGCTCGGTTGAGACTCTGTCTGTTGCTGTTTGAACTCAAACCGTCAGATCTTTACGAGCTAAACTCACTGAGGTCCTGTGGAAGCTGTAAACCTACACTAGCCAACTGGCTACTAACATAATAACAACTTTTTGGTCCCAAAACAAAGATTCAAGTCAGGAGACCCAAAAATGAAAAAACACAACACCCACTCACCCAAAGAAAGGGTGATAACAAAAGGTGGGGCACCTCCTGAGTGCCAACATTGCCACTGCCCACCCACATCCCAAAACAAAGGTTCTGAGAGGAAGGCGGGGAGGTCAGAATACAGCAAGACTCCATTAGAAGAAACAACATTACTAAGGTGAGTAATTTTTCTTCAAACAACATGAAGTCTTGCTGTATTCTGTCAATAAACTACCAAGCAGCACCTCCATGGAGGAAGACAGAACCTACTTAGGAAATAGGCTCTGAAGCACAGCTGTGCCAAGCCGAGCATCACTCCTAGCCTGGATATCCAGGGAGTAATGCTTGGTAAAAGTGTGAACTGTTTTCCAGGTAGCTGCTTGACATATCTCTAAGATAGGAATATCCCTGGCAGCAGCCAGGGAAGCAGCTAATACCTCTGGTAGAGTGAGGCCCTCAGGCCTGAGGGTGGAACCTTACCTAATTTTTCATAGCAAAATTGGATGCAAGAGACAATCCACCTGGCAATGGATCTTTTAGTGGCAGGTTTTCCTTTGCCAACCTCACCATAAGTGAGGAACAGTTGGAGGGAGTCAAACCTATGACCCTCGGTACGTTCTATGTAGTAGCTAAGGGCTCTTTTCACATCTAGACTGAGCAGCCTCCTCTCATCAGAGGAGGAATGGTCAGTAAAGTACACATGAAGAGACATAGATTGGTTAAGGTGGAAGTCCAAAACCACCTTAGGCAAAAACTTCCTGTTAGTCCTGAGGACCACCTTATCCCTATGGAAGGAAATAAAGTCAGGCTCCACTGACAGGGTTTGTAGCTCACTTATGCGCCTGGCAGAAGTGATAGCCACCAGAAACACAGTTTTCCAAGTCAAGTACTTAAGCTCTGCTGAGGACAAAGGCTCAAAAGGGGGTTGCATAAGCTGAGCAATGCAAACGTTAAAGATCCCAAGCAGGGGCAGGATCCCTGAATGGAGGATTGGTATGAAGCAATCCCTTGAAAAACTTGGAGAAGACGGGTTGAGCTGAAAGAGAAGAGGGCTTACCTGCTGAAATGAAAGCAGAAACAGCTGCCAGATGCACCCTTAGTGTAGCTGGTCTGAGTCCCAAGCTATTGAGATGGACCATATAGTCAAGGACTGTGGGCAGATCAGCAGACTCTGGGGAAATATGCTTCCCAGAGCACCATATGGAAAATCTTTTCCACTTGGAATTATAAGTAGTTCTGGTGGAAGGCTTCCTAGAAGCATTTAGAATATCCATAACACCTTGGGAGAGGTGTAAATCAGCAAACTCTAACTCTTCAAGAGCCAGGCCTTGAAATTGAGAGATTTGAGATTCGGGGTACCAAACTCTCCCCTGAGCACAGGTTAACAGGTTGTAATTCCTGGGAAGAGCCAGGGGAAGATGGACTGATAAGGACAATAGGAGAGGATACCAGGCCTGTCTGGCCAAGTCTGGAGCAATCAGGATCACTTTGCAGGGTTGAGACCTGATTTTGACTAGCACTTTGAACAGGAGAGGGAAGGGGGGGAAGCATACAGGAACTTCCCTTCCCAATTGAGAACTAGGGCATCCAGGGGGACTGAGCCCAACACTGGGGGCCTGCAGCAAAAAAGGGGGAAGTTGGTGATTGTCTGAGGCTGCAAAAAGATCTATCTCTGGGGTGCCCCATCTGGAGAATATCACCTACAAGACCAGGGGATCCAGTGACCATTCGTGATGGCCCTGAGATATCCTGCTGAGAGCATCTGCCAGGACATTGTCCTTGCCTGGGAGGGTGTACTGCTGTGAGGGAGGTGTTCAGGGAATAAGCCAGAGACCACAACTTCATTGCTTCTGTGCACAAGGCAGTAGACCGAGTGCCTCCTTGCTTGTTGATGTACCACATTGTGGTGGTATTGTCTGTTCTGATCTGAATAACCTTGTTCTGAACAGAATTGGAAAAAACTTGAAGTGCTAGAAATACTGCTCTGAGTTCCAACAGATTGATGTGGAGCAGAGATTCCTGAGGGGACCACAACCCCTGGGTGGTCAGGTCGCCCAAGTGCCCCCCCACCCCAAGAGGGAGGCATCTGTAGTAAGGATTAAAGAGTGAGACTGATTGACAAAGGGAACTCCTTGTCTCAGATTGTTCTGATCCTGCCACCAGTGCAAGGCCTGAATCAGGGTTTGAGTCACTGGGATCAGTTTGGTCAGAGGGTCCTTTTTCTGAGACCAAAAGGCTCTCAAATGGAACTGAATGTCCCTCATCTGAAATCTTGCTCCTTGCACCACTGCTGTAGAAGCAGCCATGTGCCCCAGGAGCTGCAGAAAATGCCTTGCTGGTCGAGACACCTGTAGGGTGAATGAGGAGGCCAGAGTGATAAGGATCCTTGCCCTGTCCAGGGGAAGGAAGGCTCTGGCCCTTTCTGTATCTAGCTCTGCACCTATGAAGGTGAGGAGCTGAAAAGGCTCTAGAACTGACTTTGAAAGATTCAGAAGGAAACCTAGAGAGGTGAGCAGTTGCTGAGTTATTTGTAGGTGTAACTTGACTTGGTCTGGGGACTGGTCTACTATTAGCCAGTCGTCCAAGTATGGGAAAATGGCAATCCTTTGCCTTCTTAGAGAAGCAACTACTACTGCCAGGCATTTTGTGAACACCCTTAGAGCAGAGGTTAGTCCAAAGGGCATCACTCTGAACTGGTAATGGCCTGAGGGCAGCTCGAACCTGAGGTACTTTCGATGGAAGCTTCTGATGAGAATATGGAAATAGGCATCCTTGAGGTCCAGGGACACTAGCCAGTCCCCTGGCCTTAGAGAGGGTAGAATTATTCCCAGAGTCACCATTTTGAATTTTGGCTTTAAAAGATGCTTGTTGAAATATCTGAGATCCAGGATGAGCCGCCATTCTCCTGTCTTTTTTGGGGTAAGGAAGTACCTGGAGTACAATCCTTTGCCCTGGTGTAGGGGTGGAACCCATTCCACAGCTCTGAGAGCCAGAAGGGAAGAAACTTCTGCCTCTAGGGCAAGTGCCTCTGAGGGATTTGCAGGTGGAAAAGATCTGGTTCTCAGCTTTGGAAATTTTTTGGAGCTGAGAACCAGTCCCTAGCTTACTACTTCCAGGACCCACTTGTCTGATGTTAGAGACTTCCAGTCCTGGACAAAGTAAGCCAGCCTGCTCACAGGTGGTGGAGAATCGGCCCTGGCAAACCCATCAGGGTGCCTGTTTGGCAGGGGTTTTTGGCTGAGGGGTGGAAGCAGGTCTGCTTGTACCCCTTCTGCCTCTCCCTCTAAAGAACCCCCTCTGAGCATAGGCAGAAGAGGAGGCCTGGGCTTGGTAGAAAGGCCTATGAAAAGGCCTGCCCCTGCCCCTGGGATGCTGCCTTTGAGGAGTGGCCTGCCTTTCCTTGGCCTGGGCATATTCGTCCATTTTCTTCATGTAATTCTCTGTTTGCTCCCCAAACAGAGAATTACCTAACAAGAGAAAATCCATGGCCTTAGTCTGGGTATCCTGTGACAGGCTAGTCACATCTGAGCCAAGCCATTCTATGAAGTGCCACAGATGTAGCCATGACTCTAGATGACACATCATTGGAGTCCACTGCAGCATGGAATTGCACCTTGGATGCCTCAATACCATCAGCAGCCACCTGCTCCAGCTCCTTGGCAAGCTGGCCAGGGACCTGTTTTGCTAAAGCCATGACAGTGTCCCATCTGGATTTCTGATACCTAGCAGTATAGGCCATATAATTGGCCTGTCTGAGTACCAAGGATGCTGCCATGTATTGTTTCTTTGCCATGGCATCAATCCTCCTGGAGTCCTTGTCCGGGGGGTGAAGCCAAAGGAATATTTGCCTTATCACAGGCTGCAGCCTGCACTACCCCAACATGGCTGCATTGTTGTGTAAGGAACTCCTTATCTGAGCCTGACAATGTATATCTCTTGTCCATTCTTTTATCCACAGGAGGTATGGTGTTAGCAGTCTTTAAAATCTTAAATGTCTGTTTCCCAAAAGATTTGTGTAAGGGAATAGACAGCCTCCTAGACTCTGGGATATCCATCATTTCCACATAGTCAGGCTCCTCCTGGTCATCCACAGCTTCTTCCATAGGAAGCTGGAGGGTTTCAGCCACTTTTTTATAAAACATGAAATGGGAGGGGGACTCAGAAAGCCTAGGAGGAGACACTCCTGAAGGTCTGTCTGGGGAGATGTCTGGGTCAATGGGCACATCCAGACTTTCAAAACCACATTCACTTTCCTCATACTCCTCTTCCTCCTCCTCCGGTTCATAATATTCCTCTAAATCATAATCTTGAACGGTGGAACCGGCGAACCGGCGCCCCTGATGGTGCAGTTCGGTCGGGCTGAAAGCGACTGCACAATTTTTATCGCTTTGGCTATTTCTTCAGCGGTTGGAGAAGAAAGTTTTGGATCCACACCAGCTGATTTTTCCTTTCTTGTTCTCTTAGCTGGAACCGACTCCTCAGAATCGGATCTCCTTTTGCCCGAAGAAGTCTAGCCCTGGTCAGAGGGCACTCCTTCTGGTTCAGTTTGAACCGAACCGGGCTGGCCATCCGGTTCAGCGGACTTTTTGGCCTCCCTTTCCCTGAGCCTACCAACTCTTTTTTCTAGGGTAGCTGCAGGAAAATTTTTACAAATCTGGCAGTCTGCATTGAGGTGGTCAAACCCCAGACAATAAACACAGCTGGTGTGGGGATCAGCCTTGGCACAGACTTCCCCACACACACTGCAGTGTTGAAACCCAGTGGGCCCGGTTTTGCTCTTGGGTTTCTCAGACATTGTGCCAGTCCTAACCAAACTTATCCTTTTAATGGCAATCTGCCAGGCAAGACCCTCTTATTGGTTCCTGACCGTGTCACGGGTCGTGGAAAAAAACGTAATAACATCTGTTTTTTTCAGAACCGACAAGAACTGGTAACCACACTTTAAAAGTTCAAATAAAGATTTTTTAGCAACTTGATTGGTTCAAACCGAACCGATGAACCGTTTACAAGTTCCACACAGAATAGAAATAATATAAACCTATCTAGTACTCACAAATACCACAGACAGAGACTGAACCGACAGGTTGCGGTTTAAATTCGGTCGAAAACTGAGAAAAACGGTACTTTAACCGACAAATTGAACCGAGCAGAAGGAGAAATCTCCGAAGCGACTGTTCAGTGAGGCAGAGTAAAGAATCTGACAGTTTGAGTTCAAACAGCAACAGACAGAGTCTCAACCGAGCTCGAGCTCAGCGTTCCATGCCTGGCATGGAAAGTTAACTCTTTCATCTGGGGCAGTTCAAAGGTTAGGACTCACTGCTATTGTCAGAATACAGCAAGCCTTCATGTTGTTTGAAGAAAAAATTATGTACCATAGCAATATTGTTTCTTCCAGGGGATACCTCACTATGCTAACAGCTGCAATCAGCCTGCAGGTCTGAGCTGCTCTGGAGAGTGGAATTTTATGCAAATTAGAGAACGATGGAATGAAATTCAGATATCTGCTGCATGACCACACGCCACTCTGCCCTCTAACATCAGATTTATTTTGATAGCTAAGGAAGCAGTAACCACTAAACTAGCTAGACTCAACTAAATAAACAGAAAAAACAAAACAAAATGATTGGCCCCTACTGGGACAAATTATGACAGACTAAAGTTACATACCAAAAATACCCCAAAACTGACTGCAGAAAATGCAAACGTAAAGCTCAAGCAAAGTGAAGACTGAAAAAATAACTGATTCTTGGAGAACCTTTTCCAGATTCTGGAAGGGGAGGTAGGGTGTGTGTGTGTTAAGCATAGTGAGGGATAAGAGAAGCAATATTACTATGGTAAGTAATTTTTTCTTCTCACCCCAGGAATCCCTCACTGTGCTTACCATTGCAGACTGTAAAGCAGTACCTTGGGAGGCTGAGTACAAAACCTGTTTAGGGAAAAAGTGCCAAACCTAGAATCCATTCCGGATCGCACAGCCAGACAACAGTGTTTTGTGAAGGTGTGTACTGTTTTCCAGGTAGTTGCTTTACAAATTTCCAGCAAAGGGACATCCCTTGCACCTGCCACAGAGGCAGAGGTTCCACACATGCAGTGTGCCCTGAGGCCTTGTGGTGGCAGTTTGCCAGCTTTGCTGTACCACAACTGGATGCAGGAGACTATTTCATGAGCAGTAGTTCTCTTGGAGGCTGGCCTACCCTTGCCCACTTCACCATATGTGAGGAACAGCTGTGAATGGGAAGACCCAAGTCCTTTTGTGCTGTTCAGGTAGTAAATAAGTGTCCTCTTAACATCCTGACTGTGAAGCCTTTGCTCTCCAGAGCTGGATTTTGCTGCAAAGAACACTGGAAGGGTGATGGATTGGTTCAGGTGAAATTCGGACTCTACCTTAGGGAGAAATTTCTATTTGTCCTTAGTACTACCCTGTCCCTGTGAAAGATCATGTAATCCTGTGCCAAATCCCCAGAGACTTTTTCACTCACGGCCAGGATACAGATCCACAGAGCTTTCTGATATTGAGCAGCATAAACCATGTAGGCCGCCTGCCTTAGCAGCAGGGATGCAGAGATGTAGACTTTCTTCCCCATATTACTGTGAGGGAAAAATCATCCTGGCCCCAGGGAGGAGAGCCAAACTGATGCTCAGGACAACCATTGGGCTCCATAGGCTCCTACTCTTCCTTCTCTTCATCATAATAATATTTGACCCCCGATCCTCCGGAACTGGGGTGGGAACCGGAACCAGAGGGGGAAATGTCTTGCCCATAAGTGACCCCATGGCCTGAAAAGCCTGGAGAAACTGCCATACCTTAGTCATGTCCTCCATAGAGGTCATTTTACTTCTGTCCTTTGACAGCTCCTTTCCTTCTTCAGGAGGAGGAGGAGCAGCAACATGCTTTCCTTTTTGTTTTTTCTTAGCAGGCACTGTCTCTGAAACCTGCTCCGAGGGTCTTTTATGTTGACTTGACTCAGGGTTTCCCCATTCAGACACCCTGGACTCTGAGGTGTCTTCAGCAGACTCATCCTTCTGCTTATTATGAAAGGATGGACGCTTAGGTGACATAGAGGCGGACTGAGAAGCCATTAAGTCTTCCAGTTTTTTGACCCTCTTCTTAAGGGTTCTGGGGCAGAACTTAATACAAAGCTCACAATCAGAGAAAAGGTGATCTGGACCCATGCACCTTAAATACAACTTGTGGCAGTCCGCCTTAGCCAGGAGATTGAAGCACTTTATGCTATTTTTGAAGCCTGTATGAAAAAAAACATGCTAAACTGTAAGTTAGATAAAGAGAGCTCTCTGGGCGACTTCTTCCTCAGGCAGAGAAATAAACCTGATGTTAGAGTGCAGAGTGGAGTGTGACCACATAGCAAAGATTTTAATTTCACTCCATCATTCTCTAATTTGCATATACTTCCACTTTCCAAGGTAGCTCAGACCTGCAGGCTGATTGCAACAGTAAGCATAGTGAGGGATTCCTGGGGTGTGATGCAACGAGGAGACAATGAGCTTGAAGGAGCATATAAGTTGTTCATGGGGAAAGGAGGGGAGAGGCTGTGTGTGAGGAGGATGAGAGGAGTAGGAGGGAAGAAGGCACTAGAGAGCTTCAAGGTGACAGCAGAGAGAAGGGAGAAGACAGTACCCAGGAAGCCGGGGGAATGGAATAGGGAAGCAGGAGGTTGAGGGGGGAGGGAGATCATATCATAGTATCATAGTAATGTGTCAGCAGAAAAGGACCATCCTGGTCCATCTACTCTGCCCATTTTCCACTGTCCCTACTTGTCTCCACTTCCCAAGGATATTTTCCTCTGCCCACCAGCCAACCTCTTGTGTCTGTCCCACACCCTCTTGAATTCCTCCATTGTTTTTGCACTCATCACCTCACTGGGTAATCTGTTCCAGGGTTCCACCACCCTTTCAGTGAAAATAACATCTCCTTACATTGCTTTTAAATCTTCCCCTTCCAATCTTAAATTATGACCCCTTGTTTTAACTCCTACTTTCCTTTTGAATAATCTACCTTCATTTACTTTATTTATTCCCTTCATATACTTAAAAGTCTCTACGATGTCACCTCTTTCTTTTATAACCTCCAAGGGGTCTAGATTTACAGGTAATTCTCTCCATCTAGTCTCGTATGGCTTCTCTTGCACACCTGGCACAATCTTTGTTGCCCTTCTCCGAACCCTCTCCAACCCATCTATATAATTTAAATGAGGCCTCCAGAACTGTACTCCGTACTCCAGGTGTGGTGTAAAAAAAGCACTTTCAAACGAGGTATTGGGCTCACCTGTAGCTAGAAGCTCCCTGAAGATACAGATGAATGAGTCTGTTCAGTATTAATACTACATTACTGCCATTTTTAGAACATTGTGATGTCACTGACGAACAAACTGTGCTTAAGTCAATGCATTTAGGCACAGCTTGTTCGTCAGTGACATCATAATGTTCTAAAAATGGCTGTAATGTAGTATTAATACTGAACAGACTCAGTCATCTGTATCTCTGGAGTGCTTTCAGCTACAGATGAGCCCCATACCTTGTTTGAAAGAGTTTTTTGTGGGCTTTCAGACTGTGCTGGCCACTGGGCATGAATGTGTCCCTTTAAGGAGGGTGAGTAAGCTTCACACCAGTAGGGAGGAAGTAAATTATGAGGAGGGGGGAGGCTACACCCAGGAGGGGAGAAAACATAAGTTAAATATTTTTTTTTTGGTGGGGGGGATACGGGGCTACCACCAGATGGGAAGAACCCTAATTTAATAATCTGGAGGGGGGGGCAGACTTCACCCAAATGGGGAAGACACCCAAGAGTAAACAAACTGGAGGTGGGGGACAGGCTTCACCCAGATGAGGAGGAAGCCTAAACTAAATGATTGGAGGTGGGGAGGACTGATATGGCCTTCACCTAACTAGGAAGGAAGGCTGAATAAAAGAACTGGGGAGGGGGGGGCTTCACCCAGATAGGGAGGAAGTCTAATTAAGCAATTGGGGGAGATATGTGCTACACCAAGACAAGGAGGAAGCTTTGTAACAGATAGGGTTACAGGGGTACACCCTCGTGGGGAAGAAGTCTAACTCAATCAGTGGGGTTGCACCTAGCTAACTAGGTAGATAGGGGAGGGTGGCAGTGCACAATGCAGTAGGCTTCTGCTGTTCCATAAGGATAGATCAGGCAGGGGTCAGGGTAACCTCTAGAAAACAGCTCTTAAAGCAGAACAAACACAGCAGACTGCAAGGGCACAGCTGCAGGCTAACCTAGATACCTATCTAGCAGCAGTTCAGTAAAGGCAATGGATAAGACACTGCAGATGGTAGAGGATAGATGTTTTATAACTCTGCCTATCTCTATTCCCTCTCTCATCGATACCTAGCTCATCTCTAAGTTCCTGCACACCTACCCTGAGACTTGCCTCGTGCTTCACTTCCCAAGGTGTGCTGTTATACCACAGTAATGCAGAACCTGTTATTCCTTATTGCTCAGTTATGCAATATGATGATAAAAGTGAAGTTCCACAGTAACTTTAGTCCTCCTTTCCCGGTCAACAAAAACTAAATAAATAAACTCCGAACACATAGTGCTGCTGCGCATTTATCAGTATATAAAAAAAACTATTCCTCAGTAACTCCTCACAGGACTTGTGTTACTATGAAGCTCAAACACTTCAAAAACCTATTTCTTACTATAATAACCAACCTAGTTATCAGTCGTGACATTTATTTGCTCTTACATCATGTAATTTTGCTTAGGAAAACTATTTGACAGCAGCATAAACAGTAGGGGCAGCAACAGTCCAGCTTTAAGCAATATCAGACTGCAGTCCTTGGCTCTTGATAAGACGTTATGTTCTGGAATGATTAGGCAGACGGTGCATCATTTCTCACTCTGTTTATCTTAACAAATACTATTGTAAGCTCTTGAATACAATGATACACCAGAGATCTGCCCAGATTTTTCTTTTGAAATATCAGGGAATTCTTCTTGGACTTTCACCGCTACTGAACAATTTAGAAATAAGCAATGCACCAGACTGGCTCATTTGAATTTCCACAATAAAACCACAGCAAGTCTTTTTAGTCCGATGTCAAAATTTAACCAAACAGGAATACAAACAGTCTATATGAAGGTGAAATTCCAAAGAACAGAGAAAACCTTGCCTTTGTTTGAGTCATTCATTACAAAAAAATTAGGGTCAAGCACATTTCGGGTTTTAATCTTGTTTTAATTGAAATGCGACTGTCTGATGCGGTGGTTTAATGAACCCAGATGCTAGATTGTGAATATGGAACACAAAAACAATGGGCTTCAAAGCAATTAGGATGACAGGGCTACAGCAGCTCATATTAAAATGTGATAACATGGTTCTCCAGGGACTCTTAGCACAAGCAAGTTCCTAACATTTCAAGGTGGCAGACAGACTGGATTCAGAGCGTGTTGTTAAGGTGAATCCTTGTAGTCTAATGTTCTGAATGACAGCCAAGCCAAGGAATTCAAAGATTGCAGTGCAGACCCAAACTCCTGTTTATTATTCAACACGGCCTATGTTTTCTTGTTGATGCGCGCGAATGCTTGTAGTGCTCAATCATGAAATGAGATGGACTAATATTACCAGAAACCAAAGACTCCTATTTCAGGGAAATCTTTACCCATAATGTTTCACAAAAAAAAGAATTTTCAACAACTGTTCTGCAAAGCTGGCTAAGAAATCTATTTAACTTGATGTCCATTTGATTTCTCCTAAAAAGAAGTAATTCAGTTCTTAAAAATACATTGAGGTGTTTCTTTTGTGTGCTTTGAGAGAAACTAACAGCAGTTGCATATCAATATTCAGACTAAATGTTGTGTATTAGTCACTGCTGCACATACAGGTTTGAATGAAATGGTCAATGTATTTATGCTGGGTAAAACTGGATGGAAATTGCATGCACCCTTCCCCCAGTGGATCAGCAATGCCCCTCATCCCATAAAGTGGTACCACATACAGTGATGGGGTCCTCAGTCGTCAACAAGAAATGTGAAATGTGTAAGGTATTCTCATTCTGATGATTGTTGCCCACTGGGAATTATGCAGAGTGCATCAAACTCAGTTCAGTTGTTCTCCATTAGACCAGTTGCATTATTCCTGCATACCTCTCTCAACCTTTTGCCACTGAAATGAGGGACGCAGACAGTAGCTCTCAAAATGAGGGACATATCATCAAATATGAAGATGCAAGCTCAAAAGACTTTGAAACCACTGCTTTCATTTACTCAAAGTTTAATTTTACTGTACTATGACAGAATGCTAAGAACATCTGAAGTCTAAGTTTACAGCATTTCCTCTATGTGGGTAGCACTGTTTCAATGTGAGACAGCTGAGGGACAGAGCACTTCTGAGGGGTAAAATGAAGGAAAGTTGAGAAGTACGATTCCCTGCACCTCATCAGCTCCCCATTCTTTAAATCTCTACAGCATAACAAACTCAAGCCTGATACTATACATGTTGTTCAGTACTGCAATAAGCATACAGCAGAAACATCATATCATAGCAACATAGTAGTTTAAGGTTGGAATGGGCAGACTAGATGGGCCTAGCGGTCCTTATCTGCCGTCAAAAGTCTATGTTTCTATGTTTCTATGAAGGGACACTAAGTCCATCAAGTCTGCCCCGATAAATAAGGGCCCTGGCTGAGCAGTGATCTGCACAAGCATGTTCGTATGGAGCTCTGCTATATCTAGCCGATGTATTCACCAAATAACAACGTACTCACTTAAAACGCTGATGAAATAGCTACCCCGTTACGGACAAATTTGTCAGCAAATGTTATGATACTTTTCCCCATAAGTTGCACAAGGAGAAGCTCCAATCTGGGGGCCTGCTGGCTACTTCTGAGCAGCTGCAGCAGGGTGCTCTTCTGGGAATTTAACATGCCCGCAAGGAAGCATGTCACCCAAGACATCTGCAAAGCCAATGCAGGTATTCAGTCAAGCCCTGCTGACAGAGATCCAAGCTGATTGATAAAACTTTATTTTTAAACAGGAACAAATAGTTAGAGCCAAAGGCCCCATTTTCAACCAAAGTCCTGTTATAAAGTGTACAGAACATAAAAAACATACAACATTAACATACAAAGAATAACATTAGGATTTTAAACAACTGAATATATAACAACATCAACATCAACCAAAGCATGTGCATATAACTTGCAAATATTCCAATAATTTAAGTTTAAAACTAGACAAGTTAAAAATAACCTTCAAATCTTTTGGCAAGTAGTTCCAGTAAGTAGCTATTTTATTTTGTAGTTTTAACTCGCCCATTTTGTTATGATATTTTTGCATTGGGATTCTAGTATCTGAATTTCTTGTACTTGTTCTTTGATTATCTGGCAACTGTAGTGCAACATATTTAGCTAAAGGATGTTTACTTTTCCCAAACATTATCCTATGGCAAGTAATTAACCATATGTATTTTCTTTGAGCATCGGGGTGTAACCAATGCAATTGATTATATATTGTACAATGGTGAGTTTTATACTTACTTTTGGTAATAAATTTACCCAATCTGTAATATGTTTGATTCACCTTTTTTAATACTTTCTGGGTGGAATTCATGTAGATCATAGCTCCAGTACTGGGATTAGCATTTGTTTAACCAACTTCTCTCTAACGTCTTTTGGCAGGACTCCAGGCACCCTTCTAAGGCCCCCCAATCTTTGATTTACTTTTTTAGTCGAATGTCAATATGATCTTCAAATGTCATACATGAATCTATCTGTAAACCTAAGTACCTATATCCATTCACTTCTCCAATTGGGGTACCACTAGATAAGTGGATTTGTAACCGTGGTCTGCTCTTCCCTACTTGCCCTGAATGAAACACCATTCTCTGGGGGTTTTTTTTGCATTAAGGAGCAGGCCCGAGTCACTCATCCACTGCTCCAACTTGGTTAGATCATTTTGTAGTTGCTGTTCCAAATTTACAGCATTTTCCGCTGAGACAGTACAACTGTATCATCAGTGTATAGTCTAGTCTCCCCATCTTTAATAGTTTACACTAGGCTATTAACACTACGTTAAACATTAATGGACCCAGGATTGAGTCCTGAGGAACCCTCTGATTTCCTCAAGGCTTGACACTGATACGCCCTTAATAACGCATTGTTTGCGATTTGCCAAGAAGGACGCAATCCACTGCAATGGTCCCACTTGTACCCCCACCTGCCAAAGTATTTCCAAAAGCTTTATATGCTGCACCAAATCAAAGGCTTTACTAAGATCCATGAACACTGCCCCAGTACTTCCTCCCTGGTCCAAAGATGTTACCACCAGGTTATGGAAGTCTATCAGGGCGGTGTTCGTGGATCTTCCTGGTCTGAATTCATGTTGGTTATCAGTTAAAATTGCATTTACTTCCAAATATTGACTAAGCTGAGAATGGACACTTTGTTCTGAGATCTTTGAAAGCGCATGAAGTATAGTAATTGGTCTGTAATTAGATGGTACAGTACTTTCTCCTCCCTTAAAAACTGGTATCACTTTTCCCTTTTCCATTCATCTGGAACAGTAGAACTACTAAGACTCCAGTTTAAAAGGTAAGTAATTATTAGTGCAAGAACATCTGCACCAACCTTGAGGAATCTTGTCTCAATTTCGTCTAATCCTCCTGCCTTTCTTGTATTTAAATTTTGTAACTCTAATTGCACTTCCTTCATACTTTATAATCTAAGGCTAAACTTAGTTGCATGTTGTTTTACCTGTTTAGCTTCTAGTTCTTCAATTATTTTGTTACGGACAGATCAGCTGTACGCTCTCTTGGTAAGAGGATTTTTAAATCAGGGAGATCAAGAAAGTAAGAATTTAGAATAGTAGCTACTTCTTTTGGTTCATCAATTAAGTACCCCCCCCCCTTAACAGACTAGCCACATTTGTAGTTCTAACAGAACGTTTTATTTCTGAAATGTATTTCCAAAAGATGTTTTAATCTTTTACCTTATCTAATTTGCTCAGGTGGTACCTTCTCTTCGCAATTCTAATGTTTTTCTTACATTTTTTAATTTTTCTCCATATTTTAAAACTTTCCCAATCCTCTAAACTTTTGGTTTTCCTGGCTTTTCTCCATACTCTATCTCTTATCCTAATTCTTTTTTTAATTTATCTGTTATCCATAATTCTTCTCTAGCTCTCCTTCTTCTCTGCGCTTTGGGGGCATATTTATGTACCATAGTTAGCAGGGAGTCATTAAATTCCAGAACAGTTAAATTAATGTCTGGCATCAGAAAAAGTCTATTCCGGTTGAAGTTTCTAAGTGTATTTCTAAATTGAACTTTACTGAAATTTTTAAAATCTCTAACCCAGTAAGTATTCTCTTGTTGAACTAAATAAATTTGAAAGTTTATACTACATTTTATAGGGTTGTGATCACCCAAGTTTATTGGCAAAACATCCCAATTTTTAATATCCAAGTCCTGGGAAACAAACAAAAGGTCCAATATTGTCCCCTGATTGTTATTTAAGGTAGTTCTGGTAGGCTTTTCAATAATCTTCTCCAATCCCAGAGTCTCAAAGTTTTTCTTAAGCCTTGTACCTCTAGTCTGGTACCAATTTGCGTTAAAATCCCCTGTAATGACAGCCCTTTTATCTTTTATTATATCCATAATAAGGGATGGTAGTATAGCTTACAGGTTAGAGGAACAAAGGTGTGAACAAGCTTCATACATCCAGCAGACCAGACCTGAGTTTGATCCTCACAACCTCCACTTGCATACTGTGTGACTCGGAGCAAGTCTCTTAACCGCCCAGTGCTCCCAGGTCGCCCCTGAAAACAGGCACTTGTGCCTAGTGGGCCTTACCCGGTTACCAAAGACTAAAATAAAACAAAAAATAAAAATAAAGTAAAATAATGAGATCCCTGAGAGTATCAACATTTTTAAGTTTTGCTTTAGGGGGTGCATAGAAAACTCCCACAAATAACTTAGTGTTGAGTATTTGTACTTCTATCATCAAACAATCAAATTTCCTCATGGTTAACTGTTAGCAGTACCTGATGAGGGCCAAGATTATCTCTGGTATATAAAATGACTTATCCTCCTCTTTTTTTCTGTTAGTTCTCTCTAATTTATATCCATTAAGATGAATTTCATCATTACTAATTCCTTGATGAAGCCACGTTTCAGACAGAGCTAACAGATCGTAATTATTATCAGCTACCCAAACCCTGAATTCATTTATTTTATATACAATACTTCTGACATTCTCATGAAATAAACTAATATCTCCAGCAATCTCCCCACTGTGTACTAACAAAAATGAACAGAATAAGCTTCCAGGTCCTAAGTTGTTTATCTTGCAAGATATTTCAAGGGGACTCGACTGTCTATTTATCCTCCTTCTTCCATTTGTGAACTGTTTTTTTCTAAGAACAAAACTATTGTTTTTAGGATAATATATCCCACCCAAGGTTACTAATCCTATACCTTTGCTGACACTGTTACAATTTTTTCTTTTGCATTAAGATTCACAATGCAAACTCCCCACAACAGCCACCCCACATAAAAATAAGAAGGCTCTTTCCCATAATTAAAACTAACACTGTAAAATTATTTCAAACAATAACATTTCTCCCGAGTGGCACTCGTGCCACTCACAGTGCTCGCACCCATGGTCGGCACATGGCTTTGTAGTGCAGAACCTCCACCCTTTTTACATTTGTAATTAGCATGATCCACCGCCGGATCCCCTCCTTCACCAAACGCCACAGCACAGTGTTGCAAAGCAGCAAATATGGTGAGTAATTCACTTGCCAAGCAGCTTCCACAATGTTAAAGTATCAATGGTCGGCGTGAGGCTTTGTAGTGCAGAGCCCCCGGCCCCTGTACGTTTGTAATTAGCATGATCCGCCGCTGGATCCCCTCCTTCACCATACGCCGTAGCACAGTGTCCCAAAGCAGCAAATATGTTGAGTAATTCACTTTTAGCAGTAGTCAAGTAAAATACAAACTGATGAATTAAACTGTGTCCAATTTCATGGCACCAACAATCTGCAGCTCTCACCTGCGGCTGAGTTGTTCCTTGCCAAGCAGCTTCCACAATGTTAAAGTATCAGTGGTCTGCATGAGGCTTTGCATTGCAGAGCCCCCCTTCCTTCTACATTTGTAAATAGTGTGATCCGCTGTCAGATCTCCTCCTTCACTAAATGCCATTGCACAGTGTCCCAAAGCGCAAATATGGTGAGTAATTCACTTTTAGCAGCAGTCAAGTAAAATACAAACTGATGAATGAAACTTTGTCCAACTTCGTGGCACCAGCAATCTGCAGCTCTCACCTGTGGTTGAGCTGTTCCTTGCCAAGCAGCTTCCACAATGTTAAAGTATCAATGGCCAGTGTGAGACTTTGTAGTGCAAAGCACCCGTCCCTTGTACGTTTGTAATTAGCTTGATCCGCTGCTGGATACCCTCCTTCACCAAATGAATTGTTCCTTGCCAAGCAGTTGAGGTGAGAACATCTAACCAGAAGACTGAATCCACTCCGGCTGAAATTTCTTCTCGCTGTGCAGCAATTGAAACGTGAGTAGAAACTACTGAGAAAGCCATGAAACTGAATGAAGCTGAACTCAAAGCTGTCACAGTCAGAACTGTGATTTTGGAAGGTGCCATAAAAATAGGTTGCTCACATGTAACAGTAGTTCTAAGAGTGGTGTATGTTGTTCATCCACACTCTTTGGCATGTCCCTTTCCCCTTTAAGGATTGCCAGAAGTCTTCAGTCTGGCTCCTCCAACCCACCCGGGTGGTATAACCCTCGGCTCCGCCCCACGATGCCAGATCTTAGCCCGCTGGAAGCCAGGTGTTGTGAGTCTGCAGCCGGAGAGGTCAGGTGGGTCTGTGTGGATGAACAACATGTAACACTCCTAGAAAGTACAGTTATGTAAGTACTTACCGTAACAGTAGATGATCTTCCAGGGACTCTCTCTCGCGGTAAGTCATTACTTCTGGGAGTGTCCACCAGGTGTCGCACGATAGCTTCTTCTAGCAGTCTTCCATGGGGGCCGTCCACACGACATCACTTCCTGTGGATGTGTATAAGAGTGGGCAGCCCCCAGTACCCTCTGTTCACTGCCGGCTTCGGCGAGCACGGCCTGGACCGAGGAGAATGAGGGTCAGAAAAAAGAGATCCCACCCAACGTCCTGAGTTGCAGAGTCGCAGCAAGAAGGCAGGGGGACAGAGAGCGTGGTACTTACTGCAAGAGACAGTCTTCGGAAGATAGAAACATAGAAACATAGAATTTGACGGCAGATAAGGACCGCTTGGCCCACCTAGTCTGCCCATTTTTCTACCTAACAGATAAGCTGCAGATCCTAGTTAACCAACAGCTTACTTCCTCCTTCCTCCTAAGTAGAAGACTTGGTTTGCTGGCCAAGACACCTAGCTTCACCTGAGCTCTTTCCTTCTAAGACTGCTTGAACGGCAGAGTAGAGAAACTTACCAGAGCAAGGGAGAAGGATTAAGACTTAGTTTGGCTAAGCAGATTTACTATGTGGTGGTGTTTTTATTTTTTACTCACAGGGATTGCTACTGTTTGTTGCTAACATTTCATTGCTTTATTTTTTCTCTGATTCAAATTGTTGTTGCTGGTATACCTTCTTCTGCATTATTACAAGGTGTGCCTACAGGTGTGTGCTAACAGATTACTGCTGTAATCTTCTGATTTCAAATTGTCTTTTGCAAGGTATATCTTCTGTTACTGCTTTATTTTTCTCTGGAGCAAAGTGTTTCTTACAGGGTATATCTTCTCTGAAATTACTGTATTACAGGTGGAGCTTACATTTTTGTGACTTTTTTTTACCATTGGGCTAAGCAAAATTACTGTTTGACACTGTGTTTTATTTCATTCTTGTTTGTTGAAAAGGTTTGTTGTCTCAGAGGTGTTTCAGTCTCCTTCTCACATTGAAGGAGCTAATTGCTTTTCCTCCCACAGCTCTTCCAAAGGATTAGGTGTGTATGTGGGGGTGGAGCTGGCAAACTGTCAGTAATTTCCAACAGAAAGAAGGGTTAAAAAGTCAGGTTAGTTGATATCTTGGAGGTAGAAGACTTGGTTTGCTGGCCAAGGCACCTAGCTTCACCTGAGCTCTTTCCTTCTAAGACTGCTTGAAAGGCAGAGTAGAGAAACTTACCAGAGCAAGGAGAAGGATTAAGACTTAGTTTGGCTAACAGATTTACTGTGGTGGTGTGTTTTATTTTTTGACTCACAGGGATTGCTACTGTTTGTTGCTAACATTTCATTGCTTTATTTTTCTCTGATTCAAATTGTTGTTGCTGGTATACCTTCTTCTGCATTATTACAAGGTGTGCCTACAGGTGTGTGCTAACAGATTACTGCTGTAATCTTCTGATTCAAATTGTCTTTTGCAAGGTATATCTTCTGTTACTGCTTTATTTTTCTCTGGAGCAAAGTGTTTCTTACAGGGTATATCTTCTCTGAAATTATTACAGGTGGTGCTTTACAGTTTTATCTAACATTAGGATAAGCTTTCAGGGTTACTGCATTTGTTGTTGACTGATTGTTTCTGCTCTTACCTCCTTGTTCTTTCGTCTGTGGTTCTTCTTTTTAGGCAGGGGAAGGGCCCAGCCACCCACCCCCATCCCCAACCACCCCACGCTACACTCCTTTTATAGGGTACCACAGTTGTGACATTTCCTGTGGCACAGCAGGAAGGGGCGGATCAGTGGGGCCTCCACAAGGTGATCTCATTTACAGGACACTAGTAATTTAACTTGTTATAACAAGTTAAACAAAGCACAATTAAACCATTACTTGCATTTTTTCCCTTTTTTTCCTTCTAATTACTCTGACTAGGTTACAAACCCAGCAACTTATTTGGAATGGATTTCATTAACTGCAGGTACTGTGGAACAATTTTCAGAAGGACAGTCTTACAGGATTTAGGACACTGTCCTACATGCTGAGCCTTTGGAGATCTTAGGGGCTCAGCTCCGGGCAGCATGGGCAGAGATTGCACGCCTCAAATTTCATATTGAAGAGGAAATACATTATAAGAACCACCCGCCATTTCCCCAGCATTCAATAGAAAAACCTCAACCGCAGAGGGTAGTTGTTCCAGGAGGTTGGCAGGTGGTTAGGAGGAGCAAATCAGGTGCCCCATCACTCTCTGCTCTCCAACACATTACCTCCAAAAACCATATAAACACTACAAACAGGTATCTGCCTCTATCTCTGAAATCAAATAAAGAGGCAGAAGACACTGCAAAGCAGGACATCTGCACAAGAGCTAGCACAACAAAACTCACCCAAATCAGGAACCAAAACTAAACAAGCACAAAGGAAATCCAAAAAACTTCTGATCATAGGAGACTCCATGATTCGGGGAGTTGATACCCATCTCCAGGCAGGGGTGATGGTCAGATGTCTCCCAGGTACATCAGCATGGAGAGACACTGACCGCATTGCTAAAATTGTTCACAAAGCAGGAGAAAACATTGATGTCCTAGTACACATAGGGACTAATGATCTCACCAGCCGGTCAGTTGTGGAGACCAAGGAACACCTGACTAGGCTGGGTGACAAACTATCATCTATTTACGTCTGGCATCTCCTTCTCTGAGATCCTGCCAGTCTGGGAGAGGGAGCAGATGGGCGGAAGGTCAGAGAGGGGAGATAGGAGCTAAACACGTGGCTCAAGGACTGGTGCCAGGAAAAAGGACACAGATTTGTAGGGAACTGGCAACAGTTCTGGGGGCAGAGTTCTTTAAATTTGATGGACTGCATCTGACTAAAGAGAGTCAGTGCATTGGGGCAGAAGTTTGGCGTCTTTGCAGAATATTTAAACTAGCAAATGGGAGAGGGGTGCAGCACCCATATGTCGAATGGAAGAACACCCCTCCCCTCAGCTAGTGGTCAAACAGGAATTCACCGTGTTTGCTGTTGATTTGCATCACCAGGTAAGAAAAAAGGTTTGTCTCCCCATACGACGCACAGGGGTAATGCCAAACTTCACCCAACAACTAACACACCAAAATCTGGCCAATGGAAAATCATGTACACAATGCTCACAGCCTGGGAAATAAGATCCCAGACCTGCAGGCAATAATGTCAGAGGCTAAACTGGACATAGTAGCAATTAGTGAGACGTGGTTTACCAGTAACCATACTTGGGAGACTTCAGTACCTGGCTATGTATTGTTCAGAAGAGACCGAGGTGCAAAAGGGGGAGGAGGGCCCTGTATGTTAATGAAAATATCAAAGCTACAGAAATTAGAATACACATAAGGAGCCAGAAGAACTGTGGGTCACCCTGAAACAGGAAATGGGACAGCCATAAGAACTGGGGTTGTCTACAGGCCCCAGACCAGAGGGAGGACAGAGACACATTACTGTTAGAAGATATACAAAACATGACAGCTAAAGGAGGTTCTGATAATGGGAGACTTCAACATGCCAGATACAGATTGGTCAATACCAGCAGGAACATCTGCCAGAACTAGACTCATAGTGGATTCCCTGCAGGAGGGCCTCAAACAACTGGTACAGCAACCCACAAGAGACAGGGCTATCCTAGATCTAGTACTGACTAACAAGAAGGGATCACAGATCTCCAGGTAGAAGGTCACCTGGGGCCAGTGATCATCACATGGTATGGTTCAATTTGGCTACTACATCTAAATCATCCCATTCCAAGGCAAAATATGGGACTCAGAGGAGCTGACTTTGATAAGATGGCCAACAGAGTTAAGCTAGCCCTGGCAAAAAGAAACACAGGTGAGGGGTACAGGCAGAGTGGGCAAGCATTAAGGATGCAATACTTGAAGCAACATCCCATTGTGTTAGACAGAAAAGGAAGTGCAAAAGAAGGAAACCACTTTGGTTCTCAAATACAGTAGCAGAAAAGGTCAGAGCCAAAGGCTGGCCTTCAGGAAATATAAGGGAACACAGCGATGAAGATAGGGAGGCATACCAAACTGCCCTAAGGGAAGCAGGTAAGGCAGTAAGGCAGGCAAAGTCCCAAACTGAGGAAACACTAGCACAAACAGTAAAAGAAGGTTACAAGACTTTCTATAGATACATTAGTGAAAGGAGAAAGTCCAGAGGGGTATTGCTAAGCTTAATGGAGAAAAGGGAGCATGTGAGGAGGAGGAGGACCCTGTAAAGGCATCTATCCTAAATAGATACTTTTGCTCAGTATTTACTGAAGAGAAGGTAGGCAGGGCCCACAGCTCAGCATCATGGACACAGGGGGGAGGGAGGTGAGCACTACTCCCTTCACAAAAGAAAGGGTCCTACAAGAGCTTGCTAAGCTCAGGGTAGATAAGGCAATGGGACCTGATGAAATACATCCCAGGGTACTTAAGGAGCTAAAGGAGGAACTAGCAGAGCCATTAGCAGAATTGTTTAGTGAGTCTCTGAGCACAGGAGAGGTCCCAGAAGACTGGAGAAGGGCTCATGTGATCCCGCTCCACAAGAGTGGTAGCAGGGAGGAGGCGGGGAACTACAGACCGGTCAGTCTTACCTCAGTAGTGGGCAAGATTATGGAGGCACTCCTTAAGGAAAGGATAGTGCAACACCTGGAATCCATAGGGCACAGGATCCAAGACAACATGGGTTTACAAAGGAAGGTCCTGTCAAACTAATCTCATAGATTTCTTTGACTGGGTAACCAGAGTGGTGGACCAAGGGGAGCAGTTGATGTTACTACCTTGACTTCAGCAAAGCTTTTGACACTGTTCCACATAGAAGATTGATAAATAAGCTGGGTAGGCTCGGGTGGGTCGAAGTTGGTCAACTGGGTGGCAAACTGGTTGACGGGCAGAAAACAGAGAGTGGTGGTAAATGGTATACAGTCAGAAGAGATGCAAGTCACAAGTGGGGTACCTCAGGGATCAGTCCTGGGGCCAGTCCTCTTCAACATCTTCATTAGTGACCTTGCAGATGGACTAGAGGGTAAAGGCTTGTCTGTTTGCAGATGACACCAAGATCTGCAACAGAGTAGATGATCCAGATGGGGTGGGCAGAATGAGAAGAGATCTGGATAAACTAGCAGAATGGTCAGAAGAGTGGCAACTGGGTTTAATGCAAAGTGCAAAATCATGCACATAGGAAGAGAAACCCTGAAGCTACCTATAGGCTGGGAGGGAGTTGCTAGCAGTCACAAAGGAAGAAAGAGACTTGGGCATCATCATCACTGATGACCTAAAATCATCCAAGCAGACCTCTAAAGCAGTAGGTAAGGCTAGGGGTGTTGGGTGTATTAGTAGGGTATCACAAGTAGTAGAGGAAGGTAATAATCCCTCTGTACAAGACACTGGTTAGCCCCATCTGGAGTACTGCAGTATTGGAGGCCACACCTTCACAAGGACATTAACCAAATTGAGGCAGTCCAGAGAAGGGCAACCAAAATGGTGCAGGGACTGCATCAGAAGACATAGAGGACAGATTAACGAGCTCAATATGTATACCCTTGAGCAAAGGAGGAGAGAGGTGATATGATCGAGGCATTCAAACACCTTAAGGGCATAAACAAGGTGAAAGAGTCTAACATGTTTAAATATAAGAAAACAGCAGGACAAGAGGACACAGCATGAGATTAGAGGAGGCCGATTAAGGGGAATGTGAAATTCTTTTTCACAGAAAGGGTGGTGGATGCATGGAATGGCTTACCACAAAAGTGGTGGCTATGAATACAGTGCAGGGCTTCAAACAGGCATGGGATAGGCATAAGGAGCAATACAAATGACTATGAATAGATAGGTCACTGACAGAGCAAAGGCCGATGGCACATTTATAAGGTAGAAAGAAATGGGCAGACTGGATGGGCCTTCGGTCCTTATCTACCGTCAACTTCTATGTTTCTATGTTCTATGTTTCTACCCCCCACTAGGACTGCCTTATGCGTGTCCCATGCATTCTTGAAGTCCCCCATTGTTCTTGACCCCACGACCTCCTCAGGGAGGCTGTTCCATGCATCCACAACCCTCTCAGTGAAAAAATACTTCCTCACATTACCTCTGAGCCGTCCTCCTTCTATCTTCAAATTGTGCCTCCTTGTTCTTGCACATCTCTTTTTCTGGAAGATGCTACCCTCTTGGACTTTGTTAATTCCCCTGAGGTACTTGAAAGTTTCTATCATGTCCCCTCTCTCCTTCTTTTCCTCAAGGGTATACATATTAAGCTCCTTTAGTCTTTCTTCATATGTCTTCTGGTACAGACCCTGCACCATTTTGGTTGCCCTCCTCTGGACAGCCTCCACTCTGTCTATGTCTTTGCGGGAGATGGGGTCTCCAGAACTGCACACAGTACTCCAGATGGGGTCTCACCAACTGTCTGTACAGAGGGATAACAACTTCCTGTTTTCTACTATTGATGCCTCTTCCTATGCATCCCAGTATCCCCCCAGCCTTCCTTACTGCCTTCTCACATTGCTTGCCCACCTTTAGGTCATCTGATATAATTACCCCCAGGTCCCTTTCTATTTTTACTGTTGTCAGTATCTCACCCCCCATTGTGTACGCTTCCCCTGGGTTTTTGTTCCCCATGTGCATTACCTTGCACTTCTTTGCATTGAATCTGAGCTGCCATACATTTGACCATTCCTCCAACCTTGCCAAGTCCCTTCTCATCCTTTCCACTCCATCTTGTGTATCAACCCTGTTGCAGATCTTTGTGTCATCTGCAAAGAGACATACTTTTCCTTCCAGTTCTTCTGCAATGTCACTTATAAAGACATTAAAAAGGACTGGTCCCAGTACTGAACCCTGCGGTACCCCGCTAGTAACCCTCCTTTCGTCACTGTGTACTCCATTTACTACTACCCTTTGAGTCCTGTTGTCTAGCCAATTTTTTATCCAGGCTACCACCTTGGGACCCACTCCAAGGCTGGCTATCTTGTGTATTAATCTTTTGTGTGGGACTGTATCAAATGCCTTACTAAAATCTAGGTAGGCCATGTCCACAGCCCATCCCTGGTCTACTACTTTGGGAACCCAGTCAAAGAAATCTATTAGATTCATCTGACACGACCTTCCCATCGTGAATCCATGCTGCCTTGGGTCCTGTGCCCCACTGGCCTCTAGGTACTCAACAATTCTTTCCTTCAGAAGTGATTCCATAATTTTCCCTACCACTGAGGTCAAACTAACTGGTCTGTAGTTTCCAGCCTCTGTCCTGCTCCCACTTTTGTGAAGAGCAATCACATCTGCCCTCCTCCAGTCCTCGGGTACCACCCCATCCTCCCATGATTTGTTAAACAGAGTAGTCAGCGGTGTCACTAGTTCTACCCTTAGTTCTTTTAGAATTCTTGAGTGAACCCCATCAAGCCCCATTGCTTTGTCCACCTTCAATTTTATTAGTTCTTTCAGAACCCTTTCTTCTGTAAATGGACTGGTATCGACCCCCGTCTTCAGAGTGTTTCTCTTGTTTGGTTTAGGTAACTCCCTCTCCTCTTCCTTTGTGAATACTGAGCAGAAATATTCGTTCAGTATCCCTGCTTTTTCACTGTCACCCTCTACCCACATTCCCTCCCTTTATTAAGCTTCAGTATCCCTCCTTTGGTCTTTCTTCGCTCCTAATGTACCTATAAAAGGTCTTATCCTTCTTAACAAATTGGCTATCCTTTCCTCGGTTTGGGCCTTTGCTATTCTGACTGCCTTCCCAGCCTCTTTCTGCTTTAACTGATAAAGTTCTCTGTCCTGCTCCTTCTGTGTTTCCTTATATTTCCTGGAACGCTGTCTTTTCTCCTTAACCTTCCCTGCCACCTCTTTTGAGAACCATAACAGTTTTTTCCTTTGTTGTGTTTTATTGATTTGTTTTACACAAAGGCTTGTTGCCTCTGTGATGGCTGTTTTGATCACTCCCCATTGTTCCTCCACCCCTCCTTCTTGCCTGTTTGCTAGTGCTTTTCTGAGGCACTCTCTCATTTTCCCAAAGTCAGCCCTCCTAATGTCCAGTACTCTTTAGATCTACTTTATTTTATTTTAGTAGATCTACTGTTATGGTGAGTTGTTACATAACCATACTATCTTCTACGGTCTGGTCTCTTGCAGTAAGTCATTACTTCTGGAAGATTCCCAAGCAGTGAAATCCAAATGGGAGGAAAGGCAAAGTCACATAAGCAAAGGCACAAGAAAGGTCAGCTTGAACCGCAACCCCAGCGGCAGATAGGCCAAGGTGGGTAAGGACCATGGTGTCCTAACTCAAACCCAAAGGCAAAGACACTGAGCCACAGGAGAGGTTGACTTGAGCCGCACCCCCAGAGGTGGGGTTGGGTAAGGACCAATGCAACTACCATGTCCTGACTCAAACCCGTAGGTGAAGACATGTGGCATGATATAAACAGAACTGTAGACAGCCAGGCACAATGATGTATCCTGACGAAACAGAGGTCAGCAGGACCTGGCATAAATTCAAATCCAGAAATACACAAGTAGAGCGGATCAGATAGCATAAAAGGAGCACCAGGGAAAACACATCCCAGATGGTCAGGGGAAGGAACAACTGAAGGGCTCCAGGAGGGAGAGAAGCAGGAGTTCCAAACAAATCCACAGGGAGGAGTGAAGCATCCAGTCCTGGAAGCAAGCCTCCAAGAAGAAAGGATCCCAGGCGCCTCCGAGGGCCTGCAAGAGGAGGCAGGATACCTAAGCGGCTTAGGGTGCAGTGTGGGTCCACCCCATGTGAGGCGGAAACACCGGAGGGCAGACTGAGCCACCCCCGATGCCCTATCGCAGTCCCTGGGGCACCCTGGGGCCAGGAACGAGACAGTCCACCCGTGGGGGTGTAGGGATGGTACCTGGTGGTGGGACAGAGGTCCTGAAGAGACCAATGAGCATGCTCCGAAGTCAAACGGGAATCAAGGATGGCCTGAGCACTAGAGCCAAAGAACAGATTCCCAGAAAAAGGGGCAATGGCGACCGACAGCTGGATGTCGAGCGGTAAACCCGAAACCCACAGCCAGACGAAGCGCCAAAGGGCGACACCGGTGGCCAAGAGGCGGGCCAATACGTCAACCTCATCAAGGCATACGCGGAGCAGCTGATGTGCAAAGGAGGACATGGCAGAGATCGGCTGAGACAGCTGGATCGACTCAAAGGAGGGGGGGCAAGGCAGATAAGAAGTCCAACGCCAAGGCACCAAGCGTGCAAAGGTAGCGGACCATATGACCCAGGTAATTCAAAATATGAAGTAGTAAAGTACTGGAGGAATAAACCTGAATGCCAAAGGAATCCATGCGCTAGGAATCAGCATCCAGCAACATGGAACTGGTATTGCGAGGCCGGGCAGTCCGGTCATGAGCTGCCACCCTGACTACCGAGTCCACCACAGGGGTATTGGACTAGTAGGGGTGGTCAAGAGGGGTAAGGTAGAGCCGATCAGTGCCACCAGAGGCAGGCAGGGCGGAGGCAGCACAAGACCAAACATGAGAGAGTGCATTAAAATATGCAGGAATCAAGGGCGGGGCCACCAGGGCAGGCTCCTTGGGAACGTCGAGGTAGGCAGCCAGGTCCCAATGAAAGGAGTCCTGATCCGCAGCAGGGAAGGGAAAAGCATGCTGGTTCTGCAGCATGAGCTCCGTAAAGGAGGGATCGGGGGGGGGGGTTCAGGAGGGTCAAGCGGGGTGACCTCCAGATGGGAGGACGCGGACCGAGGAGAACCATGGTCTCCAGGGTCCCCGCCAGGAACATCCCCCCAAAAAGGGGTCCCCCCTCTAAGAAGCACCATAAACAGAATCCACAGAAATAGGTGGAGGGGAGGACTAGGCAGGAAGGGCCGGGTCCGGGTGCAAGCGCTCAGGCAAGGGGGAGAAGGAACAGGGCAAGGCCGGACCCTGACCCAAGCTCCATAGGACCTCCATCACCACGCAGGCAATACCTGAAGTATGGGATGGGTCCAGGGACAGAGGATGCCCAAGGGTGGCACCAGGAAGAGAGCGGGGTCAGCCTGGGAATCGCCGACCCCAAAAAGCGGGGGAAGGCACCCTGATCCACGTGCACAGAGACCGGGAAAGGAACAAGGGATGTAGGGCAAGGGCCATGCAGCTGGGCCGAAGGCCCAGAAAGAGACGCTCCCGAAGGGCGTGAAAAGGGCAACGGGGGGGGGGACCCCCGAGGATGCTATCCGGTGCTGGGACAAGTGGGAGGACATGGAAGGAGGGCCACAAGAAGGGGAACTCCCTGGATGAGAAGTCCCCAAAGTCAACAAGGGAGGTAGCCCTGTTGACGAGTGAAAGAGTAGAGGCTCCTCCATCGACGGTGGAAGCACTCCCGTCGACGAGGGAGCAAAAGGAAGTTTCTACGTCAACGGGAGAAGCAATTCCGTTGATGAGGCATGCAAGGCATGCTGTTTCATTGACGGGAGAGGCTGCCCTGTTGACAAGGAGTGCTCCATCGACCAGAGAACAGGAGAAGCATAGTCTGTTGATGGGAGAGGAGCTCCTGTTGACAAGGGAGAGGAAAGAACCTGTGCCGTCGATGGGAGAAACATCCCCGTCGATGAGGAACATGCCATTGATGGGGCATCACATCCCATCGAAGGAAAACATCCGGAAACATGCTCAGTTGATGAGGGAAGCATCCCCGTCGACGAGGAATGGGCCGTCGATGGGACAACACTTCCCGTCGACAAAAAAAATTCTGAAACAAGCTCAGTTGACGGACAAGGCCCACTGATGAGACAGTAAGCCCATCAGGCTCCTTCGACAGCGGGAACAGTCCCGTCGATGAGGAAGGTACCATCGACGATGGAGAAGCCATTGTCAACAGAGCAACAGGGAGGGAGTGTGAGAAGTGTGACTCCCTCTCCCTCCCATGCCTGGATTGAGAGCCCTTGGCCAGGGAGCATTGACGGCAACCCCACGAGGTCTGTTCAGGCCTGGCTGAGCTGTTGTCGATCAGCTATGAGAAAGACCCAAGACCCAGCAGGAAGTGCTGGGGCTGGGGGACAGCAGGAGGACCATGAGCACAAATGGAACACCGGGCCTGCTGTAAAGGAAATGTGCTTTTCCAAGAGAACTCCAGGCCCAGCCAGAAGGCCTGAGCCTGAGAGCAGCAGGGGTACTGTGAGTGGTTCACAGGCCTGCTAAGAGAGTCCAGGGGTGCTGAGAGCAAGTCCCAGGTCCCAGCTCAAAGGAAGAAAATCAGTTCAAGTTCAAGTCAAAGACTGCAACCCAGAAGGCTCAGGAGAGCTGACTGTGTAAGCAGAAGCTGCAGGAAAATGAACAGAGGGTACGGGAGGCTGCCCACTCTTATACACATCCACAGGAAGTGATGTCGTGTGGACGGCCCCCATGGAAGACTGCTAGAAGAAGCTGCTGTGCGACAGCGACACCTGGTGGATACTCCCAGAAGTAATGACTTACTGTAAGAGACCAGTCCATAGAAGATCTATTGTTACAGAGGTGAGTAGCCTGTTTTTCTAGGATCGTGGATATGTTGTCCATCCACACTCTTTGGCAGACTCCTAGCAGTTCTCCAGGAGGAGGGAGGCAAGGCGCACACCCGCTACTTAGGAAACAGAAATTTGAGAACTGAGGCACCAAAACCAGCATCCTGGTGTGACTCAAGGTCGATGTGGTAATGGGTAATGAAGGTGTTTGTTGACTTCCAGGTAGCAGCCCGACAGATCTACTGGATAGGGATGTCCCTGGAAGCAGCCGCCGATGCAGCGGTATGGCAGGTAGAATGAGCTCTTATCCCTTTGGGTGGCTCCATGCCCATCAACTCATAACACAGACTTACACAAGATGTAATCCACCTTGCAAGAGTCCATTTGGCTTCAGGTCTACCAGAAGCAGTTTCAGCGTAGGTGACAAACAGCTGGTGAACCTCTCCCTGAATTTCTGCCATCCTCTCCTTATAATAGGAGAGAGCTTGTCTCAGGTCCAAAGTATGGAGCCTGTACTCAGCCTCCTAGGTTTAATTAGGGTAGTTTACTGGCAGAGTTAATACCTGGTTATGGTGAAACTCTGACACCACCTTTGTAAGGAATTTCGGTTGGGGGCATAGGATAACCTTGTCCCTGTGGAAGACCAGATAAGGGGAGTCCAGCGAAAGCACCTGGAGCTCCCCTGTCCTTCTGGCAGACGTGATAGCCACCAGAAAGGCCGTCTTCCATGATAAAAGTGACAATGCACACTTCTGCATTGGTTCGAATGGCTTGCACATGAGCTTTGCCAGTACCAGCAGTAGATCCCATGGAGGTGGAGGTTCATGCACCGGAGGGGATGTGTGATCTAGGCCTTTGAAAAAGCGCCTGACCACTGTCTCCTGCGCCAATGTTGGCTGACTGGCCTGTGCCCGGTAAGCAGAGATAGCTGCCAGGTGCACCCTAAGGGTCGATGACCTAAGACCCCCTTTGGATAGAGACCAAAGGTAGTCAAGAATGTTAGCCACCTGACAGGGCAGAGAGTCCAGGCCTTTGCCCTGACACCAAATCGAAAACTTTTTTTTTTCATTTGAAGGCATAACATTTCCTGGTCGATTCCTTTCTGGAAGCTTCCACCATGATGAGGACATCCTTGGAAAGACCCAAAGCTTGGAACTCTAGCTGCTCAGGTACCAGGCTGTGAGGTGCAGGGATTGAAGGTCCTGATGGTATACCTTCCCCTGATTGAGAGATATCTGATCTGGGTGCTCTGGAAGCCCAGCTATGGGGGCCTGCAGCTCAGGCTGAGGAGATCTGGATAACAGAATTGGCGCTGCCATTCTGGGGCTACCAGGATCACTTTTACCATGTCCCTCCTCACCTTGAGGAGCATCTTGTGGATCAAGGGAAATGGAGGGAAGGCGTAGAGGAGGCCTGGCATCTGTGACGCTTGGCCAGCTGGTTATGATTGCTCTCTGATATTTGTATATAGAATGTGGTATGTGAGTGCCTCTCCTGAGACAGCCTGTGGGATGCCACCCCCCCTCGTTTCAGTTAAAATGACAGGATATATATTAAACAGCAGATCTCTATAATGTGATTAACTTCCAAGACAATGCATTTTATGGCCTTGTTTATGACCTGTGGTGCTTTGAAGTCGGGAAGCTAAGTATACAATTTATTACTGGACAGGATCTAGCTATCTCACAGTTAGGCAACAAACTGTAGAGTTGTAAAAACCTGTGATGTCCTTGGAAACAGGAAACCACGCAAAATTAATGAGTCATATTGGGAAATTAGTCTTTGCTGATGTCACCTTATTTAATATACCTCCTGATAGGACATCCTGTTTGTATATTTTTTATATTTAACAAGGAGGAGCTAGGTGACATCATGGAAAGGGTGTGTATGAGAGACAGTTTAATATTCTGCGTCTGATCTTTAGACACATTTCTTTGTGGGCTCTTAGAAACAAGAACTAACTATAAGCACTGTAAGAAGGTAATACATTAGATAGAAAAAGTATAATTGTATTATGGTAGGAGTTTATCTTTGTACTTTAACCTTGTTCCTTTAAGTGATTGTATGCTTTGTGATATATTGTTCTGTGTTTACAGTTTACATATTTTATCCATTTTTAAGTAAACCTTTTATTTTAAAAAGACTGCCTGGGTGTGTGTTTGAAGTTCTTTCTTTTGCATGTGATGTATGGAGGGTTAAGACTGACAGAACTGTTCATAAGCTTAATGTTGTTACCAAACTGGGAAAAGGTAAGAATATACCTAAGGTCTTTTATAGAGTTTTAAGGGTTCATTTTGGATACCTGGTTAGGCACCCTTAGGCGAAAGATATCTGGCATCCCCCGAAGTGCAAATTATCTGAGCCTGTATATTTGGGTATGCTAGCATAAGGTTCACAGTTTGAATCTCCCCCCAGAACTTGAGACCAAAGGTGATTCAGACCCACAAGCAGACAGGAGGGTTACCCTGTTCTGTTACCTGTTCACAATACTGCACTCGGAGGTTGGCACTGTGGGAGCACAGGGTCTGACCTGCTGAGTGATTTGTGACAGACTGGTTGGCAGCAGTGCCGATACATTTGGTAACACAAGCTTTAATTGTTCAGTGTGTCAGCTTGATACTGTATAGCTCACTTGCAAAATAAGGCAGTGATTTATTTTAAAAAAGAAAACAGAACAATGTCATTTTGCTTACAGTTAAGTTCCTACCTGTTTCATTTTTTTTTCTAAAGTGCAAGTTAGAGTAGCTGTAGTTAGGGAAGAAGATGGCTTCCAGCTACAGCGGGCATACTGTAGACTACTTGAGGCAGTTGTGCAAGGACAGAGGAGTCCTGTATGAGGTGAGAGCCACCAAGCAGAACCTCGAGGATGCCCTGATGGCAGCAGATACACAGAGCATCGAGTCACAGACTGTGACTGTAAAGGACCAAACTTTGAGCGTGGAAGGGCTAGTGGCCAGTGCAGTGTCCAGATCCGATGAGGATGACAGCACAGCCAGTGCCAGCAAAGGGCCACAGCAGCAGGGGAAGGTCACCAGCATTCTGGAACCAGAAGCACTCAGGCTGCAGACTGAGTTGTGCAGAATGGAGCTGGAGTTCCAGGAGAAGAGGGCGAGAACAGCGAGAGGCTCAACAAGAATGGCGAGAGGCACAGCGGGAGGCTGACCATGAAGAACGTGAGCGCCAGAGAGCTGCAGAGGAGAAGAGGGAGTGAGAAGCTGAACGTGAGAAGCGTGAGTGCCAAAGGCGACATGAACTGGAGAAGTTACGACTCCAACCACCAGCACCAGAGCAGGTAAGTGGCTTGGATTTTACTGGAACTACAGGACTAGGTTACAGACTGAATTCCAAATTGATAGCTGAATTTAAAGAGGGGGAGGATAGGAATGCCTTTTTAAATTTCTTTGAAAAAGTTTGTATTCAGGCTAAAATTCCTAGGGGGTCCTGCAGCTTCCAGCTATCCCCGCTACTTACCGGGAAAGCTCGGGATGCATTGGGTCAAATGGACAATGAGAACAGTAATGATTACAGCAAACTTAAAGCTGGACTTTTAAAAAAGTTTGATTTAACTGCTGAAACATAAAGAGTTAAAAACTGTAAGCTCAGGAGAAGCCCTGATATGAGCTACGAGGAGCTAGCCACGAAACAATGTCAGTTTTTAAAACATTGATGGGAAGGAATTGAAGCAAACTCTGTAGATAAAATTGAAAATGCTATTTTGTGACAACAGTTTTTTTGGGCATGCCCAGCAGAGCTGAAAACCTGGCTGGATGGCCGAGATCCCAAAACAGTGCAAGGGGCTGCTGAACTCTCGGACCGCTATGCCAAGAGCAGACCTGCTCTGAGAGCGAATGGGGCGGGCGTGGCAACACATAAAGGGAAAAGCGCATCTTCAGGGCAGCTAAAACCCTCGCTGCTTCCACCAAAACCAGTTAGCCCCAGCTTTCAGAGAAAAGATTTCTCTGAGAAAAGAAACAGATATTGGTTGTGTAAAGAAACAAGGCATATTGCCAGACAGTGTCCCAAAAGGGCAAGTAATGTGCAACATGGGGCTAGGAAAGAAGTGGGTTGTTTGTCTGTCCCCTGGAAGCACGCCTGTGAACATGAGGGAATACAAGTGTAACCCCCCTGCAAATGGGGGTTCCCAAAAGTCTTCCAAAAGCCTGCCTAATTGCTCAGAGCCTGGAGGTGTCCGGCATCTATGCCGTTTAAATGTGATTCCCAGTGAGCGCTTTTAAAGCCTCCAAGTACTGTCTCTTTAAGGGCTGCCTGTTTGCAGTCATAATTAATCTGAATGGGGGGGGTCTGTGTGTTTCCCTGCTCAAGTCCCGCTCGAGCTGCTGACAAATTGCTCCGTTTCTGCTGTTGCAAAGTGGGCAGAGTGAGCACTCCTGAAAGATGTAACTAATTCTGGGGAGAAATGCAGAGTTTTAATGGAAATGCAGTTTGTCTAACCCATTTCTCCTGCAGCACGAACTGTTTCTGTTGTGCCCTCCATTTGGTCCCAGACTGTTGAATTGGACCAATCAGTATGTGAGGACTCTAAGATGGAGCTTGCCTTGGGCCAGTCAGGACTGGGACTCTCAGAGCCTGTGGAAATGGGACTGTATGGAAGGTGTCTCTGGGTGATGTAGTTGTGGATCCTTGGCGCCTTTCTGCACATATAGAGGGAGCCCTGCTGTGATTGACAACTGAACTGACCAACTGAACCTTTTGGATCTAAGTGAAAGACCCTGGGCTGTCTGGTGGGAGGCCATATCCCTGTAGAGAGTGAAGAGTGAAAGAGCTCAGCTCTGCTCTGTTCGAGCGGCGTGGTAGTTCACGCGGGAGGCACGTGTGAGGCCCAAATTTCGGCCTGGTTGCCATTGGGAGAGGAAGAGAAAGAGAGAGAAAAAGGTGTTTTTGGACTGAATCCGAATTTGTGAGGGAAAAGCAAGCTGTTGCTGTTGGGACCAGGCTTATCCTGCAGAAGACTGAAGATTTTGCTGAAAGCGATCGGCCTGTCAGAACTTTGGCTACCGTAGTGCTCCCGGGTAATTGCATTGTGTTTTGCGATTGGGACTGAAAAGTCACCTGTCGGGTACAGTAAACTTTCTTTTACATATAAATGTGCTACGTACTGGAAGGGGATCGTGATCTGGTTTCCCCATTTGCTGTAAACTGTGTGCTAGTGCTGGGAGTTGTTTTCCCAGCCAGAATCGAACTGAATCCTAACTGTCTGGCACAGATAGGCCCTGCCATGATGGTCTTGCCTCACTACCTTGCTGCACAGAAAGATCCACCGACTAGGGGCCAAGCTTCCTCTGGCAATCCAGAAAGATCATCCATCAGCCCTCCTGTGTTTAGCCTGGGTATCGTGAGTAATTATCAGGGTAGCTCCCTGCAACTTTTGTTTAATCAAAGTGTGTCATCTGATTGTTTATGTTTTTCTTTCCACGAACTGAGCCATCCGGCTCCGGATTACAAATTGTGTGTGTGCATGTTCTTATTCCATCACAGGGCCCCAACCAGCAGCATCGGACCTGGCCAGCCCCTTTCTCCATCCTGGGTACCCAGAAAATGTGACTTTGTGGGACTCTAAGTGCATGCACAGTGCTGTGATTATTATTGTGTTTAAACAAATTAACCTGATTCCCCCCCCCCCCTTACAGCTCCTCTGAATAAATCAGATCTGTTTGTTTCTCCAAATTTAACATTGACTATGGTGTCAGTTTATGCTGAAAGTATTGTATTGTGGCTATTGTACTGCATCACCTTATTTTACAGGGGGTCCCCAGAGTCAAGCTGAAGGAACCAGTCCTGGGGGTACGTGCCAAGCACAACTGTATGTGGTTTGCATATCTGGGTTATTGGAGAAGTTACTGTTGTGTACTGTGTGGGCCACTAGCGGGAGAAAAGGGGGGTCACAGTGTCCCAGAGGGCTGTGACCTGGTTAGACTAGTCACAACCAACTCTGACCTTTGGGTGGAGGCATCCATTTTAGAACTCAAGCCCCTCAACCTGTTAGTAGCCAAGCAGGCAGGGGTAGTAGCCCAAGGGATAGCGCCACCTAGGGGTTACACATGCACCCAGTCACGGTGAATGGTGTATAGACACAAGGGTTAAGGGACATAGGGGCATCCCTGACATTGGTAAAAGGGGATCTGGTACAGCCTAGTCAGCTTATACCCAATAAATATGTCACTGTATAAGACTTTACTGGTGAGGAGAAAACATTGTCCTGTGCTACTGTTCTCCTAGATTGGGGTGAAACAGGGGGAACGTGCAAAAGGTGGATGTAGGCAAAATATTAACAGATGATGTCATCATTGGCAACAATCTCAAATGGGATGGTGGGCGCAGTTACCCGTAGCCAAGTGGTAAGGGAAAATACAGGTTACTCACCTGTAACAGGAGTTCTAGGAGTGGTATATGTTGTTCACTCACACTGTCTGGCAGGTAACATGCCGCTCTAAGATGTGCCGGAAAGTCTTCAAGCTGGCTCCTCCCACCCACCCGGGTGGTAAAACCCCTGGCTCTGCCCCATGACGCCAGATCTAGCCCGCTGGAAGCCAGGTGGCGTGTCGAAGCCAGGGAGGTTGAGTGGGTCGTGTGGATGAACAACATACACCACTCCTAGAGCTCCTGTTACAGGTGAGTAACCTGTATTTCTAGGGATGTGGATATGTTGTTCAATCCACACTGTCTGGCAGACTCCTAGCAGTTCTCTGGGAGGAGGGAGGCAAGGCACGCACCCCCGATACTTACTTGGGGACTAAGAACTGGAGAACCGAGGTCCCAAAACCAGCATCCCAGTGTGACTCTAGGTCAATGTGGTAATGGGAAATAAACAGTGTTGGGTCAGTTACTTTTTCTATTACTTTTGAAAACTTGTTCCAGAAAGCTCTGTGCAGTCACTAGCAAGGATGGAGAAGTACCGGAAGATAATACAAATTACAATAATATTTACTTATGTCTTTTTATGCAAAAGAAATACGCAACCGTAACTGATTACATTTATTGAAAGCAACTATTAACTAACCTATTACTTTCAAAAAATGCTATCTGTTATAGTTATTTACTATTTTTGTATTGCTTTTGTATTACAAGAAATAAGTAACTATAATTGTAAGGTGTACTACTTTTTCTAGTACTTCCCCATCCTTGCTAGTGACTGCATAGCGCTTCCTGGAACAAGTTTCCAAATATAATAGAAAGTAACTTACCCAACACTGTAAATAAAGGTGTGTGCTTACTTCCAGGTAGTAGCCCTGCAGATTTCCTGGAAAGGGACGTCCTTAGAAGCAGCCACCAAAGCAGCGGTATGGCGGGTTGAATGAGCTCTTATCCCTTTGGGTGGCTCCATGCCTGCCAACCTATAGTAGAGATCTACACAGGAGGTGACCTACCTGCTTATCGTCCAGCTGGCTGTAGGTCTGCCAGGTGCGGCTTCAGCATAGGTGACAAACAGCTGGCGAACCTCTCCCCGAACTTCAGCCATCCGCTCCTTGTAATAAGCGAGCGCTCTTCTAGGGTCCAGAGTATGGAGCCTATATTCGGCCTCTGAGGTGTGATTGGGGTAGAACACCGGCAAAGTCAACACCTGATTCAGGCAAAACTCCGACACCACCTTCGGAAGGAATTTCGGGTGGGGGCAAAGGACAACCTTGTCCCTGTGGAAGACCAGATCAGGAGACTCAATGGAAAGCGCCTGGAGCTCTCCCATCCTTCTTGCTGATGTTATAGCCACCAAGAAGGCGGTCTTCCACGACAGGTGGGAGATATCACATCTGTGCATCGGTTCGAATGGCTTGCCCATGAGCTTGGTCAGTACCAGCAGTAGATCCCACAGAGCTGGAGGTTCTTGCATCGGAGGGGATATGTGATCAAGGCCTTTGAAAAAGCGCCAGACCACCCTCTCCTGTGGCACCGACTGCTTGCCAGTCCATGCCTAGTAAGCAGAGATGGCTGCCAGGTGCACCTTAAGGGTCGTCGACAGAAGCCCTAGCTGAGAAAGGGACCACAGGTAGTCCAAAATGCTAGCCAATGGATAGGAAGAAGGTTCCAACCCCCCGCCCTGACACCAAATGGAGAATCTCTTCCATTTAAAGGCATAGCATTTTCTCGTCGACTCCTTACAGGACGCCTCAACGACATTGAGGACCTCATCGGAAAGACCCAAGGCCTGGAACTCTAGCCGCTCAGGAACCAGGTTGTCAGGTGCAGAGATTGAAGGTCCGGATGGAGCACCTTCCCCTTGTTGACTGAGATCAGGACCCGGCAGGCTGGAAGCCTCCTCGGGAGCCTGGAGGTGAGACTAGGGAGATCTGGATACCAGAACTGGCGAGGCCAGTCTGGGGCTACCAGAATCACCTGTGCTTTGTCCCTGTTCACCTTGAGAAGCACCTTGTGGATCAAGGGAAATGGTGAGAAAGCGTAGTAGAGGCCCAGGGTCCACGGCCTCGAGAAGGCATCCCCCTGTAGCGAGCACTGCTGAGGGAGGCGGGCATGAAACAGCCTCAGCTTCGTGTTCTCCTTGGAGGCGAACAGGTCCACCTGAGGGGTGCCCCAGTGGGAGAACAGGCCTTGAACTACCTCCACCAGGACAGACCACTCATGAGATGCAGCGCCTATCTGGCTGAGGCATCGGCGAGACTGTTCAAGGCTCCTGCCACATGGATGGCTAGGAGATCCACCTCCAGGCTGATCACAAGAGACCAAATGCAGAGAGCTTCCTTGCACAGAGGCAAGGAGTGGATCCCACCCTGAAGGATGAGATAGTACATGGTCGTGGTGTTGTCCATCTGGACCTGAACCACTTGACCCCATACAAATGGAGTGATGGCGGTGGGGGCTAGTCGTACCGCTCGAAGCTCCAGCAGGTTGATCTGGCATCAGGACTCCTGAAGGAACTAGAGGCCGTGGGCCCGGAGCTCCCCCAGATGGGCACCCCAACCCATCAAGGAGGCGTCGGTCATAAGGATGACCATCAATTCAGGGCGGACAAACGGGATACTATCCTGCAGATGAGCTGGGACCAGCCACCACTGCAGGCCATCCCGCAACTTCTGGGTCACGGTTACTGGCTGGTCCAAAGGACCGGAACGCTGAGACCACTGGTGGGCCAGCCCCTATTGCAAGGGACACATATGCCAGCGGGCCCAACAGACCACACTGGTGCAAGCCGCCATGAGACCCAGAAGGCGCAGGAAGTCCGGGCCGGGTGCAATTGCCCAACCTGAAATGATTGGGCAAAGGAGGAAAGGACCTCGGCCCTGTCCACCGGGAGCCGGGCTCTGGCTCGAAGAGAGTCGAGCTCTGTCCGATGAACTGAATCACCTGTGATGGCATGAGTTTTGATTTGGCCTCGTTGATGAGAAGGCCAATTTGAGAGCAGACCTGGAGGGCCAGATCCCTGGACCGCTCCATCTCCAACCTGGAGGGGGCTGTTATCAGCCAGTCATCCAGGTAGGGGTACACCTGGACCCCTTGGCACCACAGGAATGCAGTCACCACTGCCATGCATTTGCTGAAGACCCTGGGAGCTGGAGAAAGGCCGAAGGGCATGGTCCAGAACTTGTAGAGGGATCCCTCTGCTCTGAAGCAGAGGAATCGCTGATGTGACGGATGGATTGGGACGTGAAAGAACGTGTCCTGGAGATCCAGAGAACAAAACCACACACCTAGTTACAAGGATGGTATGATCTGAGCCAGAGTGACCATCCTGAAAGTGTACGGCCTTAGATTAACTTGATCAGGTCATGCAGATCGAGAATGGGGCGCCAGCCTCCCCCCGTCCGTTTTGGGACCAGGAAGTACCTGGACACAAATCCTGGGCTTGGAGGAGTATCCGCCACCTTGCTGATAACCTCCTTTTGGAGGAGCAGAGCTATGTTGACTTGACGAGCTGACAGAGGCTGTGGAACTGGTAGCCCCCGAGGGGTGACGGCTCGAAAGGGAAGGGTCCACTCAAATTCCAGAGGCAGACCCCTGCCAACCACTTCCAACATCCAACGGTCTGATGTGATAGTGGACCAGGTGGAAAGGAAGTGACTGAGCCAACCCCCCACGGGGGGACCCAGGGGAGGAGTGACGAGGTTGGGGCTGGCACCCCTCAACCCATCACTGGGTAGGCTTGGAGGAAGGGCCGGCCGAGGAGCTGCCTGGTCCTTTCCCTTCAGGCTTCCTGCTAGAGTAAGCAACAGGCTTAGCCTTGGGGCGCCAAGCCTGAGCCTGCTGGCCCTGCTGCTGGGCCGGACGTGCCACAGGGGCAGAAGGGCAAAAGGGCTTACGCTGTTGCTGGCGGCCTTTGTCCTTCTGGGCAGACATGACCGAGTCCAAGGTGGCACTGGACTTCTTGATCCTCTGGAGATGGCCCTCCACCCCAGGCCCGTACAAGTCGGTGCCCAAGAAGGGGATGTCTGCCAGCTTGTGCTGGGTATCTGCTGTGAAGGCAGAGATCTGCAGCCAAGCTCTGTGGCGCATGGCTACTGCAGCCGCTACTGACCAGGCACAAGAGTCTCTGATGTCCAAAGCAGTCTGGAGCTGTTGCTTGGCCACGGCCCTTCCCTGATCCCGCACCTGCTTGACCGTCATGTGAAGGTCAGCCGGGAGATGAGGGAGCACCTCATCCAGGGAGCTCAAAAGGCCGTGTGAAAAGTGCACCATCAGTAGAGCCGAGCTAGCCTGTCGAAGGCCTAGGGAGGAGGTAGCATAAACTTTGCACCAGGAGTAGTCCAGATTTTTGGACTCCTTGTTCGGTGGCTTCTCTATGTCCCTGGCAGTTCCGGAGCACCGGAAAACGCTATCACTTACCAGCCCTTCAGATGAGGGGTGCTCCGAAAAACCGGAGAGGGAACCGGTCGGGACTGTGTACTTGCGGGCCATCCTGGCCGAAGGTGCAGGACAGGAGGCAGGCTGCTGCCACAACTCCAAGGCCGGACCAACAATGGCCTCGGCCACAGGGAAGACCTCTATGGGGGAATCCCCTTAGTCCAAAATCTCCATGAGGAGATATCTGCCCGTTTTTGCACAGATTCGAGCTGCATCCCAGTAGACTCTGAGATGAGCTGAAGAATACCAAGGAACAAGGATGGGCTCTCGTCCACCAAAAGACCCCCGGAGGATTCCAGGTCGAGGGGCCTGGAATACAGGGAGGAGTCATCGGACTCCGAGGAGTCCACGAACAGCTGTCGAGCGCCTGAGCCACCCTCCACTAGCCGAGGCCGATTGGGGGTGAGGGTGACCGACAACCTGTGGGACAAGCCCTGACCCGACCGAGAATCCTTGGACGGGGCCCCAGTCTTCGGTTGCGGGGCTGGTGGTTCCACCACAATGGGTGGAGCAGTCGGTTTCGGCCGACCAATCAGTGCCGGAGTTGGCTCCTCAATCAAGGAGCAGAGGGCGAGAGGCTGCTCCGGCCGTTCAGGCGACAGCCACTTAATTGCCGGGGAAGGCGATGGAATCGGCTTGTTGCTGGCTAAGAAGAGCTGCTGCCACTTCATATCCTCATAGCGTTGACGCAACTTGCACCAGAGCCTATCCTCCGAAGAGGATGATAAGGAAGAGCGGCAGTGCCGCTTTCCGTGTTGACGGAACCGAAACCGCCGACGTCGGCAGGACTTACCCGACACAGAGGAGGACCGAGACTGTCGAGGTCGCCAACTGTGGGTCGAAGAAGGAGCGGGGGAAACCCACTCATTCCCCGACTCAGGGTCCTTGGCCAGGGACTTTGGCTCGGGAGGCCGAGGCAAGTCTTCGGTAACCACCGGCGGTACCAGTGAAAGGGGGTTGTCGGCCTCTCCAGTCGACAGCCCGTCCAACGGGTCGAGAAAAATCTCAACCGCATCGATGGGTGTCTCAGCCGGCTAACCTGACGGGGACACCAAAAAGCCAGCGGCCTTACCCGCTGCCTCGATCCAGGTCGATAAGAGACGCTCCGGGGAGCGAGATCTCCCGCTCCCAAGAACGATGACGGTGGGATGTACCTTTGGGTTCCTTCTTCTTTGACCAACTGAAGTGAGTCCCTGAGGGCCCCTCTCCCTTGGTGGAGAGGGACTGACAAAGCTCCCGGAAGGAAGCAGTATAGGACGAGCCCAAGGAGAGTGGGATAAATGCTGATGCCGAGGAAGAAGAAAACGCCTGGGCCGCCTCCTCCTCGAGGGCAATTAACTGCTCCAGCTGCTCCGCAGAGCCTGCAGCCGCGGACACTGCCCAATGGGCCTCCTTCGACTTCACCGGCTGAAACCATGTTTTGGGGCATCTCAGTTGGAGTCGGGAAGCACAGTCTTCAAGTACCGAAGCTGAGAAGGACTTGCAAAAATCACAGGCCTGCGAATCATGCCCAAGCCCAAGGCAGTAGACCGCGTGGCTTGCGGGTCGATCAGAGACATCTGCCTGCAAGGGCACCGATAGAAGCCGGGAGTACATTTAGAATCCATCGCAGCCACGAGGGAAGGAGAAGACTTAAGTCTCATACAAATTTAAGCACAATTTTTGGTAAAACTGAAGTTTTATGATCCAGACTGCTAAGGAGGGAACCTGAGCTTCCAAGCGGTAAGGAAGATCTGGCGTCATGGAGCGGAGCCGAGGGTTTTACCACCCGGGAGGGTGGAAGAAGCCAGCTAGAAGACTTTCCAGCACATCTTAAAGTGGCAAGATACCTGCCAGACAGTGTGGATTGAACAACATATCCACGTCCCTAGGAACTGTAGTTCCCTGGACTCCATAGAAGCCAGTGTGGAAATCACTAGGAGGTTGATTCCCCAGCCTGTGTCTCCTGATATGGAGACTAATGAAAAGGGGGTAGAAATTTCCCCAGGAGCAGTTAACCAAACAGCTACGGAGGGTTACTCCAAAGAAGGAGGGGTGACCCATTGTCAGAGGGTTAGGGATGACAGTGATCCTGAGTGACCTGAGGCTAGTGCTAGGGACCCTAGTTTAGAGACTGAAGGGGACCTGTCCCATGCCTTGGGAATGTGTAAGGAGTTTGCAGCTGCTCAGAAAAGTGATCCTAGTCTAGAGAAGTTGAGGGCTTGGGCAGATGCTGCGGTGCACAGGGAGGTGACGGTAAACATAAGGTTTATTGGGAAAATGGACTGATGTATATTCAGGCTGTGCAGACAGAGGGAGGGGTGATAGGCAGGCAGCTTGTCGTTCCCTAGCGGTATCGTGAGCAATTGCTCAAGATTGCACATGATATTCCCCTGTCTGGTTATCTGGGAATTGTGCACACTACACAGTGGTTGGCCCAGAATTTCTATTGGCCCAACTTCACCCAGCAGGTGAAGGAGTATTGCAGGTCTTGTCACCAGTACCAAGAAATAGGGAAGGCAGCGAAGAAAACCCAAGCTGCCCTGATTCCATTGCCCATTGTGCAGGAGCCATTCCAGAGGGTGGGAATGGATATTGTGGGGCCTTTAAATACCCCCAGCTCCTCAGGGAAGAAATTTCATCCAGACTGTGGTAGATTATGCCACCCGATACCCCGAGGCAGTCGCCCTATCCTCACTGAGGACAGACAAAGTGGCAGATGCCTTACTTGGGATTTTCTCCCATGTTGTGTTTCCGCAGGAAGTTATCACCAATTGAGGGGGTTGCTTCATGTTGGACCTGATGAAATGTTTGTGGGAGAAGTGTGGGGTGGTGCAGAGATGCACGACACCGTATTGCCCACAAGCCAATGGGCTTGTGAAAAGATTTAATGGTACCCTGAAGTCAATGCTCCGAGCGTTTGCTGAACAGCATGAGAGGGACTGGGAGAAATATCTTCCCCACCTTTTGTTTGCATACAGGGAGGTGCCCCAAGAGTCAACAGGATTTTCCCCCTCGAGCTCTTATATGGACACCGGGTACATGGGCCCCTAGACTTGATCCAGGAGGACTGGGAAGGCAAGCACACCACCCAGGGAACTCCCATAGTGGATTACGTCCTTAGGTTTAGGGAAAGGCTGAAGGAGCTTATAGGGACAGCCTACAGCAACCTGGCAGCTGCCAAACAGAAACAAAAAGTGTGGTACAACCGCAGACCCAGAGCACGCTCGTACATGGTGGGTCAGGAAGTCATGGTCCTTATTCTTAGTCCAGAAAGACAAGATGCAGGCTAAGTAGGCGGGACCGTACAAAGTAGTTACGAAGGTAAATGACGTAAACTATATTATAGAGTTACCTGACAGAAGGCAGACAGAAAGAAATGTACCATGTCAACATGATGAAGCCATATGCTAATAAGGCTGACATGGTGTTTGTAGTATGTAGTCCTGGGGAGGGGACGGATGAAGGAGACCCCCTTCTGGACTTGCTGGAAGAAAGCAAGCAGGAGTCCTCTGTGGACGCAGTTAAAATTGTCTCCCCGGCTGGCCCCGGACAAGATCCAGGAAGTAAGGGGAGGTTCTAGCAGACCTTGCCCCACTGTTTAGCGCCAAGCCTAGACTAACCCCATTAGCGAAGCACGATGTGGAGACATGGACACAGACGCCCATATGGCGGACAGCATATCGTGTGTCAGAGGCTGTCCAAAAGGACATTAGGAGGGAGGTGGAGGAGATGCTGGATTTAGGGGTAATCCAGAGATCCCACAGCCTCTGGGCCTCACCCGTAGTCCTTGTGCCCAAGCCAGATGGCTCTACTTATTTCTGTGTGGACTATCATGGATTGAATGCAGTCACAAAGTCAGACGCCCACCCAATGCCATGGACGGATGAACTCCTGGACAAGTTGGGAGGAGCGACCTACCTTACGACTACTGACCTGACCAAGGGGTATTGGCAGGTAGAGTTAACAGACAAAGCTAGGGAGAGGTCCACCTTCATCACTCCAATAGGCTTATTTGAATTTAAAGTAATGCCTTTTGGAATGAAGAACGCCCCGGGCACTTTCCAAAGGTTGGTGAACCAGGTATTAAATGGTGCTGAGGAGTATGCCGTGGCGTACCTGGATGACACTGCCATCTTTAGTGCCAGCTGGGAGGAACATCTGTCCTACCTTAGGGAAGTGCTGGGCAGGATACAGAGGGCCAGGTTCACTGTCAACGCTGAGAAAGGGCAGGTGGCCATGGCTGAAGTGGCATACCTCATGCATATTGTAGGCCGGGGACAGCTCCGTCCTAACCAAGTAAAAATAGAAGTGATCAAGGCATGGCCCACGCCAGAAACGCAGAAACAGGTCAGGGGGTTTTCTTGGGACAGCAGGTACTACAGAAAATTTGTACCCAATTACAGTGCCCTGGCTGCTCCCTTATCTGACCTGGTAAAGAAAAGGATGCCAAAGAAAATTACCTGGGAACCAGCCTGTGAAAAAGCCTTTACCAGACTGAAGGAAGCACTGTGCAGTGCTCCTGTATTGACAAGTTCTGACTACAGCAGACCCTTTATAGTTCAGACTGATGCCACAGACGTGGGTATTGGGGCAGTACTGAGTCAGACATCCAACCAAGGGAAAGATCACTCGGTAGTGTACCTGAGTAAAACGTTACTTCCCAGGGAGCAGGCATACTCTACTGTGGACAAAGAGTGTCTTGCCATAGTGTGGGCCCTAAAGAAGTTAGAGCCATACTTATATGGGCAGCATTTTATGGTACAAACTGACCACAACCCCCTAGTTTGGCTGACACAAATGGGAAAAACTAATGGTAGACTGTTAAGATGGAGTCTTGCCTTACAAGGGTATGACATGACAATCTTACATAGGGCTACAGTGACCAGTCAGAACAGCGATGGCCTTTCGTGTCTTTATGAGGAGTGAACTGATTTGGGAAGCTCATCCCATGCAGGGGATAGAGACCCCAATTTCAGTCTAGGTGCGGAGGACTTGTGACGCTTGGCCAGCTGGTTATTATCGCTCTCTGATATTTGTATATAGAATGTGGAATGTAAGTGTCTCTCCTGAGACAGCCTGTGGGATGCCACCCCACCCAGGTTTCAGATAAAATGACAGGATATATATTAAACAGCAGTTCTCTGTAATGTGATTAACTTCCAAGACATTGCATTTTATGGCCCTGTTTGTGACCTGTGCTGCTTTGAAGTTGGGAAGCTAAATATACAATTTAGTACAGGACAGGATCTAGCTATCTCGCAATTATGTGACAAACTGCAGAGCTGTAAAAACCTGTGATGTCCTTGGAAACAGGAAACCACACAAAATTAATGAGTCATATTGGGAAATGAGTTTTTGCTGATGTCACCTTATTTAATATACCTTCTTTTTTTTTTGTTACTTAAGTTTTTATTGATGCACAGTAACATTACATCAAATCAAATCGGCATAGCCATATCCGACCACTATCACAATTGTCACAATCTTAACAGAGTACAGTTAATCATATGGTATCATCACGGCTAGAGGAATCTATATTACAACAGATATACTGTATTTTATGGGTAAAAAAAAACAAGGTGGCCAAATCAACTGTCTGCATCAAGATGGTGTCCAGGCGTTCCGTAGTTCTTTCTTCTCTGTTCTCATATAGTTGATTCTGTTATTTAGTACTTATTTGTTTCAGGCCTCCCTTTTTTTCTCTCCCCTTCCTTGGTTTTTGATTCCTCCTTTCCAATATAGAATAATCCTTAACTTCCAAAATTTCCAAATGGCTATGCAAACTTAATAACTTTCACCATTTCAAAATACATCAGACTATACTAAACAAAAGGAAAAGGAAAACCAATAATTAAACTAACTGGCTGGTGGTGTGCGCGTAACGAGCCCATTTATCTATCACCTCCCGTGTGGGTCAGAGCCTCTGCTTCAACCGACTCCTTCCCCTTAAGGTTTGTAGACCAAAGAAAATGAATTCTGGGCCCTTGCCCTCTAAGTATTCAATGTGCGACTTTTCACATACCAAACACTCCATATTAGATTAAATCTCTCCATAGTTAGCCTTAAGGCTGCTGTAATTATTTCCATTTGTTCTAACTCATTTACTTTATCTCTCCAGGTTTGGATAGTAGGCGATTTTGTAGATCGCCAACAAAGTGTGATACACTTTAAAGCTGCCAACCTGAAGATGTGATATAGTCTCCTCCAAGGTCGAGGGAGTCTCAGAAACTCATTACTCGGGAAACCCAAGCAGAGGGCTTCAAATGTTCCTGGGAGGGGGAACCCCAGTACATTCTGGATCTGTTTATGTACCTGTCACCAAAAACCCTCTAACTCTGGGCACCCCCAGAAGATATGGAAATGTGAACCAATCCCTCCACACTCCCTCCAGCACCTGTTTGTGTTGTCTGGATGAAAATACTGTGTGACTGGGGGGGGGGGTCTGAAAAAGCGCATCAAAACTTTCCAGTGATATTCGCCCCAAGAGGGCGAGGCCATAATTCGCCATCCCTGAGCAACAGCCCTCTGCCATTTAGAGCTCTCCAATTGTATGTCTGAGTCCCTTTCCCATCTATGTTTGACTACTTCGACTTGTCCCGGATATAGGTCTGTCATTAGTCTAGAAGTCTGAGAAATGGGTTTCATCTTAGCTCTTAAAGTGATCCAGCTATAAAAGAGTTTCTCTAGCTCCGTTAAGGGTCTTAACAGCTGTTGCACATGTAAAGGTTGGTGTATGAAATGCCTTACTTGTAAAAATCTAAAATGGTCTTCCTTTCTGAGTCCATATTTCTGCTTTAGTTTCTGAAACATGGTACAAGTCTCACCCTCCAGCAGGTGAGTAAACCTAGTAAGGCCATGACGCTCCCAAAAATGGTATCCCGCATCTAAACTAGGAGGGCCAAAAGTCTCATGGTAACGTATGAGAGATAGAGGACCCAGTCCTCCCGGAACCTTCAGTCGTCTACGTAGGGCCAGCAAGGCTCGCAGGGTATATCTAGTCCATGGATTTTTCACCTTACGGACCATGCCTGAGGAGACGGCTGCGGTAGGCAGAGTCCAAAGTGATAACTTATGTGCCTGTTCTAGCTCCATAGGGAACCATCTATTATTCACCCTCTGCTTCATCCAGGCATATAACCAAGGGGCCTGTGCCGCTAAATAATAGTCTCTAATGTTTGGTAGGCCTAGTCCTCCCTGTTCTCGCCTAGTACAACGGAGTGCCCTTCTTAGTCTGGGCCTTTTACCAAGCCATATAAAACTTGTTATAAGGTGTTCCATTTCTTTTAAGAACAGTTTTGGGGGGGGCAATCGGTATTGTCTGAAATAAAAACAATAAACATGGTAGCACGTTCATTTTGATGGAATGTACCCTTCCCAGAAGAGACAGAGGGAGCAGTCTCCACCTTCCCAGGTCCTGTCTAATAGCGTCTCGTAGTCTGGGGTAATTTGCTGAGAAAAGCTGGGAGGTGTCTGCCGGGACTCTTATTCCTAGATATCTAATTGTGTTATTTGGAGCCCAAGCAAACTGGAAGTCAGATCGCAGTTCAGGTGGTAACAGCCCGCTTAGCCGTAAAGCTTCAGATTTTGAGGGGTTAATTTTGTATCCTGCTGTTTGTTGGAACTGATTTAGAATTTGTGTAAGGGGTGGAAACGAGCTAACCGGGTCCCCAAGGTAAATAAATGCGTCATCAGCGTACAAAGTTTATGAGTCTGGGAGCCCACCTTTATGCCCACTATCCGAGGATCTTGTCTAATCTGCTCCACCAAAGGCTCCAAGGAGAGAGCAAACAGCAGTGAGGAAAGTGGGCAGCCCTGACGAGTCCCCCTAGATAAAGGGAATCAGTCCGAGACGCATCCATTTACACTAATCACCACTTCTGGCTGGGAGTATAGTGCTGAAACAGCTCCTATAAAGTTATCACCTAGATTGAACTTTTTGAGAACTGACTGAAGGAAAACCCAGTCCACCCTATCGAACGCCTTTTTGGCATCGATACTTATTGCCAGGTTGAGGGATGTAGCTGTTTTCTGGGAATAAATTATATTCAGGAGACGTCTAATGTTATCCTGTAGGAATCTTCCAGATATAAATCCGGATTGATCTGGGTGTATGAGATCCCCAATGACCATCTGAAGCCTCCGAGCCAGTGTACCCGTGAATAATTTTAGATCTGTATTTAACAGGGAGATGGGTCTATATGATCTGCATTCCTCTGGTGGTTTACCTGGTTTTAACAGTACCAATATCCTTGCATAGTTCCATGATGGAGGGATCGGTAGGTCCTTTCTCAGTACAGCATTAAACGTCTCCAATAGAATGGGAAGAAAATCTATCTGGAAAGTCTTATAAAATTCTGCGGGGTACCCATCCAATCCCGGAGCCTTTGTATTCTTAAGTAAGGAAATTTGACTTTTAAGTTCCTGCATAGTAATCGGGGGCCCCCAACTTTTCCCTTCCAGACTGATCTAGGACCGGGAGATGAATCTCCCTCAGATATTGGGCAATGTTAGCCTCATGATCAGGGCATCTTTCCGCAGCATACAACTTCTGGTAGAAGTCAGCAAAACATTTTGTTATGTCTGCTTGGGATGTGACCAGACACTCATCTGATCCCCTTCTAAGTTTTAGTACTGCCCTCGACGCTGCCTCTTTGCGCAGCTGAACTGCTAACAACTTTCCAGCCCTGTTGCCCTTCTCATAAAATAACTGTCTGGCATATCTACAACTAGCTTCTATTTGAAGGTTTACTAATCGTATTAACTTTTCTCTGACTTCCTGTAATTTCTTTTTTGTCTCTATCAGGTTGTCTCGCTTATGTTGAGTTTCCAGCTCCAATATTGCCCTTTCTAGCTTTGTCTGTTCCTCTTTTCTATCTTTTTTAACTTTAGAAGCATAGGCGATAATTTTGCCCCTTACATATGCTTTCAGAGTATCCCAATATATTGTGTGTGGGGGGGGTGTCCTCCTGGTTATTAAATGTTTGAAATTGTTTAATCTCTGTTCTTATCGTTGTTTTAAATTCTTCCTTATTAATAAGGCTCAAATTTAATTTCCACGTCTGATGATGGTTCGTGATTCCCAGTCGTAACTTTAGCAAGACCGGGGCATGGTCTGATAAGGTAAAACTACCTATTCGGGCTGAATTTAATGCCCAGGTCCAGTTTGTGGGAACCAGCAGGAGATCAAGTCTACTGTAGCCTAAATGTCTGGGTGAGTACAGAGAGTAATCCCTCATGGTGGGGTGCAGGAATCTCCATGCATCTGTCATGCCTTGTTCATGAATGAGTCTGTGAAGTGTTGTAGAGGCCTTGGATCTTCTACCTGGCTGCGTCCCCTATTTGTCTAAGCGGGGACAGAGAATTGTGTTAAAATCCCCTCCCACTATCCTAAGAACTGAGTCGAACCTAGGAAATGCCGACATCATCTTTGTTAGAAAAGCTGACCTGGGGTTTTCCTCGTTGGGGGCGTATATGTTAAGGATGCTGCACGTATGAGCGCCCAGGTCTGCCTCTACATATACATATCTTCCCTTGGGGTCGGACCTCACGATTGTCTCCTTAAAAGGGAGATTTCTCCTTATCAGTATAGCTACCCCTTGTTTGTGTGGATTGGATTGGCAAGAGGATGAGAAAATATGTCCGACCCATGCCCTCTTTAATTTAGAGTGTTCTAACTGTGTTAAATGGGTCTCTTGGAGTAGGGCAATATCTGCCTTAAAGTCTCTCAATTCTCTCAAAACCCTCACCCTTTTGATAGGGCTCCCCAGGCCTCTTACATTGTATGTAACTATTTGGATGTCACCCATATTCTGTTAACCATAAAAAAGATATGGTCCGACCCCCAGGGGCCCCCCCTCTAAGATTATGCTCAACACACACACACCACCTTTGCCAAAGAACATAAAAAAATCACATTTCCAAACCACTTCATAACTATATACAAATTGACAGATTTTGCGCCTCTGTCATGCTGTGCATTTTTTTGATGCATTATGTACTTCAAGGTGATACTTCAGATGGTACATAAAGATCAGGAAATGATCTATACAACCCTAAATAGGTCTCTCCTTTACTACGATGGTAGAACAGGAGACCTTGAGGAGACAATACTTTGTGCTCCCCAGCTGACCACTCTTCCACACTGTGGTCAGTAGGGTGATTAGCTGAGCTTATACATGTGGGGTGTTCCTCTTCACCCCTCGCAAGGTCTAAGGCTGTTAAGCCGTCTAGGCCTTGACATTTTGTTCAGCCTGCTCGACAAAATCCTTAATTTCTATACCGTGGACAAAGTCCTGGTATCCGGGGTGGGGGGGAGAGATCCAGAAGAGAATGAAGAGGGAGAGGGAAAAGGAAAAAGAAAAGGGGAGAAGAAGAGAGGGGGCAGAGTTTGTACAACATAAGTCTCTACAAAGGTCTTTGAATAACCACAGTGCCACAATGTGCCTGCACCTTCATGTCCCGAAGGGGAGTACCCTCCAGTAAGTTAGGTTACAGATAGTAATTTTATAAACATTGATTAGTTACATGTCCTGTTTCTCCCCCCCCAACCAGGCTCTCAGACTTTATCCTGGACATATATTAGTATTCTAAATTTTTCGTTTTCCCTTAAGACATAAGATTTTAATGTCGTCATTTTCATCCAAGCTAGCAGATCCCTGCAGATTAAAAGTTACCCAGTCTTGTTTGGTTGCACCTCAGCCTGCCTCCTTGTTGTTATGGGGTTGCACCTGGGATTCCACTGTCGCGACGGCCTTCTCGGCTGATGCCGATAAGATCTGATGCTCCACTGGGACCTTCTGCAAGCACCGTCCGTGCTTTTGGGCCTCGGCTCTTTTCCCTGAAGTCGACTGCCAGGTCAAGACCTCCAACTCCTGCCTTGGGAAACGAGACTGCAGCTCATCTAGCTTAAACCCGTGGTCTATCAGGAAATCGCTCGCCTCCACAATGTCTGCAAAGCGCTTCAGTGTCCCCTCACATGTCTTCACCCGAAGTCGGGCTGGATAGTCCAGGTAGGCCTTCATCCCTTTCTGCCTCAGGGTTTTCACAGCAACCAGTATCAATCGCCGTTGTAATGATGTTGATGCCGCAAAGTCATGATCAAAATAAAGACACTGGTCTCCAAAAATAATCTCCTTGCGCCCCCACGCCATTTTCAAGACCTTTTCCTTAACTCTGAAGTCCAGAAATGCCATAATTATCAATCTCGGTCTGGTGTTCACATTTGCTGGTGGGGGTGTAAGTGCTCTCTGTGCTCGAATTATGCCTAATGGCTCCTCCTTGGGCCAGCTTAACAGCTCCCGCAACAAACTCTACATAAAGAGTATCATGTCCCCCAACTCCTTGTTTTCTGGGAGTCCGTGAACTCTGATATTGTTCCGTCGGTGCCTGTTTTCTAGTTCTTCCAACCTTTTACTCAGTTGTATCTCTCTGTAATGAAAGTTTAGCAACGCGGAGTTGTGCACATCGGTTTCGTTGCAATATTCTGTCAGACAGGCCTCAACTGCTCCCACGTGCCTCTTGTCTACCCGGAGGTCTCATTTAGTATCTGCCACTGCTGTTTCGATACGCTTCAGTGTTTCACCGATTGTGCTTAACTGGGTACAAAGTCATTTACAAGTAATTGTAAATTCAGGCTCATCATTACCATCCTCCGTTTGTTCCGGTTCAGGTTCAGTCATTTCACTCTGTGAACTCTGTTTAGTTGCTACAGGGGGTTGCCAGGCTAAGGTCTGCTGGATCGGCTCCCTAGACACACTCGGTGCTTCGAATTCTCTCAATTTTTGTCTTGTCGCCATATGTAGGCTAGCTTTTACAGGTTTTCTGGCCCTTTGTCTGTTTTTGGATGCCAGGATGGTTTAGGTTTATCAAGTCAGGCAGAGCTTCAGCTTCAAGCGGCCATAAGCAACGCTTGCGTCACCAGTAGTCCCTTAATATACCTTCTGATAGGACATCCTGTTTGTATATTTTTTATATTTAACAAGGAGGAGCTAGGTGACATCATGGAAGGGGTGTGTAAGAGAGACAGTTTAAGCTATTCTGTGTCTGATCTTTAAACACATCTCTTTGTGGGCTCTTAGACACAAGAACTAAATATAAGCACTGTTAGAAGGTAATACATTAGATAGAAAAAGTCTTATTTATTTGATATTCAGAAAGACCTTTGAGTCAGAGACTCATTTACAAAGGTTCCACGTCATACATAAACTGTACAGGGGACGGGACATTAGCATACAGAAAAAGAACAGCACATTACATAGTAACATGAAATATAAGATAAACAGGTTACATAGTTGTTACATAGTAGGCTAACAGAGAATTTCAGGTAATTTAGCATAGCCAGGTGTGAGGAGAAGGAAAGCGTCAGAGAGATTCAAAAAGAGGCTGATTGTCATGTTTCATAAATGCATTTGAGGTACACTTGCTGCTTGTAGCTTGCTAGTAAGGAGGCAAGGCAGGTCAGGTGTCAAGGGCAGTCACATCTATTTGAGAACTGCAGGTATTCCCTTAGCATTGATTTAAATGGGCCCAGCCCTTTTTCCTCAGTTATATGGTTAGGGAGGGAGTTTGTCCAGAAAGGGGCCCTGAAGTTGAAAGTCCGTTGGTATTGGGAGGTCCGGCCATGGGGTACCCATAGAAGCTGCTTGCTTGAGCTTCGGGCTGTTTTGCTTAGTGGTGCTGGGAGTATAATTTGGAGTAGGGAGGGTGGTGTGAGGCCTAGTAGTACCTTTTTGGTCATAAGGCAGGTGTGGTACTTGATTCTATTATCCAGATTTTACCAATTTGTGCTGCTGTATAGGGAGCATGAGTGAGTGAGACGATCACATCCTAGGACTAGGTGGCAGGCTCTGTTGAGCACTAGCCGGAGTGTGCTTAGGGCTGTGGGGGGTGCGGCACTGTAAATTAGTATGCCGTAGTCTAGCAGGGAGAGGATCGAGGAGTTTGCGGCGAGTTGTAGTGCCTTAGGGGTGAGACAGTGTTTATACCAGTAGATTACACCTAGCCTGGAGCTAAGAGCGGTTGTTAGGTGTAGGACATGTTGATCAAAGCTGAGGGCGGAGTCTAGAGTGATCCCTAGGTATTTAGAGTTGTATACTTGTTCTAAGGGGGTTCGGTTTGCCGTGAGGAAGTGTGGGCACAGGGTTTTGTGTGGGTTTTGAGGATGAGCGAATATCATGACTTTAGTCTTATTATAGTTGATAATAAGATGGTGGGAGGTGAGCCAGTCTTCCAATTCATGGAAAGAATGCTGGAGGGTTTGGTGGAGTATGAGGGGAGCCGGGCTGAAGGTGAACAAGACCGCGTCATCTGCATACAGGAGCAGATTTCCCGAGCAAGAGGATGGGAGGGAGTTTAGGTATATGCTGAAAAGTAGGGGGCCAAGTATGGAGCCCTGTGGAACACTGGATCGGATTGGGAGGCAGGGTGATAGGACATGGCCTACCTTGACTCTCTGGGTTCTGTCTGAGAGATAACTGGCGAACCATTTTATGGAGTCATCAGAGAGACCCGTGTGGGCCAGGGTATTTAGTAATAGGGCATGGTTGACCGTGTCAAATGCTTTAGATAGGTCCACGAAGATGGCACCCGTGAGGTGGCCTTGGTCCAGGGCAGAGTGGACATGGGAGGTAAATTGTAGGATGGCGGTAGGGGTGCTGTGGCCCTTTCGAAAACCATGTTGCTGTTTGGTTAGAAGGTTATATTTATTCAGGTGTTCAGTGAGTTGGTCAGCGACTATGTGTTCTAGTGCCTTCGACGAGGGGGGGGGTAGGATTGAGATGGGGCGGTAGTTATTTGTGGATGTTGGTCACCACCTTTATGGATAGGTGTGATATAGGCTGACTTCCAGTGGGTGGAGAATTTCCCTTGGCAGAGGGAGCGATTTAGAATGTGGGTGAGAGGGGCCAGGACTTCCTGGAGGGAGAGGTGGAGAAGTCTAAGGTCTAGGGAGTCGTGACTGTAGTGATTTTTACTTAAAGCTTTAGTCAGGTAGGGTTTCGCTGTATCCGGAGTAAGGATACGTAGGTAGAAAGGCGCAGTGGGTGGGGGATGGGAGATGATATGGTCCGGCCGGGGGTCGAAGAAGTTAGGGGCAATATATGGGAGAGATAAGAGAAAGCAGAATTTAGTCTAATTGTATTGTGGTAGGAGTCTATGTTTGTACTTTAACCTTGTTCTTTTAAGTGATTGTATGCTCTGTGATATATTGTTCTGTGTTTACATTTTACATATTTTATCCATTTTTAAGTAAACCTCTTATTTTAAAAAGACTGCATGGGTGTGTGTTCGAAGTTCTTTCTTTTGCATGTGATGTATGGAGGGTTAAGATTGACAAAACTGTTCATAAGCTTAATGGTGTTACCAAACTGGGAAAAGGATGGAGAGACCCCTCGTGGGATGTCTCGCCTAAGCGGCTGAGAGCATCCGCCAGACTGTTTGAGGCTCCTGCCACATGGATGGCTAGGAGATCTGCTGCCAAACAGCTGATGATGGTCCAGATGCGGAGCGCCTCTCTGCAAAGCAGGCGGGAGTGCATGCTGCCCTGTTTGTTGAGGTAGTACATGGTTGTGGTATTGTCCATCTGGACTTGAACCACTTGACCCCAGAGCTGAGGAGCGAAAGCTGACAGTGCCAGTCTGACTGCTCTGAGCTCCAACAGGTTGATGTAATATCGGGACTCCTCATAGGTCCAGAACCCGTGGGCCCTGTTGTCTCCCATGTCGGCTCCACAGTCCATGAGAGAGGCACTGATCATAAGGATGACCGTCGGCTCGGGGCAAACAAATGGGATACCTTCCTGCAGTTGGTCTGGGGCGGTCCACCACTGGAGAGAGTTCCACATCTTCTGTGTTACAGTGATCAGCTGGACGAAATGACCATGTTGCTGAATCCACTGGGCGGCTAGCTCCCATTGGAGGGGGTGCATGTGCAACTGAGCCCAACGGACCACTGATGTGCACACCGCCATGTAACCCAGAAGGTGCAGAAAGTCCCGAGCAGGGTGCAATTGCCCAACCAGAAATGATTCAGCAAAGGAGAAGAGAACCTCTGCCCTATCCGCTGGGAGTCGAGCTCTGCCTTGATGAGAGTCAAGCTCTGCCCTAATGAAGCACATCACCTGGGAAGGCACGAGTTTCAACTTAGTCTCGTTGATCAGGAGGCCGAGTTGGGAGCAGGTCTGAAGGGCCTGGTCCCTGGACCTTGCCACTTTCTGTCGAGTGGGACCTACTAAGAGTCAGTCATCGAGGTAGGGATAAATCCTGACCCCCACGATGCCTGAGATGGGCTGCCACCACTGCAATGATTTGGTGAAGACCCGTGGGGCCGATGACAGGCCGAACGGCATGGCTCGGAACTCATACAGGGTTCATTCGGCTCTGAAATGGAGGAACTGCTGATGCGACGGACGGATTGGGACATGAAAGAATGTATCCTGCAGATCCAGTGAACAAAATCACGTTTCGCTCCAAGGATGCTATGATCTGGGACAGAGTGACCATCCGAAAGGTGCGTGACCTGAGATACTGATTCAGGTCGTGCAGATCTAGAATAGGGCACCAGCCCCCCCCCCCATTTGCTTGGGCACCAGGAAGTACCTGTAGGCAAAGCCTAGGTCTGCCACTGGAGCTACTACCTCCCTGAGGAGGAGCTGAGCAATGTTGTCTCGGAAAGCCGACTTGAGTCTGGGCAGATACTCTTTCCTTCTGAGGGGTGTGGGCTCAGCTTGGAGGGTACTGCTCGAATTCTAGAGGCAGTCCCTGATCGACCACCTCGAGAACCCACCTGTCTGCAGTAATAGTGGACCAGGCGGAAAGGAAGTGATGGAGCCGGCCCCCCAGAGGAGGACCCAGTGCTGGCGTAACAGGAGAGGAGGAGGCAGCCCCCGCCCGTCACTGAGCAGGCTTGGAGGAGGAGGAGGAGGGTCCAGGACCTGAACCTCGGCCTCCTTTATGGGCCTGGGACACCAAGCTTGAGCCTGCTGCTGCTGCTGCCCTCCTTGAAAGGAGGGTTGCTGTGCCGCAGGGGAAGAGTGCCAAAAGGAAAAACTACTCACCTTAGTAATTGTGTTTCTTCTGATAGAGTCTTGCTGTATTCTGACAAACTGCAGTTAGCTCCAGCCTTTAAACTGCCCCGGAAAACATAGGGTTAAATTTCTATGCAGTGCATAGAACGTTGAGCTAGAGCTCGGTTGAGGTCTCTGTCTGCAGCCCTTTGAAACCCAACCATCAGATTCTTACGAGCAAAAACTCACTAACTATACTGTGTGGAAACTGTAAAATTTTAAACTAGCCAACTGGCAACAAAGAGTTTTGGATTCCCAAGGAAGACTTAAGTCAGGAGACCCAAAACCAAAACCAATCCAAAATAAGGATAACAATACAACAAAACACCCAAATAAAAAGGAGGGTGTGCAAGAAATACCTCTGGGGTGCAGCACTGCACCTGCCCACCACTTCCCAAAAACCACGTTCTGAGAGGGAGGGAGGGAGGGAGGTCAGAATACAGCAAGACTCCATTAGAAAGAACACAATTACTAAGGTGAGTCTTTTTTCTTCAAACAACATGAAGTCTTGCTGTATTCGACAAACTCTGAACTACCAAGCAGTACCTCCATGGAGGAGGGAGAGAACCTACTTTGGGAATAGGCTCTGACGTACTGCTGTGCCAAACCGAGCATCACTCTTAGCCTGGATATCCAGAGAGTAATGCTTGGTAAAGGTATGGACTGTTTTCCAGGTGGCTGCTTGACAAATTTCTAATAAAGGGATATCCCTGGCTGCAGCCAGGAAAGCATCTGTACCTCTGGTAGAGTGAGCCCTCAGGCCTGAGGGTGGAATCTTTCCCAGTTTCTCATAGCAGAATTGTATACAAGACACAATCCACCTGGCAAATGTTCTCTTGGTGGCAGGTTTGCCCTTTCCCACTTCCCCATAAGGGAGGAACAACTGGAGGGAATCCTGTGACCCTTGACACGCTCTATGTAGTAGCTAAGGGCTCTTTTAACACCTAAACTGTGTAGCCTACTCTCTCCTGAGGAGGAATGATCAGTGAAGAAGACAGGAAGAGACATAGACTGATTCAAGTGGAAGTCTGAGACCACGTTGGGCAAGAAACTCCTATTGGTTCTAAGGACCACTTTATCCCTGTGGAAGGAGATAAAATCAGGTTCCACTGACAGGGCTTACAATTCACTGATACGCCTGGCAGAGGTAATGGCTACCAAAAACACAGTTTTCCAAGTCAAGTACTTAAGCTCTGCTGAGGACATAGGCTCAAAAGGAGGTTGCATAAGTTGAGCAATGCAACCATTTAAGTCCCAGGCAGGGGCAGGATCCCTAAAGGGAGGATTGGTATGAAGCAATCCCTTGAAAAATTTACAGAACACAGGGTGAGAAGATAGTGAGGAAGACTTCCCCACTGACAGAAAAGCAGAAACAGCTGACAAGTGCACCTTGAGAGTAGCTGGTCTGAGGCCTAGGCCATTAAGATGGACCATATAATCCAAAATTGTAGGTAATTCAGCAATGTCTGGAGAAATATGCTCCTTGGAACACCAAATGCTGAATCTTTTCCATTTGGAGTTATAAGTCTTTCTGTTCGAGGGCTTTCGAGAAGCTTTGAGAATATCCAGAACCCCCTGAGACAAATGCAAATCTGCATACTCTAACTCTTCAAGAGCCATGCCTTGAGATTGAGAGACCGAAGACTGGGGTACCAAATTCTTCCCTGAGAGGAGGTTAACAGGTTGTAATTCCTGGGAAGAGACAGGAGAAGATGGACTACTAGAGACAGCAGCAGAGGGTACCAAGGCTGTCTGGCCCAGTCTGGAGCAATCAGAATCACTTTGCAAGGTTGTGACCTTATCTTGACTAGAACTTTGAACAGCAGAGGAAAGGGAGGGAAGGCATACAGAAATTTCCCTTCCCAGTTCAAAATCAGAGCATCCAGAGGGACTGAACCCAAGACTGGGGGTCTGCAACAAAACAGAGGACGTTAGATCCTGCTCAGTGCATCTACTAGCACGTTGTCCTTCCCTGGAAGGTGGACTGCTAACAGAGAGGTCTGTAGGGAATAAGCCAGGGACCACAATTTCATGGCCTCTGTGCACAAGGCCATAGACCAAGTGCCTCCCTGCTTGCTGATGTACCACATGGTGGTGGTGTTGTCTGTTCTGACCTGAACTACCTTGTTCTGCACAGACTGAAAGAAAGCGTGCAGGACCAGAAAATTTGCCCTGAGTTCCAGGAGACTGATATGAAGAAGGGACTCCTGAGGGGACCACAGTCCCTGGGCTATCAGAGCTCCCAGATGAGCTCCCCAACCCAAAAGGGAAGCATCCGAGGTAAGGACCACCAAATGAGACTGAGTGACAAATGGGACCCCTTGCCTTAAATTGCCCTGATCCTGCCACCATTGAAGGGCTTGGATTAGTGTCAGAGTCACTGGCATCAGTTTGGTAAGAGGGTCCTTCTTTTGGGACCAAAAGGCCCTCGGATGGAACTGAATTTCCCTCATCTGAAATCTTGCCCCTTGGACCACTGCTGTAGAAGCTGCCATGTGGCCCAAGAGCTAAAGGAAGTGCCTTGCTGGTCGGGACACCTGAAGGCTGAAGGATGAAGCCAGCTCCACAAGAACTCTTGCCCTTTCCAGGGGAAGAAGGGCTCTTGCTTTGACAGTATCTAGCTCTGCCCCTATAAAGGTAAGAAGCTGCACTGGTTCGACTGACTTGGGGAGGTTGAGAAGGAACCCCAGGGAAGATAGCACTTACTGGGTCACTTGCAGGTCCGACTTTACTTGGTCTGGAGACTGACCCACTATGAGCCAGTCGTCCAGCTATGGAAAGATGGAAATCTTCTGCCTTCTTAAAAAGGCCACTACTACTGCCAGGCACTTTGAGAAAACCCTTGGGGCTGATGTTAGGCCAAAGGCATTGCTTGAACTGATAATGGCTGAGGGCAACTTGAACCTGAGGTACTTTCTGTGGGAGCACCTGATGAGAATGTGAAAGTAGGCATCTTTGAGGTCCAGGAAGCTAGCCAGTCCTGGCCTTAGAGAAGGAAGAATTATTCCCAGAGTCACCATCTTGAATCTTGGTTTTAAAAGACGTTTATTCAGGCATCTTAGATCTAGGATGGGTCGCCACTCCCCTGTCTTTTTTGGGGTAAGGAAGTACCTGGAGTACAGACCTTTGCCCCACTGTAGGGTAGGGACTCTCTCTATGGCTCCTAGGGCCAGAAGAGATGAAAGTTCTGTCTTTAGGACAAGGGTTTCAGGGAGACTTGCATGTGGAAAAGATCTGGCTCTCAACTTCGGAAATTTTTTGAAGCTGAGAACCAGTCCCTGGCTTACCACTTCCAGGACCCACTTGTCTGAAGTAACAGACACCCAGTCCTGGATGAAGTAAGCCAGCCTGCCCCCTACAGAAATAGGATAGTCGACCCGGGCATACCCATCAGGGTGTCTGCTTGGCAGGGCCTTAGGCTGAGGAGTGGATGCAGCCCTGCTCATCCCCTTCTGCCTCTCCCTCTGAAGAACCCCTTCTGTGAAAGGGAGAAGAGGCCTGTCTTGGTAGAGGCCTATGAAAGGCCTGCCCTGCCCTAGAATGCTGCCTTTGAGAGCTGCCTGCCTCTCCTTGGCCTATGCATTCCTATAAGTGGTCCTGTACTCCTCCATCTTCTTCATGTAATTCTCTGTCTGCTCCCCAAACAAAGAATTACCTTCTATAGGGAAATCCATGGCCTTAGCCTGGGTGTCCTGTGAGAGGCTAGCACATCTGAGCCAAGCCATTCTCCGAAGAGCCACAGATGTAGCCATGACTCTTGTTGACACATCACTGGAGTCCACAGCAGCATGGAACTGTACCTTAGATACCTCAATCCCATCCACAGTCACCCTCCTCCAGCTCCTTGGCCAGCTGGGGGGAGGCCTGTTTAGCCAGTGCCAGTACAGTGTCCCACCTGAACTTCTGGTACCTGGCTGTATATGCCATATAATTAGCCTGCCTGAGTCCCAAAGAGGATGCCATGTACTGCTTCTTTGCCAAGGCATCCATTCTCCTGGAGTCTTTATCTGGGGGGGAGGTGAAGCCAAGGGGACATTAGCTCTGTCACAGGCTGCACCCCGCATGACCCCAACATGGCTGCATTGTTGGTGGAAAAACCTCTGTGTCTGAGTCTGATAAGGTGTACCTCTTATCCATTCTTCTATCATCAGGAGGTACAGAATTAGGAGACTTTAAAATTTTTTGAGTCTATTTCTCAAAAGATTTGTGCAAGGGAATAGACAGCCTCCTGGACTCTGGGATGTCCATCTTCTCTACAAAATCAGGCTCCTCTTGATCCTCTGTAGCTTCCTCCATAGGAAGCTGAAGAGTTTTAGCCACTTTCCTGTAAAACAAATAGTGGGGAGGAGACTCAGAGAGCCTAGGAGGGGAAACACCAGAAGGTCTGTCTGGGGAGATGTCCAGTTCAGTGGGCACATCCAGACTTTCTGCTCCATCATAGTCACCATCCTGTTCAAAATTCCCCTCCTCCTCAAATTCCAGTTCATAAAAATCTTCAGGGGCATATTCCTGAACCAGTGGAACCAACCGAACCGAGCCCCTAGCCAACGGAGCCGGATCGGAAGGAACCAGGCGAAGCGATTCAACAATCCAAATCACTCGGGCAATCTCATCAGCGGTCGGAACATGAACCTCTGGATCCGAACCAGCTGATTTGTCTTTCCTTTTCCTTTTTGTAGGAACCGATCCCTCAGGATCGGCTCTCCTCTTGCCTGAAGAAGTATTGCCCTGGCCAGAGGGCACTCCTTCTGGTTTGGTCGGAACCGAATTGGGCTGGCCATCTGGGTCAGCGGACTTCTCGGCCTCCTTTTCCCTAAGTCTACCTAATCTCTTTTCCAGGGTAGACTTAGGAAAATGTTTGCAAATTTGGCAGTCTGTATAGAGGTGTTCAAACCCCAGACAATAAACACAGATGGTGTGGGGATCGGCCTTAGCAAAGACCTCCCCGCACTCACTGCAGTGTTGAAACCCAGTGGGCCTGTTTTTTCTTGGGTTTCTCAGACATGGCCAACCTACCCAAACTTACCCTTTTTTTGGCAACCGCCAGGCAAGACTCCATTATTGGTTCCTAACAGTGTCACGGGTATTGGAAAAAAACGTTTAAAATAAGTTTTTTTTAGAACCGATAAGGACCGGTAACCACACACTAAAGTACAAAAAATCAATATAAAGGATCGGTTCAGCCAAACTGATCGAACAAACTTACAATTTCCACACAATAATCAGAAACAACTATCTAGTACTCACGGTACCGCAGACAGAGCCTGAACCGACGTGGAATAAATTTGGAATAATTTCGGTTTTAAAACCGACACTTTAACCGACTTTTGAACTGAGCTGAAGGAGAAATCTCCAGAGCGACTGTTCAGTGAGGCGGAGTAAAGAATCTGACAGTTGGGTTTCAAAGGGCTGCAGACAGAGACCTCAACCGAGCTCGAGCTCAGTGTTCTATGCACTGCATAGAAATGTAACCCTATGTTCTCCGGGGCAGTTTAAAGGCTGGAGCTAACTTCAGTTTGTCAGAATACAGCAAGACTTCATGTTGTTTGAAAGGCTTCTTCTTCTTCTTCTGCTGTTTCTTGCCTGAAGAACCCTTTGCAGAAGTAGCATCCAAGGTGGCATTGGACTGCTCAATACGCTGAAGGTGACCAGCCACACCTGGGCTGAAAAGGTCGGTGCCCAGGAAAGGCACATCAGCTAGTTTTTGCTGAGTATCCACCAGAAAGGAGGAGAGTCTCAGCCAAGCCCTGCGATGTCAGGCAACTGCAGCAACCATTGAGCGGGCACAGGAATCCCCAATATCCAGGGCTGTCTGAAGCTCCTGTTTGGCAACAGCCCAGCCCTGATTCCAGACCAGAGTCATTGGATTAACCCTTCCTCCCCCTGTTCTTGACCATAAGGCCCAGGCCCTAACACTAAAATTATCACCTGACCCCTCCAGGGGTCCTATCTTCCTGACTACAGATTACATACCCCCAAAAAACCAAGCTCAGGCACTGGGCCCATTAATTGACTATCTTACCTCCTTACCCAACTCCTCTGACCAAATCCTGGTGGGTGATTTGAACGTCAATTGGCTTAGTCCCACATCTTCCGCCTCCCGTGAGGCTTTTGCTGCTATTGATCTAACGCAACTAGTCTCCCAGCCTACTAGAATAAATCCTAGTAGGGGAACTAGCACTCTTCTAGATGTGGTCCTCACTAACAGGCCTTGCCACGTCCACAATATTCAAATCCTCCCGGACTGCCTTAGTGACCACTCCCCGGTTCTCTTCAACTGGGCAACCTCCCTGCCTAGGCCCTCTGTACATACTACTCGGCGGCGGCGGCGGCTTAGACCTGGTGGGCTGAAAGACTTAAAACTTTACCTAGGCTGCTCTGATTGGTCCCCGCTATTAAACACCCCTGACATTGACAAGGCACTTGCCTTCTTTGTCCGCACCTTTAACTCTGTCTGTGACATCTTTGCACCCTTAACTTCTCATAGATCCAAAGTAAGACACACCCCTTGGGTCACCCCTGCCTTACGAACACTTCTTAAGCAGCGGGATAACTTATGGCACATCGCTGTTGAAACTGGCCGCCCTGCAGACAGACAGGCCTACGCAGCTGCCTGGAATAAGTGTACTTGGGCCATCTGCAAAGCTAAGGCCGATTATTACCAAGCCTCACTTACCTCCTCATGGGGGAACCCCAGGTCCTTCTGGGACAATGTCAAGCAGCTAAATGGTGGAGCCCGCTCCCCTCCACCATCGCTTCTTGACATCAATGGGACTATCTCCTCCGACCCTGCCCTCATTGCTACTCACCTCAATAATTCCTTTACTGACCTTAGCTCAGTGCTCCCAGGCAATTTCTTCAATCCTCCTCCCCCCATGACTGCCCCTCCCATCTCTCGCCCCCTGTTCCACCTTTGCTGTGTCACCATTCAAGAAGTCAGGCCATACTTGCTTAAAGCCCTAAAGTGCAATACTATTGGTAATGACTCCCTTGATCCCTGTCTCCTACGTCAGGTCCTGGATCAGGTCATCTCGCCTATCACTTGCCTCTTTAATAAGTCCCTCTGCCTAGGGCAATTCCCTCTGTCTGGAGGGTCGTCACTGTTACCCCTATTCACAAGGGTGGTGACAGGACGCTCAGGTAACTACCGCCTATTTCTATCCTCTCCCCTCTCTAAGGCCTTAGAGAAAATTGTTGCTACCAAATTTCAGACTACCTTGCTAAATATGATGTCCTTTGCCCTGAACAGCATGGGTCCAGAGCCGGTCATAGCACCAATACTGCACTCCTGGAGTTTGCTATTCCTTCACACACCTCACTTGGCTGGCTCCCTCGCTGGTGCTGTGTTTATCGACCTATCAAAGTCTTTGATACTGTCTGCATCCTCTCCTGTTAGCTACCCTTGCCCGTGTGGGCTTTGCCACTGGTCAGTCTCCTGGTGCGCCAGCTACTTGACCGACCGCTCTCAGCGTGTGAAAGTAGGTGGCACTCTTTCCAGTACCTGCCAATCCGGCCGGAGTCCCCAAGGGCTCTATTCTCGGACCCTTACTCTTCTCCCTCTTTCTCAACTCCTGCCCAGCGTGTGTGCAGGAAATGTCCTACTCTACGCTGATGACGCAGTACTCTTTGCCTCCGACAGTAACCCCGTCTCACTCCAGAACTCCCTTCAGCTTGCCTACAACTCTGCTGAAACCTGGTTCACTGAGCACTGACTCATCATCAACCTTAAGAAAACTAAAACCATGCTCTTTACACACCCCCAAAATAAGTCCAGCAACTTTCCTCTCTCTGTCCACTCCACCTGTAATCTCCCTATAGAACTTGTACACTCCTATAAATACCTTGGTATAATCTTTGACTCTGCCCTCTCTTTTCATGACCATATCTCTGCCCTGACCTCTGCCTCCAATGCATGGTTGGGTATCCTCTACCATCACAAAAAATGCCTCCCCACAGACACCCTCCGCCTGGCAGTCACCTCCTCGGTTCTATCCCTAATCGACTATGGCCTTCCTGTCTATGGTGCGGCAGACCAGACGGCCCTCCGCAAGGTCGCCTAACGCTCAACAAAGCCTGTCGACTTATTACCAGTGCCCATAGACTCACCCACACCTGTCTTCTTTACTCCATGGCCACCCTACTCAACCTTGATGAGCGCCTCATGTTCCAAACCTGCCAACTTACCTATAAAGCTCTCCATGGTCAATCCCCTCCTGGCCTAGCTAACTCTATCCACCAGACTAATCCCACAGTCTTTCGCAGCTCCTGCAAAACTGCACTGATCGCTCCAAGGGCCAGGACCTCCCAGGGCCAAAGGGCTTTCCCCTATAGAGCCCCGTCTTGGTACAATTCCCTCCCTGCTAGTATCACTGATGCTCCTTCACTAGCGTGTTTTAAATACAGCCTCAGAAATCACTTGCTCACCTCACACAACTGCCGCTGCCCTTGACCCCCCCCCTGACAATGCTCACTGAGCTGCACTTCTCCTTACTTAGCCCACTCTCCCCCTGCAGGGCTTCTTTTCACCTCTACTACCCAACCACCTAATCGCTTATCTTAATTTAGCTGTTAACAGTGTTATGTCCCTCAATACTTGTAACCTTGACTGTGCCTTATTGTTGAACTGTATTGCTGATCTGCAGTTGTCTCATGTATGTATGTTCTTTGCCCTCCTTGTGACGAGGTACCTTTGTAAATGAGCCACCGGCTCAAAGGTTGTTAAACTGATGTTAAAATAAATAAATAAATAAATAAGACCTGCCTGACCATGGTCTGCATGTCCGCGGGGAGGTGTGGGAGGACTTCATCCAAAGACCCCAAGAGGGCATGGGAGAAGTGTGCCATGATGATGTCCGAACTTGCCTGATGAAGGCCTAGAGATGAGGTCGCATAGACCTTCCAGGCTGAATGATCCATGAGTTTGGATTCTTTTTCGGGAGATCGGTCAGTGTCAGCAGAACTGCCAGTATGCCTGAACACAGAGGCGGTCACCAGGCTCTCGGCCGAAGGGTGCTCTGTGAACCCTGCAGGGGACCCCATCAGCACCGCATACTTGTGGGCCATGCAGGCAGATGGAACTGGACAGGAGGCAGGGCACTGCCGAAGTTCTAAGGCCGGGCCGACTATGGCCTCAACCACAGGAAAGGCCTCCGTTGGGGTATCCCCTCTCTTGAGGATGTCCGTGAGAGGGTACTCCACCTTTTTCTGGATTGGTTCCAGGGGCATCCCTATAGACTCAGAGATGAGGTGAAGAATGCCCTGAAAGGACGAAGGACCTTCCTCCATCTCTAACCCACCGTCCGATTCATCATCCCCAGGATGAGAGTGTAGGCCGGTCACATCTGAATCCGAGGAATCCGGATACAATGGTCAACCGCCCAGGTCACCTTTGACCCGCCGAGGGTGGTCGGGGGTGATGGTAACCAAAAGACGCCGGGGAAGCTTGGTGTCTGGTCTATCTTCCTTAGAAGGAGCCCCTCGCACAGGCTGCTTGGGTGGTGGTTCCACCACAATAGGTGGAGAGACCAGTTTAGGCCAAACCAGAGGTTTCCCCAGCTCTGTGGGCAGGGGAACCAACTTAATCGGCTCCTAAGGAGTCGGCTTCGGCCTGGGAGGCGAAAGCCAAGTAATGGCCGGGGTAGAAGCCAGGGTCAGCTTGTGCCCGGTCAAAATCAGCTGTTGCCACATGAGGTCCTTTTAGCACTGATGGAGTTTCCACCAGAGCCTCTCCTCATCTGAGGAGGACAAGAACAACCGATGGCATCTCCTCTTTTTAGAGTGCTTGTGGCTCTTCCTTGGCCTTTTGGTCGAGGGGGTCCTGGACCTTGATCGAGATCGGATAGGCCAACTTGGTCGCTCAGGAGACACTGGCAGGACCGGCGATTTCCCGGGGTCGGGGGTCACTTCTTCTACGGGATTCCCAGCAGGCTGGGTCTCCTCGTCAGAGAAAGAAAGGACCGGAGTCCGACTGAGAGTCGTCGACCGGAGTCAGCAACAATGGGTCGATGACGCTTTCAACCTCATCGGTCAACACTTCGGTCGACTGGCCAGACGGCAAAACCGAGAAGCCAGCGGCCGAAGAGGCAATATCAACCAAAGTCAAGACTGCCAGTTCCTGGGACCAAGATCTCTCCCGATCCCAAGAACGTCTTCACCGAGACGAAGACAATCCCGGGTCCTTTTCCCACTTATGGGACCGAGAGGAGTGCATGCCCGCAGGACCCTCTCTCTTAGTCGGGAGAGACTAGCACATCTCTCGGAAAGAATCCGAGAAGGTGGAGCCCAGGTTGAGTGGAACGAAGACGCTCTGACAGGAAGATTCTGCAGCCCGAGCCGCTTCCTACTCGAAGGCTTGCATGCACTCCAATTGTTCGTCAGATCCCACAGCCACAGAAACCGCCTTCCAAGCCTCCTTGGATTTCACTGGAGGGTTCCATTTCTCCGGGCTCCCCAACTTCAGGCGTGTGAGACGGTCATCGAGGACGTTAGGGTGAAAAACTAGACATAAATTGCACTTTGAGATGTCATGGTCAACACCTAGGCAATAGATGCACGTGGTGTGGTGATCGGTTCGTGACACTTTCTGGCCACAGGAACACCAGTGAAATCCGGGGGAAGATTTATCTTCCATAATCAAAGGTAAGTAGTTGCGGTCGCTAATGTGAACTAGATGAATTTTCGGAATAACCAAAGGTTTTGAAGCCAGGGCCTACAAAATGCAGGAGCATGAAGGAGGCAACCTGAATCTTCCAGAGGAAAGGAAAATCTAGTGCCATGGGGCACAGCCGAGGGTTATACCACCCGGGTGGGTAGGAGGAGCCATCTTGAAGACTTCCGGTGATCCTTAAAAGGGAAAGGGACATGCCAAAGAGTGTGGATGAACAACATATCCATGATCCTAGAAATGCAGCATTTCATGAACAGCTGGCCCAAGCTGCAAAACTGGAGCGTTTCAAAAATAAATGTTAAATAGGAATTTGCGGCTAATAGGGTTTCCTGAAACTATGCCGATTAATGAATTGAAAGATGGTGTTCAAAGCGCACTGTTGGCTGTCCGTGCAACAGATCCTTCCTTGACTTTAGAGTCAGTTTTCAGACCTATGTCTCATTGAACAAAACAGGAGGGTGCTACTAACATGAACACTGAGCCACTTTCTAAGGAGTCCTCTAAAGCAAGGTGCCTGATTTTAACTTTTCGTACAGTGGCTGAGAGACATAAGCTGCTGCAGATAGCTCAGCAAAAAAAGCCACTGTTTGTATGGGTTGGGGATAATTCACCTGTATCCTGACTTTAGCTTACAAACCCAACAGAGACGCTAAAGGTTTTTGGCTATACATTCAGACTTTAAAGAAGCTGGAGTGTGAGCTGCTTTGCTTGCCCCAGTTCAGCTGAGGGTGACTTCCCATGGCGAAGATCAACATTTTGAAGATCCAAATACAGCTAGAGTATTTTACAATATAAGATTACCTGAAGATATCAGATTTTGAGGATGCTGAGGTGACAGAGTATCCTCCAGTGTAAATGGCTGGACTGTAATTTCTTACATGCAATATATCTGTATATGGAAAACTTTCTGTTTGCATAAATGGACTTTAATTTAATTTCCCGTATTATTTTTTAGTTATTTTATCTTGCAATGGAATTATGTGGGAGTTAATAAATAGAGCTGGACTTGAGCATATGTAATTTTGCATCTTTTTTTTTTGGGCTGGAACGATTAAAGGGAAACATCCACCTTGTATCGGGCCCCACCTCCATGTGAAGCAGGGCCCAATTAGCTGTATAATAAATAGAAGTATTTTAGGAACTTACTAGTTGTTAATGTATTTTAAATTATATCTGATTGATCCTGCACCTTCCCCCTTGGAGGACAAATGGAACTTATTAGTAATTAACTTTTTTTTTTTTTTAATAGTTTTTTGTTGACTAGGAAAGGAGGACTAGGCAATTCTGCTTATTTTCAGCCTTGTCCCGGGTGGGGGCGGGGGGAAGGAGATACAGATGTAAACTGATGTACTGAACCAGACTAAGCTGTTGCTGGTATTTTAGTGACTAGGGAAATTTGGCCAGGATACTGGGGAAATTCCCCTATTTTCTGACTTTTCATTGGAAGTAGCCTTATCTTTACATGTACTTACTCAGAATGCTAATAGCATTGAGACATACAGGGAAAGGTTGGCTACTTTTCAGTCCTTGCAATCCTCTAGCAGTGACCTCTATCTGTTACAAGACACTACACTAAAAACTTTAAGTGCGGTCTCCCAAGCAAAGAATCACTGGACTACTGGGAGCTCTTTTTGGTCGGTAGGAATGGACACGTGATGGTGTTGCTATTTTGTTTAGGTGGTATAACTGTAAAGCCTGTTGTTTTTTTTGAAAATTTCTTCTGGCATGACATTATTGCTGGATGTGGAACACGGGCCTCTATGACTTTACATTATCTGCACTTGTGCTCTGCAGACAAAGACAGCTAGAACTGCATTATTTAAGGACATACAGCCGTATCTCCATACTTCAAAAATGGTTTTGTGGGGGTGCGGGTCGGGGAGAGGACATGAACTGTGATTTGACTGTCACCGATAGAGGATTGCAGACTCCCAAGCTTTTTTGTGAGTCTGTTTTATTAGCCAGAATTATCCACACAGCAGGACTAGTAGATGCCTAGTGGGCTGTGCATAAAGTGGTAGGTCAGACTTTGGTGCAAGGGCATAAAACTACTAGGATAGACTACTTCCTTGTAATTCAATCTTTCAAGATTACAGCTGCTAACACACTCCATAACAAAATATCAGACAATCTGTGTTTGAAATTGTGATACCTTTTTCAGCCTCTCAGCAGTCAAGGGAGAAGTGGTGGAAGTTAAATGAGTATTCTGTCTGATCATTTACTAGTAAAGAGATGGCGTAATTTATTTTCAGCTTGATGGTTTGTGGCTTGTATGTACGACGATGCTGCAGAATGGTGAGAAGATTCAAAATTGGCCTTTGGATCCTTTTTTCAGAAGTTTTCTATTCAACATTCTGAAAAATAGGAAACAATATGTTGAATATCTGTAATTATGTTCTCACTTGAATAAATTGATTTTGGCCACAATAACCCATATGAAAAAATTACTTACTATAGTAATATTGTTTCTTCCAAGGGATCTCCCAGTAGGATTAGACATACAGAGTCAGCTCACAATCTCTGACTGCCCCCCCCCCGGGAGCTCTGATGTAATGTGGAATGTATGCAAATCATGGAACTTTGAATGTAACATTCAAACTACTGCCTCTAGGTGGACTGCGTTCCATCTAACTGCCAGATTCATTTTTGCAGATGAAAAACACTAGACGATCCGAATTAAATAACTGTAACCTAACAAACATAACAAACCCTCCCCTTGGTAAAGAGGACAGGTTCCAAACAGGAAAAAGAACAAACACTAACACAACACAAGCCGGCCACAGCACAGCTCCTGGGGCTGAAGCAGCCCCCAAGACAGCAAGAGGCCTCCGGGAACCCCCCCTTCACACACAACGCAAGCCAGCCAGAGCACAACATCTCCTGGGGGCTGGAGCATCCCCCAAGGCAGCAAGAGGCCTCCGGAAACCCCCTTGCACACAACGCAAGCGGGCCACAGTACATCTCCTGGGCTGGAGCATCCCCCAAGGTGGCAAGAGGCCTCTGGGATCCCCCATTCGCACACAATGCAAACTGGCCACAGCACAACATCTCCTGGGGCTGGAGCATCCCCCCAATGTGGCAAGAGGCCTCCAGGAACCCCCTTCCCTTCGCACACAACGCAAGCCAGCTATAGCACAACATCTCCTGGGGCTGGAGAATCCCCCGAGGCAGCAAGAGGTAAAGTACAGTTACGTAAGAGCTTACCTTAACAGCAGATCTTCGAGAGGAGCTCTTGCAGCAGGTTATAACCATTAGGACTAACGCCGCAGGCATTAGGACCCACCGGAAAACTTCTCAGCCAGCAGTACCTAGCAGGAACAGCCCCGATGTCGGCTCCACCCCAACGTCAGCCCTGGTACAAAAGGGGGCATACTCAGCTCCATCCCAGTTCCCCCGCCAAGACCTGCAAACGAGCTCTGACAAGAGAAGGAGGTGAAGCCTGAAGATGATGATCTGTACACCTTATCCGGGGATGAGGGCAGGAGAGCAGTGCCTGCTGCAAGAGCTCCTCCTCAAGATCTACTGTTATGGTAAGTTCTTATGTAACTGTACTTTTTTACTTCAAGTGGGAGCTCTTGCAGCAGGCTATATAACCATTAGGACTGAATCCCAAGCAGTCCCACGCCAATGAGATGCCGAATTCCGGGAGGTGGAAGATGATAAAGGCTGGAAATAGCAAGTTAAGACAAGAGTCCCTGAAGGATTGCCAGGCCAAAGCCGGCATGGCATCTGGATGCTATGTCCAAGCTATAGTGCTTCACGAAAGTGTGCACAGAGTTCCAGGTAGCAGCCGCACATATGTCCCTAATGGAGACATTCCACAGAGCAGCAAAGGAAGCAGAGACTCCTCTGGTGGACTGACCCATAACCGGTCCAGGAAGGGGTTTATTGTGCTTCTCATAGCAAAATACAATGCAGTGGACCAACCACTTGGAGACAGTCTGCTTGGACAGCGGTTTACCCAAGTGCTGTGGTGCAAAAGCCACACACAGTTGCTCCGATTTACGGTGAGTAGCCGTACACTTAAGGTAATACCTCAGCGCCCTGTGAATGTCCAGAGTGTGAAGGAAAGCTTCTCCTCTATTAGAGGGAGAAGAGAAATAAACTGGAAGGTCAGCCGACTTGTTAAGGGTCAACTCCAAGACCACTTTAGGAAGGAACTTAGGATTTGTTCTGAGGGAAACCCTTTCCCTATGAAAAATTAAATACGGCTCTTTACACATCAGAGCCTGAAGCCTCGGAAACTCTCGAGCTAAAGTAACAGCAGTTGAAAACAAACCTTCCAGGAAAGATAACGCAGCTCACAGTCAGCTGTGGTTCAAACGCCGATAGGTTGCAAGTGGTTACGGTGCATGGTCTTGACAGCTTTGGGTTGTTCTCTGGGGCACCTTTTGCACAGGTAAATCGTCCAACTTTCCAACTACTACATGGGGAAGATGGTGCCACCGATCAGCAATTTTGTGTTTACCATGCAGTCCCAAATTACGTAACAACACACAGTCTCCAGGTCGAAGCTCTTGAGCCTTTACTTTTTATCATGCCTCTCTTTGTTGGCTAGATTTCCTGACGGCCATTGTCTGAGCCAGTTGATAGGCATGGTTCAACTGAGATTTTGGTTTTGTACATATTGCAAGTAGTTTTTGGCCTGGACCCCCATCTGGCGGCCTCTCCCGAACATGAGGCAGTAGGGGAGAACCCAGTAGCATCATTTTTCGTGCAACTGTATACTGTACATATACCAAGGTGCTAATCTGCTGGCTCCATTTATACTTGTCTTTTGGGTGGAGGTGCCCAGCATGTCTAGAAGGGTGCAGTTAAAACATTCTGGTTGAGGGTCTCCCTGCAGGTGACAGGGGGTGGTTCTTGACTTTCACCGCCCCCCCATAGAAACAGTATTTCTTTGATTAGCCAACTCTCAAAATCTCTGCCTTGATCAGAATGAATCTGCTGGAGTGCACCATGGTGGACGAAGAAATTTTCCACTACCACCGTGGCCACGGTAGATGCCTTTTGATCTTTGGTGGGAAAAGCTTGTGCATACCGTGTGAAATGATCCGTAACCACTAGCACATTGCCAATGTTCCACTGATCAGGTTCTAAACACAAGAAGTCTATGCAGACTAGTTCCATGGGGGCACTGGTAGTAATATTAACAAGGGGGGCAGTCCTCAGAGGCAGGGCTTTTCTTTGCAGGCAGCGACTACAAGTCTTTACATGGTGCTCAACATCGGCCCCCATTTTGGGCCAGTAGAAGCGAGATCGTACCAGGTCAAGGGTTCTGTTAATACTGAGGTGCCCCATGTGATTGTGGAGGGACCTCAGTACCAAATGTTTAAAGGCAATGGGCAGGACCAATTGTTACTTTTCTACTTTGCCACTATGATCTACTGTCTCTCTATACAACAACTGATTGAGTAACTTCAATCTGGGGCCTTCTTTAAACAATAAAGCAGTTCGCAAGTCAGTGGAACGTAATGTAGACACATCTTTCCCCGCACACAGGGCATCAAGCGCTGGCTGAATCATAGGATCCTGGGATTGAGCCCACTGAATGCTGCCACTGTCAAACTGAGCTAGTGCACTAATATCTAGAGCAGATAAGTGGCAGTAAGCAGCTGGTATGCAGGTGTCAGAAGGGCACAAGCAATCTACTGAACAGTCCACTGTGTCCGCAGACATCTGTTCATCTCTATCAAACTTTTGGCACAATGCTCGAATGTCAGGTTCAGACAGCCTGACCCAATCACTCTTGGAAATAGGCCTTCGTGATAGGGCGTCAGCATCAATATGGTTCAAGCCCGGTCTGTATTCGACAGCATGGTCATAGGTTGATAATGCAGAAAACCACCAGTGCCCAGTGGCATCTAACTTAGCTGAAGTCTGTATCTAGGTCAACGGGTTATTGTCAGTCTTCAATATCTTTGCCCCATAGAGGCATTCATGAAACTGGTCAACGATGGCCCATTTTAGCGCAAGGAACTCCAACTATGCACAGGGCACTTTCGTTCGGACAGGGTCAAGCTCCTACTGGCAAAAGCTACTGGTCTCAGGACATCCTCATGGTCTTGATAGAGATCTGCTCCTAGACCCTGCAGACTAGCATCCCTATGCAGCACGCAGGGTTTGGTGGGGTCAGCACAGGCGAGGATGGGGGCATGGGTGAGCTGGTATATGATCTCTCGGAAGGCTGCTTCACAGTCGGGTGTCCAGTGGGGCTCGAAGAGTTCACCTGGGTGGAAGTATACTTTTTCTGGTTCTTTAACAGCCCCTTTTTTTATTTACGATTGAAAGGAGGGTAACCTTGGGTAAGGTTCAAGAGTGGGTGAATCACCTTGGAATAGTCTTTTATGAGCCTGCGATAGCCACAGAACCCCAGGAAACATTGTAGTTCTTTCAGATTATGGGGCTGGGGCCAAGTAGTCAGTGCTTCAACCTTACTGGGATCAGTCTCTATCCCTTTTGTAGATACTATGTGCCACATACTTCACGGAGATTTGGAAAAACTGGCACTTGTCAATGGACAGCTTGAGGCCGAAGTCTTACAGTCGGACTAGGACTTTAAACAGTCAATTCTCAAGCACCTCTAAGGTACTCCCAAAAACACTGACATCATCCAAGTACACCAGGCATTCCAGCAAATTCATATCTCCCACCGCACGTTCCATCAGTCACTGAAAGGTGGCCAGGGCGCCCAATATCCCCCGTGGCATCCTCAGAAACTCGTAGAACCCCAATGAACAGATGAAGGCTGTTTTCTCACAGTCTTCCAGGGCCATTGGGAACTGGTAGTGTTCACTGCGAAGATCCAACACCGAGAACCATTTTCTCCCATTCAAGCAGTCCAGGGCATCTTGTATACGAGGCATAGTGTATTGGTCTGGGATGGTCCGCGGTTTAGGGTTCGATAATCAACATACATCCTCACAGACCCACTCTATGCACAACCACGATGGGAGAGGCGTATGAGCTCCTGGATTCTTGTATCACGCCAGCAGTGAGCATTTCCTGCAGGTGTCTTCTCACATTACCTATGTCTGCTGGGGCTAGGTGTCGGGACCTCTCTCAAAATGGCCATTCATCGTGCAGGTGTATGTGATGCTCCACACCCTGGATACATCCCACATCCCATTCCTTCAATGAAAACACTTGGTCTCTCTGGGCAAGTCTTGCTAATTCTAGCCTTCCACTCAGCTGGCAACGGGGAGTCACCAAAGTCAAACAAGTCTGGGGTCACTCTCCTTCTCACCAGGGTGCTTGTTGCTAGGCAATACTGCAGTGTCTGCGCAGTGTACTGTAGCTAGGCTGCACCCTCTGTTCACCCAGATCTCCTGATCTGACACACTGTGAATCTGGACCACAACTCATCGTGCATAGGCATGGGCATGAGCAGGCAAGATGCTGGGCTTGACCAATAATCCTTCTTCCAATTTTCCATCTCTTGGCGCATCCAACATCAGTATTTTGTTCTTGACATCTTTCCAGAGGCAGACCACCCCTTGAATGGTACACTGGGCGTTAGGGGCCAGTACCATTGAATCGGGATCCTTCTTCCACACGATCCCCACTGGTTCATCTTGGTCTGCTTTCTCGGGTTTCTGTTGCAAATCATAGGCCCTCTTGATCAGAGCCAGAATTCTTAGGGCCATCCCAGTCCGTCACCCTTGTTTCTCATGACAGAGTTGCACCAGTCTGCCAAACATATGGGCATTTGGCCCAATTAACAGGGGACCCTTAATCATACAGTCCAGTGGGGACACACAGGGCCAATGTCTCTACTCACTCCTCTACACCTGTTACAGTTGCAGGAAAAGACAACCAGAGGCGGACATACCTAGGTAGGGATAAGACTTGTCGCTCAGGCCCCACACATGTAGGCTTTCCAGGGACTGCAAAGGCACATCAGCTAAGTGTTTGTCATACCAGTCCAGGAATATAATGGTCACCTGCGACCCACTGTCAAGCATAGCCTGAGTATGAATACCATTCACAGTCACCGTTGTCTCCATTGAAGGGCCCACTATTTTGGACCAGTTTGGAAAGGCAGTAGCAGAAGCCTGAACAGACGATTCAGCCACAAAGAAATTTGAGTTAGGGTTTCTCGAACCCTCACTGCGGCCATTTCAGGCACCCCTTGGCCACTGATTTGCTTTTCAGAGCTCCCCTTGGAGTCTGTTTACTACTCTTTCTAAGCCCTTCTGAGAATGGCATTCTCTTTTCATATGGCCATCCTTTCCACAGTTGTGATAAATGATAGACTCCTGGGTCACCCTGGGAAAGAACATCGTATGAGGAACTGAAGCAGTAGTAAGAGATTGAGGTCTAGTATATGTTTGCAGCAGTGAGAGTGGTGCAACGTGTCTTAACAGTTCCTTTAAAGTGGCAGTCAATCCGGTGATCTCAGCCTTGGAGCCACCCTCGGTAGCAGATGCCTGAGGGTGCACCCCCAACCCAATAGTAGTCACATCCTGAAAGGGACCAGAATCTTGTTCCATGGGTGAAACCATTGCAGAGGCACCTGTCTTCAACTCTCGGACTTCCTTTAGTGCTCGTCTTTCCAATGCTGGGCGCAGGGCAGGAAGTCCTTTGCATTCTCAGAGTGATCGTTAAGTGACCTTGCCTGCCCTGAGCCTCACTTGGCTGATCACTCTCAGTCACTTGGCAGCAGCAGCAGATATGAGTGCAACTCCCCCACAGGGTTGCCTTTGCTCAACCTCCCAAATTTCTTTCATTAGCTCATCATAGAGGGGCGCGATTCAGTCGGGTGGCAAGGCTCAACTGAAGCAGTAACAATTCTGAAAGCGGAGCAGACTTAAGGATCCAGTCCAGCCTAGTTCAATCTAATTAATTTGATGGCAAACTACCCTTTCTGAGGTACTCTGTAGCAGCTTTTCAAGCCGAGGTACATACACAGACAATGACTCCTGGGTACTGCTAGCGTTTCTTACTCTCTACCACAGATCCTCATCTGAATCCAGGCTCTACACACATTTTCCAATGCATCAAGATAGTCCTGTGCAGTTGCTTTGGGGGTATTGGCCCGCTTGGCATGGATGGTAGCCAGGGCAGGACCTCGGAGGTTCTCACTCAACCTCTTTTGCTTCTCTGCTTCTGAGCATTGCCATTCAAATACTAGAGAGGCAACATAGTCTATCCATGTCTCCCAGTCATCCTCCCCTGGTTGGTGGGGAGGGTGCCCGAGAAGATTCTCAGCCTTGGTGAGTCATGACTAATGGCAGGTACAGACATAGGGCCAGCATTGGCATGGGCACAGAAGGCAGGGCAGTAACAGGTGCTGGACTGTGAGGGGTTGTTGGGAAGGAACACCCCATGTGGCAGGAATAGTTTCTTAAAGTCCTCACTGGTTTTCCCCTTTCTCCAGCAACAACTTAGCAATTTCTCCTCAAAAGTCTCAGATAATGGTGGGAGCTCATCCTCCCGGGATCTTTACTGTCTTTGTTATCACTCTCCAGACAGCTGGAACCCCTTCTGGGGCAATAGTCTGCGCCACTTTAGAGCTGTCCACGAGGTCACTACACTCTACCAAGGCTATGAAAGTTTGGGCGATCAAATCAGCCTGTCGACCCACCACCACAGGGTTTTTTAAACATTCAACTTTGGAGAGTGCTCCCTCTACAGTGTCTTTACTGGTACCCGTGGGATATCTAGTATAAGTAGAGCATTTTGGGGGTCGAGCTCCTGCCCAGTACACCACCCATCAACTGATGTACAGCCATTTCTACTGGGGTAGCCATTAATCTTTAACAATAATCTGTAATTTTCGGCCACTAGAAGGCACAAAATCCCAAGTGAGCCTCCAAAATGTAATCCCTAGGTGGTGCTATCCCAAGGGCTACTACCCCTGCCTGCTTGGCTAGTAACAGGTTAAGGGGCCTGAGTTCTGAAACGGGTGCCTCCACCCAGAGGTCAGGGTTGGTAGTGGTCAAGCTAACCTGGGCACAGCCCTCTGGGACACTGTAGTCCCCCTCTTTCCTTACTAGTGGCCAGAACAATACACAATAATCACTTTCACAATACCCCTGATACACCACACAAGTACCCACACTGTTTGCACTTACCACCAAGGGCTTTCATCTGGCCCGGCCCTGGGGACCCCCTGTAAAAACAAGGTTATACACAGCAAATAACAGCAGTACAGTACTCTTGCACAAACTGGAACCACAGTCAGGGTAAATGCAAAAAACAGTTAGATTTGGTTTATTTAAGGGGCTTGAACAAGAGAGGGGCGTAATCAGGTTAATTTGCTTAAAGGCTCTATCAATCAAACAGTTATGCATGCACTTCTGGGTCCATAAATAGCCACACACTCTGGGTACCCAGATTGAGAATGGTGGGCTAACCAGGAACGCTGCAGCTGGTTGAGGCCCTGTGATGGAAGAAAACAACATGCACAACACACACTATTTGTAATCCAGGGCCAGAGGGCTCAGTTTGTGAAAAGAAAACAACAAGACAATCAGATGACACACTTTTAGATTAGGCTGTTGCTGCAGGGAGCTACCCTGATGATTACTCACGATACCCAAGACTGGACACAGGCTGGACGAAAATCGAGACAGTAGGTGGTTAATCTGGAGTGCCAGGAGAAGCACGGCCAACACGATTCGCTGAGGCATCATTCCTGTTCAAGTGTGGAGCAGAGAGCTGATCCCCAGGCAGGTCTCTCGTCAGTGGCTTTCTCTGTGCAGTGGGGTAGTCTGGCAGGGCCAGCATGGCATGGCCCAGGCCGAATGGAGATGAACGTGGATTCAGTCTGATTAGGCTGGATAAAGCTTCCAGCAAGCAGAACACAGTTCACACAGTGGGGAACCAATCCACGGCCCACTTTCAATACACAGCACATTTACATGTAATGAAATTCTACTGTACCAGGCAAACCGCTCTCCGGTCACGATCGCAAAGTCTGCACAAACCGGAGATTGAAAAGCAGCTGGAAATCCCGACAGGCCGATCGCAGTCAGCAAATCTTCAGTCTTCTTCCGATTAAAGCCTGGTCACAGTCCAGTGGCTTAAATAGTCCTCACAACTCGGATTCAGTCTGAATAAACTCTGCTTTCCCCTCTCAGGGACAGCAGGCAGACAGGCAGGCCGCAGTCGAAACTCATCTCTTTCACAGTTCTCCCATGCAAAACTACACAGAACTGCTGCTCAAAATCACTTCAGCTGTTACTTCTTTCTTCTCAGCTCAAAGCTGAAACTAGCTGCAGTAGCCTGGGAATTTCTCCAAGATCCAAAAGGTTTGGTTGGCTGATCCTCCTGTCAGTCACAACAAAGGCTCCCCCTTCACGTGCAAAAAGGTGCAAACAGCCAAAAACTACAATTCCTACAGAGTTTGACTCCAGACAGCTCCTGTAGTCCAGCTCCATTTTAGGTCTCACCAGTACTGACTGGTCCAATTTGGTAGTTCAGGACCAAGATAGTGTAGATAAACAAAACAGCCCTTGCTGCAAAGAAGGCAGGCTAGACAAACTACATTATCATTATCACTCTAAATGATTTTCAGCAAATAGTTACATCTTTCAACAGAGCTCCCTCTCAGATTACTTATGACTGCAATCCAGGCAGCTCTTAAAGAGACGGTGCACAGAGGCTATACAGGCACTCTCTGGCAATCACATTTAAACTGCTAAAACGCAGGACACCAGCCTGGCAGTGAGCATTTAGGCAAGCTCGAGGAAGACTTTTCAGGACCCCCCATTTGTAGGGGGGTTACACCTATGTAACCCCGAGGTGGCACTATCCCTTGAGCTACTACCCCTGCCTGCTTGGCTACTAAAAGGTTCTAAAATGGGTGCCTCCACCCAAAGGTCAGGGTTGGTTTGGATTAGTCTAACCAGGTCACAGCCCTCTGGGACACTGTGACCCCCTTTTTCCCACTAGTGGCCCACACAGTACACAACAGTAACTTTTCCAATACCCCAGATATGCAAACCATATACACTTGTTCTTGGCACTTACCCCCAGGACTGGTTCCTTCAGCTCAACTCTGGGGACCCTCTGTAAAATAAGGTGATACAGTACAGTAGCCACAATACAATACTTTCAGCATAAACTGACACCACAGTCAAGGTAAATTGCACAGATCTGATTTATTTAGGGCGCTGTAACAAGAAAGGGGGAAAATCTAGTTAATTAGCTTAAACACATTAATAATCACAATACTGTGCATGCACTTAGGGTCCCAATAGTCACCTTCTCTGGGTACCCAGGATGGAAAAGGGGCTAGCCAGGTCAGTTGCAGCTGGTTGGGGCCCTGTGATGGAAAGAAGAACATGCACACCCAATTTGTAATCCAGAGCCAGATGGCTCAGTTCGTGGAAAGAAAAACACAAGGCAATTAGATGACACACTTTTGATTAGATAACATTTGCTGGGTGCTACCCTGGTATTACTCACTGTACCTGGGCTGAAACACAGGAGGGATGGTGGAGTGAGGTTCTGGATAGCCAGAAGCAGGTCCCTTGTCGATGACTCGATTCTGTGTAGCAAGGCAGTGAGGCAAGGCCCTTGTGGCTGGGCCTCTTGGTGGACAGCACGGATTTAGTCCGAGGTATCTGCTGTGCAACAACTTCCAGCACTAACACACAAGTCCTTCTGTGGGAAACAAACCGCGATCCCCAGTCAGCACCTAGTACATTCATATGTAAAAACTTGTGCTCAGTGGGGGAAACAAACTGCAATCCCCATCCAGCCTCTAGCACATTCATATGTAAAAAGATAGTACTGTACCAGACCACTCAGTCCTGACAGGCTGATCGCATTTAGCACAATCTTTGCTCTTCTACCTGTTAAGCCTGGTCCCAAACAGCAGCAGCTTGCTCTTTTCACACAAATTCGGAATCTGTCCGATTGAAAGTCCTCTGCACTTTCTCCGGGCAGCAATCAGGCTAGCAGGCCTTATGACAGGCCTTCCATGGTTCTCACCGCATGATCTACGCAGCAAACAGGCGGCAACACACACAGCAGTCTGTCCTTCTACTCCCAACTCGAATCTACCTTGCCAGCAAACAGTTCAGGGAGTTTCCCCTAGATCCAAATGGTTCAGCTGGACAATTCAGTTGTCAATCACAGCAGGGCTTCCTCTATAGGTGCAAAAAGGTGCCAACAGTCCAAAACTACGTTTCCCAGAGGCACCTTCCATACAGTCCCCTTTCGACAGGAAACTTCAGAGTCCCAGTCCTGACTGGCCCAAAGCAGGCTCCATCTTAGAGTCCCAAGTACTGATTGGTCCCACTCAGCAGTCCGGGACCAAAAGGGTAGAGCAGAGCAGAAACAGTCCAGGCTGCAAGTAAACAGGTTAGAACAAACTGCATTTTCATTATTACTCTAAACAATTTCCAGCAATTGTTTACATCTTTCAAAAGAGCTCCCTCTGCACATTTAGCAACAGCAGAAACGGAGCAATTTGTCAGCAGCCCGAGTGGGACTCGAGCAGAGAATCACACAGACCCCCATTCCAAATTAACTATGACTGCAAACAGGCAGCCCTTAAAGAGACAGTACTTGGAGGCTTTTAAAAGCGCTCACTGGGAATCACATTTAAACGGCTTAGACGTCGAACGCCTCCAGGCTCTGAGTATTTAGGCAAGCTTTTGGAAGACTTTTGGGAACCCCCATTTGCAGGGGGGTTACACTTATATCACCAAACAATCCATTCCATCAATATTTTCAGTGAAAACTGTTTTAGTATTACCTAAACAATTTTTAATATAAAGCAGAACTCCCCTCCTCTTTTCCCCTATCTTGTCTAATAACACTGTAGCCTTGTAATTACAATTCCAAATGATCAATTCTGAAGTGAAGACAAGTTTCAGTTAACCCTATGATACCTAAATTGTCTCTTTCCCACCATGCCCTAAAATAATTACGCTGGTGTCCTAAATTGCTCACACTGTCGAGACCAACTAATAGTTTGTTTCCTATTTTGGGACCTTGCTTAGATTCAGTGTCACCACTAAGTGGCAACAAAAGTATACATTTATTACTGTTTAAATTAAATTGTGTATATTTTTAGGGCTCACTAACATGCTGGTTGCCTGATGGTACACTTTCCACTGGTTGCTAAACATGGCCAGATTAGTAGATGTGGGGGCCCTACTCCAAGTCATATCTTGTGGCCCGGAGGCCCCTAAATGCCAACATTCCACTCTTCTGCAGTAACGACCAGCGTACTCAAGCAGGATGTGGTTTATAATGCTATGTGTTATGCCACATAACTTGACAGGTCACATGCCCTTGATTATAAACAACACATTTCAGAATGACCAATTACTGCACAAAGAAACATTTTATCAGTACAATACTAAGATTTTGTAAATGTTCACTTTTTAGTTACCTTTAACTCATCTTGTTTTTCCCTTGCCACTACTGTATCTTGTAACTATTTTTGTTATTTTTAATTATGGATCCTCTTTTCTTCCTCTTTTTTCCCTCCCCTGAGACACATCTGGACATTAGACTTCAATTAGTGTGCCCTGCCTGCCTAGATATCAAATTCAAATTCACATAAATAAATTGATAAAATGGGGATTGTAGCTGCCACGATCTCCTGCACATGCCTCCTTGAATACCTATCTCTCTGCCAAACCAAAAACTGAAGCATGTATTGAAGCAGTTAGTGGGGCTCACAGCTCCCTCCCATTATTTCCTCGCTCAAGACTCCTTCAAGCTCCAAACCTGAGGACATGCTCAAGCTCCTTGCCTCTGCAATGCATCTGCCACAATCACTCTCTGTGCAGCTATCTTTGTCCTCAGTTCTGTCTGTTCTCGCACTGTCTCCTCTCCGCCATCTCCATTGTCATTTATAGTTTTGTTGTCAACCTAAAGTTGCTTTGCTGCCAGTGCTGAGTTGCTACATCCTTGCCCCTACTCCAAGTCATTGATGCCAAAGCAGCTAAACAGAGTTGTGCCAAAAAGACTGAGCCTTAAGAACCCTGCAGGACCTGCAGGTGTTGACTGCAGTCACTTCAGAAATTAAGTTTCCTAGAGCAAGCTGCTGCAACTTCCCAGTAATATATATGACTCAAATCAAACCAAGACAAAACTGTGCCAGCAAGAGCAAGTCACACAAGATAGTTCCCCTCAGGTGACTTGTTAGTATCCCATGGTCCACTCAGTGCTAAACTCAAATCTTATTAAAGACTCAGTATACTACTCAGGTTACTGAACACTCACAGACAGACCAAGACCAGAGGCAACCACAGCTTAGTTTGTTTCTCCAGTGCAATAAAACTAGTTATTTATGCAGCACAAATGACTTGGACACTGCAGCATGCAGAAAACTAATCAACACAACATACCTGGTGTGGCCTGACTGATGTGAATGTGACTTTGATGAGTGCAGTCTGTCCTCTTAATTGTTTTCTCAAGATCACACAGGTGGTGGTGACACGACTCAGCCTTGCAGCGTGGCCTGGCATGGGAGGACTCCTCATAGTCACAGCAGGACCAAAGGCCAAACTAGCAGCAGCACTGACTGACCCTGGCTAGTGGCTACACTGAAAACACCAGCAGCACATGATGCTGTACTGAAGCCAAATCTGACTCCAGGTGACCCCCGTGGCCTACTTTTGTGTCTTTAGACAGAGACTCTTCTTCTTTGATTGATGAGACCAACCACCGGCACCGACGACTGACTGCCACAGCTCTCTCTCTCATTCTCCTCCTCTACTCCTCATTACTGCCCGGCCACATGTCCTGATGCCATGCACATGCACACACTGATTCCTGCTCCCCAGTAGCCACACCTCCAGAGGACCTCTGATGGACATGATTGGTTGTGTGTGGTGGGATCAGAGTGGAACAGAGGTGAAGCTGGATCTGCCGTCAGAGAAACTGAGAGGCTCACTTGCTCAGAGCAGTTGCAGGGGAGGGTCATCATTCACCGGGCTGACTCAGTGAGGTGGGGGGGCTGACTGACTCCAAGGAGGGGGCTGCTTTTTGGGCAATTTGGCCTGTTAGCGGTTGTCCAGTACAGCCAGAATTAAAGAAAGTAGCTGTAAATAAGCCAACAGTGGGGGCCCTCCTGAACCTCGGGGCCCTACACCATGGCGTAATTAGCATACAGGTTAATCCAGCCATGTTGCTAAAAGTATTTCTTCTGTTACATGGAGTTTTAATTTCCCCTTTATTTGAAGCAAGCAATGAAGACCCATCAGGGAATTTTCTGAACATCTACTCGAGTGCCATATAGAAATGTTATTTGCCAGTACCAGAACAAAAACATTAAGTCCTATATAGCAAATCCCCTGTGCAGCCCTCATGTCTGAAGCAGTTTTTACTGTCCTTATAAACAAGTAATCTATACTTTAAAAATACCATATGGATGTAACAGTTTCGATGAAGCAAACACAGAAAATGTGTGTTTACAATGGTTTCCAATTTTAAAACTTTAATAAATTAAAAAAGTTTCACTTACATTTTATTTATTTATTTAGTTTTTGTTGACTGGGTAAGTGTACTAAACAACATTGTCTATTTTCAGGCACGATCTGGGAGAGTTACAGACAAAAACAGCATATTATAACATGGGAGTTCCAGACAGCATACAGCAGAAAAAACAGTGGGGTACATGATAATCACATGGTATACAATGAATATACACAGGGGCTGGGATATAAAGGGTTGTGCCATGTGCAGCCACCGTTTGCTTGGCGTGATATTCAAAGGGCATGCTGATTGCAGCGCAACTCTCGATGAGCCGAGGTGCAGCAGTAATGTATGTAGGCGCCAAGTCTGCGGGCGTGCCCATGCATATGCGGCACATCCCGATATTCAGCCTGGATGTGCGGTGCGTATGCAGGCACAACTGTGCCTTGCGCTGCTCAGGGGGGCGCAAAGTTGTGCCTGTAAAAACAGGGAACAAGCCGGGGACACCCACAGGTGGGCTGCCACACTGCAGGGTGCAACTCAGCAGCCGCCTGCAGTGGGTGGCCACCCGACCTCCCGAAGCACTGACCCCATGCCCCCTGCCCAGGGAGTGGTGTGCACCCCCCCAACCTATTGACCGATCGTGGGCATATGTAAATAATAACCCTGTGGTCCAGTGGACCGCTCCCTATCGTCCGATCGCGGGTACACGTAAACCAACTCCCCGGTGGTCCAGTGGAAACCCCCCAGAGCCCGAACGCAGGCATAGGTATGTAAAATCCCTGGTGGTCCAGTGGAATATCCCCTGTTGCCTAATTGCAGGCAAATGCCTAGGTAACAGCCCTGGTGGTCCAGTGGAAACCCCCCCCCATCGCCCGATCGCAGGCGGACAGTGCAATCAACGCTCTGGTGGACCAGTGGACCCCTCCCCACCCGCCCACTGAGGTCCCCACCACCCAGCACCCCCAGTCAGCGGCAGGCGGCAGCACCCCAACTGCATGCCTCCCGGCCGCCTACCGACTGACAGCGTACAGTATGGTCTGTATGCCTATTGGTCCACCGTGTGGACCAATGGGCACACAGCCCATACTGTACTACACAGGCTCGACTTGTGAATGAATGCCCATTCGGTGGAGACAGCATCATCCGTCCCCCCCAACCTTGCTGGCCTTTCTATCCTTATCCTGGTGCGAAACCCCAGGGGTGCCTCTCCCTCCCTTATTCTCCATATCTGTTGCTCCCCTGATCCCACACACTACCGCTTCTACCTCCTCATGCCTTGCTTTGTAAATATCCTATCCCCCTCCCTGGTGAACACCGAGGCGAAGTACTCGTATAATACCTCCGCCTGCTCCCTTGCCTCTTCCACCCACCCACCATCTGATCTCAATCTGCCAAGTTGGCCCTTGTTCTTCTCTGCTCTCTGATGTACCAGAAAAACCTTTTCCCTTCCTGTATCCCTGTGCCAGTCGCTGCTTTTTACTGGACTTTGCCACCCCCACACAACCGGGTGACTTTTCTAGAAGCAAGACAGTACATTTCCATTTCCCTTTCCCCTCTCGATGTTTTGTATTATTTGTAGGCAGCCTTCTTCTCCCTGACTGCTACCTGAACTTCACTGGTCCACCAGCACGGTTTATGTGACCTTGCTCCCTTACGCTTCACCTTAGCGCAGGTCCTGACTGCCTCATGAAGTTCCCGGTTTATGACCTCCCATCTCTTTTCCATGTCTGTCATTGTTGTAATCCCTTTCAAGTGATCCTTGAGAATATTTCCCATGCCCATAAAGTCTCACCCCTGAAATCCACGGCCAGTGTTCTAGATCTCACCCCCATCTCCCCCATGTTAATTTGAAACCAGACAGTAACTCCATTTAGTTTAGGGACAAGAGCATTTGTCCTTGATTTGTAGGTGGGTTTTGTGGCCATTTTTAAAGATATGGTGGGACTGTCAGATAAGCAAACGGTTAATATATTGAAAACAGGCTCTTCCAGTAAGATATTGTGCATTGTTCCTTGTCTTCTACAAAAATCTCTCTGAACTGCAGCAATTAATAGAAATTATTTAGTTTAAGCCTTAAAACAAAAAAAATTGTGTTTCAAGTCTCATTCTAACAGTTAATCTGTAAGCACAAACTCTTCTGTTTGATGGCAGTGTTGAATAAGATTTCTTGGATAAATTTAAGAGCACCTTTTTGTTTTAACAGGTAACATCACTAAAACTACCTTAAAACGTGGGCTCAGTGGAAGGCCCTGACTCTGGATCCCCCCCCCCCCCGAGATTCCCAATGTGACTCCCGCCCACCACACTTAACTGCTGCTACTACCGCTGCCACTCCGTTGCATTCCCTTGTTTTCTATAAGAGCCTAGCTCTGCCCCCAAAGGTTCTGCCACCATCATCAGGTGGAAAAAGTGCGGGCAAATGAGCTGTGTTAGCAGGAGGGGGAGGGGGAAGTGCTAAAGAATATGCAGTTCATGGCACAGTAAACGCACAAAGTCTCTGTGCCTTGCAGTGCAGGCTCTTTCTCTTATCAGCACACAGAATGAATGTCCAGTCCACCCAAGCTGTTCCAGGTAAAGTGCTGTGACAGTTCCCGCCTGACCCTAGAGGAGAAGAAATGAGCCTCCCGAAATGCAAGTTAAGCCCCTTGTGCCAGGAAAAGTAGCCAGTAGGGAGAGGTGAAGCCATGCCATCTGTCTAATGGAGACTGCGGTTTCTACCAGTCTGGAAGCCACCTCATTGGCATTTTAAGAAGTCCTCAACTAGTGCTGTGCCACCTCCAGATCCCAGGTAGAAAGGTCAATGAACTGCCTGACTGTCTCACTTGGTGGCAATTTAACTAACAGGCTATATAGCACCTGATGGGGATATTCATTAGCTCTTTGCAGCAAGGGGTGGTTCCCAAGGACTGGGAGATGGCGGATGTAGTTCTGCTACACAAGGGAGGGGACAAGGAGCAGTCAGGAAACTAGACACCCATCAGCCTTACCTCTATGATAGGAAAACTGATGGAGACACTAGCTGAAGAGGACCTAGCGGAATACATGGAGAACAATGGGTTTCAGGATAGTAAGCAAAATGGGTTTGTGGCAGGGAGGTCTTGTCAGACCTACATGATAGTAATATCTGACTGGGTAACCAGGGTAGTGGACAAGGGGCACACAATAAACTTTCTGTACTTCTTCAGCAAGGCATTCAATTTGGTGCCACACAGAAGGCTACTGAAAAAGATAGGGGATCTGGGTACAGCTAGGGAAATAGTAAAATGAATAGGGAGTTGGTTGGAGGGGAGGCAGCAGAGAGTTGTGGTGATCAGTGGAAGGAGAGGTCACCAGCGGTGTACCGTAAGGATCTGACCTAGGCCAGTCCTCTTCAATATGTCTATCAGCAACACAGGAGAGGGAATCCAGGGCAGGTTGTGTATATCTGCAGATTATACTTAACTCTGTGGTAGAGTTCACAACATGGAGCAGATAAGAGAATTACAGAGAGACCTGCAAAGGCTAGAAAACTGATCCAAAGTCTGGCAACTGAAATTCAATGCCAAGAAGTGCAATATGAGGTACTTAGGAAACAAAACCCCAGAACAGAACACTGGATGGGAGGGTCTGGCTGGACACAACCTCAGAGGAACAGGACCTAACAGTCATCATCAGTGACTCCCTTAAACAAACCAGCCAGTGTAAAAAAGTCTTCAGCAATGCTAACAAAATGTTAGGGGGCATTAGGAAAGATTCAACAGTAGGAAGCAGGAGGTATTGTAACCTCTGTACGGGTCACTGGTAAGGCCACACCTGGTGTACTGAGCCCAGTTCTGGAGTACCCAATTAAAAAAGACAGCAGCAGGCCAGAGATGGTTCAATGCAGGGTGACCAAGATAATTCAGGGCCAGGAAGGCAGATCCTAAGAGGATCGGCTAAAGGTGCCAGAACATGCATGCATCTGAAACTAGAGGAGATATGACTGAGACCTTCAAGTTCCTGAAAGGAATAAACAAGGTGAACTGTGAAGAGCTATTCATAGAATCATAGAAATCTGGTGGCAGAAAGGACCTCTCTGGCCCATCTAGTCTGCCCCCACTCATCACCTTTGTCAAGGTACAACCCCTTCCACCCACTGGTCAACCCCTTATGTCTGTCCCATGCCCTCTTGAATCCTTCCACCATTTCGGCCCCCACCACCTCCTCTGGTAGTCTGTTCCAGGACTCCACCACCCTCTCCATGAAGTAACATCCCCTCACATTGCCCTTAAATCTTCCTCCTTCTAATCTAAAACTATGACCTCTAGTTCTATCATTTCCTTCCTTGTAAATAAGCTCCCCTTCCCTGCCGTATTAATCCCCTTCATGTACTTAAATGTTTCTATCATGTCCCCCTGCTCCTTCTCATCTCCAATAGGTACAGATCCAATTCCCTCCAACTCACTTCATAGGGCTTCCTCTCCAAACTGAGCACCATCTTAGTTGCCCTTCTCTGAACCCCTTCAATCCAGTCTATGTCCTTGCATAGGTTAGGTCTCCAGAACTGAAACCCCATACTCCAGGTGAGGTCTCACTATGCTTTTATAGAGAGACATCAGTACCTCCCTCCTTCTGCTAGTTATGCCCCTCCCTATGCATGCCATCATTCTATTTTCTTTGCCCACCGCCTTGCTGCATTCGCTGCCCACCTTAAGGTTGTTTAAAATTATAATTCCCAGATCCCTCTCCTGCTCCATTGGCCTAATATTCTCCCCCACCCCAGTGTGTAAATACTTTGAGGTTTTTGTGCCCCATGTGTATTACTGTACACTTTTTGGCATTGAATTTCAGCTGCAATGTTTCTGATCACCTTTCCAGAATCTTCAAGTCCTTCCTCATGGCCTCCACCCCCGGGTGTCCACCCTACTGCAGATCTTCATATCATCTGCAAATAGGCACACCCTCCTCCAGTCCTTCCATTATATCGCTAATATAGATATTAAAAGGATGGGTCCTACTACGAACTCCGTGGACCCTGCTCATCACTCCTTTCTCCCTGGAATGCACCCATTTACCACTACCCTCTGGTTTCTGCCCTTCAACCATTTTTTTCACCCACCTAGTTATTTTCTGTCCCACCCTTAAGTTTTCTAACCTATTCACCAGCCTTCTTACCTATTTACCACAGTCACAAGTGGAGGTTAATGGGGAAGATTTAAAAGGATGTGAGGAAGTATTATTTTACAGAAAGCATGGTTGAGCCATGGAATGGTCTGGTAGCAGAGGTGGTGGGTGCCCTAACCATAAACATCTTCAAACACAGCCAGGAGAGGACTAAGGGTATTGTACTTGCTCAGCAGAACAAGGGAGGCGGAAACACCAACAACAAAAGAGGGATTAGAGTAAGCGTGGACTGCACAGAGACAATAGATCTCGGGGTATGATGTGGCAATATGGGCACACTAGATGGACTATCAGTCTTTCTCTGCCATCATCATCTATGTTTCTATGCAACTGCACCCATAGACGATGATGCTAGGTCGCTATTTGTGACTGATGTGCAGAGATGCTCATTAGGGTGTGTGCCAAGGAAAAAGCCTTCCTTCCAAGGGTGTCAGTCTGAGCAGATTCTGCCTCTGAAAGTTGGTCAAGCATGAGGTACCACAGCCCCGATGGGGTCTGCAGCACTTCAAGCACCAAGGAGAGGTGAAGTACCTCACCTATGGACCCTGTGGGTGTGCAACACTACATGAGGAGGTCCATGGAGATGGCTGGATTGGAGAGCGGAGGCCTTCACACTGCCCCAGATGCCTCCTCTATAGCCCTAGGCCAAGGAGGAACAACTTCAGTGTTGATGTTGGGAATTCCACAAAGGACTGCCAGATCACGGCTTGTAGGAGCTTAAAGGTCAAGTTCCTGGGTCATCTTCACAAAGATTTGCTGGTAAAGGGTGTACTTAGCAGAAGAAGGGAGGTGGACAGATTCATTGTCTTTGATGATGATGGAGAAGAGGTGCCTCCTCCAGGCAGGGTTGATGCCAAAGAGAAGGACCTGGACTGGGCCCTGACCCCCATACCAATCATCAAAATCAATGACTCATGCCCAGTTTTGTTCCCATGTTGAGGCCCCTTGGGGCCCATCAACAAGGGCATCTTTTCCAGGAACTGATAAGGCCCCTCTAGAAGGGGTTGAGATTCCAGATCTCTGTGACCTCCTCCTGCACTGCAGAACTGCATTGGGGGCCATGCTCGAGGGAAAGACCTAGCAGAATTGCCCAAAGGGTGTCATCCTACATCCGAGGAGTGCCCTGACTGATGCCCACAGTGGGAAACCCCTCGGTGAGGAGAACAGAGTCATGCAAGTCACACAGGGTCACCCCAGTCCTCACCAGTAGCGGTGACATCCAAAGGCTCTGGAGAAAACTCCATCTCCAGGCCACTTTCCAAACCCAAGTCGGTACCATCTCTTGCACCAGGTTCAAGGTCAGCGACAGCATCAGAGACAGGCTCATCCCTGTCACCATGGCTGGCACCGCCCTCTACATCATGCTTGGTGCCGACTTTGATGCCTTGCCCACAGTCATCCCCCACCTCAGTATCACGGATGATACCAGAGTTGGGGACGTTATCCGGGAATACATCGCTATCAGCACCACACCTGGAGATGGACCCAGGACCGGCACCATGGCCACTGCTGCCTCTGTCACCACGAACAGAGTTGTCACCTTACTATGGATGGTAAAAACATCTAAATTGACAACACTGTGGACAACAGCCTTGGTACTGATCTCTCTCTTCTGAAACTGCAGTGTCAGGAGGGAACCCAGGGTCATCCTCAGTACCACCCACTGTGTCATCAATGCGAATAGTAACAACAGCATGGGCAATGACATAGAATTATGTCGAGGTGTCCACCAATGTAGACCAAGTGTATAGCTGCAGCCTCACCGAGCTTTTCTGCTTCTCACGGCAGACAGACTGTGGAGAGTTCACAGGCAACCACCCAAAGGAGTTGACTGTCCACCAGACCCATCCACTGGAGTCTCCAATGCCTCAGCATGGGGAGGTCAAAGAGAACTCTGTACTTCCACAGAACCACAGATCTCAGGAAGAGACCCAGGGGAAAGGCCTAATGACCCATTAGTGGATGCACATATGCGAGTCCTGCCTCCATAGGTGAGGATCAGACAACCCCACCTCAACACGTGGTTCTCGAGGGTAAGGCAATCCATGGAGAATTAGGCACTGAATGCATCATTGTCATGCTCTTGCCCAGGTCTGATGCTGGTCCAGTACAGCAACTGCTATCCCAGAGAGGCAACAATGCATAGCAGGCTGCTGTCGGACTCTGCCCCTTTTTTTATCATGGCATCATGGTTAAAGAAAACAAACACAAGTAGCACCGCAAATAAAGAAAAAAATCATGGCGATGCAAATAAAACAGCACTGAGGAGGTGAACTGAGGCACTGTATTCACACTGTATGCACTTGACTGCAGGAAAAACAAAACTGAGGTTCATGAGGGAGTTGGCAACAGTTATTGGCTGGTGAGCAACACAAAGTGAGGGGTGCACTGACCCAGACTCATAAGTGGGAATCAATGGTTAAGATTGATTCTTGGATAATCTGTTCATGTAAACATATTATAAATCATATTATACACCTTAATCTCAAACAACCTTAAGGTAGGAGACCAATGTAGTAAGACAGTAGATAAAGCTAACAGAATGATGGCGTGCATAGGAAGGGGTATACCAAGTAGGAAGAGGGAGGTGTTGATGCCTTTATGCAAGATCATGGTCAGAACATACTTGGAGTACAGGGTACAGTTCTGGAGGCCTCATTTAAGGAAGGATATAGATGGGTTGGAGAGGGTTCAGAGAAGGGCAACAAAGATGGTGCAAGGTATGCAAGAGAAGCCATACGAGACTGGATGGAGAAAATTAAATATGTACCCTGTGGAGGTTAAAAGAGATAGAGGTGACATGATAGAGACTTTTAAGTATATGAAGGGAATAAATAAAGTGAATGAAAGTAGATTATTCAAAAGGAAAGTAGGAGTTAAAACAAGGGGTCATAATTTAAGATTGGAAGGGGGAAGATTAAAGAGCAATGTAAGAAGATACAGGTTACTCACCTGTAACAGGAGTTCTAGGAGTGGTATATGTTGTTCATCCACACTTATTGGCAGGTTCCTTGCTGCTTTAAATCTTGCCGGAAGGTCTTCAAGCTGGCTCCTCTCACCCACTCTGGGGGTAAAACTCTAGGCTCCGCCCCATGACGCCAGATCTAGCCCGCTGGAAGCAAGGTTGCGCATCGAAGCCGGGGAGGTCAGGTGGGTTGTGTGGATGAACAACATATACCACTCCTAGAACTTCTGTTACAGGTGAGTAATCTGTATTTCTAGGGATGTAGATATGTTGTTCAATCCACACTTATTGGCAGATTCCTAGCAGTTCTCCGGGAGGAGGGAGGCAAGACGAGCACCCCCTACTTAGGGAATAAGGACTGGAGAACCGAGATCCCAAAACCAGCATCCCGGCATGTCTCAAGGTCGATGTGGTAGTGGGTAATGAAGGTGTGTGTTGACTTCCAGGTAGCAGCCCTGCAGATTTCCTGAATAGGGATGTCCCTGGAAGCAGCCACCGAAGCAGCGGTATGGCGGGTAGAATGAGCTCTTATCCCTTTGGGAGGCTCCATGCCCGCCAACCTATAGCAGAGATCTATGCAGGAGGTGACCCACTTGCCTATCGTCCACTTGGCTGCAGGTCTGCCAGCTGCGGCTTCAGCGTAGGTGACAAACAGCTGGCAAACCTCTCCCCGAACTTCGGCCGTCCGCTCCTTATAATAAGAGAGCGCTCTTCTAGGGTCCAGAGTATGGAGCCTATATTCGGCCTCCGAGGTGTGATTTGGGTAGAACACCGGGAGAGTCAACACCTGGTTAAGGTGAAACTCCGACACCACCTTCAAAAGGAATTTCAGGTGGGGGCGCAGGATAACCTTGTCCCTGTGGAAGACCAGATAAGGAGACTCGATGGAAAGTGCTTGGAGCTCTCCCATCCTTCTGGCTGACGTAATAGCCACCAAGAAGGTGGTCTTCCACGACAGGTGAGAGATGTCACACCTGTGCATTGGTTCGAATGGCTTGCCCATGAGCTTAGCCAATACCAGCAGTAGATCCCACAGAGGTGGAGGTTCTCGCACCGGAGGGGATATGTGATCAAGGCGTTTGAAAAAACGCCCGGCCACCTTCTCCTGCGCCACCGACTGCTTTCCGGCCCACGCCTGGTAAGCAGAGATGGCTGCCAGGTGCACCTTGAGGGTCGTCGACCGAAGCCCTAGCTGAGAAAGGGACTACAGGTAGTCCAGAATGCTAGCCAATGAACAGGAGGAAGGGTCCAACACCTTGCCCTGACACCAAATAGAGAATCACTTCCATTTGAAGGCATAGCATTTTCTGGTCGACTCCTTACGGGAAGCCTCAACAATGCTGAGGACCTCGTTGGAAAGACCCAAGGCCTGGAACTCTAGCCGCTCAGGAACCAGGCTGTCAGGTGCAGGGTTTGAAGGTCCGGATGGCGTACCTTCCCCTTGTTGACTGAGATCAGGTCCAGGCGGGCTGAAAGCCGCCTCGGGAGCCTGGAGCTGAGGCTGAGGAGATCTAGATATCAGAACTGGCGGGGCCAGTCTGGGGCTACCAGAATCACCTGCGCCTGCTCCCTCTTCACCTTGAGTAGCACCTTGTGGATCAAGGGGAATGGAGGGAAGGTGTAGAAGAGGCCCAGGGTCCACGGCCTCGAGAAGGCATCCCCCTGCAGCGAGCCCTGCTGAGGGGGGTGGGCATGAAACAGCCTCAGGACTGATTCTCCCTGGAGGTGAACAGGTCCACCTGAGGGATGCCCCACTGGGAGAACAGATCTTGTACTATCTCCAGCAGAGACCACTCGTGAGATGCAGCGCCCATCCGGCTTAGGGCATCGGCCAGACTGTTGGAGGCTCTGCCACAGAGGATGGCTAGGAGATCCGCCTCAGGCTGATCACGAGAGACCAAGTGCGAGAGCCTCCTTACACAAAGGCAAGGAGTGCATCCGCCCTGCCGGTTGAGGTAGTACATGATCGAGGTTTTGTCCATCTGGACCTGGACCACTTGACCCCGTACAAAAAGAGCGAAGGCGATGAGGGCTAGTCGGACCGCTCGAAGCTCCAGCAGGTTGATGTGGCATCAAGACTCCTGAGGGGACCAGAAGCCATGGGCTCTGAGCTCCCCCAGATGAGCACCCCAACCCATCAGAGAGGCGTCAGTCATCAGAGTGACTGTCGGCTCAGGGCAGACAAACAGGATACCCTCCTGCAGATGAGCTGGAACGAGCCACCACTGGAGGCCGTTCCACATCTCCTGGGTCACGGTCACTGGCTGGTCCAGAGGACCGGAGCACTGTGACCATTGGCGGGCCAGCCCCCATTGCAGGGGACGCATATGCCAGAGGGGCCCAATGGAACACGCTGGTGCAGGCCGCCATGAGGCCCAGAAGGCACAGGAAGTCCCGGCAGGTGCAACTGCCCAACCAAAATGACTGGGCAAAGGAGAAAGGACCTCGGCCCTGTCCGCTGGGAGCCGTGGTCTGGCTCGAGAGAGTCGAGCTCTGCTCGATGAACTGAATCACTTGCAATGGCACGAGTTACAACTTGGCCTCATTGATGAGAAGGCCAATCTGAGAGCAGACCTGGAGGGCCAGATCCTGGACCGCCTCCACCTCCAACCTGGAGGCTGCAATCAGCCAGTCATCCAGGTAAGGGCACACTAGACCCCTCGGCACCACAGGAATGCTGTCACCACTGCCATGCATTTGGTGAAGACCCTGGGAGCTGGAGAGGCCGAAGGCATGACCCGGAACTAAAAGGATCCCTCTGCCCTGAAGTGGAGGAATCGCAGGTGAGACGGACAGACTGGGATGTGAAAAACGCATCCTGAAGGTCCAGAGAACAGAACCACATGCCTTGTTCCAAGGATGGAACGATCTGAGCCAGAGTGACCATCCTGAAGGTGCGAGACCTTAGGAACTTGTTCAGGTCATGTAGGTCGAGAATGGGGCGCCAGCCCCCCATCTGTTTTGGGACCAGGAAGTACCTGGACACAAACCCTAGGTCTGGAGGGGGTCCACCACCTCCCTGATCAACTCCTTCTGGAGGAGCAAGGTAATGTCGGCTCGACGAGCCAACAGAGAGGCTGCGGAACCCATTGCCCCCCCGTGGGGTGACGGCTCAATAGGAGGGGGACTGCTTGAATTCCAGAAGCAGACCCCTGCCTACCACTTCCAACACCCAGTGGTCCGTGGTGATAGCAGACCACGCAGAAAGGAAGTGGTGGAGCCGTCGCCCCATGGGGGGAACCCGGGGAGGAGTGACAAGGTTGGGGGCGACACCCCTCAACCCATCACTGGGCAGGCTTGGAGGAAGGGCCGTCCGAGGAGCTGCCTGGACCTTTTTCTCCCAGCTTCCTGCAGGAGGAAGCAGCAGGCTTGGCTTTGGGGTACCAAGTACGAGCCTGCTGGCCCTGATGCTGGTGTTGCTGGGCCGGATGTGCCGCAGGGGCTGAAGGACAAAAGGGCTTACGCTGCTACTGGCAGCCTTTGTTCTTCTGGGCAGATGTGACCGAATCCAAGGTGGCACTGGACTTCTCGATCCATTGGAGATAACCCTCCACCCCGGGTCCAAACAAGTCGGTACCTAGGAAAGGGACATCTGCCAGCTTGTGCTGGGTATCAGCCGTAAAGGTAGAGATCCGCAGCCAAGCTCTGCGGCGCAAGGCCACTGCGGCTGCTACTGACCGGGCACACAAATCAGCGATGTCCAACGAAGTTTGGAGCTGCTGTTTAGCTACCGCCCTTCCCTGATCCCGAACCTGTTTGACCGTTGCTTGAAGGTCAGCTGGGAGATGAGGAATCACCTCATCCAGGGTGCCCAAAAGGGCATGTGAAAAGTGTGCCATCAGAATGGCCAAGCTAGCCTGACAGAGGCCTAGGGAGGAAGCAGCATATACCTTCTGCACTGAGTAGTCCAATTTCTTAGACTCCTTATCGGGCCGTTTGTCCACATCCCGAGCGTTCCCGGAATGCTGGAAAATGCTGTCGGTCACTAACCCCTCCGCAGAGGGGTGCTCCGAGAACCAGAGAGTGAACCTGTAGGGACTGCATACTTTCGAGCCATCCTGGCCGAAGGTGCGGGACAAGATGCTGGCCACTGCCACAGCTCCAGGGCCGGGGCAACAATGGCTTTGGTCACTGGAAAGACCTCCGTAGGGGAATCCTCTCGGTCCAGTAGCTCCGTGAGGAGATACTTGCCCCGTTTTGAAACGGGTTCGAGCTTCATCCCAGTGGACTCTGAGATGAGTCGAAGCATTCCTAAAAACGAGGATGGGCTCTCATCCACCGACTGACCCCCTGTAAACTCCAGGTCAAACAGCCTGGAGAACAAAGAGCAGTCTTCATCAGACTCCGAGGAGTCTGCGAACAGCTGCCGTGCGCCTGAGCCACCCTCCACATGCTGATGTCGATCGGGAGTGAGGGTGACCGACAACCTATGGGGCAAACCCTGACCCAACAGAGAATCCTTGGTCGGGGCCCCAGTCTTAGGTTGTGGAGGCGGAGGTTCCACCACAATGGGTGGAGCAGCTGGTTTCAGCCGAAACTGGTGCCGGTTTCGTCTCCTCGACTACGAGGAGTTGTTTCAGCCGCTCAGGTGACAGCCACTTAATGGCCGGAGAAAGCAACGGAGTCGGCTTATTCCTGGACAATAAGAGCTGCTGCCACATTAAATCCTCGTAGCGCCGACGCAGCTTGCGCCGGAGCCTATCCTTTGAAGAGGATGACGAGGATGAGCAGTGCCGCCACTTTCCATGGTGCCAAGACCAAGACCGCCGACGTTGGCAGGACCGGCTGGACCTGGAAGAGGTCCGAGACTGAGACCTTCGGGATTCCGAGGGGTGGCAGACAGGGACGGAAACGCCTCCCTCAGTTCAGGGACCTTAACTGGGACTCCGCAGAGGGCAATAGGCAAGTCCTCGGTTTCTACTGGGGAACCGTGAAGTAGGGTTGTCAGTATCACCAGTCGACGAACCATCCGACGGGTCGAGAAAAATATCGACTGCGTCGACGGGTGTCTCGGCTGGCTGACCTGACAGGGACACCGTGAAGAAAGTGGATTTAGCCGCAACCTCGACCGAAGTCGAAAGTCAACCATCCAGTGAAGGGGATCTCTCCCGCTTCCACGAACGTCGACGGTGGGACTTACCTTTGGAGTCCTTCTTTTTGGACTGACTGGAATGTCCCGATGGTCCTTCTCCCTTGGTGGAGAGGGATTGGCAAAGCTCCTTAAAAGAAGCTGTATATGAAGAGCCCAAGGAGAGCGGGATAAATGCTGCGACCGAGGAGGAAGAAGATGTGGCCTTGGCCGCCTCCTCCTTGAGGGCGATCATCTGCTCCAACTGATCCACGGAACCTGCCGCCGTGGACACCACCCAATGGGCCTCCTTCGACTTGACCGGTGGATACCGTTTTTCAGGGCGCCCCAAAAGAAGTCTAGCAGCGCGGTCCTCCAAGACGGAAGCTGAAAAGGATTTGCACAAATCGCAAGCCTCCGAATCGTGGCTAGAGTCCTAGGCAGTAAAATGCATGGAGTGCGGTCGTCTGGTCATCTTCTGCCCCACAGGCAAATCACTAAATCCGTGGAGTTGATTTGTCCATCGCGAATCCGGCGAGGGAAAGAGAAGACTGATGTCTTGTAAATTTGAGAATAAGTTTCGGATTAACCAAAGAGTGTGGATCCAGGCCTAAAACGCAGAGCGCTAAGGAGGGAACCTGAGCTTCGCAGCAAGGAAGATCTGGCATCATGGGGCAGAGCAGAGAGTTTTACCACTCGGGTGGGTGGGAGGAGCCAGCTTGAAGACATTCCAGCAAGATTTAAAGTGGCAAGGAACCTGACAATAAGTGTGGACTGAACAACATATCCACGTCCCCAGAAATGTTATTTCACTGAGAGGGTGGTGGAACTCTGGATCAGATTACCCAATGAGGTGATGTGTGCAGAAACAGTGGAGGAATTCAAGAGGGCATGGGACAGACACAAGGGGTTGGCTGGTGGGCAGAGGAAAATATCCCTGGGAAGTGGAGAGAAGTAGGGATGGGTGGGAAATGGGTAGACTAGATGGACCAGGATGGTCCTTTTCTGCTGACACATTACTATGATACCTTGTTTAAAAAATGTATTTAAATTGAAAAAAAAAAATTACTTTGCTGAGTATTGGAGAATCCCCGTTATGGGAACTGGACTGTGCCAACTAAACTTAAAACCAGAATTTTAGAACAGTGTACATGAGTCACCATCTTATGATTATAAAAGTACCTGGAATGTTTGGAAAACAACAATCCTGATTGGCTAAGAATGATGTCATAAATTATAATGTAAAAAACACTGCACAAACCGTGTTTGTGACATCATCAACACGGCAATGACAAGGAAACATTAATGCTGTGTCCCTTGTCATCATAATCACACTCATAGGGGAGTCCATCACAGATAAGAACACTGGGAAGAACGATAAGATCTCAGCTGTCATCTAGTCTGTCACATTTGTCCAAGAAGAACAGTTTGGGATGGGCTGTTCAACAAGTCATCAGAGGGCTCCTTCATATTACACATGCATAAAATGTATACTCACCTTTACACTGGAACTCATGGGGATGCCTGAAACAGAAAAGAGCAGACATTTATTATACTTTCTGTCTTCATGTTTTCAGTAAAATGCAGGAAAGAGTCAAATCCTACAGAATAATGATTTATTTCAGCCACTGATGAATTCTAAATGAAGATGAATTATTTCTCAAAGCTCGGTGCATCATCAGCATTTATCTTCGCTTTGGATAGGTCACAAAACAACCTTTAGCCAATGGGATAGGCAGCCTGCACAATACCTGATGACATCACAATGACCTATGCATTGAATAGTGAAAGGAACAAAAACTTCATAAAAATTATTAAAATATTTACAATTTAAAATATGTTTTATAAATCTGACACACAATGGCCTTACTCAGTCTATTCCTTTATTAGTTTATTTATTTATTTAGTTAGTTTTTGTTGACTGGAAAAGAACAGCTAAACAATACTGCCTATTTCCAGGCTCATTTTAGGGGGAGATATAGATGCAAATCAACTGAAATTGAACCACATTAATCTGCTGGTGGTATTTTAGTACATAATATATTTATTTAGATTTCATTACCCAGGTAAGTGCAATAAGCAGTTAAATGACTATTTTCAGGCACAACCTGGGAGATCACATACAAATTGTTTTTACAGAGATAGCATTTACAAAGCAGAACCACATAAGGTGCCATCAAAACAAAACAGTATGGTATACAATGTAACAAGCAATAAAAACGGTATATCTGACAAAGTCAACTAACATAAAAAGCTGAACAAAAAGCAACAAAAAAGTCTCTGTAAAAACTGAACTTACACAAGGTGTGAAAGGGAACATGAAGAATTACATTTTGTTTAAAAAGGTTGTGACCAGCTGGCCTGGTGGCACTAAATGTCTTACTTTGCGCTACACCAGCGACCCGGGTTCAGGAACTGACTCAGGTCATCAGAGTGCCAGCACGGGGGGATGGGTGGCAGCAGAACTGAGTAGCCAGAAGGCAGATCACCTCTCCTCTGGGTGGTCACTGCCCCCCCGTAGTCCCGCTACCACCAGGTGGAGCCTGGTGGCTAACATAGGTGGAGGGGTGAGTTGTAGGTGGGCACCCTGACATACCAGCTGCACATGCTCTACCCAGTACGCGCCCAAGGCAGGGATCGAGACCGGGAGAAAACGGGCAAAATACAATAAAATATAAATACATAAAAGGTTATGATCATAGGGACAGGATTTTCATAACTCACCTGTCACTTTGCCACGAAAGGAAAGAGGGGACTGTGCAGAGGAGGACCAGAAAGGCAGATATTCTGAACAAATACTTTCGCTTGCTGTTCACGGAGGAAGGAGAAGGTGGGGACCACAAAAGTAACAAAAGCTTTGCGGGAGGAAGGTGGACACTAGTCCAACCAAGTAGGGAAATGGGCAGACTAGGTGGGCTGTATGGTCCTTATTTGCCGACTGTTTCTATGTAGTCATTTGGAACAAAGAGTCCTGAAGGGACTTGATAATCTGAAGGTGGGCAAAGGAATGGGGCCAGATGGGGTGCATCCAAGGGTATTGAGGGAGCTCAGGGAAGTACTGGCTGCACCTCTGACAGTTCTGTTTAACAGCTCACTAGAAACAGGAGTGGTTCTGGAAGGCTGCAGGAGAGCGGATGTAGTCCCACTGCACAAAAGTGGTAGTAGGGTAGAAGCTGGCAGTTATAGGCCAGTCAGCCTGACTGCTGAAGAAAAGGACAGTGGAATATTTTAAATACAGTGGGTTACAAGACCCAAGGCAGCATGGTTTCACAAGGGGGAGGTCATTTCAAATGAATCTAATAGATTTCTTTGGGTGGCCAAGGAACTAGATCGGGGTGGAGCGGTGGAAGTGGCCTACCTGTATTTCAGTAAGGCGTTCAACACCGTTCTACATAAAAAACTAGTAAGCAAGCTGGGTAGCTTAAGAATGGGTCCAAAGGTGGTAAACTGGATAAGAAATTAGTTAGGGATAGCGACAGAGGGTGGTGGTAATGGAGTTCACTCCACAGAAGGAGTGTGATCAGTGGGTGCCGGAGGATCAGTGCTGGGACTGGTCCTCCTTAATGTCTTTATAAGTGACTCTGCAGAGGAGCTGGAAGGGAAGGTCTGCCTCTTGGCGGATGACACTAAAATCTGAAATAGTGTGGACACTCCGGGGGAAGGGGAGTGAAAGGATGAGCAGAGACCTGAGAAAACTAGAGGAGCAGTCAAGGGTATGGCAGCATGGTTTTAATGCAAAAAAGTGCAGAATAATTTACTTAGGGCACAGAAACCCAGAGGCAGAGTACAAAAGGGGGGAGTAGTACTGAAGACCACCAAGCAGGGGGTAATCATATTGAATGACCCAATGGTAGCCAGGCAGTGTGGCATGGCAGTAGAGAGGGCAAATGGGATGCTGAGATGCATAGGGAGAATGCAGGCTGTACATCACTGCCTCAGAAAAGAGCCAAATGCAGACCGTCAACACAGCAGAGTTGAAATGGGAGACCCTTACATACATAGAATTTGATGGCAGAAGGAGATCAGAGCTCCATTTAGTCTGCCCTTCCTAACATTAACTCACCTCAATGACCTATTGTCCTAGTGGGGGGGGGGACCTTCTACTTCTGATAAGTTTAGAACCTTCCAGAACCTGTGCCATTTTCTGTAAAAGAACCGTTTCAGAACTTTTTTCAGGTTTTAAAGTTTTGCCATTTTTTTTTTTTTTAACTTTTCTTGATATTAATATACTACTCCAGTAGGTCTTCGTTTAGAAAGAAGGCTGGTGGTGGAAAGATCCAGAAAGAAGGCTGGAGGTGGAGAAAGGACACAGTGAGCCAGAGAGTCTGAATCCTGTCAGGGACTTAAATACTTTTTTCATCTTTTTTTGCAAGATGGGTGTGGCAGGACGCAGATATTCATGGGCAACACTGGTAGCGTGACACAACAGCAATTCAATTTAAAGTTCCAATTTTATTTTATCTTTCTTCGATAGTAGTTTACAACAGGACAGATTTCATACAATGGACTGATCTGGCAGCTTAATCTTCAATTTAGAACAGAAAATAATCACTTCTTTACTCCTCAGAGCACTTCATCACAACACCCTGGAGTTTACCTCCAGACCCAAAAGCAATCTGAATACCTATGCTCATTGTTCAGCTACACTGCAGGGGTCAGGTGACATCTTAACTCCACCTCTTTACCTTGCTTAAAACTCTAAGGGCCAGATATTCAACACTTTGTGCTGGGCAAAAAACGTTTGTGCAGGTTTAGCACGGGATTAGCGTGGGTCAGCTATATTCAAAAGGCCAAATAGCATGGGGAAACTGCATTAGCGCCAGGCAAAATCATAATGTATGCAAGGGGCAAACTGACATGAATACAGGCGCAATTCTATATTCAGCGACTAGAGCTGCACAAAGTGGTTTTGCGCGGCTAGCACAACACGTGGCGTGGTGCACATTACCATCAGGAAAGCTGCATCTTTAACCCTGGGCAATCAGTTTTCGAGTGACTATGGCTTTGCGCGGTGTTTGATCTGGTTTTGCGCACCCTAACAAATAAATATGACACATAGACAAAGTCAAACATAGAGGAAGACAATTGTTAACTGATGGCATCACAATGATGCCATCATCTGCCACCAGTCCCAGCCATGCCAGGTGCAAGTGGTGATCCTGCCCCAGTGGACAGCACAGCAGTGTGGCCATACAGCACACACCTGTGGATCACACTTCTGTGGACACCAACAGATGCCAGCACACACATGCAGCACTGTGGGCATGGAGGATGTTGAGGGGAGAGTGTATGGGTGGCCAGGCTGTGCCACAGGCCAGGTGTGGCCACAAGGCTAGGACACATCATGCAGTGCACATGGGCCATTATTGGGAATACCCCAACACCAGTGTGCCTTTCGGATAATATATGCCCCCCTGTCCACATACTGCACAGAAGTACAACTGCCACAGCACACCAAGCCGGATATGTATATGTCACTGTAAGCATCCCATGCCAGAGGTGCAGCATCTGTGGGTCACACAACAGCGTAACAGTAATGTCCACTGTCAGTAAACACCTGCAGGTTGGGCCTCTCACTGTGTATAGTGCAGTCATCATCAATGCCCTACACACCATAGGCATTGCTGTGTCCACACACTACTGGCCCCCTTGCTACTGCAGTGTCTGCTGTGCACTGTAGCATGACCTATAGTGTGGCAGCTGCATGCAGCACCACCACCATCTGTGCCTATGCTGTGTTGTCCCAGTGTAGCTGCAGGCAGCAGCGTGGAAGTAGTATTCAAACCTGTATAATTCCCCTAAGTTTATGCACAGCGCCAACACGGCGCAGGTTTGTACAGGGCTATATAGTTAGCCCGTGTAAACTGCATGCAAATCAGGCATAATGAGATGCTAATCTAGATGTTTGCCCACAGACTACCTAAGTAGGCTCATTTGCATGTCACTTTTGAATATGGCAAAGTTTAGCGCCGAGCAAAGGTGTTTGTACCAGGCTAACAGTTTAGCCCTGCGCTAAACCCGCGCAAACAGTTCAGGGAATATTTTACAGTTTTGCACACTGTACTTTCACATACGCTGCTGCCTGCAGCTGTACTGGGTCCACGCATTTGCTGGCACACACATTGGCCACATAGTTCATCTTTACCTACCTTCGCATCGCTGTGCACTGTGTTGCTGTTGTGATTTGCACTTCCAGGTTGCCATATTCAGATCTGTCTTATTCCAGGGCTAAGTTTGCCCTGCACTCCCAGCCCAGTTTGCCCAGCCTCATTTCCATGCTATATTCAGAAGCTGTTTGCCCCGGGCTATTCCTTTTGAATATGGCTTGCTTTGTGCTCTGGGCTAAGTCTGCCCGCCAGGCAGTGTTAATTTAGCCCCGGGGCAAAGTTTTGAATATCTGGCCCACAAGAAAAAATTACTCACCTTAGTAATGTTGTTTCTTCTAATGGAGTCTTGCTGTATTCTGACAATAGCAGTGAGTCCCAACCTTCGAACTGCCCTGGAGATGAAAGAGTTAACTTTCCATGCCAGGCATGGAATGCTGAGCTCGAGCTCAGTTGAGACTCTGTCTGTTGCTGTTTAAACTCAAACCGTCAGATCTTTACGAGCTAAACTCACTGAGGTCCTGTGTGGAAGCTGTAAATCTACACTAGCCAACTGGCTACTAAACATAAAAACAGATTTTTTTGGTCCCAAAACAAAGATTCAAGTCAGGAGACCCAAAAAATTAATAAACACAACACCCACTCACCCAAAGAAAAAAGGGGATGATAACAACAAGGTGGGGCACCTACTGAGTGCCAACACTGCCACTGCCCACCCACATCCCAAAAACAGAGGTTCTGAGAGGGGAAGGCGGGGGGAGGTCAGAATACAGCAAGACTCCATTAGAAGAAACAACATTACTAAGGTGAGTAATTTTTTCTTCAAACAACATGAAGTCTTACTGTATTCTGACAATAGCAGACTACCAAGCAGTACCTCCATGGAGGAGGGACAGAACCTACTTAGGAAATAGGCTCTGAAGCACAGCTGTGCTAAACCGAGCATCACTCCTAGCCTGGATATCCAGGGAGTAATGCTTGGTAAAAGTGTGAACTGTTTTCCAGGTAGCTGCTTGACATATCTCTAGAATAGGAATATCCCTGGCAGCAGCCAGGGAAGCAGCTGTACCTCTGGTAGAGTGAGCCCTCAGGCCTGAGGGTGGAACCTTACCCAGTTTTTCATAGCAAAATTGAATGCAAGAGACAATCCACCTGGCAATGGATCTTTTAGTGGCAGGTTTTCCCTTACCAACCTCACCATAAGTGAGGAACAGTTGGAGGGAGTCAAACCTGTGACCCTCGGTACGTTCTATGTAGTAGCTAAGGGCTCTTTTCACATCCAAACTGTGCAGTCTCCTCTCACCAGAGGAGGAATGGTCAGTGAAGTACACAGGAAGGGACATAGATTGGTTAAGGTGGAAGTCTGAAACCACCTTAGGTAAAAACGTCCTGTTAGTCCTGAGGACCACCTTATCTCTGTGGAAGGAGATAAAATCAGGCTCCACTGACAGGGCTTGTAACTCACTTATGCGCCTGGCAGAGGTGATGGCTACCAGAAACACAGTTTTCCAAGTCAAGTACTTACGCTCTGCTGAGGACAAGGGCTCAAAAAGGGGCTGCATAAGCTAAGCAATGCAAACGTTAAGGTCCCAAGCAGGGGCAGGGTCCCTGAATGGAGGACTGGTATGAAGCAATCCCTTGAAAAACTTAGAGAATACAGGATGAGCTGAAAGAGAAGAGGGCTTACCTGCTGAAATGAAACAGAAACAGCTGCCAGATGCACCTTTAGTGTAGCTGGTCTGAGTCCCAAGCTATTCCAATGGACCATGTAGTCAAGGACTGTGGGCAGATCAGCAGACTCTGGGGAAATATGTTCCTAGCACCATATGGAAAATCTTTTCCACTTTGAATTATAGGTAGTTCTGGTGGAAAGTTTCCTAGAAGCCTTCAGAATATCCATTACACCCTGGGAGAGGTGTAAATCAAAAAACTCTAACTCTTCAAGAGCCAGGCCTTGAGATTGAGAGATTTGAGGCTCGGGTACCAAGCCCTCCCCTGAGCACAGGTTAACAGGTTGTAATTCCTGGGAAGAGACAGGGTAAGATGGACTGCTAAGGACAACAGGAGAGGATACCAGTGCTGTCTGGCCCAGTCTGGAGCAATCAGGATCACTTTGCAGGGTTGAGACCTGATTTTGACTAGCACTTCGAACAGGAGAGGTAAGGGGGAAAAGCATACAGGAACTTCCCTTCCCAACTGAGAACTAAGGCATCCAGGGGGACTGAGCCCAACACTGGGGCCTGCAGCAGAAAAGGGAAGTTGGTGATTGTCTGGGGCTGCAAAAAGATCTATCTGAGGGTGCCCCATCTGAGAATATCACCTCCAAGACCAGGGGATCCAGTGACCATTCGTGATGGCCCTGAAATATCCTGCTGAGAGCATCTGCCAGGACATTGTCCTTGCCTGGGAGGTGTACTGCTGTGAGGAGGTGTTCAGGGAATAAGCCAGAGACCACAACTTCATTGCTTCTGTGCACAAGGCCGTAGACCGAGTGCCTCCTTGTTTGCTGATGTACCACATTGTGGTGGTATTGTCTGTTCTGATCTGAATAACTTTGTTCTGAACAGACTTGGAAAAAGCTTGAAGTGCTAAAAATACTGCTCTGAGTTCCAACAGATTGATGTGAAGCAGAGATTCCTGAGGGGACCACAACCCCTGGGTGGTGAGGTCACCCAAGTGAGCCCCCCACCCCAAGAGGGAGGCATCTGTAGTAAGGATTAAAGAGTGAGACTGAGTGACAAAGGGAACTCCTTGTCTCAGATTGTTCTGATCCTGCCACCACTGCAAGGCCTGGATCAGGGTTCGAGTCACTGGGATCAACTTGGTCAGTGGGTCCTTTTTCTGGGACCAAAAGGCCCTCAGATGGAACTGAATGTCACTCATCTGAAATCTTGCTCCCTGCACCACTGCTGTAGAAGCAGCCATGTGCCCTAGGAGCTGCAGAAAATGCCTTGCTGGTCGAGAGACCTGTAGGGTGAAAGAGGAGGCCAGTGTGATAAGGATCCTTGCCCTGTCCAGGGGAAAGAAGGCTCTGGCCTTTTCTGAATCTAGCTCTGCGCCTAGGAAGGTGAGGAGCTGAACAGGCTCTAGAACTGACTTTGAAAGATTCAGAAGGAAACCCAGAGAGGTGAGCAGTTGCTGAGTTATCTGTAGGTGTGACTTGACTTGGTCTGGGGACTGGCCTACTATGAGCCAGTCGTCCAAGTATGGGAAGATGGCAATCCTTTGCCTTCTTAGAGAAGCAACTACTACTGCCAGGCATTTTGTGAACACCCTTGGAGCAGAGGTTAGACTGAAGGGCATTGCTCTGAACTGGTAATGGCCTGAGGGCAGCTTGAACCTGAGGCACCTTCGATGGGCGCTTCTGATGAGAATACGGAAATAGGCATCCTTGAGGTCCAGGGAAACTAGCCAGTCCCCTGGCCTTAGAGAGGGTAGAATTATTCCCAGAGTCACCATTTTGAATTTTGGTTTTAAAAGGTGCTTAAGTATCTGAGATCCAGGATGGGCAGCCATTCTCCTGTCTTTTTTGGGGTAAGAAAGTACCTGGAGTACAAACCTTTGCCCTCGTGTAGGGGTGGAACCCTTTCCACAGCTCTGACAGCCAGGAGGGAAGAGACCTCTGCCTCTAGGGCAAATGCCTCTGAGGGATTTGCAGGGAAGGATCTGGTTCTCAGCTTTGGGAATTTTTTGAAGCTGAGAACCAGTCCCTGGCTTACTACTTCCAGGACCCACTTGTCTGATGTTAAAGACTTCCAGTCCTGGATAAAGTAAGCCAGTCTGCCCCCTACAGGTAGTTGAGAATCGGCCCTGGCAAACCCATCAGGGTGCCTGTTTAGCAGGGGGTTTTGGCTGAGGGGTGGAAGCAGGTCTGCTTGTACCCCTTCTGCCTCTCCCTCTAAAGAACCTCCTCTGAGTATAGGCAGAAGAGGAGGCCTGGGCTTGGTAGAAAGGCCTATGAAAAGGCCTGCCCCTGCCCCTGGGATGCTGCCCCTGAGGAGTGGCCTGCCTTTCCTTGGCCTGTGCACTCCTATAAGTGGTCCTATATTCGTCCATTTTCTTCATGTAATTCTCTGTTTGCTCCCCAAACAGGGAATTACCCACAACAGGAAAATCCATGGCCTTAGTCTGGGTATCCTGTGACAGGCTAGTACATCTGAGCCAAGCCATTCTACTGGGGTGCCACAGATGTAGCCATGACTCTAGATGACACATCATTGGAGTCCACTGCAGCATGGAATTGCACCTTGGATGCCTCGATACCATCAGCAGCCACCTGCTCCAGCTCCTTGGCAAGCTGGCCAGGGACCTGTTTCGCTAAAGCCATGACAGTGTCCCATCTGGATTTTTGATACCTAGCAGTACAGGCCATACAGTTGGCCTGTCTGAGTCCTGCAGATGCTGCCATGTACTGTTTCTTTGCCATGGCATCAATCCTCTTTGGATTCCTTGTCTGGGGTGGGGTGTAGCCAAGGAATATTTGCTCTTATCACAGGCTGCAGCCTGCACTACCCCAACATGGCTGCATTGTTGTGTAAGGAACTCCGTATCTGAGCCTGACAATGTATACCTCTTGCCCATTCTTTTATCCACAGGAGGTATAGTATTAGGAGTCTTTAAAATCTTAAATGTCTGCTTCCTAAAAGATTTGTGTAAGGGAATAGACAGCCTCCTAGACTCTGGGATATCCATCATTTCCACATAGTCAGGCTCCTCCTGGTCATCCACAGCTTCTTCCATAGGAAGCTGGAGGATTTCAGCCACTTTTTTATAAAACATGAAATGGGATGGGGACATAAAGCCTAGGAGGAGACACTCCTGAAGGTCTGTCTGGGGAGATGTCCGGGTCAATGGGCACATCCAGACTTTCAAAACCACATTCACTTTCCTCATACTCCTCTTCCTCCTCCTCCGGTTCATAATATTCCTCTAAATCATAATCTTGAACCGGTGAACCGGCCGAACCGAGCGCCTCCCTGATGGTGCCGGTTCGGTCGGAACCGGGGAAAGCGACTGCACAATTTTTATCGCTTTGGCTATTTCCTCAGTGGTTGGAGAAGAAAGTTTGGATCCACACCAGCTGATTTTTCTTTTCTTGTTCTCTTAGCTGGAACCGACTCCTCAGAATCGGTTCTCCTTTTGCTCGAAGAAGTTTCGCCCTGGTCAGAGGGCACTCCTTCTGGTTCGGTTTGAACCGAACCGGGCTGGCCATCCGGTTCAGCGGACTTTTTGGCCTCTCTTTCCCTGAGCCTACCAACTCTCTTCTCTAGGGTAGCTGCAGGAAAATTTTTACAAATCTGGCAGTCTGCATTGAGGTGGTCAAACCCCAGACAATAAACACAGGTGGTGTGGGGGTCAGCCTTAGCAAAGACTTCCCCACACACACTGCAGTGTTGAAACCCAGTGGGCCCGGGTTTTCTTTTGGGTTTCTCAGACATTGTGCCAGTCCTAACCAAACTTACCCTTTTAATGGCAATCCGCCAGGCAAGACCCTCTTATGGTTCCTGACCGTATTACGAGTCGTGGAAAAAACGTAATAAAATCCGTTTTTTTTTAAGAACCGATAAGAACTGGTAACCACACACTAAAAGTACAGATAAAGATTTTTTAAACAACTTGATCGGTTCAAACCGAACCGATGAACCGTTTACAAGTTCCACACAGAATAGAAAATAATATAAACCTATCCAGTACTCACAAATACCACAGACAGAGACTGAACCGACAGGTTACGGTTTAAATTCGGTCGACAACCGAGAAAAGCTGTACTTTAACTGACAAATTAAACCGAGCAGAAGGAGAAATCTCCGGAGTGACTGTTCAGTGAGGAGGAGTAAAGAATCTGATGGTTTGAGTTTAAACAGCAACAGACAGAGTCTCAACCGAGCTCAAGCTCAGCATTCCATGCCTGGCATGGAAAGTTAACTCTTTCATCTCCAGGGCAGTTCGAAGGTTGGGACTCACTGCTATTGTCAGAATACAGCAAGACTTCATGTTGTTTGAATCTTTATTTTCAATGGGTTTATTTTATTTACAACAGTCATATACCTTTAAATTACCATTACACTATATCTACTAGCATAGAAGTAAATTACATCCTTTTTAAGAGTTTTAATCATTGTTTCTGGCGTTAGGAAGCACTACCCCTTCGAGCAGCTGTATAAATAGATTTAGATAGTGGCAAGGCCGGCTCTTAGAGAAGCGCTGCAGCGGGAGGAAGACAGAACCCAGAACTCTGAAACGCTGTAAAAGACAGAAAATTCCTTGTTCTATAGAAAGCTTAGCAATAGCCCCAAAAGTACTCCAATTCAGCTCCGGAGGGTAAGCAGACTTGAAAAATGTAATTTAAAAGTAGCAAACTTCACTCGGGGCCAAATTATAAGGAAAAATACCTTCACGACTGTGCGCACGTTCAAGCGGGTCTAGCTTTACCAGCGCTCGTGTTCGCACAGTCGTGCAGAAGCTCTTCAGCAAACTTGCTGAACAAAACCACATCTTTTCAGGAGCTCCTGCCAAAAGACAGGGCAGAGAACAGGAAAAAGAACCAAGAGGTTCTTAACATTATTTGCAAAGCATGCAAAGCACAAGCAAGCCCAATTCCCGACGGCTAACATTTCAGCCCGTCGGCATACATTTCAATTTGGCCAATGGCCAAAATACTTTTTAACCCAAAAAAGGGACAAAGAAAGGGGTTTCTGATAAGCGGCAAATCAGACAGAAATGCCGTTCACTTATAAAACAAGAGCAAAACGTCTATACATCAAATGGATTAAAACATTTGCAGAAATACTAACAAGCCCACAGAAACACCGCAGGGATATTACTTTTACACAGCAGCCGTTAGTTTCTTTTGCTTCACTCAGACTGGCGTTACAAAGCGCTGCCCAGCCCAAAAATGCTCCGACTTTTATTTATTCTACTCTCTACACAAAGCTAGCTACAGAGTTAATAATATCCTTATAATAGTTTATTTTATTCTTAGGATGACGGTTGAATTCGAGCACACTACCATAATAGGTTCATAGGTTCATAGAAGAGTATGAGCAACGTAGGCAAATGTAAAGGATGCCCATTAATGTGCTCGCCACCCATATAGCCTATGGGTGGAAGTCAAAACTTTTTGTCACCCATATATTTGTCTAATCTCTGTTTAAAAGTACTTAGATTAGTACTATTAACAACAATTTCGGGTAAGTTATTCCACATTCCCACAACTCTTTGTGTATAAAATAGACTCCTTTTAGTGGATATGAATTTTTTTCCAATGAGTTTATATCCATGGCTCCTAGTCGACTTTACGTTGGAAGCTGTAGTAAGTCCAATTGTTGTTTTTAGGTAATCATTTTTTAAAGTTTGATATACTAAAACTAAATTTCCCCTTATTTGTCGATATTTAACAGAAAATAGTTTTAGTTTTTTTAATCTATCTTCATAACTTTTATTACGTAAAGTTGTAACTTTCTTAGTAAATTTACGCTGAACGTCCTCAGCTAGTTTTAAACCCCCAATTGAAGTTGGTGCACAAAATTGGGAGCAGTATTCCAAGTGGGGACGTACCAAACTGGTGTAAAGTGGTATAATAACATTCGAGTCTCTGCTTTTAATATTTCTTAAAATTGAGCCAATTATTTTGTTACATTTTTTAACTTTGATTATATTATTTCTTTCAAAGGTTAAATTATTTGAGATTATAACTCCCAAATCCTTTTCTTCCGTAATACTTTTTAAATTAACATTGTTTAGGGAACAGTCGTAAGCCATGTTATTTTTGCCCAGATGTAAAACTTTACATTTGTCAACATTAAAAAACATTCCATAAGCTGTTAGCCCAGTTAGATAAGTTATTTAGATGTTTTTGTAGTAAGCACTTATCACGTAAGGTGCTTACCAAACTACCCATTTTACAATCATCAGCGTATTTTGAGACCCATATCTTATCAGTTGTAGGCATTGTAGAAACCATAATATTAAATAATATCGGACCCAGAACAGAGCCCTGGGGAACACCACTAGTTACTATACCCGCCTCTGACAGGTGACCCTTCACTGATACCTGTTGTGATCTGTTATCCAGCCATGACTGTATCCAATTTATAATAATAGGTTGCAACTTAATTTTGACCAATTCCTGTAATAACATTTTATGTGATACTTTGTCAAAAGCTCTGGAGAAATCCAAAAATATCACATACACCGGAATTCCCATATCTAAAGCAGCACTCACTGGTTCAAAGAACTGTAGTAGATTGGACAAAACTGATCTCTCAGTCACAAATCCATGTTGAAAGATATCAACAATTTTATTCCTTTCCATAAAGCCTCTCCCTTACAGCCTCTCTATCTGCAAATGTGCATAAACACATCTTCTCAATTTCAGGTAGAAAAAAGGACTGTTGCAACTATGCTACAAAATAATAATATACAGAAACCCATTATAACTGCAACCACCCTTCATTTATTTGCTTTTGGAGTTTACCCCAGGAATTTTCTTACCATAAGGGCAATAAGAAAAATATCTAGTACAAATTATGAGGCACCCCAATCCATCAAAGAGGCATTCCGTGACACTCCTCCCCGCCTAAGAGGGCAACCATTTATTGGTTGTCCTACTTCCAATCCTCTTAAGGCCAAGGGGGTTGTGAGCCCGGCCCACCCACACCTTAGAGCTCCACCCCAGGGTCCCATAGCAGATCAATCCTATAACAGATACTGAGATTTTAACAAAACAACACCCTGGGCTTACATCGATACTACAAGGAAGTAGTCACAATGACCATTTATACTAACAGCCTCCCTTTTAAACATTACTTTTTACCTTTTCAGAAACAGAAAACAACGTTAGAATAGAGATATAGAAAGAAAGAAAAAAATGGCTTCGGGCGGCCAACCCCCCCAGTCGTAGAGAAGAAAAGAAATATAACCAAGTTCTAGAATATAAAAATACAAATTAAATATATGTATTCCTTTAGTGAAATTAGACCAAGTCTCTACCCTTATTTAACTTGTCTTAATCAATTACCTTGCACACAGAGTACTGGTAACCCCATTGTACTCATACCATATTTTAATTTGACGAATTGTTTCCATTCAATGCCCCTTTTCCTATCTATCTTCTTCTCTATTCAGACAGCATTCCCTAGCATGGGCATTCCCAATTTTCCAACAATTCACCTCCACCGTCCCATTTACTTTTCTCCCAGTAAAAGGTCAGAATTACAATACCTAAGGTAGGATACCCCCAAACTACCTTATCTTAGTAGAAATATTTTGGGCACCTACCATCTAGCACCCTTGTTTCTATATGAAAGTTTCCCCTTTCTCCAGGGTAACCACCTATTGCATTTGTCATCCTTCTGGGTTATACTTTTCCCATATTTTCCAACATGTCTCTTGAGTTCCTATAAATACACTGCCACCTATCGATATATTCCAGGCCAGTGGTAATAGGGAACTAAACGTTCCAAAACTTCCCCATGATCCAAACACTCACTTCCCTTACAAATTTCATCAAGTACCTTTTCTCTATACTTGTAAGGTACTACCACCCTTGCTTTTACCTGTTTAGTGCAAAGGTTTGGTTTCACATGGTAGAGGGTATGCCCCTTAACCTCAAACCACCATAAGGGTTTATTGTTCTCATCCATACTTATCTTTCCATTATTTTGAATAGCATATTTACTGAGCTGTATAATCTCAGGATCCCCTGCCTGTAATATACCCCAGATAACAGTAGACAAATCACTTTTAATTTCATGACAGAGTTTGCTACAAGTCCCTTCAGTAATTATTGCTTCATCTGTTTTGACCGTTGGCTTCACCCCAAAGTCCAAAACAGTCTCACCTGGGGACTTATTTGTTGTCTGCCGTCCTTCATCATTGACCCAATATATCTTATCAAATAAGGGCAAGACAGGGAGTTCCAAACATGTTACACAATGCCTCTCTGCCTTCACCCCAAAGTCCAGAACAGTCTCACCTTGGGACTTATTTGTTGTCTGATTTCCATCTTCTATCCAATACATTCCTTCAAACATAGGCAAAACGGGAGTTCATCACCTACTGTATAAGGTATCTCTTCCTCCTCTCTTATAGGATCTACAGGGTTAGTCACTTCTCCAGATGCTACCTGTCATCTCAGTATTTCTTGGTACCGTTGCTCAGCATTCCTGCATCGACTCTCTGCCTCTATCCAACGATCAAACAGCCATCGTAAAGCATCCAATTGGTCACTCCTCTGGCTAGCCAGGGTTTCATTGTGGCTCCTCATCCTCAGCTTAGCCTGTTCAAACAAGGCCTCACCATCTTTCCATAACCATCACTCAGCTGGCTCCATCACTGAAACAGTTCCTCTCACCAGCAGCAAATTAGGAATATCAGGTCTGCTGTACTGTCCTGCTATACTCACTGCCCACCAGACCTTACGCAGGTCACAAAGATTCCACCACTGCCACCATATGTGGTAGGTCGCAGATATTCGTGGGCAACACTGGTAGCGTGACACAACAGCAATTCAATTTAAAATTCCAATTTTATTTTATCTTTCTTCGATAGTAGTTTACAACAGGACAGATTTCATACAACGGACTGATCTGGGAGCTTAATCTTCAATTTAGAACAGAACATAATCACTTCTTTACTGCTTAGTGCACTTTATCACAACACCCTGGAGTTTACCTCCAGACCCAAAAGCAATCTGAATACCTATGCTCACTATTCAGCTTTTATACACTGCAGGGGTCAGGTGACATCTTAACTCCACCTCTTTACCTTGCTTAAAACTCTAAATCTTTATTTTCAATGGGTTTATTTTATTTACAACAGTCATACACCTTTAAATTACCATTACACTATATCTACTAGCATAGAAGTAAATCACATCCTTTTTAAGCGCTTTAACCATTGTATCTGGCATTAGGAAGCACCACCCCTTCGAGCAGCTGTATAAATTGATTTAGATTGTGGCCGGCCGGCGCTTAGAGAAGTGCTGCAGCGGGAGGAAGACGGAACCCAGAACTCTGAAACGCTGTAAAAGACAGAAAAGTCCTCGTTCTATAGAAAGCTTAGAAATAGCCCCAAAAGTACTCCAATTCAGCTCCGGAGGGTAAGCAGACTTGGAAAATCTAATTTAAAAGTAGCAAACTTCACTCGGGCCGAATTATAAGGAAAGATTCCTTCACGACTGTGCGCACGTTCAAGCAGGTCTAGCTTTCCCAGTGCTCGCATTCGCACAGTCGTGCAGAAGCTCTTCAGCAAAATTACTGAACAAAACCACATCTTTTCAGGAGCTCCTGCCAAAAGACAGGACAGAGAACAGGGAGAAGAACCAAGAGATTCTTAACATTATTTGCAAAGTATGCAAAGCACAAGCAAGCCCATTTCCCGATGGCTGACATTTCAGCCCGTCGGCATACATTTCAATTTAGCCAATGGCCAAAATACTTTTAACCCAAAAAAGGGACAAGGAAAGGAGTTACTGATAAGCGGCAAATCAGACAGAAATGCCGTTCACTTATAAAACAAGAGCAAAACTTCTACACATCAAATGGCTTAAAACATTTGCATAAATATTAACAAGCCCATGGAAACACATCAGGGATATTACTTTTACACAGCAGCCTTTAGTTTCTTTTGCTTCACTTAGACTGGCGGTACAAAGCGCTGCACAGCCCAAAAACGCTCCGACTTTTATTTATTCTACTCTCTAGACAAAGTTAGCTACAGAGTTAATAACATCCTTATAATAGTTTATTTTATTCTTAGGAAGACGGCTGAATTCCGGCACACTACCATAAAGGCTCTCCCTTACGGCCTTTCTATTTGCAAATGTGCATAAACACATCTTCTCAATTTCGGGTAGAAAAAAGGACTGTTGCAATTATGCTACAAAAGAAAAATATACAGAAACCCATTATAACTGCAACCACCCTTCATTTATTTATTTGCTTTTGGAGTTTACCCCAGGATGTTTCTTACCATAAGGGCAATAAGAAAAATATCTAGTACAAATTATGAGGCCCCCCCCAATACATCAAAGAGGCACTCTAGACAATGGGAACTCAGTTGAGTATGATTTATGGAGTGTGGAGTGAAGCAGTAAATTATATGAGAAGTAAATTTAGCCAAGAACAATTTTTTTCCTTTTTTCTATATTCTCTTTCTCTTCCAGTTCTCCCCAGCAGCCCCTATCTGATTGACCACATCCAGCCCCATCACCCGGCTCCTCCAGGACTTGCCTTGACTGCTGTCTTCTGCCACAGGACTGTGGTTGTGCCTGGCCACCAGTGCGGAGCCTGTGGTGGTGGTGGTGGTGGGGGGGGTGTTCATCATCTTTGTTGCCTAGGGTGTTTTTCCATAATTTTTCCCTCTTCCCCCATTGGTGGGGAACAACACATCAGCACGCACACGTGGAGGTGTACACATGCTGCAGAGTCCTGCAGCACCCTTCCTTCATTGGCATCCCCGACCCATTCTACCCTCAGGCATCCACCTGAGGGAAGTCATCTGGCGGGACTACAAGCCACCCTCCCTGGAAGAGGAGAGCTGTCCTCTGGATGCTTGATTCTCTCCCTCCCCAGTCAACCCTTGCTCACCACCAAACAAGGGTCGATGGTGTGGCAGGAGGTAAAGCACGATGCCTCAGCCCTCTATGCCACTTGGCTGGCCCCTAGTGCAACAATTTCTGAAGGTAAACTGCCTACTGGAATTAAGATTCCCAGTCACTGTTTTGCAGATGTAACATAACCTCTATATTGCAGGAATTGCAACTTGCTTACCTGCACTTCAGTGGCACATTGAATGTGTGTTTGCTTAACAGACAAGGGATCAGTGGTTCATATCTGAGTTGTCTGTTTTGTAATACGGAAACTAACTTGAGTGGCGATTCATGGTAGTGTGGAGTTGGAATAGTAAAATATATGATAAGTAAATTTAGCTAAGAACAACAATTTGTAAAGGTAAATTACCTGCTGGGATTAGATCCCCACTCCCCTGTTTTGCAGGATGTGACATAAGCTCTACATCATAGGAACTGCAACTCACTTACCTGTAGCTCAGTGGCACACTAAATGTGTGTGTTTACTAAGCAAGCAAATAATCAGTGGTTCAAATACAGGTGGACAGAGTTGAAATCTGGGCAGGGACTTAAAGGAAAGCTGTCCTGATTGTATTCTTACGCCCCTGCCAAGCTTACCCTCTGGTTAAGCTTTTAATGTATGTTGCAGCATTTTTATTGTGCCGCAACATAGATTATTTTAACTTTTAAAAAGTTGGAACCCGGAAGTATGGTGTTCGTAGGGAAGGCTCCATTATCTCTAAAGGTGCGGCGATGCACTGCTTGCTTCAATACAAAAGTATTGAAACGAGCAGTGTGTCACCGCACCTTTACAGATAATGGAGCCTCCCCTACACGCACCATACCACCGCCCTCTACTGCATAGCCCTTAACACATTTCTTACCCAGTTTACCACCTTTGGACCAACCCCTAAGCTACCCAGCTTACTTACTAGTCTCCTATGTGGAACAATCTTGAAAACCTTACTGAAATCTAGGTAGGCTATGTTTACCGGTCCACCCTAATCTAGCTCCTTGATATGACCCTCCCCAATGAATCCATGCTGCCTCAGGTCTTGTAACTGACTGAATTCAAGATATTCCACAATCTTTTCCTTCAGTAGTGATTCCATTTATTTCCCACCACCGATGTCAGGCAGACTGGCCTATAATTGCCAGCCTCTTATCTGCTACCACTCTTGTTCAGTGAGACCACATCTGCCATCCTCCAGTCCTCTGAAACCACTCCTGTTTCCAATGAGCTGTTAATACGACTGCCAGAGGTGCAACAGGACCTCCCCGAGCTCCCTCAATACCCTAGGATGCAGCCCGTCTGATTCCATCGCGTTGTTCACTTTCAGATTAGCGAGTCTCTTCAGGATCGTCCCTCGAAAACAGACTAGTGTCCGCCTCCTCCTTCCAATGCTACTGTTATTTTGTTTGGCCCCTCTGCTTCTTCCTCTGTTACACAGAAACATAGAATTTAACGGCAGATAAGGACCACTTGACCCACCTAGTCTGCCCATTTTCCTACCTAACAGATAAGCTGCAGATCCTAGTTAACCAACAGCTTACTTCCTCTTACCCCCCACTAGGACTGCCTTATGTCTGTCCCATGCATTCTTGAATTTTCCCACTGTTCTTGACTCCACAACCTACTCAGGGAGGCTGTTCCATGCATCCACAACCCTCTCCATGAAATAATACTTCCTCACATTACCTCTGAGCCGTCCCCCCTCTATCTTCAAATTGTGCCCCCTTGTTCTTGCACATCTCTTTTTCTGAAAGATGCTACCTTCTTGGATTTTGTTGATTCCCTTGAGGTACTTGAACGTTTCTATCATGTCCCCTCTCTCCCTTCTTTCGTCAAGGGTATACATATTAAGCTCCTTTAGTCTTTCTTCGTATGTCTTCTGGTGCAGACCCTGGACCATTTTGGTTGCCCTCCTCTGGACAGCCTCCACTCTGTCTATATCTTTGCGGAGATGGGGTCTCCAGAACTGCATACAGTACTCCAGGTGGGGGTCTCACCAACTGTCTGTACGGAGGGATAACAACTTCCTGTTTTCTACTATTGATGCCTCCCTATGCATCCCAGTATCCCCCAGCCTTCCTTACTGCCTTCTCATTAACACTGAAAAATGTATTTGTACAGGATGTCTGCCTTTTCCTGGTCCCCATCTGCACAGTTTCCTTCCCTTTAACCTTATAATCTCACCCTAGTCTTCCTTTTGCTTACATAGCTAAAAAATGTCTTCTCCCTTTCGTTACTGCTTGGGCTGTTCTCTCTTTCATTTGCGACTAGCTTCTTATTGCTCTCTCTCTGCTTCCCTTTGGCTCCGCTGGATACACTTTCCTGTCCTCTTCCTTTGTGCCTCCTTATATATTCTGAAAGCTACCCTTTAGCGTTCATCTTTTCTATCACCTCTTTTGAGAACCACAGTGGTCTCTTTTTCCTCTTGCTTTTGCTTACTTGCTTGTCACAGAGGTTTGCTGCCCTTACTATAGCCCTTTTTAGCTTCACACACTGTTCCCCTCCACCCCATCCAGATCATCCCTCTGCCAGGTTATCCCTGAGGCATTCGGTCATCTTTATAAAATCTGCCCTCCTAAAGTCCAGGACCATTATCCTGGTTTGGTTTGATTCCACAGCCATCCTTATATTGAACCACACTGAACGGTGATCTGTGGTACCCAGGTGGCTTCCCACCTTGATGTCTGCAACACTGTCCCTGTTAGTGAGTACTAGGTCCAGAACTGCCCCATCATAAGTGGGTTCTCTGACAAGTTGCCTGAGGAATGCCCCCTGCAAGGAGTCCAGGATATCCCTGCTCCTAGCTGAAGCTGCAGCTGGCAGGTTCCAATTTACCTCCAGTGGACTGAAGTCCCCCACCAACAGCACCTCCCCCTTTTCTGCCATCTTGCCAATGTAAAATACGTAAAGTAAGTAAATCTTTATTTATTCAGTGCTCAATGCCGGAGGCTCAGGGTGCATTACAAAGAGGTGTACGCTTCACCAGTACCAGTGGCTTCCACCAATACCATATCAAACTCCTCCTTGGTACTGGAGACCTGTAGGTCATGACAGTATGAATAGAGGCTACATTCCCCATTTCTAGGGTGACCCACAGTACTTCTGCCCACCATATTCCCTGAATCTCTGTCACTTCATGCCTTCCTCACATAAAGCAACATACCCTCCTTTCCTTCCCACCTTGTCCTTCCTAAACAGAGTAATGCCTGGTATGGCCATATCCCATTCATGGTTTTCGGTGCACTATTACTTGGTAATGGCCACAATATCCAGTTTGGCCTCTGTCATTATGGCTTCTGGGTTCAGAGTCTCATTTCCTAAAGTTCTAACATTCACACACAGACTCTCAGCATTCGCGCACATGGCCTTCCAGATTTCATTACAATTTGAACAGGTAAATCGCCTGCTGGGATTAGATCCCCATTCACTGCAGGTTGTGACTTAACATCTACACCACAGGAACTGCAGCTCAGTGGCACAGCACACTGAATGTGTGTTTGCTAAGCAGGCAAAGGATAAGTGGTCTGAATCCAGGTACTGTATACTATATTTTAATACATGATTACTTCACACTTTACAGAACCATGGCATAAATTAGTGTCGGAGACTTGATTAGCAGCCTTTGCTAATCAAAATGAAAAATGATTAGCAACTGGTCGAAGTTGATTAGCAGTGGGGGGTCCAGAATGTGGGGGAGATGGCAAAAAATAATGAAAAAAAGTGCCATTCATGTATTCCAAGCCCTGCGGTCCTTGAGAAATTCGATTAGCACCTAATGCGAATCAAAAAGTAAACTGATTTGCAATTGCCAGTTTTCAATTCGCAAATTGTGATGCGAACCTGCATATTTTATGCCTTGAGACCTTGTTTGGCACCTTTAGCACCCGCCATTGGTACTTTGATTAGATTCTGTTCCCTTCACTCATGATAGCTTATGAAACATTTTTTGTACTTTAAACTACAGTAAAAGGTTCAGGTAGTTCTGATAAGGTTCAGATATCAAACAGAACTTTTCATGGCTCATCAGAACTTTGCAGAACCTCAGAACCTTTTTGGTTCTCCCATTCCTAGCAGAGAGACTCCGATTACCCACCACTTAGTGAGTATAAACACAGCTCGTGTTTTCCCCAAAGTACTTATTCAGAATCTCCAGTAGTATGCCTAGTAACGAGAAGCAAATCAGTTTAATTAGTTGTATTTTTATTATCATTCAACAGTGAGAGCCCATGCGCCGGGGCAGAGTGCCTTCAAGAGGGAGTGCCAGGCGCTTAGGGCTCTCACTGTTTGGTGATAATAAAGTACAACAATTGTTGTGAACTGCAGTTTGCTTCTCCATTTTTGCTTTGAAGGGCGCCATTGCTTTGAGATATTTGGAGAATGTCAGGTTCATTACCTTGGTGGCGAACTCCTCCTGAGCGTGAGCCCAGTTATTTTGCTAACCTGGACATTACTTATTCATAGGGTTGCCCCCATACTTTTACATACATAGACACTATGGTATTTCAATACCACCAAACATCCCAATAAAAGGTAGAGTCCTGGTCCCCAGTGCTATTATTGTTAAAGAGCTGAGGGGAGGCACAGAAAAGAAAAATGAATAAAAGAATAAACAGAAATATTACAAGCAAGAAAAAGAGACCATTACTCTAACAGCTGCAGATTTTTATCATGTGCTTGCTCCTGTCCCTCGCATGTCCACTGGCAATAGTATTTATTTATTTTTTTTCCAATTATGTTTCTTCTCCCCCAGCACCGGAACTCTCTCGGGCCACTCCGCTCGCCAGATCTGCTCTACTGCCTGCTGTGGACCCCGCCTGCTTCAAAGTCGTTACTTTCTCCCCGGGCCCCTGGCGGTGACATGGGCCCAAGGAGACCGAAGGGGCAGAGGCAGGGAACCAGCATTGGGCATGTGACAGTGGCACTGGGACGACCATTGCCTATCTGGGCTGGAGGGGCTTTTTAGTGATTGTCCCTGAGAACCCTCCACCCCCCTCCGAGCATGACATGCCCTGACGCCATAGCGCACAGCAACCCTGCCGGCATTAGCCATGCTCACCCATAAGTGTGGTCCGCATCCTGCAGTGCCCCCACTCTCCACTGGGGGTTGCTGGGACACCAGACAACCCATCACCCTCCCCCCGGGAGAGGAGAGCAGCCCAGAGGACGCTCAATCCTGTCCCTTCCCTGCCAACTCCCTGTGCCGAGCTCACTCTCGAACTCAGGTCGTCAGCATGGCATGAGGTGTGGTGTCCCACATCTCAACCCTCAGCACCACCAGGCCAGCTGGCAACAGTATTAATATGTGATTTATTGCTGAACTACAATGGTTTATGCGCCATTCCCAAAATAAAATATTCTGAAGGTCAGATGAAAAAGTGCACAACTTTTGTTTTAATTATATATTTTCCTTAACCTGACAGCCGAATAGAACCAAGAGTCAATGGGCAATACACTGCATGGTAGGAGGCATGTGACTAATTGGTATAATGGTGGCTGTTATGCATGAATATTGACATGCTTTTAATAAGAGTTTTAATGATGATTTTTATCCTCCTTCTGCCAAACACCCCCACCATGTCCCCTGAGGAAGCGACTTGTTTTTTTGTCGCTTTTCTCTTTCCTCTCCTCATCTCCAGCTATGCCCACTTCCGCTGACCTCTCCAGCACCGTCATTCAGCTTCTCCCGGAATTACTTCTAATTCCGATTTTCCATAGCTTACCCCCCAAGGTAGGGGGAAATGAGTTCCGCAACAACTGCCGCAGTCCAGATCCGATGAGAGGAGGTGCTGGATCACTGGTGTGAGTCCTGGCGAGGATAGTTTGATCCTGCCTGCCCGGTTTTTCCCATGTTCTGGTCCCATCCCCAAGACACAGGGGCAAGGGTGCACAAGCTCACACACATATGCATATGTAGCATGTTATCTGTCAGCTTGCTCCCCACCCACTAGCTGTTTCCAGCTGCACTGCCACTTGTGGTCACCCAGGTGGCAGTACCGCAGCAAAGCCAGCTGCCCTCCCTCCTGGGGAGGGAGGAGGAGGAGGAGGAGACAGTCCTCTCGGATGCTCAGTCCTGCTCTCCCCTTGGCCAGTCCCTGATAACCAGGCTCCTTCAGAAGCCTGTGTCACTGGCATCAGTAACAGTAGCCCTATTGCTGCACTGGATGGAATAGCTGTAAGGAGAGATTTTGGTCTTGAAGCACTGGGGTATGGAAGTGCTTTGCACCTATCTGCAAGTTTAGTCATAATAAAATCGACAAAGTTATGGGACAACTTTTTCTGCCACTCTCATCAATCTCCATCTGCAGAAACTTCCCAGCCCCAACAACCCCCATACCCATACCTGTTCCTCCGGGGTTCCTTGTCCTCCATGGTGGGGCAGTTCGAGAAGACCTCCTCACTCCCTTTGCTAAGACAGATTTGTTCAGTAGAGTGTGGGGCATGGGGACTAGGAAAACTGAGGCCACTGCCATGGCAGCTGTAGTTTTCCTATACTGACCCCAACTTCCTCTCCCTCACACATCCCCTGGCATCAGTATAACCCGCTAACAGCCTCACATATACACAGTGATATGCCAGTGCAAGAGCAAGTTCCCATGGCCCACCACAGGGTGCCGATACAGGGGTGAAAGCTGAGGGAATCAAACCTTGATCTGCTGGATGTACCATGCTCATTCACAGCTCATTACTCTAACCCTAGGCTATACTGCCTGACTCCAGTATCCTAGAACTGCTCCCAAACTCAAGTCCCCAACACGGAAATACATTGCACTACTAATGGACCAATAGCAGCCTAGACTTATTATATATTTTTGTTATTTTTCCATAATGTTTATAGGGGAAGCCTACCAAAAGCCTAATTTACAAACTCACATGATTTCATCTCCCTTACTACAGCAATGAGTCCTGGCATTACTGGAGTTTGTGTAAATTTATGTTTCTTTGATGCTGGCTGCATAGACAGTATCCCTCTAGCATAAACCTTGCTTCCATGCTTTTGCACTTACCTTCTTGTCCTTTACTTGCCTCAAGCTGGCCTTGTCACACAGCAGTAGCACTACTGCTTACTACGCCAGCAACCAGGGATCAGCAATGGACCTCAGTCACTGGGGGCATGGCCGTGGAGGGAGGACTGAGCGTCCCTAGGATAGCTCTCCTCTCTCAGGGAGAGGGGTCTCGCAGCTCCACTGCTTGACTAATGCCCAGCAGAGGCTACGTGTCAGTGCAGTTTGAAGCTCCATAACAGAGGAAGAGCTCCATACAGATGTGTGGACGTGCCTTACACTTATGTGTTACAGCATGACACAGCATGCCAGAGCTCTGGGGAGAAAATAAAGGCTGAAAACCACCCACTCACTGCTGTATGACACTGGACCCTTGCTAGTCAGACACTCCAGCACTCTATTGTTGACAACTGAGCTCTTACCAGCCAGGACCTCCTTTAGCCACCAGCAGTGCCTCCACCATCTGAGGTGCACTCCCAATCATCCTTCTGAAGCCATGGAAAACGCCTCAACTAGACCACTGCTGTGCCCCACCCAGACAAGAGCGATGCCTTTTCTGCATCATGGCAAGGACTGCCACTCTGAAAATCAGTCACCCACAGTAAAATAAGAATGTGCCAGAAAAGCATCCAGTAGTGATGGGAAAGAGCCCTGATTGATGTGGGGTGGGTGGGGTAGGAAGACCAGATAGCTCCTGTTTCCTCTCACAGCAGACCCACCAGAGGAACACAGGAACACATGCCAGATGCACCAAGAATGTGCCCTTCTCTCCTACTGTGATCCCCAGCTGTATTGTTACCTTTAATCACATCAGTCAGGGAGCTGTACAGCAGTGAGGATCAAAATCCGCTCATCCAGGATGGGGACAGCATCTTCTGGGACACAAAGTCCAGCTCCTACTGGTGCCCCCCCCCAGGCTATAGTGTGCCCCTGCACTAGCATGTTGTGATGTCAGAGTATGGGAGAGCATGGGGCATATCTCCAAACCAGGAAGTGGAAGGGATCAGTGGCTTAGCTCCTTGAAGCCAAAATACGATCCCTTCACTCCCAAAAACCATGCCATGTAAAAATGTTTTTTTATATCGACAAACTCCTGGGCAGGTAAGGGTCCTTTGTGGCCTTCGGAGGGATATTTTTTGTAGACTCTAATTTCACCTGACGGCCCTGGGCAACTCTCTGGTGAACCCCAATTGACCAGGACTCCTACCACCCACCTGAAACCTCCCCGACCAGGGAACCGGGGACAGAGACACCCCACCCCCTAACTCCATGGACCCAGCTGGCCCCCCGGATCTAAGCCCCCTGGGGCGGGACCATGCAACACCTACCTGGGTAACCTTTCTGAGATCTAGACAGCCAGGTCCAAGAGCGGGGGTGAGGGCTTGAGAGAGCTGGTCGAGGTAAGTCCAGTATTGGGTGCGTTGGCCGTAGGCCCTGGAGGTCACCGTTGCCTCCACCGAGCGTCAGAGATTTTCCTGCTTCTGTTTTATTCCTGGAGCACAAGTGTACAATGACATCTGTGCAGATAGTGCCGATGTCTACTGCCGCTCCACCCCTCTACAGCATGCTCAATGTAGTGCCCTCGTTCACCACCAGGGGCCACTAACGGAGCAATGCAAGGCCCACTACCCACCCCGGGAAAGGAGAGCAGTCCCCGACGCCAATCCTCCCCGCCTGCCGACCTCCGGTGGCCCAAGTCCGCTCTCGAACCTGAGTTGATGGGGTGGGGTAAGGTGTGGCATCCAGCGCCTCAACCCTCAGCACCACTGGGCTGGCATTCGAGGGCATTTTTTGACAGAGCACAAAAGATGCTCTTTAAATTTCATTTTTTGCTACACCTCAAGATGCATAACATGAAAACTGCTGTAGAAATGTTTACCACTATGGTATAAAAGGGTAGGTCAATGTGATGATACCTAGCTCAGTACAGATGACAAAAGACACTGTATTAAAAATGACTAGGAACTATGGATCAAGGTTCAAATGTAAGAATATCGTGGGAAAGCAAAAAAAAAAAAAGAACACATTGGCAAGCAATAAAAATTGATTTCCCTCTATCCTAAGAATGCATGTCTCCATTTAAATGCTTGCCAGCATGAGACAGGCAGACAACACTTCAGCTGTCTGTCTCACATCACATCACAATGTACAGGAGCAGCATTTGTCTACTCACTGCTAACAGCCTGAGCACTCAAACTAAGAGCATGAAAAGTGCAGAAGTGATTTTGGGTATAAGCAAACTAAAACATACAAATGAGTAGCAGAAAATCCCATTTGAATATTTACGGTAGTAAAGCTTTACTTTGCATACAACATTAATTCTGTCTGCAGAAATCTACAGGTATACATTTATCAAACGACGCCTGCTAAATCCCCAACTGCGTCAAGAGTATTGGTCTAAATTTTCATATAGTTTTTAAGACTTGCAAACCTTATTTATGCTTCTGTTTTGCTGCAGAAAAAATGCCTCCTGTTCAGCAGGGAAACCACAGACCAGCATCTGTAGCCCTAGCAAGACTATTCGAAAAATAAATAGACAAAACAGTAATTAGGGCTATGCTCCAAATGCTAGAAAAATAGGGCAACATCCCCAGTCACAGCTGCAACCCCATTCACAACCATCTCCTGTATGCCCTAGACATCCTTCGCGGGAGCACAGGAAAGCGTTGCAGCCCCCAATAACCAAGGAGATGGGGCAGATATGCAAATGAACTGCAATTTCACAGCGTATTTTAGCCCTCACAAGCCTGCTCGCATTCAGTTCCCCCTGCCCAGTTTCCCCTGCTGATGCAGATGGTCAGCGGTTGCCATACTGCAAGTGACAGTTGCTAGGCAGCAGAGTTGGAAATGGTTTGAGGGGACCACTGGGCCTCCAGGAAATATACTGGCATGGGAAGAGGGACAAGAAGGAACTGCTGAACCTCGAGGTAGGATGATAGGGGGAGCATGGGGGGGCACCAGAGCTACATTCTACAGGGAGGGTGGTTAGGAAGGAAAGAAGCACTGACTACCAGGGAACACTTTACTTATGCTTTCACTTAGGTTCTCTTGTGTTGCACATCTGAGAATTCGAGTCAGGGATTTGAGTGTCATGGATCACAATTTGCCTCTAGAGACCATACCATTATGGGCAGTACAGGATTTACCTCAGAGACTGTGTCTGTTACACAGCACACTGTCTTAGGAGACCCTGTTTGTTGGGGTCAGGGAAACTGATGACTGAGGGATTCTGTTCAAATGCCCTGACATGGCCTTTTAATCACTATTGGGTTAAGGCCCAGAAAAAGATTTATTGACTTAGATATTTTAGTGGCAGATTTGCCACATGCTCCAATGAGACTTCCACACGGAAGGATTCCACCCAACCCAAGAACAGTGTGATCAGGAAGGTTGAAGGTTGAAGTTGAGGCCCTATCATTTCCTTTTCCTCTGCACTGAAGAAGACATGGCATACCAATTGTGCAGCAGTTGTGGCAGTCATAGAAACCTTGCGTGTGGAATATTTCCTCCCCATGGAGGATGATGGTTTACTACAGGAAGCCATCCAGAGAACTCCACAAGGAGGCAGCTGGGCTTGTGGATTTCCTTTTGAAGATTAAGGCCTACTAGACCCCAATAGGATGCCCTACCAAACACAATTGAAAATAAGTACATACCAACCATATGGCTGGGGTAGGGGGATGGTAACAGAGTAAGTGCTCATCTCAAGGCCTGAAGCAACTCTATGAGAGTACTGAGTGCTTGTGGGACCGGAGAGAAACTGAAAAAAGATGACCGGTGTCCAAAGACTTTCTAGTACTGAGGAAAGAAGAAAAAAAGCACCTAAAGTCAAATAGCTTTCTTATCGTTCCCATTGACACAACAGGAAACAGGGCAGAAAACCAGTAAGAGTCAAAGTATTTTGCTTCTGCAGATGTCTAGGCCTTACCCAAGAGGAAGCAGAAAAATAGCCTTCACTAGTGTGACGAAGGCTGAAATCGCTGGGGAATAGAGCTGGGAGGACCTTCCAAGCTCAACCATGGGAACTTTGAACCAGGAAGTTTGCTATAGTCCGAATTGGTTCAAAGGTCACATTGTCACAGAAAATGTTGCTAGTTCATGGCACGGCACTGAGCCAGAGGCTGACACCATCTTTTAACCCCTCCCAAGTCTGACCCCCTCAAGGCTCCCAAGTGTCTTAATTTAAGAGCTGCAGCACCACAGACACTGACACCCAATGCACATTTTTTACAACTTGGTTAACTCGGTTGTTCCTCCTCTTTGCCCTTCCCACTAATTCTCACTGGCTGTCTGGCACTGAGCCAGAAGCCAGTACATCCTGATTTGCAATCTCCCCTCCTTAACCTGACCAAAGCCCCCAAAGTACTTTAAGTAATCACGGGGACCCTCTGCAGACCCTCAGGCCATGATTTTACAGGGGGCTAACCCAGCACACCCCCCAAGTAGCTTGCACATACTATTTTACTGAAGCGAACAGGAACACAGCCGTGGAGGAAGGGGCGGAGCAGCTCTGTTATTAGTAATGGTGGGTGGGCACAGCAGTCACTGCCTAGCCCCATGAGTAATGCAACTGCTCCACCCCCTCCATCTCTCCCAGTCACCAGCCAGTGCCAGAAGTTGGCAACTTTTTTTGTGTGTGTTGTGGGGCGAATGGAGAGAGTGTTGATTTGATCTTGCCAGACTGACCTAAAGTTTGAATTTTGCACCAAAAGTTTGCTAGTCCATGAAAATTAAACACTTGAAGTCTGAGGGGTTCATTTCTGGGTAGAACCAAACTCTTCACATGGTAAGAGCTCTAGGCATAAACATGTTTATTTTCAGGCACAATAACCTGCAGCTCAACTGAAGATTAATTGTATTGTGGCTCTGCATATCTGATTATGTTGCCCATCAGCAGCCTATCAGGCATACGTAACCCTTAGATAAGGAACTGGGAGTGCCATGGATATACTTGTAACACAATCACCTTTATCAGGTGAGTAAACTACCATTTCATACTCTCTTCTGTTTCTTTAGCACCTTCCCCCACCACTGTTGATTGGTGGATTATTCATATCTAGACTTGACTGATGGAAGTAGAACACAATGAGGAAAGAGACACAGAGAATGGTAAACTATTGTATAGCATGCTGGCGAAATGGATGTCAAGTTTCACCCCTGAGATGGCTACACTTCAATGACTGCATGATCTGAGTTGTGTGTGTTGACTGTAAAGTTTTTGAGGTGCTTGCATGAAAGGCACTATAGAAACGCTTATGGTATGGAGCAGTATGAGGTGCCATATAGGGTCCCAGAGCACAAGTGTTTTGAGATACCTGTGTGAAAAACATTATATAAATGCTAAATGTATAGTACTGTATGATGTGTCACATAAGGTCCCAGTGCATGTCGACTGTTTTGAGATGCTTGCATGAAAAGTGTTATATACAGTAAATGCCAGTGGTACAGAAACATAGAAACATGGAATTGGTTGGCAGAAAAGGACTGCTTTGCTCACTCAGTCTGCCTAGTTTTTTCACTGCCTATTCTGCCCCAGCAGACCCTAACTGGTCTTCGGCGACCCTCCCCCACCCTTTTTATTCACCAGTATTCCTCTACACTACCCCATGCATGTATGCATGTTTAAATCTGCCCCCCCCCCCATAGTTTTTGCCCCATTACCTCCTGTGGTGGACTATTCCAGGCATCAACCATTCTTTCAGTGAAGTTGTATTTCCTCACATTCCTGCTTATAGCTTCGCTGCATGCCCTCTTGTTCTGCTGCACTTTTTCATTTCAAACAGGCTCGCCACCTGTACCGTTTACTCTGATGAGGTACTTGTAGGTCATTGTCATGTCCCCTCATTCCCTATTCTCCTTCAGGGTGTACATACCAAGTCCCCTCAGTATTTCATTATATTGAGATCCCCCAGTCTTTCATAGTACGGTTTCTCATGCAACCCATGTACCATTTTAGATGCTCTCCTCTGGACTGCCTCTACCATCTCTCTCTTTTCTGAGATGTGGCCTCCGAACTGTACATAATATTCAAGGTGTGATCTCACCAGTGATCTATACTGTGGTACTATCACCTCCTCCTCCTACCTGTGATATTTACTTATGTATTTATTTGTACAGTAGAATACCTTTGTGCTAAGTGCTCTTTTGCAAAATTTCCACGTCAAATGTTACAAACAGATTGTGTACAGGCAACAAAATGAGCATTTGTTATTACAGTAGCTTCCAGGGATTATAGGGAACTTGAGCAGACTGGATGGAGCTACGGTCTTTTTCTGCCACCACCGCTATGTTTCTGTTTCTTTACACTGATACAGACAGCTCAGGTGAGCATTAATCAGGATTAGAGGTGGGCAAAGTCGGCAAAATTAGCTCTGCAAAATATTTTGCAAATTGCACTCAATTTGTGGAGCATAAGTCACGAAATTGCCAATTTACAGAGTGCAGATCAATGGTGAAAGTGTGGAATTCTGCATGCAAAATTCTAAACTTTGTGCAAAACTACTATTTCCTACTATTTTCTAAATCCCTGGTGTCTAGTGGACACCCCACCACCCTGCTGATCACTAGCCCCAACAATAAAAAAAAGACTCCAAATCCGTGGTGTCTAGTAGACCTTCACACTGCCGATCGACGGCCCCAATAAAAAAAAAAAAACTGGTGTTTTGTGGAATCCCCTGCCCCTCCACCCCATCACATAGTGCCCCCCTGGCCACCACTCTGCTCCCCTGACCCTGAGCAGCCCTCCACTCACCTCCCCAGCCAGCAGCCAGACCTGCTCTGAACGAATGAGTGCGTACTTGTACAAGGACACACTCATTCATTCAGTCAGCCAGCTTGTGGTTGTAGGGGATGTTTTCAGGGGGCTAGAGAAGGGAGGGGAGGTGCTCCAGTCTTCAGCAGGGGGGACGACATTCCCCCTCCCTCACAGAAGGCCAGGACAGCCCCCCTCCCTTCTCTAGCCCACTGAAAAAAGTCCCCTAAAATGACAAGCTGACAGACTGAATGAATGAGCATGTGCTTGTACAAGCATGCACTCATTCATTCAGGGCAGGTCAGTCACGCAGCCGGCCATGGAGGTAAGTGGAGGGCTGTGCTGGTGGCCCACTCGGGGTCGGGGGGAGCGGAGTGGTGACCAGGGGGGCACTACGTGATAGGGTGGAGGGGCAGGGGTTTCCACTAAACACCAGGGATTTTTTTATTGGGGCTGGTGATCAGCAGGGTGGGGGGGCACTAGACACCAGGGATTTGGAGTCTTTTTTTAACTATTGGGGCCGGCGATCGGCAGGGTGGGGGGTCCACTAGACACCAGGGATTTGGAATTTTTTTTTTTTTATTATCAGGTCCAGCGATCAGTGGGGTGGGGGGCACATTCACAATTTGTAACTTCTCCTTGCTTTGGGTTTTCTTTAAGTGCAGTTTGCACTTACAACCCACAAAGCAAGGCAAAGTTACAAATGGTGAATTTCCAGGTTACAGCCATGACTTCACGAACCGCTCAGCAGAGGCAAATTCGACGACTTTGCTGGAAATTCGCAAGCAGAGTAAAACTTTGCTGCATCAGTCCAGTCAGAACAAAACAACCGTACAATACAGGTTAGACAACTCTGCAGATCACAAAATATACCATAAGGTTAGGTAGTAGCAGGAGGGAAAGGTAGAAGATGGAGACAGGGTGACAGGGAGACAAGGTGGTAGGGAGCTGAGGAGGTGAATAGGTAGAGCAGGATGGGTCAAGCTAGGGTTTGACATAAGGCTATGATTAGGGGTTAGAATAGACATCTGCAAATGGATTCTCGGGTGAGTTCGTTCTTGACAGCTCTCTTGGGCAGTGACATTTTAGGTAGCTCAGAGATGGAGGTAGAGAGGTTGTTTAGCCAGTGCACAGCTCAGCAGGCAAAAGCTCATTGCCTCTGATTGGTTCTACATTTGGGGACTATTAGTGCATGCCTTGCCATGCACCTAGTGGTATACTAATTATGAACTGGGCAGAAAAGTGATATCTCTGCCAATGCACCCCAGAATTCTACTGGCCCTATCCACTGCCTTGAGATACTGCTTTTCTACTTTAAGGTCATCAGATAGTATGACCTCTAGGTCCCTTTCCTTCTCAGCGATGGACAGCCCCCCCCCTCCCATTTTATACTCAGTTCCTGGATTTATGTGCCCCAGATACAGGATTTTACATTTTGTGGCACTGAACCCCAAGCTGCCACACCCTTGACCCTCCTCAAGTTTCCTAATGTCCCTTCTCATGTTATCCACCCCACTCCTGACAATCCACCCTGTTACAGATCTTGGTGATGTCGGTGTAACCCCCCTGCAAATGAGGGTTTCCAGGTATCTCCAGGAGCTGGTAAGTGCTCCCAGCCTGAAATGGTGTTCAAGTTTTGTCGCTTATATCTGTGAGTGCTTTTAAAGCCCTGGTACTGTCTCTTTAAGAGCTGTCTGCTTGCAGACGCCGTTAATCTGTATGGGAGGTACTATGCGTTAATGCTCGAATCCCGCCTGAGCCACTGAGCAAACTGTCTGCTTCTGCAGTCGTATATGCGCAGAGGGAACCCTTTCAAGAGAAGAAATTGTTTGCCTGAAACCAATAAGAGTGTTAAGTAGGATGTAGTTTGTCTAACCTGCCTTTTTTGCAGCTGGGACTCTGTGTGTTTTGCCCCTCCATTTTGGATCTGAACTATTGAATAGATCCAATCAGTACAGGGGGCCTCTAAAATGGAGTTTGTTTGGGCCAACCAGAATCAGGACTCTTGGGAGCCGGCTTACCATAGGAGATATAGCTAGTAATTCTAGGAAGTCAAGTTCTGGACCTTGATGCCTATTTGCACAAACGGAGAGAGTTCTGAGTGACTGACAGCTGAGTCCACCAACTGGACCGGGTGGTCCCTGAGGGGAATGCTCTGCCTTGTGGCTGGACAGATCAGATCCGTTGTGACCATGAGGAGAGAAAGAGCTCCGAGCTTCTGCACTGTACAGTTTCACGCAGGAAGCGCGTGAGAGGCCTAAACGTTGGGCTGTTGCATTGCGAATTCAAGTTCGGACTGAGTCCGCGCTTACAGAGAGGAAGAGAGGGTGAACGAGTGGGAACCAGGCTCACCCTGTAGAAGACTGGAGAAACTGCTTAATCGCGCTTGGTCTGTCAGGAAGTGAAGCTGCAGTATGAACTCCCGGGTTTAGAAGTAAGTGCGATCTGGACCTGAAAGCAGCTGCCTGGTATAGTAATTTCCTTTAGATACAAATGTGTGGAATGCTTGTGAAGGACAGCTGAACGGGTTCTATTGTCCCCGTGTGGTGTAGCCTAAAAGCCAAGTGAATGTATGCAGACTGAATCCATCTGCTGATCAAAGCTGTGTGCCTGGCTTGTAGAATTTCATCTCCCTGCTACGTGTGGGAGTCTGGCAATCCAGAACCCCCATCTGTGCCAGTTTTCAGCATCGAGTCTGTGAGTACAAATCAGGGTAGCTCCCTGCCATCGGTTTATCAAATTGCCAGTGTGTCATCTAATTATTGTGGTTCCATTTCTTCATGGACTGAGCCATCCGGCTCCGGATTACAATTGAGTGTTGAGCATATTTTCTTCCACAGGGCCCTTTTCCATCTGCACCTGCCGGCCAACCCCAGGCAATGGACACGGCTAGCCCCCCCAACCTGGGTACCCAGAGTGTGACTATCTAGACCCTGTAATGTTCACAGTACTGTGATCCTATGCTGCTAATTAACCTGATCTCCCCCTCCTGTGTTTCAGTCCCCCTAAATAAACCAGATTTGATGTTGTTAAACTTTAAACTGTCTGAAGTGTCCGTACCTACTCATCCAGCATTGTAGTGGTTGGTGTATGCTGATTAACCTTATTTTGCAGGGGGTCCTCAGAGATGAACCTCAGAATCAGTCTCAAGGGTAAGTGGTATTCTATGATTGAACAGTGTGTACATGTGGGGTACTGGGACTGTAACTTCTGTGCATTGAGTGAGCCACTAGAAGGGACACAAGGGGGTCTCAGTGTCCCAGAGGGCTGTGACCAAACTAGTCTAACCACTTCAAACCCTGACCTCACGGTGGAGGCACCCGCCATAGAACCTAGGCCCCTCAACCTGTCAGTAGTCAAGCAGGCAGGGGTAGTAGCCCTTGGGATAGCACCACCTGGGGGGTTACATCTGCAAAAAGGCACCTCTTCCCTTCAAGCTCTTCTGTGATGTCATTTACGAAGAACAGGACCGGCCCCAGTACTGAACCCTGTGGCACCTTCCCAGTCGCTCTCCCTTCATTAGAATGAGTGCCATTTAGCCGGTGCAGCGGTAGCGCTACCGCTCATGATCCAGGCAACCTGAGTTCAGGAACAGGCTCTGTTTGTTGGAGGGCCAGCTGGGGGGAGAAGGCTTATGCATCCCATGGACTGCTCATCTCCTCCGCGGGTCGGGAGGAGTCTTGACTCAGTGCAGGGCTGACCTCTAGTGCTGGCTGGAGGTTCAGCATGCCCACACCACACAGAAGGGTGGAGCAGGACATATACTGTCGTAAGCCTTGGCGTCAGTGCATGTCATGTCTCTGAGGGGTGTACATCTGAAAATGCCTGAGCCCAGCACAGCACCAACAAGAGGGTTAGGTAGGTCCTCACCACCAGCAGGAGTGGCTCAGAGTGAGGACCCTGACGAGACTAGAAGGTATGGAACCCGGGGAGAGGCTTAAGAGTCCCAGCTACTCGCCCCCACTCTTCCCTGCCGGGGGTAAGCCACAGCTCCATGGGGGGGTCCCTCCGAGCTCACGATGCAGTGGTTGGTCGGGTGACAGTGGCAGAGATCAAGGTGGGTGATAAAACAGAAATTTAGGAAAAAAGAATGAGTGCCATTTACCACTACCCTCCACAATCTATTTCTTAACTAGGTTTTTACCCAATTTACAACTTCGGCTCCACCCCTAGACTATCTAGTGTCTTAATCAGTCTCCTACGTAGTACAGTGTTGAAGACTTTGCTAAAGTCTAAACAGGTCACATCCACTGCCCTTTCCTGATCTATTCCCTGGTCATCCAGTCAAAGAAATCTATCAGATTTTTCTGACATGCTCTCCCCCTCGTGAATCCATGCTGTCTTTGGTCTTGCAACCTCCCCGGTTTCAATATATGCTGCTAGTCTGTGTTTCAACAGGTTTTCCATTACATTTCTCACCACTGATGTAAGATTGACTGGTCTGTTTCTACCCTCCACCCTGTTGCCACTTTTATGGAATGGAACTACATCAGCTCTCCTCCAGTCCTCTGGAACGTCTCCAACTTCCAGTGATATGCTGAACAAGGATGCCAGTGGTGCAGCAAGCTCCTCCCTGAGTTCCTTGGCTGTATCTCGTCCAGTCCCATGACCTTGTCCACTTTCAAGTTTGCAAGTCTCTTAAGACTCTTTCCTTTGTAAAGGGACTTGTGTTTATTACCTCCCCGGCTCTTGCTGCTCCTGTGAAGACTGAACAGAAATAACTGTCGAGGATGTCAGTTTTTTCTGATCCTCCCCGCGCAGTCACCATCAACTGACTTCCTTGTCCTTGTAACAGAGCAGAATAGGACCCTGTCCCAGTTGTTATGGAAAGAGTTTGAATGCAGGGATCTGTTCTATTCTCCCTTGCCTGTCTCTTTGTCTGTCTGGTTGGGCAACTACATTTTCCTGTGACGCCTAGGATTTTATTACCCTGACAGTCTCATGATTCTCTGTCTCTCACTGTCTCTCAGTCTTCCCTTGCTGTTCTGTCTTCTTCCTCCCTTGCATATCTGCGGATATAAAAATGCATGCAAATCATTAGGTGGAAATGTAACTGATATTGGGATCCCTTTGTTTAGAAATCATATAGTATTAATTTTTGAAATGTATATAATTATAGTCTGAGATGACTGTAAAAAGCTATTGGAAACTCAAGAGGTAACCTTAGTGCAATTTGTAAGCCTTTTGCAAAAGCTGTGGAGATGGGCCTTCAGTTCTGGGACACTGTGTTCCTGCCAGCACCTGCCTGAAATATACTAGAACACTTTAGAAAAAACAGGATGCATGTTAAAAAGCAGGATTGGAAGGACTTATAAGACAGAGCTGCAATTGCTTGCAAAAGAGGGACACAGAGATTGAAGGAAAACTCAGATGCATCTTCTGTTTATTTGGTCTTTGTAAATACTCATACTGAGCAAGTTTTTTTTTTTATGTTACTGCTAGTACTAATAAATATTTTTGTGAATTCTACAACTGCTCCTGGTTTTTCCTATGCTTCCTGATCTGTGTCTCAATGACAGATGGTGTCAGCCTAAGTGGGATTTTCGCCGTGCATACTCTAAACCAGGAGTTTTGTGTGTGGGTACTGGACCTAGTACCAGGGACACATACAGAAAGGTATGGATTCTGCAGCAGCAAGTCCAGGAGTGGTTACCAGGAGAATGGCAGCCAAACTAGCAGAGACAGAAGTCCAAGCTAAGTTTGTACAGCCAGCACAAGTTATGGAAGAAGAACAGGCAGTGACAGAACCTGAAAGCCTGATAGACTTTTTCAAATGGTGGGCTACACAACAAAAAAAAAGATGGAGAAACAGAGGAGAGAAGAGACGCAGCAGATAAGAAAAGAGATGCAGCGACGGGAGCAGTGATGGCTGGATGCCTTGCAAGCCATCAAAGGCAGAGGATCTGGCACAGATCCAGACGAGCAACAAAACACAAGCAACTTAAAAGCCATCAAACTTATAAAGCTGTGTCCCTCTGATGATATCAAGGTACACCTGACAACTTGGAAAGAGTTGCCACAGCTGCCAACGGCCAAAGCAGCAAGGGACAATTAGACTGGTACCTGCCTGACAGGGAAAGCCCAACTTTCCTACAGCAGTATGGACACTGCACAGTCAGAAAACTATGACCTGGTGAAATGCAAAATCCTGAAAAGGTATGACATCTCAGGAGACACCTATAGGCAGGGATTTCAATCTCTGAAGTAAAACTCAGTCGACAATCCTGGAGAAGCCTTCGCCTGACTCAGAGAACTCCTGATAAAATGGCTCCAACCAGACAGCAAAACAGTCCCACAGATCATCGACACATCTGCCATGGAGCAATTCATCAGCAACCTGCCTACAGATGTGCAGCTTTGGGTAAAGGAACACCGACCAGAAAGTGAGGAAAAGGCTATTTCTTTGGCCGAGGACTACCAAATGGCCAGACAGATGCCACAGCAGCGAGGTAACAGCCAAGCACCAGTAAGATGCTCTTTTCCCCATTTAAACTCCAAGTCTGATAAGAACTCTGGTGGGGGTTAAAAATCTGTGTCCAAAGACGTTATTTGCTATAACTGTAATAAGCCAGGCCATATGGCAAGAAACTGCCGTAGTAAGGAGAATGGCACTGGAGCAGATTGATCCTTGGCAAATTGGGGTAAGTACTTAACAGATGTGAAGGTGGGGGATAAGACTGTAAAGGGACTCACTGATTCAGGAAGCAGACAGACCCTAGTGCATGTTGAAGTGTTGGGAAAACACTGTGCAAAGGGACCAGGTACTAGTGTCATCTGCATCCACAGGGACATTCGATACTATCCCACCACCTAAGTGACACTGACCTTTAAGGGTGTATCGCACCAAATGAAACAGGGTAATACCTAAGTTACCTGTACCTGTGATTACTGGACATGACTTTCCAGGATTTACTGAATTAATCTCAGAGGAACTGCCTGCAATTTCAGCAGCAGTGGTAACAAGAGCTCAGGCAAAGAAAATCTCAGATGGTGGGGACACTTTTCCTTTCAGAGATTTTGATTCGGACTTGTTTGAGCACAGCCCCAAGATCTGGAAATCCAGGAAAGAAAGACGATGCCTGAAGAAACTGTGGCAACAAATGACTGATGGACATAAGGGGTTAACATATGAAAATGCTGAAACTAAATTGATAACTGATTGTGATTTTCTTTCAGAACAAGCTAACAAGGTTTCTCTCCAGGATTATTTTAAGCAGCTGGGGATGAAACCAAAACAGGGTGGACCAATGTTTAAACAATGTAATGGGTTACTGTACATAGTTTGAGTTAAACCTCAGACACAGGAACAGACAGAACAATTGGTTATACCGCAGAAGTATAGAACAGAGTTGTTACAGACAGCACATTATAGTCCTATGGCTGGTCACTCAGGGAGGGATCACACCCTTGCCAGACTGCTGTATAGATTTTAAATTCATGAAGATGTTGCTACCTACTGTAATTCCTGTGCTGACTGTCAGAAAGTAGTCCCAGTCACTAGAAAAGACAAGGTACCCCTGCCCTTGATAGATGTGCCTTTTGAGAGAATTGTAATGGATGTGGTTGGTCCTTCAGACAAAAGTAAAAAAAGGTAATAGATTTATCCTGGTAGTATGTGACTATGCTACTCGATACCCAGAAGCAGTTCTAATGAATACTGTCACAGCTTCAAAAGTGGCAGCAGAGCTTACAAAAATTTTCAGCAGAGTGGGTATACCTAAAGAAGTTATTACTGATGAGGGTAGTAATTTTAGTACTGTATTACTTAAGGAACTGTACAGACTACTAGGTATCACTGCCATAAGAACCTCCCCCTATCACCCTCCGATAATACGGTCTTGCTGAGCATTTTAACCAAACTCTAAAATGCATGTTAAAAAGGTTTGCAAAAGGGGAAGGGAAAGATTGTGACCAGTACTTGCCTTACCTACTTTTTGCTTACAGAGAAGTGCCACAGGCATCAACAGGGTTTTCACCATTTGAAATGATGAATGGTAAGCAGTCAAGAGGGCCACTGTATGTGATAAAAGAAACATGTGAAGATGACCCCACTCAGAAACAATCTATAACATCTTACATGTGTGCTCTAAGAAAGAAGCTGGCAAATATGTTGAAATTGCCCATAGCAATCAAAGAGGCCCAAAACCAGCAGAGGGTATACTATGACCATAGGGTAAAAGAAAAAGTTTTCGAGCCAAGTGAAAAAGTTTTGCTACTGTTACCCACAACAGAAAATAAACTGTTCATGAAGTGGCAAGGGCCTTATAAAGTACTTAGACATACTGGCACTGTTAACTACGAGATTAAGACCCCAGACAGGAAAAATCCTACTAAGATATACCATGCTAACCTCCTCAAGAAATGGGTTGAAAAAATGCCAAAAGCTGCTTTGCTAGTTTTACCAGAAACTGATAAAGAGGATATTGATGTAGTGTATGATAGACTGGAACAAACTGTAGCTGCTGATGCTGTAAAGGTGAATGTTTCCGTAACCTCATAACAAATTGCAGAAATTCGTAACTTGCTAAAGACATTTAACAGTACTTTTACCACAGTACCAGGCCGAGCAAAAGTTAGGCATGTTATAGGGACAAGGAATGCTCGTCCTATTAGGCAAAAGACATACAGGTTACTAGAGCGGTTATGAGCCGACGTGGTTAAGGAAATACACAAACGAAAAGAACTGGGTATCAAAGAGGAGTCGAGGAGTGCTTGGTCATCTCCAATGGTAAATGTAAACAAAAAAGAAGGGGGTGTTAGAATCTGCATTAATTTTAGGAAACTTAATCAAGTGTTAGAATTCGACAGTTATCCTATGCCCAGAATAGATGATATGGTGGACAGATTGGGGAGTGCAGTATATCAGTACCCTCGAGCTCACCAAATGTTACTGACAAATACCTTTAGCTAAAGAATCCAGAGATAAAATTGCATTTGCCACTCCTATTAGATTCTATCAGTTTATCACCATGCCATTTGGTTTACATGGTGCGCCAGCTACATTCCAGCAGTACATGGATGTAATTTTATCCCCTCACACTGTGCTTCATACCTGGATGATGTTGTAGTGTACAGTCCAGACTGGAAAAGCCACCTGGAACACCTAGGCCCGGATATTCAGACTGCGCCAGGCTGCGGCGCAAGCCTGGGCGCAGCGTAACTTGGCTGCACAGCGGTGTTGACAGGGTGATATTCAACGGAGCTGCACCATGGCACAGCATCGTTGAATATCGCACCCTGGCCACCCGCAGTGCGCATGGCGCAGTGGCACTGTGCCAGCGCAAGTGGCCAGAATGGAACAGGGGGATGCGCTAGCACAAGTTCCGTTGTGCTAGGTGCATCAACCGCGATATTTAAAAGTGCATATGCAAATGTGCCATAATGTATGCAAGGCACAAATGGGCCATTTGCATGTCATTATGGCCCCATTTGCATGCAGGTGCGCCGATCCCCAGCAACTTGCACCTGGCGCCATGCCAGGCAGCAGCCATCGGGGACCGACACCCCCTGCACATCGCAAAGTGCCCCAATGCCCGATCGCAGGCATGAGTATAAAATAAACACATCCAATGTCCCTGGTGGTCCAGTGGACCATTTGCAGCCCGATCGTGGGCATTAGTATAAAATAAACATGTCCAATATCCCTGGTGGTCCAGTGGACCACTTGCAGCCATATCGCGGGCATAAGTGTACCAAAAAAAAACATTTTAAATCATCCCTGGTGGTCCAGTGGACTGCTTCCAGCCCGATCGCGGGCATAAGTGTACAAAAAAAAACATTTTAAATCATCCCTGGTGGTCCAGTGGACGCCCAGCCAATTGGCGGCATAAGGTACAAAAAACATGTTAAATTATCCCTGGTGGTCCCGCCGTTCCCACCTCCCCACCCACACAGAACCCCACCCTCCCAGTCAGTGCCGGTGGCAGTTCCCACCTGTTGCTGCCCCGCGCCCACCGACTGACACCAATGGTAGGGCTGTACGCCATACCGATATAGAGTCCAGATATGGAATGGATCCATTCACATATCTGACCGCGAGTATTTGCATGGGCTGTACGCCCATTGGCTCACGCCAGGACCAATGAGCGACAGCCCCACCATGCAGTGTCAGTCAGCCGGTGGCAAGCTGGTGGGGAGCTGCCGCCGCTGACCGGGGAGCCAGGTGGTGAGCTCAGTGGGCAGGTGAGGGGTTACCGCTGGACTACCAGGGATAACTTAACTTTTTTTTTTATACACTTATGCCCATGATCGGGCTGGAAGCGGTCCACTGGACCACCAGGGATGATTTAAAATGTTTTTTGTACACTTATGCCCACAAGCGGGCTGGAAGCGGTCCACTGGACCACCAGGGATAATTTAAAATATTTCTTTGTATACTTATGCCCGCAATCAGGCTGGAGGCGGTCCACTGGACCGCCAGGGATATTGGACGTCTATTTTAACAACATATGCCCGCGATCTAACTGCGAGCGGTCCACTGGACCACCAGGGATATTAGACTGTTAAAGTCACTACGTATGCCTGCGATCGGGCATGGGGGTGGGGAGGTGCCGCCATGAAGGTGCAGCCGGAGCTTGGGTGGCCACCCACAGGTGGCAGCTACCATGTTGTGCCCTGCAACACGGCAGCTCACCTGTGGGTGGCCAGCCATTGTTCCTTTTTGGGGGGGGCTCACCTGTGTGCAGCGCAAGTAGGGGTTGCGTTTGCATGGACTCAGCACATCCCAGGCTAAATATCGGGATGTGCGGAGTATGCATGGGCACGCCCCCCCTACCTGCGCTGCATACGTTACTGATGCACTCTGGTGCATTGGAATTTGTGCCAGGCTCAATCCCTGTTTGAATATCGCGCTGGGGTGCATCAATGGGTTGCGCATGGCACAACGGTGTGGCGCCATGCGCAACCCTTCTGAATATCTGGGCCCTACAGTACGAGCTGTTATCCAAGCTATCAAAAATGCAGGTCTGACTATTAATCCTACCAAATGTGCATTGGGCATGCAGGAAACCAGATATTTGGGCTCAGTGTTGGGTAAGTTACTTTTTCTATTACTTTTTGAAACTTGTTCCAGGAAGCTCTGTGCAGTCACTAGCAGGGATGGAAGTACTAGAAAAGTAATACATATACAATTACTTCTTTCTTTTTATACAAAAGTAATATGTAACTGTAACTGATTATATTTATTTGAAAGTAACTGTAGTAACTAATCTATTACTCTCAAATAAATGTAATTCGCTATAATTACTTATTACTTTTCTATTGTTTTGTATAAAAAGAAATAAGTAAATGTAACTGTAAGATGTATTACTTTTTCTAGTACTTCTCCATCTTTGCTAGCGACTGCACAGAGTTTCCTGGAACAAGTTTCCAAAACTAACAGAAAGTAATAGAAAAAATAACTTACTCAACACTGTTTGGGCTATGTGTTGGGAAATGGAGACGATAAGCCAGAACTTTCTAAAATAGAAGCGGTTGCGAACAGCCCTGTCCCTAAAACAAAGAAACATGTCTGGTCATTTTTAAGGCTGGCTGGTTATTATCGGAGATTTGTTCCCAACTTTGCTGAGTTAGCTACTCACCTCACAGAACTCAGAAAAAAACGATACCCAAATAATGTGAAATGGACCCGAGAGTGTGATGAAGCTTTTCAAGCCATTAAGGCTGCATTATATTCAGCCCATTTTAAGAAGCCCAGACTTTGAGAAACCATTTCTGTTACTGTTACAAACAAATGCATCAGAGGTAGGCCTAGATGCAATACTGAGTCAAAATATAGATGGGACGGAACATCCTATTCTGTAAATAAGTAGGAATCTGTATGACAGAGAGAAAAAGTACTCCGCCATTGAAAAGGAATGTTTAGTAGCAAAGTGGGCCATGGAGTCCCTTAAGTTTTATTTACTAGGAACTGACTTTGTACTTATAACAGATCACAATCCTCTCTTGTTGGCCTAACCAAATGAAAGATAACAATTTCAGAATCACAAAGTGGTACCTGGCACTACAGCCATTTAAATTCAAGGTGATACACAAATCTGGTAAAGAGAATAGCAATGCTGATTTTCTGTCAAGATATGGCTCAGGAATTGAGGGTTCTGAAGGTTGAAAAAAGAAGGTATTATGTTTGAACTTTACAGTTTGATGTACTCTTATAGAAAAAACAGTAAGGCACATGTGCTTAATTTCTGAAAGTTAGCAGCAAATGTTAGTAGAGAAGTAATAGAACGTTTTGAAAACCTGTCTGATAAAACAGATTTCTCTCATGAGGAGCGGTATATGTGACAGGGTGGAACAGGACCCTGTCCCAGTTGTTGTTGAAAGAGTTTGAATGCAGGGGTCTGTTCTATTCTCCCCTTTACTGTCTCTTGCCTGTCTGGTTGCGCAACCAAATTTTCCTGTGAGACCTAGGATTTGATCACCCCGACAGTCTAGCAATTCTCTGCCTTTCACTGTCTCTCAGTCTTCCCTTGCTGTTCTGTCTTTTTCCTCCCTTGCATATCTGCTGATATAAAACTATATGCAAATCAGTAGGTGGAAATGTAACTGATATTGGGATCCCTTTGTTTAGAAATTATATAGTATTAATTTTTGAAATGTATACATAGTTTGAGATGATTGCAAAAAGCTATTGGAAACTCAAGAGGTTACCTTAGTGCAATTTTAAGCCTTTTGCAAAAGCTGTGGAGATGGGTCCTCAGTTCTGGGACATTGTTTTCCTGCCAGCACCTGCCTGAAATATACTAGAACACTTTAGAAAAAATAGGATGCTTGTTAAAAAGGGGGGCTGGAAGGACTTGTAAGACAGAGCTGCAACTGCTTGCAAAAGAGGGAGACAGAGACCGAAGGAAACCTCAGATGCATGTTTATTCTGTTTATCTGGCCTTTGTAAATAGTTATACTGAGCAAGTTTATTTTTTTTTATGTTACTGCTAGTACTAATAAATATTTTTGTGAATTCTACAACTGCTCCTGGTTTTTCCTATGCTTCCTGAACCTGTGCCTCAACGACAGTCCCTCACTATCCCTCCCCTTGACTTCTCTCTCACTTATGTACCTGAAGAAAATCTTTCACCTTCTTACAGTCCTTTACCTATCCTTTCCTCTGTTTGCACTTTTACTTGCCTCACTACCCTCCCTACACCCCTCTGTTTTATCTGGTACTTCTACCTATCCTTTTTTTTAACCAGGAGACACACACTAAGCTGAAAGCTTGTTTACGGGTGCAACCTGGGAGCACAAGGAAGTTAAGTGACTTGCTCAGGGTCACACAGCATGCAAGTGGGGGCTATGGGATTCAAACCCAGGTCTCCAAGTTTATAGCTCAGAGCCTTAAACCACTGCACTATACTGCCTCCTGAGGTGGCTATCCTTCTCTTGTGTTTCTTTGTACCGCCTATATGCCATCTTTTTTTCCTTCACTTTCTTGACACCCTTCCTACAATACCCTAATGGCTTTTTTTACCACCTGCTTTTACTTACTTCTTTCACACATAGGTTGGCTGCATTCACAATACCTGCCTTAATTTGTCTCCCCTGTTCCTCTACGGCACCTGGACCATCCACCTTTGCTAGGCTGTTTCTAAGGCAGTTTCCCATGTCTTTAAAGTATGCCATTCTAAAATCCAGGATCTTAGTCTTTGTGCGGTTTCTTTCTCCACCTGTCTTGATACTAAACCACAAGGTACAGTGGTCACTGGTCCCTAGTTGACTGCCCACCATGACATCTGTTACTCTGCCTTGGTTAGTTAGCATCAGGTCCAGTACTGCCTCTTCCCTGCTGGGTTCACTTACTAACTACCAGAGAAACACTCCCTATAAGGAGTCTAGGACTGCTCTGCTTCTAGATGAAACTGCTGCTGGAAGGCTCCAGTCCAGGTGAGGGAGACTGAAATCTCCAACCAGCAGCACTGCCCCTTATTTGTCATTCTGCTGATGTCAGTTTTCTCCCCGTCTGCAGGCTTGTATACCACACCCTATACAAATAATGGCCCTGCTCCTGTCTCTAGTGTGATCCACAGCACCTCCAGCTCCTCTCTTGCCTCTAGGTTCCTTTGCACTTCCACAGCCCTGATTCCCTCCCTCACATACAGGATAACCCCTCCTCCCCATCTCCCTTCCATATCTCTTCTGAAGTGACTGTATCGTGGTATGGCCATATCCTAGTCGTCCTAGATCAGTGCACCAAGACTCAGTTATGGCCACCATACTCAGATCCTCCTCCACTATGATGGCCTCCAGGTCTGAAATGTTATTTCCTAGACTTCTTGCGTTAACCCACATTGCTCTCCAAACCTTTCCTCTCTGCTTGCAGCCCCCCCTACTGTCTCTGTTGCTTCCTGCAATTTCACCCGACTTCCTCTCTCTTTTCTTTGCTCCTTCTGTTTCTTGTCCACTTTATCTCCTTCTTAATATGCTGTGATTGGGGGGAGGCTTGATGGCCTCCTCCTCCTCCCAGAGACCCTGGGTATCAAGACCCAGTCTGCCCCCATCAGTTTAAATTAGGGCTCCTGGTTATGTACTACCCCAGCCTACCCCTGAGGACCTTGGAACCCTCTCTGCTGTAGTGCAGCCTATCTGGGGCATATAGGGTTTTGTCAATCCAGGTCCCTCCCATCTAACCATAACTCCCCCCCCCCAACACACACACAACATTCTTTAGCCAGCTATTGAAATCCTCTATTCTTTCTTCCTAGCTATGCTTGCTCTAGGTACCAGCAGTACTTAAGAGAAGGCTACTGATATGGCACCCACCCACAGATCCTCCCCACTTCCCCAAATCTCTTCAACACTACTCCATCTTTTCTCCAGCTAGGTCGTTTGTTCCTAAATATGTTATTACATGAGGTTGCCCCACCCTCTGTACAAAGTTGCTCGATAATTAGGCTCATCTACTCTGCCGACATCCCCATTATCCACACCACCTTCCTACCTGTGCATGTATCCCCACTCCCGCCCCAGCATATTCCTTTCATTACTGAGCCCCAAGGATTACAACTCTGCCTCTCTATCCCCTTGCCTTTCTCCTCGTATACAGCAGTACCCTTCTCTTGAGCACCCCCACCTGACTATTCCCCCTCAGCTTTACTCTCCAGCCTTCTAACCTGCCCCTCTTCACCAGTCTGACCTTCCCCCACAGTGCCTTCCCCAGCCACCCTCTTCTGCCTCCCTTCCCATGGCTCTGTCCTGTTTTCTTGTACCCCCGTGCTCTTTTAATTCACCCTCTCCTCCCTATCCATCATCTCCCTTCCTCCACATCCCCCTCCAACCCTCTCCTCCCTAGCCTTTCGACCCCTTCCTCCCCTACTTCTGTATGGCAATCCATGCCCCTCCACTTGCTAACCCCATGGCTTCCATGTCATAAACCAGATCCCTCTCACTATCTCTGTCATCCCTCTCTGCTGGTGTGGATGATGGGGAAGTCCACGACAGTGGAAGGAATCTATTACACACTGACACCCCTCTAGGTGCTCTCACCTCAGCCCCTTCCTCCTGATCTTCCCTTTCTCCCACTCTCTCCTCCCAAGATTTTCTCACTCTGAGGTAGCAGAGCCCATGACATCTGGATCCACCCCTCCTCAAACCTCCCTGCCTGCCTGCTACTCTCTCCTGGGCCGCCCTCCTATGCTCCCTCTTTCCTGCCCTATCTCCCACTATTTCCTCTCACTAGCCTACCTAACTCCCATCTGAGTTGCTTCACTTCTGCCATCAAGTGACTCATATTCTTGTATACTGGACAACCATCTACTTCCCACAACATTCCTAAGAACATCACAGCCCTGCACCCCCTACAACTCACCATCCTACTCCTGTCCTTTTTTTTATATATTTAAATTATTGTTTTTTTTTTCACTAAGAGGCCAACATTACACAATGACAAAAACATTGTCAGCATTGCAATCTTGTGTACAGAGATCAACACAATGTGGATACAGTTAAGCACATGTTTCTACATATCAGTTGTCACTGGATTCGGGGTAGTACCAGTTATGCGGCATACAATGGATCTGCTGCTAACATGTATGCAATCCGTCTAGCCCATCTGTTAGTTCCCTTTTCTGCTGTCTGAGTAAGATAAGAGTTCTGTAGTGTACAAGTCTTGTACTAATGATTTCCATTCTTCCAGGGTGGGGGTGCTGGTGCCAACCCTTTGGTAGTACACTTCCTGGGTGCTACTAGAATGATGGCTAGTAAGTATCTCTTGGCTTGATCTTTCTCTTTTGGAGTGTGAATGTAAACAGGGAAAGAAGTTTGTCTTAACTGTAAGGCTGGAGAAAAGCTGCTTTTAGGACCCCATCCAAGTCCTGTATAAAGGTGCTATAAGATGGAACATGGCCACATAACATGATGGTACATGGCACAGGGTTCTCCACAATGCCACCAACACTCTGGAGTAGCCGCCATGCATCTGGGTACCTGCTGTACCGGAGTGATAAAGTACCATATGAGGCATTTCCAGTTATGCTCCCATCAGAGCATGGAGTTCAAAACTCTAGGTGTGTTAAAGCTTGTCTGCTACCATTGTCCAACAGTGATAGGGTTGTTGAGCTCTGCATTCCAGTTTTTGAATGTTCTTAATAACCTGAGGTCCCTCTGTCAAGGACTGCCTATAGCTGCAAGACAGAGTGCTGGGTTAAGAGTCCCTGAAGTGCAATGGATACAACAAGAAGGGGGTAACCTGGTTTGAGGGAGGGAGGAGAGCAAAGCAGTGTGAAGGTTGGTGAGATATACTCAAGCTTGAAAATATCTAAATAAATTTGTATTTAGGACATTGAGAAGACCCTGGACTGCTTGAAAAGGGAGCATACTATCACCCTGTAGGAGCTGGAGGGGAGAAAGCAGGCCAAGCCTATACCATCTCCTCTAGCCTTGGTCAAATCTATAAGGGAGAACATTGGGGTGTAAATGCAAAGGCAGCAGCCAAAGCAATTCCCTTCAGGCCACACTTCAACAGAATCCTGTGTCAAATTCCAGCACCAACATATGGGGAACAGCAGTGAGTGAATATAGTCCCAGACTAGTTCTAGAAAGAAAAGCACCAGTCCACGACTAGTACTGCGCCTCTCTCCAAGTGTACTCACTGCTAGACTGGGGAGTTCTGCAGCCAGTACAGCACAATTTGCATCTGGCCTGCCTCAAAATATTTTTCAAGTTCAAGAGATCCATGCCTCCCTGTTGTTTTGATAAACATACAGCAGAGAACTTTATTTGCAGGGATTTCCCTCCCCATAAGTATTGAGAATTCACTCTTCCAGAATGACCACATGGGGGCAGTTATGGGGGGGGAGAGAGAGGGAGGGATGGCAGGGAGAGAGAGAGAGAGAGAGAGATACACACACACACACACACACACACACACACACACACTGGAATAAATTCAAGAACTTTAGAAGTAGTATCATCCTAACAGATGCTATCCTCCGTTCCAAAGAAAGAAGGAGCAGATTTTGTTTGTCTTTGTCATGTCAGAGCCGGGTCTGTAGTGGGGGAAATTAACCTCATACAGGAGAGGGATAGTAGGAATGAGTTTAATGCTGAAATATTTCATGGAGGATAAGTCCCAGCGAAAATGGAAGGTAGTCAGATGTCAAGAGGAGGGGGCAAAGTTTACTGCAAGAGCCTCTGATTTAAATGTCCAAATGTAGTTAGTTGGGTCCATACAGCATGGAGGCCTTCCTCTGGTGTGGAAAGATACATACAAAAGAATGTTGCATGCATATAACACAATACAGTGGACAATGCCATCCTCAGCTGTGTAGCACGCAATAGTAGGGTCCTGCCGGATGGCCTGTACCAGTGGTTCAAAGTATACTGCAAAAGCAGTGGAAAAGCAGGCAGTTATGCTAGTTGCTACAGCCTAGGTTGAACAAGAAAGAAAGATGGCCATTAGCTCAAACCTGTAACTGTGGCTTGAAATACATTATGAATACAAGATCTATAAAAGAAGGAGAAAGTCCAGCCTGAAGAGCGTGGTGCAGAGAAAGGCTCAAGAGAGTCTATCAAACGCTTTCTTTGTGTCAAGGCTAAGGATCAGAAGTGCGGAATCAGAACGAGAAGCGTGATACAGAAGGTAAAGAGTCCACTGAATATTGTACATGATCAGTAGAGAGCAGATAAAACCTGTTTGGTCTTTGTGAATTACAGAAGGAAGAAGACAGTCTAGTCAATGCACCAGTAATGACATGAATAACGATAATCTGTGCTTAAAACAGATATTGGTCTGTATGAGTCACACAAATCTGGAATTCCCAGGTTTTGGCTATAATGCAGATAACCATGTAGCTCCATGATGCAGGTGGTTCGGCCCTTCCAGAATGGAGTTACTAGACTTCAAGAATAGAGATGAGCGCTCAGGAGAAAACTGTTTAAGGTATTGACTTTAAGTGTATCCCACAACACATAGGGAAAGACATCAGAGACTCATTCAAGGACTGCATCTTGTATTTGGTCTCTGACAAACTGCAAGAAGTCAGGGTCTTCAGGTAAAGGTAAAGGTGTCACACTCCAATTGTTCTTTTACAAAATAAACCCAAAGATATTTCTGCCACCACAGGGGCGTGATCATAGTATGTTGCAGGACTGATATGGCAGCAGTGCACTTTATGAAGGTCGCCTACCTGCACGTAATGCAAAATCAATGCAACTTGTATGTGTGGAGGGTGGGAAAAGGGGTATAGTCTAAGGTGTTGGAAGGAGTTCTCTCCAGAGGTCAACCCAACCCAAAAGGGTAACAAAACACCAGACATATTTATAGGATGGTGGGAGTACTTGTAGGATGGTGTGGAGGGTACAACCTACTCCTGTCCTCCTGCCATCTGAGCATGTTCCTCCCTACCACAAACCACCTATGTCCATTCAAATGTTTATGTTTCAGTATACATTGACTCTCCTCTTCTGTACCTAACAAGTACCTCCTACCACACTCTTCACTGACTTGCCCCAAATAGGGTGCAACTGCAACTCCTTTATTTCCTTTGTCTTCCTACCTAGATATTTTAATGTGTTTTATAGGCCTGCCCCAGACAGGGATTTAGTCGCCAACCTTATCCTACCACTGTAGACCTTCTACTCTGTCTACTGCTGGCCCACTCTCTTCATCATTTCAGCACACTTCTAAGTTAATGAAAGATGTTACTGTTTGTCAAGCTTTAATACTTTGCATTTAATTAGAAAATGGGTTTAACATTTCTACCTTCCTGACTGCCTAACAGACTTGTCTAGGTAAGCATTAGTTAAGACAACAATTCACATCTAAAGCAAGTCCCTATGCTAACTGCCCCATTACCTACTTAAATCCCCGTGCCACGTTCTAAATTCAGACTTGAAAATCATTATTTTTTTTCCTGCTACGCAAGCGTCCTACCCACTGGCTGGCAGACCCCCAAGTCTGTGTCACTTTCTATAGAAACAAAGATCAGTCCTAACGTATTCTTTGTAAAAAATACAATAAATTCATACTTTTGGCATCTTGATTGCAGGAACTTGTTTCTGGATCTCCCACTTGAAGTGCCATGTGCACACACATCTCTGCTGTTGACCAACTGCCGAAACACATGTAAATGGGGTAGAAATTAAAAACAGAAAACCAACAAACTAAGCAGTAACTTCTCATCTGCGAACAGGCTGGCTTTCTCCCTGATCTCCCAATCATGTCTTACTGCTCACAGCCAGCAATTCTCGGCCAGCAGCATGCAGGCAGAGGAGGGACCAAGCCCACTTACAGTTTGAAATGACTTGTCTCCTCTCATGTTCGAGGGGGCAAAAGTGTAACAAAACAAAAAAAAAGAAACAAAGAAAGTGACTGTTAAAGGAGAACTGTGCTTTGTAGTTTAGATTTAAACTGGATACAGGAAGTCTGAGTCACTATATGCTGAGGCAAGGAATTCCAAAGAACCGCAGCTCTCACGGTAAAATAATATTTCCTCTTATTGGTGAATGCCTTAGTTATTTTTATTTGCCTGTTGTACATCTCAATCCGTATACTTTATCTAAGTATGTTAGTCCACATGATTTCATTAAACATTCATCATTCAAAATATTAAATAGTAACAACAAATCTCCTCTGTCCCGTCTAGTCTGTAAATCATACAATCCCAGTGCTTTCATCCTATCTAAATATGATAAACATTTTAATTCTGGTATTAATTTAGTCATTCTCCTCTGAAGACTCTCCACCATTTTTTTATCTTTTTCTAAATATGTTGCCCAAAAGGATACTGCATAATCTGTGTGGGGTCTAACATATGTTGTGTATAGTTTAATAATACATTCCTTATTTCGTGTTATAAAAGCTTTTTTTATTGCATTAATAATACGGTTCCCTGTTTGAATGACCTTATTACATTGATTACTACAATCAAATTTATTATTTACAGTTATTCCCAAATCTTGTTCTATAGCTTACTGTCATTATTTTATTCCCATATATTGTATAATTGGCCATAGGGTTTCTTTTTCCAAATGCATAACCGCTGCACTTCTGTATATTAAAACACATACCATTCTCATTAGCCCAGTTTTCAATAATCAATAAATCCTTTTTACAGAGATTAATTTTTATTTCAGTATCCACTTCTGAAGAGATTTTAGTATCATCCGAAATTTACTTAACTGACAAGATACCCCAGATTGTAGATCTCCAACAAATAAGCTAAAAGAACAGGGCCCAAGACCGAGCCCTGAGGCACTCCACTGTAAATGGAATACAAGCAGAGACTGAGTGGTCAAAAACCCTAATGCCATGGGCATTTCTTGCCATTTTACTCCAAGTTTCACATGGGCTTTTTGACCACAACAGCATGAACAGTGACACTATCAGTTCATTAGGTGAAAGGTAATTTTACAAGGACTCAGCCATTTGGCGCCACAGGTGCGAAAACACATTTCAACAGGATGTGAAAATGGCAGGTGTACTGTTCATGAGGAGGTGTAAAAATGGCATTGTTGAAAACCTGGAGTGAAAATATACAAAACTGGTAGTCACGAAAGGCAAGGTGAGAAACAGCAATGTACACCCGTAATGTAATTAGTTTGGGGATATTTTTACAGAAGATTTTCAACATAGGCATTTTGGGACCTCCACTCATGAACAGAGGCACTGTGATTTTCTTAATCTGTCCCGAACACTAATTTTACACAGTGACCACGTTATTCTGCGCCGGAAGTGTGAAAACACATTTTCGCCAGGGTGTGCAAAACGACAGCAGTACTGTTCACAAGGAGATGAGGAAAAATGTCAATGTTGAAAATCTAGACTGAAAATATTACAAATTCGTGAACTTACGAGGGTGCGTGGAAATTGCGCAATGCACACTCGTAACAGAGTCCTTTTACGGACTTTTGTCACCAAATTTTCAACATAGCCAATTTAACATCTCTGCTCATGAACAGTGTCACTGTGATTTTCTTAATGTGTTCTGAACATTGATTTTGCACACCGACCGCGCCAATGAGCGAAAACACATTTTGGGCGAGATGTGAAAAATGACAGCTGTACTGTTCATAAGGAGGTGTGGTAAAATGGCAATGTGGAAAATCTGGAGTGAAAATATTAAAAATTCTCACAGTTATGAGGTAGGAACTACAATACACGCCAGAACAGTAATATTTGGGATTAAATTTTCAACATAGGTTTTGGGGAGCCTACCATGAATTGTAACACTGTCATTTCATTAGTCGGTCCCGAGAAGTGGTTCCATGCAGTGACCAAGGAATCACCTTTCAGGACCAAACAACAAAATGACAGTGACTGAGTTAATGAGGTGGGGTCCCAAGAACCCATGTTGAAAATTTGGTGAAATAATTTCCAAAATGACCGAGATATGCACCAAAGTAAAAAAACAAAAAAATTTATGCCATTATACAGCTTACCAGCATTTCTTCAGTTTGTGGTTAGCTTTGAAGAGTGCAGATGTGTTCCCGGTCCACCGAGATTGTCATGCTTGGCTCCAGAGGCATAGGGGTCAGGTGTGTGGGGAAGTGATGCACAGAGGGTGGCGTGAGTTGGGGAGGAGGTCAAGACAGTCAACGAGGGAGATGACACTGGACTTTTGCCACACTGGGTGGGCTCCCAGCGTGGCAGCTGGAAGTTTGTTTGGGGGGCAGTGGAGCGATGGGGGATTGGGCAGCCCGTGCCGGCCATACAGTGGGATGATGAGCACGCTGGGGTGAGCCCCAGTAAGCACGGTGTTTGTTTGGGTGGGGCCAAGAAAAACGGAGCTGTGTATGACAGTTGTTCAGATGCAGTGTTGATGGGTAGGCAATTTGTAAACTGCCTGCCGACAGCAGTATGCAAATTGCTTCACACATTACCACCACTGATTGTAGCGGTCTTTTCTTGAACTGAACACCACTGTATCTGAACTGCTGTCATAGACAGCTCAGACATTTATTGTGCGGTGAGGCCGCGGCCTGCAAGAAGGAGCAGGGATTGGAAAGGTGGCACACTCCATGAAAATTTGTATGGTGGCACTACGCTTTCTGCACATGCATGCAAGCAAACATAATAATGACAAAGCTGCAACATATTGTTCTTCGTGTCCAATCAGATATTTGTTACTGTACATTGTCTGCTGCTTCCTCCACCCTCCCTTCCCCTGGGTCACACCTGGAAATGAGCATTGGCTCAGTGTGCCTGTCCTGGTTATCAGTTTTAAAATAAAATAATATAACCACCACAAGAGTACTGGACTTTAGGCATGGACTTCAACAGAATGAGGGGGAATCTTCAGGAAGGATGTGGAGGGCAGGGAGGAACTGGGGGATATAGAAGAAATGTGGGGTGTAATAAAGGGGGAATTTTGAGAGCCACTGATCGCTGCATAAGGAAAGTAAGTAAAAACAAAAGAATATGGAGGCTGCTCTGGTTCAATAGAGAGGTGGTAAGGGCAAAAAGTGAAAGGAAATAAGCATTCAGGACATATAAAAGAACACAGGGAAAGGAGGACATAGAGGGATACAGAGAGAAGCTAAGGGTGGCAGGGCAGACAATTAAGAGGGCGAAGGCAAAAAACAGAGGAGAGGATAGCTAGAGAGGCCAAAAGGGGGTTAAAAAATTCTACAGGTATGTCAGCAAGAGGAGAAGATCCAAACAGGGAATAGTGAAACTTAAAGGGGAGGCGAGAGGTCCAGTAGAAGGCAGCTTCGAGAAGACAGACTTGCTAAGTGGGTACTTCTGTTCAGTTTTCATGGTGGAAAAGGAGGGTAGGGAACCAGAGTTGCAGGGGAGGGCCATGAAGGGCAGGGGAAGGTGGACTCTATCCCATTTGAAGGAGGCAGAGTACAGGAGGAACTGGGAAAGTTGAGGGTAGATAAGGCAATGGGTCCGGAAGCCCTACATCCTAGGGTGCTCTGGGAGTTTACAGAGGAACTCGCAGCACCATTGACAAGACTGTTTAATCTGTCCCTAGACACGAGGAGGGTTCCAGGTGACTGGAAAAGGGCAGATGTAGTGCCACTACTCAAGAGCGGAAGCAGGAGGAGGCAGAAAATTATCATCTGGTAGCCTTACCTCAGTGGTGAGTATGATTATGGAAGCACTTTATCTGTCTATTCCTAAAGGAAAGACTTGTCAACTGCCTTGCAGCCAGTGGTTTTCAAGACAACAGGCAGCACAGGTTCATGGAGGGGAGGTCATGCCAGACAAACCTGATTTATTTTTTTGATAGGGTGACAAGGGTGGTTGATCAGGGAGGGACAGTGGACATAGCCTATCCAGACTTCATCAAGGCTTTTGAGACCATACCTCACAGGAGGCTGTTGAACAAGCTGGGAAATTTAGGAGTGGGGTATGATAACAGTGGAAGGAGACAGACAGAGGGCTACAGTACCCAGTCAGGGTGCTGAAGCACGAGCAGACTTGATAGACCAATAGGCCTACTCTGTTAGTGTCTAGTACGTTAGTATGTTAGATTATGGAGGCACTTTCCTAAAGGAAAAAACTGTCAACTACCTTGCAGCCAGTGGTCTCCGATTGAGCCAGTGGAAATTTAGGAGTGTCAACTACCTTGCAGCCAGTGGTCTTTGATTGAGTCAGTGGAAATTTAGGAGTGGGGCCAAAAATAACCAAGTGGGTGGAAAGCTGGCTCAGTGACAGATGCCAGAGTATGGTAGTAAATGGGGAGCACTCCAGGGAGGAAAGGGTGACAAGTGGGGTGCCCCAGGGATCAGTATTGGGGCCCATCCTCTTTAACATCTATATTGGGAATATTACAGAATGCTTGAAGGGGAAGGTGCGCCTATTTGCAGATGATACAAAGATCTGCAATCAGGTGGACACACCGGGGGGTGGAAACAATGAGGGAGGACCTGACAGAACTGGAGGAGTGGTCAGAAAGTTAGCAATTAGGATTCAATGCAAAGAAGTGCAGAATAATGCACATAGGGCACAAAAACCCAAAGGCCACGTACACCACTATGGGGTGAAGAGGTTTTGGTAACAGAACAGGAAAGGGATCTGGGGATTATCATTTTGGACAATCTAAAGGAGGCATACCTTTGTAACAAAGCAGTAGGCAAGGCAAACAGAATGCTGGCATGCATAGGGAGGGGCATAACAAGCAGAAAAAGGGAGGTGTTAATGCCCCAATACAGGTCCATGGTGAGATGGGGTTCAGTTCTGGAGACCTCACCTACGCAAGGATATAGATACAGTGGAGAGAGTCCAGAGGAGGGCGACCAAAATGACGCATGGCATGCATAAGAAGCCCTATGAGGAGAAGGTGAAGGAGCTTGATCTGCATCCACTGGAAACTAGGAGGGAGAGGGGGATATGATAGAGATATTTAAATATTCGAAGGGGATTAACAAGGTGAGGGAAGGGAGCATCTTTCAGAAGAAAAAGTCAGAAAACTAGGGGCAGTTTGAAGTTGGAAGGAGTAAGATTCAGAGGTAATGGGAGGGGTTACTACTTTATGGGGAAGGTGGTGCCCCCCTGGAACAGACTGCCAGAAGAGGTGGTGGGGCCACAACTGTAAGGGAGTTTAAGAAGTCATGGGATAATTACATGGGATTAACCAGAAGAGGAAGGGACAAACCAGGAAAATAAGAGGTACTGGAGTCTCCGTCGTGGGAGACTGAAAAGTTAGATCTAGGATACAGATGGGGATGGGATAAAGGCAGACTGGATGGGCCAAGGGTCCATTTCTGCCATCCGATTTCTGTGTTTCTATAAAATAAAAAGGAAATAAATGTAACAGCAATAAATTTGTTATACAATCCTGTGTGTGTCCTTCTGATTTACACATATTCATGTCTTTGACATCATTAACCTAAGCATTATGTCCTGTGTCTCCCAAAAGGTACAGCGGACAGGCAATCTGGAAAGCAGTTCTGGAAAATGAGTTCCTCTTAAGGTGTTGACATCATAGGCCTGGTCTGCTATATATGGTTAGACTTCTGGCCCCACATGTTGCTAAGGAGAACATGGGGAAGGACAACAGACCAGGGGCAGCAGGACCACCCATACCTGGGTCAGCATGGGGTGCATTACAGCTGTTAGTAGTGTGAGTACTTCAGGTTACTAAGGTATTAGAGTCGGGCCTTTGCTCATGGTATGTAGGAGCCATGCATTCCACCTAGAGGAATACACTTCTTCCTCTTGGTCATTAAGGGAATGTGTAATATTCTCTATTCTATATACCTGGTTGAGCAGCATCCTCCAGGAAGTCACATCCAGAATGGTGTGTGTGAGCCAACACCTAATTGTGTCTTTCTTGGCCACAATTAGTAGAATACTGTACCTAGGAGGTAATGTGTGTTAGGATCTTTGTGGCCCCTGGCATTTTGCAATAAGATATATAGTGATGGGTGAGCTGAACTGAGGCACCACAGAGTTCCTCCAGATCACTGTCCAGTGATTGGATGAAGGGCTGCAGGAGGGGGCACTTCCTCATAACATGATAATGTCTTGTAGGGGGCAATGCATTAAGCTGGCAGGGGGTGGAAGGTTCAAGATGGTTAGAGACACTGCTTTACAGAGTGGGTAGTTTGGGTGGGAAATAACTCCCATCTGAGGTCATCACTTAGATGACAGTGGGAGGTTCAAGAGAGGGTGAGATAAGGGTTTGCTGGGACACACACTAGTGCTCTAGTGCAAGGAAGATGGTGACGGGGAGAGGCTCCATCAATACCCTCCCAGTATGACGTTCATACCTCGGCAACTCAGCACTAAGATGGTTTTCTAAAGGAACCTGGTTATTGAGAAGGCAGAACAATCTGACTTTTTAAGAAAAGAAAAAAATCGCTAGCTGGATTTGGGATCAGAATGATGCCAAAGAAAGACTCCAGTCTGGCCAAAAATTCAGGTACCAGTAAGTACCCCACAAAGGGTTCAACTCAACTAACAGTGGCTACTCAGACTAAATATAATCTTTCTTTCAAGCCAAAACAGCTTCAGTTGAACATGATGCTCTGCAATTATCAGTTGTGGACATGGTTAAACAGAATGAATCTGTAAATATAATCAATGACTTGGCAACTAAACCATCGCCAGTGGCCATTTCTACTAAAATATCTGGCAGTTAAGATGAACAGAAAAACAAGAGTCCATCAAACATTAGCGCCCTACCTCTGAACCAATGTGGGCTTGGGGTACCTGCTGAATTTAAAGATGCTGATCTGGATGAGGGGCTGCAGCAATATGAGGAACAGAAGCCCCGCTGATCTGATAATTTTTGCTGCAAGATCTGATACAGAGCACACGAGACCAAAATGGAGATGAAGAGAGCAGAGAGGGTCAATGCAAGTGGATGGCCAAAAGCCTACAAGCAGGGCACCAGTAGAGGAGAAACAGTGGCAACAAAGCACTAGTAAAGAAGCTGGGCAGATGGGACTATTGGAGACAGAGGATCTGAGTGCAGAACCTAATGGGACTGATGTGCAGTAGGGGTGCATGGAAGTCTGGGGAAGTGTGCCTTGATGTCTTCTCCAGTGGCTGAAACATCTTCGACACAGTGAAAAAAAGTAGATGCATGGTGGGACAGCTGGGCCAGGACAGAAAAAAGAGGCAGCGGAAAATACAAGCACATCGGGACCACCAAAAGACTGTCATGATCGACTGGAAATGAAACTCACAGCAGCAAAGCAGATGAGGAAATTTCCACTGAAGTATAGGGACTCAATAGTAAACTTCAAACGGAGAATACCACAGACTGTTTACAAGTAACTGTGTGAACCATATACAGCCCAAAGTTAATCAAGAGCAAAATAAAAGTTCCAAGCCAGATTCAGAGGAAGGAGTGATACTGGCATTGACTGCCCAATAATGCTCTGATGCTATCGGGAAAGGCTATTTTAAATCAAAATAAAAATGGACTACTTTGGTCCACAGAAGAAATTAAGATTAATGAATAGCTTCTCAGTACTTCAGGAATGCAAAAAGCAAGCGCCAGCCCGGTGGCGCTGAGGGTTGAGGCGCTGTTGCCACACCTCATGACACACCAGCGACCCGGGTTTGGGAATGGACTCTGCCACCGGGGCTGGCAGGGAGAGCGAGGATTGAGTGTCCCATGACTTTTTTCTCCCTCTGGGGTGGTGGGTGGAAGAACTGCATTGTTCTGCAGCAGCAACTGGTGGAGGCCAGATGCACTACAGGTGGCGTGCACAATCAGGGGGTGGAGCATGGCGGGTGTCTGCACGCCTGTGTGCTGACACCATTGCACGTCCGGTTCCAAAGGGGTGAAAATGGCAGAAAAATTGCGGGGTGATCGTGGCGGCTGATGGCCGTGCCCTGCGCCCCCGGACACGAGAGGTGCTCCCGCTGGGTGTCTGAGCTCCAGAATCCCATGGGGGCAGGATCCTGTGTAATTGGCCGGCCTGTGGGGGAGGGCATGTTGCGGGCCAGACCTGGTCCAGGGGTGCTGGTGCCGGCAGCTGGACGATTGCTGGGACCTCTCCGCAGCAGAGGAGAAATAGAGCTGTGATTAAAAAAGAAATGGAAAAAGCATGCAAAAGTCCATGTAAAAAAAAAGAAGAGAACAAAGAAGAGGATAATCATAAAAGTGTACCAAGTACTTCAAATTATATAAAGGGGAAAGATATCATCGAGCAACTAAATACTGAAGCTAACACCCCTGAAAAAACTGATACCAAATGGCTTCCTTTCATTAAAAGCTAGTAATACAGCTTTCATCAGACAGTGAGGACAGTATAAGTGTAACTGATGCCTCTGATGTTTCAGATCTATCAGACACGTTTGATCAAGAAACTCATAAGAGTCAGCCTCCACCACAATGGACTATACACATTTTGTACCATGTGGCTGGGGTAACTAAAAAAGTGCAAAAGATTGAAGCCCTTGAAACAAAAATTTGTAAGTTTTCAAGTAAGGATTAATTCACAAGAAAGGATGGGTCTACTGTGGAATTAATCCATGGTTGGGGAGGGTTGGGGCATGAAGCTGAAGGCAAGTGCTCCAATAGTGGGATTAATTCCAACTTAGACCCATCCTTCGAAAGGATTTATCTGCTTGTAACATGGCATTATATAAGAGTAATGCCATGTTACAATATTTAAGAAAATAATAACACAGACGATAACTTTCGCTAAATCTTTTATAAATTGAATTGCAATACAGTTCTTTGATAGTGCTGAAAAATTAGAACACCTCGTTAAACGATCACAGATGTTAAACATATCCCACTGGAAAACACAAGGAATTGATAGAAACTCTTTCTTTAATATCTATAGAGTACTTTTTTCATCTGTTTACTCACAGTATTTCCCTGAAATTGTTAGGTGTAGCGAGTTCCACGAAAAGTCTGGTGCATTGTGGGATTGAGTTATGTCCTGTCACTGCTGCATTGGAACATGGAAACATCTAGCTACGTATACCGGTCACGGGCTATTATCATTTTGAACAACAATTTCACATTTTTTAACTTTTTTTATAACTTTCTAACAACGTTCACAAAAACAATAATATTTCTACGGTGAGTATCACAGGTGTTTCACTGTATGCTTACGGATCAACTTACTGCTTCATGTCTGGGCTGTTGTAGTAATTAAAGTTAACCGGCCCACTGATGGTGAATTTGTTGATGTTGAAAGGGCTGCATGGGTCGGAAGCAGAGGATTTTCTCAACAGTTCTGCATGTAAGCATGTTCAGTGTCAGAAGCAGGCTGATTTGGGATGGCTGCTCCAGTTGCTTTAGCATACTGCTAATCTGGAAGTGTTTCACTTTCTGTCCATGTGTAGGAGCAACATGGCTCTTCAGGAGGTGGACCGTTACATTTACTGGGCAAGTTAGAGGAAATGTTAATGTGGTCTTCTGATTTCTTAATTGTACTATGGAAGACATTGGTTTTTGGGGTCAGTTTTGTTGCCAGCATCGGTACTAATATGCGATGACAGTACTAATGACCACTACTGTCAGTCTTTCACAGACGGAGACCAGTAACTTCACAAACTGGTCTCGCATCCGTGTCCTGTGATTGTCATAATTTCCCTAGATGCCAAAACAGCCTCGGATAACAAATGCACTGCCGTGCTACAATTGCAGTGATTCATATACCTGACACTGAGTTTGGCGTCTAGGGAAATTTGGGACATCTTGTCCCTGAGATAATTTTGACCCATAGGTTGAAGGCCATACAAACACTGTTTCTTATCCAGAAAATGTTGTGGAGATCGTTTTGGGTGGAGATAGAAGGAGGGTGGATTTTCTGGACACCAGTACAGGCACTCTTTATAGAGTGCAATTGGGCAGTTGGCACTATCGGGTTGTGCATACAAAATGCCATGTTGAGCATCTCTGTTATGTTCTGAGATAGACAAATGGTTTTTGGTGGATTCACTGAATACACCAGAGTGGTATTCTCTATCAAACTCATCTTTCTTCAGAACAAAAGAATGATGTTTAAGTTTAGTGAGGCTTTTTCTTCCTCTCCTCGCAAAGTCTAATTGCAGCTCAAACCACAGTCGGGGCACAAGACCATACGCCAACAGTGGACTCAGTTTAGAACAAGTGCAAATTTTGGCAAGATCCGCATCAGTAATGCGGGGGTGGTGCGCAGCCACATCTTGGCCCGCTCTGCAGTACTCCTTTAACACCGCTAGAAACACATTATTAGCTGCTCTAAATTGAATCCATCGTAATGCTGATTTTCCTGTTGATGCTCACACTATTAAAAATCTGTTTATGCCTGCTCAATTCCAATATAGGAGCTTATGCTATATTGTGTGCCATCAGATGTTCTAACAGCTCCATAAAACCGACGCAGCAATACAATTAATTAATCAGTCAGAATGTTTTTTAAATCTTTTATTTTCTTCTACAGATTTCAGCCAATCAAGAAAGACATTCACAGACCATGAGATATTTTTGTGAGTGTTCTTTTCATTTTTTTTTTCATTTCTAGCTTGTATAAATCTTCCTCAGATACCAATACACATCTTCTTTGTTTACTTTGTTTTCCTTCACATAAATTACTGGTCTCATTAACCTCAGTGTAACCCCTACAAATGGAGTTTCCCAAAAGTATTCTTGAGCTTGCTTAAATGCTCATTGCCAGGTTGGTGTCCATGCTTTTACAGTTTAAATGTGATTACCAGAGATTGTATAGCCTCTGTGTACTGCCTCTTTAAGAGTTGCCTAATTGCAGTTTAAGTAATCTGAGAGGAGCTCTGTTGAAAATGTAACTATTTACTGAAAATCATTTAGAGTGATAATGATAATGTAGTTTGTCTAACCTACTTTCTTTATAACAAGGTCTGTTTTGTTTGTCTCCACTATCTTGGTCCTGGACTGCAAATTGGACCAAACAGCACTGGTGGGACCTAAAATGTAGCCAGACTACAGGAGCTCTCTGGATTCAAAATCTGTAGAAACTTTAGTTTGGAGTTTTATTTTACACCTTTTGCAACTGAAGGGGAGCTCTTGCTTTGACTGACAGCCAAATCAGCCAACCAAATCTTTTGGATCTTGGGGAAGTCCCGGGCTGCTTGCAGTTTTCAGTTACAACTAAGCTGGAAGCTGGGCAAGAAGGAGCTGAAGTTTTCTGAGCAGCAATTCTTAGTGGATTCACATGGGAGAACTCTGAAAAGGCTAAGTTTTTGGCCTGCATGCCGGTGTACTGCTCCTGAGAGGGAGAGAATAGAATTATTTTGGACTAAATCCAAGTTTGTGTGACTAAAGAAAGCTACTGAAGTGGGCCAGGCTCAACCTGAAGAAGACCGAATATTTTTGCTGAATGCGATCGGCCTGTCAGGAGTTCCAGCTACCCCTAAGCTCCCGGTGTGTGCACAGACTTTGTGATTGTGCCCGGGGAGCGCTTTGCCTGGTACAGTAGAATTCCCGTACATGCAAATGTGCTATGAGCTGCTAGTGGGTTGTGAGTTAGTTCCCCACTGCGTGAACTGTGTTCTGCTTGCTGGAAGCTATACCCAGCCCAAAGTGGACTGCTTCTGAACTTGTCTCCATGTAGTCTGGGCTTTGCCAGACTGGCCCAGCCAGACTACCCACTGCACAGAGAAGTCATCGACGAAAGACCTGCCTGGGGATCAGCCCCCTGCTCCACACTTGAACAGGAATGACGCCTCTGCGACTTGTGTGGGCCCTGCTTCTCCTGGCATTCCAGATCAACCACCTGCAGTCTTGATTTTCATCTAGCCTGTGTCCAGTCTTGGTATCGTGAGTAAATACCAGGGTAGCTCCTTACAACAACAGCTTAATCTGAGTGTGTCATCTGATTGTCTTGTTGTTTCATTTCCTTACGAACTGGCCCTTTGGCTCCAGATTACAAATATTGTGTTACTGCATGTCGTGTTTTCCATCACAGGGCCTCAACCAGCTGCAACCCCGGCAACTGTCCTGGCTAGTCATCTCTTCTCCACCTGGGTACCCAGGAGGTGGACTGTGTGGGGACTCAAAGCACATGCATAACTGCTTGACTGATATAACTTTAAGCTAATTAACCTGATTTTGCCTCCCTTGTTCAAGTCCCTGAATAAATCAGACCTAACTTTTTTGCATGTAATCTGACTGTGGTTTCAGTTTGTGCTCAAAGTACTGTACTGTTGCTATTTGCTGTGCTTAACCTTGTTTTACAAGGGGTCCCCAGGTCGAGCCAGAGGAACCAGCCCTGGTGGTAAGTGCAAACAGTGTGGGTACTTGTGTGGTGTACCAGGGGTATTGTGAACTTGATTATTGTACAGTGTGCAGGCCACTAGAGGGAAAAGAGGGGGTTACAGTGTCCCGGAGGGCTGTGCCCAGGTTAGCTTGACCACTACTAACCCTGACTTCCAGGTGGAGGCACCTGTTTCAGAACTCAGGCCCCTTAACCTGCTACTAGCCAAGCAGGCAGGGATAGTAGCCCTTGGGATAGCGCCACCTAGGGGTTACATCAGCCTTCCGTTTTAGTACAGCTGTAATTTTAGTTACTTGTCCCTCTCCTGTATTCTTTACAAGTTTTGTTGCATTTCTTATTATAGATGGTTGTCTCTGTAGATTGTCTACGCATCTGTTTATTCCTTGAACTCCACACAGACAAAACGTGACTGTATAGTTCTCCATTTTTGGTGGGGAATCAACTTATTGCTATAAATAATATATGTATTTTCTAGTATGCTGCTTTTTATTTTGGTAGATTAGTTTAGTACTGCATTAGCAAGCATGGTCTACTGTGGAATTAGACTCATGTTGCCACATGTACCACATGGTATGTTTTAACAAATCGAATGCTTGATTTTGTTTGTTTTAATGCCATGTTACAACAACTATTAACCACCTGATCATGGAGCATAAAGAAATAAAATCAGAATTAGCTAAAGCCCAACAGAGAATTCTGATTTGAGGGTGCAGCTTTTTCAGTACAGAGGTACATAATTCATTGAAGCAATAAGTAAGGAATTTAAAGCTAAACTCATTTCAAATCATGATCAAAGACACAAGAACATAAGCATACTAGGGTACCTGAATCCTGGGACAATAAAAGACAACTGAAAGAAACCTTAGTACAAATAATGGCAACATGTACTGTATGGAAAAGGACACAGTTAATGCTAAGGCAGAAGTGGAAAGAATCCATAAAACTTATAGAGCAAATAGGAATAATCAGGTCCACCTAGGCCCATTGTGGCAAAATCTTCAAGTCAGAAGAAATAGAAAGATTAATGAATTAGGTATACAAAAGAAGAAGATTTCTTGACGGGAGCTGCCATTTCTGTTTTAATGACCTGCCACCAGATCTGTTCAAGACAGAAAGTTTGATACTTTAAGGAGTAAACTGTGGATGAACTCTGTTCAACTTACCATTAGAAACAGGAGGTTCTGAGGACTGGAGAAGGCAGACGTGGTCCCACTTCACAAAAGTGAGAACAGGGAGGAGGCAAGAAATTACAGACTTGTCAGCCTGACTTTGGTAGTGGGCAAAGTAATGGAAAAACTACAGAAAGAAAGGACAGTAGAATACCTTATAACCAGTGGATGATAGGATCCAAGGCAACATGGTTTCACAGAGGGGAGATCTTGGCAGACAAACCTGACCGAGTTCTTTGACTGGGCAACAAGGGTAGTGGATCAGGTAGGAGCGACATATGTGACCTACATGGATTTCAGTAAGGCCTTCGACATTGTTCCATACAGAAGACTGGCCAACAAGTTGGCCTGTCTGGGAGTGGGTCAAAAAGGTATAAACTGGGTAAGAAGTTGGTTAAGCTACAGAAGTCTGAGGGTGGTGGTAAATGATGTCCATTCTGGAGAAGGCAAGGTGACCAGTGGGGTGCCTCAGGGCTCAGTACTAGGCCCAGTCCTCTTCAATGTCTTTATTAGCAACATTGCGGAAGGGCTAGAAGGGAAAGTATGCCTATTCGCAGATGACACAAAAATCTGCAACAGAGTAGACACACCAGGAGGGGGGGGGAATGAGGGATGATTTAAAAAAGTTGGAAGAGTGGTCAACGGTTTGGCAGCTGGGTTTCAAATGAAAAAAAGTTCAAAATCATGCACTTGGGACACAGAAACCCCGGGGCTATGTAACAAGTGGGAGGGGAAATACTGGCAACCACCAAACCGAAAAGGGACCTGGGAGTAATAATCTCTGATGACCTGAAGGTAGCCAAGCAGTGGGGAAGACTAGCAGGATCCTTGGGTGCATAGAGAGGGGTATCACCAGTAGGAAGAAGGAGGTAGTATTACTCCTGTACAGATCACTGGTAAAACCCCACCTCAAATACTGAGTCCAGTTCTGGAGGCCTCACCCCTGGAAGGACATTAATGTGGTGGAGACAATACAAAGAAGGGCTACCAAAATGGTGCGTACAGCATCAAAAGCCCTATAAAGAGAGACTCGAGGAACTGAATATGTACTCTCTGAAGGAGAGGAGGGAAAGGCGGGATATGATAGAAACTTTCAAATACTGGACAGGTATTAATAAGGTACAGGAAGGTAGCATTTTCCATAAAAAAGAAGCTCGAGGACAAGAAGTCATGCTATGAAGTTTGGTGGGGGGGGGCTCAAAGGAAATGTGAGGAAATACTTCTTCATGGAGAGGGAGGTGGATGACTGGATTAGCCTTCCAGTGGAGCGTGGTGGGTGCCAAAAGCGGTGACAGGATTCAAGCATGCATGGGACAGTTACAAGGGGACCTTGGTAGTAAGGCAAGGGAGGAGCGACTGGAGTTCGAGTAGGGTCTGCAGTGGCACAGTAGGCAGGGAAAACTGGGCACACTAGGTGGGCCAAGAGCTCCTTATCTGCCAACAACTTCAATGTTTTTATGTTTCTGTGAACAATTATGAAGCATCAATGGTCTTTCCAGTTAAACTGAAGGTTATAATAGATGGCATCAGATACACATACAAATCTCCAGAAGAAGCAGAGAAAGATCTATGAACTAGGCTTCCGAACTTACATTAGTGAAGTGAATTACTAAGAATATTTTGGGAGCTATACTACTTGATCCAGGTTTAGATATGTTGAAAGAGTAAGAGCATAAGAAACTGAAAGGGGGAGGGGGTAAACAAATGGAGAACTGAAATGTATCTGACTGGTTGCCCAGGTGGGCGACATAAGGTTATTTGGTTTGATCATATTTTTTCATCCCAAATTTGGAAGTTTATTTGATAATAGTTTGAGGGTAAAGGGCATGCATTTAACAGGGTTGAGGTTTATTTTGAAGAAAACCTTAAAATTATTTTTTATCATTTCTAATAAAGGTTCAGGATGGGTCTGAAAGGACAGGAATAAAAATAGGGAAAGATGATGAGACTCTGGAAAATAAGGTGTGCTTCCCTCAACATTAACAGTATCCACTCTCCTACTAAAAGATATAGATTAATGAATTCTTAATAAAGGTAAAGCTGGTTCTACTATGTTTGCAGGGAGCTCTACCAGAACTGGATCTCTCATATACTAAGCTTGGAAGGAACTAGTAAGAGTGCAGGAGTGGCAGTTATTTTCAGGAAAACAGACACATGTATAATAATTGATACAAATGAAGATATAAATGGCAGAATATTATTAGTTAAAGAGCCCTGACACTGCTGTGACAGCTCTGAGAAAATGTAATGTTTAGCACAAGTCAGCTTATATTTTAACACTGCTTCTGTATTTTCATTCTTCTTGATTACTAAGGACATCTGAATGTAAACAGGATCGCTGCTCCTATCTGTTCTGGCTGCTTGTCTGCACCTGACATCACAGTTCTATTTATGGCATCACAATCTGTTGCTGGGGGATAATTATGATGCCTAAAATGAGGGATTATTTATTGTATTTATTTATTTAAAAGTTGATAACTGGGAAAAGCACCATGACCAGAAGCTCGCTTCTAGGTGCAACCAGGATTATGATGTCATATGTAGGATAGCAGAAAGATCAGAAGTCAAAGGGACAGTAAGCCTCTTTTGTACAGCTGTTCTCAGTAATAAAGGAAAAAGGTTAATTATAGAAAATACTTGAAATATAAACTGAACTGTCTAAATCTCACATTTTTCTAAGTGTTTCTAACGTGTCAGGCGCTCTTTAAATTTAAAATTCAGAATACAGAATTAACAATAGATTCAATTTATGTGTACTTTTTGGATATGTGGATTTTCTGGCAGAAATAACTACTAGATTGATTAAAGAGCTAGTATATTCCTAAAAGAATAGTTATGTAAGATCTTACCATAACAGTAGATCTTTGAGAGAATCTCTTGCAGCAAGTCATACCATACTAATTATAGCTACCAGGCACCAGGACGACATGGACACATTTTGTTGGCAGTCTAACTGGGGCCACCCACGGCAACATCATCACGCCGCTGTCCCTCCCATACAGCCATGGACGGCCCCACGCCTCCCTCGGTTCACCGCTGGCAACCATCCACCAAGGACTCGCTCCTGAGGGAACAGAGGGAGAGCCAAAGAGACCCACAAAAGGAGCATGTAGAGAGAAGGTACACCACTCTGGAAAGGAGAGAACATGAACACAAAGAAAGGGGAAGGAGGAGGGACAGCATGACCTGCTACAAGAAATTCTCTGGAAGATCTACTATTGCGGTAAGTTCTTACATAACTGTTCTGTCTTCTTCAGAGATATCTCTTGCAGCAGGTAACACCCTTAGGAACAAGTCCCAAGCAGTATGGAAGAGGAGACCAGATTGGGTGGTTGGAAAACAGGGACCCAATAAAGGAGGCCTTGTAAAGCAGCTAGGCCAAAATTTGTCCACCTTCTAGCGGCGATTGTCCAAACTGTAGTGCCTAGTGAAAGTATGGACAATATTCCAGGCAGCAGCAGCACAGATCTCAGCTGTGGAAACACCCCTGAAACAGGCAACAGAATTGGTCATGCCTCTGTTGAGGTAGCCCTTGACAGACCAGAAGTTCCTTACCATACTCCTGTAACAGAAAAATAATACAGTTTGCCAACCATTTGACAGACTTGAAACCGCATGCCCGCTTTCCAGGGACAAACAAAACAAACTGCAAGGACTTCCTGCAGTCCCTTATGCGTGAACATAATATCTAAGAATTCTGTGTACATCCAAAGTATGGAGCAATGCTTCTCCTGGACTGGCATGCTCTGTGTAATAGACAGGCAAGTGGATGGCTTGATTCAGGGTAAACTCAGAAATCACGAACCAAGAACTTAGTTAGTACACAAAGACACCCTGTCTTGTGAAAAACAAATAAGGCTGCTCACACATGAGTGCCTGCAGTTTGGAAATCCTCTGAGCTGAAGTAATAGCTGTGGACGGAATGACTGTCTACTAATTATGTGTATATAATTTTATATATATATATATATATATATATATATATATATATATGTTTCTTTTAAGGTCTGCTTATGAGACATAGCAGGGTCAGCACGCCCATGGGAAAGACTAGCTTTTAAAGGGGCCTGACCTTTTGACCCCAAAGCAGTTGCTTTCTGGAGCTAAATAGCTAGAGTTTCCCTTTCTGTGTCAACACTTATTTGCTAAACTTCCTGAAACTGTTATAAAAAACATGTTATAACAAGCCACTGCTTTGAATCTAGGAAACTGGTTGTAAAATATTGCATTTTACGACATCAGGAAGGAAGCCAGTCGAAAATATTTTGGTTATACTTGGTCATGTTACAAATTAATTACAGGGCTAAAAGGTGACCTCATGTGCTGTGACATCACAAGAGGTTGGGACTTTAACTTTGAATATTGCCAAGATGGCTCAAAGGACTGAAGCTCACTCTTGTTCCAAACTTTGAAAAACAGACACACTTGTGTTCTGGACTTAAGAGGCACTTCTGTCAAGAATAGGTAACACACAACTGAAAACTGAGCTACAACTAGTAATTCAGCTACGAGGTGTTTTGTTTTGTAATTTCCATTTCTTTCTGATTGTAAGCATTGATGTATATATTTTCTGTGTTTTGTATTTATTTACTGTTTTAAATTTAGTAAACTTTTGGTTTCCTTAATCCTGCCTGAGACATTTTCTCATTTTGAGTGTAATGCTGGAACAGTATTGATAATTCGGACATAACTGTTAAAAGTGCTTATTGTGTCACCATATGCAGCCACGCTAATAAGGATCTGTGTAAAGATCCAGGAAGGTAAGGAAATACCTAGGTCTCCATTGAGTCAAAAGGGGATTTGTGAATCAGGTTGGTTGTGTGCCCGCTGGGTTAAGTACTGTACTGCTTTCCCAAAGAGGGTGTGATATTTGGACCTGTTACCTGGGCGTACTAGCTATAAAAAGGGTTCATATCTGACCCCAAGACTTGAGACTGGTAGTTGCTCGGACCAAAAGCAAACGGGAGGATGTCTCTGTTTGTCCCCTGTCCAAATATTGCACTTTGAAGTTGGGCACTATGGGTGCAGAGGGTCTGACCCCAGGAGTGCATTTGTGACAACAGCAACCAAAAATAACACTTTCCACTACAGAAAGGGGACTTTTAAGGAAAGGAGAATCCTTACTACTCTGGAACCATCTACCAGAGTATAGCATTTGTTTTATTTAAAGCAAGTAGTGTCATTTCAGTTAGGTGGTAGGCTTAGGGCAAAGAAGTTAGAGAGTGTGGGTAAAGTGATTAATCATAGGAGTTAGTTTTTGTTTTTTAGAGGATCTGTTTGAGTTTGCTGCTGAGGAAAGCTAATTTCACATACCTGCTGCCGTCTGCTTTAGATGGCATTTTCAGTTGACAGCTGCTATTGAAGGAGTGGTTCAGTGGTGCAGAGTCCGTTGGAGACAAACTGGAGTGAAATTCATGCTGCCGGAGTTGGATTTTGTGCTGCCAGAGTTTACAGAAGCAGCTGGTATAGTGGCTGAGCTAGCTGTCTTGTGGCTGCGAGTGAAGTCGGTGAACAGTGGAATCTGCAGTTGAAGGTCCTGGGGATCAATGGCTGTGATCTGTGGCTGAGTGACAGTGGGCAGGGGTGTCTATAAATCCAGATGCTGCTTGGTTGGAGAAAAGAATCTGTGAACTGTTCCTAGTTAGTCTTAACAACAACGGTTTTCAGCTGGATAGTGTACGTATCCCCCAGTCAGCCGGTGAGAGATCGGCGTTTGTAAAATCGACGTCTTGAAGGAATTTGGTGGTGAAAGCACCTTTTCTGCTGTTGATTCAGTATAAAACCACTTCTTCAAATTTCTATTCTAGATATGGTGAGAGCATTGCTAGCTAGCCTATCTCTTTGAACTGGACTGTGCCCTGCTTGTAGAGTTTAACTACTACACTATACAGAAACTATTTGTTGAACTTGTTCCTCAGCAACATACTTACACTTGATTCTCTTGTTTTAATTTTGCTGTTTAGGAGGGTCTGGGGGTTCTGTGAGTAGTATATGTGGTGTGTAATTGTGTAGTTAAGTTATTGTATTAGTATTAATTGTGTGGTGGTTATTTGAGCGAGTTAGGGTGTTGTATGGTTGGAGGGTGGGTTTACTTAATATATTTATATTGTACATTTCATGTTTTAGCTGTAGTAGGGCTTTTAATTAAGTAGGTAGTTGCTGCATGATGTGTTGGAATCACAGACCCCTCTGCATTGCCTACACAGCGTCCCTACTGCGCAACTTTTGCCCCTTTACCAGCCTCCCTCTTCCAGCTACAATGGTGAGACGCAGTCAGGAGGTGGGTATACTAGGAGCAGTTGGTTGGTGGCAGGATGCAGGTACAGTGGAGGCGAGCGGTAATGGGGTGGTTAGGAGCAAGAGATGCCCTGGAGTTAATAATAATAATTTGATTTATAAGGTGCCTTTCCAATTGAAAGGCACCTACAAATTTAAGAACAATTAATATGAAACCCAATAGCTAAACAATACAATTGAAAATCATAAACAATCAGAAAAATACTTAAATTATCCAAAAAAGCTTTTTGCCACAGAAAGGTTTTTAAGCCCTTCTCAAATTTCTCCACAGATGTGCACTCCCGTAACCGATGGGGTAGAGAATTCCAAAGGGTGGGGGCTGTAAAAGCTCTTGAAACAGCTAATTTCAAATTCACCCTTGAAATCTCTAACAACCCCTCATCGGCCGGAGCGGAGTGATCGACTAGGCAGACAGGAGAGGCCCCATGTCTATCGTGCCCATTCCCAGGGTTCTCACCAGACTGAGTGGGCAGGTAGCTGGTGGGCCTGAAGTCTCCACCAGTCCCCTTCAGGCCATGCTGTGCAATGCCAGATCAATGAGGAACAAGACCACAATTATGGTGGTCTTGATTTCATCTGTCAGTCTGGCTTGGATTATGGAGACCTGGCTGGGAGACGATGATGGGCCAATTCTGGAGGTGTCTGTCCCCACCAGGTACTCTGTAGTGCACTGCCCAAGGAGGGAATGCAGGGGTGGGAGGGCATCTGTTTTAGATCCAGCTTGAACTTTGCCATGCATCCAGTGGGTTCTGCCTCATTCTTTGAATGTGTGGCAGTGCATGGGGGTCCAGGTGCAGGTTGCAGTATTCTCCTTGTTCACCGCCCTTTGGGGATTCCTGCAGCAGGTCACAGATTTCATTGTTAACAGGGTGCTGGAGTCCCCAGATGGTTAATTCTGGGGGCTTCAATGCCTGGGTCAACAACAAATCCTCACATCTTGAACACGACCTCCTCCAGCTGATGACATCACTGGACCTAGCACAAGCAGCTGTTTCTGCAACCCATCACCATGGCCCACCTTGACTTGGTATTCTCACTGAGGCTTGAGGTCACAAACCTCAGGACTGATCAGGTCACTTGGTCCGATCATTGCATAGTAGAGTTCTCGTTTGGGACCCTTCTGATAGTCCCTCCTCTGCTGAAATGGTCAGCTATCACCCTTTGAGGGGACTGTCCCCAGAGGGACTTCTGGTGATAGTAGATCTGTCTGGTGTGAGTACTGCATGTGCGACTGGTGCGGGCAAGGCGGTGGCTGTCTATAATAAGGCTGTCTCCAAAGCGCTCGATATCATCGTACTGGTCTGTATATGACCCAGATCTTCTCACTTGAGACCCCCATGGTTTGATGGGGCTCTCAAGAAGATAAAGATCACAGGTCGGAACTTGGGCGTTGCTGGCGGAGGACCCGATCCAATTAGGACAAACTGGTTTTGAGAGCTCACTATCGTGAGTACCAAGGTAATCAACAGTAAGAAGGCTGAGTGCCTATCCAGGAGATTGCCACAGGGAGGAACAGACCAGTTCAGCTTTCTCTGACTGTGGACAGACTACTTTACCTGGTCTGTCTGCAGCCGAAAAAGCATTTTCAATTGCACTGTGTCATGAGCTTGCTCAGTTCTTCTATGACAGGGTGTCCTCCATCCAGTCTGGGATCTCCCTAGGGGGGTTAACCCCGCGGTGGTCAACCTGGTAGGAACATGGGCACTCACTCCTACTGTATGCGAGGAGTTTAGGCCACTGGTGGTGGCTGAGGTTGTTGGGTGATCTCAAAGCTACGGCCCACCATTTGTGAACTGGACCCAGCTCTGATCAGTCTCCTAGTGGGATGCGTTGAGACTGCTGGTCCGGTGTTTGCCAGGATAATCTGGTGCTCACTTTCAGAGGGAATCTTTCCTGATGCCTTGAAGGAGGCATTGGTGAGGCCCCGCCTGAAGAAACCATTACTCGACCCTGATGTCCTGGCGAATTATCGACCCATCTTCAACCTCCTAGTTCTAGGGAAGGTTGTTGAGAAAATAGTAGTGGCACAGCTCGAGGTGCACCTCATGGCCTTTGACATTTATGAGCCATTCCAGTCCAGTTTCAGGGCTAGGTATAGCACCAAAACGGCGCTGATCAGGATGCAAAATTACCTTCTCAGAGCAAGATATAGAGGAGACTGGTCAATTCGAGGTCTCCTTGATTTTCTTCAGCATTTTACACTGTGGACCACACTGTGCCTTTGGATCACCTTAGAGAGTATTATGGACTCGACAGTACCGTCATCAACTGATCTGAGTCCTATCTCTCGGCAGGAAGCAACAAGTGGTGATGGGTAATTTCTTCTCTCTGAAGCTCCTTCCATGTGGAGTTCCTCAAGGGTAGATCCTGTCACCGATGTTGTTTGTGGTGTACATGCTGCCCCTGGGAGAGCTCTTTAGACGTTACAGTCTGGGTTTCACTACTATGCAGATGACACCCAGCAGTGTATGCCCTTTCCCCGGAACAGATAACACCATGGAAGTGCTAAATAACTGTTTGGCTAAGATCCAGGACTGAATGTCCTGGTAATTGAGCCTGGTCATAGGCATGATAGGAGTGCCTCTGGAGGACAACAGGACTAGTCTTGGCCTTGTTGATGGCTTCATCTAGGGTGAGAAATCTGGCATCTTCCTGGATGACAGGCTGATGCTTGATGCTCAGGTGTCATCTACTGTCCAAAGTGTTTTTTTACCAGTTAAGGAATGTCACCCAGATTAAACCCCTAGTTCCGCTCGAGGACCTGCCATCACTAGTGCATGCCTTTGTTACATCCAGGTTAGACTACTGTAATGCTCTGTACTTTGGGTCAGTGGTGAGAAACTCCGCCAGCTGCAGCCGGTGCAGAACGCAGCAGCTAGGTTATAGTTTCATAGTAGGATTACAAGTTCAGTGAGCACTAGGCCCTTTAATGAACTTGCCACCAATTATTGGTGGAATATAAATTTCATATCTCCCATATAACTGTCTAGATTTAATTTAAATGCTTTCATGTCTGGACTTTCTATAACATAACTTGGCAGCTTGTTCCATTGTGTTATTACCCTCTGGGTATAATATTTACTTATTTTAATATTATTGTATGGTTCTCCCATTAATTTCTGATTATGAGATCTTGTAACAGATATTCCTGGACTGCTTCTAAAGCCAAGCATTTCTTTCATGTATGGCTCTTGTAAGGTTTTACATACCATGCAGAGGTCACCCCTCTCCTGTCTATACCTAGTAGAGTAGATCTTTAAATTTTGTAACCTGTTACCATAGCTCATTTTTCAGTCCGTCTTATTACCCTTGTCATTTTCCTCTGTATTTTCATATAAAACTTGTGTCCTGTTAGGTTACTGAAGGGCTGCTAGGTCATGTCAAGTGACACGGTTCTGCGAGATCTGCACTGGCTGCCTGTCAGGTGGAGGATCATCTTCAAGGTTGGCTTGCTCATCTATAAGACCCTACAGGCTCGGGCCCTGGCTACCTAACTGATCTCCTTACACCTGCCATTCTGGTTCGCTCCTCTGCTCCTCCACCAGGGGTCTCCTTGTGGTTCTGAGGGCCAGGCTGAAAAACCTTAGGTGATTGAGCATTCAAGGTGGCCAACCCAGCCCTCTGGAACTCGCTTCTCAGCTCTATAAGAGAGGTCTCATCGGTGGAGGCATTCAAGAAGGGTCTGAATACTTCTCTTTCCAACAGGCATTCCCGGATTAATTTCAGCTATTTGTAAGTATTAATTGTTATTTATTGTTTACTTATGTTTAAATTTAACCTTTAATTGTAAAACCCTTTATAGCTTTGATTTACATGTTGTTGTTACCCTGCCTGTTTTGACTTCTGTAAGGTGCTCAGAGTCCTGGGATTGGGAGCCATATAAATAAAGTTTACCTTGCCTTGCAAGTCAAGTCCCACACCAGGAAAGGGTTATAGATGGGAAGCTTTAAGTGCAGGATGTCGCTTGGAAAGGTACAGGCCACTTCCAACTGGGCCACTGTCACGACTCTCAATGGGCACATGGAAGGCTGATATGGGGACAAGTGCACCTTCAGTGAAGAGTATTTTAGTCCAGCGTCGGACAAGGGCAGCAAGTACTCTGAATCTTGTTCACCAGGCAGGTGATAGGGTCCAAGTGATGGGAAGCCACCCACAAAGCAACGACTTCCACTTCATGGAATAAGTCACCCTGGTGGAAGGCTTCCTGGTGGCCACCAGGACATCGGCCACTTCAGGTGAGACACCAAACCTGGCGATGGCTACGCTCCTTAGGAGCCATGCATGCAAGTGAAGAGACTGGAAGGTTGGATAAGAAGGGTCCCTGTTCCTGTGACAGTAAGCCCAGGCAGAGGGAAGAGGCATCGGAGGCTCCACTGCTGATACTCCCATTATAACAAAAATAATCATACCTTTCACAGTTATAATATATTTTCTATCAAAATCATTAGCAGCAAAATACCAAGAATCAAAAATAAACACAATAATACTATCAGATCATTTCTTAATTCAGATTGATATTGATATAACACAACACTTTACAACTTAAAAAGTAAACTTTCTGGCATGACACTTGATTTGGCATCCTGGGATTGGCAATATTCCTTCTTAGATAAATCACTTTCTGAAATTTGGCAAATTCTGATTAGCCAGTTAACCTTAGTTTCTAGCAAACATATCCCAATTATTAAAAAATTGATAAGACCAAATTGAAAAGGCCTTGGATGAATGAAACTGTAAAAAACATATCAAATACAAAACAGAGCCTACAAAAAGCCATGTTATGGAACCAAGCAAAGCTGGGAAACCTTAAATTCCAGTTGAAAGTGACTAAATACAGTATTAGAAAGGCTAAAAGGGATTTCAAGGTACGACTGGCTGGTAATGTGGGGGATAACTATAAATACTGTATATTAATAACAAAAGAGGTGGTACTCCCACCATAGGCCCACTAAAAGATATTTCAGGAGATCTAGTATCAGACAAGACACATATGGCTACTATGTGCAATAAGCAATTTTCATCATTTTTTAATACCAAAACTGAAACTAGAAAGAAACATAATGATCATATCCTGAGTGGGTATTTTACAATAGATGCTAGCACTATACAAAAACTGCTTCAAAATTTGGATCCTTACAAGTCAGCAGGGCCAGATGGTTTATACCCCGCATCCTCAAAGAATTAGCTATCCCTCTTTCTGGTCCTGTTGCTGACCTGTTCAATAAATCCATACAAGAAGGCCAGGTTATCGATGTCTGGAGACAAGTGACTGTGGTTCCAATCTACAAGAAGGGTTCTAGGCAGGAGGTGTCAAATTATAGACCCATCAGCTTGACATCTATATTGGGCAAAATGCTAGAAGCAATTATAAAGGAACACCTATGTAAGATAATTGAACCTGATCCCACCCAGCATGGTTTTGTTAAGGCCAGATCATGCCAGACAAACCTGTTGAGCTTCTATAATGGCGTGAAAGGGCATTGGACAGGGGCGGCAGTAGATGTCATTTTTCTGGATTTTTCCAAGGCCTTTGATAAGGTCCATCATGGTCAGCTTATAGAGAACATCATTAATCTTGGTATAGGGGGAATATATCGCGATGGGTGGAATCATGGCTCAAGGGCCGCACCCAGAGAGTGTGTATAAAGGGCTTCTTTTCAGATTGGGACATTGCGACTAGTGGCGTCCCACAGGGTTCGGTTTTGGGTCCGTGTCTGTTCAATTTATATACTGCATCATTAAAAACCACGACTAAGGTTTGGTTAACAAAATTTGCTGACAACACACGTTTAGGCTACCCCATCATAAATACTGGTGATATAAACACCCTCCAGTATGCCCTAAATGAGTTACAGAAGTGGGCCACCCAGAAGAAGTTGTCCTTTAATACAGATAAATGTGTTTTAATGCACCTTGGAAGAAAAAACATTTAAGCTAAATACATTTTTGGTGGAAAAACCCTAAAATCAGTTGAAGATGAGCGTGACCTCGGTATCAGAATACCCAATTATCTCAGTTCTAAACTCCATTGCCATGCTGTTATTAAGAAGGCAGCTGGTGTGCTACACTGTATAAACAAACATATTAGCAGTAAAAGTAGAGATGTTTTGCTCCCATTGTATTCATCACTGGTAAGGCCCCACCTGGAGTATTGTGCCCAATTTTGGGCCCCAGGGGATAAAGGCTCTATAAAATCATTGGAACAAATTCAACAGAGAGCCACTAAAAAAATTCATGAAGTCAGTAACTTGGATTATTAATGCTAGACTTGAAAAACTAGGGCTGCATACATTGGAGTATCGTAGAATGAGGGTGACTTATGTATAGTATTTAAAGCTTTACACAACGATCACCTGTGGGAGTTATTAGGTCTTGAATTGAAGGATAAAATTTATATAACCAGGGCACATCCACTACAATTAAAAGTCGAACAGTGCAAAACAAAAAAAAGAAGTAGCTGGTTCACAATAAGAGTCTGTAAAATCTGGAATAGTCTACCTATGGAAATAGTATCATGTGAAAATATTGATACATTTAAAAAATACTTGGATACCTATTTGCAACAAAAATGCATAGTGGGATATAACTAATACTTGAGAGCATTATGGACCATGGTCTACTAGCTCTGTATAACCTATGATACCTATGATATAAAAGAGCTATATAGAATTTTTCAAAGAGCATGGAGGTCCAATAATGGACTGTTAAAAACTCAGAGGCCAATATTCAAAAGTCTGTGTGGGTGTTAATGGGTCTCTGCCTGCGCAAACCGTGGTTTGCGCCAAATCTCCCATATTCAAAAGAGGCTGTTGCATGAGTAAAAATGGTTAGCGTCCGCGCAAAACATAATGTATGTGGGTGGGCAAGGGGGGAGTGTGGCCATCAGTAGTTGCGCTACCCCATATTCACTGGCTTTGCACTGCACAAAAAGGTCTTAGTACGGGTCCTTTTGCGCAGCACAAATACCACCTAACAAAACCCCAACTTAATCTGGGCAACCTAGCTACTGCTAGAGGTAACACAGCCACCTAGCTGTTTGGCCTCTGGGGAAGCATACCCGCCTCTGTGTTCCCTGGCACTGCCCCCTCCAATAGCCAGCATCTACTGCACAACACACTCCCTGGTGGTAGCAGTCTTGCCCCCCTCTGATGGCCAGCCTATATGGCAATTTACATGGATCCCTGGTGCTAGTGGTTCCCCCTTCTGATCACCACCTTGTACGGTAGTTTACATAGATCCCTGATGCTAGTGATCCCCCCACCTCTGATCACCAGCCTGTACCATAGTTAAATATATCCCTGGTGCTAGTGGGCCTGCCTTCCAGTCACATACATCTCTGGTGCTAGTGGTACCCCCTCTGATTGCCAGCCCGTACTGTAGTTTAAATACATCCCTAGTAATATTGGCCTCCTCTCTGATTGCCCGCCAATGCCATAGTTTAAATACATTCCTGGTGATAGTGGTCCCTGCCTTCTGATCCTTCAGCCTGTACCGTAGTTTAAATGCATTCCTGGTGCTAGTGGTCCCCTCCCAATCACCAGCCAGGTCGTAGTTTACATATTCATGATAGTAGTGGTCCCCCTTCCAACCGATCACTCAGCCTGTGCTTGTGCTCCCTCCCTCCTTCCAATCACCAGCCTGTAGTGCAATGGACACTCCTCCCGGGGTCCAGTGGTCCCACCACCCACTGCAACATTGAACACCCCGTCACTTTACCATCCCTCTTGGTATCGCAGGTGCATATAAAGACTAGCACAGCCCTCTTCATACCTCCTAGGCCAGCCATATATACCAGGCAGGGAGTGCACCTCTTATTTATAGGACAGGTTGTGCTCCTTGCCTAGACATATGGCAGCCGGGCCAAGGAGGTGTGAGGAGGGCTGTGCCAGTCGCCGTATGCACCCGCAGCACCGAGTGAATGGTAAGGTGACCGGGGGGATGTACAGTGCTGCAGTGGGGAGAGGGGGAGACCACTGGACTCCAGGGAGGGTGTTCTGTTGTACTATGGGCTGGTGATTGGAGGGAAGGAAGAGGGACCACTAGCAGGGGCTGGCGACTGGGGAGTGGGGGGAGACCACTACCACTAGGGATATATATAAACTACGGTATGGGCTGGTGATCAGGGGGGGCCCACCAGCACCAGGGACATATGTAAACTACAGTACGGCCTGGCGATCGGAGAGGGGACCACTAGCACCAAGGATCTATGTAAACCACCATACAGGATGTAATTGTGGAGGGGATCACTAGCACCAGGGATCTATGTAAACTACCAGATGGGCTGGCGATCAGTGGGGACCACTAGCACCAGGAATCTATGTAAACTATAGTATGGGCTGGTGTTTGAGGGATTGGAGCCACTGGCACCAGGGATTTAATTAAACTACCAAACAGGCTGGCAATCAGAGGGGAGACCACTAGGACTAGGGACCATGTAAACTACCACACAGGCTGGCGATCAGGGAGGGAGACCACTAGCACCAGGGATCTATGTAAACCACCATATGGCCTGGTGATGGGGAGGGGACCAGCATCAAGGATCTATGTAAACTACCATATGGACTGGTGATCGGGGGATGACTAGCATCAGGGATCTATGTAAACTACCGTATGGGCGGCAATCAGAGTGGGGACCACTAGCACCAGGGATCTATGTAAACTACCTCACAGGCTGGTGATCAGTGGCCGGGGACCACTAGCACCAGGGATTTAATTCAACTACCGTATGTGCTGGTGATTGGGGAGGGGGGCCCACAAATACCAGGGATCTATGTAAACTACCATATGGGTTGGTGATCGGGGGGCACAAGCACCAGGGATCTATGTAAAATACCATATGGGCTGGTGATTGGGGGAGGGGGAGACCACTAGCACCAGGGATATTTACACAGATGTAGGACAGGGCAACTGGGGTGGTGGCATCATGGTAACCTGCCTCCCTACCCATGCAAATGAGCTCATAAGAGGCATGCAAATGGCCGCTTAGCATCTTGCATGCCCAATGGGCTAATTTGTGTGTATCCCTTGAATACTGAAAATAGTGCTCAGCACTATACATTTTACATGATACTTCAGGAACTATGCCGGCAGCGCTAAGTGGCTTAGCACTGTACCTCCATGGCTTTATATGCAGTCTAATAGTGCCAGTGCAATATTCGACTAAATACAGCATCTTCGGGCTCCCCAGCAATCGCAAGATGCAAAGCAAATTTTTGTGCTCCACTCTGCATGATTTTGAATATTGGGCCTCAGGACTTAAAGGACAAAATAAAAGAGGGACTATATGAAGTCTGGTTTTATAATTATGATGGGAGCGCACTGGTAATAGAATTATGGGAAGCATTTAAAGCCTTATGGGAAGCATTTAAAGCTGTATTGAGAGGCATAATTATATCTTACCAAGCACATTTAAATAAGTTAAAGGGAAAGAAGAACAAAATATAAATAAAAGATTGTTAGGGTTAGATTACTTAATAACAATAGATTACAAGAGATATCAAGCTAAATGGCATCAATTTAGGGCAAAGAAAACTTAAATCAATAACAGAAAGACAGCAAGTAATATCAAAAAGCTGAAAGGTACTAGATATCTTCAAGGCTATAACTCAGGAAAAATCTTAGCAACATTACTTAAACAGAAAGAACAAAATATAATAACAAAACTGTAAGATGAAACAGGAAATAGAATATATACTGACAAAGGAATGAGCAAGATAATACTACAGCTCTATAAGGGAATTTATAATAGGGATATACAGGTGAATTTTGTCAGATCTATCAATCTATTTAGACAACGCAAACTTATCAAAAATTAATTGTAAATGCACTGGGTTTACTTATAATGAAAATAAAAATGTTATAAATAAAATGCCAAAAGGAAAAGCACAGGATTAGATGGGTTTACATCCAAATTCTATATAGCATTTGCTGAACAGTTGCTGCCACGGATTGAACACATGTTGTATTAGCTGGGATGGCCTTGAGCAATTACCTAAACCCATTGAAGTAGCCAAATAACATTGATCCTGAAGGAAGATAAGAATCCAGCTAAGGTTGACGGTTATAGGTTGATTGGATTGCTGAACACTGATTACAAAATATTTGCAAAGCTGACTGCAAATAGAATAAAGGATACTTTGTCGAGGCCATCCATCCAGACCAGTTTGGCTTTATCCTGGGCAGAACAATTGTGCAAGCTACAAGAAGAGTGCAAGCACTAATATATTATTATGCTAAATCACAGAATGGTCCATACCATGCTATTGCCTATAGATGCAAGTATGGCATTTGAAGTATTAGATAGAATGTTTATGATTAAATGCTTGGCAATTTGGGGTTTACTGGAACTGCTATATTGATTTTATTGGAAAATTATATGCCAATACTACAATGAGATTTGTGATCAGTGCATATCTTACAGAACTGTTTAAGATGATGAATGGGGTACCTTTGTCACTGGTAGTGTTTGTGTTATGTTTAGAACCCTTCCTAAACTATTTATGTAAAAGTCAGCAAATTGAAGAAATAACAGTGGATGATAACCAGTATAAAGTTAACACCTTTATGGATGATGTGTTGTTATTAGTTAGAAATATAAATTATTCTTTACTTATATTTCTTAAGAAGGTTAAAATATGCAAATGTATCTGACTATAGTTTAAATAGACAAAAATTAATTATTATGCAAATATCAGATAAGGAGTACCAGATAAACCCAGGAATTTTCAAAGAATTTAAAGTTAGTAAAAATACAGTATTAAATATTTAAGTATTTCAATTACGAATCAACAAACAGAAACTATCAGAATAAATTTTGAGTAGGTCAGAAACAAAATTAATTTACTGTTAGATAACTGGCATAAACACTCCCTTTCACTGCAAGGTATAAAATAGGCGGGTTCACATCGCAATTTGCGAATCAAAAACTGGCTACTGCGAATCAATTCCAGTTTTGATTTGCGGTAGGTGCTAATCGAATTTCTCCAGGACCTCAAGGCTTAGAATGTGCGAATGGCACTATTTTTCACTATTTTTAGCCATTTTCCCCATATTCTGGACCCCTACTGCTAATCAGCTTCGACCAGTTGCTAATCATTTTTCATTCTGATTAGCAAGGCCGCTAATCAAGTCTCCAACACTAATTTATACTTTCCACTGTGGGGTCACATTGAAACTATAAAATGATGGCTGTGCCACATTTTATTTTACATTATACACGGTAATTGGATCTCCTTCGATTTCCTGGTTTTCAGATATTAAGAAAATATTCACAAAATATTTATAGATGGGAGGGAAGTCGCACATAGCCTGGCAACAACTAACTGTTCCTAGACAAATGAGAGGATACAATTGTCTGGATCTCGCAATGTATAATTTCAGCCACCAATGTAGAATAGCTTGGGACTGAGCATTTGACTCAAGACAGGAACATTGCTTGGAACAAAGGGTCATTAGCACTGAGGGTAAAATAAATATTAATAATATATAATATTAGATCTGCAAGGGAAAACAAAATCTATACCAACATTGTTTACTACTATTTTTCCATGGCATACCGTCAAATGGGCTACTGAAAATGAGCAACTCTATTTGCATATCCGGCGATAGAGTGACTGGGGTATATGGCGATGGTAGGGATAGCGAGTGTTAGAGGGATGTAATATGCGTTCCATCTAACTGCCAGATTCATTTTGCAGATGAAAACACTAGGCGATCCGAATTAAATAACTGTAACCTAACAAACATAACAAACCCTCCCTTGGTAAGAGGACAGGTTCCAAACAGGAAAAAGAACAAACACTAACACAACACAAGCCGGCCACAGCACAGCTCCTGGGGCTGAAGCAGCCCCCAAGACAGCAAGAGGCCTCCGGGAACCCCCCCTTCACACACAACGCAAGCCAGCCAGAGCACAACATCTCCTGGGGGCTGGAGCATCCCCCAAGGCAGCAAGAGGCCTCCGGAAACCCCCCCTTTGCACACAACGCAAGCGGGCCACAGTACATCTCCTGGGGCTGGAGCATCCCCCCAAGGTGGCAAGAGGCCTCTGGGATCCCCCATTCGCACACAATGCAAACTGGCCACAGCACAACATCTCCTGGGGCTGGAGCATCCCCAATGTGGCAAGAGGCCTCCAGGAACCCTCCCTCGCACAACGCAAGCCAGCTATAGCACAACATCTCCTGGGGCTGGAGAATCCCCCGAGGCAGCAAGAGGTAAAGTACAGTTACGTAAGAGCTTACCTTAACAGCAGATCTTCGAGAGGAGCTCTTGCAGCAGGTTATAACCATTAGGACTAACGCCGCAGGCATTAGGACCCACCGGAAAACTTCTCAGCCAGCAGTACCTAGCAGGAACAGCCCCGATGTCGGCTCCACCCCAACGTCAGCCCTGGTACAAAAGGGGGCATACTCAGCTCCATCCCAGTTCCCCCGCCAAGACCTGCAAACGAGCTCTGACAAGAGAAGGAGGTGAAGCCTGAAGATGATGATCTGTACACCTTATCCGGGGGATGAGGGCAGGAGAGCAGTGCCTGCTGCAAGAGCTCCTCTCGAAGATCTACTGTTATGGTAAGTTCTTATGTAACTGTACTTTTTTACTTCAAGTGGGAGCTCTTGCAGCAGGCTATAACCATTAGGACTGAATCCCAAGCAGTCCCACGCCAATGAGATGCCGAATTCCGGGAGGTGGAAGATGATAAAGGCTGGAAATAGCAAGTTAAGACAAGAGTCCCTGAAGGATTGCCAGGCCAAAGCCGGCATGGCATCTGGATGCTATGTCCAAGCTATAGTGCTTCACGAAAGTGTGCACAGAGTTCCAGGTAGCAGCCGCACATATGTCCCTAATGGAGACATTCCACAGAGCAGCAAAGGAAGCAGAGACTCCTCTGGTGGACTGACCCATAACCGGTCCAGGAAGGGGTTTATTGTGCTTCTCATAGCAAAATACAATGCAGTGGACCAACCACTTGGAGACAGTCTGCTTGGACAGCGGTTTACCCAAGTGCTGTGGTGCAAAAGCCACACACAGTTGCTCCGATTTACGGTGAGTAGCCGTACACTTAAGTAATACCTCAGCGCCTGTGAATGTCCAGAGTGTGAAGAAAGCTTCTCCTCTATTAGAGGGAGAAGAGAAATAAACTGGAAGGTCAGCCGACTTGTTAAGGGTCAACTCCAAGACCACTTTAGGAAGGAACTTAGGATTTGTTCTGAGGGAAACCCTTTCCCTATGAAAAATTAAATACGGCTCTTTACACATCAGAGCCTGAAGCTCGGAAACTCTTCGAGCTAAAGTAACAGCAGTTGAAAAACAAACCTTCCAGGAAAGATAACGCAGCTCACAGTCAGCTGTGGTTCAAACGGCCGATAGGTTGCAAGTGGTTACGGTGCATGGTCTTGACAGCTTTGGAGTTGTTCTCTGGGGGCACCTTGTACACAGGTAAATCGTCCAACTTTCCAACTACTACATGGGGAAGATGGTGCCACCGATCAGCAATTTTGTGTTTACCATGCAGTCCCAAATTGCGTAACAACACACAGTCTCCAGGTCGAAGCTCTTGAGCCTTTACTTTTTTATCATGCCTCTCTTTGTTGGCTAGATTTCCCTTGACGGCCATTGTCTGAGCCAGTTGATAGGCATGGTTCAACTGAGATTTTGGTTTTTGTACATATTGCAAGTAGTTTTTGGCTCGGACCCCCATCTGGCGGGCCTCTCTCCCGAACATGAGGCAGTAGGGGGAGAACCCAGTAGCATCATTTTTCGTGCAACTGTATACTGTACATATACCAAGGTGCTAATCTGCTGGCTCCATTTATACTTGTCTTTTGGGTGGAGGGTGCCCAGCATGTCTAGAAGGGTGCAGTTAAAACATTCTGGTTGAGGGTCTCCCTGCAGGTGACAGGGGGTGGTTCTTGACTTTCACCGCCCCCCCATAGAAACAGTATTTCTTTGATTAGCCAACTCTCAAAATCTCTGCCTTGATCAGAATGAATCTGCTGGAGTGCACCATGGTGGACGAAGAAATTTTCCACTACCACCGTGGCCACGAGTAGATGCCTTTGATCTTTGGTGGGAAAAGCTTGTGCATACCGTGTGAAATGATCCGTAACCACTAGCACATTGCCAATGTTCCACTGATCAGGTTCTAAACACAAGAAGTCTATGCAGACTAGTTCCATGGGGCACTGGTAGTAATATTAACAAGGGGCAGTCCTCAGAGGCAGGGCTTTCTTTGCAGGCAATGACTACAAGTCTTTACATGGTGCTCAACATCGGCCCCATTTTGGGCCAGTAGAAGCGGGATCGTACCAGGTCAAGGGTTCTGTTAATACTGAGGTGCCCCATGTGATTGTGGAGGGACCTCAGTACCAAATGTTTAAAGGCAATGGGCAGGACCAATTGTTACTTTTCTACTTTGCCACTATGATCTACTGTCTCTCTATACAACAACTGATTGAGTAACTTCAATCTGGGGCCTTCTTTAAACAATAAAGCAGTTCGCAAGTCAGTGGAACGTAATGTAGACACATCTTTCCCCGCACACAGGGCATCAAGCGCTGGCTGAATCATAGGATCCTGGGATTGAGCCCACTGAATGCTGCCACTGTCAAACTGAGCTAGTGCACTAATATCTAGAGCAGATAAGTGGCAGTAAGCAGCTGGTATGCAGGTGTCAGAAGGGCACAAGCAATCTACTGAACAGTCCACTGTGTCCGCAGACATCTGTTCATCTCTATCAAACTTTTGGCACAATGCTCGAATGTCAGGTTCAGACAGCCTGACCCAATCACTCTTGGAAATAGGCCTTCGTGATAGGGCGTCAGCATCAATATGGTTCAAGCCCGGTCTGTATTCGACAGCATGGTCATAGGTTGATAATGCAGAAAACCACCAGTGCCCAGTGGCATCTAACTTAGCTGAAGTCTGTATCTAGGTCAACGGGTTATTGTCAGTCTTCAATATCTTTGCCCCATAGAGGCATTCATGAAACTGGTCAACGATGGCCCATTTTAGCGCAAGGAACTCCAACTATGCACAGGGCACTTCGTCTCGGACAGGGTCAAGCTCCTACTGGCAAAAGCTACTGGTCTCAGGACATCCTCATGGTCTTGATAGAGATCTGCTCCTAGACCCTGCAGACTAGCATCCCTATGCAGCGGGGTTTGGTGGAGTCAGCACAGGCGAGGATGGGGCATGGGTGAGCTGGTATATGATCTCTCGAAGGCTGCTTCACAGTCGGGTGTCCAGTGGGGCTCAAGAGTTCACCTGGGTGGAAGTATACTTTTCTGGTTCTTTAACAGCCTTTTTTATTTACGATTGAAAGGAGGGTAACCTGGGTAAGGTTCAAGAGTGGGTGAATCACCTTGGAATAGTCTTTTATGAGCCTGCGATAGCCACAGAACCCCAGGAAACATTGTAGTTCTTTCAGATTATGGGGCTGGGGCCAAGTAGTCAGTGCTTCAACCTTACTGGGATCAGTCTCTATCCCTTTTGTAGATACTATGTGCCACATACTTCACGGAGATTTGGAAAAACTGGCACTTGTCAATGGACAGCTTGAGGCCGAAGTCTTACAGTCGGACTAGGACTTTAAACAGTCAATTCTCAAGCACCTCTAAGGTACTCCCAAAACACTGACATCATCCAAGTACACCAGGCATTCCAGCAAATTCATATCCCACCGCCGTTCCATCAGTCACTGAAAGGTGGCCAGGCCAATATCCCCGTGGCATCCTCAGAAACTCGTAGAACCCCAATGAACAGATGAAGGCTGTTTTCTCACAGTCTTCCAGGGCCATTGGGAACTGGTAGTGTTCACTGCGAAGATCCAACACCGAGAACCATTTTCTCCCATTCAAGCAGTCCAGGGCATCTTGTATACGAGGCATAGTGTATTGGTCTGGGATGGTCCGCCGGTTTAGGGTTCGATAATCAACATACATCCTCACAGACCCACTCTTATGCACAACCACGATGGGAGAGGCGTATGAGCTCCTGGATTCTTGTATCACGCCAGCAGTGAGCATTTCCTGCAGGTGTCTTCTCACATTACCTATGTCTGCTGGGGCTAGGTGTCGGGACCTCTCTCAAAATGGCCATTCATCGTGCAGGTGTATGTGATGCTCCACACCCTGGATACATCCCACATCCCATTCCTTCAATGAAAACACTTGGTCTCTCTGGGCAAGTCTTGCTAATTCTAGCCTTCCACTCAGCTGGCAACGGGGAGTCACCAAAGTCAAACAAGTCTGGGGTCACTCTCTCCTTCTCACCAGGGTGCTTGTTGCTAGGCAATACTGCAGTGTCTGCGCAGTGTACTGTAGCTAGGCTGCACCCTCTGTTCACCCAGATCTCCTGATCTGACACACTGTGAATCTGGACCACAACTCATCGTGCATAGGCATGGGCATGAGCAGGCAAGATGCTGGGCTTGACCAATAATCCTTCTTCCAATTTTCCATCTCTTGGCGCATCCAACATCAGTATTTTGTTCTTGACATCTTTCCAGAGGCAGACCACCCTTGAATGGTACACTGGGCGTTAGGGGCCAGTACCATTGAATCGGGATCCTTCTTCCACACGATCCCCACTGGTTCATCTTGGTCTGCTTTCTCGGGTTTCTGTTGCAAATCATAGGCCCTCTTGATCAGAGCCAGAATTCTTAGGGCCATCCCAGTCCGTCACCCTTGTTTCTCATGACAGAGTTGCACCAGTCTGCCAAACATATGGGCATTTGGCCCAATTAACAGGGGGACCCCTTAATCATACAGTCCAGTGGGGGGACACACAAGGGCCAATGTCTCTACTCACTCCTCTACACCTGTTACAGTTGCAGGAAAAGACAACCAGAGGCGGACATACCCTAGGTAGGGATAAGACTTGTCGCTCAGGCCCCACACATGTAGGCTTTCCAGGGACTGCAAAGGCACATCAGCTAAGTGTTTGTCATACCAGTCCAGGAATATAATGGTCACCTGCGACCCACTGTCAAGCATAGCCTGAGTATGAATACCATTCACAGTCACCGTTGTCTCCATTGAAGGGCCCACTATTTTGGACCAGTTTGGAAAGGCAGTAGCAGAAGCCTGAACAGCAGTTCAGCCACAAAAGAAATTTGAGTTAGGGGTTTCTGAACCCTCACTGCGCCATTTCAGGCACCCTTGGCCACTGATTTGCTTTTCAGAGCTCCCTTGGAGTCTGTTTACTACTCTTTCTAAGCCCTTCTGAGAATGGCATTCTCTCATATGGCCATCCTTTCCACAGTTGTGATAAATGATAGACTCCTGGGTCACCTGGGAAGAACATCGTATGAGGAACTGAAGCAGTAGTAAGAGATTGAGGTCTAGTATATGTTTGCAGCAGTGAGAGTGGTGCAACGTGTCTTAACAGTTCCTTTAAAGTGGCAGTCAATCCGGTGATCTCAGCCTTGGAGCCACCCTCGGTAGCAGATGCCTGAGGGTGCACCCCCACCCCAATAGTAGTCACATCCTGAAAGGGACCAGAATCTTGTTCCATGGGTGAAACCATTGCAGAGGCACCTGTCTTCAACTCTCGGACTTCCTTTAGTAGCTCGTCTTTCCAATGCTGGGCGCAGGGCAGGAAGTCCTTTGCATTCTCAGAGTGATCGTTAAGTGCCGACCTTTGGCCCTGAGCCTCACTTGGCTGATCACTCTCAGTCACTTGCGCAGCAGCAGCAGATATGAGTGCAACTCCCCCACAGGGTTGCCTTTGCTCAACCTCCCAAATTTCTTTCATTAGCTCATCATAGGAGGGGGCGCGATTCCAGTCGGGTGGCAAGGCTCAACTGAAGCAGTAACAATTCTGAAAACGGAGCAGACTTAAGGATCCAGTCCAGCCTAGTTCAATCTAATTAATTTGATGGCAAACTACCCTTTCTGAGGTGCTCTTGTAGCAGCTTTTCAAGCCGAGGTACATACACAGACAATGACTCCCCTGGGTACTGCTAAGCGTTTCTTACTCTCTACCACAGATCCTCATCTGAATCCAGGCTCCCATACACATTTTCCAATGCATCAAGATAGTCCTGTGCAGTTGCTTTGGGGGTATTGGCCCGCTTGGCATGGATGGTAGCCAGGGCAGGACCTCGGAGGTTCTCACTCAACCTCTTTTGCTTCTCTGCTTCTGAGCATTGCCATTCAAATACTAGAGAGGCAACATAGTCTATCCATGTCTCCCAGTCATCCTCCCCCTGGTTGGTGGGGAGGGTGCCCGAGAAGATTCTCAGCCTTCGGTAGGAGTCATGACTAATGGCAGGTACAGACATAGGGGCCAGCATTGGCATGGGCACAGAAGGCAGGGCAGTAACAGGTGCTGGACTGTGAGGGGTTGTTGGGGAAGGAACACCCCCATGTGGCAGGAATAGTTTCTTAAAGTCCTCTACGGTTTTCCCCTTTCTCCAGCAACAACTTAGCAAATTTCTCCTCAAAAGTCTCAGATAATGGTGGGAGCTCATCCTCCCCGGGATCTTTACTGTCTTTTGTTATCACTCTCCAGACAGCTGGAACCCCTTCTGGGGCAATAGTCTGCGCCACTTTAGAGCTGTCCACGAGGTCACTACACTCTACCAAGGCTATGAAAGTTTGGGCGATCAAATCAGCCTGTCGACCCACCACCACAGGGTTTTTTAAACATTCAACTTTGGAGAGTGCTCCCTCTACAGTGTCTTTACTGGTACCCGTGGGATATCTAGTATAAGTAGAGCATTTTGGGGGTCGAGCTCCTGCCCAGTACACCACCCCATCAACTGATGTACAGCCATTTCTACTGGGGTAGCCATTAATCTTTAACAATAATCTGTAATTTTCGGCCACTAGAAGGCACAAAATCCCAGTAGTGAGCCTCCAAAATGTAATCCCTAGGTGGCGCTATCCCAAGGGCTACTACCCCTGCCTGCTTGGCTAGTAACAGGTTAAGGGGCCTGAGTTCTGAAACGGGTGCCTCCACCCAGAGGTCAGGGTTGGTAGTGGTCAAGCTAACCTGGGCACAGCCCTCTGGGACACTGTAGTCCCCCTCTTTCCTTACTAGTGGCCAGAACAATACACAATAATCACTTTCACAATACCCCTGATACACCACACAAGTACCCACACTGTTTGCACTTACCACCAGGGCTTTCATCTGGCCCGGCCCTGGGGAACCCCTGTAAAAACAAGGTTATACACAGCAAATAACAGCAGTACAGTACTCTTGCACAAACTGGAACCACAGTCAGGGTAAATGCAAAAAACAGTTAGATTTGGTTTATTTAAGGGCTTGAACAAGAGAGGGGCGTAATCAGGTTAATTTGCTTAAAGGCTCTATCAATCAAACAGTTATGCATGCACTTCTGGGTCCATAAAGTACCACTCTGGGTACCCAGATTGAGAATGGTGGGCTAACCAGAGCGCTGCAGCTGGTTGAGGCCCTGTGATGGAAGAAAACAACATGCACAACACACACTATTTGTAATCCAGGGCCAGAGGGCTCAGTTTGTGAAAAGAAAACAACAAGACAATCAGATGACACACTTTTAGATTAGGCTGTTGCTGCAGGGAGCTACCCTGATGATTACTCACGATACCCAAGACTGGACACAGGCTGGACGAAAATCGAGACAGTAGGTGGTTAATCTGGAGTGCCAGGAGAAGCACGGCCAACACGATTCGCTGAGGCATCATTCCTGTTCAAGTGTGGAGCAGAGAGCTGATCCCCAGGCAGGTCTCTCGTCAGTGGCTTTCTCTGTGCAGTGGGGTAGTCTGGCAGGGCCAGCATGGCATGGCCCAGGCCGAATGGAGATGAACGTGGATTCAGTCTGATTAGGCTGGATAAAGCTTCCAGCAAGCAGAACACAGTTCACACAGTGGGGAACCAATTCACGGCCCACTTTCAATACACAGCACATTTACATGTAATGAAATTCTACTGTACCAGGGCAAACCGCTCTCCGGTCACGATCGCAAAGTCTGCACAAACCGGAGATTGAAAAGCAGCTGGAAATCCCGACAGGCCGATCGCAGTCAGCAAATCTTCAGTCTTCTTCCGATTAAAGCCTGGTCACAGTCCAGTGGCTTAAATAGTCCTCACAACTCGGATTCAGTCTGAATAAACTCTGCTTTCCCCTCTCAGGGACAGCAGGCAGACAGGCAGGCCGCAAAGCCGAAACTCATCTCTTTCACAGTTCTCCCATGCAAAACTACACAGAACTGCTGCTCAAAAATCACTTCAGCTGTTACTTCTTTACTTCTCAGCTCAAAGCTGAAACTAGCTGCAGTAGCCTGGGAATTTCTCCAAGATCCAAAAGGTTTGGTTGGCTGATCCTCCTGTCAGTCACAACAAAGGCTCCCCCTTCACGTGCAAAAAGGTGCAAACAGCCAAAAACTACAATTCCTACAGAGTTTGACTCCAGACAGCTCCTGTAGTCCAGCTCCATTTTAGGTCTCACCAGTACTGACTGGTCCAATTTGGTAGTTCAGGACCAAGATAGTGTAGATAAACAAAACAGCCCTTGCTGCAAAGAAGGCAGGCTAGACAAACTACATTATCATTATCACTCTAAATGATTTTCAGCAAATAGTTACATCTTTCAACAGAGCTCCTCTCAGATTACTTATGACTGCAATCCAGGCAGCTCTTAAAGAGAGCGTGCACAGAGGCTATACAGGCACTCTCTGGCAATCACATTTAAACTGCTAAAGCATGGGACACCAGCCTGGCAGTGAGCATTTAGGCAAGCTCGAGGAAGACTTTTCAGGACCCCCCATTTGTGAGGGGTTACACCTATGTAACCCCGAGGTGGCACTATCCCTTGAGCTACTACCCCTGCCTGCTTGGCTACTAAAAGGTTCTAAAATGGGTGCCTCCACCCAAAGGTCAGGGTTGGTTTGGATTAGTCTAACCAGGTCACAGCCCTCTGGGACACTGTGACCCCCCCCCCTTTTTTCCCACTAGTGGCCCACACAGTACACAACAGTAACTTTTCCAATACCCCAGATATGCAAACCATATACACTTGTTCTTGGCACTTACCCCAGGACTGGTTCCTTCAGCTCAACTCTGGGGACCCCTCTGTAAAATAAGGTGATACAGTACAGTAGCCACAATACAATACTTTCAGCATAAACTGACACCACAGTCAAGGTAAATTGCACAGATCTGTTTATTTAGGCGCTGTAACAAGAAAGGGGAAAATCTAGTTAATTAGCTTAAACATTAATAATCACAATACTGTGCATGCACTTAGGGTCCCAATAGTCACCTTCTCTGGGTACCCAGGATGGAAAAGGGGCTAGCCAGGTCAGTTGCAGCTGGTTGGGGCCCTGTGATGGAAAGAAGAACATGCACACCCAATTTGTAATCCAGAGCCAGATGGCTCAGTTCGTGGAAAGAAAAACACAAGGCAATTAGATGACACACTTTTGATTAGATAACATTTGCTGGGTGCTACCCTGGTATTACTCACTGTACCTGGGCTGAAACACAGGAGGGATGGTGGAGTGAGGTTCTGGATAGCCAGAAGCAGGTCCCTTGTCGATGACTCGATTCTGTGTAGCAAGGCAGTGAGGCAAGGCCCTTGTGGCTGGGCCTCTTGGTGGACAAGCAGTTTAGTCCGAGGTATCTGCTGTGCAACAACTTCCAGCACTAACACACACAAGTCCCTTCTGTGGGAAACAAACCGCTGATCCCCAGTCAGCACCTAGTACATTCATATGTAAAACTTGTGCTCAGTGGGAAACAAACTGCAATCCCCATCCAGCCTCTAGCACATTCATATGTAAAAAGATAGTACTGTACCAGACCACTCAGTCCTGACAGGCTGATCGCATTTAGCACAATCTTTGCTCTTCTACCTGTTAAGCCTGGTCCCAAACAGCAGCAGCTTGCTCTTTTCACACAAATTCGGAATCTGTCCGATTGAAAGTCCTCTGCACTTTCTCCGGGCAGCAATCAGGCTAGCAGGCCTTAGGACAGGCCTTCCATGGTTCTCACGCATGATCTACGCAGCAAACAGCCGCTAGAACACACAGCAGTCTCGTCCCTTCTACTCCCAACTCGAATCTACCTTGCCAGCAAACAGTTCAGGGAGTTTCCCCTAGATCCAAATGGTTCAGCTGGACAATTCAGTTGTCAATCACAGCAGGGCTTCCTCTATAGGTGCAAAAAGGTGCCAACAGTCCAAAACTACGTTTCCCAGAGGCACCTTCCATACAGTCCCCTTTCGACAGGAAACTGAAGTCCCAGTCCTGACTGGCCCAAAGCAGGCTCCATCTTAGAGTCCCAAGTACTGATTGGTCCCACTCAGCAGTCCGGGACCAAAGGGTAAAGCAGAGCAGAAACAGTCCAGGCTGCAAGTAAACAGGTTAGAACAAACTGCATTTTCATTATTACTCTAAACAATTTCCAGCAATTGTTTACATCTTTCAAAACTCCCTCTGCACATTAGCAACAGCAGAAACGGAGCAATTTGTCAGCAGCCAGTGGGACTCGAGCAGAGAATCACACAGACCCCATTCCAAATTAACTATGACTGCAAACAGGCAGCCCTTAAAGAGACAGTACTTGGAGGCTTTTAAAGCGCTCACTGGGAATCACATTTAAGCGGCTTAGGCGTCGAGCCTCCAGGCTCTGAGTATTTAGGCAAGCTTTTGGAGACTTTTGGGAACCCCCATTTGCAGGGGTTACTTATATCACCAAACAATCCATTCCATCAATATTTTCAGTGAAAACTGTTTTAGTATTACCTAAACAATTTTTAATATAAAGCAGAACTCCTCCTCTTTTCCCTATCTTGTCTAATAACACTGTAGCCTTGTAATTACAATTCAAATGATCAATTCTGAAGTGAAGACAAGTTTCAGTTAACCCTATGATACCTAAATTGTCTCTTTCCCACCATGCCCTAAAATAATTACGCTGGTGTCCTAAATTGCTCACACTGTCGAGACCAACTAATAGTTTGTTTCCTATTTTGGGACCTTGCTTAGATTCAGTGTCACCACTAAGTGGCAACAAAAGTATACATTTATTACTGTTTAAATTAAATTGTGTATATTTTTAGGGCTCACTAACATGCTGGTTGCCTGATGGTACACTTTCCACTGGTTGCTAAACATGGCCAGATTAGTAGATGTGGGGGCCCTACTCCAAGTCATATCTTGTGGCCCGGAGGCCCCTAAATGCCAACATTCCACTCTTCTGCAGTAACGACCAGCGTACTCAAGCAGGATGTGGTTTATAATGCTATGTGTTATGCCACATAACTTGACAGGAGTCACATGCCCTTGATTATAAACAACACATTTCAGAATGACCAATTACTGCACAAAGAAACATTTTATCAGTACAATACTAAGATTTTGTAAATGTTCACTTTTTAGTTACCTTTAACTCATCTTGTTTTTCCCTTGCCACTACTGTATCTTGTAACTATTTTTGTTATTTTTAATTATGGATCCTCTTTTCTTCCTCTTTTTTCCCTCCCCTGAGACACATCTGGACATTAGACTTCAATTAGTGTGCCCTGCCTGCCTAGATATCAAATTCAAATTCCACATAAATAAATTGATAAAAATGGGGATTGTAGCTGCCACGATCTCCCTGCACATGCCTCCTTGAATACCTATTCTCTCTGCCAAAACCAAAAAACTGAAGCATGTATTGAAGCAGTTAGTGGGGCTCACAGCTCCCTCCCATTATTTCCTCGCTCAAGACTCCTTCAAGCTCCAAACCTGAGGACATGCTCAAGCTCCTTGCCTCTGCAATGCATCTGCCACAATCACTCTCTGTGCAGCTATCTTTGTCCTCAGTTCTGTCTGTTCTCGCACTGTCTCCTCTCCGCCATCTCCATTGTCATTTATAGTTTTGTTGTCAACCTAAAGTTGCTTTTGCCAGTGCTGAGTTGCTACATCCTTGCCCCTACTCCAAGTCATTGATGCCAAAGCAGCTAAACAGAGTTGTGCCAAAAGACTGAGCCTTAAGAACCCTGCAGGACCTGCAGGTGTTGACTACAGTCACTTCAGAAATTAAGTTTCTAGAGCAAGCTGCTGCAACTTCCAGTAATATATATGACTCAAATCAAACCAAGACAAAACTGTGCCAGCAAGAGCAAGTCACACAGATAGTTCCCTCAGGTGACTTGTTAGTATCCCATGGTCCACTCAGTGCTAAACTCAAATCTTATTAAAGACTCAGTATACTACTCAGGTTACTGAACACTCACAGACAGACCAAGACCAGAGGCAACCACAGCTTAGTTTGTTTCTCCAGTGCAATAAAACTAGTTATTTATGCAGCACAAATGACTTGGACACTGCAGCATGCAGAAAACTAATCAACACAACATACCTGGTGTGGCCTGACTGATGTGAATGTGACTTTGATGAGTGCAGTCTGTCCTCTTAATTGTTTTCTCAAGATCACACAGGTGGTGGTGACACGACTCAGCCTTGCAGCGTGGCCTGGCATGGGAGGACTCCTCATAGTCACAGCAGGACCAAAGGCCAAACTAACCACAGCAACACTGACTGACCCTGGCTAGTGGCTACACTGAAAACACCAGCAGCACATGATGCTGTACTGAAGCCAAATCTAACTCCAGGTGACCCCCGTGGCCTACTTTTGTGTCTTTAGACAGAGACTCTTCTTCTTTGATTGATGAGACCAACCACGGCACCGACGACTGACTGCCACAGCTCTCTCTCGTTCTCCTCCTCTACTCCTCATTACTGCCCGGCCACATGTCCTGATGCCATGCACATGCACACACTGATTCCTGCTCCCCAGTAGCCACACCTCCAGAGGACCTCTGATGGACATGATTGGTTGTGTGTGGTGGGATCAAGTGGAACAGAGGTGAAGCTGGATCTGCCGTCAGAGAAACTGAGAAGCTCACTTGCTCAGAGCAGTTGCAGGGGAGGTCATCATTCACGGGCTGACTCAGTGAGGTGGGGGCTGACTGACTCAAGGAGGGGCTGCTTTTGGGCAATTTGGCCTGTTAGCGGTTGTCAGTACAGCCAGAATTAAAGAAAGTAGCTGTAAATAAGCCAACAGTGGGGGCCCTCCTGAACCTCGGGGCCCTACACCATGGCGTAATTAGCATACAGGTTAATCCAGCCATGTTGCTAAAAGTATTTCTTCTGTTACATGGAGTTTTAATTTCCCCTTTATTTGAAGCAAGCAATGAAGACCCATCAGGGAATTTTCTGAACATCTACTCGAGTGCCATATAGAAATGTTAGTTGCCAGTACCAGAACAAAAACATTAAGTCCTATATAGCAAATCCCCTGTGCAGCCCTCATGTCTGAAGCAGTTTTTACTGTCCTTATAAACAAGTAATCTATACTTTAAAATACCATATGGATGTAACAGTTTCGATGAAGCAAACACAGAAAATGTGTGTTTACAATGGTTTCCAATTTTAAAACTTTAATAAATTAAAAAAGTTTCACTTACATTTTATTTATTTATTTAGTTTTTGTTGACTGGGTAAGTGTACTAAACAACATTGTCTATTTTCAGGCACGATCTGGGAGAGTTACAGACAAAACAGCATATTATAACATGGGAGTTCAGACAGCATACAGCAGAAAAAACAGTGGGGTACATGATAATCACATGGTATACAATGAATATACACAGGGGCTGGGATATAAAGGGTTGTGCCATATGCAGCCACCGTGTGCTTGGCGTGATATTCAAAGGGCATGCTGATTGCAGCGCAACTCTCGATGAGCCGAGGTGCAGCAGTAATGTATGTGGCGCAAGTGCGGGGGCGGGGGGCGTGCCCATGCATATGCGGCACATCCCGATATTCAGCCTGGGATGTGCGGTGCGTATGCAGGCACAACTGTGCCTTGCGCTGCTCAGGGGGGCGCAAAGTTGTGCCTGTAAAAACAGGGAACAAGCCGGGGACACCCACAGGTGGGCTGCCACACTGCAGGGTGCAACTCAGCAGCCGCCTGCAGTGGGTGGCCACCCGACCTCGAAGCACTGACCCATGCCCCTGCCCAGGGAGTGGTGTACACCCCCAACCTATTGACGATGTTGGGCGTAAAATAATAACCTGTGGTCCAGTGGACGCTCCCTATCATCGATCGGCGGGTACCGTAAACCAACTCCCGGTGGTCAGTGAACCCCAAGCGCGAGCATGAGCGCATGGTATATAAAATCCCTGGTGGTCCAGTGGAATATCCCTGTTGCCTAATTGCGGGCAAATGCCTGGTAACAGCCCTGGTGGTCAGTGGAAACCCCCCATCGCCCGATCGCGGGCGGACAGTGCAATCAACGCTCTGGTGGACCAGTGGACCCCTCCCCACCCGCCCACAGGGGTCCCCACCACCCAGCACCCCCAGTCAGCGGCGGGCGGCAGCACCCCAACTGCATGCCTCCCGGCCGCCTACCGACTGACAGCGTACAGTATGGTCTGTATGCCTATTGGTCCCGTGTGGACCAATGGGCACAACCCATACTGTACTACAAACTCGACTTGTGAATGAATGCCCATTCGGTGGAGACAGCATCATCCGTCCCCCAACCTTGCTGGCCTTTCTATCCTTATCCTGGTGCGAAACCCCAGGGTGCCTCTCCTCCCTTATTCTCCATATCTGTTGCTCCCCTGATCCCACACACTACCGCTTCTACCTCCTCATGCCTTGCTTTGTAAATATCCTATCCCCCTCCCTGGTGAACACCGAGGCGAAGTACTCGTTTAATACCTCCGCCTGCTCCCTTGCCTCTTCCACCCACCCACCATCTGATCTCAATCTGCCAAGTTGGCCCTTAGTTCTTCTCTGCTCTCTGATGTACCAGAAAAAAACCTTTTCCCCTTCCTGTATCCCCTGTGCCAGTCGCTGCTTTTTACTGGACTTTGCCACCCCCCCCCCCACACAACCCGGGTGACTTTTCTAGAAGCAAGACAGTACATTTCCATTTCCCTTTCCCTCTCGATGTTTTGTATTATTTGTAGGCAGCCTTCTTCTCCCTGACTGCTACCTGAACTTCACTGGTCCACCAGCACGGTTTATGTGACCTTGCTCCCTTACGCTTCACCTTAAGCGCTGAGTCCTGACTGCCTCATGAAGTTCCGTTTATGACCTCCATCTCTTTTCCATGTCTGTCATTGTTGTAATCCCTTTCAAGTGATCCTTGAGAATATTTCCCATGCCCATAAAGTCTCACCCTGAAATCCACGCCAGTGTTCTAGATCTCACCCCATCTCCCCATGTTAATTTGAAACCAGACAGTAACTCCATTTAGTTTAGGGACAAGAGCATTTGTCCTTGATTTGTAGTGGTTTTGTGGCCATTTTAAAGATATGGTGGGACTGTCAGATAAGCAAACGGTTAATATATTGAAAACAGGCTCTTCCAGTAAGATATTGTGCATTGTTCCTTGTCTTCTACAAAAATCTCTCTGAACTGCAGCAATTAATAGAAATTATTTAGTTTAAGCCTTAAAACAAAAAATTGTGTTTCAAGTCTCATTCTAACAGTTAATCTGTAGCACAAACTCTTCTGTTTGATGGCAGTGTTGAATAAGATTTCTTGGATAAATTTAAGAGCACCTTTTGTTTTAACAGGTAACATCACTAAAACTACCTTAAAACGTGGGCTCAGTGGAGGCCCTGACTCTGGATCCCCGAGATTCCCAATGTGACTCCGCCCACCACACTTAACTGCTGCTACCGCTGCCACTCCGTTGCATTCCTTGTTTTCTATAAGAGCCTAGCTCTGCCCCCAAGGTTCTGCCACCATCATCAGGTGGAAAAAGTGCGGCAAATGAGCTGTGTTAGCAGGAGGGAGGAAGTGCTAAAGAATATGCAGTTCATGGCACAGTAAGCGCAAAGTCTCTGTGCCTTGCAGTGCAGGCTCTTTCTCTTATCAGCACACAGAATGAATGTCCAGTCCACCCAAGCTGTTTCCAGGTAAAGTGCTGTGACAGTTCCGCCTGACCCTAGAGGAGAAGAAATGAGCCTCCCGAAATGCAAGTTAAGCCCTTGTGCCAGGAAAAAGTAGCCAGTAGGAGGGTGAAGCCATGCCATCTGTCTAATGGAGACTGCGGTTTCTACCAGTCTGGAAGCCACCTCATTGGCATTTTAAGAAGTCCTCAACTAGTGCTGTGCCACCTCCAGATCCCAGGTAGAAAGGTCAATGAACTGCCTGACTGTCTCACTTGGTGGCAATTTAACTAACAGGCTATATAGCACCTGATGGGGATATTCATTAGCTCTTTGCAGCAAGGGGTGGTTCCCAAGGACTGGGAGATGGCGGATGTAGTTCTGCTACACAAGGGAGGGGACAAGGAGCAGTCAGGAAACTAGACACCCATCAGCCTTACCTCTATGATAGGAAAACTGATGGAGACACTAGCTGAAGAGGACCTAGCGGAATACATGGAGAACAATGGGTTTCAGGATAGTAAGCAAAATGGGTTTGTGGCAGGGAGGTCTTGTCAGACCTACATGATAGTAATATCTGACTGGGTAACCAGGGTAGTGGACAAGGCACAATAAACTTTCTGTACTTCTTCAGCAAGGCATTCAATTTGGTGCCACACAGAAGGCTACTGAAAAGATAGGGGATCTGGGTACAGCTAGGGAAATAGTAAAATGAATAGGGAGTTGGTTGGAGGGAGGCAGCAGAGAGTTGTGGTGATCAGTGGAAGGAGAGGTCACTATGTGAACTGTAGGATCTGACCTAGGCCAGTCCTCTTCAATATGTCTATCAGCAACACAGGAGAGGAATCCAGGGCAGGTTGTGTATATCTGCAGATTATACTTAACTCTGTGGTAGAGTTCACAACATGGAGCAGATAAGAGAATTACAGAGAGACCTGCAAAGGCTAGAAAACTGATCCAAAGTCTGGCAACTGAAATTCAATGCCAAGAAGTGCAATATGAGGTACTTAGGAAACAAAAACCCCAGAACAGAACACTGGATGGGAGTGGGTTCGGCTGGACACAACCTCAGAGGAACAGGACCTAACAGTCATCATCAGTGACTCCCTTAAACAAACCAGCCAGTGTAAAAAAGTCTTCAGCAATGCTAACAAAATGTTAGGGGGCATTAGGAAAGATTCAACAGTAGGAAGCAGGAGGTATTGTAACCTCTGTACGGGTCACTGGTAAGGCCACACCTGGTGTACTGAGCCCAGTTCTGGAGTACCCAATTAAAAAAGACAGCAGCAGGCCAGAGATGGTTCAATGCAGGGTGACCAAGATAATTCAGGGCCAGGAAGGCAGATCCTAAGAGGATCGGCTAAAGGTGCCGAACATGCATGCATCTGAAACTAGAGGAGATATGACTGAGACCTTCAAGTTCCTGAAAGGAATAAACAAGGTGAACTGTGAAGAGCTATTCATAGAATCATAGAAATCTGGTGGCAGAAAAGGACCTCTCTGGCCCATCTAGTCTGCCCCCACTCATCACCTTTGTCAAGGTACAACCCCTTCCACCCACTGGTCAACCCCTTATGTCTGTCCCATGCCCTCTTGAATCCTTCCACCATTTCATTTACCACCTCCTCTGGTAGTCTGTTCCAGGACTCCACCACCCTCTCCATGAAGTAACATCCCTCACATTGCCCTTAAATCTTCCTCCTTCTAATCTAAAACTATGACCTCTAGTTCTATCATTTCCTTCCTTGTAAATAAGCTCCCTCCTGCCGTATTAATCCCTTCATGTACTTAAATGTTTCTATCATGTCCCCTGCTCTTCTCATCTCCAATAGGTACAGATCAATTCCCTCAACTCACTTCATAGGGCTTCCTCTCCAAACTGAGCACCATCTTAGTTGCCTTCTCTGAACCCCTTCAATCCAGTCTATGTCCTTGCATAGGTTGGGTCTCCAGAACTGAAACCCCATACTCCAGGTGAGGTCTCACTATGCTTTTATAGAGACATCAGTACCTCCCTCCTTCTGCTAGTTATGCCTCCCTATGCATGCCATCATTCTATTTTCTTTGCCCACCGCCTTGCTGCATTCGCTGCCCACCTTAAGGTTGTTTAAAATTATAATTCCCAGATCCCTCTCCTGCTCCATTGGCCTAATATTCTCCCCCACCCCAGTGTGTAAATACTTTGGTTTTTGTGCCCCATGTGTATTACTGTACACTTTTTGGCATTGAATTTCAGCTGCAATGTTTCTGATCACCTTTCCAGAATCTTCAAGTCCTTCCTCATGGCCTCCACCCCAGGGGTGTCCACCCTACTGCAGATCTTCATATCATCTGCAAATAGGCACACCCTCCCCTCCAGTCCTTCCATTATATCGCTAATATAGATATTAAAAAGGATGGGTCCTACTACCGAACTCCGTGGCACCCTGCTCATCACTCCTTTCTCCCTGGAATGCACCCCATTTACCACTACCCTCTGGTTTCTGCCCTTCAACCATTTTTTCACCCACCTAGTTATTTTCTGTCCCACCCTTAAGTTTTCTAACCTATTCACCAGCCTTCTTACCTATTTACCACAGTCACAAGTGGAGGTTAATGGGGGAAGATTTAAAAAGGATGTGAGGAAGTATTATTTTACAGAAAGCATGGTTGAGCCATGGAATGGTCTGGTAGCAGAGGTGGTGGGTGCCCTAACCATAAACATCTTCAAACACAGCCAGGAGAGGACTAAGGGTATTGTACTTGCTCAGCAGAACAAGGGAGGCGGAAACACCAACAACAAAAGAGGGATTAGAGTAAGCGTGGACTGCACAGAGACAATAGATCTCGGGGTATGATGTGGCAATATGGGCACACTAGATGGACTATCAGTCTTTCTCTGCCATCATCATCTATGTTTCTATGCAACTGCACCCATAGACGATGATGCTAGGTCGCTATTTGTGACTGATGTGCAGAGATGCTCATTAGGGTGTGTGCCAAGGAAAAAGCCTTCCTCCCAAGGGTGTCAGTCTGAGCAGATTCTGCCTCTGAAAGTTGGTCAAGCATGAGGTACCACAGCCCCGATGGGGTCTGCAGCACTTCAAGCACCAAGGAGAGGTGAAGTACCTCACCTATGGACCCTGTGGGTGTGCACACTACATGAGGAGGTCCATGGAGATGGCTGGATTGGAGGCGGAGGCCTTCACACTGCCCCAGATGCCTCCTCTATAGCCCTAGGCCAAGGAGGAACAACTTCAGTGTTGATGTTGGGAATTCCACAAGGACTGCCAGATCACGGCTTGTAGGAGCTTAAAGGTCAAGTTCCTGGGTCATCTTCACAAAGATTTGCTGGTAAAGGGTGTACTTAGCAGAAGAAGGGAGGTGGACAGATTCATTGTCTTTGATGATGATGGAGAAGAGGTGCCTCCTCCAGGCAGGGTTGATGCCAAAGAGAAGGACCTGGACTGGGCCCTGACCCCCATACCAATCATCAAAATCAATGACTCATGCCCAGTTTTGTTCCCATGTTGAGGCCCCTTGGGGCCCATCAACAAGGGCATCTTTTCCAGGAACTGATAAGGCCCCTCTAGAAGGGGTTGAGATTCCAGATCTCTGTGACCTCCTCCTGCACTGCAGAACTGCATTGGGGCCATGCTCGAGGAAAGACCTAGCAGAATGCCCAAAGGGTGTCATCCTACATCCGAGGGTGCCCTGACTGATGCCCACAGTGGGAAACCCCTCGGTGAGGAGAACAGAGTCATGCAAGTCACACAGGGTCACCCAGTCCTCACCAGTAGCGGTGACATCCAAAGGCTCTGGAGAAAACTCCATCTCAGGCCACTTTCCAAACCAAGTCGGTACCATCTCTTGCACCAGGTTCAAGGTCAGCGACAGCATCAGAGACAGGCTCATCCCTGTCACCATGGCTGGCACCGCCCTCTACATCATGCTTGGTGCCGACTTTGATGCCTTGCCCACAGTCATCCCCCACCTCAGTATCACGGATGATACCAGAGTTGGGGACGACATCCGGGAATACATCGTTATCAGCACCACACCTGGAGATGGACCCAGGACCGGCACCATGGCCACTGCTGCCTCTGTCACCACGAACAGAGTTGTCACCTTACTATGGATGGTAAAAACATCTAAATTGACAACACTGTGGACAACAGCCTTGGTACTGATCTCTCTCTTCTGAAACTGCAGTGTCAGGAGGGAACCCAGGGTCATCCTCAGTACCACCCACTGTGTCATCAATGCGAATAGTAACAACAGCATGGGCAATGACATAGAATTATGTCGAGGTGTCCACCAATGTAGACCAAGTGTATAGCTGCAGCCTCACCGAGCTTTTCTGCTTCTCACGGCAGACAGACTGTGGAGAGTTCACAGGCAACCACCCAAAGGAGTTGACTGTCCACCAGACCCATCCACTGGAGTCTCCAATGCCTCAGCATGGGGAGGTCAAAGAGAACTCTGTACTTCCACAGAACCACAGATCTCAGGAAGAGACCCAGGGGAAAGGCCTAATGACCCATTAGTGGATGCACATATGCGAGTCCTGCCTCCATAGGTGAGGATCAGACAACCCCACCTCAACACGTGGTTCTCGAGGGTAAGGCAATCCATGGAGAATTAGGCACTGAATGCATCATTGTCATGCTCTTGCCCAGGTCTGATGCTGGTCCAGTACAGCAACTGCTATCCCAGAGAGGCAACAATGCATAGCAGGCTGCTGTGGGACTCTGCCCTTTTTATCATGGCATCATGGTTAAAGAAAACAAACACAAGTAGCACATCACAAATAAAGAAAAAATCATGGCGATGCAAATAAAACAGCACTGAGGAGGTGAACTGAGGCACTGTATTCACACTGTATGCACTTGACTGCAGGAAAAACAAAACTGAGGTTCATGAGGGAGTTGGCAACAGTTATTGGCTGGTGAGCAACACAAAGTGAGGAGTGCACTGACCCAGACTCATAAGTGGGAATCAATGGTTAAGATTGATTCTTGGATAATCTGTTCATGTAAACATATTATAAATCATATTATACACCTTAATCTCAAACAACCTTAAGGTAGGAGACCAATGTAGTAAGACAGTAGATAAAGCTAACAGAATGATGGCGTGCATAGGAAGGGTATATACCAAGTAGGAAGAGGAGGTGTTGATGCCTTTATGCAAGATCATGGTCAGAACATACTTGGAGTACAGGGTACAGTTCTGGAGGCCTCATTTAAGGAAAGGATATAGATGGGTTGGAGAGGGTTCAGAGAAGGGCAACAAAAGATGGTGCAAGGTATGCAAGAGAAGCCATACGAGACTGGATGGAGAAAATTAAATATGTACCCTGTGGAGGTTAAAAGAGATAGAGGTGACATGATAGAGACTTTTAAGTATATGAAGGGAATAAATAAAGTGAATGAAAGTAGATTATTCAAAAGGAAAGTAGGAGTTAAAACAAGGGGTCATAATTTAAGATTGGAAGGGGGAAGATTAAAGAGCAATGTAAGAAGATACAGGTTACTCACCTGTAACAGGAGTTCTAGGAGTGGTATATGTTGTTCATCCACACTTATTGGCAGGTTCCTTGCTGCTTTAAATCTTGCGGAAGGTCTTCAAGCTGGCTCCTCTCACCCACTCTGGGGTAAAACTCTAGGCTCCCCCCATGGCCAGATCTAGCCCGCTGGAAGCAAGGTTGCTGTCCAAGCTGGGGAGGTCAGGTGGGTTGTGTGGATGAACAACATATACCACTCCTAGAACTCCTGTTACAGGTGAGTAACCTGTATTTCTAGGGATGTGGATATGTTGTTCAATCCACACTTATTGGCAGATTCCTAGCAGTTCTCCGGGAGGAGGGAGGCAAGCGAGCACCCCTACTTGGGAATAAGGACTGGAGAACCGAGATCCCAAAACCAGCATCCCGGCATGTCTCAAGGTCGATGTGGTAGTGGGTAATGAAGGTGTGTGTTGACTTCCAGGTAGCAGCCCTGCAGATTTCCTGAATAGGGATGTCCCTGGAAGCAGCCACCGAAGCAGCGGTATGGCGGGTAGAATGAGCTCTTATCCCTTGGGAGGCTCCATGCCCGCCAACCTATAACAGAGATCTATGCAGGGGTGACCCACTTGCCTATCGTCCACTTGGCTGCAGGTCTGCCAGCTGCGGCTTCAGCGTGAGGTGACAAACAGCTGGCAAACCTCTCCCGAACTCAGCCGTCCGCTCCTTATAATAAAGCGCTCTTCTAGGGTCCAGAGTATGGAGCCTATATTCGGCCTCGAGGTGTGATTTGGGTAGAACACCGGGAAGTCAACACCTGGTTAAGGTGAAACTCCGACACCACCTTCAAAAGGAATTTCAGGTGGGCGCAGGATTACTGTCCCTGTGGAAGACCAGATAAGGAGACTCGATGGAAAGTGCTTGGAGTCTCCCATCCTTCTGGCTGGCGTAATAGCCACCAAGAAGGTGGTCTTCCGACAGGTGAGAGATGTCACACCTGTGCATTAGTTCGAATGAAACGCCCATGGCTTATTAATACCAACAGTAGATCCCACAGAGGTGGAGGTTTACCGCACCGGAGGATATGTGATCAAGGCGTTTGAAAAACGCCCGCCACCTTCTCGCCACCCGACTGCTTTCCGCCCACGCCTGGTAAGCAGATGGCCAGGTGCACCTTGAGGGTCGCCGACCGAAGCTCCTGAAGGAGAAAGGACTACAGGAAGTCCAGAATGCTAGCCAATGAACAGGAGGAAGGGTCCAACACCTTGCCCTGACACCAAATAGAGAATCACTTCCATTTGAAGGCATAGCATTTTCTGGTCGACTCCTTACGGGAAGCCTCAACAATGCTGAGGACCTCGTTGGAAAGACCCAAGGCCTGGAACTCTAGCCGCTCAGGAACCAGGCTGTCAGGTGCAGGGTTTGAAGGTCCGGATGGCGTACCTTCCCCTTGTTGACTGAGATCAGGTCCAGGCGGGCTGAAAGCCGCCTCGGGAGCCTGGAGCTGAGGCTGAGGAGATCTAGATATCAGAACTGGCGGGGCCAGTCTGGGGCTACCAGAATCACCTGCGCCTGCTCCCTCTTCACCTTGAGTAGCACCTTGTGGATCAAGGGGAATGGAGGAAGGTGTAGAAGAGGCCCAGGGTCCATGGCCTCGAGAAGGCATCCCCCTGCAGCGAGCCCTGCTGAGGGGGGTGGGCATGAAACAGCCTCAGGATCAATTCTCCCTGGAGGTGAACAGGTCCACCTGAGGGATGCCCCACTGGGAGAACAGATCTTGTACTATCTCCAGCAGGAGAGACCACTCGTGAGATGCAGCGCCCATCCGGCTTAGGGCATCGGCCAGACTGTTGGAGGCTCCTGCCACAAGGATGGCTAGGAGATCCGCCTCCAGGCTGATCACGAGAGACCAAGTGCGGAGAGCCTCCTTACACAAAGGCAAGGAGTGCATCCCGCCCTGCCGGTTGAGGTAGTACATGATCGAGGTTTTGTCCATCTGGACCTGGACCACTTGACCCGTCAAAAGAGCGAGGCGATGAGGGCTATCGGACCGCTCGAAGCTCCAGCAGGTTGATGTGGCATCAAGACTCCTGAGGGGACCAGAAGCCATGGGCTCTGAGCTCCCCCAGATGAGCACCCCAACCCATCAGAGAGGCGTCAGTCATCAGAGTGACTGTCGGCTCAGGGCAGACAAACAGGATACCCTCCTGCAGATGAGCTGGAACGAGCCACCACTGGAGGCCGTTCCACATCTCCTGGGTCACGGTCACTGGCTGGTCCAGAGGACCGGAGCACTGTGACCATTGGCGGGCCAGCCCCCATTGCAGGGGACGCATATGCCAGAGGGGCCCAATGGAACACGCTGGTGCAGGCCGCCATGAGGCCCAGAAGGCACAGGAAGTCCCGGGCAGGGTGCAACTGCCCAACCAAAAATGACTGGGCAAAGGAGGAAAGGACCTCGGCCCTGTCCGCTGGGAGCCGTGGTCTGGCTCGAAGAGAGTCGAGCTCTGCTCCGATGAACTGAATCACTTGCAATGGCACGAGTTACAACTTGGCCTCATTGATGAGAAGGCCAATCTGAGAGCAGACCTGGAGGGCCAGATCCCTGGACCGCTCCACCTCCAACCTGGAGGGGGCTGCAATCAGCCAGTCATCCAGGTAAGGGTACACTCAGACCCCTCGGCACCACAGGAATGCTGTCACCACTGCCATGCATTTGGTGAAGACCCTGGGAGCTGGAGAGAGGCCGAAGGGCATGACCCGGAACTCGTAAAAGGATCCCTCTGCCCTGAAGTGGAGGAATCGCAGGTGAGACGGACAGACTGGGATGTGAAAAAACGCATCCTGAAGGTCCAGAGAACAGAACCACATGCCTTGTTCCAAGGATGGAACGATCTGAGCCAGAGTGACCATCCTGAAGGTGCGAGACCTTAGGAACTTGTTCAGGTCATGTAGGTCGAGAATGGGGCGCCAGCCCCCCATCTGTTTTGGGACCAGGAAGTACCTGGACACAAACCCTAGGTCTGGAGGGGGTCCACCACCTCCCTGATCAACTCCTTCTGGAGGAGCAAGGTAATGTCGGCTCGACGAGCCAACAGAGAGGCTGCGGAACCCATTGCCCCCCCGTGGGGTGGCGGCTCAATAGGAGGGACTGCTTGAATTCCAGAAGCAGACCCCTGCCTGCCACTTCCAACACCCAGTGGTCAGTGGTGATAGCAGACCCGCAGAAAGGAAGTGGTGGGCACGTCCCCATGAGAACCCGGGAGGAGTGACAAGGTTGGGGCGACACCCCTCAGCCCATCACTGGGCAGGCTTGGAGGAAGGGCCGTCCGAGGAGCTGCCTGGACCTTTCTCCCAGCTTCCTGCAGGAGGAAGCAGCAGGCTTGGCTTTGGGGTACCAAGTACGAGCCTGCTGGCCCTGATGCTGGTGTTGCTGGGCGGATGTGCCGCAGGGGCTGAAGGACAAAGGGCTTACGTTGCTACTGGCAGCCTTTGTTCTTCTGGGCAGATGTGACCGAATCCAAGGTGGCACTGGACTTCTAGATCCATTGGAGATAACCCTCCACCCCGGGTCCAAACAAGTCGGTACCTAGGAAAGGGACATCTGCCAGCTTGTGCTGGGTATCAGCCGTAAAGGTTGAGATCCGCAGCCAAGCTCTGCGGCGCAAGGCCACTGCGGCTGCTACTGACCGGGCACACAAATCAGCGATGTCCAACGAAGTTTGGAGCTGCTGTTTAGCTACCGCCCTTCCCTGATCCCGCACCTGTTTGACCGTTGCTTGAAGGTCAGCTGGGAGATGAGGAATCACCTCATCCAGGGTGCCCAAAAGGGCATGTGAAAAGTGTGCCATCAGAATGGCCAAGCTAGCCTGACAGAGGCCTAGGGAGGAAGCAGCATATACCTTCTGCACTGAGTAGTCAATTTCTTAGACTCCTTATCAGGACGTTTGTCCACATCGGCGTTCCCGGAATGCTGGAAAATGCTGTCGGTCACTAACCCCTCCAGAGGGTGCTCCGAGAACCAGAGAGTGAACCTGTAGGGACTGCATACTTCCGAGCCATCCTGGCGAAGGTGCGGGACAAGATGCTGGCCACTGCCACAGCTCCAGGGCAGGGCAACAATGGCTTTGGTCACTGGAAAGACCTCCGTAGAGAATCCTCGGTCCAGTAGCTCCGTGAGAGATACTTGCCCGTTTTGAAGCAGGTTCGAGCTTCATCAGTGGACTCTGAGATGGTCGAAACATTCCTAAAAACGAGGATGGGCCTCATCCACCGACTGACCCTGTAAACTCCAGGTCAAACAGCCTGGAGAACAAAAACAGTCTTCATCAGACTCCGAGGTCTGCGAACAGCTGCCGTGCGCCTGAGCCACCCTCCACATGCTGATGTCGATCGGGAGTGAGGGTGACCGACAACCTATGGGGCAAACCCTGACCCAACAGAGAATCATGGTGGGGCCCCAGTCTTAGGTTGTGGAGGCGGAGGTTCCACCACAATGGGTGGAGCAGCTGGTTTCAGCGAAAACTGGTGCGGTTTCGTCTCCTCGACTCGAGGAGTTGTTTCAGCCGCTCAGGTGACAGCCATAATGGCCGGAGAAAGCAGCGAGTCGGCTTATTCCTGGACAATAAGAGCTGCTGCCACATTAAATCCTCGTGGCGCCCGGCGCGGCTTGGCGGAGCCTATCCTCGAAGAGGATGACGAGGATGAGCAGTGCCGCCACTTTCCATGGTGCCAAGACCAAGACCGCCCGGCGTTGGCGGGACCGGCTGGACCTGGAAGAGGTCCGAGACTGAGACCTTCGGGGATTCCGAGGGTGGGTCAGACAGGGGACCGGGAAATCCGCTCCTCCCTCAGTTCAGGGACCTTAACTGGGGACTCCGGCACAGGAGGCACAGGCAAGTCCTCGGTTTCTACTGGGGGAACCGGTGAAGTAGGGTTGTCAGTATCACCAGTCGACGAACCATCCGACGGGTCGAGAAAAATATCGACTGCGTCGACGGGTGTCTCGGCTGGCTGACCTGACAGGGACACCGTGAAGAAAGTGGATTTAGCCGCAACCTCGACCGAAGTCGAAAGTCAACCATCCAGTGAAGGGGATCTCTCCCGCTTCCCACGAACGTCGCGGTGGGACTTACCTTTGGAGTCCTTCTTTTGGACTGACTGGAATGTCGATGGTCCTTCTCCCTTGGTGGAGAGGGATTAGCAAAGCTCCTTAAAAGAAGCTGTATATGAAGAGCCCAAGGAGGCGGGATAAATGCTGCGACCGAGGAGGAAGAAGATGTGGCCTTGGCCGCCTCCTCCTCGAGGGCGATCATCTGCTCCAACTGATCCACGGAACCTGCCGCCGTGGACACCACCCAATGGGCCTCCTTCGACTTGACCGGTGGATACCGTTTTTCAGGGCGCCCCAAAAGAAGTCTAGCAGCGGTCCTCCAAGCACGAGCTGAAAAGGATTTGCACAAATCATCAAGCCCTGCGAATCGTGGAGTCCTAGGCAGTAAATGCATGTGGAGTGCGGTCGTCTGGTCATCTTCTGCCCACATGGGCACCGACGAAATCCGGGAGTTGATTTGTCCATCGCAACCGCGAGGGAAAGAGAAGACTGATGTCTTGTAAATTTGAGAATAAGTTTCGGATTAACCAAAGAGTGTGGATCCAGGCCTAAAACGCAGAGCGCTAAGGAGGGAACCTGAGCTTCCAAGCAGTAAGGAAGATCTGGCATCATGGGGCAGAGCAGAGAGTTTTACCACTCGGGTGGGTGGGAGGAGCCAGCTTGAAGACATTCCAGCAAGATTTAAAGTGGCAAGGAACCTGACAATAAGTGTGGACTGAACAACATATCCACGTCCCCAGAAATGTTATTTCACTGAGAGGGTGGTGGAACTCTGGATCAGATTACCCAATGAGGTGATGTGTGCAGAAACAGTGGAGGAATTCAAGAGGGCATGGGACAGACACAAGGGTTGGCTGGTGGGCAGAGAAAATATCCCTGGGAAGTGGAGAGAAGTAGGGATGGGTGGGAAATGGGTAGACTAGATGGACCAGGATGGTCCTTTTCTGCTGACACATTACTATGATACCTTGTTTAAAAAATGTATTTAAATTGAAAAAAAAAAATTACTTTGCTGAGTATTGGAGAATCCCCGTTATGGGAACTGGACTGTGCCAACTAAACTTAAAACCAGAATTTTAGAACAGTGTACATGAGTCACCATCTTATGATTATAAAAGTACCTGGAATGTTTGGAAAACAACAATCCTGATTGGCTAAGAATGATGTCATAAATTATAATGTAAAAAACACTGCACAAACCGTGTTTGTGACATCATCAACACGGCAATGACAAGGAAACATTAATGCTGTGTCCCTTGTCATCATAATCACACTCATAGGGGAGTCCATCACAGATAAGAACACTGGGAAGAACGATAAGATCTCAGCTGTCATCTAGTCTGTCACATTTGTCCAAGAAGAACAGTTTGGGATGGGCTGTTCAACAAGTCATCAGAGGGCTCCTTCATATTACACATGCATAAAATGTATACTCACCTTTACACTGGAACTCATGGGGATGCCTGAAACAGAAAAGAGCAGACATTTATTATACTTTCTGTCTTCATGTTTTCAGTAAAATGCAGGAAAGAGTCAAATCCTACAGAATAATGATTTATTTCAGCCACTGATGAATTCTAAATGAAGATGAATTATTTCTCAAAGCTCGGTGCATCATCAGCATTTATCTTCGCTTTGGATAGGTCACAAAACAACCTTTAGCCAATGGGATAGCAGCCTGCACAATACCTGATGACATCACAATGACCTATGCATTGAATAGTGAAAGGAACAAAAACTTCATAAAAATTATTAAAATATTTACAATTTAAAATATGTTTTATAAATCTGACACACAATGGCCTTACTCAGTCTATTCCTTTATTAGTTTATTTATTTATTTAGTTAGTTTTTGTTGACTGAAAAGAACAGCTAAACAATACTGCCTATTTCCAGGCTCATTTTAGGGGAGATATAGATGCAAATCAACTGAAATTGAACCACATTAATCTGCTGGTGGTATTTTAGTACATAATATATTTATTTAGATTTCATTACCCAGGTAAGTGCAATAAGCAGTTAAATGACTATTTTCAGGCACAACCTGGGAGATCACATACAAATTGTTTTTACAGAGATAGCATTTACAAAGCAGAACCACATAAGGTGCCATCAAAACAAAACAGTATGGTATACAATGTAACAAGCAATAAAAACGGTATATCTGACAAAGTCAACTAACATAAAAAGCTGAACAAAAAGCAACAAAAAAGTCTCTGTAAAAACTGAACTTACACAAGGTGTGAAAGGAACATGAAATTACATTTTGTTTTAAAGGTTGTGACCAGCTGGCCTGGTGGCACTAAATGTCTTACTTTGCGCTACACCAGCGACCCGGGTTCAGGAACTGACTCAGGTCATCAGAGTGCCAGCACGGGGGGATGGGTGGCAGCAGAACTGAGTAGCCAGAAGGCAGATCACCTCTCCTCTGGGTGGTCACTGCCCCCCCGTAGTCCCGCTACCACCAGGTGGAGCTCTGGTGGCTAACATAGGTGGAGGGGGTGAGTTGTAGGGTGGGCACCCTGACACCAGCGTGCACATGCCTCCACTTGTGCACGCGTCCAAGGCAGGGGATCGAGACCGGGGAGAAAAACCGGGCAAAATACAATAAAATATAAATACATATAAAAAGGTTATGATCATAGGGACAGGATTTTCATAACTCACCTGTCACTTTGCCACGAAAGGGAAAGAGGGGGGACTGTGCAGAGGAGGACCAGGAAAAGGCAGATATTCTGAACAAATACTTTCGTTTGCTGTTCACGGAGGAAGGAGAAGGGGTTGGGGGACCACAAAAAAGTAACAAAAGCTTTGGCGGGAGGAAGGTGGACACTAGTCCAACCAAGTAGGGAAATGGGCAGACTAGGTGGGCTGTATGGTCCTTATTTGCCGACTGTTTCTATGTAGTCATTTGGAACAAAGAGTCCTGAAGGGACTTGATAATCTGAAGGTGGGCAAAGGAATGGGGCCAGATGGGGTGCATCCAAGGGTATTGAGGGAGCTCAGGGAAGTACTGGCTGCACCTCTGACAGTTCTGTTTAACAGCTCACTAGAAACAGGAGTGGTTCTGGAAGGCTGCAGGAGGCGGATGTAGTCCCACTGCACAAAGTGGTAGTAGGGCAGAAGCTGGCGGTTATAGGCCAGTCAGCCTGACTGCTGAAGAAAAGGACAGTGGAATATTTTAAATACAGTGGGTTACAAGACCCAAGGCAGCATGGTTTCACAAGGGGGAGGTCATTTCAAATGAATCTAATAGATTTCTTTGGGTGGCCAAGGAACTAGATCGGGGTGGAGCGGTGGAAGTGGCCTACCTGTATTTCAGTAAGGCGTTCAACACCGTTCTACATAAAAAACTAGTAAGCAAGCTGGGTAGCTTAAGAATGGGTCCAAAGGTGGTAAACTGGATAAGAAATTAGTTAGGGGATAGGCGACAGAGGGTGGTGGTAAATGGAGTTCACTCCACAGAAGGGAGTGTGATCAGTGGGGTGCCGCAGGGATCAGTGCTGGGACTGGTCCTCCTTAATGTCTTTATAAGTGACTCTGCAGAGGAGCTGGAAGGGAAGGTCTGCCTCTTGGCGGATGACACTAAAATCTGAAATAGTGTGGACACTCCGGGGGAGGGGGAGTGAAAGGATGAGCAGAGACCTGAGAAAACTAGAGGAGCAGTCAAGGGTATGGCAGCATGGTTTTAATGCAAAAAAGTGCAGAATAATTTACTTAGGGCACAGAAACCCAGAGGCAGAGTACAAAAGGGGGGAGTAGTACTGAAGACCACCAAGCAGGGGGTAATCATATTGAATGACCCAATGGTAGCCAGGCAGTGTGGCATGGCAGTAGAGAGGGCAAATGGGATGCTGAGATGCATAGGGAGAATGCAGGCTGTACATCACTGCCTCAGAAAAGAGCCAAATGCAGACCGTCAACAGCAGAGTTGAAATGGGAGACCCTTACATACATAGAATTTGATGGCAGAAGGAGATCAGAGCTCCATTTAGTCTGCCCTTCCAACATTAACTCACCTCAATGACCTATTGTCCTAGTGGGGGACCTTCTACTTCTGATAAGTTTAGAACCTTCCAGAACCTGTGCCATTTTCTGTAAAAGAACCGTTTCAGAACTTTTTTCAGGTTTTAAAGTTTTGCCATTTTTTTTTTTTTTAACTTTTCTTGATATTAATATACTACTCCAGTAGGTCTTCGTTTAGAAAGAAGGCTGGTGGTGGAAAGATCCAGAAAGAAGGCTGGAGGTGGAGAAAGGACACAGTGAGCCAGAGAGTCTGAATCCTGTCAGGGACTTAAATACTTTTCATCTTTTTTGCAAGATGGGTGTGGCAGGGCCTTGAATATTCATGAGCAACACTGGTAGCGTGACACAACAGCAATTCAATTTAAAGTTCAATTTTATTTTATCTTTCTTCGATAGTAGTTTACAACAGGACAGATTTCATACAATGGACTGATCTGGCAGCTTAATCTTCAATTTAGAACAGAAAATAATCACTTCTTTACTCCTCAGAGCACTTCATCACAACACCCTGGAGTTTACCTCCAGACCCAAAAGCAATCTGAATACCTATGCTCATTGTTCAGCTACACTGCAGGGGTCAGGTGACATCTTAACTCCACCTCTTTACCTTGCTTAAAACTCTAAGGGCCAGATATTCAACACTTTGTGCTGGGCAAAAAACGTTTGTGCAGGTTTAGCAAGGATGGCGTGGGTCAGCTATATTCAAAGGCCAAATAGCATGGGAAACTGCATTAGCGCCAGGCAAAATCATAATGTATGCAAGGGGCAAACTGACATGAATACAGGCATAATTCTATATTCAGCGACTAAGCTGCACAAAGTGGTTTCTGTGACTAGCACAACACGTGGCGTGGTGCACATTACCATCAGGAAAAGCTCGCCTTTAACCTGGGTGACCAGTCGGCGACACTCACATGGCTTTATGCCGGTGTTTAAAGCGGGTTTTATGAATTCCTAACAAATAAATATGACACATAGACAAAGTCAAACATAGAGGAAGCATGTTGCTAACTGATGGCATCACAATGATGCCATCATCTGCCACCAGTCCCAGCCATGCCAGGCAGTAAGTGGTGATCCTGCCTCCAGTGGACAGCACAGCAGTGTGGCCATACAGCACACACCTGTGGATCACACTTCTGTGGACACCAACAGATGCCAGCACACACATGCAGCACTGTGGGCATGGAGGATGTTGAGGGGAGAGTGTATGGGTGGCCAGGCTGTGCACAGGCCAAGTGTGGCCACAAGGCTAGAGACACATCATGCAGTGCACATGGGCCATTATTGGGAATACCCCAACACCAGTGTGCCTTTCGGATAATATATGCCCCCCTGTCCACATACTGCACAGAAGTACAACTGCCACAGCACACCAAGCCGGATATGTATATGTCACTGTAAGCATCCCATGCCAGAGGTGCAGCATCTGTGGGTCACACAACAGCGTAACAGTAATGTCCACTGTCAGTAAACACCTGCAGGTTGGGCCTCTCACTGTGTATAGTGCAGTCATCATCAATGCCCTACACACCATAGGCATTGCTGTGTCCACACACTATTGCTACTGCAGTGTCTGCTGTGCACTGTAGCATGACCTATAGTGTAGCTGCATGCACCACCACCATCTGTGCCTATGCTGTGTTGTCCCAGTGTAGCTGGGCAGCAGCGCATGTGGAAGTAGTATCTCAAACCTGTATAATATTCCCCAAGCTGTTTGCACAGCGCTAACACGTTTGCGCAGGTTTAGCACAGGGCTATACAGTTAGCCCGGTGCAAACTGCATGCAAATCAGGGCATAATGAGATGCTAATCTAGATGTTTGCCCACAGACTACCTAAGTAGGCTCATTTGCATGTCACTTTTGAATATGGCAAAGTTTAGCGCCGAGCAAAGGTGTTTGTACCAGGCTAACAGTTTAGCCCTGCGCTAAACCCGCGCAAACAGTTCAGGGAATATTTTACAGTTTTGCACACTGTACTTTCACATACGCTGCTGCCTGCAGCTGTACTGGGTCCACGCATTTGCTGGCACACACATTGGCCACATAGTTCATCTTTACCTACCCGCATCGCTGTGCACTGTGTTGCTGTTGTGATTTGCACTCCAGGTTGCCATATTCAGATCTGTCTTATTCCAGGGCTAAGTTTGCCCTGCACTCCCAGCCAGTTGCCCAGCCTCATTTCCATGCTATATTCAGAAGCTGTTTGCCCGGGCTATTCCTTTTGAATATGGCTTGCTTTGTGCTCTGGGCTAAGTCTGCCCGCCAGGCAGTGTTAATTTAGCCCGGGGCAAAGTTTTGAATATCTGGCCCAGAAAAATTACTCACCTTAGTAATGTTGTTTCTTCTAATGGAGTCTTGCTGTATTCTGACAATACGTGAGTCCCAACCTTGAACTGCCCTGGAGATGAAAGAGTTAACTTTCCATGCCAGGCATGGAATGCTGAGCTCGAGCTCAGTTGAGACTCTGTCTGTTGCTGTTTAAACTCAAACCGTCAGATCTTTACGAGCTAAACTCACTGAGGTCCTGTGTGGAAGCTGTAAATCTACACTAGCCAACTGGCTACTAAACATAAAAACAGATTTTTGGTCCCAAAACAAAGATTCAAGTCAGGAGACCCAAAAAATTAATAAACACAACACCCACTCACCCAAAGAAAAAAGGGGATGATAACAACAAGGTGGGGCACCTACTGAGTGCCAACACTGCCACTGCCCACCCACATCCCAAAAACAGAGGTTCTGAGAGGGGAAGGCGGGGGGAGGTCAGAATACAGCAAGACTCCATTAGAAGAAACAACATTACTAAGGTGAGTAATTTTTTCTTCAAACAACATGAAGTCTTACTGTATTCTGACAATAGCAGACTACCAAGCAGTACCTCCATGGAGGAGGGACAGAACCTACTTAGGAAAAAGGCTCTGAAGCACAGCTGTGCCAAACCGAGCATCACTCCTAGCCTGGATATCCAGGGAGTAATGCTTGGTAAAAGTGTGAACTGTTTTCCAGGTAGCTGCTTGACATATCTCTAGAATAGGAATATCCCTGGCAGCAGCCAGGGAAGCAGCTGTACCTCTGGTAGAGTGAGCCCTCAGGCCTGAGGGTGGAACCTTACCCAGTTTTTCATAGCAAAATTGAATGCAAGAGACAATCCACCTGGCAATGGATCTTTTAGTGGCAGGTTTTCCTTTACCAACCTCACCATAAGTGAGGAACAGTTGGAGGGAGTCAAACCTGTGACCCTCGGTACGTTCTATGTAGTAGCTAAGGGCTCTTTTCACATCCAAACTGTGCAGTCTCCTCTCACCAGAGGAGGAATGGTCAGTGAAGTACACAGGAAGGGACATAGATTGGTTAAGGTGGAAGTCTGAAACCACCTTAGGTAAAAACGTCCTGTTAGTCCTGAGGACCACCTTATCTCTGTGGAAGGAGATAAAATCAGGCTCCACTGACAGGGCTTGTAACTCACTTATGCGCCTGGCAGAGGTGATGGCTACCAAAACACAGTTTTCCAAGTCAAGTACCTACGCTCTGCTGAGGACAAGGGCTCAAAGGGGCTGCATAAGCTAAGCAATGCAAACGTTAAGGTCCCAAGCAGGGGCAGGGTCCCTGAATGGAGGACTGGTATGAAGCAATCCCTTGAAAAACTTAGAGAATACAGGATGAGCTGAAAGAGAAGAGGGCTTACCTGCTGAAATGAAAGCAGAAACAGCTGCCAGATGCACCTTTAGTGTAGCTGGTCTGAGTCCCAAGCTATTCCAATGGACCATGTAGTCAAGGACTGTGGGCAGATCAGCAGACTCTGGGGAAATATGCTTCCCAGAGCACCATATGGAAAATCTTTTCCACTTTGAATTATAAGTAGTTCTGGTGGAAAGTTTCCTAGAAGCCTTCAGAATATCCATTACACCCTGGGAGAGGTGTAAATCAAAAAACTCTAACTCTTCAAGAGCCAGGCCTTGAGATTGAGAGATTTGAGGCTCGGGTACCAAGCCCTCCCCTGAGCACAGGTTAACAGGTTGTAATTCCTGGGAAGAGACAGGGTAAGATGGACTGCTAAGGACAACAGGAGAGGATACCAGTGCTGTCTGGCCCAGTCTGGAGCAATCAGGATCACTTTGCAGGGTTGAGACCTGATTTTGACTAGCACTTCGAACAGGAGAGGTAAGGGGGAAAAGCATACAGGAACTTCCCTTCCCAACTGAGAACTAAGGCATCCAGGGGGACTGAGCCCAACACTGGGGGCCTGCAGCAGAAAAGGGGAAGTTGGTGATTGTCTGGGGCTGCAAAAAGATCTATCTGAGGGGTGCCCCATCTGGAGAGTATCACCTCCAAGACCAGGGGATCCAGTGACCATTCGTGATGGCCCTGAAATATCCTGCTGAGAGCATCTGCCAGGACATTGTCCTTGCCTGGGAGGTGTACTGCTGTGAGGGAGGTGTTCAGGGAATAAGCCAGAGACCACAACTTCATTGCTTCTGTGCACAAGGCCGTAGACCGAGTGCCTCCTTGTTTGCTGATGTACCACATTGTGGTGGTATTGTCTGTTCTGATCTGAATAACTTTGTTCTGAACAGACTTGGAAAAAGCTTGAAGTGCTAAAAATACTGCTCTGAGTTCCAACAGATTGATGTGAAGCAGAGATTCCTGAGGGGACCACAACCCCTGGGTGGTGAGGTCACCCAAGTGAGCCCCCCACCCCAAGAGGGAGGCATCTGTAGTAAGGATTAAAGAGTGAGACTGAGTGACAAAGGGAACTCCTTGTCTCAGATTGTTCTGATCCTGCCACCACTGCAAGGCCTGGATCGGGGTTCGAGTCACTGGGATCAACTTGGTCAGTGGGTCCTTTTCGGGACCAAAAGCCCTCAGATGGAACTGAATGTCACTCATCTGAAATCTTGCTCCCTGCACCACTGCTGTAGAAGCAGCCATGTGCCCTAGGAGCTGCAGAAAATGCCTTGCTGGTCGAGAGACCTGTAGGGTGAAAGAGGAGGCCAGTGTGATAAGGATCCTTGCCCTGTCCAGGGGAAAGAAGGCTCTGGCCTTTTCTGAATCTAGCTCTGCGCCTAGGAAGGTGAGGAGCTGAACAGGCTCTAGAACTGACTTTGAAAGATTCAGAAGGAAACCCAGAGAGGTGAGCAGTTGCTGAGTTATCTGTAGGTGTGACTTGACTTGGTCTGGGGACTGGCCTACTATGAGCCAGTCGTCCAAGTATGGGAAGATGGCAATCCTTTGCCTTCTTAGAGAAGCAACTACTACTGCCAGGCATTTTGTGAACACCCTTGGAGCAGAGGTTAGACTGAAGGGCATTGCTCTGAACTGGTAATGGCCTGAGGGCAGCTTGAACCTGAGGCACCTTCGATGGGAGCTTCTGATGAGAATACGGAAATAGGCATCCTTGAGGTCCAGGGAAACTAGCCAGTCCCCTGGCCTTAGAGAGGGTAGAATTATTCCCAGAGTCACCATTTTGAATTTTGGTTTTAAAAGGTGCTTAAGTATCTGAGATCCAGGATGGGCAGCCATTCTCCTGTCTTTTTTGGGGTAAGAAAGTACCTGGAGTACAAACCTTTGCCCTCGTGTAGGGGTGGAACCCTTTCCACAGCTCTGACAGCCAGGAGGGAAGAGACCTCTGCCTCTAGGGCAAATGCCTCTGAGGGATTTGCAGGGGGAAAGGATCTGGTTCTCAGCTTTGGGAATTTTTTGAAGCTGAGAACCAGTCCCTGGCTTACTACTTCCAGGACCCACTTGTCTGATGTTAAAGACTTCCAGTCCTGGATAAAGTAAGCCAGTCTGCCCCCTACAGGTAGTTGAGAATCGGCCCTGGCAAACCCATCAGGGTGCCTGTTTAGCAGGGGTTTTGGCTGAGGGGTGGAAGCAGGTCTGCTTGTACCCTTCTGCCTCTCCTCTAAAGAACCTCCTCTGGTATAGGCAGAAGGGAGGCCTGGGCTAGTAGAAAGGCCTATGAAAGGCCTGCCCCTGCCCTGGGATGCTGCCCCTGAGGGTGGCCTGCCTTTCCTTGGCCTGTGCACTCTATAGGTGGTCCTATATTCGTCCATTTTCTTCATGTAATTCTCTGTTTGCTCCCCAAACAGGAATTACCCATAACAGGAAAATCCATGGCCTTAGTCTGGGTATCCTGTGACAGGCTAGTACATCTGAGCCAAGCCATTCTACGAAGTGCCACAGATGTAGCCATGACTCTAGATGACACATCATTGGAGTCCACTGCAGCATGGAATTGCACCTTGGATGCCTCGATACCATCAGCAGCCACCTGCTCCAGCTCCTTGGCAAGCTGGCCAGGGACCTGTTTCGCTAAAGCCATGACAGTGTCCCATCTGGATTTTTGATACCTAGCAGTACAGGCCATACAGTTGGCCTGTCTGAGTCCCAAGGATGCTGCCATGTACTGTTTCTTTGCCATGGCATCAATCCTCTTGGATTCCTTGTCTGGGGGTGGGGTGTGAAGCCAAGGGAATATTTGCCTTATCACAGGCTGCAGCCTGCACTACCCCAACATGGCTGCATTGTTGTGTAAGGAACTCCGTATCTGAGCCTGACAATGTATACCTCTTGCCCATTCTTTTATCCACAGGAGGTATAGTATTAGGAGTCTTTAAAATCTTAAATGTCTGCTTCCTAAAAGATTTGTGTAAGGGAATAGACAGCCTCCTAGACTCTGGGATATCCATCATTTCCACATAGTCAGGCTCCTCCTGGTCATCCACAGCTTCTTCCATAGGAAGCTGGAGGATTTCAGCCACTTTTTTATAAAACATGAAATGGGATGGGGACTCAGAAAGCCTAGGAGGAGACACTCCTGAAGGTCTGTCTGGGGAGATGTCCAGGTCAATGGGCACATCCAGACTTTCAAAACCACATTCACTTTCCTCATACTCCTCTTCCTCCTCCTCCGGTTCATAATATTCCTCTAAATCATAATCTTGAACGGTGAACCGGCGAACTGAGCGCCTCCCTGATGGTGCCGGTTCGTCGGAACTGGGAAAGCGACTGCATGAATTTTTATCGCTTTGGCTATTTCCTCAGTGGTTGGAGAAGAAAGTTTGGATCCACACCAGCTGATTTTTCTTTTCTTGTTCTCTTAGCGGAACCGACTCCTCAGAATCGGTTCTCCTTTGCCGAAGAAGTTTCGCCCTGGTCAGAGGCACTCCTTCTGGTTCGGTTTGAACCGAACCGGGCTACCATCGGTTCAGCGGACTTTTGGCCTCTCTTTCCCTGAGCCTACCAACTCTCTTCTCTAGGGTAGCTGCAGGAAAATTTTTACAAATCTGGCAGTCTGCATTGAGGTGGTCAAACCCCAGACAATAAACACAGGTGGTGTGGGGGTCAGCCTTAGCAAAGACTTCCCCACACACACTGCAGTGTTGAAACCCAGTGGGCCCGGTTTTTCTTTTGGGTTTCTCAGACATTGTGCCAGTCCTAACCAAACTTACCCTTTTAATGGCAATCCGCCAGGCAAGACCCTCTTATCGGTTCCTGACCGTGTTACGGGTCGTGGAAAAACGTAATAAATCCGTTTTTTAGAACGATAAGAACTGGTAACACACACTAAAAGTACAGATAAAGATTTTTAAACAACTTGATCGGTTCAAACCGAACCGATGAACCGTTCAAGTTCCACACAGAATGAAAATAATATAAACCTATCCAGTACTCACAAATACCACAGACAGAGACTGAACCGACAGGTTACGGTTTAAATTCGGTCGACAACCGAGAAAAGCTGTACTTTAACTGACAAATTAAACCGAGCAGAAGGAGAAATCTCCGGAGTGACTGTTCAGTGAGGAGGAGTAAAGAATCTGATGGTTTGAGTTTAAACAGCAACAGACAGAGTCTCAACCGAGCTCAAGCTCAGCATTCCATGCCTGGCATGGAAAGTTAACTCTTTCATCTCCAGGGCAGTTCGAAGGTTGGGACTCACTGCTATTGTCAGAATACAGCAAGACTTCATGTTGTTTGAATCTTTATTTTCAATGGGTTTATTTTATTTACAACAGTCATATACCTTTAAATTACCATTACACTATATCTACTAGCATAGAAGTAAATTACATCCTTTTTAAGAGTTTTAATCATTGTTTCTGGCGTTAGGAAGCACTACCCTTCGAGCAGCTGTATAAATAGATTTAGATAGTGGCAAGGCGGCTCTTGAGAAGCGCTGCAGCGGAGAAGACAGAACCCAGAACTCTGAAACGCTGTAAAGACAGAAAATTCCTTGTTCTATAGAAAGCTTAGCAATAGCCCCAAAAGTACTCCAATTCAGCTCCGAGATAAGCAGACTTGAAAATGTAATTTAAAAGTAGCAAACTTCACTCGGGGCCAAATTATAAGGAAAAATACCTTCCGACTATGCGTACGTTCAAGCGGGTCTAGCTTTACCAGCGCTCGTGTTCGCACAGTCGTGCAGAAGCTCTTCAGCAAACTTGCTGAACAAAACCACATCTTTTCAGGAGCTCCTGCCAAAAGACAGGGCAGAGAACAGGAAAAAGAACCAAGAGGTTCTTAACATTATTTGCAAAGCATGCAAAGCACAAGCAAGCCCAATTCCCGACGGCTAACATTTCAGCCCGTCGGCATACATTTCAATTTGGCCAATGGCCAAAATACTTTTAACCCAAAAAGGGACAAAAAAGGGGTTTCTGATAGCGGCAAATCAGACAGAAATGCGTTCACTTATAAAACAAAACAAAACGTCTATACATCAAATGGATTAAAACATTTGCAGAAATACTAACAAGCCACGGAAACACCGCAGGGATATTACTTTTACACAGCAGCCGTTAGTTTCTTTTGCTTCACTCAGACTGGCGTTACAAGCGCTGCCCAGCCCAAAAATGCTCGACTTTTATTTATTCTACTCTCTACACAAAGCTAGCTACAGAGTTAATAATATCCTTATAATAGTTTATTTTATTCTTAGGATGACGGTTGAATTCGAGCACACTACCATAATAGGTTCATAGGTTCATAGAAGAGTATGAGCAACGTAGGCAAATGTAAAGGATGCCCATTAATGTGCTCGCCACCCATATAGCCTATGGGTGGAAGTCAAAACTCTTTGTCACCCATATATTTGTCTAATCTCTGTTTAAAAGTACTTAGATTAGTACTATTAACAACAATTTCGGGTAAGTTATTCCACATTCCCACAACTCTTTGTGTATAAAATAGACTCCTTTTAGTGGATATGAATTTTTTTCCAATGAGTTTATATCCATGGCTCCTAGTCGACTTTACGTTGGAAGCTGTAGTAAGTCCAATTGTTGTTTTTAGGTAATCATTTTTTAAAGTTTGATATACTAAAACTAAATTTCCTTATTTGTCGATATTTAACAGAAAATAGTTTTAGTTTTTAATCTATCTTCATAACTTTTATTACGTAAAGTTGTAACTTTCTTAGTAAATTTACGCTGAGCGTCCTCAGCTAGTTTTAAACCCCAATTGAAGTTGGTGCACAAAATTGGGAGCAGTATTCCAAGTGGGGACGTACTCAAACTGGTGTAAAGTGGTATAATAACATTCGAGTCTCTGCTTTAATATTTCTTAAAATTGAGCCAATTATTTTGTTACATTTTTTAACTTTGATTATATTATTTCTTTCAAAGGTTAAATTATTTGAGATTATAACTCCCAAATCCTTTTCTTCCGTAATACTTTTAAATTAACATTGTTTAGGAACAGTCAAAGCCATGTTATTTTTGCCCAGATGTAAAACTTTACATTTGTCAACATTAAAAACATTCCATAAGCTGTTAGCCCAGTTAGATAAGTTATTTAGATGTTTTTGTAGTATAATTTATCACGTAAGTGCTTACCAAACTACCCATTTTACAATCATCAGCGTATTTTGAGACCCATATCTTATCAGTTGTAGGCATTGTAGAAACCATAATATTAAATAATATCGGACCCAGAACAGAGCCCTGGGGAACACCACTAGTTACTATACCCGCCTCTGACAGGTGACCCTTCACTGATACCTGTTGTGATCTGTTATCCAGCCATGACTGTATCCAATTTATAATAATAGGTTGCAACTTAATTTTGACCAATTCCTGTAATAACATTTTATGTGATACTTTGTCAAAAGCTCTGGAGAAATCCAAAATATCACATACACCGAATTCCATATCTAAAGCAGCACTCACTGGTTCAAAGAACTGTAGTAGATTGGACAAAACTGATCTCTCAGTCACAAATCCATGTTGAAAGATATCAACAATTTTATTCCTTTCCATAAAGCCTCTCCTTACAGCCTCTCTATCTGCAAATGTGCATAAACACATCTTCTCAATTTCAGGTAGAAAAAGGACTGTTGCAACTATGCTACAAAATAATATACAGAAACCCATTATATGCAACCACCCTTCATTTATTTGCTTTTGGAGTTTACCCCAGGAATTTTCTTACCATAAGGGCAATAAGAAAAATATCTAGTACAAATTATGAGGCACCCCAATCCATCAAAGAGGCATTCCGTGACACTCCTCCCCGCCTAAGAGGGCAACCATTTATTGGTTGTCCTACTTCCAATCCTCTTAAGGCCAAGGGGGGGGGTTGTGGAGCTCCGGCCCACCCACACCTTAGAGCTCCACCCCAGGGTCCCATAGCAGATCAATCCTATAACAGATACTGAGATTTTAACAAAACAACACCCTGGGGCTTACATCGTATACTACAAGGAAGTAGTCACAATGACCATTTATACTAACAGCCTCCCTTTTAAACATTACTTTTTACCTTTTCAGAAACAGAAAACAACGTTAGAATAGAGATATAGAAAGAAAGAAAATGGTTTGTATGGCCAACTTCCAGTCGAAGAAGAAAAGAAATATAACCAAGTTCTAGAATATAAAAATACAAATTAAATATATGTATTCCTTTAGTGAAATTAGACCAAGTCTCTACCCTTATTTAACTTGTCTTAATCAATTACCTTGCACACAGAGTACTGGTAACCCCATTGTACTCATACCATATTTTAATTTGACAATTGTTTCCATTCAATGCCCTTTTCCTATCTATCTTCTTCTCTATTCAGACAGCATTCCCTAGCATGGGCATTCCCAATTTTCCAACAATTCACCTCCACCGTCCCATTTACTTTTCTCCCAGTAAAAGGTCAGAATTACAATACCTAAGGTAGGATACCCCAAACTACCTTATCTTAGTAGAAATATTTTGGGCACCTACCATCTAGCACCCTTGTTTCTATATGAAAGTTTCCCCTTTCTCCAGGGTAACCACCTATTGCATTTGTCATCCTTCTGGGTTATACTTTTCCCATATTTTCCAACATGTCTCTTGAGTTCCTATAAATACACTGCCACCTATCGATATATTCCAGGCCAGTGGTAATAGGGAACTAAACGTTCCAAAACTTCCCCATGATCCAAACACTCACTTCCCTTACAAATTTCATCAAGTACCTTTTCTCTATACTTGTAAGGTACTACCACCTTGCTTTTACCTGTTTAGTGCAAGGTTTGGTTTCACATGGTAGAGGGTATGCCCCTTAACCTCAAACCACCATAAGGGTTTATTGTTCTCATCCATACTTATCTTTCCATTATTTTGAATAGCATATTTACTGAGCTGTATAATCTCAGGATCCCCTGCCTGTAATATACCCCAGATAACAGTAGACAAATCACTTTTAATTTCATGACAGAGTTTGCTACAAGTCCCTTCAGTAATTATTGCTTCATCTGTTTTGACCGTTGGCTTCACCCCAAAGTCCAAAACAGTCTCACCTGGGACTTATTTGTTGTCTGCCGTCCTTCATCATTGACCCAATATATCTTATCAAATAAGGGCAAGACAGGGAGTTCCAAACATGTTACACAATGCCTCTCTGCCTTCACCCCAAAGTCCAGAACAGTCTCACCTGGGGACTTATTTGTTGTCTGATTTCCATCTTCTATCCAATACATTCCTTCAAACATAGGCAAAACGGGGAGTTCATCACCTACTGTATAAGGTATCTCTTCCTCCTCTCTTATAGGATCTACAGGGTTAGTCACTTCTCCAGATGCTACCTGTCATCTCAGTATTTCTTGGTACCGTTGCTCAGCATTCCTGCATCGACTCTCTGCCTCTATCCAACGATCAAACAGCCATATAAAGCATCCAATTGGTCACTCCTCTGGCTAGCCAGGGTTTCATTGTGGCTCCTCATCCTCAGCTTAGCCTGTTCAAACAAGGCCTCACCATCTTTCCATAACTCATCACTCAGCTGGCTCCATCACTGAAACAGTTCCTCTCACCAGCAGCAAATTAGGAATATCAGGTCTGCTGTACTGTCCTGCTATACTCACTGCCCACCAGACCTTACGCAGGTCACAAAGATTCCACCACTGCCACCATATGTGGTAGGTCGCAGATATTCGTGGGCAACACTGGTAGCGTGACACAACAGCAATTCAATTTAAAATTCCAATTTTATTTTATCTTTCTTCGATAGTAGTTTACAACAGGACAGATTTCATACAACGGACTGATCTGGGAGCTTAATCTTCAATTTAGAACAGAACATAATCACTTCTTTACTGCTTAGTGCACTTTATCACAACACCCTGGAGTTTACCTCAGACCCAAAAGCAATCTGAATACCTATGCTCACTATTCAGCTTTTATACACTGCAGGGGTCAGGTGACATCTTAACTCCACCTCTTTACCTTGCTTAAACTCTAAATCTTTATTTTCAATGGGTTTATTTTATTTACAACAGTCATACACCTTTAAATTACCATTACACTATATCTACTAGCATAGAAGTAAATCACATCCTTTTAAGCGCTTTAACCATTGTATCTGGCATTAGGAAGCACCACCCTTCGAGCAGCTGTATAAATTGATTTAGATTGTGGCGGCGGCTCTTAGAAAGTGCTGCAGCGGAGGAGAAGCGGAACCGAACTCTGAAACGCTGTAAAGACAGAAAAGTCCTCGTTCTATAGAAAGCTTAGAAATAGCCCAAAGTACTCCAATTCAGCTCAGGAGGGTAAGCAGACTTGGAAAATCTAATTAAAGTAGCAAACTTCACTCGGGCGAATTATGAGGAAAGATTCCTTCACGACTGTGCGCACGTTCAAGCGGGTCTAGCTTTCCCAGTGCTCGCATTCGCACAGTCGTGCAGAAGCTCTTCAGCAAAATTACTGAACAAAACCACATCTTTTCAGGAGCTCCTGCCAAAAGACAGGACAGAGAACAGGAGAAGAACCAAGAGATTCTTAACATTATTTGCAAAGTATGCAAAGCACAAACAACCCATTTCCGATGGCTGACATTTCAGCCCGTCGGCATACATTTCAATTTAGCCAATGGCCAAAATACTAACCAACAAAAGGGACAAGGAAAGGAGTTACTGATAAGCGGCAAATCAGACAGAAATGCCGCTTCACTTATAAAACAAGAGCAAAATTCTTACACATCAAATGGCTTAAAACATTTGCATAAATATTAACAAGCCCATGGAAACACATCAGGGATATTACTTTTACACAGCAGCCTTTAGTTTCTTTTGCTTCACTTAGACTGGCGGTACAAAGCGCTGCACAAAAAGCATCCGACTTTTATTTATTCTACTCTCTAGACAAAGTTAGCTACAGAGTTAATAACATCCTTATAATAGTTTATTTTATTCTTAGGAAGACGGCTGAATTCGACACACTACCATAAAGGCTCTCCCTTGACCTTTCTATTTGCAAATGTGCATAAACACATCTTCTCAATTTCGGTAGAAAAAGGACTGTTGCAATTATGCTACAAAAGAAAAATATACAGAAACCCATTATAACTGCAACCACCCTTCATTTATTTATTTGCTTTTGGAGTTTACCCCAGGATGTTTCTTACCATAAGGGCAATAAGAAAAATATCTAGTACAAATTATGAGGCCCCCCCCAATACATCAAAGAGGCACTCTGTGACAATGGGAACTCAGTTGAGTTGCGATTTATGGAGGTGTGGAGTGAAGCAGTAAATTATATGAGAAGTAAATTTAGCCAAGAACAATTTTTTTCCTTTTTTCTATATTCTCTTTCTCTTCCAGTTCTCCCCAGCAGCCCCTATCTGATTGACCACATCCAGCCCCATCACCCGGCTCCTCCAGGACTTGCCTTGACTGCTGTCTTCTGCCACAGGACTGTGGTTGTGCCTAGCCACCAGTCGCGGAGCCTGTGGTGGTGGTGGTGGTGGGGGGTGTTCATCATCTTTGTTGCCTAGGGTGTTTTTCCATAATTTTTCCCTCTTCCCCCATTGGTGGGGAACAACACATCAGCACGCATACGTGGAGGTGTACACATGCTGCAGAGTCCTGCAGCACCCTCCCTTCATTGGCATCCCCGACCCATTCTACCCTCAGGCATCCACCTGAGGGAAGTCATCTGGCGGGACTACAAGCCACCCTCCCTGGAAGAGGAGAGCTGTCCTCTGGATGCTTGATTCTCTCCCTCCCCAGTCAACCCTTGCTCACCACCAAACAAGGGTCGATGGTGTGGCAGGAGGTAAAGCACGATGCCTCAGCCCTCTATGCCACTTGGCTGGCCCCTAGTGCAACAATTTCTGAAGGTAAACTGCCTACTGGAATTAAGATTCCCAGTCACTGTTTTGCAGATGTAACATAACCTCTATATTGCAGGAATTGCAACTTGCTACCTGCACTTCAGTGGCACATTGAATGTGTGTTTGCTTAACAGACAAGGGATCAGTGGTTCATATCTGAGTTGTCTGTTTTGTAATACGGAAACTAACTTGAGTGGCGATTCATGGTAGTGTGGAGTTGGAATAGTAAAATATATGATAAGTAAATTTAGCTAAGAACAACAATTTGTAAAGGTAAATTACCTGCTGGGATTAGATCCCCACTCCCTGTTTGCAGGATGTGACATAAGCTCTACATCATAGGAACTGCAACTCACTTACCTGTAGCTCAGTGGCACACTAAATGTGTGTGTTTACTAAGCAAGCAAATAATCAGTGGTTCAAATACAGGTGGACAGAGTTGAAATCTGGGCAGGGACTTAAGGAAAGCTGTCCTGATTGTATTCTTCGCCCTGCCAAGCTTACCCTCTGGTTAAGCTTTTAATGTATGTTGCAGCATTTTATTGTGCCGCAACATAGATTATTTTAACTTTTAAAAGTTGGAACCGGAGTATGGTGTTAGTAGGGAAGGCTCCATTATCTCTAAAGGTGCGGCGATGCACTGCTTGCTTCAAACAAAGTATTGAAACGAGCAGTGTGTCACCGCACCTTTACAGATAATGGAGCCCCCTACACGCAGCATTCATACCACCGCCCCTCTACTGCATAGCCCTTAACACATTTCTTACCCAGTTTACCACCTTTGGACCAACCCCTAAGCTACCCAGCTTACTTACTAGTCTCCTATGTGGAACAATCTTGAAAACCTTACTGAAATCTAGGTAGGCTATGTTTACCGGTCCACCCTAATCTAGCTCCTTGATATGACCCCCTCCCCAATGAATCCATGCTGCCTCAGGTCTTGTAACTGACTGAATTCAAGATATTCCACAATCTTTTCCTTCAGTAGTGATTCCATTTATTTCCCACCACCGATGTCAGGCAGACTGGCCTATAATTGCCAGCCTCTTATCTGCTACCACTCTTGTTCAGTGAGACCACATCTGCCATCCTCCAGTCCTCTGAAACCACTCCTGTTTCCAATGAGCTGTTAATACGACTGCCAGAGGTGCAACAGGACCTCCCCGAGCTCCCTCAATACCCTAGGATGCAGCCCGTCTGATTCCATCGCGTTGTTCACTTTCAGATTAGCGAGTCTCTTCAGGACTGTCTCCTCGGAAAACAGACTAGTGTCCGCCTCCCTCCTTCCAATGCTACTGTTATTTTTGTTTGGCCCCTCTGCTTCTTCCTCTGTTACACAGAAACATAGAATTTAACGGCAGATAAGGACCACTTGACCCACCTAGTCTGCCCATTTTCCTACCTAACAGATAAGCTGCAGATCCTAGTTAACCAACAGCTTACTTCCTCTTACCCCCCACTAGGACTGCCTTATGTCTGTCCCATGCATTCTTGAATTTTCCCACTGTTCTTGACTCCACAACCTACTCAGGGAGGCTGTTCCATGCATCCACAACCCTCTCCATGAAATAATACTTCCTCACATTACCTCTGAGCCGTCCCCCCTCTATCTTCAAATTGTGCCCCCTTGTTCTTGCACATCTCTTTTTCTGAAAGATGCTACCCTCTTGGATTTTGTTGATTCCCTTGAGGTACTTGAACGTTTCTATCATGTCCCCTCTCTCCCTTCTTTCGTCAAGGGTATACATATTAAGCTCCTTTAGTCTTTCTTCGTATGTCTTCTGGTGCAGACCCTGGACCATTTTGGTTGCCCTCCTCTGGACAGCCTCCACTCTGTCTATATCTTTGCGGAGATGGGGTCTCCAGAACTGCATACAGTACTCCAGGTGGGGGTCTCACCAACTGTCTGTACGGAGGGATAACAACTTCCTGTTTTCTACTATTGATGCCTCTCCCTATGCATCCCAGTATCCCCCCAGCCTTCCTTACTGCCTTCTCATTAACACTGAAAAAATGTATTTGTACAGGATGTCTGCCTTTTCCTGGTCCCCATCTGCACAGTTTCCCCCTTCCCCTTTTAACCTTATAATCTCACCCCTAGTCTTCCTCTTTTTGCTTACATAGCTAAAAAATGTCTTCTCCCCTTTCGTTACTGCTTGGGCTGTTCTCTCTTTCATTTGCGACTAGCTTCTTATTGCTCTCTCTGCTTCCCTTTGGCTCCGCTGATACACTTTCCTGTCCTCTTCCCTTTGTGCCTCCTTATATATTCTGAAAGCTACCCTTTTAGCGTTCATCTTTTCTATCACCTCTTTTGAGAACCACAGTGGTCTCTTTTTCCTCTTGCTTTTGCTTACTTGCTTGTCACAGAGGTTTGCTGCCCTTACTATAGCCCTTTTTAGCTTCACACACTGTTCCCCTCCACCCCATCCAGATCATCCCCCTCTGCCAGGTTATCCCTGAGGCATTCGGTCATCTTTATAAAATCTGCCCTCCTAAAGTCCAGGACCATTATCCTGGTTTGGTTTGATTCCACAGCCATCCTTATATTGAACCACACTGAACGGTGATCTGTGGTACCCAGGTGGCTTCCCACCTTGATGTCTGCAACACTGTCCCTGTTAGTGAGTACTAGGTCCAGAACTGCCCCATCATAAGTGGGTTCTCTGACAAGTTGCCTGAGGAATGCCCCCTGCAAGGAGTCCAGGATATCCCTGCTCCTAGCTGAAGCTGCAGCTGGCAGGTTCCAATTTACCTCCAGTGGACTGAAGTCCCCCACCAACAGCACCTCCCCCTTTTCTGCCATCTTGCCAATGTAAAGTACGTAAAGTAAGTAAATCTTTATTTATTCAGTGCTCAATGCCGGAGGCTCAGGGTGCATTACAAAGAGGTGTACGCTTCCACCAGTACCAGTGGCTTCCACCAATACCATATCAAACTCCTCCCTTGGTACTGGAGACCTGTAGGTCATGACAGTATGAATAGAGGCTACATTCCCCATTTCTAGGGTGACCCACAGTACTTCTGCCCACCATATTCCCTGAATCTCTGTCACTTCTATGCCTTCCCTCACATAAAGCAACATACCCCCTCCTTTCCTTCCCACCTTGTCCTTCCTAAACAGAGTAATGCCTGGTATGGCCATATCCCATTCATGGTTTTCGGTGCACTATTACTTGGTAATGGCCACAATATCCAGTTTGGCCTCTGTCATTATGGCTTCTGGGTTCAGAGTCTCATTTCCTAAAGTTCTAACATTCACACACAGACTCTCAGCATTCGCGCACATGGCCTTCCAGATTTCATTACAATTTGTACAGGTAAATCGCCTGCTGGGATTAGATCCCCATTCACTGCAGGTTGTGACTTAACATCTACACCACAGGAACTGCAGCTCAGTGGCACAGCACACTGAATGTGTGTTTGCTAAGCAGGCAAAGGATAAGTGGTCTGAATCCAGGTACTGTATACTATATTTTAATACATGATTACTTCACACTTTACAGAACCATGGCATAAATTAGTGTCGGAGACTTGATTAGCAGCCTTTGCTAATCAAAATGAAAAATGATTAGCAACTGGTCGAAGTTGATTAGCAGTGGGGGGTCCAGAATGTGGGGGAGATGGCAAAAAATAATGAAAAAAAGTGCCATTCATGTATTCCAAGCCCTGCGGTCCTTGAGAAATTCGATTAGCACCTACTGCGAATCAAAAAGTAAACTGATTTGCAATTGCCAGTTTTCAATTCGCAAATTGTGATGCGAACCTGCATATTTTATGCCTTGAGACCTTGTTTGGCACCTTTAGCACCCGCCATTGGTACTTTGATTAGATTCTCTGTCTCCTTCACTCATGATAGCTATGAAACATTTTTGTACTTTAAACTACAGTAAAAGGTTCAGGTAGTTCTGATAAGGTTCAGATATCAAACAGAACTTTTCATGGCTCATCAGAACTTTGCAGAACCTCAGAACCTTTTTGGTTCTCCCATTCCTAGCAGAGAGACTCCGATTACCCACCACTTAGTGAGTATAAACACAGCTCGTGTTTTCCCCAAAGTACTTATTCACAGGTCTCCAAAGCAGTAGCGCCCTTCCAAAGCAAAAACGGAGAAGCAAACTGCAGTTTACAACTGTTGTACTTTATTATCACCAAATAGTGAGAGCCCCATACGCCTCGGCAGAGTGCCTTCAAGGAGGGAGTGCCGAGGCGCTAGGGGCTCTCACTGTTTGGTGATAATAAAGTACAACAATTGTTGTGAACTGCAGTTTGCTTCTCCATTTTTGCTTTGGAAGGGCGCTACTGCTTTGGAGATATTTGGAGAATGTCAGGTTCATTACCTTGGTGGCGAACTCCTCCTGAGCGTGAGCCCAGTTATTTTGCTAACCTGGACATTACTTATTCATAGGGTTGCCCCCATACTTTTACACATAGACACTATGGTATTTCAATACCACCAAACATCCCAATAAAAGGTAGAGTCCTGGTCCCCAGTGCTATTACTGTTAAAGAGCTGAGGGGAGGCACAGAAAAGAAAAATGAATAAAAGAATAAACAGAAATATTACAAGCAAGAAAAAGAGACCATTACTCTAACAGCTGCAGATTTTTATCATGTGCTTGCTCCTGTCCCTCGCATGTCCACTGGCAATAGTATTTATTTATTTTTTCCAATTATGTTTCTTCTCCCCAGCACGGAACTCTCTCGGGCCCTCCATTTCGCCAGATCTGCTCTACTGCCTGCTGTGGACCCCGCTTCAAAGTCGCTATTTCTCCCTAGTCCCTGGCGTGACATGGGCCCAAGGAGACCAAGGGGCAGAGGCAGGGAACCAGCATTGGGCATGTGACAGTGGCACTGGGACGACTCATTGCCTATCTGGGCTGGAGGGGCTTTTAGTGATTGTCCCTGAGACCCTCCACCCCCCTCCGAGCATGACATGCCCTGACGCCATAGCGCACAGCAACCCTGCCGGCATTAGCCATGCTCACCCATAAGTGTGGTCCGCATCCTGCAGTGCCCCCACTCTCCACTGGGGGTTGCTGGGACACCAGACAACCCATCACCCTCCCCCCGGGAGAGGAGAGCAGCCCAGAGGACGCTCAATCCTGTCCCTTCCCTGCCAACTCCCTGTGCCGAGCTCACTCTCGAACTCAGGTCGTCAGCATGGCATGAGGTGTGGTGTCCCACATCTCAACCCTCAGCACCACCAGGCCAGCTGGCAACAGTATTAATATGTGATTTATTGCTGAACTACAATGGTTTATGCGCCATTCCCAAAATAAAATATTCTGAAGGTCAGATGAAAAAGTGCACAACTTTTTGTTTTTAATTTATATATTTTTCCTTAACCTGACAGCCGTAATAGAACCAAGAGTCAATGGGCAATACACTGCATGGTAGGAGGCATGTGACTAATTGGTATAATGGTGGCTGTTATGCATGAATATTGACATGCTTTTAATAAGAGTTTTAATGATGATTTTTATCCTCCTTCTGCCAAACACCCCCACCATGTCCCCTGAGGAAGCGACTTGTTTTTTTGTCGCTTTTCTCTTTCCTCTCCTCATCTCCAGCTATGCCCACTTCCCCTGACCTCTCCAGCACCGTCATTCAGCTTCTCCCGGAATTACTTCTAATTCCGATTTTCCATAGCTTACCCCCCAAGGTAGGGGGAAATGAGTTCCGCAACAACTGCCGCAGTCCAGATCCGATGAGAGGAGGTGCTTGGATCACTGGTGTGAGTCCTGCGAGAGGATAGTTTGATCCTGCCTGCCCGGGTTTTTCCCATGTTCTGGTCCCATCCCCCAAGACACAGGGGGCAAGGGTGCACAAGCTCACACACATATGCATATGTAGCATGTTATCTGTCAGCTTGCTCCCACCCACTAGCTGTTTCCAGCTGCACTGCCACTTGTGGTCACCCAGGTGGCAGTACCGCAGCAAAGCCAGCTGCCCTCCCTCCTGGGGGGAGGAGGAGGAGGAGGAGGAGACAGTCCTCTCGGATGCTCAGTCCTGCTCTCCCCCCCCTTGGCCAGTCCCTGATAACCAGGCTCCTTCAGAAGCCTGTGTCACTGGCATCAGTAACAGTAGCCCTATTGCTGCACCGATGGAATAGCTGTAAGGGAGAGATTTTGGTCTTGAAGCACTGGGGTATGGAAGTGCTTTTGCACCATTCGCAAGTTTAGTCATAATAAAATCGACAAAGTTATGGGACAACTTTTTCTGCCACTCTCATCAATCTCCATCTGCAGAAACTTCCCAGCCCCAACAACCCCCATACCCATACCTGTTCCTCCGGGGTTCCTTGTCCTCCATGGTGGGGCAGTTCGAGAAGACCTCTCACTCCCTTTGCTAAGACAGATTTGTTCAGGGCAGTGGGGAAGGGGACTAGAAAACTGAGGCCACTGCCATGGCAGCTGTAGTTTTCCTATACTGACCCCAACTTCCTTCCCTCACACATCCCCTGGCATCAGTATAACCCGCTAACAGCCTCACATATACACAGTGATATGCCAGTGCAAGAGCAAGTTCCCATGGCCCACCACAGGGTGCCGTTACAGGGGTGAAAGCTGAGGGAATCAAACCTTGATCTGCTGGATGTACCATGCTCATTCACAGCTCATTACTCTAACCTCTAGGCTATACTGCCTGACTCCAGTATCCTAGAACTGCTCCCAAACTCAAGTCCCCAACACGGAAATACATTGCACTACTAATGGACCAATAGCAGCCTAGACTTATTATATATTTTTGTTATTTTTCCATAATGTTTATAGGGGAAGCCTACCAAAAGCCTAATTTACAAACTCACATGATTTCATCTCCCTTACTACAGCAATGAGTCCTGGCATTACTGGAGTTTGTGTAAATTTATGTTTCTTTGATGCTGGCTGCATAGACAGTATCCCTCTAGCATAAACCTTGCTTCCATGCTTTTGCACTACCTTCTTGTCCTTTACTTGCCTCAAGCTGGCCTTGTCACACAGCAGTGCACTACTGCTTACTACGCCAGCAACCAGGATCAGCAATGGACCTCAGTCACTGGGGCATGGCCGGGAGGAGGACTGAGTCGTCCCTAGGATAGCCTCCTCAGGAGAGGGGTCTCGAGTCCACCTGCTTGACTAATGCCTCAGCAGAGGCTACGTGTCAGTGCAGTTTGAAGCTCCATAACAGAGGAAGAGCTCCATACAGATGTGTGGACGTGCCTTACACTTATGTGTTACAGCATGACACAGCATGCCAGAGCTCTGGGGAGAAAATAAAGGCTGAAAAACCACCCACTCACTGCTGTATGACACTGGACCCTTGCTAGTCAGACACTCCAGCACTCTATTGTTGACAACTGAAGCTCTTACCAGCCAGGACCTCCTTTAGCCACCAGCAGTGCCTCCACTCATCTGAGGTGCACTCCCAATCATCCTTCTGAAGCCATGGAAAACGTCTCAACTAGACCACTGCTGTGCCCCACCCAGACAGAGCGATGCCTTTCTGCATCATGGCAAGGACTGCCACTCTGAAAAATCAGTCACCCACAGTAAAATAAGAATGTGCCAGAAAAAGCATCCAGTAGTGATGGGAAAGAGCCCTGATTGATGTGGGGTGGGTGGGGTAGGAAGACCAGATAGCTCCTGTTTCCTCTCACAGCAGACCCACCAGAGGAACACAGGAACACATGCCAGATGCACCAAGAATGTGCCCTTCTCCTACTGTGATCCCCAGCTGTATTGTTACCTTTAATCACATCAGTCAGGAGCTGTACAGCAGTGAGGATCAAACTGGCCATCCAGGATGGGGACAGCATCTTCTGGGACACAAAGTCCAGCTCCTACTGGTGCCCCCCCCAGGCTATAGTGTGCCCTGCACTAGCATGTTGTGATGTCAGAGTATGGAGAGAGCAGGCATATCTCCAAACCAGGAAGTGGAAGGATCAGTGGCTTAGCTCCTTGAAGCCAAAATACGATCCCTTCACTCCCAAAAACCATGCCATGTAAAAATGTTTTTTTATATCGACAAACTCCTGGGCAGGTAAGGGTCCTTTGTGGCCTTCGGAGGGATATTTTTTGTAGACTCTATTTTCACCTGACGGCCCTGGGCAACTCTCTGGTGAACCCCAATTGACCAGGACTCCTACCACCCACCTGAAACCTCCCCGACCAGGGAACCGGGGACAGAGACACCCCACCCCCTAACTCCATGGACCCAGCTGGCCCCCCGGATCTAAGCCCCCTGGGGCGGGACCATGCAACACCTACCTGGGTAACCTTTCTGAGATCTAGACAGCCAGGTCCAAGAGCGGGGGTGAGGGCTTGAGAGAGCTGGTCGAGGTAAGTCCAGTATTGGGTGCTTGGTCAGGCCCTGGAGGTCACCGTTGCCTCCACCGAGCGTCAGAGATTTTCCTGCTTCTGTTTTATTCCTGGAGCACAAGTGTACAATGACATCTGTGCAGATAGTGCCGATGTCTACTGCCGCTCCACCCCTCTACAGCATGCTCAATGTAGTGCCCTCGTTCACCACCAGGGGCCACTAACGGAGCAATGCAAGGCCCACTACCCACCCCGGGAAAGGAGAGCAGTCCCCCGGACGCTCAATCCCCTCCCTCGCCCGCCGACCCCCGGTGGCCCAAGTCCGCTCTCGAACCTGAGTTGATGGGGTGGGGTAAGGTGTGGCATCCAGCGCCTCAACCCTCAGCACCACTGGGCTGGCATTCGGAGGCATTTTTTGACAGAGCACAAAAGATGCTCTTTAAATTTCATTTTTTGCTACACCTCAAGATGCATAACATGAAAACTGCTGTAGAAATGTTTACCACTATGGTATAAAAGGGTAGGTCAATGTGATGATACTCTAGCTCAGTACAGATGACAAAAGACACTGTATTAAAATGACTAGGAACTATGGATCAAGGTTCAAATGTAAGAATATCGTGGAAAGCAAAAAAAAAAAGAACACATTGGCAAGCAATAAAATTGATTTCCTCTATCCTAAGAATGCATGTCTCCATTTAAATGCTTGCCAGCATGAGACAGGCAGACAACACTTCAGCTGTCTGTCTCACATCACATCACAATGTACAGGAGCAGCATTTGTCTACTCACTGCTAACAGCCTGAGCACTCAAACTAAGAGCATGAAAAGTGCAGAAGTGATTTTGGGTATAAGCAAACTAAAACATACAAATGAGTAGCAGAAAATCCCATTTGAATATTTACGTGGTAGTAAAGCTTTACTTTGCATACAACATTAATTCTGTCTGCAGAAATCTACAGGTATACATTTATCAAACGCACGTCTGCTAAATCCCCAACTGCGTTCAAGAGTATTGGTCTAAATTTTCATATAGTTTTTTAAGACTTGCAAACCTTATTTATGCTTCTGTTTTGCTGCAGAAAAAAATGCCTCCTGTTCAGCAGGGAAACCACAGACCAGCATCTGTAGCCCTAGCAAGACTATTCGAAAAATAAATAGACAAAACAGTAATTAGGGCTATGCTCCAAATGCTAGAAAAATAGGGCAACATCCCCAGTCACAGCTGCAACCCCATTCACAACCATCTCCTGTATGCCCTAGACATCCTTCGCGGGAGCACAGGAAAGCGTTGCAGCCCCCAATAACCAAGGAGATGGGGCAGATATGCAAATGAACTGCAATTTCACAGCGTATTTTAGCCCTCACAAGCCTGCTCGCATTCAGTTCCCCCTGCCCAGTTTCCCCCCTGCTAGATGCAGATGGTCAGCGGGTTGCCATACTGCAAGTGACAGTTGCTAGGCAGCAGAGTTGGAAATGGTTTGAGGGGACCACTGGGCCTCCAGGAAATATACTGGCATGGGAAGAGGGACAAGAAGGGAACTGCTGAACCTCGAGGGTAGGATGATAGGGGGGGAACATGGGGGGGGGCACCAGAGCTACATTCTACAGGGGAGTGTGGTTAGGAAGGGAAGAAGCACTTGACTACCAGGGAACACTTTACTTATGCTTTCACTTAGGTTCTCTTGTGTTGCACATCTGAGAATTCCGAGTCAGGGGATTTGAGTGTCATGGATCACAATTTGCCTCTAGAGACCATACCATTATGGGCAGTACAGGATTTACCTCAGAGACTGTGTCTGTTACACAGCACACTGTCTTAGGAGACCCTGTTTGTTGGGGTCAGGGAAACTGATGACTGAGGGATTCTGTTCAAATGCCCTGACATGGCCTTTTAATCACTATTGGGTTAAGGCCCAGAAAAAGATTTATTGACTTAGATATTTTAGTGGCAGATTTGCCACATGCTCCAATGAGACTTCACACGAGAAGGATTCCACCCAACCCAAGAACAGTGTGATCAGGAAGGTTGAAGGTTGAAGTTGAGGCCCTATCATTTCCTTTTCCTCTGCACTGAAGAAGACATGGCATACCAATTGTGCAGCAGTTGTGGCAGTCATAGAAACCTTGCGTGTGGAATATTTCCTCCCCATGGAGGATGATGGTTTACTACAGGAAGCCATCCAGAGAACTCCACAAGGAGGCAGCTGGGCTTGTGGATTTCCTTTTGAAGATTAAGGCCTACTAGACCCCAATAGGATGCCCTACCAAACACAATTGAAAATAAGTACATACCAACCATATGGCTGGGGTAGGGGGATGGTAACAGAGTAAGTGCTCATCTCAAGGCCTGAAGCAACTCTATGAGAGTACTGAGTGCTTGTGGGACCGGAGAGAAACTGAAAAAAGATGACCGGTGTCCAAAGACTTTCTAGTACTGAGGAAAGAAGAAAAAAAGCACCTAAAGTCAAATAGCTTTCTTATCGTTCCCATTGACACAACAGGAAACAGGGCAGAAAACCAGTAAGAGTCAAAGTATTTTGCTTCTGCAGATGTCTAGGCCTTACCCAAGAGGAAGCAGAAAAATAGCCTTCACTAGTGTGACGAAGGCTGAAATCGCTGGGGAATAGAGCTGGGAGGACCTTCCAAGCTCAACCATGGGAACTTTGAACCAGGAAGTTTGCTATAGTCCGAATTGGTTCAAAGGTCACATTGTCACAGAAAATGTTGCTAGTTCATGGCACGGCACTGAGCCAGAGGCTGACACCATCTTTTAACCCTCCCAAGTCTGACCCTCAAGGCTCCCAAGTGTCTTAATTCTAAGAGCTGCAGCACCACAGACACTGACACCCAATGCACATTTTTACAACTTGGTTAACTCGGTTGTTCCTCCTCTTGCCCTTCCCACTAATTCTCACTGGCTGTCTGGCACTGAGCCAGAAGCCAGTACATCCTGATTTGCAATCTCCTCCTTAACCTGACCAAAGCCCCCAAAGTACTTTAAGTAATCACGGGACCCTCTGCAGACCCTCAGGCCATGATTTTACAGGGGCTAACTCAGCACACCCCCCAAGTAGCTTGCACATACTATTTTACTGAAGCGAACAGGAACAGCCGTGGAGGAAGGGGCGGAGCAGCTCTGTTATTAGTAATGGTGGTGGGCACAGCAGTCACTGCCTAGCCTCATGAGTACGTAACTGCTCCACCCCTCCATCTCTCCCAGTCACCAGCCAGTGCCAGAGTTGGCAACTTTTTATGTGTGTGTGTGGAAGAATGGAGAGAGTGTTATTTGATCTTGCCAGACTGACTCAAAGTTTGAATTTTGCACCAAAAGTTTGCTAGTCCATGAAAATTAAACACTTGAAGTCTGAGGGGTTCATTTCTGGGGTAGAACCAAACTCTTCACATGGTAAGAGCTCTAGGCATAAACATGTTTATTTTCAGGCACAATAACCTGCAGCTCAACTGAAGATTAATTGTATTGTGGCTCTGCATATATCTGATTATGTTGCCCATCAGCAGCCTATCAGGCATACGTAACCCTTAGATAAGGAACTGGGAGTGCCATGGATATACTGTAACACAATCACCTTTATCAGGTGAGTAAACTACCATTTCATACTCTCTTCTGTTTCTTTAGCACCTTCCCCCCACCACTGTTGATTGGTGGATTATTCATATCTAGACTTGACTGATGGAAGTAGAACACAATGAGGAAAGAGACACAGAGAATGGTAAACTATTGTATAGCATGCTGGCGCAAAATGGATGTCAAGTTTCACCCCTGAGATGGCTACACTTCAATGACTGCATGATCTGAGTTGTGTGTGTTGACTGTAAAGTTTTTTGAGGTGCTTGCATGAAAGGCACTATAGAAACGCTTATGGTATGGAGCAGTATGAGGTGCCATATAGGGTCCCAGAGCACAAGTGTTTTGAGATACCTGTGTGAAAAACATTATATAAATGCTAAATGTATAGTACTGTATGATGTGTCACATAAGGTCCCAGTGCATGTCGACTGTTTTGAGATGCTTGCATGAAAAGTGTTATATACAGTAAATGCCAGTGGTACAGAAACATAGAAACATGGAATTGGTTGGCAGAAAAGGACTGCTTTGCTCACTCAGTCTGCCTAGTTTTTCACTGCCTATTCTGCCCCAGCAGACCCTAACTGGTCTTCGCCACCCTCCCCACCCTTTTATTCACCAGTATTCCTCTACACTACCCCATGCATGTATGCATGTTTAAATCTGCCCCCCATAGTTTTTGCCCCATTACCTCCTGTGGTGGACTATTCCAGGCATCAACCATTCTTTCAGTGAAGTTGTATTTCCTCACATTCCTGCTTATAGCTCATGCATGCCCTCTTGTTCTGCTGCATCTTTTCATTTCAAACAGGCTCGCCACCTGTACCGTTTACTCTGATGAGGTACTTGTAGGTCATTGTCATGTCCCCTCATTCCCTATTCTCCTTCAGGGTGTACATACCAAGTCCCCTCAGTATTTCATTATATTGAGATCCCCCAGTCTTTCATAGTACGGTTTCTCATGCAACCCATGTACCATTTTAGATGCTCTCCTCTGGACTGCCTCTACCATCTCTCTATCTTTTCTGAGATGTGGCCTCCGGAACTGTACATAATATTCAAGGTGTGATCTCACCAGTGATCTATACTGTGGTACTATCACCTCCCTCCTCCTACCTGTGATATTTACTTATGTATTTATTTGTACAGTAGAATACCTTTGTGCTAAGTGCTCTTTTGCAAAATTTCCACGTCAAATGTTACAAAACAGATTGTGTACAGGCAACAAAATGAGCATTTGTTATTACAGTAGCTTCCAGGGATTATAGGGAACTTGAGCAGACTGGATGGAGCTACGGTCTTTTTCTGCCACCACCGTCTATGTTTCTGTTTCTTTACACTGATACAGACAGCTCAGGTGAGCATTAATCAGGATTAGAGGTGGGCAAAGTCGGCAAAATTAGCTCTGCAAAATATTTTGCAAATTGCACTCAATTTGTGGAGCGCAAGTCACGAAATTTGCCAATTTACAGAGTGCAGATCAATGGTGAAAGTGTGGAATTCTGCATGCAAAATTCTAAACTTTGTGCAAAAACTACTATTTCCTACTATTTTCTAAATCCCTGGTGTCTAGTGGACACCCCACCACCCTGCTGATCACTAGCCCCAACAATAAAAAAAAGACTCCAAATCCGTGGTGTCTAGTAGACCTTCACACTGCCGATCGACGGCCCCAATAAAAAAAAAAAAACTGGTGTTTTGTGGAATCCCTGCCCCTCCACCCCATCACATAGTGCCCCTGGCCACCACTCTGCTCCCCTGACCTGAGCAGCCCTCCACTCACCTCCCCAGCCAGCAGCCAGACCTGCTCTGAGCGAATGAGTGCGTACTTGTACAAGGACACACTCATTCATTAGATCAACCAACATGGTTGTGGGGATGTTTTCAGGGGCTAGAGAAGGGAGGGAGGTGCTCCAGTCTTCAGCAGGGGGACACATCCCCTCCTCACAGAAGGTGACAGCCCCTCCTCTCTAGCCCACTGAAAAAGTCCCTTAAAATGACAAGTTGACAGACTGAATGAATGAGCATGTGCTTGTACAAGCATGCACTCATTCATTCAAGGCTGGAGTCAGTCATAACCCACCGCTGGAGGTAAGTGGAGGGTTGTGCTGGTGGCCCACTCGGGGCCCGGAGCGCGGAGTGGTGACCAGGGGGCACCACGCGGATGGGGTGGAGGGGCAGGGGTCTTCCACTAAACACCAGGGATTTTTTATTGGGGCTGGTGATCAGCAGGGTGGGGTACTAGACACCAGGGATTTGAGTCTTTTTAACTATTGGGGCCGGCGATCGGGCAGGGTGGGGGGTCCACTAGACACCAGGGATTTGGAATTTTTTTTTTATTATCAGGTCCAGCGATCAGTGGGTGGGGGGGTATATTCACACCTATTCTCCTTGCTTTGGGTTTTAAGTGCAGTTTGCACTTACAACCCACAAGCAAGGCAAAGTTACAAATGGTGAATTTCCAGGTTACAGCCATGACTTCACGAACCGCTCAGCAGAGGCAATTGACGACTTTGTTGGAAATTCGCAAGCAGAGTAAAACTTTGCTGCATCAGTCCAGTCAGAACAAAACAACTCGTACAATACAGGTTAGACAACTCTGCAGATCACAAAATATACCATAAGGTTAGGTAGTAGCAGGAGGGAAAGGTAGAAGATGGAGACAGGGTGACAGGGAGACAAGGTGGAGGGAGCTGAGGAGGTGAATAGGTAGAGCAGGATGGGTCAAGTTAGGGTTTGACATAAGGCTATGATTAGGGGTTAGAATAGACATCTGCAAATGGATTCTCGGGTGAGTCTGTTCTTGACAGCTCTCTTGGGCAGTGACATTTTAGGTAGCTCAGAGATGGAGGTAGAGAGGTTGTTTAGCCAGTGCACAGCTCAGCAGGCAAAAGCTCATTGCCTCTGATTGGTTCTACATTTGGGGACTATTAGTGCATGCCTTGCCATGCACCTAGTGGTATACTAATTATGAACTGGGCAGAAAAGTGATATCTCTGCCAATGCACCCCAGATTCTACTGGCCCTATCCACTGCCTTGAGATACTGTTTTTCTACTTTAAGGTCATCAGATAGTATGACCTCTAGGTCCCTTTCCTTCTCAGCGATGGACAGCCCTCCCATTTTATACTCAGTTCCTGGATTTATGTGCCCCAGATACAGGATTTTACATTTTGTGGCACTGAACCCCAAGCTGCCACACCCTTGACCCTCCTCAAGTTTCCTAATGTCCCTTCTCATGTTATCCACCCCACTCCTGACAATCCACCCTGTTACAGATCTTGGTGATGTCGGTGTAACCCCCCTGCAAATGAGGGTTTCCAAAGGTCCTCCAGGAGCTGGTAAGTGCTCCCAGCCTGAATGGTGTTCGGCGTTTAAGTCGTTTATCTGTGAGTGCTTTTAAAGCCTCTGGTACTGTCTCTTTAAGAGCTGTCTGCTTGCAGACGTCGTTAATCTGTATGGGAGGTACTATGCGTTTAATGCTCGAATCCCGCCTGGGCCACTGAGCAAACTGCTCCGTTTCTGCAGTCGTTATATGCGCAGAGGGAACCCTTTCAAGAGAAGAAATTGTTTGCCTGAAACCAATAAGAGTGTTAAGTAGGATGTAGTTTGTCTAACCTGCCTTTTTTGCAGCTGGGACTCTGTGTGTTTTGCCCCTCCATTTTGGATCTGAACTATTGAATAGATCCAATCAGTACGGGGGGCCTCTAAAATGGAGTTTGTTTGGGCCAACCAGAATCAGGACTCTTGGGAGCCGGCTTACCATAGGAGATATAGCTAGTAATTCTAGGAAGTCAAGTTCTGGACCTTGATGCCTATTTGCACAAACGGAGAGAGTTCTGAGTGACTGACAGCTGAGTCCACCAACTGGACCGGGTGGTCCCTGAGGGGAATGCTCTGCCTTGTGGCTGGACAGATCAGATCCGTTGTGACCATGAGGAGAGAAAGAGCTCCGAGCTTCTGCACTGTACAGTTTCACGCAGGAAGCGCGTGAGAGGCCTAAACGTTGGGCTGTTGCATTGCGAATTCAAGTTCGGACTGAGTCCGCGCTTACAGAGAGGAAGAGAGGGTGAACGAGTGGGAACCAGGCTCACCCTGTAGAAGACTGGAGAAACTGCTTAATCGCGCTTGGTCTGTCAGGAAGTGAAGCTGCAGTATGAACTCCCGGTTTAGAAGTAAGCGCGATCTGGACCTGAAAGCAGCTGCCTGGTATAGTAATTTCCTTTAGATACAAATGTGTGGAATGCTTGTGAAGGGACAGCTGAACGGGTTCTATTGTCCCCGTGGTGGTGTAGCCTAAAAGCCAAGTGAATGTATGCAGACTGAATCCATCTGCTGATCAAAGCTGTGTGCCTGGCTTGTAGAATTTCATCTCCTGTTACGGTGGGAGTCTGGCAATCCAGAACCCCCATCTGTGCCAGTTTTCAGCATCGAGTCTGTGAGTACAAATCAGGGTAGCTCCTCGCCATCGGTTTATCAAATTGCCAGTGTGTCATCTAATTATTGTGGTTCCATTTCTTCATGGACTGAGCCATCCGGCCCGGATTACAATTGAGTGTTGAGCATATTTTCTCCACAGGGCCTTTTCCATCTGCACCTGCCGGCCAACCCCAGGCAATGGACACGGCTAGCCCCCCAACCTGGGTACCCAGGAGTGTGACTATCTAGACCCTGTAATGTTCACAGTACTGTGATCCTATGCTGCTAATTAACCTGATCTCCCTCCTGTGTTTCAGTCCCCTAAATAAACCAGATTTGATGTTGTTAAACTTTAAACTGTCTGAAGTGTCCCATTCACTCATCCAGCATTGTAGTGGTTGGTGTATGCTGATTAACCTTATTTTGCAGGGGGTCCTCAGAGATGAACCTCAGAATCAGTCTCAAGGGTAAGTGGTATTCTATGATTGAACAGTGTGTACATGTGGGGTACTGGGACTGTAACTCTGTGCATTGAGTGAGCCACTAGAAGGGACACAAGGGTCTCAGTGTCCCAGAGGGCTGTGACCAAACTAGTCTAACCACTTCAAACCCTGACCTCACGGTGGAGGCACCTCCATAGAACCTAGGCCCCTCAACCTGTCAGTAGTCAAGCAGGCAGGGTAGTAGCCTGGGATAGCACCACCTGGGGGTTACATCTGCAAAAGGCACCTCTTCCTTCAAGCTTTCTGTGATGTCATTTACGAAGAACAGGACCGCCCCAGTACTGAACCCTGTGGCACCTTCCCAGTCGCTTCCTTCATTAGAATGAGTGCCATTTAGCCGGTGCAGCGGTAGCGCTACCGCCATGATCCAGGCAACCTGAGTTCAGGAACAGGCTCTGTTTGTTGGAGGGCCAGCTGGGGAGAAGGCTTATGCATCCCATGGACTGCTCATCTCCTCCGCTGGTCGGGAGGAGTCTTGACTCAGTGCGGGCTGACCTCTAGTGCTGGCTGGAGGTTCAGCATGCCCACACCACACAGAAGGGTGGAGCAGGACATATTGTCGTAAGCCTGGGCGCCAGTGCATGTCATGTCTCTGAGGGGTGTACATCTGAAATGCCTGAGCCCAGCACAGCACCAACAAGAGGGGCTAGGTAGGTCCTCACCACCAGCAGGAGTGGCTCAGAGTGAGGACCCTGACGAGACTAGAAGGTATGGAACCCGGGGAGAGAGGCTTCAGAGTCCCAGCTACTCGCCTCACTCTGTCCCTGCCGGGGGTAAGCGCTCCATGGGGGTCCTCCGAGCTCACGATGCAGTGGTTGGTCGGGTGACAGTGGCAGAGATCAAGGTGGGTGATAAAACAGAAATTTAGGAAAAAGAATGAGTGCCATTTACCACTACCCTCCACAATCTATTTCTTAACTAGGTTTTTACCCAATTTACAACTTGCTCCACCCTAGACTATCTAGTGTCTTAATCAGTCTCCACGTAGTACAGTGTTGAAGACTTTGCTAAAGTCTAAACAGGTCACATCCACTGCCCTTTCCTGATCTATTCCCTGGTCATCCAGTCAAAGAAATCTATCAGATTTTTCTGACATGCTCTCCCCCTCGTGAATCCATGCTGTCTTTGGTCTTGCAACCTCCCCGGTTTCAATATATGCTGCTAGTCTGTGTTTCAACAGGTTTTCCATTACATTTCTCACCACTGATGTAAGATTGACTGGTCTGTTTCTACCCTCCACCCTGTTGCCACTTTTATGGAATGGAACTACATCAGCTCTCCTCCAGTCCTCTGGAACGTCTCCAACTTCCAGTGATATGCTGAACAAGGATGCCAGTGGTGCAGCAAGCTCCTCCCTGAGTTCCCTTGGCTGTATCTCGTCCAGTCCCATGACCTTGTCCACTTTCAAGTTTGCAAGTCTCTTTAAGACTCTTTCCTTTGTAAAGGGACTTGTGTTTATTACCCCCCGGCTCTTGCTGCTCCTGTGAAGACTGAACAGAAATAACTGTCGAGGATGTCAGTTTTTTCTGATCCTCCCCTGCGCAGTCACCATCAACTGACTTCCTTGTCCTTGTAACAGAGCAGAATAGGACCCTGTCCCAGTTGTTATGGAAAGAGTTTGAATGCAGGGATCTGTTCTATTCTCCCCTTGCCTGTCTCTTGTCTGTCTGGTTGGGCAACTACATTTTCCTGTGACGCCTAGGATTTTATTACCCTGACAGTCTCATGATTCTCTGTCTCTCACTGTCTCTCAGTCTTCCCTTGCTGTTCTGTCTTCTTCCTCCCTTGCATATCTGCGGATATAAAAATGCATGCAAATCATTAGGTGGAAATGTAACTGATATTGGGATCCCTTTGTTTAGAAATCATATAGTATTAATTTTTGAAATGTATATAATTATAGTCTGAGATGACTGTAAAAAGCTATTGGAAACTCAAGAGGTAACCTTAGTGCAATTTGTAAGCCTTTTGCAAAAGCTGTGGAGATGGGCCTTCAGTTCTGGGACACTGTGTTCCTGCCAGCACCTGCCTGAAATATACTAGAACACTTTAGAAAAAACAGGATGCATGTTAAAAAGCAGGATTGGAAGGACTTATAAGACAGAGCTGCAATTGCTTGCAAAGAGGACACAGAGATTGAAGGAAAACTCAGATGCATCTTCTGTTTATTTGGTCTTTGTAAATACTCATACTGAGCAAGTTTTTTTTTATGTTACTGCTAGTACTAATAAATATTTTTGTGAATTCTACAACTGCTCCTGGTTTTCCTATGCTTCCTGATCTGTGTCTCAATGACAGATGGTGTCAGCCTAAGTGGGATTTTCACAGGCATACTCTAAACCAGGAGTTTTGTGTGTGGGTACTGGACCTAGTACCAGGGACACATACAGAAAGGTATGGATTCTGCAGCAGCAAGTCCAGGAGTGGTTACTAGGAGAATGGCAGCCAAACTAGCAGAGACAGAAGTCCAAGCTAAGTTTGTACAGCCAGCACAAGTTATGGAAGAAGAACAGGCAGTGACAGAACCTGAAAGCCTGATAGACTTTTTTCAAATGGTGGGCTACACAACAAAAAAAAGATGGAGAAACAGAGGAGAGAAGAGACGCAGTAGATAAGAAAAGAGATGCAGCGACGGGAGCAGTGATGGCTGGATGCCTTGCAAGCCATCAAAGGCAGAGGATCTGGCACAGATCCAGACGAGCAACAAAACACAAGCAACTTAAAAGCCATCAAACTTATAAAGCTGTGTCCCTCTGATGATATCAAGGTACACCTGACAACTTCTGAAAGAGTTGCCACAGCCTGCCAACGGCCAAAGCAGCAAGGGACAATTAGACCGGTACCCTGCCTGACAGGGAAAGCCCAACTTTCCTACAGCAGTATGGACACTGCACAGTCAGAAAACTATGACCTGGTGAAATGCAAAATCCTGAAAAGGTATGACATCTCAGGAGACACCTATAGGCAGGGATTTCAATCTCTGAAGTAAAACTCAGTCGACAATCCTGGAGAAGCCTTCGCCTGACTCAGAGAACTCCTGATAAAATGGCTCCAACCAGACAGCAAAACAGTCCCACAGATCATCGACACATCTGCCATGGAGCAATTCATCAGCAACCTGCCTACAGATGTGCAGCTTTGGGTAAAGGAACACCGACCAGAAAGTGAGGAAAAGGCTATTTCTTTGGCCGAGGACTACCAAATGGCCAGACAGATGCCACAGCAGCGAGGTAACAGCAAGCACCAGTAAGATGCTCTTTTCCCCATTTAAACTCCAAGTCTGATAAGAACTCTGGTGGGGTAAAAATCTGTGTCCAAAGACGTTATTTGCTATAACTGTAATAAGCCAGGCCATATGGCAAGAAACTGTAGTAAAGAGAATGGCACTGGAGCAGATTGATCCTTGGCAAATTAGGGGTACTTAACAGATGTGAAGGTGGGGGATAAGACTGTAAAGGGACTCACTGATTCAGGAAGCAGACAGACCCTAGTGCATGTTGAAGTGTTGGGAAACACTGTGCAAAGGGACCAGGTACTAGTGTCATCTGCATCCACAGGGACATTCGATACTATCCCACCACCTAAGTGACACTGACCTTAAGGGTGTATCGCACCAAATGAAACAGGGTAATACCTAAGTTACCTGTACCTGTGATTACTGGACATGACTTTCCAGGATTTACTGAATTAATCTCAGAGGAACTGCCTGCAATTTCAGCAGTGGTAACAAGAGCTCAGGCAAAGAAAATCTCAGATGGTGGGGACACTTTTCCTTTCAGAGATTTTGATTCGACTTGTTTGAGCACAGCCCCAAGATCTGGAAATCCAGGAAAGAAAGACGATGCCTGAAGAAACTGTGGCAACAAATGACTGATGGACATAAGGGGTTAACATATGAAAATGCTGAAACTAAATTGATAACTGATTGTGATTTTCTTTCAGAACAAGCTAACAATGTTTCTCTCCAGGGTTATTTTAAGCAGCTGGGGATGAAACCAAAACAGGGTGGACCAATGTTTAAACAATGTAATGGGTTACTGTACATAGTTTGAGTTAAACCTCAGACACAGGAACAGACAGAACAATTGGTTATACCGCAGAAGTATAGAACAGAGTTGTTACAGACAGCACATTATAGTCCTATGGCTGGTCACTCAGGGAGGGATCACACCCTTGCCAGACTGCTGTATAGATTTTAAATTCATGAAGATGTTGCTACCTACTGTAATTCCTGTGCTGACTGTCAGAAAGTAGTCCCAGTCACTAGAAAAGACAAGGTACCCTGCCCTTGATAGATGTGCCTTTTGAGAGAATTGTAATGGATGTGTTGGTCCTTCAGACAAAAGTAAAAAAGTAATAGATTTATCCTGGTAGTATGTGACTATGCTACTCGATACCCAGAAGCAGTTCTAATGAATACTGTCACAGCTTCAAAAGTGGCAGCAGAGCTTACAAAAATTTTCAGCAGAGTGGGTATACCTAAAGAAGTTATTACTGATGAGGGTAGTAATTTTAGTACTGTATTACTTAAGGAACTGTACAGACTACTAGGTATCACTGCCATAAGAACCTCCCCTATCACCCTCCCGATAATACGGTCTTGCTGAGCATTTTAACCAAACTTCTAAAATGCATGTTAAAAGGTTTGCAAAGGGGAAGGGAAAGATTGTGACCAGTACTTGCCTTTACCTACTTTTTGCTTACAGAGAAGTGCCACAGGCATCAACAGGGTTTTCACCATTTGAAATGATGAATGGTAAGCAGTCAAGAGGGCCACTGTATGTGATAAAAGAAACATGTGAAGATGACCCCACTCAGAAACAATCTATAACATCTTACATGTGTGCTCTAAGAAAGAAGCTGGCAAAATATGTTGAAATTGCCCATAGCAATCAAGAAGAGGCCCAAAACCAGCAGAGGGTATACTATGACCATAGGGTAAAAGAAAAAGTTTTCGAGCCAAGTGAAAAAGTTTTGCTACTGTTACCCACAACAGAAAATAAACTGTTCATGAAGTGGCAAGGGCCTTATAAAGTACTTAGACATACTGGCACTGTTAACTACGAGATTAAGACCCCAGACAGGAAAAATCCTACTAAGATATACCATGCTAACCTCCTCAAGAAATGGGTTGAAAAAATGCCAAAAGCTGCTTTGCTAGTTTTACCAGAAACTGATAAAGAGGATATTGATGTAGTGTATGATAGACTGGAACAAACTGTAGCTGCTGATGCTGTAAAGGTGAATGTTTCCGTAACCTCATAACAAATTGCAGAAATTCGTAACTTGCTAAAGACATTTAACAGTACTTTTACCACAGTACCAGGCCGAGCAAAAGGGATTGAGCATGTTATAGGGACAAGGAATGCTCGTCCTATTAGGCAAAAGACATACAGGTTACTAGAGCGGTTATGAGCCGACGTGGTTAAGGAAATACACAAAACGAAAGAACTGGGTATCAAAGAGGAGTCGAGGAGTGCTTGGTCATCTCCAATGGTAAATGTAAACAAAAAAGAAGGGGGTGTTAGAATCTGCATTAATTTTAGGAAACTTAATCAAGTGTTAGAATTCGACAGTTATCCTATGCCCAGAATAGATGATATGGTGGACAGATTGGGGAGTGCAAAGTATATCAGTACCCTCGAGCTCACCAAATGTTACTGACAAATACCTTTAGCTAAAGAATCCAGAGATAAAATTGCATTTGCCACTCCTATTAGATTCTATCAGTTTATCACCATGCCATTTGGTTTACATGGTGCGCCAGCTACATTCCAGCAGTACATGGATGTAATTTTATCCCCTCACACTGTGCTTCATACCTGGATGATGTTGTAGTGTACAGTCCAGACTGGAAAAGCCACCTGGAACACCTAGGCCGGATATCTTCAGACTGCCAGGCCGCGCGCAAGCCTGGGCGCAGCGTAACTTGGCTGCACAGCGGTGTTGACAGGGTGATATTCAACGGAGCTGCACCATGGCACAGCATCGTTGAATATCGCACCTGGCCACCGGCAGTGCGCGTAAAGCGCGTGGCACTGTGCCAGCAAGTGGCCAGAATGGAACAGGGGGGATGCGCTAGCACAAGTTCCGCTTGTGCCAGGTGCATCAAACCGCGATATTTAAAGTGCATATGCAAATGTGCCATAATGTATGCAAGGCACAAATGGGCCATTGCATGTCATTATGGCCCATTTGCATGCAGGTGCGCGATCCCCAGCAACTTGCACCTGGCGCCATGCCAGGCAGCACCATCGGGACCGACACCCCTGCACATCGTAAAAGTGCCCCAATGCCGATCGCGGCATGAGTATAAAATAAACACATCCAATGTCCCTGGTGGTCCAGTGGACCATTTGCAGCCCGATCGTGGGCATTAGTATAAAATAAACAATGTCAATATCCTGGTGGTCCAGTGGACCACTTGCAGCCATATCGCGGGCATAAGTGTACCAAAAAAAACATTTTAAATCATCCCTGGTGGTCCAGTGGACTGCTTCCAGCCCGATCGCGGGCATAAGTGTACAAAAAAAAACCATTTTAAATCATCCCTGGTGGTCCAGTGGACCGCTTCCAGCCCAATTGCGGGCATAAGGGTACAAAAAAACATGTTAAATTATCCCTGGTGGTCCCGCGGTTCCCACCTCCCCACCCACACACTGAACCCCACCCCTCCCAGTCAGTGCCGGGTGGCAGTTCCCCACCTGCTTGCTGCCCCGCCGCCCACCGACTGACACCATATGGTAGGGCTGTACGCCATACCGTACTACACAGTCAGATATGTGATGGATCCATTCACATATCTGGACGTGCGTACTTGATATGGGCTGCACGCTCATTGGCTCACGCCAGGACCAATGAGCGACAGCCCCACCATCATGCAGTGTCAGTCAGCGGGTGGCAAGCTGGTGGGGAGCTGCCGCCGCTGACCGGGGAGCCAGGTGGTGGAGCTCAGTGGGCAGGTGAGGGGTTACCGCTGGACTACCAGGGATAACTTAACTTTTTTTTATACACTTATGCCCATGATCGGCTGGAAGCGGTCCACTGGACCACCAGGGATGATTTAAATGTTTTTGTACACTTATGCCCACAAGCTGGCTGGAAGCGTCCACTGACCACCAGGGATAATTTAAATATTCTTTTGTATACTTATGCCCGCAATCAGGCTGGAGGCGGTCCACTGGACCGCCAGGGATATTGGACGCCTATTTTAACAACATATGCCCGCGATCTAACTGCGAGCGTCCACTGGACCACCAGGATATTAGACTGTTAAAGTCACTCACGTATGCCTGCGATCGGGCATGGGGTGGGGAGGTGCCACGCATGAAGGTGCAGCCGGCTTGGGTAGGCCACCCACAGGTGGCAGCTACCATGTTGTGCCCTGCAACACGGCAGCTCACCTGTGGGTGGCCAGCCATTGTTCCTTTTTGGGGTCTCACCTGTGTGCAGCGCAAGTGGGGTTTCGTTTGCATGGACTCCAGCACATCCCAGGCTAAATGTCGGGATGTGCGGAGTATGCAGCCACGCCCCCTACCTGCGCTGCATACGTTACTGATGCACTCTGGTGCATTGGAATTTGTGCCAGGCTCAATCCCTGTTTGAATGTCGCGCTGGGTGCATCAATGGGTTGCGCATGGACAGCGTGTGGCCATGCGCAACCTTCTTCTGAATATCTGGGCCCTACAGTACGAGCAGTTATCCAAGCTATCAAAAATGCAGGTCTGACTATTAATCCTACCAAATGTGCATTGGGCATGCAGGAAACCAGATATTTGGGCTCAGTGTTGGGTAAGTTACTTTTTCTATTACTTTTGGAAACTTGTTCCAGGAAGCTCTGTGCAGTCACTAGCAGGGATGGAGAAGTACTAGAAAAAGTAATACACTTTACAGTTACTTCTTTCTTTTTATACAAAAGTAATATGTAACTGTAACTGATTATATTTATTTGAAAGTAACTGTAGTAACTAATCTATTACTCTCAAATAAATGTAATCTGCTATAATTACTTATTACTTTTCTATTGTTTTTGTATAAAAAAGAAATAAGTAAATGTAACTGTAAGATGTATTACTTTTTCTAGTACTTCTCCATCTTTGCTAGCGACTGCACAGAGTTTCCTGGAACAAGTTTCCAAAACTAACAGAAAGTAATAGAAAAAATAACTTACTCAACACTGTTTGGGCTATGTGTTGGGAAATGGAGACGATAAGCCAGAACTTTCTAAAATAGAAGCGGTTGCGAACAGCCCTGTCCCTAAAACAAAGAAACATGTCTGGTCATTTTTAAGGCTGGCTGGTTATTATCGGAGATTTGTTCCCAACTTTGCTGAGTTAGCTACTCACCTCACAGAACTCAGAAAAAAACGATACCCAAATAATGTGAAATGGACCCGAGAGTGTGATGAAGCTTTTCAAGCCATTAAGGCTGCATTATATTCAGCCCATTTTAAGAAGCCCAGACTTTGAGAAACCATTTCTGTTACTGTTACAAACAAATGCATCAGAGGTAGGCCTAGATGCAATACTGAGTCAAAATATAGATGGGACGGAACATCCTATTCTGTAAATAAGTAGGAATCTGTATGACAGAGAGAAAAAGTACTCCGCCATTGAAAAGGAATGTTTAGTAGCAAAGTGGGCCATGGAGTCCCTTAAGTTTTATTTACTAGGAACTGACTTTGTACTTATAACAGATCACAATCCTCTCTTGTTGGCCTAACCAAATGAAAGATAACAATTTCAGAATCACAAAGTGGTACCTGGCACTACAGCCATTTAAATTCAAGGTGATACACAAATCTGGTAAAGAGAATAGCAATGCTGATTTTCTGTCAAGATATGGCTCAGGAATTGAGGGTTCTGAAGGTTGAAAAAAGAAGGTATTATGTTTGAACTTTACAGTTTGATGTACTCTTATAGAAAAAACAGTAAGGCACATGTGCTTAATTTCTGAAAGTTAGCAGCAAATGTTAGTAGAGAAGTAATAGAACGTTTTGAAAACCTGTCTGATAAAACAGATTTCCTCTTAAGGAGGGCGGGTATATGTGACAGGGTGGAACAGGACCCTGTCCCAGTTGTTGTTGAAAGAGTTTGAATGCAGGGGTCTGTTCTATTCTCCCCTTTACTGTCTCTTGCCTGTCTGGTTGCGCAACCAAATTTTCCTGTGAGACCTAGGATTTGATCACCCCGACAGTCTAGCAATTCTCTGCCTTTCACTGTCTCTCAGTCTTCCCTTGCTGTTCTGTCTTTTCCTCCTTGCATATCTGCTGATATAAAACTATATGCAAATCAGTAGGTGGAAATGTAACTGATATTGGGATCCCTTTGTTTAGAAATTATATAGTATTAATTTTGAAATGTATACATAGTTTGAGATGATTGCAAAAGCTATTGGAAACTCAAGAGGTTACCTTAGTGCAATTTAAGCCTTTTGCAAAAGCTGTGGAGATGGGTCCTCAGTTCTGGGACATTGTTTTCCTGCCAGCACCTGCCTGAAATATACTAGAACACTTTAGAAAAAATAGGATGCTTGTTAAAAAGGGGGGCTGGAAGGACTTGTAAGACAGAGCTGCAACTGCTTGCAAAAGAGGGAGACAGAGACCGAAGGAAACCTCAGATGCATGTTTATTCTGTTTATCTGGCCTTTGTAAATAGTTATACTGAGCAAGTTTATTTTTTTTTATGTTACTGCTAGTACTAATAAATATTTTTGTGAATTCTACAACTGCTCCTGGTTTTTCCTATGCTTCCTGACCTGTGCCTCAACGACAGTCCTCACTATCCCTCCCCTTGACTTCCTCTTCTCACTTATGTACCTGAAGAAAATCTTTCACCTTCTTACAGTCCTTTACCTATCCTTTCCTCTGTTTGCACTTTTACTTGCCTCACTACCCTCCCTACACCCCTCTGTTTTATCTGGTACTTCTACCTATCCTTTTTTTTAACCAGGAGACACACACTAAGCTGAAAGCTTGTTTACGGGTGCAACCTGGGAGCACAAGGAAGTTAAGTGACTTGCTCAGGGTCACACAGCATGCAAGTGGGGGCTATGAGATTCAAACCCAGGTCTCCAAGTTTATAGCTCAGAGCCTTAAACCACTGCACTATACTGCCTCCTGAGGTGGCTATCCTTCTCTTGTGTTTCTTTGTACCGCCTATATGCCATCTTTTTTTCCTTCACTTTCTTGACACCCTCCCTACAATACCCTAATGGCTTTTTTTACCACCTGCTTTTACTTACTTCTTTCACACATAGGTTGGCTGCATTCACAATACCTGCCTTAATTTGTCTCCCCTGTTCCTCTACGGCACCTGGACCATCCACCTTTGCTAGGCTGTTTCTAAGGCAGTTTCCATGTCTTTAAAGTATGCCATTCTAAAATCCAGGATCTTAGTCTTGTCGTGTTTCTTTCTCCACCTGTCTTGATACTAAACCACAAGGTACAGTGGTCACTGGTCCCTAGTTGACTGCCCACCATGACATCTGTTACTCTGCCTTGGTTAGTTAGCATCAGGTCCAGTACTGCCTCTTCCCTGCTGGGTTCACTTACTAACTACCAGAGAAACACTCCCTATAAGGAGTCTAGGACTGCTCTGCTTCTAGATGAAACTGCTGCTGGAAGGCTCCAGTCCAGGTGAGGGAGACTGAAATCTCCAACCAGCAGCACTGCCCCCTTATTTGTCATTCTGCTGTCAGTTTTCTCCCCCGTGCTGCAGGCTTGTATACCACACCCTATACAAATAATGGCCCCTGCTCCTGTCTCTAGTGTGATCCACAGCACCTCCAGCTCCTCTCTTGCCTCTAGGTTCCTTTGCACTTCCACAGCCCTGATTCCCTCCCTCACATACAGGATAACCCCTCCTCCCCATCTCCCTTCCATATCTCTTCTGAAGTGACTGTATCGTGGTATGGCCATATCCTAGTCGTCCTAGATCAGTGTACCAAGACTCAGTTATGGCCACCATACTCAGATCCTCCTCCACTATGATGGCCTCCAGGTCTGAAATGTTATTTCCTAGACTTCTTGCGTTAACCCACATTGCTCTCCAAACCTTTCTCCCTCTCTGCTTGCAGCCCCCCCTACTGTCTCTGTTGCTTCCTGCAATTTCACCCGACTTCCTTCTCTCTCTCTTTTCTTTGCTCCTTCTGTTTCTTGTCCACTTTATCTCCTTCTTAATATGCTGTGATTGGGGGGAGGCTTGATGGCCTCCTCCTCCTCCCAGAGACCCTGGGTATCAAGACCCAGTCTGCCCCCATCAGTTTAAATTAGGGCTCCTGGTTATGTACTACCCCAGCCTACCCCTGAGGACCTTGAACCTCTCTGCTGTAGTGCAGCCTATCTGGGGCATATAGGGTTTGTCAATCCAGGTCCCTCCCATCTAACCATAACTCCCCCCCCCCAACACACACACAACATTCTCTTAGCCAGCTATTGAAATCCTCTATTCTTCTCTTCCTAGCTATGCTTGCTCTAGGTACCAGCAGTACTTAAGAGAAGGCTACTGATATGGCCACCCACTCCACAGATCCTCCCCACTTCCCCAAATCTCTTCAACACTACCTCCATCTTTTCTCCAGCTAGGTCGTTTGTTCCTAAATATGTTATTACATGAGGTTGCCCCACCCCTCTGTACAAGTTGCTCGATAATTAGGCTCATCTACTCTGCCGACATCCCCATTATCCACACCACCTTCCTACCTGTGCATGTATCCCCACTCCCGCCCCAGCATATTCCTTTCATTACTGAGCCCCAAGGATTACAACTCTGCCTCTCTATCCCCTTGCCTTTCTCCTCGAATACAGCAGAACCTTCTCTTGAGCACCCCCACCGACTATTCCCTCAGCTTTACTCTCCAGCCTTCTAACCTGCCCTCTTCACCAGTCTGACCTTCCCCCACAGTGCCTTCCCCAGCCACCCTCTTCTGCCTCCCTTCCCATGGCTCTGTCCTGTTTTCTTGTACCCCCGTTCTCTTTTAATTCACCCTCTCCTCCCTATCCATCATCTCCCTTCCTCCACATCCCCCTTCAATCCTCTCCTCCCTAGCCTTTCGACCCCTTCCTCCCCTACTTCTGTATGGCAATCCATGCCCCTCCACTTGCTAACCCCATGGCTTCCATGTCATAAACCAGATCCCTCTCACTATCTCTGTCATCCCTCTCTGCTGGTGTGGATGATGGGGAAGTCCACGACAGTGGAAGGAATCTATTACACACTGACACCCCTCTAGGTGCTCTCACCTCAGCCCCCTTCCTCCTGATCTTCCCTTTCCTCCCACCTCTCTCCTCCCCAAGATTTTCTCACTCTGAGGTAGCAGAGCCCATGACATCTGGATCCACCCCTCCTCAAACCTCCCCTGCCTGCCTGCTACTCTCTCCTGGGCCGTCCTTCCTATGCTCCCTCTTTCCTGCCCTATCTCCCACTATTTCCTCTCACTAGCCTACCTAACTCCCATCTGAGTTGCTTCACTTCTGCCATCAAGTGACTCATATTCTTGTATACTGGACAACCATCTACTCTCACAACATTCCTAAGAACATCACAGCCCTGCACCCCTACAACTCACCATCCTACTCCTGTCCTTTTTTATATATTTAAATTATTGTTTTTTTCACTAAGAGGCCAACATTACACAATGACAAAAAACATTGTCAGCATTGCAATCTTGTGTACAGAGATCAACACAATGTGGATACAGTTAAGCACATGTTTCTACATATCAGTTGTCACTGGATTCGGGGTAGTACCAGTTATGCGGCATACAATGGATCTGCTGCTAACATGTATGCAATCCGTCTAGCCCATCTGTTAGTTCCCTTTTCTGCTGTCTGAGTAAGATAAGAGTTCTGTAGTGTACAAGTCTTGTACTAATGATTTCCATTCTTCCAGGGTGGGGAGTGCTGGTGCCAACCCCTTTTTGGTAGTACACTTCCTGGGTGCTACTAGAATGATGGCTAGTAAGTATCTCTTGGCTTGATCTTTCTCTTTTTGGAGTGTGAATGTAAACAGGGAAAGAAGTTTGTCTTAACTGTAAGGCTGGAGAAAAGCTGCTTTTAGGACCCCATCCAAGTCCTGTATAAAGGTGCTATAAGATGGAACATGGCCACATAACATGATGGTACATGGCACAGGGTTCTCCACAATGCCACCAACACTCTGGAGTAGCCGCCATGCATCTGGGTACCTGCTGTACCGGAGTGATAAAGTACCATATGAGGCATTTCCAGTTATGCTCCCATCAGAGCATGGAGTTCAAAACTCTAGGTGTGTTAAAGCTTGTCTGCTACCATTGTCCAACAGTGATAGGGTTGTTGAGCTCTGCATCCAGTTTTGAATGTTCTTAATAACCTGAGGTCCCTCTGTCAAGGACTGCCTATAGCTGCAAGACAGAGTGCTGGGTTAAGAGTCCCTGAAGTGCAATGGATACAACAAGAAGGGGGTAACCTGGTTTGAGGGAGGGAGGAGAGCAAAGCAGTGTGAAGGTTGGTGAGATATACTCAAGCTTGAAAAATATCTAAATAAATTTGTATTTAGGACATTGAGAAGACCCTGGACTGCTTGAAAGGGAGCATACTATCACCCTGTAGGAGCTGGAGGGAGAAAGCAGGCCAAGCCTATACCATCTCCTCTAGCCTTGGTCAAATCTATAAGGGAGAACATTGGGGTGTAAATGCAAAGGCAGCAGCCAAAGCAATTCCCTTCAGGCCACACTTCAACAGAATCCTGTGTCAAATTCCAGCACCAACATATGGGGAACAGCAGTGAGTGAATATAGTCCCAGACTAGTTCTAGAAAAGAAAAGCACCAGTCCACGTACTAGTACTGCGTCTCTCTCTCCAAGTGTACTCACTGCTAGACTGGGGAGTTCTGCAGCCAGTACAGCACAATTTGCATCTGGCCTGCCTCAAAATATTTTTCAAGTTCAAGAGATCCATGCCTCCCTGTTGTTTTGATAAACATACAGCAGAGAACTTTATTTGCAGGGATTCCCTCCCATAAGTATTGAGATTCACTCTTCCAGAATGACCACATGGGGCAGTTATGGGGGAGAGAGGGAGGGATGGCAGGGAGAGAGAGAGAGAGATACACACACACACACACACACACACACACACACACACCTGGAATAAATTCAAGAACTTTAGAAGTAGTATCATCCTAACAGATGCTATCCTCCGTTCCAAGAAAGAAGGAGCAGATTTTGTTTGTCTTTGTCATGTCAGAGCCGGGTCTGTAGTGGGGGAAATTAACCTCATACAGGAGAGGGATAGTAGGAATGAGTTTAATGCTGAAATATTTCATGGAGGATAAGTCCCAGCGAAAATGGAAGGTAGTCAGATGTCAAGAGGAGGGGGCAAAGTTTACTGCAAGAGCCTCTGATTTAAATGTCCAAATGTAGTTAGTTGGGTCCATACAGCATGGAGGCCTTCCTCTGGTGTGGAAAGATACATACAAAAGAATGTTGCATGCATATAACACAATACAGTGGACAATGCCATCCTCAGCTGTGTAGCACGCAATAGTAGGGTCCTGCCGGATGGCCTGTACCAGTGGTTCAAAGTATACTGCAAAAAGCAGTGGAAAGAGCAGGCAGCTATGCCAGTTGCTACAGCCTAGGTTGAACAAGAAAGAAAGATGGCCATTAGCTCAAACCTGTAACTGTGGCTTGAAATACATTATGAATACAAGATCTATAAAAGAAGGGAGAAAGTCCAGCCTGAAGAGCGTGGTGCAGAGAAAGGCTCAAGAGAGTCTATCAAACGCTTTCTTTGTGTCAAGGCTAAGGATCAGAAGTGCGGGAATCAGAACGAGAAGCGTGATACAGAAGGTAAAGAGTCCACTGAATATTGTACATGATCAGTAGAGAGCAGATAAAACCTGTTTGGTCTTTGTGAATTACAGAAGGAAGAAGACAGTCTAGTCAATGCACCAGTAATGACATGAATAACGTATAATCTGTGCTTAAAACAGATATTGGTCTGTATGAGTCACACAAATCTGGGAATTCCCCAGGTTTTGGCTATAATGCAGATAACCATGTAGCTCCATGATGCAGGTGGTTCGGCTCCTTCCAGAATGGAGTTACGAGACTTTCAAGAATAGAGATGAGCGTTCAGGAGAAAACTGTTTAAGGTATTGGACTTTAAGTGTATCCCACAACACATAGGGAAAGACATCAGAGGACTCATTCAAAAGGACTGCATCTTGTATTTGGTCTCTGACAAACTGCAAGAAGTCAGGGTCTTTCAGGTAAAAGGTAAAAGGTGTCACACCTCCAATTAGTTCTTTTACAAAATAAACCCAAAGATATTTCTGCCACCACAGGGGCGTGATCATAGTATGTTGCAGGACTGATATGGCAGCAGTGCACTTTATGAAGGTCGTCACTCTGTACGAATGCAAAATCAATGCAACTGTATGTGTGGAGGGGGTGGGAGTAGTGGGTATAGTCTAAGGTGTTGGGAAGGAGTTCTCTCCAGAGGTCAACCCAACCCAAAAAGGGTAACAAAACACCAGACATATTTATAGGATGGTGGGGAGTACTTGTAGGATGGTGTGGAGGGTACAACCTACTCCTGTCCTCCTGCCATCTGAGCATGTTCCCTCCCTACCACAAACCACCTATGTCCATTCAAATGTTTATGTTTCAGTATACATTGACTTCTCCTCTTCTGTACCTAACAAGTACCTCCTACCACACTCTTCACTGACTTGCCCCAAATAGGGTGCAACTGCAACTCCTTTATTTCCTTTGTCTTCCTACCCTAGATATTTTAATGTGTCTTTATAGGCCTGCCCCCAGACAGGGATTTAGTCGCTTTTCAACCCGATCCTACCACTGTAGACCTTCTCTACTCTGTCTACTGCTGGCCCACTCTCTTCATCATTTCAGCACACTTCTAAGTTAATGAAAGATGTTACTGTTTGTCAAGCTTTAATACTTTGCATTTAATTAGAAAATGGGTTTAACATTTCTACCTTCCTGACTGCCTAACAGACTTGTCTAGGTAAGCATTAGTTAAGACAACAATTCACATCTAAAGCAAGTCCCTATGCTAACTGCCCCATTACCTACTTAAATCCCCGTGCCACGTTCTAAATTCAGACTTGAAAATCATTATTTTTTTTCCTGCTACGCAAGCGTCCTACCCACTGGCTGGCAGACCCCCAAGTCTGTGTCACTTTCTATAGAAACAAAGATCAGTCCTAACGTATTCTTTGTAAAAAAAATATACAATAAATTCATACTCTTTGGCATCTTGATTGCAGGAACTGTTTCTGATCTCCCACTCTGAAGTGCCATGTGCACACACATCTCTGCTGTTGACCAACTGCCGAACACATGTAAATGGGGTAGAAATTAAAAACAGAAAACCAACAAACTAAGCAGTAACTTCTCATCTGCGAACAGGCTGGCTTTCTCCTCTGATCTCCCCAATTGTCATGTCTTACTGCTCACAGCCAGCAATTCTCGCCAGCAGCATGCAGGCAGAGGAGGGGACCAAGCCCACTCTACAGTTTGAAATGACTTGTCTCCTCTCATGTTCCCGAGGGGGGGGGGGCAAAAGTGTGTGTAACAAAACAAAAAAAAAGAAACAAAGAAAGTGACTGTTAAAGGAGAACTGTGCTTTGTAGTTTAGATTAAACTGGATACAGGAAGTCTGAGTCACTATATGCTGAGGCAAGGAATTCCAAAGAACCGCAGCTCTCACGGTAAAATAATATTTCCTCTTATTGGTGAATGCCTTAGTTATTTTTATTTGCCTGTTGTACATCTCAACTCCGTATACTTTTATCTAAGTATGTTAGTCCACATGATTTCATTAAACATTCATCATTCAAAATATTAAATAGTAACAACAAATCTCCTCTGTCCTGCCTAGTCTGTAAATCATACAATCCCAGTGCTTTCATCCTATCTAAATATGATAAACATTTTAATTCTGTATTAATTTAGTCATTCTCCTCTGAAGACTCTCCACCATTTTTTATCTTTTTCTAAATATGTTGCCCAAAAGGATACTGCATAATCTGTGTGGGTCTAACATATGTTGTGTATAGTTTAATAATACATTCCTTATTTCGTGTTATAAAAGCTTTTTTTATTGCATTAATAATATGGTTCCCTGTTTGAATGACCTTATTACATTGATTACTACAATCAAATTTATTATTTACAGTTATTCCCAAATCTTGTTCATAGCTTACTGTCATTATTTTATTCCCATATATTGTATAATTGGCCATAGGGTTTCTTTTTCCCAAATGCATAACCGAGCACTTCTCTGTATTAAAACACATACCATTCTCATTAGCCCAGTTTTCAATAATCAATAAATCCTTTTTACAGAGATTAATTTTTATTTCAGTATCCACTTCTGAAGAGATTTTAGTATCATCCGAAAATTTACTTAACTGACAAGATACCCCAGATTGTAGATCTCCAACAAATAAGCCAAAAAGAACAGGGCCCAAGACCGAGCCCTGAGGCACTCCACTCGTAAATGGAATACAAGCAGAGACTGAGTGGTCAAAAACCCTAATGCCATGGGCATTTCTTGCCATTTTTACTCCAAGTTTTTCACATGGGCTTTTTGTGACCACACCGCATGAACAGTGACACTATCAGTTCATTAGGTGAAAGGTAATTTTGCACAAGGACTGCGCCATTTGGCGCCACAGGTGCGAAAACACATTTCGAACAGGATGTGAAAAATGGCAGGTGTACTGTTCATGAGGAGGTGTAAAAAATGGCATTGTTGAAAACCTGGAGTGAAAATATACAAAAACTGGTGAAGTCACGAGCGTGCGTAGAAACTGCGCAATGTACACCCGTAATGTAATTAGTTTGGGGATATTTTTACAGAAGATTTTCAACATAGGCATTGGGACCTCCACTCATGAACAGAGGCACTGTGATTTTCTTAATCTGTCGAACACTAATTTTTACACAGTGACCATACACGTACCGGAAGTGTGAAAACATTTCGGCCAGGGTGTGCAAAAACGACAGCAGTACTGTTCACAAGGAGATGAGGAAAATGTCAATGTTGAAAATCTAGACTGAAAATATTACAAATTCGTGAACTTACGAGGGTGCGTGGAAATCATGAACAACACACTCGTAACAGAGTCCTTTACGGACTTTTGTCACCAAATTTTCAACATAGCCAATTTAACATCTCTGCTCATGAACAGTGTCACTGTGATTTTCTTAATGTGTTCTGAACATTGATTTTGCACACGACCGCGTAATGGCCGAAAACACATTTTGGGCGTAGATGTGAAAAATGACAGCTGTACTGTTCATAAGGAGGTGTGGTAAAATGGCAATGTGGAAAATCTGGAGTGAAAATATAAAAATTCTCACAGTTATGAGTGGGTAGGAACTACAACACACGCCAAAACAGTAATATTTGGGAATTTTTTCAAAATTTTCAACATAGGGTTTTGGGGAGCCTACCTCATGAATTGTAACACTGTCATTTCATTAGTCGGTCCCGAAAAGTGGTTCCATGCAGTGACCGCGGAATCACCTTTCAGGACCAAACAACAAAATGACAGTGACTGAGTTAATGAGGTGGGGTCCCAAGAACCCCATGTTGAAAATTTGGTGAAATAATTTCCAAAAATGACCGAGATATGCACCAAAGTAAAAAAAAAAACAAAAAAACATTTATGCCATTATACAGCTTACCAGCATTTCTTCAGTTTGTGGTTAGCTTTGAAGAGTGCAGATGTGTTCCCGGTCCACCGAGGATTGTCATGCTTGGCTCCAGAGGTAAGTATGGGGTCGGGGGTGTGTGGGGAAGTGGATGCACAGAGGGTGGGCGTGAGTTGGGGGAGGAGGTCAAGACAGTCAACGAGGGAGATGACACTGGACTTTTGCCACACTGGGGTGGGCTCCCAGCGTGGCAGCTGGAAGTTTGTTTGGGGGGGGCAGTGGAGCCGATGGGGGATTGGGCAGCCCCGTCGGCCATACAGTGTGGGGGGAGCGCATGAGCACGCTGGGGGTGAGCTCCCAGTGTGCTACTTGGGTGTTTGTTTGGGTGGGGCCAAGAAAAAAAACGGAGCTGTGTATGACAGCTGTTCAGATGCAGTGTTGATGTGTAGGCAATTTGTAAACTGCCTGCCGACAGCAGTATGCAAAATTGCCTACACATTACCACCACTGATTGTAGCGGTCTTTTTCTTTGAACTGAACACCACTGCATCTGAACTGCTGTCATAGACAGCTCAGACATTTATTGGTGCGGTGAGGCCGTGCCTGCAAGAAGGAGCAGGGCATTGGAAGCGGGGTGGCACACCTATGAAAATTTGTATGGTGGCACTACGTTTCTTGCACATGCATGCAAGCAAACATAATAATGACAAAGCTGCAACATATTGTTCTTCGTGTCCAATCAGATATTTGTTACTGTACATTGTCTGCTGCTTCCTCCACCCTCCCTTCCCCTGGGTCACACCTGGAAATGAGCATTGGCTCAGTGTGCCTGTCCTGGTTATCAGTTTTAAAATAAAATAATATAACCACCACAAGAGTACTGGACTTTAGGCATGCGGACTTCAACAGAATGAGGGGGAATCTTCAGGAAGGATGTGGAGGGCAGGGAGGAACTGGGGGATATAGAAGAAATGTGGGGTGTAATAAAGGGGGAATTTTGAGAGCCACTGATCGCTGCATAAGGAAAGTAAGTAAAAACAAAAGAATATGGAGGCTGCTCTGGTTCAATAGAGAGGTGGTAAGGGCAAAAAGTGAAAGGAAATAAGCATTCAGGACATATAAAAGAACACAGGAAAGGAGGACATGAGGGATACAGAGAGAAGCTAAGGGTGGCAGGGCAGACAATTAAGAGGGAGGCAAAAACAGAGGAGAGGATAGCTAGAGAGGCCAAAAGGGGGTTAAAAAATTCTACAGGTATGTCAGCAAGAGGAGAAGATCCAAACAGGGAATAGTGAAACTTAAAGGGGAGGCGAGAGGTCCAGTAGAAGGCAGCTTCGAGAAGACAGACTTGCTAAGTGGGTACTTCTGTTCAGTTTTCATGGTGGAAAGGAGGGTAGGGAACCAGAGTTGGGGGAGGGCCATGAAGGGCAGGGGAAGGGTGGACTCTATCCCATTTGAAGGAGGCAGAGTACAGGAGGAACTGGGAAAGTTGAGGGTAGATAAGGCAATGGGTCCGGAAGCCCTACATCCTAGGGTGCTCTGGGAGTTTACAGAGGAACTCGCAGCACCATTGACAAGACTGTTTAATCTGTCCCTAGACACGAGGAGGGTTCCAGGTGACTGGAAAAGGGCAGATGTAGTGCCACTACTCAAGAGCGGAAGCAGGGAGGAGGCAGAAAATTATCATCTGGTAAGCCTTACCTCAGTGGTGAGTATGATTATGGAAGCACTTTATCTGTCTATTCCTAAAGGAAAGACTTGTCAACTGCCTTGCAGCCAGTGGTTTTCAAGACAACAGGCAGCACAGGTTCATGGAGGGGAGGTCATGCCAGACAAACCTGATTTATTTTTTTGATAGGGTGACAAGGGTGGTTGATCAGGGAGGGACAGTGGACATAGCCTATCCAGACTTCATCAAGGCTTTTGAGACCATACCTCACAGGAGGCTGTTGAACAAGCTGGGAAATTTAGGAGTGGGGTATGATAACAGTGGAAGGAGACAGACAGGGGCTACAGTACCCAGTCAGGGTGCTGAAGCACGAAAGCAGACTGATAGACCAATAGGCCTACTCTGTTGGTGTCTAATACGTTAGTATGTTAGATTATGGAGGCACTTTCCTAAAGGAAAAACTGTCAACTACCTTGCAGCCAGTGGTCTCCGATTGAGCCAGTGGAAATTTAGGAGTGTCAACTACCTTGCAGCCAGTGGTCTTTGATTGAGTCAGTGGAAATTTAGGAGTGGGGCCAAAAATAACCAAGTGGGTGGAAAGCTGGCTCAGTGACAGATGCCAGAGTATGGTAGTAAATGGGGAGCACTCCAGGGAGGAAAGGGTGACAAGTGGGGTGCCCCAGGGATCAGTATTGGGGCCCATCCTTTTTAACATCTATATTGGGAATATTACAGAATGCTTGAAGGGGAAGGTGCGCCTATTTGCAGATGATACAAAGATCTGCAATCAGGTGGACACACCGGGGGGTGGAAACAATGAGGGAGGACCTGACAGAACTGGAGGAGTGGTCAGAAAGTTAGCAATTAGGATTCAATGCAAAGAAGTGCAGAATAATGCACATAGGGCACAAAAACCCAAAGGCCACGTACACCACTATGGGGTGAAGAGGTTTTGTAACAGAACAGGAAAGGGATCTGGGGATTATCATTTGGACAATCTAAAGGAGGCATACCTTTGTAACAAAGCAGTAGGCAAGGCAAACAGAATGCTGGCATGCATAGGAGGGGCATAACAAGCAGAAAAAGGGAGGTGTTAATGCTAATACAGGTCCATGGTGAGATGGGGTTCAGTTCTGGAGACCTCCTCAAAGGATAGATACAGTGGAGAGTCCAGAGGAGGGCGACAAAATGACGCATGGCATGCATAAGAAGCCCTATGAGGAGAAGGTGAAGGAGCTTGATCTGCATCCACTGGAAACTAGGAGGGAGAGGGGATATGATAGAGAATATTTAAATATTCAAGGGATTAACAAGGTGAGGGAAGGAGCATCTTTCAGAAGAAAAGTCAGAAAACTAGGGGCAGTTTGAAGTTGGAAGGAGTAAGATTCAGAGGTAATGGGAGGGTTACTACTTTATGGGAGGTGGTGCCCCTGGAACAGACTGCCAGAAGAGGTGGTGGGGCCACAACTGTAAGGAGTTTAAGAAGTCATGGGATAATTACATGGGATTAACCAGAAGAGGAAGGGACAAACCAGGAAAATAAGAGCGACTGGAGTCTCCGTTCGCGGGGAGGACTGAAAAGTTAGATCTAGGATACAGATGGGGATGGGATAAAGGCAGACTGGATGGGCCAAGGGTCCATTTCTGCCATCCGATTTCTGTGTTTCTATAAAATAAAAAGGAAATAAATGTAACAGCAATAAATTTGTTATACAATCCTGTGTGGTCCTTCTGATTTACACATATTCATGTCTTTGACATCATTAACCTAAGCATTATGTCCTGTGTCTCCCCAAAAGGTACAGCGCGGACAGGCAATCTGGAAAGCAGTTCTGGAAAATGAGTTCCTTAAGGTGTTGACATCATAGGCCTGGTCTGCTATATATGGTTAGACTTCTGGCCCCCACATGTTGCTAAGGAGAACATGGGGGAAGGACAACAGACCAGGGGGGCAGGCAGGACCACCCATACCTGGGTCAGCATGGGGTGCATTACAGCTGTTAGTAGTGTGAGTACTTCAGGTTACTAAGGTATTAGAGTCGGGCCTTTGCTCATGGTATGTAGAGCTATGCATTCCACCTAGAGGAATACACTTTTCCTCTTGGTCATTAAGGAATGTGTAATATTCTATTCTATATACCTGGTTGAGCAGCATCCTCCAGGAAGTCACATCCAGAATGGTGTGTGTGAGCCAACACCTAATTGTGTCTTTCTTGGCACAATTAGTAGAATACTGTACCTAGGAGGTAATGTGTGTTAGGATCTTTGTGGCCCCTGGCATTTTGCAATAAGATATATAGTGATGGGTGAGCTGAACTGAGGCACCACAGAGTTCCTCCAGATCACTGTCCAGTGATTGGATGAAGGGCTGCAGGAGGGGGCACTTCCTCATAACATGATAATGTCTTGTAGGGGGCAATGCATTAAGCTGGCAGGGGGTGGAAGGTTCAAGATGGTTAGGAGACACTGCTTTACAGAGTGGGTAGTTTCGGGGTGGAATAACTCCCATCTGAGGTCATCACTTAGATGACAGTGGGGAGGTTCAAGAGAGGGTGAGATAAGGGTTTGCTGGGACACACACTAGTGCTCTAGTGCAAGGAAGATGGTGACGGGGAGAGGCTCCATCAATACCCTCCCAGTATGACGTTCATACCCGGCAACTCAGCACTAAGATGGTTTCTCAAAGGAACCTGGTTATTGAGAAGGCAGAACAATCTGACTTTTTAAGAAAAGAAAAAATCGCTAGCTGGATTTGGGATCAGAATGATGCCAAAGAAAGACTCCAGTCTGGCCAAAAATTCAGGTACCAGTAAGTACCCCACAAAGGGTTCAACTCAACTAACAGTGGCTACTCAGACTAAATATAATCTTTCTTTCAAGCCAAAAACAGCTTCAGTTGAACATGATGCTCTGCAATTATCAGTTGTGGACATGGTTAAACAGAATGAATCTGTAAATATAATCAATGACTTGGCAACTAAACCACCGCCAGTGGCCATTTCTACTAAAATATACGGCAGTTAAGATGAACAGAAAAAAAACAAGAGTCCATCAAACATTAGCGTCCTTACCTCTGAACCAATGTGGGCTTGGGGGTACCTGCTGAATTTAAAGATGCTGATCTGGATGAGGGGGCTGCAGCAATATGAGGAACAGAAGCCCCGGCTGATCTGATAATTTTTTTTGCTGCAAGATCTGATACAGAGCACACGAGACCAAAATGGAGATGAAGAGAGCAGAGAGGGGTCAATGCAAGTGGATGGCCAAAAGCCTACAAGCAGGGCACCAGTAGAGGAGAAACAGTGGCAACAAAGCACTAGTAAAGAAGCTGGGCAGATGGGACTATTGGAGACAGAGGATCTGAGTGCAGAACCTAATGGGACTGATGTGCAGTAGGGGTGCATGGAAGTCTGGGGAAGTGTGCCTTGATGTCTTCTCCAGTGGCTGAAACATCTTCGACACAGTGAAAAAAAGTAGATGCATGGTGGGACAGCTGGGCCAGGACAGAAAAAAGAGGCAGCGGAAAATACAAGCATCGGGACCACCAAAAGACTGTCATGATCGACTGGAAATGAAACTCACAGCAGCAAAGCAGATGAGGAAATTTCCACTGAAGTATAGGGACTCAATAGTAAACTTCAAACGGAGAATACCACAGACTGTTTACAAGTAACTGTGTGAACCATACAGCCCAAAGTTAATCAAGAGCAAAATAAAAGTTCCAAGCCAGATTCAGAGGAAGGAGTGATACTGGCATTGACTGCCCAATAATGCTCTGATGCTATCGAAAAGGCTATTTTAAATCAAAATAAAATGGACTACTTTGGTCCACAGAAGAAATTAAGATTAATGAATAGCTTCTCAGTACTTCAGGAATGCAAGCAAAGCGCCAGCCGGTGGCGCTGAGGGTTCAGGCGCTGTTCACACCTCATGACACACCAGCGACCCAGGTTTGGAATGGACTCGGCCACCGAGGCTGGCAGGGAGAGCGAGGATTGAGTGTCCCATGACTTCTTTCCTCCTCTGGGGTGGGTGGGTGGAAGAACTGCATTGTTCTGCAGCAGCAACTGGTGGAGGCCAGATGCACTACAGGTGGCGTGCACAATCAGGGGTGGAGCATGGCGGGTGTCTGCCTGTGTGCTGACACCATTGCACGTCCAGTTCAAAGGGGTAGAAAATAGCAGAAAAATTGCGGGGGTGATCGTGTGCGGCTGATGGCGTGCCCTGCGCCCCCGGACACGAGAGGTGCTCCCGCTGGGTGTCTGAGCTCCAGAATCCCATGGGGGCAGGATCCTGTGTAATTGGCCGGCCTGTGGGGGAGGGCATGTTGCTGGCCAGACCTGGTCCAGGGGTGCGGGTGCCGGCAGCTGGACGATTGCTGGGACCTCTCCGCAGCAGAGGAGAAATAGAGCTGTGATTAAAAAAGAAATGGAAAAAGCATGCAAAAGTCCATGTAAAAAAAAAGAAGAGAACAAAGAAGAGGATAATCATAAAAGTGTACCAAGTACTTCAAATTATATAAAGGGGAAAGATATCATCGAGCAACTAAATACTGAAGCTAACACCCCTGAAAAACTGATACCAAATGCCTCCTTTCATTAAAAGCTAGTAATACAGCTTTCATCAGACAGTGAGGACAGTATAAGTGTAACTGATGCCTCTGATGTTTCAGATCTATCAGACACGTTTGATCAAGAAACTCATAAGAGTCAGCCTCCACCACAATGGACTATACATTTTGTACCATGTGGCTGGGGTAACTAAAAAAGTGCAAAAGATTGAAGCCCTTGAAACAAAAATTTGTAAGTTTCAAAGTAAGGATTAAGCCACAAGAAAGGATGGGTCTACTGTGGAATTAATCCATGGTTGGGGAGGGGTTGGGGCATGAAGCTGAAGGCCAAGTGCCTCCAATCGTGGATTAATTCCAACTTAGACCCATCCTTTCGAGTGACTTAATCTGCTTGTAACATGGCATTATATGTAAGAGTAATGCCATGTTACAATATTTAAGAAAATAATAACACAGACGATAACTTTCGTTTAAATCTTTTATAAATTGAATTGCAATACAGTTCTTTGATAGTGCTGAAAAATTAGAACACCTCGGTTAAACGTATCACAGATGTTAAACATATCCCACTGGAAAACACAAGGAATTGATAGAAACTCTTTCTTTAATATCTATAGAGTACTTTTTTTTCATCTGTTTACTCACAGTATTTCCCTGAAATTGTTAGGTGTAGCGCGAGTTCCACGAAAAGTCTGGTGCATTGTGGGATTGAGTTATGTCCTGTCACTGCTGCATTGGAACATGGGAAACATCTAGCTACGATACTCGGTCACGGGCTATTATCATTTTGAACAACAATTTCACATTTTTTAACTTTTTTTATAACTTTCTAACAACGTTCACAAAAACAATAATATTTCTACGGTGAGTATCACAGGTGTTTCACTGTATGCTTACGGATCAACTTACTGCTTCATGTCTGGGCTGTTGTAGTAATTAAAGTTAACCGGCCCACTGATGGTGAATTTGTTGATGTTGAAAGGGCTGCATGGGTCGGAAGCAGAGGATTTTCTCAACAGTTCTGCATGTAAGCATGTTCAGTGTCAGAGAAGCAGGCTGATTTGGGATGGCTGCTCCAGTTGCTTTAGCATACTGCGAATCTGGAAGTGTTTCACTTTCTGTCCATGTGTAGGAGCAACATGGCTCTTCAGGAGGTGGACCGTTACATTTACTGGGCAAGTTAGAGGAAATGTTAATGTGGTCTTCTGATTTCTTAATTGTACTATGGAAGACATTGGTTTTGGGGTCAGTTTTGTTGCCAGCATCGGTACTAATATGCGATGACAGTACTAATGACCACTACTGTCAGTCTTTCACAGCAGGAGACCAGTAACTTCACAAACTGGTCTCGCATCCGTCCTGTGATTGTCATAATTTCCTAGATGCCAAAACAGCCTCGGATAACAAATGCACTGCCGTGCTACAATTGCAGTGATTCATATACCTGACACTGAGTTTGGCGTCTAGGAAATTTGGGACATCTTGTCCCTGAGATAATTTTGACCCATAGGTTGAAGGCCATACAAACACTGTTTCTTATCCAGAAAATGTTGTGAGATCGTTTTGGGTGGAGATAGAAGGAGGTGGATTTTCTGGACACCAGTACAGGCACTCTTTATAGAGTGCAATTGGGCAATTAGCACTATCGGTTGTGCATACAAAATGCCATGTTGAGCATCTCTGTTATGTTCTGAGATAGACAAATGGTTTTGGTGGATTCACTGAATACACCAGAGTGGTATTCTCTATCAAACTCATCTTTCTTCAAGAACAAAAGAATGATGTTTAAGTTTAGTGGGCTTTCTTCCTCTCCTGCAAAGTCTAATTGCAGCTCAAACCACAGTCGGGCACAAGACCATACGCCAACAGTGGACTCAGTTTAGAACAAGTGCAAATTTTGGCAAGATCCGCATCAGTAATGCGGGGGTGGTGCGCAGCCACATCTTGGCCCGCTCTGCAGTACTCCTTTAACACCGCTAGAAACACATTATTAGCTGCTCTAAATTCGGAATCCATCGTAATGCTGATTTTCCTGTTGATGCTCACACTATTAAAAAAATCTGTTTATGCCTGCTCGAATTCCAATATAGGAGCTTATGCTATATTGTGTGCCATCAGATGTTCTAACAGCTCCATAAAACCGACGCAGCAATACAATTAATTAATCAGTCAGAATGTTTTTTAAATCTTTTATTTTCTTCTACAGATTTCAGCCAATCAAGAAAGACATTCACAGACCATGAGATATTTTTGTGAGTGTTCTTTTCATTTTTTTTTTCATTTCTAGCTTGTATAAATCTTCCTCAGATACCAATACACATCTTCTTTGTTTACTTTGTTTTCCTTCACATAAATTACTGGTCTCATTAACCTCAGTGTAACCCCTACAAAATGGAGTTTCCAAAAGTATTCCTTGAGCTTGCCTAAATGCTCATTGCCAGGTTGGTGTCCATGCTTTTGCTAGTTTAAATGTGATTACCAGAGATTGTATAGCCTCTGTGTACTGCCTCTTTAAGAGTTGCCTAATTGCAGTTTAAGTAATCTGAGAGGAGCTCTGTTGAAAATGTAACTATTTACTGAAAATCATTTAGAGTGATAATGATAATGTAGTTTGTCTAACCTACTTTCTTTATAACAAGGTCTGTTTTGTTTGTCTCCACTATCTTGGTCCTGGACTGCAAATTGGACCAAACAGCACTGGTGGGACCTAAAATGTAGCCAGACTACAGGAGCTCTCTGGATTCAAAATCTGTAGAAACTTTAGTTTGGAGTTTTTATTTTACACCTTTTTTGCAACTGAAGGGGGAGCTCTTGCTTTGACTGACAGCCAAATCAGCCAACCAAATCTTTTGGATCTTGGGGAAGTCCCGGGCTGCTTGCAGTTTTCAGTTACAACTAAGCTGGAAGCTGGGCAAGAAGGAGCTGAAGTTTTCTGAGCAGCAATTCTTAGTGGATTCACATGGGAGAACTCTGAAAAGGCTAAGTTTTTGGCCTGCATGCCGGTGTACTGCTCCTGAGAGGGAGAGAATAGAATTATTTTGGACTAAACCAAGTTTGTGTGACTAAAGAAAGCTACTGAAGTGGGCCAGGCTCAACCTGAAGAAGACCGAATATTTTTGCTGAATGCGATCGGCCTGTCAGGAGTTCCAGCTACCCCTAAGCTCCCGTGTGTGTGCACAGACTTTGATTGTGTGCCCGGGAGCGCTTTTGCCTGGTACAGTAGAATTCTGTGACATGCAAATGTGCTATGAGCTGCTAGTGGGTTGTGAGTTAGTTCCCACTGCGTGAACTGTGTTCTGCTTGCTGGAAGCTATACCCAGCCCAAAGTGGACTGCTTCTGAACTTGTCTCCATGTAGTCTGGGCTTTGCCAGACTGGCCCAGCCAGACTACCCACTGCACAGAGAAGTCATCGACGAAGACCTGCCTGGGGATCAGCCCCGCTCCACACTTGAACAGGAATGACGCCACTTGTGTGGGCCCTGCTTCTCCTGGCATTCCAGATCAACCACCTGCAGTCTTGATTTTCATCTAGCCTGTGTCCAGTCTTGGGTATCGTGAGTAAATACCAGGGTAGCTCCCTACAACAACAGCTTAATCTGAGTGTGTCATCTGATTGTCTTGTTGTTTCATTTCCTTTACGAACTGAGCCCTTTGGCTCCAGATTACAAATATTGTGTACTGTGCATGTCGTGTTTTCCATCACAGGGCCCCAACCAGCTGCAACCCCGGGCAACTGTCCTGGCTAGCCCATCTCTTCTCCACCTGGGTACCCAGAGGTGGACTGTGTGGGGGGACTCAAAGCACATGCATAACTGCTTGACTGATATAACCTTTAAGCTAATTAACCTGATTTTGCCCCTCCCTTGTTCAAGTCCCTGAATAAATCAGACCTAACTTTTTTGCATGTAATCTGACTGTGGTTTCAGTTTGTGCTCAAAGTACTGTACTGTTGCTATTTGCTGTGCTTAACCTTGTTTTACAAGGGGTCCCCAGGTCGAGCCAGAGGAACCAGCCCTGGTGGTAAGTGCAAACAGTGTGGGTACTGTGGTGTACTAGGTGTATTGTGAATTGATTACTGTACAGTGTGCAGGGCCACTAGAGGGAAAAGAGGGGGTTGTAGTGTCCTGGAGGGCTGTGCCCAGGTTAGCTTGACCACTACTAACCCTGACTTCCAGGTGGAGGCACCTGTTTCAGAACTCAGGCCCCTTAACCTGCTACTAGCCAAGCAGGCAGGGATAGTAGCCCTTGGGATAGCGCCACCTAGGGGTTACATCAGCCTTCCGTTTTAGTACAGCTGTAATTTTAGTTACTTGTCCCTCTCCTGTATTCTTTACAAGTTTTGTTGCATTTCTTATTATAGATGGTTGTCTCTGTAGATTGTCTACGCATCTGTTTATTCCTTGAACTCCACACAGACAAAACGTGACTGTATAGTTCTCCATTTTTGGTGGGGAATCAACTTATTGCTATAAATAATATATGTATTTTCTAGTATGCTGCTTTTATTTTGGTAGATTAGTTTAGTACTGCATTAGCAAGCATGGTCTACTGTGGAATTAGACCATGGTTGCCAATGTACCACATGGTATGTTTTAACAAATCGACATGCTTGATTTTTGTTTGCTTTTTAATGCCATGTTACAACAACTATTAACCACCTGATCATGGAGCATAAAGAAATAAAATCAGAATTAGCTAAAGCCCAACAGAGAATTTCTGATTTGGAGGGTGCAGCTTTTTCAGTACAGAGGTAACATAATTCATTGGAAGCAATAAGTAAGGAATTTAAAGCTAAACTCATTTCAAATCATGATCAAAGACACAAGAACATAAGCATACTAGGGGTACCTGAATCCTGGGACAATAAAAGACAACTGAAAGAAACCTTAGTACAAATAATGGCAACATGTACTGTATGGAAAAGGACACAGTTAATGCTAAGGCAGAAGTGGAAAGAATCCATAAAACTTATAGAGCAAATAGGAATAATCAGGGTCCACCTAGGCCCATTGTGGCAAAATTCTTCAAGTCAGAAGAAATAGAAAGATTAATGAATTAGGTATACAAAAAGAAGAAGATTTCCTTGACGGGAGCTGCCATTTCTGTTTTTAATGACCTGCCACCAGATCTGTTCAAGACAGAAAGTTTGATACTTTAAGGAGTAAACTGTGGATGAACTCTGTTCAACTTACCATTAGAAACAGGAGGTTCTGAGGGACTGGAGAAGGGCAGACGTGGTCCCACTTCACAAAAGTGAGAACAGGGAGGAGGCAAGAAATTACAGACTTGTCAGCCTGACTTTGGTAGTGGGCAAAGTAATGGAAAAACTACAGAAAGAAAGGACAGTAGAATACCTTATAACCAGTGGATGATAGGATCCAAGGCAACATGGTTTCACAGAGGGGAGATCTTGGCAGACAAACCTGACCGAGTTCTTTGACTGGGCAACAAGGGTAGTGGATCAGGTAGAGCGACATATGTGACCTACATGGATTTCAGTAAGGCCTCCGACATTGTTCCATACAGAAGACTGGCGAACAAGTTGGCCTGTCTGGGAGTGGGTCAAAAAGGTATAAACTGGGTAAGAAGTTGGTTAAGCTACAGAAGTCTGAGGGTGGTGGTAAATGATGTCCATTCTGGAGAAGGCAAGGTGACCAGTGGGGTGCCTCAGGGCTCAGTACTAGGCCCAGTCCTCTTCAATGTCTTTATTAGCAACATTGCGGAAGGGCTAGAAGGGAAAGTATGCCTATTCGCAGATGACACAAAAATCTGCAACAGAGTAGACACACCAGGAGGGGGGGGGAATGAGGGATGATTTAAAAGTTGGAAGAGTGGTCAACGGTTTGGCAGCTGGGTTTCAAATGAAAAAGTTCAAAATCATGCACTTGGGACACAGAAACCCGGGGCTATGTAACAAGTGGGAGGGAAATACTGGCAACCACCAAACCGAAAAGGGACCTGGGAGTAATAATCTCTGATGACCTGAAGGTAGCCAAGCAGTGGGGAAGACTAGCAGGATCCTTGGGTGCATAGAGAGGGTATCACCAGTAGGAAGAAGGAGGTAGTATTACTCCTGTACAGATCACTGTAAACCCCACCTCAAATACTGAGTCCAGTTCTGGAGGCCTCACCCTGGAGGACATTAATGTGGTGGAGACAATACAAAGAAGGGCTACCAAAATGGTGCGTGCCAGCATCAAAAGCCCTATAAAGAGAGACTCGAGGAACTGAATATACTCTCTGAAGGAGAGGAGGAAAAGCGGGATATGATAGAAACTTTCAAATACTGGACAGGTATTAATAAGGTACAGGAAGGTAGCATTTTCCATAAAAAAGCTCGAGGACAAGAAGTCATGCTATGAAGTTTGGTGGGGGCTCAAAGGAAATGTGAGAATACTTCTTCATGGAGAGGAGGTGGATGACTGGATTAGCCTTCCAGTGGACGTGGTGGGTGCCAAAACGGTGACAGGATTCAAGCATGCATGGGACAGTTACAAGGGGACCTTGGTAGTAAGGCAAGGGGAGGAGACGACTGGAGTTCGAGTAGGGTCTGCAGTGGCACAGTAGGCAGGGAAAACTGGGCACACTAGGTGGGCCAAGAGCTCCTTATCTGCCAACAACTTCAATGTTTTTATGTTTCTGTGAACAATTATGAAGCATCAATGGTCTTTCCAGTTAAACTGAAGGTTATAATAGATGGCATCAGATACACATACAAATCTCCAGAAGAAGCAGAGAAAGATCTATGAACTAGGCTTCCGAACTTACATTAGTGAAGTGAATTACTAAGAATATTTTGGGAGCTATACTACTTGATCAGGTTTAGATATGTTGAAAGAGTAAGAGCATAAGAAACTGAAAGGGGAGGGGTAAACAAATGGAGAACTGAAATGTATCTGACTGGTTGCCCAGGTGGGCTGATATAAGGTTATTTGGTTTGATCATATTTTTCATCCCAAATTTGGAAGTTTATTTGATAATAGTTTGAGGGTAAAGGCATGCATTTAACAGGGTTGAGGTTTATTTTGAAAAACCTTAAAATTATTTTTATCATTTCTAATAAAGGTTCAGGATGGGTCTGAAAGGACAGGAATAAAAATAGGGAAAGATGATGAGACTCTGGAAAATAAGGTGTGCTTCCCTCAACATTAACAGTATCCACTCTCCTACTAAAAGATATAGATTAATGAATTCTTAATAAAGGTAAAGCTGGTTCTACTATGTTTGCAGGGAGCTCTACCAGAACTGGATCTCTCATATACTAAGCTTGGAAGGAACTAGTAAGAGTGCAGGAGTGGCAGTTATTTTCAGGAAAACAGACACATGTATAATAATTGATACAAATGAAGATATAAATGGCAGAATATTATTAGTTAAAGAGCCCCTGACACTGCTGTGACAGCTCTGAGAAAATGTAATGTTTAGCACAAGTCAGCTTATATTTTAACACTGCTTCTGTATTTCTCATTCTTCTTGATTACTAAGGACATCTGAATGTAAACAGGATCGCTGCCCTATCTGTTCTGGCTGCTTGTCTGCACCTGACATCACAGTTCTATTTATGGCATCACAATCTGTTGCTGTGGGGATAATTATGATGCCATAAATGAGGGATTATTTATTGTATTTATTTATTTAAAAGTTGATAACTGGGAAAAGCACCATGACCAGAAGCTCGTTTCTAGGTGCAACCAGGATTATGATGTCATATGTAGGATAGCAGAAAGATCAGACAAAGTCAAAGGGACAGTAAGCCTCTTTTGTACAGCTGTTCTCAGTAATAAAGGAAAAAGGTTAATTATAGAAAATACTTGAAATATAAACTGAACTGTCTAAATCTCACATTTTTTCTAAGTGTTTCTAACGGTGTCAGGCGCTCTTTAAATTTAAAATTCAGAATACAGAATTAACAATAGATTCAATTTATGTGTACTTTTTGGGATATGTGGATTTTCTGGCAGAAATAACTACTAGATTGATTAAAGAGCTAGTATATTGCCTAAAAAGAACAGTTATGAAGATCTTACCATAACAGTAGATCTTTGAGAGAATCTCTTGCGCAAGTCATACCATACTAATTATAGCTACCAGGCACCAGGGCGACATGGACACATTTTGTTGGCAGTCTAACTGGGGCCACCCACGGCAACATCATCACGCTGCTGTCCCTCCCATACAGCCATGGACGGCCCCACGCCCTCCTCGGTTCACCGCTGGCAACCATCCACCAAGGACTCGCTCCTGAGGGAACAGAGGGAGAGCCAAAGAGACCCACAAAAAGGAGCATGTAGGAGAGAAGGTACACCACTCTGGAAAGGAGAGAACATGAACACAAAGAAAGGGGAAGGAGGGAAGGACAGCATGACCTGCTACAAGAAATTCTCTGGAAGATCTACTATTGCGGTAAGTTCTTACATAACTGTTCTGTCTTCTTGAGGATATCTCTTGCAGCAGGTAACACCTTAGGAACAAGTCCCAAGCAGTATGGAAGAGGAGACCAGATTGGGTGGTTGGAAAACAGGGACCCAATAAAGGAGGCCCTGTAAAGCAGCTAGGCCAAAATTTGTCCACCTTCTAGCGGCGATGTCCAAACTGTAGTGCCTAGTGAAAGTATGGACAATATTCCAGGCAGCAGCAGCACAGATCTCAGCTGTGGAAACACCCCTGAAACAGGCAACAGAATTGGTCATGCCTCTGTTGGAGTAGCCCTTGACAGACCCAGAAGTTCCTTACCATACTTCCTGTAACAGAAAATAATACAGTTTGCCAACCATTTGACAGACTCTGGAAACCGGTATGCCCGCTTTCCCAGGGACAAACAAAACAAACTGCAAGGACTTCCTGCAGTCCCTTGTGCGGTGAACATAATATCTAAGAATTCTGTGTACATCCAAAGTATGGAGCAATGCTTCCCCTGGACTGGCATGCTCTGTGTAATAGACAGGCAAGTGGATGGCTTGATTCAGGGTAAACTCAGAAATCACGAACCAAGAACTTAGGGTTAGTACACAAAGACACCCTGTCTTTGTGAAAAAACAAATAAGGCTGCTCACACATGAGTGCCTGCAGTTTGGAAATCCTCTGAGCTGAAGTAATAGCTGTGACGGAATGACTGTCTACTAATTATGTGTATATAATTTTATATATATATATATATATATGTTTCTTTTAAGGTCTGCTTATGAGACATAGCAGGGTCAGCACGCCCATGGGAAAGACTAGCTTTTAAAGGGGCCTGACCTTTTGACCCCAAAGCAGTTGCTTTCTGGAGCTAAATAGCTAGAGTTTCCCTTTCTGTGTCAACACTTATTTGCTAAACTTCCTGAAACTGTTATAAAAAACATGTTATAACAAGCCACTGCTTTGAATCTAGGAAACTGGTTGTAAAATATTGCATTTTACGACATCAGGAAGGAAGCCAGTCGAAAATATTTTGGTTATACTTGGTCATGTTACAAATTAATTACAGGGCTAAAAGGTGACCTCATGTGCTGTGACATCACAAGAGGTTGGGACTTTAACTTTGAATATTGCCAAGATGGCTCAAAGGACTGAAGCTCACTCTTGTTCCAAACTTTGAAAAAACAGACACACTTGTGTTCTGGACTTAAGAGGCACTTCTGTCAAGAATAGGTAACACACAACTGAAAACTGAGCTACAACTAGTAATTCAGCTACAGGTGTTTTGTTTTGTAATTTCCATTTCTTTCTGATTGTAGCATTGATGGATATATTTTCTGTGTTTTGTATTTATTTACTGTTTTAAATTTAGTAAACTTTTGGTTTCCTTAATCCTGCCTGAGACATTTTCTCATTTGAGTGTGAATGCTGGAACAGTATTGATAATTCGGACATAACTGTTAAAAGTGCTTATTGTGTCACCATATGCAGCCACGCTAATAAGGATCTGTGTAAAGATCCAGGAAGGTAAGGAAATACCTAGGTCTCCATTGAGTCAAAAGGGGATTTGTGAATCAGGTTGGTTGTGTGCCCGCTGGGTTAAGTACTGTACTGCTTTCCCAAAGAGGGTGTGATATTTGGACCTGTTACCTGGGCGTACTAGCTATAAAAGGGTTCATATCTGACCCCAAGACTTGAGACTGGTAGTTGCTGGACCAAAAGCAAACGGAGGATGTCTCTGTTTGTCCCCTGTCCAAATATTGCACTTTGAAGTTGGGCACTATGGGTGCAGAGGGTCTGACCCCAGGAGTGCATTTGTGACAACAGCAACCAAAAATAACACTTTCCACTACAGAAAGGGGACTTTTAAGGAAAGGAGAATCCTTACTACTCTGGAACCATCTACCAGAGTATAGCATTTGTTTTATTTAAAGCAAGTAGTGTCATTTCAGTTTAGGTGGTAGGCTTAGGGCAAAGAAGTTAGAGAGTGTGGGTAAAGTGATTAATCATAGGAGTTAGTTTTTTGGTTTTTAGAGAGGATCTGTTTGAGTTTGCTGCTGAGGAAAGCTAATTTCACATACCTGCTGCCGTCTGCTTTAGATGGCATTTTCAGTTGACAGCTGCTATTGAAGGAGTGGTTCAGTGGTGCAGAGTCCGTTGGAGACAAACTGGAGTGAAATTCATGCTGCCGGAGTTGGATTTTGTGCTGCCAGAGTTTACAGAAGCAGCTGGTATAGTGGCTGAGCTAGCTGTCTTGTGGCTGCGAGTGAAGTCGGTGAACAGTGGAATCTGCAGTTGAAGGTCCTGGGGATCAATGGCTGTGATCTGTGGCTGAGTGACAGTGGGCAGGGTGTCTATAAATCCAGATGCTGCTTGGTTGGAGAAAAGAATCTGTGAACTGTTCCTAGTTAGTCTTAACAACAACGGTTTTCAGCTGGATAGTGTACGTATCCCCAGTCAGCCGGTGAGAGATCGGCGTTTGTAAAATCGACGTCTTGAAGGAATTTGGTGGTGAAAGCACCTTTTCTGCTGTTGATTCAGTATAAACCACTCTTCAAATTTCTATTCTAGATATGGTGAGAGCATTGCTAGCTAGCCTATCTCTTTGAACTGGACTGTGCCCTGCTTGTAGAGTTTAACTACTACACTATACAGAAACTATTTGTTGAACTTGTTCCTCAGCAACATACTTACACTTGGATTCTCTTGTTTTTAATTTTGCTGTTTAGGAGGGTCTGGGGGGGTTCTGTGAGTAGTATATGTGGTGTGTAATTGTGTAGTTAAGTTATTGTATTAGTATTAATTGTGTGGTGGTTATTTGAGCGAGTTAGGGTGTTGTATGGTTGGAGGGTGGGTTTACTTAATATATTTATATTGTACATTTCATGTTTTAGCTGTAGTAGGGCTTTTAATTAAGTAGGTAGTTGCTGCATGATGTGTTGGAATCACAGACCCTCTGCATTGCCTACACAGCGTCCTACTAACTTTTGCCCCTTACCAGCCTCCTCTTCCAGCTTACAATGGTGAGGGCATGATCAGGAGGTGGGTATCATAGGGCGAGTTGGTTGGTGGCAGGATGCAGGGCACAGTGGAGGCGAGCGGTAATGGGGTGGTTAGGAGCAAGAGATGCCCTGGAGTTAATAATAATAATTTTATTTATAAGGTGCCTTTCCAATTCCAAGGCACCTACAAATTTAAGAACAATTAATATGAACCAATAGCTAAACAATACAATTGAAAATCATAAACAATCAGAAAAATACTTAAATTATCCAAAAGCTTTTGCCACAGAAAGGTTTTAAGCCCTTCTCAAATTTCTCCACAGATGTGCACTCCCGTAACCGATGGGTGAGAATTCCAAAGGGTGGGGCTGTAAAAGCTCTTGAAACAGCTAATTTCAAATTCACCCTTGAAATCTCTAACAACCCCTCATCGGCCGCGGAGTGATCGACTAGAGCGAGACAGGAGAGAGGCCCCATGTCTATCGTGCCCATTCCAGGGTTCTCACCAGACTGAGTGGGCAGGTAGCTGGTGGCCTGAAGTCTCCACCAGTCCCCTTCAGGCCATGCTGTGCAATGCCAGATCAATGAGGAACAAGACCACAATTATGGTGGTCTTGATTTCATCTATCAGTCTGGCTTGGATTATGGAGACCTGGCTGGGAGGCGATGATGGGCCAATTCTGGAGGTGTCTGTCCCCACCAGGTACTCTGTAGTGCACTGCCCAAGGAGGGAATGCAGGGGTGGGAGGGCATCTGTTTTAGATCCAGCTTGAACTTTGCCATGCATCCAGTGGGTTCTGCCTCATTCTTTGAATGTGTGGCAGTGCATGGGGGTCCAGGTGCAGGTTGCAGTATTCTCCTTGTTCACCGCCCTTTGGGGGGGGGGATTTCCTGCAGCAGGTCACAGATTTCATTGTTAACAGGGTGCTGGAGTCCCCCAGATGGTTAATTCTGGGGGGCTTCAATGCCTGGGTCAACAACAAATCCTCACATCTTGAACACGACCTCCTCCAGCTGATGACATCACTGGACCTAGCACAAGCAGCTGTTTCTGCAACCCATCACCATGGCCACACCTTGGACTTGGTATTCTCACTGAGGCTTGAGGTCACAAACCTCAGGACTGATCAGGTCACTTGGTCCGATCATTGCATAGTAGAGTTCTCGTTTGGGGACCCTTCTGATAGTCCCTCCTCTGCTGAAATGGTCAGCTATCACCCTTTGAGGGGACTGTCCCCAGAGGGACTTCTGGTGATAGTAGATCTGTCTGGTGTGAGTACTGCATATGCGACTGGTGCGGGCAAGGCGGTGGCTGTCTATAATAAGGCTGTCTCCAAAGCGCTCGATATCATCGTACTGGTCTGTATATGACCCAGATCTTCTCACTTGAGACCCCCATGGTTTGATGGGGCTCTCAAGAAGATAAAGATCACAGGTCGGAACTTGGAGCGTTGCTGGCGGAGGACCCGATCCAATTAGGACAAACTGGCCTTGAGAGCTCACTATCGTGAGTACCAAGGGGTAATCAACAGTAAGAAGGCTGAGTGCCTATCCAGGGAGATTGCCACAGGGAGGAACAGACCAGTTCAGCTTTCTCTGACTGTGGACAGACTACTTTACCTGGTCTGTCTGCAGCCGAAAAAAGCATTTTCAATTGCACTGTGTCATGAGCTTGCTCAGTTCTTCTATGACAGGGTGTCCTCCATCCAGTCTGGGATCTCCCCAGGGGGGCAAGGTTAACCCCGCGGTGGTCAACCTGGTAGGAACATGGGCACTCACTCCTACTGTATGCGAGGAGTTTAGGCCACTGGTGGTGGCTGAGGTTGTTGGGTGATCTCAAAGCTACGGCCCACCATTTGTGAACTGGACCCAGCTCTGATCAGTCTCCTAGTGGGATGCGTTGAGACTGCTGGTCCGGTGTTTGCCAGGATAATCTGGTGCTCACTTTCAGGGGAATCTTTCCTGATGCCTTGAAGGAGGCATTGGTGAGGCCCGCCTGAAGAAACCATTACTCGACCCTGATGTCCTGGTGAATTATCGACCCATCTTCAACCTCCTAGTTCTAGGGAAGGTTGTTGAGAAAATAGTAGTGGCACAGCTCGAGTGCACCTCATGGCCTTTGACATTTATGAGCCATTCCAGTCCAGTTTCAGGGCTAGGCATAGCACCAAAGCGGCGTTGATCAGGATGCAAAATTACCTTCTCAGAGCAAGATATAGAGGAGACTGGTCAATTCGAGGTCTCCTTGATTTCTCTTCAGCATTTTACACTGTGGACCACACTGTGCCTTTGGATCACCTTAGAGAGTATTGCGGACTCGACAGTACCGTCATCAACTGATCTGAGTCCTATCTCTCGGGCAGGAAGCAACAAGTGGTGATGGGTAATTTCTTCTTCTCTCTGAAGCTCCTTCCATGTGGAGTTCCTCAAGGGTAGATCCTGTCACCGATGTTGTTTGTGGTGTACATGCTGCCCCTGGGAGAGCTCTTTAGACGTTACAGTCTGGGTTTTCACTACTATGCAGATGACACCCAGCAGTGTATGCCCTTTCCCCCGGAACAGATAACACCATGGAAGTGCTAAATAACTGCCTGGCCAAGATCCAGGACTGAATGTCCTGGTAATTGAGCCTGGTCATAGGCATGATAGGAGTGCCTCTGGAGTGACAACAGGACTAGTCTTGGCCTTGTTGATGGCTTCATCTAGGGTGAGAAATCTGGGCATCTTCCTGGATGACAGGCTGATGCTTGATGCTCAGGTGTCATCTACTGTCCAAAGTGTTTTTTTACCAGTTAAGGAATGTCACCCAGATTAAACCCCCTAGTTCCGCTCGAGGACCTGCCATCACTAGTGCATGCCTTTGTTACATCCAGGTTAGACTACTGTAATGCTCTGTACTTTGGGTCAGTGGTGAGAACTCGCCAGCTGCAGCCGTGCAGAACGCAGCAGCTAGGTTATAGTTTCATAGTAGGATTACAAGTTCAGTGAGCACTAGGCCCTTTAATGAACTTGCCACCAATTATTGGTGGAATATAAATTTCATATCTCCATATAACTGTCTAGATTTAATTTAAATGCTTTCATGTCTGACTTTCTATAACATAACTTGGCAGCTTGTTCCATTGTGTTATTACCCTCTGGGTATAATATTTACTTATTTTAATATTATTGTATGGTTCTCCCATTAATTTCTGATTATGAGATCTTGTAACAGATATTCCTGGACTGCTTCTAAAGCCAAGCATTTCTTTCATGTATGGCTCTTGTAAGGTTTTACATACCATGCAGAGGTCACCCCTCTCCTGTCTATACCTAGTAGAGTAGATCTTTAAATTTTGTAACCTGTTACCATAGCTCATTTTTTCAGTCCGTCTTATTACCCTTGTCATTTTCCTCTGTATTTTTTCATATAAAACTTGTGTCCTGTTAGGTTACTGAAGGGCCTGCCTAGGTCATGTCAAGTGACACCGGTTCTGCGAGATCTGCACTGGCTGCCTGTCAGGTGGAGGATCATCTTCAAGGTTGGCTTGCTCATCTATAAGACCCTACACGGCTCGGGCCCTGGCTACCTAACTGATCTCCTTACACCTGCCATTCTGGTTCGCTCCTCTGCTCCTCCACCAGGGGTCTCCTTGTGGTTCTGAGGCCAGGCTGAAAACCTTAGGTGATTGAGCATTCAAGGTGGCCAACCCAGCCCTCTGGAACTCGCTTCCCAGCTCTATAAGAGAGGTCTCATCGGTGGAGGCATTCAAGAAGGGTCTGAATACTTCTCTTTTCCAACAGGCATTCCCGGATTAATTTCAGCTATTTGTAAGTATTAATTGTTATTTATTGTTTACTTATGTTTAAATTTAACCTTTAATTGTAAAACCCTTTATAGCTTTGATTTACATGTTGTTGTTACCCTGCCTGTTTTGACTTCTGTAAGGTGCTCAGAGTCCCTGGGATTGGGAGCCATATAAATAAAGTTTACCTTGCCTTGCAAGTCAAGTCCCACACCAGGAAAGGGTTATAGATGGGAAGCTTTAATGCAGGATGTCGCTTGGAAAGGTACAGGCCACTTCCAACTGGGCCACTGTACGACTCTCAATGGGCACATGGAAGGCTGATATGGGGACAAGTGCACCTTCAGTGAAGAGTATTTTAGTCCAGCGTCGGACAAGGGCAGCAAGTACTCTAGAATCTTGTTCACCAGGCAGGTGATAGGGTCCAAGTGATGGGAAGCCACCCACAAAGCAACGCACTTCCACTTCATGGAATAAGTCACCCTGGTGGAAGGCTTCCTGGTGGCCACCAGGACATCGGCCACTTCAGGTGAGACACCAAACCTGGCGATGGCTACGTTCCTTAGGAGCCATGCATGCAAGTGAAGAGACTGGAAGGTTGGATGAAGAAGGGTCCCTGTTCCTGTGACAGTAAGCCCAGGCAGAGGGGGAAGAGGCATCGGAGGCTCCACTGCTGATACTCCCATTATAACAAAAATAATCATACCTTTTCACAGTTATAATATATATTTCTATCAAAATCATTAGCAGCAAAATACCAAGAATCAAAAATAAACACAATAATACTATCAGATCATTTCTTAATTCAGATTGATATTGATATAACACAACACTTTACAACTTAAAAAAAGTAAACTTTCTGGGCATGACACTTGATTTGGCATCCTGGGATTGGCAATATTCCTTCTTAGATAAATCACTTTCTGAAATTTGGCAAATTCTGATTAGCCAGTTAACCTTAGTTTCTAGCAAACATATCCCAATTATTAAAAAATTGATAAGACCAAATTGAAAAGGCCTTGGATGAATGAAACTGTAAAAAACATATCAAATACAAAACAGAGCCTACAAAAAAGCCAAGTTATGCGGAACCAAGCAAAGCTGGGAAACCTTAAATTCCAGTTGAAAGTGACTAAATACAGTATTAGAAAGGCTAAAAGGGATTTCAAGGTACGACTGGCTGGTAATGTGGGGATAACTATAAATACTGTATATTATCAATAAAAGAGGTGTATTCCCACCATAGGCCCACTAAAAGATATTTCAGGAGATCTAGTATCAGACAAGACACATATGGCTACTATGTGCAATAAGCAATTTTCATCATTTTTTAATACCAAAACTGAAACTAGAAAGAAACATAATGATCATATCCTGAGTGGGTATTTTACAATAGATGCTAGCACTATACAAAAACTGCTTCAAAATTTGGATCCTTACAAGTCAGCAGGGCCAGATGGTTTATACCCCCGCATCCTCAAAGAATTAGCTATCCCTCTTTCTGGTCCTGTTGCTGACCTGTTCAATAAATCCATACAAGAAGGCCAGGTTATCGATGTCTGGAGACAAGTGACTGTGGTTCCAATCTACAAGAAGGGTTCTAGGCAGGAGGTGTCAAATTATAGACCCATCAGCTTGACATCTATATTGGGCAAAATGCTAGAAGCAATTATAAAGGAACACCTATGTAAGATAATTGAACCTGATCCCACCCAGCATGGTTTTGTTAAGGCCAGATCATGCCAGACAAACCTGTTGAGCTTCTATAATGGCGTGAAAGGGCATTGGACAGGGGCGAGGCAGTAGATGTCATTTTTCTGGATTTTTCCAAGGCCTTTGATAAGGTCCATCATGGTCAGCTTATAGAGAACATCATTAATCTTGGTATAGGGGGAATATATCGCGATGGGTGGAATCATGGCTCAAGGGCCGCACCCAGAGAGTGTGTATAAAGGGCTTCTTTTCAGATTGGGACATTGCGACTAGTGGCGTCCCACAGGGTTCGGTTTTGGGTCCGTGTCTGTTCAATTTATATACTGCATCATTAAAAACCACGACTAAGGTTTGTTAACAAAATTTGCTGACAACACACGCTTAGGCTACCCCATCATAAATACTGGTGATATAAACACCTCCAGTATGCCCTAAATGAGTTACAGAAGTGGGCCACCCAGAAGAAGTTGTCCTTTAATACAGATAAATGTGTTTTAATGCACCTTGGAAGAAAAAACATTTAAGCTAAATACATTTTTGGTGGAAAAACCCTAAAATCAGTTGAAGATGAGCGTGACCTCGGTATCAGAATACCCAATTATCTCAGTTCTAAACTCCATTGCCATGCTGTTATTAAGAAGGCAGCTGGTGTACTTTACTGTATAAACAAACATATTAGCAGTAAAAGTAGAGATGTTTTGCTCCCATTGTATTCATCACTGGTAGAGCCCTGGAGTATTGTGCCCAATTTTGGGCCCCAGGGATAAAGGCTCTATAAAATCATTGGAACAAATTCAACAGAGAGCCACTAAAAAATTCATGAAGTCAGTAACTTGGATTATTAATGCTAGACTTGAAAAACTAGGGCTGCATACATTGGAGTATCGCAGAATGAGGGGTGACTTATGTATAGTATTTAAAGCTTTACACAACGATCACCTGTGGGAGTTATTAGGTCTTGAATTGAAGGATAAAATTTATATAACCAGGGCACATCCACTACAATTAAAAGTTCGAACAGTGCAAAACAAAAAAAAGTAGCTGGTTCACAATAAGAGTCTGTAAAATCTGGAATAGTCTACCTATGGAAATAGTATCATGTGAAAATATTGATACATTTAAAAAATACTTGGATACCTATTTGCAACAAAAATGCATAGTGGGATATAACTAATACTTGCGAGCATTATGGACCATGGTCTACTAGCTCTGTATAACCTATGATACCTATGATATAAAAGAGCTATATAGAATTTTTCAAAGAGCATGGAGGTCCAATAATGGACTGTTAAAAACTCAGAGGCCAATATTCAAAAGTCTGTGTGGGTGTTAATGGGTCTCTGCCTGAGCAAACCGTGGTTTGCGCCAAATCCCCCATATTCAAAAGAGGCTGTTGCATGAGTAAAAATGGTTAGCGTCCGCGCAAAACATAATGTATGTGGGTGGGCAAGGGGGGAGTGTGGCCATCAGTAGTTGCGCTACCCCATATTCACTGGCTTTGCACTGCACAAAAGGTCTTAGTACGGTCCTTTTGCGCAGCACAAATACCACCTAACAAAACCCCAATTTAATCTGGGCAACCCTAGCTACTGCTAGAGGTAATACAGCCACCTAGCTGTTTGGCCTCTGGGGAAGCATACCCGCCTCTGTGTTCCCTGGCACTGCCCCCTCCAATAGCCAGCATCTACTGCACAACACACTCCCTGGTGGTAGCAGTCTTGCCCCCTCTGATGGCCAGCCTATATGGCAATTTACATGGATCCCTGGTGCTAGTGGTTCCCCTTCCTGATCACCACCTTGTCGGTGGTTACATAGATCCCTGATGCTAGTGATCCCCACCTCTGATCACCAGCCTGTACCATAGTTAAATATATCCCTGGTGCTAGTGGGCCTGCCTTCCAGTCACATACATCTCTGGTGCTAGTGGTACCCCCTCTGATTGCCAGCCCGTACTGTAGTTTAAATACATCCCTAGTAATATTGGCCTCCTCTCTGATTGCCCGCCAATGCCATAGTTTAAATACATTCCTGGTGATAGTGGTCCCCTGCCTTCTGATCACCAGCCTGTACCGTAGTTTAAATGCATTCCTGGTGCTAGTGGTCCCCCCTCCAATCACCAGCCCGTGTCGTAGTTTACATATATCCATGATGGTAGTGGTCCCCCCTTCCAACCGATCACCAGCCTGTGCTTGTGCTCTCCCCTCCCTCCTTCCAATCACCAGCCTGTAGTACAATGGAACACCCTTCCCGGGGTCCAGTGGTCCCACCACCCCACTGCAACACTGAACACCCCCCGTCACTTTACCATCCCTCTTGGTATCGCAGGTGCATATAAAGACTAGCACAGCCCTCTTCATACCTCCTAGGCCAGCCGCCATATAACCAGGCAGGGAGTGCACCTCTTATTTATAGGACAGGTTGTGCTCCTTGCCTAGACATATGGCAGCCGGGCCAAGGAGGTGTGAGGAGGGCTGTGCCAGTCGCCGTATGCACCCGCAGCACCGAGTGAATGGTAAGCAGTGACCGGGGATGTAAGAAAGGCAGTGGGAGGGAGACCACTGACTCCAGGGAGGGTGTTCTGTTGTACTATGGGCTGGTGATTGGAGGGAAGGAAGAGGGACCACTAGCAGGGGCTGGCGACTGGGGAGTGGGGGGAGACCACTACCACTAGGGATATATATAAACTACGGTATGGGCTGGTGATCAGGGGGGGCCCACCAGCACCAGGGACATATGTAAACTACAGTACGGCCTGGCGATCGGAGAGGGGACCACTAGCACCAAGGATCTATGTAAACTACCATACAGGATGTAATTGTGGGAGGGGATCACTAGCACCAGGGATCTATGTAAACTACCGTATGGGCTGGCGATCAGTGGGGGGACCACTAGCACCAGGAATCTATGTAAACTATAGTATGGGCTGGTGTTTGGAGGGGATTGGGGCCACTGGCACCAGGGATTTAATTAAACTACCAAACAGGCTGGCAATCAGAGGGGGAGACCACTAGGACTAGGGACCTATGTAAACTACCATACAGGCTGGCGATCAGGGGAGGGAGACCACTAGCACCAGGGATCTATGTAAACTACCATATGGCCTGGTGATGGGGGAAGGGGACTAGCATCAAGGATCTATGTAAACTACCATATGGACTGGTGATCGGGGGGGATGACTAGCATCAGGGATCTATGTAAACTACCGTATGGGCCGGCAATCAGAGTGGGGGACCACTAGCACCAGGGATCTATGTAAACTACCTCACAGGCTGGTGATCAGTGGCCGGGGACCACTAGCACCAGGGATTTAATTCAACTACCGTATGTGCTGGTGATTGGGGAGGGGCCACAAATACCGGGATCTATATAACTACCATATGGGTTGGTGATCGGGGGCACAAGCACCAGGGATCTATGTAAAATACCATATGGGCTGGTGATTGGGGGAGGGGAGACCACTAGCACCAGGGATATTTACACAGATGTAGGACAGGGCAACTGGGGTGGTGGCATCATGGTAACCTGCCTCACTACCCATGCAAATGAGCCCATAAGAGGCATGCAAATGGCCGCTTAGCATCTTGCATGCCCAATGGGCTAATTTGTGTGTATCCCTTTGAATACTGAAAATAGTGCTCCAGCACTATACATTTTGGAGCCGTACTTCAGGAACCATGCCGGGCAGCGCTAAGTGGCTTAGCACTGTACCTCCATGGCTTTATATGCAGTCGAATAGTGCCAGTGCAATATTCGACTAAATACAGCATCTTCGGGCTCCCCCAGCAACCGCAAGATGCAAAGCAAATTTTTGTGCTCCACTCTGCATGATTTTGAATATTGGGCCTCAGGACTTAAAGGACAAAATAAAGAGGGACTATATGAAGTCTGGTTTTATAATTATGATGGGAGCGCACTGGTAATAGAATTATGGGAAGCATTTAAAGCCTTATGGGAAGCATTTAAAGCTGTATTGAGAGGCATAATTATATCTTACCTAGCACATTTAAATAAGTTAAAGGGGAAAGAAGAACAAAATATAAATAAAAGATTGTTAGGGTTAGATTACTTAATAACAATAGATTACAAGAGATATCAAGCTAAATGGCATCAATTTAGGGCAAAGAAAACTTAAATCAATAACAGAAAGACAGCAAGTAATATCAAAAAGCTGAAAGGTACTAGATATCTTCAAGGCTATAACTCAGGAAAAATCTTAGCAACATTACTTAAACAGAAAGAACAAAATATAATAACAAAACTGTAAGATGAAACAGGAAATAGAATATATACTGACAAAGGAATGAGCAAGATAATACTACAGCTCTATAAGGGAATTTATAATAGGGATATACAGGTGAATTTTGTCAGATCTATCAATCTATTTAGACAACATAAACTTATCAAAAATTAATTGTAAATGCACTGGGTTTACTTATAATGAAAATAAAAATGTTATAAATAAAATGCCAAAAAGGAAAAGCACAGGATTAGATGGGTTTACATCCAAATTCTATATAGCATTTGCTGAACAGTTGCTGCCACGGATTGAACACATGTTGTATTAGCTGGGGATGGCCTTGAGCAATTACCTAAACCCATTGAAGTAGCCAAAATAACATTGATCCTGAAGGAAGATAAGAATCCAGCTAAGGTTGACGGTTATAGGTTGATTGGATTGCTGAACACTGATTACAAAATATTTGCAAAGCTGACTGCAAATAGAATAAAGGATACTTTGTCGAGGCCATCCATCCAGACCAGTTTGGCTTTATCCTGGGCAGAACAATTGTGCAAGCTACAAGAAGAGTGCAAGCACTAATATATTATTATGCTAAATCACAGAATGGTCCATACCATGCTATTGCCTATAGATGCAAGTATGGCATTTGAAGTATTAGATAGAATGTTTATGATTAAATGCTTGGCAATTTGGGGTTTACTGGAACTGCTATATTGATTTTATTGGAAAATTATATACCAATACTACAATGAGATTTGTGATCAGTGCATATCTTACAGAACTGTTTAAGATGATGAATGAGGTACCTTTGTCACTGGTAGTGTTTGTGTTATGTTTAGAACCCTTCCTAAACTATTTATGTAAAGTCAGCAAATTGAAGAAATAACAGTGGATGATAACCAGTATAAAGTTAACACCTTTATGGATGATGTGCTGTTATTAGTTAGAAATATAAATTATTCTTTACTTATATTTCTTAAGAAGGTTAAAATATGCAAATGTATCTGACTATAGTTTAAATAGACAAAATTAATTATTATGCAAATATCAGATAAGGAGTACCAGATAAACCCAGGAATTTTCAAAGAATTTAAAGTTAGTAAAAATACAGTATTAAATATTTAAGTATTTCAATTACTTAATCAACAAACAGAAACTATCAGAATAAATTTTGAGTAGGTCAGAAACAAAATTAATTTACTGTTAGATAACTGGCATAAACACTCCCTTTCACTGCAAGGTATAAAATAGGCGGTTCACATCGCAATTTGCTAATCAAAAACTCAATACTAATCAATTCCAGTTTTGATTTGGCGGTAGGTGCTAATCAATTTCTCAGGACCTCAAGGCTTAGAAATGTGCGAATGGCACTATTTTTCACTATTTTTAGCCATTTTCCCCATATTCTGGACCCCTACTGCTAATCAGCTTTGACCAGTTGCTAATCATTTTTCATTCTGATTAGCAAAGGCCGCTAATCAAGTCTCCAACACTAATTTATACTTTCCACTGTGGGGTCACATTGAAACTATAAAAATGATGGCTGTGCCACATTTTATTTTTTACATTATACACGGTAATTGGATCTCCTTCGATTTCCTGGTTTTCAGATATTAAGAAAATATTCACAAAATATTTATAGATGGGAGGGAAGTCGCACATAGCCTGGCAACAACTAACTGTTCCTAGACAAATGAGAGGATACAATTGTCTGGATCTCGCAATGTATAATTTCAGCCACCAATGTAGAATAGCTTGGGACTGAGCATTTGACTCAAGACAGGAACATTGCTTGGAACAAAGGGTCATTAGCACTGAGGGTAAAATAAATATTAATAATATATAATATTAGATCTGCAAGGGAAAACAAAATCTATACCAACATTGTTTACTACTATTTTTCCATGGCATACCGTCAAATGGGCGACTGAAAATGAGCAACTCTATTTGCATATCCGACGATAGAGTGACTGGGGGTATATGGCGATGGTAGGGATAGCGAGTGTTAGAGGGATGTAATAGTGACAGCAAACACTAGGAAAGCTGTACTTTTGCTGGTGAAGTACAGCAATTGCCTAGCTGTCCGCCTGGCGTGGCGGGTAGGTCATGGACTGCTGCAGCGATGGTCCTGGGTTTGGGACTGCCAGTAGGTAAATTTTTATTCTGAACGGTGTTGGCTGTTAGGGTTTTTATTTTTCCTCACTGTGTTCCCCGGACTGATGGTGCCCCAGCCGCAGTACTCCCTCCCATGTATTCCCCTGTTCCTCAATGTCCATCCCCCCCCCGAGTTGATTATATTTATTTGGGGGGGATGGGGGCTTGCCCCATGCAAAGGGGGTGCAGTGGTCATAGCCCCCTGCATTAAATATTAATATGAATGTCCATCTGGTTGCCTTATTGGCATTCAATTATGTGGTTCAGGTGACGATTTTTCTTTCGGCGAAATCTACTCGCTATTGTGCAAGTCGCCAAAAAAAAATTTCCCTTATGACATGGAACCTTTTTCCACTGATACAGATGGCAGCAAGAAAACTACTGAACAGTGGTTATTTCCCATAGTTATACTTAATTATAAAATGGGTAGGCTAAACCAGCCAATCAGAGGCCAAGCTCTGTATACTCTTCTGTATCTCACCTGTATTGTTCTCCACTGTCTTGCTGCACAAATATGTTGTATCCCCTCCCTGTGACGAGGTACCTTTGTAAATTAGTCTTTGACTCAAAGGTTTGTAAATCCGATTTATTGAAATAAATTAATAAAATAAAGCTCATCATGCATGGAATATGTTCCATGCATGGGTAAAAAAAAGAACAGCAGTAAAAAGGCTAAAATCATTAAGCCTTAGAACGTTGGCATTTAAAAATGCCGCCATTGTTGTTTCCTCGCTAATGGCTAGTGTCACTCCAAGGCCTCATGCCTTATTACACCCCTGGCCATGCAGTAACATATGTTCCATGCATACCCTGTCATATCTTATTGCTTACATATATGGGGGAGTATTTGGCAAGGAGTGAAGGTATATTTTTATTACTAAGAAATACAGATATTCAAACATGGTCTCAATTATTGGGACATGGAGAATTTTGTTCCTTCAAAAGATTTAGAGAGAAATGCTCAGCTTCTGTTAAAACTACCTTTATAACTTATCTTACTCTGAAATATACATTTAATCTACTAAAAAAAGAAGTGTAATATGGTTTCTAGGGAAACTCCCTGAAGATCATCAGATTGTTTTTTCTTCTTTTTTTTAGTCTTTGGTGACCAGGTAAGGCCCTCTAGGCGCAAATGCTCATTTTCAGGGCAACCTGGGAGCACTTGGGAGGTTAAATGACTTGCTCAGAGTCACACAGTATGCAAGTGGAGGTTGTGTGAATCAAAACCCCGGGCTACTAGATGCAACAAGCTTATTCACAGCTCATTACTCTAACCTCTAGGATACTGTCAGCCCCTTCTGAAATTAGGATCAGAGAAACTACTCAATAGGGTATATAATGCTATGAAAAAGGAAGGGAAAGATCCATGGATTAAAACTTTTGACAAAAAAATGGAATACAGAAGTTAAATTGCAATTAGCTAATGAACAGCTTATGCACTAAAGCAAATAAAGATTATACATTTTCAAAAAATAAGGCCAATCGATAGAGATTACCATCACTCCAGATTTTAGCTAAAATAAACAGCTTAGGGAATACACAATGTTGGCATGTGTGGGGGCCATTGGGGATTTATGTCAAACTGTTTATGGCTTGCCTACTAATACTAAAATGGTGGAACAAACAAGCAGATTACTGTCTGACATCCTGGAAATCCAGACACTATGTGAATTTAAAGAACTAGTGCTTACAGTAACTATACTAAAAATCTGAACCTCAGTAAAGCTCAAGAGAAGACAGGTGCCCTAGGCACAATGGTTACAAAAATGAATAATTCTGGAGAAATGGAAAGCCCAATCCCTAGAAATTTCTGAACACCATAGTGGTGGTTTACGTGCGGGAAGCAATGTCTTTCGGAAAATTATGGAATTATGTTTCTGCACCTGATGATTTTCTTGTGTTACTGTGGAAGGAAACAGAATTCATCCTACCATTACTAGTAAATGTATAAGTTATCAATTACATATGAACTAAAACTTTACTACAATAAATACTTAATAGCTCTACAAGAAAGCTAGAGTAAAGTTAAAGATGAAGAATTAATGATTTCTGAATATAAGAGGAACATTCAGATAGAAGCTAAAGTGATCTAAGTTGATATAAAGAAGGTATGTTAATTTATAAGGTAAAACTGTAAAGATTCCTTTTTTTTGTAATAAGGATTTAAAGGCTACTGATGGATATGTATGCACATGCTACCTGAAGACTGTTAATAATATAATGAAGTTAAATAAAATATTTTTAGAAAAGAGAGGGTGGGATCGTGTTACGGGAAAGGTCAGGGTTGAGGGTGGCAGTTAGGGCCCCCCTGTAATCTATGGAACAAGGGCACAACAATCGAACAGACTCAATAAACCGTAAAGGCCTTTTTCTGCTATTTCGTATATTCATATGTACATAAATGCTAAGGGTATTATACTGTATGAAGTGTCACATAGTGCCCCAGAAAATGACAAGTGCTTTAAGATGCCTGTATGAAACGTGTTACATAAACATTAATGGTACGGTACTGTATGAAGTGTCATGTAGTGCCACACAGCAGAATGAGCACTTTGAGATGCCTGAAGGAAATGTGCTATAAAAACACTAATCGTATGGTAATGTATGATTTGTCGCAAAGTGTCCCAGAAGATGACAAGTGCTTTAAGATGCCTGCATGAAAGGCACTACATAAATGCTAATGGTATGGCACTGTATGAGGTGTCACTTAGGGTTCCAGAGCATGACTAGGGCTTTGAGATGCCTGCATGAAAAGCACTATATAAACACAAATGGTACGTTGCTGTAATATATGTCACATAGTGTCCCAGTATATGATGAATGTTTTTTCTGATGCCTGTACAAGATGTGCTACATAAATGCTAACATTATTGTAATTGATAATATGAAACATGGGGTCCCACTTCCAAGGCATGTTTTATTTTACTTTATTTTACAATTTTTGGCCAGGAAAGACAATCCGAGCCAAGGTTCATCTACAGGTGTATCCTAGGAGTACAGGGAAGTTAAGTGACTTGCTAATGATCACACAGTATGCAACCGGTGGTTGTGGAATTCAAACCCAGTTCTCCAGGTTTGCAACTCAGTGCTCTTAACCACTACACTATACTGAGTATGATGAGTGCACTGAGATTTATGCATGAAAAGCGCTATATAAATGCTAATGATATGGTACTGTATGATGTATCACATGGGCTCCCAGAACATGACGAGCGCTTTGAGATGCTTGCATAAAAGGCGTTATATAAATACTAATGGTATGGCACTGTATGATGTACCACATGGCACTCTACAGCATGATGAGTGCTTTGAGATGCTGGCATGAAAGGCACTATATAAACACTAATGGTTTGGTACTGTACAATGTATCGCATGGCGTCCCAGAGCATGATGAGTGCTTTGAGAAGAGTGCATGAAAGGCGCTATATAAATGCTAATGGTATGGTACTATATGATGCATCACATGGTGTCCAAGAGCACAAGACACCTTTCAGATGCCAGCATGAAATGAGCTATAGTATGATGTGTCCCACGGTGTCCCAGAGCATGACGAGTGCTTTGAAATACTAGTATGAAAGGCGCTATATATAAATGCTAATGGCATGGTACTGTATGATCTTCATAAGGGAGCTAAGCAGTGTCTGACGGTATGATACGTCACATAGGGGCCCAGAGTATGCAGAGTGCTTTGAGATGCCTGCATGAAAGGCACTATATAAATGAAAAATGATATGCTATGGTATGGTAATTGCAGAACTACTGTGCCTAATTACCATTAACGCTAGAAACAATATAATTGTTATTCTTAACATTAGTCTTGGGCTCATTTTTGCAACAAAAAACAATATTCTGAAAACATTTAAGAAAACAAACTCCATACAATGCTTTCAGTGATTAAAACATTATATCATTTTCGAGAAGAAAAATATCAGTCACTTTCACACACAAAAAATAGATGCGTTTGGTGTAGAAAACATCTCTAGAGAACTGTGCAATTAAATTTTAATTCCATATGCTTTTCAAGTTAAAGATAAAATATGATCTTTGGCCCTTGCAGACTAAAATTTGTGCCCCACAATTTATTGCGTGTTCTCAGTAGAAAAGCTTCTTAGAAACATTTGGTACTCAGCACTGTGAACATATGGGATCAAGCCTTCACTGCTGGAAAAGACAAATCAACTACCCTTTCCAATTGGAGGCTACAGTAGGGAATTATTCCAGGAATTTACTAATAGGTAATGTCTGATTTGGTTTCTACTGGGGAGTTAAGCATCCATTTTAATCCTCAAAAAAATTATTTTTTTTGGACTTACATTATTAAACTTGCATTCGTGTATAAAATTTTTCCCATATCCTGTTACAAGCAGCACTGCCTGTATGATGTCAACACCTGTAAAAACTCTTAAAGAAAACCTGGCTACTGAAAAGACCAAAGGGAAAATGTTAATAATTCTAAAACTACAGAGTATAATTACTTTAAAAATTATATTTAAAACATTTCAAGATGCTTAAAGTTACCAACATCTGTGTTCATTCTGAAACGAGTCATCTACAACTGCATAAAGGAAGTGAACTGCATAAAAAATGATATTGCAGCCACTGCTCTGACGAGGCATGCTGCCAGCCTAAAATGGGAACTGATGGTACTGCTGGGGTCACAGTGAGAAAGGCTAGCAATTGAGGGGGACTCTGAAGGGTGGGTTCTAGGCTAGGGACCAGGACACTGTGAGGAGAAGGGACAAACCTAGTATGCTGCCTGTACTATGCGATGTATACCATCCTGCCAATGGATAGGCAGACTCAGTCTGTTAGACGCTTTCAAGAGGTACACTTACTGCCTTGAGTGACAGATGAAGGCATCATGTCACTGCAGGGAAGTGAGAAAGAAACTGAGAAGGATGGAGGAAGAGGAGGCTGGGGTATGGGCATTAGGCGGGGGGTTGAGTGGGACAGGTAGGGTAAAAGGCTGGGTTAAGTGATGAAAAGGTAGTCCTCATGACTCTATAGTTAGGGTAAAAATAGAAAGGGCATAGCTGGTCCAGAATGGCATCTCCAGAAAGGTAGTTTGCCTACCTGGAGTGCAGGTTAAACAAGTGCTACAGGACCAAGCAACACAGCTAGAGCAGGAGAAGACCAACATCATCCATGTTGGTATGAGCACATGGGGACATATCTCAAGAGGGCAAGAAGATGTAATGAACAGAATTAGGGATTGTACTAAGGTGAAAGGTATCCAACGTGATCATTATGAGATTCTTTTAGTCCTATGGACATGTGAGGAGTGGCAGAGGACCATTAGGCAGGCAAATGCTTGGCTAAAGGTCTGGTGAAAGAGGAAGGGCTTTTTGCCTGGCTAACTGGAGAGTCTTCTGGGGCAAGGGATGAATGCACATCCAGGATGGACTACGCCTACAGCAGAAGTGAGTGAGGGTACTGGTCAGGAGAATGGACAGGGCAGTTGGGGGAATTAAATTAATATATCAGGGAGAGAAGGCTGGTGCAAGGATTCAGAAAAGGCAGGAGACAGAAACAGGATCATAGATAGAAGAAGAATAAGGGAGAAGACCCAGAAGGAACTGAGGAAGCAGAGGGGGAAATATTCTCACTTGCATATAAGCCACTATAAGGAGCAACCAGCAAAATTGGAAAGCTTGAGAGTCTGATACACCTTACAGGCTTTAACTTAGTGACATGCACAAAGACCTGAGAGGGAGAGAAAATGACTCACACACCGAAATAGATGCCTACAGGCTATTCTAAAGGGACAGGCCTGACAGAAAGGCAGTGGGGGGAAGGGTTCTCTTCATAAGAGAAATAGTCACTGTGGAAGACAAGGAGGATATCAGAAAAACAGCGCTACAGAGTCCATCTGGGTTGAGTTAGTGGACAACAGTGGCAAAAGATTTATCAGGTGGTGTGCCGCAGATCCCCAAATAGTTCAATGGGGCATAATGCCCAGATAGTTGTAACAAACACCTGGAATAAGTCAAGGTGTCAGAGTGTTTGTCATAATCTGATGTTTCTAGCTGTCACTGTGATTTTACTATATTAAATGTGGACATTAGCGCACCAGCGAGTGTATAATTATTTTATGCTGAATAGAGCTGGGGTTGGCTACCTCTTAATTAATATATTGGGCAATGGTGAGCGTGACCAAGTGGAATGGTCCTGAGATCTACTAGAATATCTCCAGTGATGATACCTAGTCTTGAAAGGGATCCTTTTTTTTTTTTTTTTTTTTAATCATACAGCTTTTTTTCTGATGGTCAGCTCAGACAGGCTTGTCTGTCTTCTCCCCACGTAATCCACCCAGCATTCTACCTCAATTGCGATGGGGACCCTGCGACCCACATGGATTAACCCCCCCCCCCGTGGCAGGGCCAGGTGAGGGAGGACCATCCTCCCCCCAAGGGTCCCGTTCAGGCAAGAGGGAAGGGCAGAGGGCCAGCGGGCAGGACTTCCTGGAACCCGAGCTGACCACTTTTCCTTGTTCTCCTCGAGGTCCCCTAGCCATGGTGACACAGGAAATGCATGTGCGTGGAGATGTACATGCATCCTGCAACCACGCCACCCCCTCCCCTGACCTCAGTCTGTTGCTCATGCATTGGTGCTACCACCAGGCCTCCAGCTGTTGGCAGCCAAGAGCTGAGTCAACCCACCATCCTGATCTGGGAAAAGAGCTGCCAGGTGGCCACTCAATCCATTCCCACCTCCCCTGCCGACCCCCAGCGATCCAAATTTGGGTCACCGGCGTGGTGAGAGGTAAGGTGCTCAGTGCTTCAGCCCTCTGCCTTACTGGGTCAGTTTAGGGGTCCCTGTTTTTCAAAGAGCACCAACTGTGCTCATTTCAGATATCTTTGGGAAGCCCCCCATCGGTAGTTGATCTGCACCAGAGTTCTAAATACGAACATACAAAGAAGCCAGCAGAAGAAGGCCATTTGGTCTATCAAGTCTGCTCGTATTGCAGGGTCCATAACTTGAGCTAATATCCTTGCCCTCCCTCCCCACTCCTCCCTACCCATGATCCTTACCTTCCCCCTATACCTATCCTATCCTATCCTCTCTTAAAGCTGCCCACTGTCTTCAACAAGATGACCTCTTCTGGCAGCGCATTCCAAGTGTCCACCACCCTCTCTGTGAAGAAGTGCTTCCTGACCTCCTTCCTAAACCTCGCACCCTCCAGCTTAAGACTGTGCCTCCTTATGTTATGGCTGCCACTCAGCTTAAAGAGACTCTCCTTATCAACCTTATTTATTCCTTTCAAGTACTTGAACACCCTAATCATGTCCCCCCTTTCTCTCTCCTGTCTTCCAGGGAGTATCTGTTCAGTGCCCTCAACCTCTCCTCGAATGCCTTACACTGCTGACCGGCTAACATCTTTGTAGGCCTCCTCTGGACCTTCTCCAGCAGGTCAATGTCCTTTTGGCGTAGGCACCAGTACTGAACTCCATACTCTAAATATGGCCTTACCAGTGACCTGTACAAAGGCAGCATAACCTCTTCTCTCCTACTATTGATCCCCTAGATATGCATCCCAGCATCTTGTTTGCCTTTGCTGCTGCTTTCTTGCACTGTGTGGAGTGCTTCAGGTCATTAGAGATCATCACTCCCAGGTCCTTCTCCTCCACTGATGCAGATACCGGACTACACCCAGGTAGTACTCTGTCCTGGGATTCTTGGCCCAGTATGCATAACTTTGCATTTCTTGGCATTGAAGCCAATCTGCCAGATCCTGGACCACCTCCCTAGCTTTTCCAGATCTTCCTGTAGGTCCTGTATTGCTTCAGCTGTGTCCACTCTCCCACAGATCTTGGTGTCATCCACGAATAGGCACATTTTGCCTTTAATGTCATTGATGAAGACATTGAACAACACCAGCCCCGGCACTGAGCCCTGCGGGACCTCACTGGTTACCTCCCTGGTGCCCGATAACTCTTCCCCCCATGACCACTCTCTGAGTTCTGTCCCTCAGCCAGTTTTCCACCCATCTGGCCATCTTTTCCCCAACTCTGAGATCCACCAACTTCCTGATCAGCCTTTTGTGGGGCACAGAGTTAAAGGCTTTGCTGAAATCAAGACAGAGGATATCTACCGCTTGGCCCCTGTCTACTGTCTTAGTGACACAGTCAAAGAAGTCAATTAGATTTGTTTGACATGATCTCCCCCACACAAACCCATGCTGCCTCTCATCCTGGAGACCATGCTCCTCTAGATATTCCATCAACCTTTCCTTTAGTATGGTCTCCATGAGCTTGCCCACAATAGAAGTCAGACTGACTGTTCTATAATTCCCTGGGTCATCCTTGGGACCACTTTTGTGGAGGGGCACTACATGTGCTATTCTCCAGTCCTGCGGTACCATGCCTGACTCTAGTGAACTATTAAATACGTCTGCCAGTGGCCCTGCCAGCTCCTCAGCCAGTTCCTTTAGTACCCTTGGATGTACTCTGTCCAGGCCTGTGGCACTTAGAATTTTCTTATACTTATATTTTGAAGGGGAAGGGATCATAAACCCTTGCAATTAATGTGAATGAGATTGTCATGCTTACAGGCACTGATTTACAGCTACTGATTCACAAGTACGGATTTATTTTGGTTAAAGTCCAGTAAGCAGCTCCCCTAAGGCCCACTCCCTCACTTGGGTGTCTGCCCCAGTTTGCAAATTATTTGTTCACTATTGTATACAGGCTGGGGAATGCTTCTTACAAGTCTGACAGCAGTTATCCACCTATGCAGGAGGGCAGATTGGGGACAAGACTCTTTTTGCTGAAATGGAGTGGGTGGGAGAGTTTGGGTTCAGAAAGGGGGTGGGGAGGTCCATGTTGGGCTTTGGATGGGGGGGTTTCAGGTCTAAGATTGAAAGGTCTTGGTGTGGTTGCAGCAACAGAATGGAAAACAATACAGCGGACCAGCTCACCTCAATATCTGCCTATTAACCTGGTTTTCTGATCAGACATGTTGGGAGTCATTGCTGAAAAGCTTCGGGTCCTAACATGGAATGTTAATGTTCTCAAAACAGATATCAAGAGGAAAAAATTCTAAGCGTATAAAAAATGCACCCTGATGTAGTGTGAATGCAGGAAATGCATGCCACAGAGAGGCAACTTTGGCACTTGCAAGTAAACTAGGAGGACTTTGGGCTGGCTCATAGTTTAATTCGAAGGCCAGAGGCAGCACAGTATGGGTTAGGCTAAATGTTAAGGCCAGATGTTGCAGGGCTATTAACTACCCAGGTGGCAGATTTCCTCTGACTTGAGTACAAATTAATTTGGGTCCAATGTATGCCCAAGGGTTCTTCTATGGGCCTAATCATGACACTGCTGATTATATCTCTGCACTTTCATTGGAAATGTCTCAGATACAAAGAGAATGGATCCTGGCAGAAGTGTGAAGCCACCGTTTTCTCTTTACCTGCTGAAATATGGGTTGCCAGATGCACCTTAAGGGGTTGAAGGTCTAAGACCCAAGGACTGAAGGTGGACAAGGTGGTCCAGAACTGTGGGCAGGTCTGCTTGCAAGGGGCTGAGCTGCTTAGGAGAACACCACAGGGAAAACCTTTTCCACTTGGAAGCATAGGTTTTCCATGTTGTGATTTCCTGGAAACGTTAAGGACCTCAAAACCTTCTCAGAAAGGTTAAAGCTCAAGAACTCTACCGCTTCAAGAACCATGCCTTGAGACACAGATTCCTGAGGTCTGGGAAGGCTATCCTACCCTGAAACAAAGTCAGCAGACTGTGTCTCAGAGGAAGGTGGGTGGGCTGTTTGATGGGGAGGGAAAGAAGCAAGGAGTACCAAACCTGCCTGGACCAGTCTGAAGTTATTAGAATCATGGTTGCAGGCTTCCCCCTCAGTTTCAACAGCACCCTCAATAAGAGTGGGAAGGGAGGGAAGGCAAGGCATACAGGAACCTCCTTGTCCATCCAGAGACAAGGCGTCTGATGGGACTGAGTTCAGTGCAGGTGGTCTACAACAAAACAGGGGAAACTGGTAGTGCTGTCTCTGAAGGACCCCACCTCCTGAATACTGTGGCCAATACCTGCTTGTTCAGGGTCCATCCGTGATGTTCCTGGCTGATGTGGCTCAGGGAATCTGCCAAAACATTGTCTTTCCCTGGCAGATGAACTGCTGATAGCTGCACAACTAGGGAATAGGACAGATTTCAGATCTTCATTGATTCTGTATATGGCTTTGAAGACATTGTGCCTCCCTGTTTGCAGATGTAGTACCAGGTAGTGGTGTTGTCTGTCCTGACCTGGACTGATGGACCCTTGGTGTGGGAGGTGAAAGCCTGTACAGCCAGGCATACTGCTCTGAGCTCTAGCAGGTTTATATGCTCCTAGTAGGACCACACCCCACTTACTGTTAGGTCGTCCAGATGGGCAGCCCGGCCCAGAAGGGAGGCATCTGTAGGCAGCACTACTGTGGGTGACTGCTGAAGGTAGGGCACATCCTCCCTGAGGTTGCCCTCTTCTTTCCACCAGTCCAGTGCTCTTAAGAGAGTCTTTGACACAGGCACTTGCCTTGAAAGAGGGTCTCCCCTTTGGGACCAATGGGCCCTTAGGAGGTACTGGATATCTCTCATTTGGAACCTGGCACCGGTCACTACTGCCGTGGAAGAGGCCATGTGGCCCAGTAGCTGGAGGAAGTCTCATGCAGGAGTGGGCTGGCCTAATCTGAAAGACTTTGCCAGCTCCACCAGATTTTGCATTCTCTCCTGAGGGAGGAAGGCCCTCCCTTGATGGGCATCCAATTCTGCACCTATCAATTCCAGTACTTGTACTGGCTCTGTTTGGGACTCCTGAGAGTTTATTATGAAGCCCAGACCCTCCAAAGTATGCTAAGTGAGAAGAAAAGAGGCCTTGGCCTCCTGGTGTGACTTCATTGTGACTAGCCAGTCATCGAGATAAGGGAAGACCACTACCCCTTGTCTTCCCAGATGTGCTGCCACCACGGCCAAGCACTTTGTGAGCCTGAGCCTTAAATACTTTATGTGACAGGGCCTGCCTGGAATACAGAAATAGGCATCTTTCCGGTCCAGAGACCCTAACCAGTCCCTCTGCTGAAGGGTTGGGATTACTGAAGCCAGGATTACCACCTTGAACTTTTCCTTTTGGAGTTGTTTGTTCAGATACCTGAGGTCTAAAATGGGCTGCCACTCCCCATTCTTCTTGTGGGTCAGGAAGTATCTTAACAACAGGCCCTTTCCCCACTGTGATGGAGAGACCTTTTCTGCTGTTTTGCTTGCAACAACTTTTCTTATCTCCAACTCCAACAGGATGTTCTCTGTTGGGGTGGGAGGCTGAAATTTTGCAAACCTGCAGTCTTGGAAACCTTTGAACTGCAGGGTGAGCCCCAGCTCACTACTTCCAGGACCCACTTGTTTGTCATGATGTTTTCCACTCCTGGAAGAAGTGAGCCAGCCTCCACCCCCCCCCCCACACTGGCAATGGGTAGGCAACCTGGACCAACTTGTCAGGGGTTCTGCTTAGGCTGGGTCTTGGGTGCTGGGGTCGAGTCAGCAGACTTAGATACCCTTCTATCTCTGCCTCTGAAGAAACTCCTTAGCTGGGAGAAATCATAGGCAAGGAAATCACGGGGAAAATATCCCCAACCTCTATCTCCCCTTCTATAAGGCCTGCTGGAAGTGAAGGCCTTTTTCTTCTTGGTGTTGCCTTCTAGGTGGTTTTGTACTACACCTTTTTCATGTATGGCTCTGTCTTCTCGCCAAACAGTGAATTTCCCCTCACAGGAGAAAATCCATTGCCTCTGTCTGAGTGTCCAGAGAAAGGTTGGTGGTTCTGAGCCAAGCAAACCTCCTCAGGGCCTGCATGAAGCCATAACTCTGGAGGCAGTGTCACTGAGTCCTCTGCCATATGGAACTGGTATTTGGTGGCATCCATAGCCATTTTTGCAGTGTCTGCTAGATCTTCTGCCAAGTCACCAGATGCTTTCTTGCTCTTAGCCAGAATGGAACTCCAGAGAGCTTTCTGGTACTGGGCAGTATAAGCCATGTAAGCTGCCTGTCTTAAAAGCAGGGAAGCTGAGGTATAAACCTTCTTCCCCATGCTATCCAGTCTCCTGGAGTCCTTGTCCGGAGGCTGGATAGAAAGGGAACTTTGCCTTGTCACGGGCCACCACCTGGACCACCCCTCATGGTCAGGGTGAGAATATAGGTACTCAGCACCTCTTTGTCCAGCTGGTACTTTTTCTGTCTCTTAGCAATACCAGGAGTAGAGGTTGCCATTTGCATTAGCTTGCAGGTTGCTTTCTTTAGGGACTTGTGGATGGACAGAAGCAGTCTCTTGGTGGGGTAAGCCCATCATATCCAGGAATTCCATTTCAGCCTCATCCTCAGCCATCTCCTGAGTACAGAGGTTGAGGGTGTTAACTCATTGCCTCACAAACGAATACTGTGAGGAGAAATCATCCTGAGTACAAGGACGAGAGCCAAATTTCTGCTCTGGGGAACCATCAGGCTCAATAGGTACTGACCCCTGATTATAGTCCCCTTTTTCCTCTTCTAATTTTATATATATATATATATATTTATTTCTGTTTATACCCCTCTTGACCATGGCGCTGACCTACCCACCCGATACCCCGGCCCAGGAGGACCACCCATCCTGCCACGGTTTACCCTCCAGGCAGGGTCGAAGTGGCCAGGGGGCCATCCCTTAATCCCCAACCCAAACCATACGTTATTCCATGTCAGGGTCTATCCTCAGGCTGAGATGCCAGTGGATGAGGGCTAGTATTCACCCTCTCTGTCGGTGTCGCGCCAGGGCCAAGTATTTTTTGTTATGTACGCCCCTCAAACATGATGTGCGCATGATGCAAGGCGTTAGCTGGCATCGGTCACGCTTTGTACCCCTCTTGTCGGACTCGGGCAAGCTGTTCCTCTGTCTACTGCCAGGGGCCTGACCTGCACCGAGTCAGTGCACCCCTCAACACCCTGGAGGAGGTGAGCTGTCCCTTGGATGCTCAAGCCTCCTCCCCTGGCCGGCCCGCCAACAACCCGAGCTCACTCCCAAACTCAGGTTGCCAGTGCCATGAGTGGTAGCCAGCCTCTAATTTGATACATTCCACTACTTCGACAGTAAACTCAGGGTTTACACCGGACAGATGATCTCAGGTGACCCTCTCCCATGGGAAGTGCACCCCCATACCATCACCACCCTTCAAAAAAACCACTGGATGGGGACCAAATCACGAGAACTCTTAACGAATATCATTGAAGCGCCTTACAAACCTAAGATACTGACTCTCCTCTCGAGCTGTACCAAAGACAGAAGACCTTACCAACAAAGGGTATATGTGGTCTAAGAAAACAACTCCAGAATTATCATGCTGCACTATGAAATTGTCTAAACTACCCATCTGTAATGCTATGCATAACTTGCTTGACTCTTGTGCCGCAGACCATTGCAAACGTTCAATAAAAGCACTGTTAGCAAAAAACAAACAAGCAATAACTGTGGCATTGGGATAGACACACACAGCATAGCACCACGTAGCAGCACGCAGCATAGAAACATAGACTTTGACAGCAGATAACAAGTGCTTAGCCCGCCCAGTCTGCCCATTTTTCCATACCTACATTATTACTGCAGACTGTGCTTGATCTACAGCTTTCTCCCTCCCCCCTTCCTTTAAAGAAGTACTTCCTCACATCTCTCCTGAATATACCCCCCTCCAGCTTCAAAGTAATGTCCTCTTCTACTTCCTGAGCACCTTTTCTTTCTAAAAAAATACTTCCCTCCTGTATCTTATTTACCCTGTGAGGTATTTGAAGGTCTCTGTCATATCCCAACCCCCCTCTAGGGTGTACATACTGAGGTCCTTTAGTCTCTCCTCTTAGAGATTTTAATGCAGACCCTGCACCAGTTTAGTTGCCCTCATCTGGGCCGCCTGCACTCTGTCTATGTCCTTCCAGAGTTGTGGTCTCCAGAACAGGACACAGTACTCTATGTGGGGTCTTACCAGCGAACTATACAGAGGCAACACCACTTCCCTCTTTCTGCCAGTGATACCCCTCCCCATGCACTGCAGCATCCCACTAGCCCTCCCAACTGCCATGTTGCACTGCCTGGACACCTTTAAGTCATCAGATATGGTTATCCCCAGGTCTGTTTCCTGCTTGGTGGGCGTCAGTACCACTCCACCCATTTTGCACTCTGCCCCTGGGTTTCTGTGCCCTAAGTGCATTATTTTGCACTGTTTCACATTGAAACCCATCTGCCATACCCTTGACCACTCCTCCAGTATTCTCATGTCTCTGCTCATCCTTACCACCCCACCCCAAGTGTCAACCCTATTACAGATTTTTATGTCATCCGCCAAGAAGCAGACCTTCCCTTCGAGCTCCTCTGCAATGTCACTTACAAGATAATAAAGAGGACCAGTTACAGCAGTGATTCCTGAGGCACCCTGCTGGTCACCTCCCCTTCCTCAGAGTGAAAGTACAGTTACGTAAGAACTTACCGTAACAGTAGATCTTCGAGAGAGGCTCTTGCAGTAGGTAATTATATACAGGACTGATGCCGGCAGGCAGCAGGACCCCACGGAAAAATTTCTAGCTAGCAGTCGCCCGCCTTCCAGTTCTTTCCTGCCAAAGGCCAAAGGAGGCCGGACGAGAGAGAAGCGAATATTTCCCTCACTGGAAAAGGAGCTGAAAAAGCTTAGGGGGATGGAGGGTGGGAAGGTATTACCTACTGCAAGAGCCTCTCTCGAAGATCTACTGTTACGGTAAGTTCTTACGTAACTGTACTATCTTACCGAGAGGGCTCTTGCAGTAAGTAATTACATATAGGACTGAGTCCCAAGCAGTCTGGAACAAGAAGAAGCACACGGGAGGAGGAAAGCTACTCAGAGTAGATCCTTTTGCTGTGAAGGCCTTAAGAAAGGAGGCCTTGCAGGACAGCCAACCTGAAGCCTGCTCTACGGCGAGAGGCAATATCCAAACTGTAATGTTTTGTAAAGGTATGGACGGAAGTCCAACTGGTGGCAGCACAGATGTCTGCCGCTGACACATTCTTGAAACAAGCCGCTGAGGCAGCGATTCTTCTGGTGGAGAGGTCTTTTACTTAACCCGGAAGGGTCTTGTTGTACTTGTCATAACAGAAAGTGATGCAATGAGCCAATCATTTGGATAGGCATTGCTTAGAAACAGCATTGCCTTCTCTTTTGGATGCAAAAGAGACAAACAGTTGATCAGTCCTTCTGAGATCCTTTGTCCTATTAGTGCAATCTCAGAATCCGGTGAACATCCACAGTATGTAGTAAATACTCCCCTTGATTGGAGTACTGCGTAAAGAAAGTGGGTAACTCAATGGACTGGTTCAATGTAGATTCTGCTACCACCTTGGGGAGAAACTAAGGATTGGTGCTCAGAACCACACGTTCCTTGTGGAAAATCAAGTATGGAATTTTACACATCTGGGCCTGGAGCTCAGAAATCCTCCGAGCCGAGGTAATGGCCACGAGAAAAACTGTCTTCCAAGAAAGGAACTTCAAGTCTGCGGAGGCTGCTGGTTCAAAAGGAGGCAGAGTTAGTTTCTCAAGAACAAAATTCAAATCCCAAGGAGGCGGAACTCGAATAGGAGGTCTCAGGTGGAGAACCCCTCTGAGGAAAGTCTTGAGACTTCCAGTTGAGCAAGCGTTCTGTCTGGCAGGAGCGTGATAGGCGAAATAGCCGCCATTTGGACTTTCAGAGAGGAGTGACTAAGACCTAGGTCGAAGAGATGGCGCAGGTACTCCAGCAGACGTCCTGCGGGGCAGGAGAAAGGCTCAATGTCTTTTGAAGCAGCCCAGACTGTGAACCTTTTCCACTTCATGGCATAGGCAGACCTAGTGGAGGTTTCTAGCCTCCACCAGAATTTCCGCCACCTGGGAGAAACTCCAAAGCGGGCTTGGGCTATGTCTGCAGGAGCCATGCATGTAGCTGAAGGGACTTGAGACCTGGATGGACAGGGTCCCCAATTCTGGGTCAGTAAACATCGTGACAGAGGAAGAGGGAGTGGAGGTTCCTCTGAGAATTGTTGTAGAAGAGAGAACCAAACTTGCCTGGGCCAAAAGGAGCGATCAGAATCATTAGTGCTCCATCAGACCTAGTTTCAGCAACACCCTTGGATCAAAGGAATTGGGGGAAAGGCATAGATGAATCTGTCCTTCCAATCTAGAAACAGAGTGTCTCTCCAGAAAATGCCTCGCTTTTGAGCAGTGAGCAGAAATCTGGAAGCTTTGCATGTTTGAGGGAAAGCGAACAGGTCGACCTGTGGTGTTCCCCAACGTAGGAAGATGTCGTCTAGGACCCCTTGATCCAGTTCCCACTTGTGGGCCAGGGCAGACGAGCAACTCAGCTTGTCTGCCAAGGTGTTTTGACTCCCAGAACATGAGTTGCCATAAGGTGAAAGTCGTGTTGTGTTGCCCAATCCCACACTCTCATTGCTTCCCTGCAAAGAGGGTAGGACCAAGTCCCTCCCTGTTTGTTGATGTACCATACCACACACATATTGTCCGTCTGGACGGCTAGGTGGCCTGGAAGAAGATACAGATGGAGGGCTTGGAGTGCATAAAGCACTGCCCGGAGCTCGAGCACATTGATGTGAAGTGTTTGTTCGAGCTTGGACCAAGAGCCCTGGGTCCGATGAGGACGGAGATGGGCTCCCCAACCTTCGCCCAAGGCATCTGTGGTCAGAGTCTGGAAGGGGGGAGGAAGAAAGAATGGAACCCCCCGAAACAGGTTCTCTCTGACCATCCACCACTGCAAGTCTCGAACCATGGGAGAGGAGACCAGGACCAGCTGATCCAAGTTGTCCTCCAATTGATCCCACTGGGAGTGAAGCGTCCACTGAGAAACCCTCATGTGAAGTCGAGCACGAGGAACTGTTGGGATAGCAGCTGCCATAAGCCCGAGAAGGTGAAAACACAGCAGTGACTGCCTGTGGCCGGACAACAGGCTTACCCGAGAGTCTGAATAGTGGCCGCCCTGTCCGGTGGCAGGAAGGCCCTGCCCAGGGTCATGTCCAGTATCGCCCTGATAAACTGGAGTCTCTGGGATGGGATCAAATGAGACTTGGAATGGTTGATGGTAATGCCCAGGCAGGCAAAGACCTGTTGGGTAAGAGAGAGGCAGCGGAACAGTTCCTCCCTGGACGAGGCCGCCAGGAGCCAGTCGTCCAGGTACGGGAAAACCTGCACTCCCCGGGTACGCAGGTAGGCTGCCACTACCACCACAAGGCATTTGGTAAATACTCGGGGAGCTGAGGTGAGGCCAAATGGAAGTGCCTTGAACTGGTAGTGGTCCCCCTGGAAAGAAAAACGGAGATATTTGCGGTGGGACGGGCGAATGTATATATGCAGGTAGGCATCCTGCATATCCAGAGCGCACAGCCACTGGCCTGAGTGGAGGAGGGGCAGAAAGCTCTGCAATGAGAGCATTCTGAACCTCTTGTATTCCACGAATAGGTTCAGGGAACTGAGATCTAGGATAGGCCTCACATCTCCTGTCTTCTTCGGGACCAGGAAGAAGTGGGAATAGTAACCCGTTCCCTGTAGGGGAAGGGGGACAGGTTCTATCGCCTGTTTCAGCAACAGTGCTGAAATCTCTTCCTGGACCAGAAGAAGATGTTCCCGAGAGTACAACGATCTTTGGGGAAGGTGACGAGGTGGTTTCTGTAGAAACTCTATTGAGTGTCCTTCTGCGATTAGCTGGAGCACCCATGAATCTGTTGTTATCCTCTCCCAGCCCGGAAGGTGGAGGGAGAACCTCCCTCCTACCGGTTCCTCCGGGAAGCCCGGAGGCTGTGGGAGAGGGAAGGAGTCAGGTGGTGTGGGGCAGCGCTGCAGCTGAAGCACCCGCTGCTTTTTTGGGCAGAGGGGGCTTGGCAGCTGTGGGGGCCCGGCATTTAGTGGCCCGCTTTCCCGGAGGTGTTGCCTTTGGTCGGTTCCGTTTGCGAAAGGGACAGCACTGCGGTTGATGAGGATGGTACATACAGTCAACGGACTTTAGTGCCGTCCCCTTCTCCTGCAGATCAGTGACAATGTCCGTGACATCACCCTGAAGAGCATCGACCTCGGAAGGCGCTTCCTGTATAGCGGACTGCACTTCGGGACCAACCCTGACACACGGAGCCAAGCATGACGGCGTAAGCCTATGGCAAAAGCTGAGCTCCGTAAAGCAGTGTCCACTGCATCGTAAGTTGCACGAAGCATGTGTCGACTGGCCGAACGTGCAGAGCGGACGAGGTCAGACAGTTCCTGCTTGACTTGAGAGTCCGGCAGGGACTCAAATTTGGTTTCTACCTCAGAAAGAATTGCCTTCTGGTAATCCCCCATGTGACTGACATAGTTCAGGGCCTGATCCCCAGCGTTGAAGAAGCGAAAATCTTCTTGCCACACTGGTCCAGAAGGTGGGATTCTTTATCAGGTGGAGACGAGCTAAGGTGTTTTGGATTAGCTGACCGGACGTGAGCGGCACTAATCACGACCGAGTCAGCTCGAGGGTGGGAATCTAAATAGTCAACACCCTCTGGAGCCTGGTATAGCCTGTTCGACTTCCTTGGAAGAGGGGCTAATGCCGACGGTTGTTTCCAAATGGTGGTAACAAAGTGGGCATAAGGCTCGATCCAGGGTGGCACCAAGGTGGGAGCTGTCACGGGCAGATCCAGATGCTCAGCGAGTTTCAACCGCTGTGGGTCTGGATCCAAGGATTGCCACTTATGCACTGCCTGGATTTTCATAGCAGCTCCGTGAAGGAAGGATTCTCCAGAGGAGACTCGGAGGAGTCCTTGGCCTGGGCTTTGAGGAGGCGAGGCTCGTCGTCCTTCTCGGAGCAGCCGTCGGGGCATCCAGGAGGAAGAGAAAAAACTGAGAAGACAACGACTCCCTTTCCCATCTAGGGGGAGGAATGGACCCTTTGGGAAGCCCTCGGGGAAGCGTGTCCTGTCCTTCTCTGGACCCAGAGGGTTTAGCCCTAGTGTCTGGAGGAGGGGAAGGAGTTTGTCGCTGTGGACATACGGGAACTGGTACCGGCACCGTCATCGGAAGACGACTCTCCACCTCTCTGGTGAGCTGAGTCTTGGCCTCAGCCCCACCAGGAGGCTAGAGTCTCCTGCAAATCCACCGGCGGCTGGGGGGACGGTGGAGGAGGAGGAGGAGGATAAGGGTATGGGTTATACCCACAAGGCGAGTATCCATAACCCGGCGGGGGAAGCCAGCGCTGGGTAGGCCGGCGCCGGGTACTCGGCGCGTTGGATACTGCGGTCCCGGTTCACGGGCGCCGGGATATGATGGGGCCGGGGGAGCTGCCAGAGCAGACGCCCCGCCGGAGGCCCTGCAGGCGGGACTGGAGCAGAAGGCCCGGAGGGCGGAGGGCCCGGCGTCGGGGCGGCATCCGGAAACAGGATGTCGCCCGGAGTTGGGACTACTGATGTCGGAGCTGGCGGCTGAGATGCCAGCGTCGGGGCCGGCATCCGGGGAGCCGACGTCAGATCAGCAAGAGGTTGGTCCGACAGAGGTGGAACAGGGACCTCAGCATCGTCCGGGGATGAAGGGGAAAAATCCCCGGGGTCGGGCTGAGGAGACTCTCAGGTCCCGGAGGGCAGCGAATGCTGGGGAGCGGAGCAGCGGACGTGGGAGGGTCGGCGTCGGCTCATCCGCTGTCCGGACGTCGGGCGGACCGACGTGCGTCTTGCCAGCAGGATCGGCGGGCGCCAGAGGGGCGGCATCCGACTGCGGAACCTTCACTGGAGACAGGCGCGGTGGACGGGTGGCCTGGTCTGGCAGAAGAAGGTCGCGTGTCACCCTGAAGGGTCGAGCAACTTACTGACCTCCTCGTGCGGACATCAGAGGGCTGATGTCCAGCTTATCGAAACCGCCCCGGCCAGTGAGCGTGAAGCAGCGGCTTTACGAAGGCGGATACTCAAAGAGCCTTAGAGCCCAGCTGGCGGCCTGAGCCAGACAGGCGGGCCCGATGCCACCTAAAGCCTCTAAGGCGGCCATCAAGGATTCAACACGGCGACTCCCGAGGGAGTCGCGGTGGGAGAGGAGCCCTTATCCCGGTGCTTTTCTTTGTCCTTTCTCTTGCGATGGCCTTCAGGGGAAGTTGATGCCTGCCGAAGTTTTTTGAGTTCTTTTTGAGAATGTGGGCTTCCAGGAACTGCTGCCGCCCTCTCCGGGTGGCCGCATTGAAACTCAGGCACTGCTAGCACTTCTCTACTTGATGGTTGGGACCTAGACAAAAAAGGCACAGTGAATGGCCGTCCTTGTGCGGGAGTTGGGCGCCACACAAGTCGCACTTATTTTTGTGCTCGGAGGGTGTGGGGGACGACATACACTGACGAATGACTGACGATTACTAGGAAAAAAGCGAAAAAACTCGGTAAAATAACCGACGAAGGAGCCTGACGAGCAAGGAACTTTTCTGTGAGGCGCTGGCATAAGCTAATGGTGGGAAAGAACTGGAAGGCGGGCGTGAGGGACCACCCCTTTATACCGAAGTCTTCTGACGCCGGTCACCTGACGTGGGGGCGGTCCCTCGCCAGGGACTGCTAGCTAGAAATATTTCCATGGGGTCCTGCCGCCTGCCGGCGTCAGTCCTATATGTAATTACCTACTGCAAGAGGCCCTCTCTAAGTAAGATCTTCATTTACCACCACTCTCTGTTACTTATCCTCTAACCAATTTCTCATCCAGTTTATCACCTTTGGACCCACTCCTAAGCTACCCAGCTTGCTTACTGGTCTAAGTGAAACAGTGTCAAAAGCCTTACTGAAATCTAGGTAAGTAATGTCACCGTTCCATCCTGATCTAATTCCTTTGTCACCCGTCAAAGACATCTATCAGATTCATTTGATTTGACCTCCCCCTGTGAACTCATGGTGCCTCTTGTCTTGTAAACCACTGTAGTCAAGATATTCCACAATCCTTTCCTTTAGCTGCAATTCCATTAATATTCCCACCACCGATGTCAGGCTGACTGGCCTATAATTGCCAGCCTCCTCCTTCTACTGCTTTTGAGTAGTGAGACTAATCCGCCTCCTCCAGTCCTCCGGAACCACTCCTGTTTCCAGTAAGCTGTTAAATACAACTGTCAGAGGTGCAGCCAGTACCTCCCTGAGCTCCCTCAATACCTTTGTGCCAACCCCTTAAGTGGCGCTATCCGAAGGAGCTACTACCCCTGCCTGCTTGGCTGGCCAGGTTAAGGGGCCTGGGTAATGAAATGGGTGCCTCCACCTGGAGGTCAGGGTTGTTAGTGGTCAGGCTAACCTGGGCACAGCCCTCCAGGACACTGTAACCCCCCTCTTTCCCTTCTAGTGGCCTGAACAATATACAATAATTCCTTTCACAATTACCCTAATTCACCAGGCAATTACCCACACTGTTTGCACTTACCACCAGGGCTGGTTCCTAGAGTATGACCCTGCGAACCCCCTGTAAACAAGATTAAGCACAGCAGATAGCAACAGTACAATACTTTTGGCACAAACTGGAACCACAGTCAGGTTAAATGCAAACAAAGTTAAATCTGATTTATTCAGGGGACTTGAACAAAGGAGGGGTGTAATCAGGTTCATTTGCTTAAAAGCTATATTAATCAGACAGTTATGCATACAGTTTCAGAGTCCCTACAGTCACACACTCTGGGTACCCAGGTAGGAAAAGCGGTGAGCTAGCCAGGAATGTTGCAGCTGGTTAGGCCCTGTGATGGAAGAAAGCAACATGCAAAATACACACTATTTGTAATCCCGAGCCGAGAGACTCAGTTCAGAAAGAAAAATCAACAAGACAATCAGATGACAACACTTTTAGATTTAGCTGTTGTTGCAGGGAGCTACCCTCATGTTTACTCATGATACCCAATACTGGACACAAGCAGGATGAAATCGAGACTGCAAGCTATTGACCTGGAGTGCCTGGAGAAGCAGGGCCCACACGAATCACTGAGGCGACGTTCCTGTTCAAGGTGTTGAGCGGGGCTGATCCCCAGGCCGGTCTCTCGTCGGTGACTTTCTCTGCATAGCAGGTGTTCTGGCTGGACCAGTGAAGCAGGGCCCAGGAAAATGGAAATGGATACGGATTCAGTCCATGGAGCTGGATACAGCCTCAAGCAAGCAAAACACAGTTCAGACACATAGTGGGGAACCAAATCACGACCCACTATAAGCACACAGAACATTCACATTCACATGTAAGGAAATTCCACTGTACCAGGCAAATGGCTCTCCGGTCGCAATTACAGAGTCCGTGCACAATCCAGGAGTTTAGAGGTAGCTGAAAGTCCTGACAGGCCAATCGCATTCAGCAAATCTTCGGTCTTCTTCAGGTTAAAGCCTGGTCACAATTCAGTGGCTTAATTTGCTCTCCAAATTCGGATTCAGTCCGAAAAAAGCACAAGTTCCCTCTCAGGAACAGCAGGCAGGCATGCAGGCCAAACTCAGGCCTTTCCACAGTTCTCCCACGTGAATCCACTATGGATTGCTGCTCGAACTATCTCAAGCTGTTACTTCTCCACTTCCCAACTCAGATCTAACTGAAACTGCAAGCAGTGTGGGACTTTCCCCAAGATCCAAAAGGTTCGGTTGACTGATCTGTCTGTCAGTCACAACAAGGGCTCCCCCTCCAGGTTATTTTAGGCGCCAAAAGCCCAAAACTACAATTCCTGCAAGTTTTGGCCCCACCAAGCCCCTGTAGGCAGGCTCCATTTTAGAGTCCCAAATGTACTGATTGGCCCATTCTGACAGGCCAGGACCAAGATGATGGAAACAAACAGAACTGTCCATGCTGCAAAGAAGGCAGGTTAGAACAAACTGCAATATTATTACTACTCTAACAAATAATCAGCAAACAAGTACATCTTCTAACAGAGCTTCCTCTCAGATTAATTATGACTGTAATCCAGGCAGCTCTTAAAGAGACAATACACAGAGGCTATACAGGCACTCTCTGGCAATACATTTAAACTGCTAAAACGGAGAACACCAGCCTGGCAGTGAGCATTTAGGCAAGCTCAAGGAAGACTTTTCGGGAACCCCCATTTGTAGGGGGGTTACACCCTTCCCTGCCTGGAGAAAATTTGGCATCCGCATCAAGTCTGTACCATCATGCACCAGTTAACATAAACTTATTACTTTACTATACATATTCACTACACTTCATGATACTATATCCATAAGGACAATACTTATGCATGTTTCATACAGGTAATACTGATTCCACCATGATTAACATACTTGTAACATCACATACTGATTCATGTTATAACTTCCTGTACATTAAACAACATAGGAGGGGGACCTTCCCTATCAGCTAACTTGGGGCTGGATGGGCAGGGGCACCATACTGAGAAGGAAGAACAATCAACCTGGAATTGGCCATTAAGCTCAGTTTGGGTAGTGAGCTCTGAGAAATATAAACACCTTGCGAACTACATTGAGAGGCAAATCCACTGGCCTCCTGGAGAATCATGACTGAAGCTCAATACTAGCTTGACAGCTCGGCCAGTCTTTCTGGGGGGAACAGCCACAGTCTCTGTACTTTCAGCACTAACTTTGGAGCTTTTGTCATTCGTGAGGGGTGCCTCTGCATGGATGGGAATGTCCAAACTGGGAGCACTGTCAGCTCCTTGCTCTGTAGGCTCTGTTTCTACAACACTTGGCTCATTTAGAGAAGGTTCTGGCACAATTAGGCTCTGTGGCACTGAAGGGGGGCTGTCAGCACTCTCATATTGTTGTTCAAGTTCTGGTGTGTCACCTGGGAGACTCCATCAGCCCCTTCTACCATACCTCACAGGAGGCTGTTGAACAAGCTGGGAAATTTAGGAGTGGGTATGATAACAGTGGAAGGAGACAGACAGAGGGCTACAGTACCCAGTCAGGGTGCTGAAGCACGAAACAGACATTATAGACCAATAGGCCTACTCTGTTGGTGTCTAATACGTTAGTATGTTAGATTATGGAGGCACTTTCCTAAAGGAAAAACTGTCAACTACCTTGCAGCCAGTGGTCTCCGATTGAGCCAGTGGAAATTTAGGAGTGTCAACTACCTTGCAGCCAGTGGTCTTTGATTGAGTCAGTGGAAATTTAGGAGTGGGGCAAAAATAACCAAGTGGGTGGAAAGCTGGCTCAGTGACAGATGCCAGTATGGTAGTAAATAGGGGAGCACTCCAGGGAGGAAAGGGTGACAAGTGGGGTGCCCCAGGGATCAGTATTGGGGCCCATCCTCTTTAACATCTATATTGGGAATATTACAGAATGCTTGAAGGGGAAGGTGCGCCTATTTGCAGATGATACAAAGATCTGCAATCAGGTGGACACACCGGGGGGTGGAAACAATGAGGGAGGACCTGACAGAACTGGAGGAGTGGTCAGAAAGTTAGCAATTAGGATTCAATGCAAAGAAGTGCAGAATAATGCACATAGGGCACAAAACCCAAAGGCCACGCATACACCACTATGGGGTGAAGAGGTTTTGGTAACAGAACAGGAAAGGGATCTGGGGATTATCATTTGACAATCTAAAGGAGGCATACCTTTGTAACAAAGCAGTAGGCAAGGCAAACAGAATGCTGGCATGCATGGGGAGGCATAACAAGCAGAAAAAGGGAGGTGTTAATGCTCAATACAGGTCCATGGTGAGATGGGGTTCAGTTCTGGAGACCTCCTCAAAGGATAGATACAGTGGAGGTCCAGAGGAGGGCGACAAAATGACGATGGCATGCATAGAAGCCCTATGAGGAGAAGGTGAAGGAGCTTGATCTGCATCCACTGGAAACTAGGAGGGAGGGGATATGATAGAGATATTTAAATATTGAAGGGGATTAACAAGGTGAGGGAAGGGAGCATCTTTCAGAAGAAAAAGTCAGAAAACTAGGGGCAGTTTGAAGTTGGAAGGAGTAAGATTCAGAGGTAATGGGAGGGGTTACTACTTTATGGGGAGGGTGGTGCCCCCCTGGAACAGACTGCCAGAAGAGGTGGTGGGGCCACAACTGTAAGGGAGTTTAAGAAGTCATGGGATAATTACATGGGATTAACCAGAAGAGGGAAGGGGACAAACCAGGAAAATAAGAGCGACTGGAGTCTCCGTCTGGGGAGGACTGAAAAAGTTAGATCTAGGATACAGATGGGGATGGGATAAAGGCAGACTGGATGGGCCAAGGGGTCCATTTCTGCCATCCGATTTCTGTGTTTCTATAAAATAAAAAGGAAATAAATGTAACAGCAATAAATTTGTTATACAATCCTGTGTGGTCCTTCTGATTTACACATATTCATGTCTTTGACATCATTAACCTAAGCATTATGTCCTGTGTCTCCCCAAAAGGTACAGCGCGGACAGGCAATCTGGAAAGCAGTTCTGGAAAATGAGTTCCTTAAGGTGTTGACATCATAGGCCTGGTCTGCTATATATGGTTAGATTCTGGCCCCACATGTTGCTAAGGAAACATGGGGAAGGACAACAGACCAGGGGCAGGCAGACCACCCATACCTGGGCCAGCATGGGGTGCATTACAGCTGTTAGTAGTGTGAGTACTTCAGGTTACTAAGGCATTAGAGTCGGGCCTTTGCTCATGGTATGTAGGAGCCATGCATTCCACCTAGAGGAATACACTTCTTCCCTCTTGGTCATTAAGGAATGTGTAATATTCTATTCTATATACCTGGTTGAGCAGCATCCTCCAGGAAGTCACATCCAGAATGGTGTGTGTGAGCCAACACCTAATTGTGTCTTTCTTGCCACAATTAGTAGAATACTGTACCTAGGAGGTAATGTGTTAGGATCTTTGTGGCCCTGGCATTTTGCAATAAGATATATAGTGATGGGTGAGCTGAACTGAGGCACCACAGAGTTCCTCCAGATCACTGTCCAGTGATTGGATGAAGGGCTGCAGGAGGGGCACTTCTCATAACATGATAATGTCTTGTGAGGGGCAATGCATTAAGCTGGCAGGGGTGGAAGGTTCAAGATGGTTAGGAGACACTGCTTTACAGAGTGGGTAGTTTCGGGGTGGAATAACTCCCATCTGAGGTCATCACTTAGATGACAGTGGGGAGGTTCAAGAGAGGGTGAGATAAGGGTTTGCTGGGACACACACTAGTGCTCTAGTGCAAGGAAGATGGTGACGGGGAGAGGCTCCATCAATACCCTCCCAGTATGACGTTCATACCTCGGCAACTCAGCACTAAGATGGTTTTCTAAAGGAACCTGGTTATTGAGAAGGCAGAACAATCTGACTTTTTAAGAAAGAAAAAATCGCTAGCTGGATTTGGGATCAGAATGATGCCAAAGAAGACTCAGTCTGGCAAAATTCAGGTACCAGTAAGTGCATACAAAGGGTTCAACTCAACTAACAGTGGCTACTCAGACTAAATATAATCTTTCTTTCAAGCCAAAAACAGCTTCAGTTGAACATGATGCTCTGCAATTATCAGTTGTGGACATGGTTAAACAGAATGAATCTGTAAATATAATCAATGACTTGGCAACTAAACCACCGCCAGTGGCCATTTCTACTAAAATATCTGGCAGTTAAGATGAACAGAAAAAAACAAGAGTCCATCAAACATTAGCGTCCTTACCTCTGAACCATGTGGGCTTGGGGTACCTGCTGAATTTAAAGATGCTGATCTGGATGAGGGGCTGCAGCAATATGAGAACAGAAGCCCGGCTGATCTGATAATTTTTGCTGCAAGATCTGATACAGAGCACACGAGACCAAAATGGAGATGAAGAGAGCAGAGAGGGGTCAATGCAAGTGGATGGCCAAAAGCCTACAAGCAGGGCACCAGTAGAGGAGAAACAGTGGCAACAAAGCACTAGTAAAGAAGCTGGGCAGATGGGACTATTGGAGACAGAGGATCTGAGTGCAGAACCTAATGGGACTGATGTGCAGTAGGGGTGCATGGAAGTCTGGGGAAGTGTGCCTTGATGTCTTCTCCAGTGGCTGAAACATCTTCGACACAGTGAAAAAAGTAGATGCATGGTGGGACAGCTGGGCCAGGACAGAAAAAAGAGGCAGCGGAAAATACAAACATCGGGACCACCAAAAAGACTGTCATGATCGACTGGAAATGAAACTCACAGCAGCAAAGCAGATGAGGAAATTTCCACTGAAGTATAGGGACTCAATAGTAAACTTCAAACGGAGAATACCACAGACTGTTTACAAGTAACTGTGTGAACCATATACAGCCCAAAGTTAATCAAGAGCAAAATAAAAGTTCCAAGCCAGATTCAGAGGAAGGAGTGATACTGGCATTGACTGCCCAATAATGCTCTGATGCTATCGAGAAAGGCTATTTTAAATCAAAATAAAAATGGACTACTTTGGTCCACAGAAGAAATTAAGATTAATGAATAGCTTCTCAGTACTTCAGGAATGCAAAAAGCGCAGCCGGTGGCGCTGAGGGTTGAGGCGCTGTTGCCACACCTCATGACACACCAGCGACCCGGTTTGGGAATGGACTGGCCACCGGGGCTGGAGGGAGAGCGAGGATTGAGTGTCCCATGACTTCTTTCCTCCCTCTGGGGTGGGTGGGTGGGAAGAACTGCATTGTTCTGCAGCAGCAACTGGTGGAGGCCAGATGCACTACAGGTGGCGTGCACAATCAGGGGTGGAGCATGGCGGGTGTCTGCACGCCTGTGTGCTGACACCATTGCACGTCCGGTTCCAAAGGGGTGAAATGGCAGAAAATGGCGGGTGATCGCGGGCGGCTGAGTCTGCGCCCCCGGACACGAGAGGTGCCCGCTGGGTGTCTGAGCTCCAGAATCCCATGGGGGCAGGATCCTGTGTAATTGGCGGCCTGTGGGGAGGGCATGTTGCGGGCCAGACCTGGTCCAGGGTGCGGTGCGCAGCTGGACGATGCTGGGACCTCTCCGCAGAGGAGAAATAGAGCTGTGATTAAAAAGAAATGGAAAAAGCATGCAAAAGTCCATGTAAAAAAAAAGAAGAGAACAAAGAAGAGGATAATCATAAAAGTGTACCAAGTACTTCAAATTATATAAAGGGGAAAGATATCATCGAGCAACTAAATACTGAAGCTAACACCCCTGAAAAAACTGATACCAAATGGCCTCCTTTCATTAAAAAGCTAGTAATACAGCTTTCATCAGACAGTGAGGACAGTATAAGTGTAACTGATGCCTCTGATGTTTCAGATCTATCAGACACGTTTGATCAAGAAACTCATAAGAGTCAGCCTCCACCACAATGGACTATACACATTTTGTACCATGTGGCTGGGGTAACTAAAAAAGTGCAAAAGATTGAAGCCCTTGAAACAAAAATTTGTAAGTTTCAAAGTAAGGATTAAGCCACAAGAAAGGATGGGTCTACTGTGGAATTAATCCATGGTTGGGGAGGGGTTGGGGCATGAAGCTGAAGGCCAAGTGCTCCAACGTGGATTAATTCCAACTTAGACCCATCCTTCGAAAGTGACTTATCTGCTTGTAACATGGCATTATATATGAGTAATGCCATGTTACAATATTTAAAAAATAATAACACAGACGATAACTTTCGCTTAAATCTTTTATAAATTGAATTGCAATACAGTTCTTTGATAGTGCTGAAAAATTAGAACACCTCGTTAAACGTATCACAGATGTTAAACATATCCCACTGGAAAACACAAGGAATTGATAGAAACTCTTTCTTTAATATCTATAGAGTACTTTTTTCATCTGTTTACTCACAGTATTTCCCTGAAATTGTTAGTGTAGCGAGTTCCACGAAAAGTCTGGTGCATTGTGGGATTGAGTTATGTCCTGTCACTGCTGCATTGGAACATGGAAACATCTAGCTACGATACCGGTCACGGGCTATTATCATTTTGAACAACAATTTCACATTTTTAACTTTTTTATAACTTTCTAACAACGCTCACAAAACAATAATATTTCTACGGTGAGTATCACAGGTGTTTTCTACTGTATGCTTACGATCAACTTACTGCTTCATGTCTGGGCTGTTGTAGTAATTAAAGTTAACCGCCCACTGATGGTGAATTTGTTGATGTTGAAAGGGCTGCATGGGTCGGAAGCAGAGGATTTTCTCAACAGTTCTGCATGTAAGCATGTTCAGTGTCAGAAGCAGGCTGATTTGGGATGGCTGCTCCAGTTGCTTTAGCATACTGCGAATCTGGAAGTGTTTCACTTTCTGTCCATGTGTAGGAGCAACATGGCTCTTCAGGAGGTGGACCGTTACATTTACTGGGCAAGTTAGAGGAAATGTTAATGTGGTCTTCTGATTTCTTAATTGTACTATGGAAGACATTGGTTTTTGGGGTCAGTTTTGTTGCCAGCATCGGTACTAATATGCGATGACAGTACTAATGACCACTACTGTCAGTCTTTCACAGACGGAGACCAGTAACTTCACAAACTGGTCTCGCATCCGTGTCCTGTGATTGTCATAATTTCCCTAGATGCCAAAACAGCCTCGGATAACAAATGCACTGCCGTGCTACAATTGCAGTGATTCATATACCTGACACTGAGTTTGGCGTCTAGGGAAATTTGGGACATCTTGTCCCTGAGATAATTTTGACCCATAGGTTGAAGGCCATACAAACACTGTTTCTTATCCAGAAAATGTTGTGGAGATCGTTTTGGGTGGAGATAGAAGGAGGTGGATTTTCTGGACACCAGTACAGGCACTCTTTATAGAGTGCAATTGGGCAATTAGCACTATCGGGTTGTGCATACAAAATGCCATGTTGAGCATCTCTGTTATGTTCTGAGATAGACAAATGGTTTTGGTGGATTCACTGAATACACCAGAGTGGTATTCTCTATCAAACTCATCTTTCTTTAAGAACAAAAGAATGATGTTTAAGTTTAGTGAGGCTTTTCTTCCTCTCCTCGCAAAGTCTAATTGCAGCTCAAACCACAGTCGGGGCACAAGACCATCGCCAACAGTGGACTCAGTTTAGAACAAGTGCAAATTTGGCGAGATCCATCAGTAATGCGGGGTGTGTGAGCCACATCTTAGCCCGCTCTGCAGTACTCCTTTAACACCGCTAGAAACACATTATTAGCTGCTCTAAATTGAATCCATCGTAATGCTGATTTTCCTGTTGATGCTCACACTATTAAAAAATCTGTTTATGCCTGCTCGAATTCCAATATAGGAGCTTATGCTATATTGTGTGCCATCAGATGTTCTAACAGCTCCATAAAACCGACGAGCAATACAATTAATTAATCAGTCAGAATGTTTTTAAATCTTTTATTTTCTTCTACAGATTTCAGCCAATCAAGAAAGACATTCACAGACCATGAGATATTTTGTGAGTGTTCTTTTCATTTTTTTCATTTCTAGCTTGTATAAATCTTCCTCAGATACCAATACACATCTTCTTTGTTTACTTTGTTTTCCTTCACATAAATTACTGGTCTCATTAACCTCAGTGTAACCCCCCTACAAATGGAGTTTCCCAAAAAGTATTCCTTGAGCTTGCCTAAATGCTCATTGCCAGGTTGGTGTCCTGCGTTTTAGCAGTTTAAATGTGATTACCAGAGATTGTATAGCCTCTGTGTACTGCCTCTTTAAGAGTTGCCTAATTGCAGTTTAAGTAATCTGAGAGGGAGCTCTGTTGAAAAATGTAACTATTTACTGAAAATCATTTAGAGTGATAATGATAATGTAGTTTGTCTAACCTACTTTCTTTATAACAAGGTCTGTTTTGTTTGTCTCCACTATCTTGGTCCTGGACTGCAAATTGGACCAAACAGCACTGGTGGGACCTAAAATGTAGCCAGACTACAGGAGCTCTCTGGATTCAAAATCTGTAGAAACTTTAGTTTGGAGTTTTTATTTTACACCTTTTTTGCAACTGAAGGGGGAGCTCTTGCTTTGACTGACAGCCAAATCAGCCAACCAAATCTTTTGGATCTTGGGGAAGTCCCGGGCTGCTTGCAGTTTTCAGTTACAACTAAGCTGGAAGCTGGGCAAGAAGGAGCTGAAGTTTTCTGAGCAGCAATTCTTAGTGGATTCACATGGGAGAACTCTGAAAAGGCTAAGTTTTTGGCCTGCATGCCGGTGTACTGCTCCTGAGAGGGAGAGAATAGAATTATTTTGGACTAAATCCAAGTTTGTGTGACTAAAGAAAGCTACTGAAGTGGGCCAGGCTCAACCTGAAGAAGACCGAATATTTTTGCTGAATGCGATCGGCCTGTCAGGAGTTCCAGCTACCCCTAAGCTCCCGGTGTGTGTGCAGACTTTGTGATTGTGTCCCGGGAGCGCTTTTGCCTGGTACAGTAGAATTCTGTGACATGCAAAATGTGCTATGAGCTGCTAGTGGGTTGTGAGTTAGTTCCCACTGCGTGAACTGTGTTCTGCTTGCTGGAAGCTATACCCAGCCCAAAGTGGACTGCTTCTGAACTTGTCTCCATGTAGTCTGGGCTTTGCCAGACTGGCCCAGCCAGACTACCCACTGCACAGAGAAGTCATCGACGAAAGACCTGCCTGGGGATCAGCCCCCTGCTCCACACTTGAACAGGAATGACGCCTCTGCGACTTGTGTGGGCCCTGCTTCTCCTGGCATTCCAGATCAACCACCTGCAGTCTTGATTTTCATCTAGCCTGTGTCCAGTCTTGGGTATCGTGAGTAAATACCAGGGTAGCTCCCTACAACAACAGCTTAATCTGAGTGTGTCATCTGATTGTCTTGTTGTTTCATTTCCTTCTGAACTGAGCCCTTTGGCTCCAGATTACAAATATTGTGTACTGCATGTCGTGTTTTCCATCACAGGGCCTCAACCAGCTGCAACCCCGGCAACTGTCCTGGCTAGTCACTCTTCTCCACCTGGGTACCCAGAGGTGGACTGTGTGGGGACTCAAAGCACATGCATAACTGCTTGACTGATATAACCTTTAAGCTAATTAACCTGATTTTGCCCTCCCTTGTTCAAGTCCCTGAATAAATCAGACCTAACTTTTTGCATGTAATCTGACTGTGGTTTCAGTTTGTGCTCAAAATGCTAGTACTGTTGCTATTTGCTGCTTAACCTTGTTTCCCAAGGGGTCCCCAGAAGTAGAGCCAGAGGAACCAGCCCTGGTGGTAAGTGCAAAAGTGTGTGTACTGTAACAGGGTATTGTGAAGTGATTATTGTACAGTGTGCAGGCCACTAGAGGAAAAAGAGGGGGTTACAGTGTCCCGGAGGGCTGTGCCCAGGTTAGCTTGACCACTACTAACCTGACTTCCAGGTGGAGGCACCTGTTTCAGAACTCAGGCCCCTTAACCTGCTACTAGCCAAGCAGGCAGGGATAGTAGCCCTTGGGATAGCGCCACCTAGGGTTGCATCAGCCTTCCGCTTTAGTACAGCTGTAATTTTAGTTACTTGTCCCTCCTGTATTCTTTACAAGTTTTGTTGCATTTCTATTATAGATGGTTGTTCTGTAGATTGTCTACGCATCTGTTTATTCCTTGAACTCCACACAGACAAACGTGACTGTATAGTTCTCCATTTTGGTGGGAATCAACTTATTGCTATAAATAATATATGTATTTTCTAGTATGCTGCTTTTATTTTTGGTAGATTAGTTTAGTACTGCATTAGAAGCATGGTCTACTGTGGAATTAGACCATAGGTTGCCAATCTTCACATGGTATGTTTTAACAAATCGACATGCTTGATTTTTGTTTGCTTTTAATGCCATGTTACAACAACTATTAACCACCTGATCATGGAGCATAAAGAAATAAATCAGAATTAGCTAAAGCCCAACAGAGAATTTCTGATTTGGAGGGCAGCTTTTTCAGTACAGAGGTAACATAATTCATTGAAGCAATAAGTAAGGAATTTAAAGCTAAACTCATTTCAAATCATGATCAAAGACACAAGAACATAAGCATACTAAGGGTACCTGAATCCTGGGACAATAAAAGACAACTGAAAAGAAACCTTAGTACAAATAATGGCAACATGTACTGTATGGAAAAGGACACAGTTAATGCTAAGGCAGAAGTGGAAAGAATCCATAAAACTTATAGAGCAAATAGGAATAATCAGGGTCCACTAGGCCCATTGTATGAAATTCTTCAAGTCAGAAGAAATAGAAAGATTAATGAATTAGGTATACAAAAGAAGAAGATTTCCTTGACGGGAGCTGCCATTTCTGTTTTTAATGACCTGCCACCAGATCTGTTCAAGACAGAAAGTTTGATACTTTAAGAGTAAACTGTGGATGAACTCTGTTCAACTTACCATTAGAAACAGGAGGTTCTGAGGACTGGAGAAGGGCAGACGTGGTCCCACTTCACAAAAGTGAGAACAGGGAGGAGGCAAGAAATTACAGACTTGTCAGCCTGACTTTGGTAGTGGGCAAAGTAATGGAAAAACTACAGAAAGAAAGGACAGTAGAATACCTTATAACCAGTGGATGATAGGATCCAAGGCAACATGGTTTCACAGAGGGGAGATCTTGGCAGACAAACCTGACCGAGTTCTTTGACTGGGCAACAAGGGTAGTGGATCAGGTAGGAGCGACATATGTGACCTACATGGATTTCAGTAAGGCCTTCGACATTGTTCCATACAGAAGACTGGCGAACAAGTTGGCCTGTCTGGGAGTGGTCAAAAGGTATAAACTGGGTAAGAAGTTGGTTAAGCTACAGAAGTCTGAGGGTGGTGGTAAATGATGTCCATTCTGGAGAAGGCAAGGTGACCAGTGGGGTGCCTCAGGGCTCAGTACTAGGCCCAGTCCTCTTCAATGTCTTTATTAGCAACATCATGGAAGGGCTAGAAGGAAAGTATGCCTATTCGCAGATGACACAAAATCTGCAACAGAGTAGACACACCAGGAGGGGGGAAAGAGGGATGATTTAAAAGTTGGAAGAGTGGTCAACGGTTTGGCAGCTGGGTTTCAAATGAAAAAAGTTCAAAATCATGCACTTGGGACACAGAAACCCCGGGGCTATGTAACAAGTGGGAGGGGAAATACTGGCAACCACCAAACCGAAAAGGGACCTGGGAGTAATAATCTCTGATGACCTGAAGGTAGCCAAGCAGTGGGGAAGACTAGCAGGATCCTTGGGTGCATAGAGAGGGGTATCACCAGTAGGAAGAAGGAGGTAGTATTACTCCTGTACAGATCACTGGTAAAACCCCACCTCAAATACTGAGTCCAGTTCTGGAGGCCTCACCCCTGGAAGGACATTAATGTGGTGGAGACAATACAAAGAAGGGCTACCAAAATGGTGCGTGCCAGCATCAAAAGCCCTATAAAGAGAGACTCGAGGAACTGAATATGTACTCTCTGAAGGAGAGGAGGGAAAGGCGGGATATGATAGAAACTTTCAAATACTGGACAGGTATTAATAAGGTACAGGAAGGTAGCATTTTCCATAAAAAAGAAGCTCGAGGACAAGAAGTCATGCTATGAAGTTTGGTGGGGGCTCAAAGGAAATGTGAGGAAATACTTCTTCATGGAGAGGAGGTGGATGACTGGATTAGCCTTCCAGTGGGACGTGGTGGGTGCCAAAGCGGTGACAGGATTCAAGCATGCATGGGACAGTTACAAGGGGACCTTGGTAGTAAGGCAAGGGGAGGAGACGACTGGAGTTCGAGTAGGGTCTGCAGTGGCACAGTAGGTAAAAAAGGCACTAGGTGGGCCAAGCTCCTTATCTGCCAACAACTTCAATGTTTTTATGTTTCTGTGAACAATTATGAAGCATCAATGGTCTTTCCAGTTAAACTGAAGGTTATAATAGATGGCATCAGATACACATACAAATCTCCAGAAGAAGCAGAGAAAGATCTATGAACTAGGCTTCGAACTTACATTAGTGAAGTGAATTACTAAGAATATTTTGGGAGCTATACTACTTGATCCAGGTTTAGATATGTTGAAAGAGTAAGAGCATAAGAAACTGAAAGGGGAGGGTAAACAAATGGAGAACTGAAATGTATCTGACTGGTTGCCCAGGTGGGAATAAGGTTATTTGGTTTGATCATATTTTTCATCCCAAATTTGGAAGTTTATTTGATAATAGTTTGAGGGTAAAGGCATGCATTTAACAGGGTTGAGGTTTATTTTGAAGAAAACCTTAAAATTATTTTTATCATTTCTAATAAAGGTTCAGGATGGGTCTGAAAGGACAGGAATAAAAAAAGGAAAGATGATGAGACTCTGGAAAATAAGTGTGTCCTCCTCAACATTACAGTATCCACTCTCCTACTAAAGATATAGATTAATGAATTCTTAATAAAGGTAAGCTGGTTCTACTATGTTTGCAGGAGCTCTACCAGAACTGGATCTCTCATATACTAAGCTTGGAAGGAACTAGTAAGAGTGCAGGAGTGGCAGTTATTTTCAGGAAAACAGACACATGTATAATAATTGATACAAATGAAGATATAAATGGCAGAATATTATTAGTTAAAGAGCCCCTGACACTGCTGTGACAGCTCTGAGAAAATGTAATGTTTAGCACAAGTCAGCTTATATTTTAACACTGCTTCTGTATTTCTCATTCTTCTTGATTACTAAGGACATCTGAATGTAAACAGGATCGCTGCCCTATCTGTTCTGGCTGCTTGTCTGACCTGACATCACAGTTCTATTTATGGCATCACAATCTGTTGCTGTGGGGATATTATGATGCCATAAATGAGGGATTATTTATTGTATTTATTTATTTAAAAGTTGATAACTGGGAAAAGCACCATGACCAGAAGCTCGCTTCTAGGTGCAACCAGGATTATGATGTCATATGTAGGATAGCAGAAAGACAGTAATCAAAGGGACAGTAAGCCTCTTTTGTACAGCTGTTCTCAGTAATAAAGGAAAAAGGTTAATTATAGAAAATACTTGAAATATAAACTGAACTGTCTAAATCTCACATTTTTCTAAGTGTTTCTAACGTTGTCAGGCGCTCTTTAAATTTAAAATTCAGAATACAGAATTAACAATAGATTCAATTTATGTGTACTTTTTGGGATATGTGGATTTTCTGGCAGAAATAACTACTAGATTGATTAAAGAGCTAGTATATTGCCTAAAAAGAACAGTTATGTAAGATCTTACCATAACAGTAGATCTTTGAGAGAATCTCTTGCAGCAAGTCATACCATACTAATTATAGCTACCAGGCACCAGGACGACATGGACACATTTTTGTTGGCAGTCTAACTGGGGCCACCCACGGCAACATCATCACGTCGCTGTCCCTCCCATACAGCCATGGACGGCCCCACGCCCTCCTCGGTTCACCGCTGGCAACCATCCACCAAGGACTCGCTCCTGAGGGAACAGAGGGAGAGCCAAAGAGACCCACAAAAAGGAGCATGTAGGAGAGAAGGTACACCACTCTGGAAAGGAGAGAACATGAACACAAAGAAAGGGGAAGGAGGAAGGGACAGCATGACCTGCTACAAGAAATTCTCTGGAAGATCTACTATTGCGGTAAGTTCTTACATAACTGTTCTGTCTTCTTCGAGGATATCTCTTGCAGCAGGTAACACCTTAGGAACAAGTCCCAAGCAGTATGGAAGAGGAGACCAGATTGGGTGGTTGGAAAACAGGGACCCAATAAAGGAGGCCCTGTAAAGCAGCTAGGCCAAAATTTGTCCACCTTCTAGCGGCGATGTCCAAACTGTAGTGCCTAGTGAAAGTATGGACAATATTCCAGGCAGCAGCAGCACAGATCTCAGCTGTGGAAACACCCCTGAAACAGGCAACAGAATTGGTCATGCCTCTGTTGGAGTAGCCCTTGACAGACCCAGAAGTTCCTTACCATACTTCCTGTAACAGAAAATAATACAGTTTGCCAACCATTTGGACAGACTCTGGAAACCGGTATGCCCGCTTTCCCAGGGACAAACAAAACAAACTGCAAGGACTTCCTGCAGTCCCTTGTGCGGTGAACATAATATCTAAGAATTCTGTGTACATCCAAAGTATGGAGCAATGCTTCCCTGGACTGGCATGCTCTGTGTAATAGACAGGCAAGTGGATGGCTTGATTCAGGGTAAACTCAGAAATCACGAACCAAGAACTTAGGTTAGTACACAAAGACACCCTGTCTTGTGGAAAAACAAGGCTTGCTCACATGAGTGCCTGCAGTTTGAAATCCTCTGAGCTGAAGTAATAGCTGTGGACGGAATGACTGTCTACTAATTATGTGTATATAATTTTATATATATATATATATATATATATATATATATATATATATTATGAGACATAGCAGGGTCAGCACGCCCATGGGAAAGACTAGCTTTAAAGGGGCTGACCTTTGACCCCAAAGCAGTTGCTTTCTGGAGCTAATAGCTAGAGTTTCCTTTCTGTGTCAACACTTATTTGCTAAACTTCCTGAAACTGTTATAAAAACATGTTATAACAAGCCACTGCTTTGAATCTAGGAAACTGGTTGTAAAATATTGCATTTTACGACATCAGGAAGGAAGCCAGTCGAAAATATTTTGGTTATACTTGGTCATGTTACAAATTAATTACAGGGCTAAAAGGTGACCTCATGTGCTGTGACATCACAAGAGGTTGGGACTTTAACTTTGAATATTGCCAAGATGGCTCAAAGGACTGAAGCTCACTCTTGTTCCAAACTTTGAAAAAACAGACACACTTGTGTTCTGGACTTAAGAGGCACTTCTGTCAAGAATAGGTAACACACAACTGAAAACTGAGCTACAACTAGTAATTCAGCTACGAGGTGTTTTGTTTTGTAATTTCCATTTCTTTCTGATTGTAAGCATTGATGGATATATTTTCTGTGTTTTGTATTTATTTACTGTTTTTAAATTTAGTAAACTTTTTGGTTTCCTTAATCCTGCCTGAGACATTTTCTCATTTTGAGTGTGAATGCTGGAACAGTATTGATAATTCGGACATAACTGTTAAAAGTGCTTATTGTGTCACCATATGCAGCCACGCTAATAAGGATCTGTGTAAAGATCCAGGAAGGTAAGGAAATACCTAGGTCTCCATTGAGTCAAAGGGATTTGTGAATCAGGTTGGTTGTGTGCCCGCTGGGTTAAGTACTGTACTGCTTTCCCAAAGAGGGTGTGATATTTGGACCTGTTACCTGGCGTACTAGCTATAAAAGGTTTCATATCTGACCCCAAGACTTGAGACTGGTAGTTGCTCGGACCAAAAGCAAGCGGAGGATGTCTCTGTTTGTCCCCTGTCCAAATATTGCACTTTGAAGTTGGGCACTATGGGTGCAGAGGGTCTGACCCCAGGAGTGCATTTGTGACAACAGCAACCAAAAATAACACTTTCCACTACAGAAGGGGACTTTTAAGGAAAGGAGAATCCTTACTACTCTGGAACCATCTACCAGAGTATAGCATTTGTTTTATTTAAAACAAGTAGTGTCATTTCAGTTTAGGTGGTAGGCTTAGGGCAAAGAAGTTAGAGAGTGTGGGTAAAGTGATTAATCATAGGAGTTAGTTTTTGTTTTTAGAGAGGATCTGTTTGAGTTTGCTGCTGAGGAAAGCTAATTTCACATACCTGCTGCTCTGCTTTAGATGGCATTTTCAGTTGACAGCTGCTATTGAAGGAGTGGTTCAGTGGTGCAGAGTCCGTTGGAGACAAACTGAGTGAAATTCATGCTGCGGAGTTGGATTTTGTGCTGCAGAGTTTACAGAAGCAGCTGGTATAGTGGCTGAGCTAGCTGTCTTGTGGCTGCAGTGAAGTCGGTGAACAGTGGAATCTGCAGTTGAAGGTCCTGGGGATCAATGGCTGTGATCTGTGGCTGAGTGACAGTGGGCAGGGTGTCTATAAATCCAGATGCTGCTTGGTTGGAGAAAAGAATCTGTGAACTGTTCCTAGTTAGTCTTAACAACAACGGTTTTCAGCTGGATAGTGTACGTATCCCAGTCAGCCGGTGAGAGATCGGCGTTTGTAAAATCGACGTCTTGAAGGAATTTGGTGGTGAAAGCACCTTTTCTGCTGTTGATTCAGTATAAAACCACTTCTTCAAATTTCTATTCTAGATATGGTGAGAGCATTGCTAGCTAGCCTATCTCTTTGAACTGGACTGTGCCCTGCTTGTAGAGTTTAACTACTACACTATACAGAAACTATTTGTTGAACTTGTTCCTCAGCAACATACTTACACTTGGATTCTCTTGTTTTTAATTTTGCTGTTTAGGAGGGTCTGGGGGGGTTCTGTGAGTAGTATATGTGGTGTGTAATTGTGTAGTTAAGTTATTGTATTAGTATTAATTGTGTGGTGGTTATTTGAGCGAGTTAGGGTGTTGTATGGTTGGAGGGTGGGTTTACTTAATATATTTATATTGTACATTTCATGTTTTAGCTGTAGTAGGGCTTTTAATTAAGTAGGTAGTTGCTGCATGATGTGTTGGAATCACAGACCCTCTGCATTGCCTACACAGCGTCCTACTAACTTTTGCCCCTTACCAGCCTCCTCTTCCAGCTTACAATGGTGAGGGCATGATCAGGAGGTGGGTACTAGGGAGCGAGTTGGTTGGTGGCAGGATGCAGTGGGCACAGTGGAGGCGAGCGGTAATGGGGTGGTTAGGAGCAAGAGATGCCCTGGAGTTAATAATAATAATTTTATTTATAAGGTGCCTTTCCAATTCCAAGGCACCTACAAATTTAAGAACAATTAATATGAAACCCAATAGCTAAACAATACAATTGAAAATCATAAACAATCAGAAAAATACTTAAATTATCCAAAAAAGCTTTTTGCCACAGAAAGGTTTTTAAGCCCTTCTCAAATTTCTCCACAGATGTGCACTCCCGTAACCGATGGGGTAGAGAATTCCAAAGGGTGGGGGCTGTAAAAGCTCTTGAAACAGCTAATTTCAAATTCACCCTTGAAATCTCTAACAACCCCTCATCGGCCGAGCGGAGTGATCGACTAGGGCAGACAGGAGAGAGGCCCCATGTCTATCGTGCCCATTCCCAGGGTTCTCACCAGACTGAGTGGGCAGGTAGCTGGTGGGCCTGAAGTCTCCACCAGTCCCCTTCAGGCCATGCTGTGCAATGCCAGATCAATGAGGAACAAGACCACAATTATGGTGGTCTTGATTTCATCTGTCAGTCTGGCTTGGATTATGGAGACCTGGCTGGGAGACGATGATGGGCCAATTCTGGAGGTGTCTGTCCCCACCAGGTACTCTGTAGTGCACTGCCCAAGGAGGGAATGCAGGGGTGGGAGGGCATCTGTTTTAGATCCAGCTTGAACTTTGCCATGCATCCAGTGGGTTCTGCCTCATTCTTTGAATGTGTGGCAGTGCATGGGGGTCAGGTGCAGGTTGCAGTATTCTCCTTGTTCACCGCCCTTTGGGGGATTTCCTGCAGCAGGTCACAGATTTCATTGTTAACAGGAGCTGGAGTCCCCAGATGGTTAATTCTGGGGGCCTAATGCCCGGGTCAACAACAAATCCTCACATCTTGAACACGACCTCCTCCAGCTGATGACATCACTGGACCTAGCACAAGCAGCTGTTTCTGCAACCCATCACCATGGCCACACCTTGGACTTGGTATTCTCACTGAGAGCTTGAGGTCACAAACCTCAGGACTGATCAGGTCACTTGGTCCGATCATTGCATAGTAGAGTTCTCGTTTGGGGACCTTCTGATAGTCCCTCCTCTGCTGAAATGGTCAGCTATCACCCTTTGAGGGGACTGTCCCCAGAGGGACTTCTGGTGATAGTAGATCTGTCTGGTGTGAGTACTGCATGTGCGACTGGTGCGGCAAGGCGGTGGCTGTCTATAATAGCCTGTCTCCAAAGCTACCGACATATCATCGCATTGGTCTGTATATGACCCAGATCTTTTCACTTGAGACCCCATGGTTTGATGGGGCTCTCAAGAAGATAAAGATCACAGGTCGGAACTTGGGCGGTGCTGGCGGAGACCCGATCCAATTAGGACAAACTGGCCTTGAGAGCTCACTATCGTGAGTACCAAGGGTAATCAACAGTAAGAAGGCTGAGTGCCTATCCAGGAGATTGCCACAAGGAGGAACAGACCAGTTCAGCTTTCTCTGACTGTGGACAGACTACTTTACCTGGTCTGTCTGCAGCCGAAAAAGCATTTTCAATTGCACTGTGTCATGAGCTTGCTCAGTTCTTCTATGACAGGGTGTCCTCCATCCAGTCTGGGATCTCCCCAGGGGCAAGGTTAACCCAGCGGTGGTCAACCTGGTAGGAACATGGCACTCACTCCTACTGTATGCGAGGAGTTGGGCCACTGGTGGTGGCTGAGGTTGTTGGGTGATCTCAAAGCTACGGCCCACCATTTGTGAACTGGACCCAGCTCTGATCAGTCTCCTAGTGGGATGCGTTGAGACTGCTGGTCCGGTGTTTGCCAGGATAATCTGGTGCTCACTTTCAGGGGAATCTTTCCTGATGCCTTGAAGGAGGCATTGGTGAGGCCCCGCCTGAAGAAACCATTACTCGACCCTGATGTCCTGGTGAATTATCGACCCATCTTCAACCTCCTAGTTCTAGGGAAGGTTGTTGAGAAAATAGTAGTGGCACAGCTCGAGGTGCACCTCATGGCCTTTGACATTTATGAGCCATTCCAGTCCAGTTTCAGGGCTAGGCATAGCACCAAAACGGCGTTGATCAGGATGCAAAATTACCTTCTCAGAGCAAGATATAGAGGAGACTGGTCAATTCGAGGTCTCCTTGATTTCTCTTCAGCATTTTACACTGTGGACCACACTGTGCCTTTGGATCACCTTAGAGAGTATTACGGACTCGACAGTACCGTCATCAACTGATCTGAGTCCTATCTCTCGGCAGGAAGCAACAAGTGGTGATGGGTAATTTCTTCTCTCTCTGAAGCTCCTTCCATGTGGAGTTCCTCAAGGGTAGATCCTGTCACCGATGTTGTTTGTGGTGTACATGCTGCCCCTGGGAGAGCTCTTTAGCGTTACAGTCTGGGTTTCACTACTATGCAGATGACACCCAGCAGTGTATGCCCTTTCCCCAGAACAGATAACACCATGGAAGTGCTAAATAACTGCCTGGCCAAGATCCAGGACTGAATGTCCTGGTAATTGAGCCTGGTCATAGGCATGATAGGAGTGCCTCTGGAGTGACAACAGGACTAGTCTTGGCCTTGTTGATGGCTTCATCTAGGGTGAGAAATCTGGGCATCTTCCTGGATGACAGGCTGATGCTTGATGCTCAGGTGTCATCTACTGTCCAAAGTGTTTTTTTACCAGTTAAGGAATGTCACCCAGATTAAACCCCTAGTTCCGCTCGAGGACCTGCCATCACTAGTGCATGCCTTTGTTACATCCAGGTTAGACTACTGTAATGCTCTGTACTTTGGGTCAGTGGTGAGAAACTCCGCCAGCTGCAGCGGTGCAGAACGCAGCAGCTAGGTTATAGTTATAGTAGGATTACAAGTTCAGTGAGCACTAGGCCCTTTAATGAACTTGCCACCAATTATTGGTGGAATATAAATTTCATATCTCCATATAACTGTCTAGATTTAATTTAAATGCTTTCATGTCTGGACTTTCTATAACATAACTTGGCAGCTTGTTCCATTGTGTTATTACCCTCTGGTATAATATTTACTTATTTTAATATTATTGTATGGTTCTCCCATTAATTTCTGATTATGAGATCTTGTAACAGATATTCCTGGACTGCTTCTAAAGCTAACATTTCTTTCATGTATGGCTCTTGTAAGGTTTTACATACCATGCAGAGGTCACCCTCTCCTGTCTATACCTAGTAGAGTAGATCTTTAAATTTTGTAACCTGTTACCATAGCTCATTTTTCAGTCCGTCTTATTACCCTTGTCATTTTCCTCTGTATTTTTCATATAAAACTTGTGTCCTGTTAGGTTACTGAAGGGCCTGCCTAGGTCATGTCAAGTGACACCGGTTCTGCGAGATCTGCACTGGCTGCCTGTCAGGTGGAGGATCATCTTCAAGGTTGGCTTGCTCATCTATAAGACCCTACACGGCTCGGGCCCTGGCTACCTAACTGATCTCCTTACACCTGCCATTCTGGTTCGCTCCCTCTGCTCCTCCACCAGGGGTCTCCTTGTGGTTCTGAGGGCCAGGCTGAAAACCTTAGGTGATTGAGCATTCAAGGTGGCCAACCCAGCCCTCTGGAACTCGCTTCCCAGCTCTATAAGAGAGGTCTCATCGGTGGAGGCATTCAAGAAGGGTCTGAATACTTCTCTTTTCCAACAGGCATTCCCGGATTAATTTCAGCTATTTGTAAGTATTAATTGTTATTTATTGTTTACTTATGTTTAAATTTAACCTTTAATTGTAAAACCCTTTATAGCTTTGATTTACATGTTGTTGTTACCCTGCCTGTTTTGACTTCTGTAAGGTGCTCAGAGTCCTGGGATTGGGAGCCATATAAATAAAGTTTACCTTGCCTTGCAAGTCAAGTCCCACACCAGGAAGGGTTATAGATGGGAAGCTTTAAGTGCAGGATGTCGCTTGGAAAGGTACAGGCCACTTCCAACTGGGCCACTGTCACGACTCTCAATGGGCACATGGAAGGCTGATATGGGGACAAGTGCACCTTCAGTGAAGAGTATTTTAGTCCAGCGTCGGACAAGGGCAGCAAGTACTCTAGAATCTTGTTCACCAGGCAGGTGATAGGGTCCAAGTGATGGGAAGCCACCCAAAAGCACACTTCCACTTCATGGAATAAGTCACCCTGGTGGAAGGCTTCCTGGTAGCCTACAGGACATCGGCCACTTCAGGTGAGACACCAAACCTGGCGATAGCTACGTTCCTTAGGAGCCATGCATGCAAGTGAAGAGACTGGAAGGTTGGATGAAGAAGGGTCCCTGTTCCTGTGACAGTAAGCCCAGGCAGAGGGGAAGAGGCATCGGAGGCTCCACTGCTGATACTCCCATTATAACAAAAATAATCATACCTTTTCACAGTTATAATATATATTTCTATCAAAATCATTAGCAGCAAAATACCAAGAATCAAAAATAAACACAATAATACTATCAGATCATTTCTTAATTCAGATTGATATTGATATAACACAACACTTTACAACTTAAAAAAAGTAAACTTTCTGGGCATGACACTTGATTTGGCATCCTGGGATTGGCAATATTCCTTCTTAGATAAATCACTTTCTGAAATTTGGCAAATTCTGATTAGCCAGTTAACCTTAGTTTCTAGCAAACATATCCCAATTATTAAAAAAATTGATAAGACCAAATTGAAAAGGCCTTGGATGAATGAAACTGTAAAAAAACATATCAAATACAAAAACAGAGCCTACAAAAAAGCCAAGTTATGCGGAACCAAGCAAAGCTGGGAAACCTTTAAATTCCAGTTGAAAGTGACTAAATACAGTATTAGAAAGGCTAAAAGGGATTTCAAGGTACGACTGGCTGGTAATGTGGGGGATAACTATAAATACTGTATATTAATAACAAAAGAGGTGGAATTCCCACCATAGGCCCACTAAAAGATATTTCAGGAGATCTAGTATCAGACAAGACACATATGGCTACTATGCAATAAGCAATTTTCATCATTTTTAATACCAAAACTGAAACTAGAAAGAAACATAATGATCATATCCTGAGTGGGTATTTTACAATAGATGCTAGCACTATACAAAAACTGCTTCAAATTTGGATCCTTACAAGTCAGCAGGGCCAGATGGTTTATACCCCCGCATCCTCAAAGAATTAGCTATCCCTCTTTCTGGTCCTGTTGCTGACCTGTTCAATAAATCCATACAAGAAGGCCAGGTTATCGATGTCTGGAGACAAGTGACTGTGGTTCCAATCTACAAGAAGGGTTCTAGGCAGGAGGTGTCAAATTATAGACCCATCAGCTTGACATCTATATTGGGCAAAATGCTAGAAGCAATTATAAAGGAACACCTATGTAAGATAATTGAACCTGATCCCACCCAGCATGGTTTTGTTAAGGCCAGATCATGCCAGACAAACCTGTTGAGCTTCTATAATGGCGTGAAAGGGGCATTGGACAGGGGCGAGGCAGTAGATGTCATTTTTCTGGATTTTTCCAAGGCCTTTGATAAGGTCCATCATGGTCAGCTTATAGAGAACATCATTAATCTTGGTATAGGGGGAATATATCGCGATGGGTGGAATCATGGCTCAAGGGCCGCACCCAGAGAGTGTGTATAAAGGGCTTCTTTTCAGATTGGGACATTGCGACTAGTGGCGTCCCACAGGGTTCGGTTTGGGTCCGTGTCTGTTCAATTTATATACTGCATCATTAAAAACCACGACTAAGGTTTGGTTAACAAAATTTGCTGACAACACACGTTTAGGCTACCCCATCATAAATACTGGTGATATAAACACCCTCCAGTATGCCCTAAATGAGTTACAGAAGTGGGCCACCCAGAAGAAGTTGTCCTTTAATACAGATAAATGTGTTTTAATGCACCTTGGAAGAAAAAACATTTAAGCTAAATACATTTTTGGTGGAAAAACCCTAAAATCAGTTGAAGATGAGCGTGACCTCGGTATCAGAATACCCAATTATCTCAGTTCTAAACTCCATTGCCATGCTGTTATTAAGAAGGCAGCTGGTGTACTATACTGTATAAACAAACATATTAGCAGTAAAAGTAGAGATGTTTTGCTCCCATTGTATTCATCACTGGTAAGACCCCTGGAGTATTGTGCCCAATTTTGGGTCCCAGGGATAAAGGCTCTATAAAATCATTGGAACAAATTCAACAGAGAGCCACTAAAAAAATTCATGAAGTCAGTAACTTGGATTATTAATGCTAGACTTGAAAAACTAGGGCTGCATACATTGGAGTATCGCAGAATGAGGGGTGACTTATGTATAGTATTTAAAGCTTTACACAACGATCACCTGTGGGAGTTATTAGGTCTTGAATTGAAGGATAAAATTTATATAACCAGGGCACATCCACTACAATTAAAAGTCGAACAGTGCAAAACAAAAAAAAGAAGTAGCTGGTTCACAATAAGAGTCTGTAAAATCTGGAATAGTCTACCTATGGAAATAGTATCATGTGAAAATATTGATACATTTAAAAATACTTGGATACCTATTTGCAAAAAAATGCATAGTGGGATATAACTAATACTTATGAGCATTATGGACTATGGTCTACTAGCTCTGTATAACCTATGATACCTATGATATAAAAGAGCTATATAGAATTTTTCAAAGAGCATGGAGGTCCAATAATGGACTGTTAAAAACTCAGAGGCCAATATTCAAAAGTCTGTGTGGTGTTAATGGGTCTCTGCCATGCCAAGTGAACTGGCAAATCCCATATTCAAAAGAGGCTGTTGCATGAGTAAAAATGGTTAGCGTCCACGCAAAACATAATGTATGTGGGTGGGCAAGGGGGGAGTGTGGCCATCAGTAGTTGCGCTACCCCATATTCACTGGCTTTGCACTGCACAAAAGGTCTTAGTACGGTCCTTTTGCGCAGCACAAATACCACCTAACAAAACCCCAACTTAATCTGGGCAACCCTAGCTACTGCTAGAGGTAATACAGCCACCTAGCTGTTTGGCCTCTGGGGAAGCATACCCGCCCTCTGTGTTCCCTGGCACTGCCCCTCCAATAGCCAGCATCTACTGCACAACTACACTCCCTGGTGGTAGCAGTCTTGCCCCCCTCTGATGGCCAGCCTATATGGCAATTTACATGGATCCCTGGTGCTAGTGGTTCCCCCTTCTGATCACCACCTTGTACGGTAGTTTACATAGATCCCTGATGCTAGTGATCCCCCCACCTCTGATCACCAGCCTGTACCATAGTTAAATATATCCCTGGTGCTAGTGGGCCTGCCTTCCAGTCACATACATCTCTGGTGCTAGTGGTACCCCCTCTGATTGCCAGCCCGTACTGTAGTTTAAATACATCCCTAGTAATATTGGCCTCCTCTCTGATTGCCGCCAATGCCATAGTTTAAATACATTCCTGGTGATAGTGGTCCCCTGCCTTCTGATCCACCAGCCTGTACCGTAGTTTAAATGCATTCCTGGTGCTAGTGGTCCCCCTCTCAATCACCAGCCAGGTAGTCAGTGGTTTACATATATCCATGATGGTAGTGGTCCCCCCTTCCAACCGATCACCAGCCTGTGCTTGTGCTCTCCCCTCCCTCCTTCCAATCACCAGCCTGTAGTACAATGGAACACCTTCCCCGGGGTCCAGTGGTCCCACCACCCCACTGCAACACTGAACACCCCCCGTCACTTTACCATCCCTCTTGGTATCGCAGGTGCATATAAAGACTAGCACAGCCCTCTTCATACCTCCTAGGCCAGCCGCCATATAACCAGGCAGGGAGTGCACCTCTTATTTATAGGACAGGTTGTGCTCCTTGCCCTAGACATATAACAGCCGAGACAAGGAGGTGTGAGAAGAGCTGTGCCAGTCTTCATGCAGCCACCAGTGAATGGTAAGGTGACCGAGAGGATGAAAGTGCTGCAGTGGGGAGAGAGACCACTGACTCCAGGGAGGGTGTCTGTTGTACTATGGGCTGTGATTGGAGGGAAGGAAGAGGGACCACTAGCAGGGCTACGACTGGGGAGTGGGGGAGACCATCACCACTCAGGGATATATATAAACCACGGCATGGGCTGGTGATCAGGGGGCCCACCAGCACCAGGGACATATGTAAACTACAGCACGGCCTGGCGTATCGAGAGGGGACCACTAGCACCAAGGATCTATGTAAACCACCATACAGGATGTAATTGTGGAGGGGATCACTAGCACCAGGGATCTATGTAAACTACCGATGGGCTGGCGATCAGTGGGGGACCACTAGCACCAGGAATCTATGTAAACTATAGTATGGGCTGGTGTTTGAGGGGATTGGGCCACTGGCACCAGGGATTTAATTAAACTACCAAACAGGCTGGCAATCAGAGGGAGACCACTAGGACTAGGGACCATGTAAACTACCACAGGCTGGCGATCAGGAGGGAGACCACTAGCACCAGGGATCTATGTAAACCACCATATGGCCTGGTGATGGGGGAGGGGGACTAGCATCAAGGATCTATGTAAACTACCATATGGACTGGTGATCGGGGGGGATGACTAGCATCAGGGATCTATGTAAACTACCGTATGGGCCGGCAATCAGAGTGGGGGACCACTAGCACCAGGGATCTATGTAAACTACCTCACAGGCTGGTGATCAGTGGCCGGGGACCACTAGCACCAGGGATTTAATTCAACTACCGTATGTGCTGGTGATTGGGGAGGGGGGCCCACAAATACCAGGGATCTATGTAAACTACCATATGGGTTGGTGATCGGAGGCACAAGCACCAGGGATCTATGTAAAATACCATATGGGCTGGTGATTGGGGGAGGGGGAGACCACTAGCACCAGGGATATTTACACAGATGTAGGACAGGGCAACTGGGGTGGTGGCATCATGGTAACCTGCCTCCCTACCCATGCAAATGAGCCCATAAGAGGCATGCAAATGGCCGCTTAGCATCTTGCATGCCCAATGGGCTAATTTGTGTGTATCCCTTTGAATACTGAAAATAGTGCTCCAGCACTATACATTTTGGCGCCGTACTTCAGGAACCATGCCGGGCAGCGCTAAGTGGCTTAGCACTGTACCTCCATGGCTTTATATGCAGTCGAATAGTGCCAGTGCAATATTCGACTAAATACAGCATCTTCGGGCTCCCCAGCAATCGCAAGATGCAAAGCAAATTTTTGTGCTCCACTCTGCATGATTTTGAATATTGGGCCTCAGGACTTAAAGGACAAAATAAAAGAGGGACTATATGAAGTCTGGTTTTATAATTATGATGGGAGCGCACTGGTAATAGAATTATGGGAAGCATTTAAAGCCTTATGGGAAGCATTTAAAGCTGTATTGAGAGGCATAATTATATCTTACCAAGCACATTTAAATAAGTTAAAGGGGAAAGAAGAACAAAATATAAATAAAAGATTGTTAGGGTTAGATTACTTAATAACAATAGATTACAAGAGATATCAAGCTAAATGGCATCAATTTAGGGCAAAGAAAACTTAAATCAATAACAGAAAGACAGCAAGTAATATCAAAAAGCTGAAAGGTACTAGATATCTTCAAGGCTATAACTCAGGAAAATCTTAGCAACATTACTTAAACAGAAAGAACAAAATATAATAACAAAACTGTAAGATGAAACAGGAAATAGAATATATACTGACAAAGGAATGAGCAAGATAATACTACAGCTCTATAAGGGAATTTATAATAGGGATATACAGGTGAATTTTGTCAGATCTATCAATCTATTTAGACAACGCAAACTTATCAAAAATTAATTGTAAATGCACTGGGTTTACTTATAATGAAAATAAAAATGTTATAAATAAAATGCCAAAAAGGAAAAGCACAGGATTAGATGGGTTTACATCCAAATTCTATATAGCATTTGCTGAACAGTTGCTGCCACGGATTGAACACATGTTGTATTAGCTGGGGATGGCCTTGAGCAATTACCTAAACCCATTGAAGTAGCCAAATAACATTGATCCTGAAGGAAGATAAGAATCCAGCTAAGGTTGACGGTTATAGGTTGATTGGATTGCTGAACACTGATTACAAAATATTTGCAAAGCTGACTGCAAATAGAATAAAGGATACTTTGTCGAGGCCATCCATCCAGACCAGTTTGGCTTTATCCTGGGCAGAACAATTGTGCAAGCTACAAGAAGAGTGCAAGCACTAATATATTATTATGCTAAATCACAGAATGGTCCATACCATGCTATTGCCTATAGATGCAAGTATGGCATTTGAAGTATTAGATAGAATGTTTATGATTAAATGCTTGGCAATTTGGGGTTTGGAACTGCTATATTGATTTTATTGGAAAATTATATGCCAATACTACAATGAGATTTGTGATCAGTGCATATCTTACAGAACTGTTTAAGATGATGAATGGGGTACCTTTGTCACTGGTAGTGTTTGTGTTATGTTTAGAACCCTTCCTAAACTATTTATGTAAAAGTCAGCAAATTGAAGAAATAACAGTGGATGATAACCAGTATAAAGTTAACACCTTTATGGATGATGTGCTGTTATTAGTTAGAAATATAAATTATTCTTTACTTATATTTCTTAAGAAGGTTAAAATATGCAAATGTATCTGACTATAGTTTAAATAGACAAAAATTAATTATTATGCAAATATCAGATAAGGAGTACCAGATAAACCCAGGAATTTTCAAAGAATTTAAAGTTAGTAAAAATACAGTATTAAATATTTAAGTATTTCAATTACGAATCAACAAACAGAAACTATCAGAATAAATTTTGAGTAGGTCAGAAACAAAATTAATTTACTGTTAGATAACTGGCATAAACACTCCCTTTCACTGCAAGGTATAAAATAGGCGGGTTCACATCGCAATTTGCGAATCAAAAACTGGCTACTGCGAATCAATTCCAGTTTTGATTTGCGGTAGGTGCTAATCGAATTTCTCCAGGACCTCAAGGCTTAGAATGTGCGAATGGCACTATTTTTCACTATTTTTAGCCATTTTCCCCATATTCTGGACCCCTACTGCTAATCAGCTTTGACCAGTTGCTAATCATTTTCATTCTGATTAGCAAGGCCGCTAATCAAGTCTCCAACACTAATTTATACTTTCCACTGTGGGGTCACATTGAAACTATAAAAATGATGGCTGTGCCACATTTTATTTTTACATTATACACGGTAATGGATCTCCTTGATTTCCTGGTTTTCAGATATTAAGAAAATATTCACAAAATATTTATAGATGGGAGGGAAGTCGCATATAGCCTGGCAACAACTAACTGTTCCTAGACAAATGAGAGGATACAATTGTCTGGATCTCGCAATGTATAATTTCAGCCACCAATGTAGAATAGCTTGGGACTGAGCATTTGACTCAAGACAGGAACATTGCTTGAACAAAGGGTCATTAGCACTGAGGGTAAAATAAATATTAATAATATATAATATTAGATCTGCAAGGGAAAACAAAATCTATACCAACATTGTTTACTACTATTTTTCCATGGCATACCGTCAAATGGGCGACTGAAAATGAGCAACTCTATTTGCATATCCGACGATAGAGTGACTGGGGTATATGGCGATGGTAGGGATAGCGAGTGTTAGAGGGATGTAATAGTGACAGCAAACACTAGGAAAGCTGTACTTTGCTGGTGAAGTACAGCAATTGCCTAAGCTGTCCGCCTGGCGTGGCGGGTAGGTCATGGACTGCTGCAGCGATGGTCCTGGGTTTGGGACTGCCAGTAGGTAAATTTTTATTCTGAACGGTGTTGGCTGTTAGGGTTTTTATTTTTCCTCACTGTGTTCCCCGGACTGATGGTGCCCCAGCCGCAGTACTCCCTCCCATGTATTCCCCTGTTCCTCAATGTCCATCCCCCCCCCGAGTTGATTATATTTATTTGGGGGGGATGGGGGCTTGCCCCATGCAAAGGGGGTGCAGTGGTCATAGCCCCCTGCATTAAATATTAATATGAATGTCCATCTGGTTGCCTTATTGGCATTCAATTATGTGGTTCAGGTGACGATTTTTCTTTCGGCGAAATCTACTCGCTATTGTGCAAGTCGCCAAAAAAAAATTTCCCTTATGACATGGAACCTTTTTCCACTGATACAGATGGCAGCAAGAAAACTACTGAACAGTGGTTATTTCCATAGTTATACTTAATTATAAAATGGGTAGGCTAAACCAGCCAATCAGAGGCCAAGCTCTGTATACTCTTCTGTATCTCACCTGTATTGTTCTCCACTGTCTTGCTGCACAAATATGTTGTATCCCCTCCCTGTGACGAGGTACCTTTGTAAATTAGTCTTTGACTCAAAGGTTTGTAAATCCGATTTATTGAAATAAATTAATAAAAATAAAGCTCATCATGCATGGAATATGTTCCATGCATGGGTAAAAAAAAGAACAGCAGTAAAAAGGCTAAAATCATTAAGCCTTAGAACGTTGGCATTTAAAAATGCCGCCATTGTTGTTTCCTCGCTAATGGCTAGTGTCACTCCAAGGCCTCATGCCTTATTACACCCCTGGCCATGCAGTAACATATGTTCCATGCATACCCTGTCATATCTTATTGCTTACATATATGGGGGAGTATTTGGCAAGGAGTGAAGGTATATTTTTATTACTAAGAAATACAGATATTCAAACATGGTCTCAATTATTGGGACATGGAGAATTTTGTTCCTTCAAAAGATTTAGAGAGAAATGCTCAGCTTCTGTTAAAACTACCTTTATAACTTATCTTACTCTGAAATATACATTTAATCTACTAAAAAGAAGTGTAATATGGTTTCTAGGAAACTCCTGAAGATCATCAGATTGTTTTTTCTTTTTTAGTCTTTGGTGACCAGGTAAGGCCTCTAGGCGCAAATGCTCATTTTCAGGGCAACCTGGGAGCACTTGGAGGTTAAATGACTTGCTCAGAGTCACACAGTATGCAAGTGGAGGTTGTGTGAATCAAAACCCGGGCTACTAGATGCAACAAGCTTATTCACAGCTCATTACTCTAACCTCTAGGATACTGTCAGCCCTTCTGAAATTAGGATCAGAGAAACTACTCAATAGGGTATATAATGCTATGAAAAGGAAGGAAAGATCCATGGATTAAAACTTTTGACAAAAAATGGAATACAGAAGTTAAATTGCAATTAGCTAATGAACAGCTTATGCACTAAAGCAAATAAAGATTATACATTTTCAAAAAATAAGGCCAATCGATAGAGATTACCATCACTCCAGATTTTAGCTAAAATAAACAGCTTAGGGAATACACAATGTTGGCATGTGTGGGGCCATTGGGGATTTATGTCAAACTGTTTATGGGCTTGCCTACTAATACTAAAATGGTGGGAACAAACAAGCAGATTACTGTCTGACATCCTGGAAATCCAGACACTATGTGAATTTAAAGAACTAGTGCTTACAGTAACTATACTAAAAATCTGAACCTCAGTAAAGCTCAAGAGAAGACAGGTGCCCTAGGCACAATGGTTACAAAAATGAATAATTCTGGAGAAATGGAAAGCCCAATCCCTAGAAATTTCTGAACACCATAGTGGTGGTTTACGTGCGGGAAGCAATGTCTTTCGAAAAATTATGGAATTATGTTTCTGCACCTGATGATTTTCTTGTGTTACTGTGAAGGAAACAGAATTCATCCTACCATTACTAGTAAAATGTATAAGTTATCAATTACATATGAACTAAAACTTTACTACAATAAATACTTAATAGCTCTACAAGAAAGCTAGAGTAAAGTTAAAGATGAAGAATTAATGATTTCTGAATATAAGAGGAACATTCAGATAGAAGCTAAAGTGATCTAAGTTGATATAAAGAAGGTATGTTAATTTATAAGGTAAAACTGTAAAGATTCCTTTTGTAATAAGGATTTAAAGGCTACTGATGGATATGTATACATGCTACCTGAAGACTGTTAATAATATAATGAGATTAAATAAAATATTTTTAGAAAAGAAGGTGGGATCGTGTTACAGGGAAAAGGTCAGGGTTGAGGGTGGCAGTTGGGCCCCTGTAATCTATGGAACAAGGGCACAACAATCGAACAGACTCAATAAACCGTAAAGGCCTTTTTCTGCTATTTAGTATATTCATATGTACATAAATGCTAAGGGTATTATACTGTATGAAGTGTCACATAGTGCCCCAGAAAATGACAAGTGCTTTAAGATGCCTGTATGAAACGTGTTACATAAACATTAATGGTATCGGTACTGTATGAAGTGTCATGTAGTGCCACACAGCAGAATGAGCACTTTGAGATGCCTGAAGGAAATGTGCTATAAAACACTAATCGATGGTAATGTATGATTTGCTTAAAGTGTCCCAGAAGATGACAAGTGCTTTAAGATGCCTGCATGAAAGGCACTACATAAATGCTAATGGTATGGCACTGTATGAGGTGTCACTTAGGGTTCCAGAGCATGACTAGGGCTTTGAGATGCCTGCATGAAAAGCACTATATAAACACAAATGGTACGTTGCTGTAATATATGTCACATAGTGTCCCAGTATATGATGAATGTTTTTTCTGATGCCTGTACAAGATGTGCTACATAAATGCTAACATTATTGTAATTGATAATATGAAACATGGGGTCCCACTTCCAAGGCATGTTTTATTTTACTTTATTTTACAATTTTTGGCCAGGAAAGACAATCGAGCCAAGGTTCATCTACAGGTGTATCCTAGGAGTACAGGGAAGTTAAGTGACTTGCTAATGATCACACAGTATGCAACCTGGTGTGTGGAATTCAAACCAGTTCTCCAGGTTTGCAACTCAGTGCTCTTAACCACTACACTATACTGAGTATGATGAGTGCACTGAGATTTATGCATGAAAAGCGCATATAAATGCTAATGATATGGTACTGTATGATGTATCACATGGGCTCCCAGAACATGACGAAGCGCTTGAGATGCTTGCATAAAAGGCGTTATATAAATACCAATGGTATGGCACTGTATGATGTACCACATGGCACTCTACAGCATGATGAGTGCTTTGAGATGCTGGCATGAAAGGCACTATATAAACACTAATGGTTTGGTACTGTACAATGTATCGCATGGCGTCCCAGAGCATGATGAGTGCTTTGAGAAGAGTGCATGAAAGGCGCTATATAAATGCTAATGGTATGGTACTATATGATGCATCACATGGTGTCCAAGAGCACAACGACACCTTTCAGATGCCAGCATGAAATGAGCTATAGTATGATGTGTCCCACGGTGTCCCAGAGCATGACGAGTGCTTTGAAATACTAGTATGAAAGGCGCTATATATAAATGCTAATGGCATGGTACTGTATGATCTTCATAAGGGAGCTAACGGTACGGTACGGTATGATACGTCACATAGGGGCCCAGAGTATGACGAGTGCTTTGAGATGCCTGCATGAAAGGCACTATATAAATGAAAAATGATATGCTATGGTATGGTAATTGCAGAACTACTGTGCCTAATTACCATTAACGCTAGAAACAATATAATTGTTATTCTTAACATTAGTCTTGGGCTCATTTTTGCAACAAAAAACAATATTCTGAAAACATTTAAGAAAACAAACTCCATACAATGCTTTCAGTGATTAAAACATTATATCATTTTCGAGAAGAAAAATATCAGTCACTTTCACACACAAAAAATAGATGCGTTTGGTGTAGAAAACATCTCTAGAGAACTGTGCAATTAAATTTTAATTCCATATGCTTTTCAAGTTAAAGATAAAATATGATCTTTGGCCCTTGCAGACTAAAATTTGTGCCCCACAATTTATTGCGTGTTCTCAGTAGAAAAGCTTCTTAGAAACATTTGGTACTCAGCACTGTGAACATATGGGATCAAGCCTTCACTGCTGGAAAAGACAAATCAACTACCCTTTCCAATTGGAGGCTACAGTAGGGAATTATTCCAGGAATTTACTAATAGGTAATGTCTGATTTGGTTTCTACTGGGGAGTTAAGCATCCATTTTAATCCTCAAAAAAATTATTTTTTTTGGACTTACATTATTAAACTTGCATTCGTGTATAAAATTTTTCCCATATCCTGTTACAAGCAGCACTGCCTGTATGATGTCAACACCTGTAAAAACTCTTAAAGAAAACCTGGCTACTGAAAAGACCAAAGGGAAAATGTTAATAATTCTAAAACTACAGAGTATAATTACTTTAAAAATTATATTTAAAACATTTCAAGATGCTTAAAGTTACCAACATCTGTGTTCATTCTGAAACGAGTCATCTACAACTGCATAAAGGAAGTGAACTGCATAAAAAATGATATTGCAGCCACTGCTCTGACGAGGCATGCTGCCAGCCTAAAATGGGAACTGATGGTACTGCTGGGGTCACAGTGAGAAAGGCTAGCAATTGAGGGGGACTCTGAAGGGTGGGTTCTAGGCTAGGGACCAGGACACTGTGAGGAGAAGGGACAAACCTAGTATGCTGCCTGTACTATGCATGTATACCATCCTGCCAATGGATAGGCAGACTCAGTCTGTTAGACGCTTTCAAGAAGGTACACTTATTGCCTTGAGTGACAGATGAAGGCATCATGTCACTGCAGGGAAGTGAGAAAGAAACTGAGAAGGATGGAGGAAGAGGAGGCTGGGGTATGGGCATTAGGCGGGGGGTTGAGTGGGACAGGTAGGGTAAAAGGCTGGGTTAAGTGATGAAAAGGTAGTCCTCATGACTCTATAGTTAGGGTAAAAATAGAAAGGGCATAGCTGGTCCAGAATGGCATCTCCAGAAAGGTAGTTTGCCTACCTGGAGTGCAGGTTAAACAAGTGCTACACAGGACCAAGCAACACAGCTAGAGGCAGGAGAAGACCAACATCATCCATGTTGGTATGAACGACATGGGGGACATATCTCAAGAGGGCAAGAAGATGTAATGAACAGAATTAGGGATTGTACTAAGGTGAAAGGTATCCAACGTGATCATTATGAGATTCTTTTAGTCCTATGGACATGTGAGGAGTGGCAGAGGACCATTAGGCAGGCAAATGCTTGGCTAAAGGTCTGGTGAAAGAGGAAGGGCTTTTTGCCTGGCTAACTGGAGAGTCTTCTGGGGCAAGGGATGAATGCACATCCAGGATGGACTACGCCTACAGCAGAAGTGAGTGAGGGTACTGGTCAGGAGAATGGACAGGGCAGTTGGGGGGGGAATTAAATTAATATATCAGGGAGAGAAGGCTGGTGCAAGGATTCAGAAAAGGCAGGAGACAGAAACAGGATCATAGATAGAAGAAGAATAAGGGAGAAGACCCAGAAGGGAACTGAGGAAGCAGAGGGGGGCAAATATTCTCACTTGCATATAAGCCACTATAAGGAGCGCAACCAGCAAAATTGGAAAGCTTGAGAGTCTGATACACCTTACAGGCTTTAACTTAGTGACATGCACAAAGACCTGAGAGGGAGAGAAAATGACTCACACACCGAAATAGATGCCTACAGGCTATTCTAAAGGGACAGGCCTGACAGAAAGGCAGTGGGGGAAGGGGTTCTCTCTTAAGAGAAATAGTCACTGTGGAAGACAAGGAGGATATCAGAAAACAGCGCTACAGAGTCCATCTGGGTTGAGTTAGTGGACAACAGTGGCAAAGATTTATCAGGTGGTGTGCGTAGATCCCCAAATAGTTCAATGGGGCATAATGCCCAGATAGTTGTAACAAACACCTGGAATAAGTCAAGGTGTCAGAGTGTTTTTCATAATCTGATGTTTCTAGCTGTCACTGTGATTTTACTATATTAAATGTGGACATTAGCGCATCAGCGAGTGTATAATTATTTTATGCTGAATAGAGCTGGGGTTGGCTACTCTAATTAATATATTGGGCAATGGTGAGCGTGACCAAGTGGAATGGTCCTGAGATCTACTAGAATATCTCCAGTGATGATACCTAGTCTTGAAAGGGATCCTTTTTTTTTTTTTTTTTTTTAATCATACAGCTTTTTCTGATGGTCAGCTCAGACAGGCTTGTCTGTCTTCTCCCCAGCTAATCCACCCAGCATTCTACCTCAATTGCGATGTGGGGACCCTGCGACTCCACATGGATTAATCCCCCCCCTCGTGGCAGGGCTAGGTGGAGGGAGGACCATCCTCCCCCAAGGGTCCTGCTCAGGCAAGAGGGAAGGGCAGAGGGCCAGCGGGCAGGACTTCCTGGAACCCGAGCTGACCACTTTTCCTTGTTCTCCTCGAGGTCCCCTAGCCATGGTGACACAGGAAATGCATGTGCGTGAGATGTACATGCATCCTGCAACCACCCCACCCCTCCCTGACCTCAGTCTGTTGCTCATGCATTGGTGCTACCACCAGGCCTCCAGCTGTTGGCAGCCAAGAGCTGAGTCAACCCACCATCCTGATCTGGGAAAGAGCTGCCAGGTGGCCTCAATCCATTCCCACCTCCCCTGCCGACCCCAGCAGATCCAAATTTGGGTCACCGGCGTGGTGAGAGGTAAGGTGCTCAGTGCTTCAGCCCTCTGCCTTACTGGGTCAGTTTAGGGTCCCTGTTTTTCAAAGAGCACCAACTGTGCTCATTTCAGATATCTTGGGAAGCCCCCCATCGGTAGTTGATCTGCACCAGAGTTCTAAATACGAACATACAAAGAAGCCAGCAGAAGAAGGCCATTTGGTCTATCAAGTCTGCTCGTATTGCAGGGTCCATAACTTGAGCTAATATCCTTGCCCTCCCTCCCCACTCCTCCCTACCCATGATCCTTACCTTCCCTATACCTATCCTATCCTATCCTCTCTTAAAGCTGCCCACTGTCTTCAACAAGATGACCTCTTCTGGCAGCGCATTCCAAGTGTCCACCACCTCCTCTAGAGTGCTCCTGACCTCCTTCCTAAACCTCGCACCCTCCAGCTTAAGACTGTGCCTCCTTATGTTATGGCTGCCACTCAGCTTAAAGAGACTCTCCTTATCAACCTTATTTATTCCTTTCAAGTACTTGAACACCCTAATCATGTCCCCCCTTTCTCTCTCCTGTCTTCCAGGGAGTATCTGTTCAGTGCCCTCAACCTCTCCTCGAATGCCTTACACTGCTGACCGGCTAACATCTTTGTAGGCCTCCTCTGGACCTTCTCCAGCAGGTCAATGTCCTTTTTGAGGCGTAGGCACCAGTACTGAACTCCATACTCTAAATATGGCCTTACCAGTGACCTGTACAAAGGCAGCATAACCTCTTCTCTCCTACTATTGATCCCCCTAGATATGCATCCCAGCATCTTGTTTGCCTTTGCTGCTGCTTTCTTGCACTGTGTGGAGTGCTTCAGGTCATTAGAGATCATCACTCCCAGGTCCTTCTCCTCCACTGATGCAGATACCCGGACTACACCCAGGTAGTACTCTGTCCTGGGATTCTTGGCTCCAGTATGCATAACTTTGCATTTCTTGGCATTGAAGCCAATCTGCCAGATCCTGGACCACCTCCCTAGCTTTTCCAGATCTTCCTGTAGGTCCTGTATTGCTTCAGCTGTGTCCACTCTCCCACAGATCTTGGTGTCATCCACGAATAGGCACATTTTGCCTTTAATGTCATTGATGAAGACATTGAACAACACCAGCCCCGGCACTGAGCCCTGCGGGACCTCACTGGTTACCTCCCTGGTGCCCGATAACTCTTCCCCCCATGACCACTCTCTGAGTTCTGTCCTCAGCCAGTTTTCCACCCATCTGGCCATCTTTTCCCCAACTCTGAGATCCACCAACTTCCTGATCAGCCTTTTGTGGGGCACAGAGTTAAAGGCTTTGCTGAAATCAAGACAGAGGATATCTACCGCTTGGCCCCTGTCTACTGTCTTAGTGACACAGTCAAAGAAGTCAATTAGATTTGTTTGACATGATCTCCCCCACACAAACCCATGCTGCCTCTCATCCTGGAGACCATGCTCCTCTAGATATTCCATCAACCTTTCCTTTAGTATGGTCTCCATGAGCTTGCCCACAATAGAAGTCAGACTGACTGTTCTATAATTCCCTGGGTCATCCTTGGGACCACTTTTGTGGAGGGGCACTACATGTGCTATTCTCCAGTCCTGCGGTACCATGCCTGACTCTAGTGAACTATTAAATACGTCTGCCAGTGGCCCTGCCAGCTCCTCAGCCAGTTCCTTTAGTACCCTTGGATGTACTCTGTCCAGGCCTGTGGCACTTAGAATTTTCTTATACTTATATTTTGAAGGGGAAGGGATCATAAACCCTTGCAATTAATGTGAATGAGATTGTCATGCTTACAGGCACTGATTTACAGCTACTGATTCACAAGTACATGGATTTATTTTGGTTAAAGTCCAGTAAGCAGCTCCCTAAGGCCCCTCCCTCACTTGGGTGTCTCCCCAGTTTGCAAATTATTTGTTCACTATTGTATACAGGCTGGGGAATGCTTCACAAGTCTGACAGCAGTTATCCACCTATGCAGGAGGGCAGATTGGGGACAAGACTCTTTTGCTGAAATGGAGTGGGTGGGAGAGTTTGGGTTCAGAAAGGGGTGGGGAGGTCCATGTTGGGCTTTGGATGGGGGGGTTTCAGGTCTAAGATTGAAAGGTCTTGGTGTGGTTGCAGCAACAGAATGGAAAACAATACAGCGGACCAGCTCACCTCAATATCTGCCTATTAACCTGGGTTTTCTGATCAGACATGTTGGGAGTCATTGCTGAAAAGCTTCGGGTCCTAACATGGAATGTTAATGTTCTCAAAACAGATATCAAGAGGAAAAAAATTCTAAGCGTATAAAAAAATGCACCCTGATGTAGTGTGAATGCAGGAAATGCATGCCACAGAGAGGCAACTTTGGCACTTGCAAGTAAACTAGGAGGACTTTGGGCTGGCTCATAGTTTAATTCGAAGGCCAGAGGCAGCACAGTATGGGTTAGGCTAAATGTTAAGGCCAGATGTTGCAGGGCTATTAACTACCCAGGTGGCAGATTTCCTCTGACTTGAGTACAAATTAATTTGGGTCCAATGTATGCCCAAGGGTTCTTCTATGGGCCTAATCATGACACTGCTGATTATATCTCTGCACTTTCATTGGAAATGTCTCAGATACAAAGAGAATGGATCCTGGCAGAAGTGTGAAGCCACCGTTTTCTCTTTACCTGCTGAAATATGGGTTGCCAGATGCACCTTAAGGGGTTGAAGGTCTAAGACCCAAGGACTGAAGGTGGACAAGGTGGTCCAGAACTGTGGGCAGGTCTGCTTGCAAGGGGCTGAGCTGCTTAGGAGAACACCACAGGGAAAACCTTTTCCACTTGGAAGCATAGGTTTTCCATGTTGCTGATTTCCTGGAAACGTTAAGGACCTCCAAAACCTTCTCAGAAAGGTTAAAGCTCAAGAACTCTACCGCTTCAAGAACCATGCCTTGAGACACAGATTCCTGAGGTCTGGGAAGGCTATCCTACCCTGAAACAAAGTCAGCAGACTGTGTCTCAGAGGAAGGTGGGTGGGCTGTTTGATGGGGAGGGAAAGAAGCAAGAGTACCAAACCTGCCTGGACCAGTCTGAAGTTATTAGAATCATGGTTGCAGGCTTCCTCAGTTTCAACAGCACCCTCAATAAGAGTGGGAAGGGAGGGAAGGCAAGGCATACAGGAACCTCCTTGTCCATCCAGAGACAAAGCGCTGATGGGACTGAGTTCAGTGCAGGTGGTCTACAACAAAACAGGAAACTGGTAGTGCTGTCTCTGAAGGACCCCACCTCCTGAATACTGTGGCCAATACCTGCTTGTTCAGGGTCCATCCGTGATGTTCCTGGCTGATGTGGCTCAGGGAATCTGCCAAAACATTGTCTTTCCCTGGCAGATGAACTGCTGATAGCTGCACAACTAGGGAATAGGACAGATTTCAGATCTTCATTGATTCTGTATATGGCTTTGAAGACATTGTGCCTCCCTGTTTGCAGATGTAGTACCAGGTAGTGGTGTTGTCTGTCCTGACCTGGACTGATGGACCCTTGGTGTGGGAGGTGAAAGCCTGTACAGCCAGGCATACTGCTCTGAGCTCTAGCAGGTTTATATGCTCCTAGTAGGACCACACCCCCTTACTGTTAGGTCGTCAGATGGGCAGCCCGGCCCAGAAGGGAGGCATCTGTAGGCAACACTACTGTGGTGACTGCTGAAGGTAGGGCACATCCTCCCTGAGGTTGCCCTCTTCTTTCCACCAGTCCAGTGCTCTTAAGAGAGTCTTTGACACAGGCACTTGCCTTGAAAGAGGGTCTCCCTTTGGGACCAATGGGCCCTTAGGAGGTACTGGATATCTCTCATTTGGAACCTGGCACGGTCACTACTGCCGTGGAAGAGGCCATGTGGCCCAGTAGCTGGAGGAAGTCTCATGCAGGAGTGGGCTGGCCTAATCTGAAAGACTTTGCCAGCTCCACCAGATTTTGCATTCTCTCCTGAGGGAGGAAGGCCCTCCTTGATGGGCATCCAATTCTGCACCTATCAATTCCAGTACTTGTACTGGCTCTGTTTGGGACTCCTGAGAGTTTATTATGAAGCCCAGACCCTCCAAAGTATGCTAAGTGAGAAGAAAAGAGGCCTTGGCCTCCTGGTGTGACTTCATTGTGACTAGCCAGTCATCGAGATAAGGAAGACCACTCCCCTTGTCTTCCCAGATGTGCTGCCACCACGCCAAGCACTTTGTGAGCCTGAGCCTAAATACTTTATGTGACAGGGCCTGCTCTGGAATACAGAAATAGGCATCTTTCCGGTCCAGAGACCCTAACCAGTCCCTCTGCTGAAGGGTTGGGATTACTGAAGCCAGGATTACCACCTTGAACTTTTCCTTTTGGAGTTGTTTGTTCAGATACCTGAGGTCTAAAATGGGCTGCCACTCCCCATTCTTCTTGTGGGTCAGGAAGTATCTTAACAACAGGCCCTTTCCCCACTGTGATGGAGAGACCTTTTCTGCTGTTTTTGCTTGCAACAACTTTTCTTATCTCCAACTCCAACAGGATGTTCTCTGTTGGGGTGGGAGGTGCAAAGTTTTGCAAACCTGCAGTCTTGGAAACCTTTTGAACTGCAGGGTGAGCCCCCAGCTCACTACTTCCAGGACCCACTTGTTTGTCATGATGTTTTTCCACTCCTGGAAGAAGTGAGCCAGCCTCCACCCCCCCCCCCCACACTGGCAATGGGTAGGCAACCTGGACCAACTTGTCAGGGGTTCTGCTTAGGCTGGGTCTTGGGTGCTGGGGTCGAGTCAGCAGACTTAGATACCCTTCTATCTCTGCCTCTGAAGAAACTCCTTAGCTGGGAGAAATCATAGGCAAGGAAATCACGGGGAAAATATCCCCAACCTCTATCTCCCCTTCTATAAGGCCTGCTGGAAGTGAAGGCCTTTTTCTTCTTGGTGTTGCCTTCTAGGTGGTTTTGTACTACACCTTTTTCATGTATGGCTCTGTCTTCTCGCCAAACAGTGAATTTCCCCTCACAGGAGAAAATCCATTGCCTCTGTCTGAGTGTCCAGAGAAAGGTTGGTGGTTCTGAGCCAAGCAAACCTCCTCAGGGACGCTGCATGAAGCCATAACTCTGGAGGCAGTGTCACTGAGTCCTCTGCCATATGGAACTGGTATTTGGTGGCATCCATAGCCATTTTTGCAGTGTCTGCTAGATCTTCTGCCAAGTCACCAGATGCTTTCTTGCTCTTAGCCAGAATGGAACTCCAGAGAGCTTTCTGGTACTGGGCAGTATAAGCCATGTAAGCTGCCTGTCTTAAAAGCAGGGAAGCTGAGGTATAAACCTTCTTCCCCATGCTATCCAGTCTCCTGGAGTCCTTGTCCGGAGGCTGGATAGAAAGGGGAACTTTTGCCTTGTCACGGGCCACCACCTGGACCACCCCCTCATGGTCAGGGTGAGAATATAGGTACTCAGCACCCTCTTTGTCCAGCTGGTACTTTTTTCTGTCTCTTAGCAATACCAGGAGTAGAGGTTGCCATTTGCATTAGCTTGCAGGTTGCTTTCTTTAGGGACTTGTGGATGGACAGAAGCAGTCTCTTGGTCGGGGTAAGCCCCATCATATCCAGGAATTCCATTTCAGCCTCATCCTCAGCCATCTCCTGAGTACAGAGGTTGAGGGTGTTAACCATTTGCCTCACAAACGAATACTGTGAGGAGAAATCATCCTGAGTACAAGGACGGGAGCCAAATTTCTGCTCTGGGGAACCATCAGGCTCAATAGGTACTGACCCCTGATTATAGTCCCTTTTCCTCTTCTAATTTTATATATATATATATATTTATTTCTGTTTATACCCCTCTTGACCATGGCGTGACCTACCCACCCGATACGCCCAGGAGGACCACCCATCCTGCCACGGTTTACCCTCCAGGCAGGGTCGAGTAGCCAGGGGGCCATCCATAATCCCAACCCAAACCATCGTTATTCCATGTCAGGGTCTATCCTCAGGCTGAGATGCCAGTGGATGAGGGCTAGTATTCACCCTCTCTTGTCGATTGTCGCGCCAGGGCCAAGTATTTTTGTTGCGTACGCCAAACATGATGTGCGCATGATGCAAGGCTAGCTGGCATCGGTCACGCTTTTGTACCCTCTTGTCGGACTCCGGGCAAGCTGTTCCTCTGTCTACTGCCAGGGGCTGACCTGCAATCGAGTCAGTGCACCTCAACACCCTGGAGGAGGTGAGCTGTCCCTTGATGCTCAAGCCTCCTCCCTGGCAAGCCCGCCAACAACCCGAGCTCACTCCCAAACTCAGGTTGCCAGTGCCATGAGTGGTAGCCAGCCTCTAATTTGATACATTCCACTACTTCGACAGTAAACTCAGGGTTTACACCGGACAGATGATCTCAGGTGACCCTCTCCCATGGGAAGTGCACCCCCATACCATCACCACCCTTCAAAAAAACCACTGGATGGGGACCAAATCACGAGAACTCTTAACGAATATCATTGAAGCGCCCTTACAAACCTAAGATACTGACTCTCCTCTCGAGCTGTACCAAAGACAGAAGACCTTACCAACAAAGGGTATATGTGGTCTAAGAAAACAACTCCAGAATTATCATGCTGCACTATGAAATTGTCTAAACTACCCATCTGTAATGCTATGCATAACTTGCTTGACTCTTGTGCCGCAGACCATTGCAAACGTTCAATAAAAGCACTGTTAGCAAAAAACAAACAAGCAATAACTGTGGCATTGGGATAGACACACACAGCATAGCACCACGTAGCAGCACGCAGCATAGAAACATAGACTTTGACAGCAGATAACAAGTGCTAGCCCGCCCAGTCTGCCCATTTTTCCATACCTACATTATTACTGCAGACTGTGCTTGATCTACAGCTTTCTCCCTCCCCCTTCCTTTAAAGAAGTACTTCCTCACATCTCTCCTGAATATACCCCTCCAGCTTCAAAGTAATGTCCTCTTCTACTTCCTGAGCACCTTTTCTTTCTAAAAAAATACTTCCCTCCTGTATCTTATTTACCCTGTGAGGTATTTGAAGGTCTCTGTCATATCCCAACCCCCCTCTAGGGTGTACATACTGAGGTCCTTTAGTCTCTCCTCTTAGAGATTTTAATGCAGACCCTGCACCAGTTTAGTTGCCCTCATCTGGGCCGCCTGCACTCTGTCTATGTCCTTCCAGAGTTGTGGTCTCCAGAACAGGACACAGTACTCTATGTGGGTCTTACCAGCCAGACTATACAGAGCAACACCACTTCCCTCTTTCTGCCAGTGATACCCCTCCCCATGCACTGCAGCATCCCACTAGCCCTCCCAACTGCCATGTTGCACTGCCTGGACACCTTTAAGTCATCAGATATGGTTATCCCCAGGTCTGTTTCCTGCTTGGTGGGCGTCAGTACCACTCCACCCATTTTGCACTCTGCCCCTGGGTTTCTGTGCCCTAAGTGCATTATTTTGCACTGTTTCACATTGAAACCCATCTGCCATACCCTTGACCACTCCTCCAGTATTCTCATGTCTCTGCTCATCCTTACCACCCCACCCCAAGTGTCAACCCTATTACAGATTTTTATGTCATCCGTCAAGAAGCAGACCTTCCCTTCGAGCTCCTCTGCAATGTCACTTACAAGATAATAAAGAGGACCAGTTACAGCAGTGATTCCTGAGGCACCCTGCTGGTCACCTCCCCTTCCTCAGAGTGAAAGTACAGTTACGTAAGAACTTACCGTAACAGTAGATCTTCGAGAGAGGCTCTTGCAGTGGTAATTATATACGGGACTGATGCCGGCAGGCAGCAGGACCTGAGGAGAAAAATTTCTAGCTAGCAGTCGCCCGCTTCCAGTTCTTTCTGCCAAAGAGGCCAAGGAGGCGGACGAGGAAGCGAATATTTCCCTCACTGAAAAGGAGCTGAAAAGCTAGGGGGATGGAGGGTGGGAAGACATTTACTGTAAGAGCCTCTCTCGAAGATCTACTGTTACGGTAAGTTCTACGTAACTGTACTATCTTACCAGAGGGCTCTTGCAGTAGGTAATTACATATAGGACTGAGTCCCAAGCAGTCTGGAACAAGAAGAAGCACACGGAGGAGGAAAGCTACTCAGAGTAGATCCTTTGCTGTGAAGGCCTTAAGAAAGGAGGCCTTGCAGGACAGCCAACCTGAAGCCTGCTCTACGGCGAGAGAGGCAATATCAAACTGTAATGTTTTGTGAAGTATGGACGGAAGTCCAACTGGTGGCAGCACAGATGTCTGCCGCTGACACATTCTTGAAACAAGCCGCTGAGGCAGCGATTCTTCTGGTGGAGAGGTCTTTTACTTAACCCGGAAGGGTCTTGTTGTACTTGTCATAACAGAAAGTGATGCAATGAGCCAATCATTTGGATAGGCATTGCTTAGAAACAGCATTGCCTTCTCTTTTGGATGCAAAAGAGACAAACAGTTGATCAGTCCTTCTGAGATCCTTTGTCCTATTAGTGCAATCTCAGAATCCGGTGAACATCCACAGTATGTAGTAAATACTCCCCTTGATTGGAGTACTGCGTAAAGAAAGTGGGTAACTCAATGGACTGGTTCAATGTAGATTCTGCTACCACCTTGGGGAGAAACTAAGGATTGGTGCTCAGAACCACACGTTCCTTGTGGAAAATCAAGTATGGAATTTTACACATCTGGGCCTGGAGCTCAGAAATCCTCCGAGCCGAGGTAATGGCCACGAGAAAAACTGTCTTCCAAGAAAGGAACTTCAAGTCTGCAGAGGCTGCTGGTTCAAAAGGAAGCAGAGTTAGTTTCTCAAGAACAAAATTCAAATCCCAAGGAGGGGCGGGAACTCGAATAGGAGGTCTCAGGTGGAGAACCCCTCTGAGGAAAGTCTTCGAGACTTCCAGTTGAGCAAACGTTCTGTCTGCAACGGGAACGTGATAGGCCGAAATGGCCGCCATTTGGACTTTCAGAGAGGAGTGACTAAGACCTAGGTCGAGGAGATGGCGCAGGTACTCCAGCAGACGTCCCTCGGGGCAGGAGAAAGGCTCAATGTCTTTTGAAGCAGCCCAGACTGTGAACCTTTTCCACTTCATGGCATAGGCAGACCTAGTGGAGGGTTTCCTAGCCTCCACCAGAATTTCCGCCACCTGGGGAGAAACTCCAAAGCGGGCTTGGGCTATGTCTGCAGGAGCCATGCATGTAGCTGAAGGGACTTGAGACCTGGATGGACCAGGGTCCCCCAATTCTGGGTCAGTAAACATCGTGACAGAGGAAGAGGGAGTGGAGGTTCCTCTGAGAATTGTTGTAGAAGAGAGAACCAAACTTGCCTGGGCCAAAAAGGAGCGATCAGAATCATTCGTGCTCCATCCGAACCTAGTTTCAGCAACACCCGTGGGATCAAAGGAATTGGGGGAAAGGCATAGATGAATCTGTCCTTCCAATCTAGAAACAGAGTGTCTCTCCAGAAAATGCCTCGCTTTTGAACGAGTGAGCAGAAATCTGGAAGCTTTGCGTTTTGAGGGGAAGCGAACAGGTCGACCTGTGGTGTTCCTCAACGTAGGAAGATGTCGTCTAGGACCCCTTGATCCAGTTCCCACTTGTGGGCCAGGGCAGACGAGCAACTCAGCTTGTCTGCCAAGGTGTTTTCGACTCCCAGAACATGAGTTGCCATAAGGTGAAAGTCGTGTTGTGTTGCCCAATCCCACACTCTCATTGCTTCCCTGCAAAGAGGGTAGGACCAAGTCCCTCCCTGTTTGTTGATGTACCATACCACACATATTGTCCGTCTGGACGGCTAGGTGGCCTGGAAGAAGATACAGATGGAGGGCTTGGAGTGCATAAAGCACTGCCCGGAGCTCGACACATTGATGTGAAGTGTTTGTTCGAGCTTGGACCAAGAGCCCTGGGTCCGATGAGGCCGGAGATGGGCTCCCAACCTACGCCAAGGCATCTGTGGTCAGAGTCTGGAAGGGGAGGAAGAAAGAATGGAACCCCCCGAAACAGGTTCTCTCTGACCATCCACCACTGCAAGTCTCGAACCATGGGAGAGGAGACCAGGACCAGCTGATCCAAGTTGTCCTCCAATTGATCCCACTGGGAGTGAAGCGTCCACTGAGAAACCCTCATGTGAAGTCGAGCACGAGGAACTGTTGGGATAGCAGCTGCCATAAGCCCGAGAAGGTGAAAAACACCTAGCAGTGACTCGCCTGTGGCCGGACAACAGGCTTACCCGAGTCTGAATAGTGGCCGCCCTGTCCGGTGGCAGGAAGGCCCTGCCCAGGGTCATGTCCAGTATCGCCCTGATAAACTGGAGTCTCTGGGATGGGATCAAATGAGACTTGGAATGGTTGATGGTAATGCCCAGGCAGGCAAAGACCTGTTGGGTAAGAGAGGAGCAGGAACAGTTCCTCCTGGACGAGGCCGCCAGGAGCAAGTCGTCCAGGTCGGAAACCTGCACTCCCGGCACGCAGGTAGGCTGCCACTACCACCACAAGGCATTTGGTAAATACTGGGAGCTGAGGTGAGGCCAAATGGAAGTGCCTTGAACTGGTAGTGGTCCCCCTGGAAAGCAAAACGGAGATATTTGCGGTGGGACGGGCGAATGGATATATGCAGGTAGGCATCCTGCATATCCAGAGCGCACAGCCACTGGCCTGAGTGGAGGAGGGGCAGAAGGCTCTGCAATGAGAGCATTCTGAACCTCTTGTATTCCACGAATAGGTTCAGGGAACTGAGATCTAGGATAGGCCTCACATCTCCTGTCTTCTTCGGGACCAGGAAGAAGTGGGAATAGTAACCCGTTCCCTGTAGGGGAAGGGGACAGGTTCTATCGCCTGTTTCAGCAACAGTGCTGAAATCTCTTCCTGGACCAGAAGAAGATGTTCAGAGTACAACGATCTTTGGGGAGGGTGACGAGGTGGTTTCTGTAGAAACTCTATTGAGTGTCCTTCTGCGATTAGCTGGAGCACCCATGAATCTGTTGTTATCCTCTCCCAGCCCGGAAGGTGGAGGGAGAACCTCCCTCCTACCGGTTCCTCCGGGAAGCCCGGAGGCTGTGGGAGAGGGAAGGAGTCAGGTGGTGTGGGGCAGCGCTGCAGCTGAAGCACCCGCTGCTTTTTTGGGCAGAGGGCTTGGCAGCTGTGGGGGCCCGGCATTTAGTGGCCCGCTTTCCCGGAGGTGTTGCCTTTGGTCGGTTCCGTTTGCGAAAGGGACAGCACTGCGGTTGATGAGGATGGTACATACAGTCAACGGACTTTAGTGCCGTCCCCTTCTCCTGCAGATCAGTGACAATGTCCGTGACATCACCCCTGAAGAGCATCGACCCTCGGAAGGGCGCTTCCTGTATAGCGGACTGCACTTCCGGGACCAACCCTGACACACGGAGCCAAGCATGACGGCGTAAGCCTATGGCAAAAGCTGAGCTCCGTAAAGCAGTGTCCACTGCATCGTAAGTTGCACGAAGCATGTGTCGACTGGCCGAACGTGCAGAGCGGACGAGGTCAGACAGTTCCTGCTTGACTTGAGAGTCCGGCAGGGACTCAAATTTGGTTTCTACCTCAGAAAGAATTGCCTTCTGGTAATCCCCCATGTGACTGACATAGTTCAGGGCCTGATCCCAGCGTTGAAGAAGCGAAAATCTTCTTGCCACACTGGTCCAGAAGGTGGGATTCTTTATCAGGTGGAGACGAGCTAAGGTGTTTGGATTAGCTGACCGGACGTGGAGCACTAATCACGACCGAGTCAGCTCGAGGGTGGGAATCTAAATAGTCAACACCCTCTGGAGCCTGGTATAGCCTGTTCGACTTCCTTGGAAGAGGGGCTAATGCCGACGGTTGTTTCCAAATGGTGGTAACAAAGTGGGCATAAGGCTCGATCCAGGGTGGCACCAAGGTGGGAGCTGTCACGGGCAGATCCAGATGCTCAGCGAGTTTCAACCGCTGTGGGTCTGGATCCAAGGATTGCCACTTATGCACTGCCTGGATTTTACATAGCAGCTCCGTGAAGGAAGGATTCTCCAGAGGAGACTTCGGAGGAGTCCTTGGCCTGGGCTTTGACGGAGAGCGAGGCTCGTCGTCCTTCTCGGAGCAGCCGTCGGAGGCATCCAAGGAGGAAGAGGAAAAAACTGAAGAAGACAACGACTCCCTTTCCCATCTAGGGGGAGGAATGGACCCTTTGGGAAGCCCTCGGGGAAGCGTGTCCTGTCCTTCTCTGGACCCAGAGGGTTTAGCCCTAGTGTCTGGAGGAGGGAAGGGAGTTTGTCGCTGTGGACATACGGGAACTGGTACCGGCACCGTCATCGGAAGACGACTCTCCACCTCTCTGGTGAGCTGAGTCTTGGCCTCAGCCCCACCAGGAGGCTAGAGTCTCCTGCAAATCCACCGGCGGCTGGGGGGACGGTGGAGGAGGAGGAGGAGGAGGGGGATAAGGGTATGGGTTATACCCACAGAGCGAGTATCCATAACCCGACGGCGGGAAGCCCAGCGTTGGGTACTGTGGCGTCGGGTAGGCCGGCGTCGGGTACTGCGGCGTTGGATACTGCGGTCCCGGGTTCGACGGCGTCGGATATGATGGGGCCGGGGGAGCTGCCAGAGCAGACGGCCCCGCCGGAGAGCCTGCAGGCGGGACTGGAGCAGAAGGCCCGGAGGCGGAGGCCCGGCGTCGGGCGGCATCCGGAAACAGGATGTCGCCGGAGTTGGACTACTGATGTCGGAGCTGGCGGCTGAGATGCCAGCGTCGGGGCGGCATCCGAGGAGCCGGCGTCAGATCAGCAGAGGTTGGTCCGACAGAGGTGGAACAGGGACCTCAGCTCGTCCGGGGATGAGGGGAAAAATCCCGGGGTGGGGCTGAGGAGACTCTACAAGGTCCCGGAGGGCAGCGAGCTGGAGGCGAGGAGCAGCGGGCGTGGGAGGGTCGGCGTCGGCTCATCGCTGTCGGACGTCGGGCGGACCGGCGTGCGTCTTGCCAGCAGGATCGGGCGGCGCCAGAGGGGCGGCATCCGACAGCGGAACCTTCACTGGAGACAGGCGCGATGGCGGGTGGCCTGGTCTGGCAGAAGAAGAGGTCGCGTGTCACCCTGAAGGTCGAGCAACTTACTGACCTCCTCGTGCGGACATCAGAGGGCTGATGTCCAGCTTATCGAAACCGCCCCGGCCAGTGAGCGTGAAGCAGCGGCTTTACGAAGGCGAAGCCTCAAAGAGCCTTAGGCGCCCAGCTGGCGGCGCAGAGCCAGACAGGCGGGCCGATGCCACTTAAAGCCTCTAAAGGCGGCCATCAAGGATTCAACCGGCGACTCGAGGGAGTCGCGGTGGGAAGAGCCTTATCCGGTGCTTTTCTTTGTCCTTTCTCTTGCGATGGCCTTCAGGGAAGTTGATGCCTGCCGAAGTTTTTGAGTTCTTTTGAGAATGTGGGCTTCAGGAACTGCTGCCGCCCTCTCCGGGTGGCCGCATTGAAACTCAGGCACTGCTAGCACTTCTCTACTTGATGGTTGGGACCCTGACAAAAGGCACAGTGAATGGCAGGTCCTTGTGCGGGGTTGGGCGCCACACAAGTCGCACTTATTTTTGTCTTTCGGAGGTGTGGGGGGCGAGCATACACTGACGAATGACCGACTTCATTACTAGGAAAAAGCGAAAAACTCGGTAAAATAACCCGACGGCGAGCCTGACTAGCAAGGAACTTTTCTGTGAGGCGCTGGCATAAGCTAATGGTGGGAAAGAACTGGAAGGCGGGCGTGAGGACCACCCCTTTATGCGAAGTCTTCGGCGCGGTCACCTGGCGATAAGGCGGTCCTAGCCAGGACTGCTAGCTAGAAATATTTCCATAGGTCCCAGCGCCTGCCGGCGCCAGTCCTATATGTAATTACCTACTGCAAGACCTCTCTAAGTAAGATCTTCATTTACCACCACTCTCTGTTACTTATCCTCTAACCAATTTCTCATCCAGTTTATCACCTTTGGACCCACTCTAAGCTACCCAGCTTGCTTACTGGTCTAAGTGAAACAGTGTCAAAAGCCTTACTGAAATCTAGGTAAGTAATGTCACCGTTCCATCCTGATCTAATTCCTTTGTCACCCGTCAAAGACATCTATCAGATTCATTTGATTTGACCTCCCTGTGAACTCATGGTGCCTCTTGTCTTGTAAACCACTGTAGTCAAGATATTCCACAATCCTTTCCTTTAGCTGCAATTCCATTAATATTCCCACCACCGATGTCAGGCTGACTGGCCTATAATTGCCAGCCTCCTCCCTTCTACTGCTTTTGAGTAGTGAGACTACGTCCGCCCTCCTCCAGTCCTCCGGAACCACTCCTGTTTCCAGTAAGCTGTTAAATACAACTGTCAGAGGTGCAGCCAGTACCTCCCTGAGCTCCCTCAATACCTTTGTGTAACCCCTTAAGTGGCGCTATCCGAAGGGCTACTACCCCTGCCTGCTTGGCTAGCAGCAGGTTAAGGGGCCTGGGTAATGAAATGGGTGCCTCCACCTGGAGGTCAGGGTTGTTAGTGGTCAGGCTAACCTGGGCACAGCCCTCCAGGACACTGTAACCCCCCTCTTTCCCTTCTAGTGGCCTGAACAATATACAATAATTCCTTTCACAATTACCCTAATTCACCAGGCAATTACCCACACTGTTTGCACTTACCACCAGGGCTGGTTCCTAGAGTATGACCCTGCGAACCCCCTGTAAACAAGATTAAGCACAGCAGATAGCAACAGTACAATACTTTTGGCACAAACTGGAACCACAGTCAGGTTAAATGCAAACAAAGTTAAATCTGATTTATTCAGGGGACTTGAACAAGGGAGGGGTGTAATCAGGTTCATTTGCTTAAAAGCTATATTAATCAGACAGTTATGCATGCAGTTCAGAGTCCCTACACAGTCACACACTCTGGGTACCCAGGTAGGAAAACGGTGAGCTAGCCAGGAATGTTGCAGCTGGTTGGGGCCCTGTGATGGAAGAAAGCAACATGCACAACACACACTATTTGTAATCCGGAGCCGGAGGACTCAGTTCGTGAAAGAAAAATCAACAAGACAATCAGATGACAACACTTTTAGATTTAGCTGTTGTTGCAGGGAGCTACCCTCATGTTTACTCATGATACCCAATACTGGACACAAGCAGGATGAAATCGAGACTGCAAGCTATTGACCTGGAGTGCCTGGAGAAGCAGGGCCCACACGAATCACTGAGGCGACGTTCCTGTTCAAGGTGTTGAGCGGGGCTGATCCCCAGGCCGGTCTCTCGTCGGTGACTTTCTCTGCATAGCAGGTGTTCTGGCTGGACCAGTGAAGCAGGGCCCAGGAAAATGGAAATGGATACGGATTCAGTCCATGGAGCTGGATACAGCCTCAAGCAAGCAAAACACAGTTCAGACACATAGTGGGGAACCAAATCACGACCCACTATAAGCACACAGAACATTCACATTCACATGTAAGGAAATTCCACTGTACCAGGCAAATGGCTCTCGGTCGCAATTACAGAGTCCGTGCACAATCCAGGAGTTTAGAGGTAGCTGAAAGTCCTGACAGGCCAATCGCATTCAGCAAATCTTGTCTTCTTCAGGTTAAAGCCTGGTCACAATTCAGTGGCTTAATTTGCTCTCCAAATTCGGATTCAGTCCGAAAAAAGCACAAGTTCCCTCTCAGGAACAGCAGGCAGGCATGCAGGCCAAACTCAGGCCTTTCCACAGTTCTCCCACGTGAATCCACTATGGATTGCTGCTCGAACTATCTCAAGCTGTTACTTCTCCACTTCCCAACTCAGATCTAACTGAAACTGCAAGCAGTGTGGGACTTTCCCCAAGATCCAAAAGGTTCGGTTGACTGATCTGTCTGTCAGTCACAACAAGGGCTCCCCCTCCAGGTTATTTTAGGCGCCAAAAGCCCAAAACTACAATTCCTGCAAGTTTTGGCCCCACCAAGCCCCTGTAGGCAGGCTCCATTTTAGAGTCCCAAATGTACTGATTGGCCCATTCTGACAGGCCAGGACCAAGATGATGGAAACAAACAGAACTGTCCATGCTGCAAAGAAGGCAGGTTAGAACAAACTGCAATATTATTACTACTCTAACAAATAATCAGCAAACAAGTACATCTTCTAACAGAGCTTCCTCTCAGATTAATTATGACTGTAATCCAGGCAGCTCTTAAAGAGACAATACACAGAGGCTATACAGGCACTCTCTGGCAATACATTTAAACTGCTAAACGGAGAACACCAGCCTGGCAGTGAGCATTTAGGCAAGCTCAAGGAAGACTTTCGGGAACCCCCATTTGTAGGGGTTACACCCTTCCCTGCCTGGAGAAAATTTGGCATCGCATCAAGTCTGTACCATCATGCACCAGTTAACATAAACTTTTACTTTACTATACATATTCACTACACTTCATGATACTATATCCATAAGGACAATACTTATGCATGTTTCATACAGGTAATACTGATTCCACCATGATTAACATACTTGTAACATCACATACTGATTCATGTTATAACTTCCTGTACATTAAACAACATAGGAGGGGGACCTTCCCTATCAGCTAACTTGGGGCTGGATGGGGCAGGGGCACCATACTGAGAAGGAAGAACAATCAACCTGGAATTGGCCATTAAGCTCAGTTTGGGTAGTGAGCTCTGAGAAATATAAACACCTTTGCGAACTACATTGAGAGGCAAATCCACTGGCCTCCTGGGAGAATCATGACTGAAGCTCAATACTAGCTTGACAGCTCGGCCAGTCTTTCTGGGGGGAACAGCCACAGTCTCTGTACTTTCAGCACTAACTTTGGAGCTTTTGTCATTCGTGAGGGGTGCCTCTGCATGGATGGGAATGTCCAAACTGGGAGCACTGTCAGCTCCTTGCTCTGTAGGCTCTGTTTCTACAACACTTGGCTCATTTAGAGAAGGTTCTGGCACAATTAGGCTCTGTGGCACTGAAGGGGGGCTGTCAGCACTCTCATATTGTTGTTCAAGTTCTGGTGTGTCACCTGGGAGACTCCATCAGCCCCTTCTTCGGGCAATTCACACAGTTCCACAAAACACAGAGTCCGCAACCTCAGATGTGATGCTTTGCACCTCACTTTCAGGGAGCATTGGCTCCAGGGACGAAGCTGGGGGGTTAGGCAGTCCAGAAGGCTCAGCTTCATCCCCACAATTAGTCATAGGGTTACCTCAAAACAGCTGACTCAATTCATAGGAGAGGTAATAGGCATTGTCACACTCACTATCGTCAGAGGTGGACTGACAGTCACTATCATTCTGGGCCTGCTGCGGGGGAAATCTTAACTCTGTAACTACTGCGGTAGGTTGACCCTGTCTCTTTTTTGCAGCAGCACGAGTCACTGGCCCAGGGGAGGCAATGTCTGCTGGCTCAGCTTCAATAATAACTTGGCCGATAGGCAGCAAGTGGTTACGGTGCATGGTCTTGACAGCTTTGGAGTTATTCTCTGGGCGTACCTTGTATACTGGTAGATCATCCAACTTTCCAACTGCTACATGAGGAAGATGATCCCACCCATCAGCAATTTTGTGCTTGCCATGTAGTCTCAAATTGCGTAACAACACGCGGTCTCTGAGCCGTAGCTCTTGAGCCTTTACTTTCTTGTCGTGCCTCTCTTTGTTGGCGAGATTTCTTTTAGCGGCCATTGTCTGGGCCAGTTGATATGCATGGTTCAAATGAGCTTTCAGTTTCTGTACATACTGCAGGTAGTTTTCAGCTCGGACCCCATCTGGAGAGACCCCAAAACAGACATCAACTGGCAGGCGGGCCTCCCTCCCAAACATGAGGTGGTAGGGGGACAACCCAGTAGCGTCATTTTTGGTGCAATTGTACGCGTGTACCAAGGTGCTAATCTGCTGGCTCCACTTATGCTTGTCTTTTGGGTGGAGGGTGCCCAGCATGTCTAGAAGAGTGCGGTTAAAACATTCTGGTTGAGAGTCCACCTGCGGGTGATAGGGGGTGGTTCTTGACTTCCGCACCCCCCACAGAGAGAGCATTTCTTTGATTAGCCGACTTTCAAAGTCTCTGCCTTCATCAGAGTGGATCCGCTGGGGGGCACCATAGTGGACAAAGATATTTTCCACTAACACCTTGGCCACGGTACAGGCCCTTTGATCTTTAGTTGGAAAAGTTTGTGCATACCGTGTGAAATTATCTGTAACCACTAACACATTGCCAATATTCTGCTGATCAGGTTCTAAACACAAAAAGTCTATACAGACCAGTTCCATGGGGGTGCAGGTAGTAATATTGACAAGGGGGCAGCCCTCTGAGGCAGGACTTTCCTTTGTAGGCAACGACTGCAGGTCTTTACATGGTGCTCAACATCGGCCCCATCTTGGGCCAGTAGAATCGAGACTGTACCAGGTCGAGAGTTCTGTCAATACCGAGGTGCCCCACATGATTGTGGAGGGACCTCAGTACCAAATCTTTAAAGGCCATGGGCAGGACCAATTGCTGCTTGTCTACTCGACCACTGCGATCCACTGTCTCTCTGTATAACAACTGATTGTGTAACTTCAACCTGGGGCTTTCTTTAAACAATAGGGCAGTTCGCAAGTCAGGGGAATGCAACTGGGACACATCTTTCCCCGCATGCAGGGCATCAAGTGCTGGCTGAATCATAGGATCTTGGGATTGAGCCCACTGGATGCTGTCATTGTCAAATTGAGGTAGTGCACTAATATCTAGAGCAGAGAAATGGTAATAGGCAGCCAGTATGCAGGTATCAGGAGGTCCCAAGCAATCTACTAAACAGTCCACGGTGTCCATAGACATCTGTTCATCTCTATCAAACTTCTGGCACAATGCTTGGATGTCAGGTTCAGGCAACCTGATCCAATCACTCTTGGAGACTGGCCTTCGTGACAGGACGTCAGCAACAATATGGTTCAGTCCTGGTCTGTATTCGACAGCATAATCATAGGTTGATAAAGCAGAGAGCCACTGGTGCCCAACATCGCTGACGTCTATATATAGGTTAGCAGGTTATTGTCGGTCTTCACCAACATCTTTGCCCCATAGAGGTACTCATGAAACTGGTCGACAATGGCCCATTTTAGAGCAAGGAACTCCAGCTTGTGCACAGGACAGTTTCTTTCTGATGGGGTCAAGCTCCTGCTGACAAAAGCCACTGGTCTCAAACCATCCTCATGGTCTTGATACAGCATAGCTCCTAGGCCCTGCAGACTAGCGTCTGTATGCAGCACATAGGGCTTGGTAGGGTCAGCATAGGCAAAGATGGGGGCATGGGTGAGCTGGTATATGACTTCGTGGAAGGCTGCTTCACATTTGGGTATCCAGTGGGGCCCAAAAGGTTCACCTGTTCGGAAACATACTTTCTCGGGTTCTTTGACAGACCCTTTCTTGTATTTATGGTTGGTAGGGGTAACCCTGGATGAGAGTCAAAAGCGGGCGAATCACCTTGGAATAGTCTTTTATGAACCTGCAGTAGTAGCCACAGAACCCCAGGAAATGTTGTAGTTCTTTCAAGTTATGGGGCTGGGGCCAAGTAGTCAGTGACTTGACCTTACTGGGATCGGTCTCTATCCTTCTGCAGATACTATGTGCCCACATACTTCACGGAGTCTAAAAAACTGGCACTTGTCAATGGACAGCTTGAGGCCGAAGTCTTCCAATAAGTCTAGGACTTTAAACAGTGGGTCTCATGCTCCTCTAATGTGGCGAACACAATGACATCATCTAGGTACACTAGGCATTCCAGCAAGTTCATATCTCCACCATACGTTCCATCAGTAGCTGAAAGGTGGCCAGGCACCGAAATCCCTATGGCATTCTCAGAAATTCGTAGAACCCCAAAGGACAGATGAAGGCGGTTTTCTCATGGTCCTCCGTGGCCATTGGAATCTGGTAATGTCCGCTGCGAAGATCCAATACTGAGAACCATTTGCTCTCATTCAAGCAATCCAGAGCATCTTGTATATGGGGCATGGTATATTGATCTGGGATGGTCCGCCGGTTCAGGGTTCGATAATCAACACACATCCTTACCGACCCATTCTTCTTACACACAACCATAATGGGAGAGGCATATGGGCTCCTGGATTCCTGTATCACGCCAGCAGCGAGCATTTCCTGCAGGTGTCTTCTCACATCATCTATGTCAGCTGAGGCGAGGCGAGGCGTCAGGATTTCTCTCGAAATGGCTGGTCATCATGCAGGTGTATATGTTGCTCTGCACCCTGGACACACCCCACGTCCCATTATTTTAATGAAAACACTTGGTCTCTCTGGGCGAGATTCTTGCTAATCCTAGCCGTCCATTCAGTTGGCAGCGAGGAATCACCAAAGTCAAATAAGTCATGGGTCGCTCTCTCCTTTTGGCCAGAGTACTTATTATTGGGTAATACTGCAGTGTCTGCGCAGTGTACTGTGGCTAGAGTGCACCCTCTGTTCGCCCGGACCTCCCAATCTGACACATTATGAATCTGGACCATCACTCATCGTGCATAGGAATGGGGCACAGGTAGGCAAGATGCTGGGTTTATCCAATAATCCTTCTGGCAACTTTCCATCACCTGGTGCATCCAACATTAATATTTTGTTCTTTACGTTTCTCTTTAGGCGGACTTCTCCATGGATTGTGCACTGGGCATTGGGGGCCAATACCAAGGAGTCAGGCTCCTTTTTCCACACTATCCCCACTGGCTCATCTGGGTCCTCTTCATTGGGTTTCTGTTGTAAGTCATATGCCTTTTTTACTAAGGCTGGAATTCTTAGGGCCCGTCCAGTCAGTTGCCCTTGTTTCTCATGGCAGAGTTGTGCTAGTCTCCCAAACACATGGGCGTTTGTTCAAATTAACAGGGGAACCCCATCATACAGTCCAGTGGGGGGACACACTAGGGCCAGTGTCTCTACTTTCTCCTCCACACCAGTTACAGTTGCAGGAAAAGACAACCAGAGGTGGACATATCCTAGGTAGGGATAGGACTTGTCGCTCAGCCCCCACACATGTATTCCAGGGATTGTAATGGCACATCAGATTAGTGTTTGTCATACCAGTCCTGAAATACAATGGTCACTTGCGACCCACTGTCAAGCACAGCCCGAGTAGGAATACCATTCACAGCCACAGTAGTCTTCATTGAAGGGCCCATTATTTTGGACCAGTCTGGAGGGACAACAGCAGGGGCCTGGACAGACGATTTAGCCAGAGAGGGGGGTTGAGTTAGGATGGCCGAAGCCTTCACTGCGGTCATTTCGTGCACCCCTTGACCACTGACTCATTTTCTGAAGCTCTCCTTGAAGCCAGTTCACTACTTTCTCTAAGTCCTTCTGAGACCGCCATTCCCTCTTCATATGGCCAAACTTGCCTCAACTGTGACAAATGACAGGCTCTCGGGGCATCCTTGGGAAAAACATAGCAAGGGACGCTGGAGCATTGACAGGAGATTGTGATCTGACTTCTGCTGGTAGTGTACCATGTCTCAAAAGTTCCTTTAAGGTGGCAGTCAATTCCTTGATCTCAGCCAAGAAGCCACCCTCAGTAGGGGATGCCTGAGGGTGCACCCCCACCCCATCCCCTTAACAGTCACGTCCTGACAGGGGCCAGGGTCTCTGTCAGCAGGGGATACCTCAGCGAACGCACCCGGTTGTACTTTTCTGACTTCCTTCAGCAACTCCCCCCCCCACTGTTTAGCCCATGGTGGGACACTCGTAGTGGACTCCATTTCGGAAGGGCCTTCCGGTGCCATGATCACTTGGGCTGCACTCACCCCATAATTACAATCTCCCTCTTCTCCTTCTACCTCCCGGAGTTCTTTTATCAAGTAACAGTAGTCAGGTGGGTTACCTCTCCTATCCTGGAGCCATAACTGGATGATCTGCAGTTTAGAATGCTTGGCACGTTGCAGTACGTGCCCCAATCTCACACAGTTCAAATCACTGGTGGCTACCCCACCCTTCTGGTAAGCTTTCTGCAGAGCTCTTTCTAGGTGAGTAACATATACAGACAAACTTTCCCCCTTCCATTGTTTGGTACCTTGGAATTGCCACATCAAAGTCTCCCCTGACTCAATGCTCCCAAAATTGCCTTCAAGTACAGATAGGTACTTCTGAGCAGATGCATCAATCAGGGTTCGTGGACCTCAAAAATGTAATGGCTTCAAGGGTGGAGCCCCTCAAACTTTCTATGATTCTTTTCTGCTTCTCAGCCTCCACACACTGCCACTCGAGTACCAAGGGGGCAACACAGTTGATCCAGGTCTCCCAGTCATCCTCCCACCCCCGGGGTGTGGGAAGGGTGCCCGAGAAGATTCTCAGCCTTTGGTAGGAGTCGTGACTAATGGCGGGTACATACATAGGGGTCATCATTGGCACGGGCACAGAAGGCAGGGCAGTAACAGGTGCTGGAGTGGGAGGGGGTGTTGGGGAAGGCACACCCCCAGGTGGCAGGAATAGTTTCTTAAAGTCCTCTACGGTTTTCCCTTCCTCCAGCAACAACTTAGCAAATTTCTCCTCAAATGTCTAAGATAATGGTGGGAGCTCATCCTCCCCAGGGTCTTTACTTTCTTTTGTTATCACTCTCCAGGCAGCTAGGACCCCTTCTGAGGCAACAGTATGTGGCACTTTAGAGCTGTCCACGAGATCACTACACTCTACCAGGCTATGAAACTTTGGGCGATCAAATCAGCCTGTCGACCCACCACCACAGGGTTTTTTAAACATTCAACTTTGGAGAGTGTTCCCTCTACAGTGTCCCTACTGGTACCCAGGGGAATATCCAGTATAAGCAGAGCATTTTGGGGGTTGTTCGCCTGCCCAGTACACCACCCCACCAACTGGCGTACAGCCATTTCTACTGGGGTAGCCATTAATCTTTAACAATAATTCGTAACTTTTGGCCACTAGAAGGCAAAATCCCAGCCGTGAGCCTCCAAGATGTAACCCCTTAGGTGGCGCTATCCCAAGGGCTACTACCCCTGCCTGCTTGACTAGTAGCAGGTTAAGGGGCCTGGGTAATGAAACGGGTGCCTCCACCCGGAGGTCAGGGTTGTTAGTGGTCAAGCTAACCTGGGCACAGCCCTCCGGGACACTGTAACCCCCCTCTTTTCCCTTCTAGTGGTCTGAACAATATACAATAATTACTTTCACAATGACCCTTATTCACCAGGCAATTACCCACACTGTTTACACATACCGCCAGGGCTGGTTCTTATAGCTTGACCCTGGGGACCCCCTGTAAAACAAGGTTAAGCACAGCAAATAGCAACAGTACAATACTTTTGGCACAAACTGGAACCACAGTCAGGTTAAATGCAAAAAAGTTAAATCTGATTTATTCAGGGGACTTGAACAAGGGAGGGGCGTAATCAGGTTGATTTGCTTAAAAGCTATATTAATCAGACAGTTATGCATGCAGTTCAGAGTCCCTACACAGTCACACTCTAGGTACCCAGGTAGAAAAAGCGGCGGGCTAGCCAGGAGCGTTGCAGCTGGTTGGGGCCCTGTGATGGAAGAAAGCAACATGCACAACACACACTATTTGTAATCCGGAGCCAGAGGGCTCAGTTTGTGAAAGAAAAGGCAACAAGACAATCAGATGACAACACTTTTAGATTTAGCAGTTGTTGCAGGGAACTACCCTGATGTTTACACACGATACCCAATACTGGACACAGGCAGGATGAAATCGAGACTGCAGGCTGTTGAGCTGGAGTGCCCGGAGAAGCAGGGCCCACATGAATCACCGAGACGTCGTTCCTGTTCAAGGCGTTGAGCAGGGGGCTGATCCCCAGGCCAGTCTCTCGTCGATGACTTTCTCTGCATAGCAGGTATTCTGGATGGACCAGTGGAGCAGGGCCCAAGCAAATGGAAATGGATACGGATTCAGTCCATAGAGCTGGATACAGTCTCCAGCAAGCAAAACACAGTTCAGACACACAGTGGGGAACCAAATCACGACCCACTATAAGCACACAGAACATTCACATGTAAGGAAATTCCACTGTACCAGGCAAATGGCTCTCCGGTCGCAATTACAGAGTCTCTGCACAATCCGGGAGTTCAGAGGTAGCTGGAAGTCCTGACAGGCCAATCGCATTCAGCAAATCTTCGGTCTTCTTCAGGTTAAAGCCTGGTCACAATTCAATGGCTTAATTCGCTCTCCAAATTCGGATTCAGTCTGAAAAAAAAAAACAAAAAAAACACAAGTTCCCTCTCAGGAACAGCAGGCAGGCATGCAGGCCAAACTCAGGTCTTTCCACAGTTCTCCCATGCAAATCCACTATGGATTGCTGCTTGAACTATCTCGAGCTGTTACTTCTTCACTTCCCAACTTAGATCTAACTGAAACTGCAAGCAGTGTGGGACTTTCCCCAAGATCCAAAAGGTTCGGTTGGCTGATTTGTCTGTCAGTCATAACAAGGGCTCCCTCTCCAGGTTATTTTAGGCGCCAAAAGCCCAAAACTACAATTCCTACAAGTTTTGGCCCCACCAAGCCCCTGTAGGCAGGCTCCATTTTATAGTCCCAAATGTACTGATTGGCCCATTCTGCAGTCCAGGACCAAGATGATGGAAACAAACAGAATTGTCCATTCTGCAAAGAAGGCAGGTTAGAACAAACTGCAATAGTATTACTACTCCAACAAATGATTAGCAAACAAGTACATCTTCTAACAGTGATCCCTCACAGATTAATTATGACTGCAATCCAGGCAGCTCTTAAAGAGACAGTACACAGAGGCTATACAGGCACTCTCTGGCAATACTTTTAAACTGCTAAAACACAGAACACCAGCCTGGCAGTGAGCATTTAGGCAAGCTCAAGGAAGACTTTTCAGAAACCAGCATTTGTAGGGGGGTTACATTTGGATGCACCCCGTCTGGCCCCATTGCTTTGTCCATCTTCAGATTAGTGAGTCTCTTTAGGACTCTCTCCTCCAAAAATAGATTAGTGTCCACCTCCCTCCCTCCAAAGCTTCTGTTACTTCATTGTGGCCCTTCCCCTTCCTCTGTGAACACTGAACAAAAGTATTTGTTCAGGATGTCTGCATTTTCCTGATTCCCCTCTGCACATTTCCCCCCTTCCCTTGTTAACCTTACAATTGTTGTAACATACTAAAATGCCAGTAGAGTAGGCCTAACGGTCTTTCATGTCTGCTCGTTTGGTCAGCCCCAACCTGGGAGCTGACCTTGCTGTCCCCCCCACCTCCTCGGGCTTCTCCATTCCCAGTCCGAGATATTCCCCCTGATTTGGACTTTGCCAGCACAACCCTACCCCTGTACCTGTTCCAACCCCTCTTGAACCCCTCCACAGTCTCTGCCTCCACTAGTCCCTTAAGTAGCGCATTCCATGGTTCCACCACCCTCCAAGTGAAGTAGCACCTCCTCCTCCTCTCCCCCTGAGTCTTCCCCCCTCTAGCTTCCACCTGTGCTCTCTAGTTGGCCCCCCCTTTCCTTTGGAGCACCTCGGCTAAGCTTCCCCTATTTAGCCCATTAATGTACTTGAAGACCTCCATCATGTCCCCCCTCTACTCCATTGTGTACATGTCGAGCTCCTCGAGCTTCTCCCCATAGGCCCTTTCCCTCAAGCCCCAGATAATTTTGGCTGCCTTCCTCTGGACGCTTTCCAGGAGTGCAATGTCTCTTTTTAAGTGCGGTCTCCAAAACAGTATACAGTATTCAAGGTGTAGCCTAACCAAGGAGTAGTACAGAGGGACTATCACTTCCCTCCTTCTGGAGGTAATCCCCCTAGCGATGCATCCCAGCATCCTATTGGCTTTGGCCACTGCCCTCCTACAAATCTCAGAGTTGTTCATTTTGATATCTGTTATGTGTAGTGTAGTTTTAAGAAATGTTAGACAGTACAGCTTGAAGAGAATGCATTTCCTGTAACTCTTCCTGTGTGTGTTGAGATAAGTTTTCCCCTTATGTCTGTGCTGAACAGAAGTAAACAGAGAAGGCCTAGATTTCTCTGGTACATATTTTTCTTACTACCAAGACCCTGATGTGTTTAAGGTACTTATTTTTGGCAACCAAATACAACAAACTGGTGACAAGGATGGTGGACATTTTCATAGCTCCAGCTTACTGAGTTACACCATTTTTTGACTTTCTGCATTGGAGGCAAGTAAGCAATTTGGAACTGTACAGTAATATGGAAACTTCAGCCAGCTTTGAGATTTTTACAGGAACGGACTGGGACACATGGTCCAGACGGTTTGATCAGTGGTTATCACTTAATCCTGCCATACAAGCTGCTAAAAATGAATAGCCACAGGGTGAGCTTATTCAAGCTGCTTTTTGTACTTTCTTGGGGCGTGAAACCTTCAAACTTTTATGCAGTCTGTGTGCACCGGACTGGCTGGAGGATTTGTCATATCAAGAGCTAAAGGCTAAATTGAATGCACAATACAGTTTAACAACTTTCCCAAGGGCTGAACATTATAAATTCTACAGTTACCAGCAGAAACCAGGTCAGTCATTACAATCTTATTTGGCTGAGATCAAACGCTTAGCTCTCATGTGTGAGTGTAGCAGGGAGCATCCTGAATCTAATTTAGCTGATAAATTTATGAGGTTGAATAATGAACATTGTATTCAGCAATTACTTTCTGTAAGTGTCAAGAAGCCTGCTGAGGAACTTTTACAGCTGGCACAAATGTATGAGGCTGCAGAAAATGAAGCACATGCTAAGATGAACACTAAAAATGAGGTACAAGTAACTGCAGTAAACCCCAAATTGAAACAGCTCAAACCTAAGTCTAAATCACTGTTTTCAAAGAAAAATTCAACCACTCCACCCAAACTGCGTGGCCAGTACAAATGTGTATCATGTGGGTCATCTCAGCATAGCAGGGACCAGCGCAAATTCAGAGAAGTTCAGTGTCATGCATGTAAACGTCAGGGTCATATTGCTAAGGTTTGCAGAAGCAGGAGAACTGCAGTGATCGGTTCAGAGAGCACAGACAGTGCAGTGGTTCCTATTGCACCACAGATGCAGACTAAAGATGTTCCTCCTTTCTATATGTTACTTCAGTTGCCACAACTGAGGCGTCAGTTGCGTTTAATGGTTGACTGCTTTCCCAGTTACTTTTATTAACCATCACACATGGTCTGATCTGGACAAGCCACCGTTATCTCCTTGTAATAAGTTGCTGCATGCATCTGAAGGGCAACCAATTCAGCCACTGGACTTGTTTACCACTTTAATACCCAGGACTGATTCTCCTAGTACACCTTTAACTTTTTTGGTTTCAAAAAAATGGTGTCAACATTTTGGGCAGAGACGCTCAGGTTCTTCTAAACATTCATATTGATCCAGCAGATTTGGCCTACTTGCTGCCATCCACCTACCACAAAGCAGTAATCCGCCCAACCTTGGGAGATGTTAGACATGTATTCAGAGCTGTGGAAAAGCCTGGGATGTTGAACAACTGCTAAAGCAAAGCTAGTTACAAAGCCTAATGCAGTCCCTAAGTTTTGTAAACCACAAGAACTTCCTTTTACCTTAAAACCGGTGGTTGGGGCAGAACTGGACAGACTGGAAAAAGCAGGTGTGCTGGAAAAGGTTTCAAGTTCAGATTGGGCTACTCCAATTGTCGTGGTATCTAAACCAGGTGGTAAGGTTTGAATATGTGGAGATTTTAAGATGACACTTAATCCAGTACTTAGCACAGATGTATTTCCTTTACCCTTACCAGAGGAACTTTTTCACAGATTGAATGGTGGTGTGGGGTTCTCTAAACTGGACCTCGCTGATGCACACCTTCAAGTGGAGCTGGATACAGACTCTCAGAAATTGGTAGTGATTAATACACACCAAGGACTCTACAAGTACAAATGGTTATGTTTTGGCCTTAGTTCTGTGCCTGCTATTTTTTAAAAAGTGATTGAGCAAACAGTGGGTGATATATCAGGTGTTGCTTGTTATTTGGATGACATCACAGTCACGGGCAAGAGAGAAGCAGAACTTTTACTTAATTTACAAAAAACTTTAGAGAGATTGCAACAGAGTGGATTCAGACTCAGGAGAGAAAAATGCCAATTTTGTCAACCAAGTATCACATACTTAGATCACACTATTGACAAAGATGGAATTTGCCTGAATGATGAAAGGGTGGACACCATTGTGCACATGCCTGAACCACAGAATGTTTCAGAGTTGCACTCATTCTTGGGTATGGTGCGCTACTATGACCATTTCATACCTGGCTTAGCCACTAAATGTGCTATCCTAAATCAACTGCTACATAAAAGTACTCCATGGAAGTGGACCAAGGGCCACAGTAAGGCAGTTTAAGCCATCAAGCTCTCTCTAACCGATGTGAATAATTTGACTCATTATGACCCTAACTTACCTATTACACTGGCCTGAGATGCTAGTCCTGTGGGTACAGGAGCTGTCCTTAACCTACAGATCCAGAAGGAGTGGAGAAGCCGATAGCCCATGCTTCACGCAAACTCACTGCAGCTGCCTATAATTTCAAGGTTACATATCAACCAACAGACCAGCATGGAAATGCGGATGCCTTGTTGAGGTTACCAATATCCAGAGAAATGGAGTTCGATGTGGGACTTAAAGAGGAGCCATTAGTATGCAGGTGGGGCTAGATAGTTTTCCAGTGCAATTCAAAGATATGGAGGACTGTACTGTTGTGTGTGCAATGGAGCTACAACAGTTAGATCAGCCTCCAGTACTAGCCAAGGACATTGCAAAAGCGACTAGTCAGGATGTAATTTTGAAACAAGTGTATTAGTATACGTTTGAAGGCTGGCTGCAAGACACTACTTGTTTGACTGCGCTACAACCCTACTATACAAAGAGACAGCAACTGTTCATTGCAGAGGGGTGTCTTTCAATCGGGATTGTGTGTCATAGTAGCCCAATGTTATCACTCAAATGTGTTGACTCTTTTGCATGTGGGCCATCCAGGCATTGCTAAAATGAAAACACTAGCCAGACTTCACGTATGGTGGCCTTCCACTGACAGAGACATAGACCAGGTTAAGCAAAGATGCGAACGTTGTGCTGTATCAATAGGAAATCCGGCAAGAGCTCCAGTTCGCCATTGGGAACGACCTGAAAAACCCTGGCAAAGGCTGCATATTGGTTTTGCAGGACCTTATTTAAATTCCATGTGGTTACTCTTAACTGATGCTTACAGTAAATGGCCAGAAATTCATCAAATGTCTTCGACGACTACTGAGAGTACCATTAAAGTGTTGAAATCTATCTTTGCTACTTATGATTTTCCGCAAGTGATTGTCTCGGATAACGGACCACAGTTCACGTCTGTTGAATTACAAGCATTTTGCCAGCAACATGGCATCCACCATATTTTCTCACCTCCCTACCATCCAAGTTCAAATAGCGAAGCAGAACAACTGGTTCAGACTTTTAAAAAGAGTATGGACAAAGCTAATTCTACTACACCGCCGGCAATACAGATAGCCCTTTTGGACTTTCTTGCGATGTATCGAACAACACCACATTACGTCACAGGAATATCCCCTGCAGAATTGTTGTTTGGACATCAGATTCGAACTCAATTGGACCTTCTTTGCCCGCTAGGTTATAAGTCAGTAACTGAAATGCTTCCTAAGATCAGATCCTTCAAACCCAATGATCTTGTCTGGGTCAGGATGTATGCAGGTCCAAAGAGATGGATAGAAGGCGTGGAGGAAAAAAACACTGGAAATGTTGTCTATAGTGTTCAACTGACAAACCAGAGGAGAGTGAAAAAACATGTGGACCAAATACTTACTAGAACTGAGACAGAACGAAAAAGGGATACCCAGAGTCAGGGTAGTTATCCAGCATTATTTCTTCCAGAACAAGAACAGGAAGAGATAGAGGAACCACAACAAATGAGACAAGATGTGGCTGATGCTAATCAGATTCCAGAGCAACAGCCTCCATTCCAACTATGTCGGTCAGGATGTGCAAAACGTCCACCAAAGAAGATGGACTTGTAGAGATATAGCCTAATGACATGCCTAAAAGGGACACTGCAGTAATAACGTTAATAGGTTCATACTATTTTCTGAATTATTGCCTTACGTACTTTTTAGCTAAGTCAGGAGGGATTGTTATGTGTAATGCAGCTTTAAGAAATGTTAGATAGTACAGCTTTAAGAGAATGCATTTCCTGTAACTCTTCCTGTGTGTGTTGAGAGAAGTTTTCCCCTTATGGCTGTGCTGCATAGAAATAAACAGAGAAAGCCTAGATTTCTGTGGTACATGTTTTTATTACTACCAAGACCCTGATGTGTTTAAGGTACTTATTTTTGGCCACCAAATATAACAACATCCACCACTACCACCAGGTCCCTCTCAGCCATCGAGACTTGACACATTACCCCCGGTATACACTTGGCCCAGGTTTCTGGTGCCCAAGTGCAGAACCCTGCATTGAATCTCAGATTCCACTTCCTTGACCATCTCTCCAGAGCATTTAGGTCCCCCTGCAGGGTAACCCTCCCCTCCTCCCTATCCACCACTGCTCCCAACTTCAAGTCATCTGCAAAGAGACTCATTTCACTCTTGATACCCCTTCTTATGTCAGAGACATAGGCGTCAAACAGGAGGGGCCCTAGGACTGATCCTGAGGGACCCCACTTATGACCCTCCTTGGAGATGAGACTAACCCCCCAACCACAACCCTCTGGGTACGCTCCGGGAGCCAATTTCCTATCCATCTGATCATCTGTTTCCCCACCCCCATTTCCCCCAGCTTATCCAACAGGCTCCTGTGAGAAACTGAGTCAAATGCCTTGCTGAAGTCAAGAAAGAGGATGTCCACCAGCCTGCCCTGGTCCAGAGCACTCGTCACCCAATCGCTGAACTCCACAAGGTTTGTCTGACACAATTTTCCTGGGACAAAGCCATGCTGTCTATCGTCCAGGTACCCCAACTTCTCCAGTACCCCTCCAACCTCTCCTTGATAATACCCTCCATCACCTTGCCCACCACCGATGTCAGGCTGATGGGCCTGTAGTTCCCCGCCTCCTCTTATGATCCTCCCTTGTGGATAGGCACGATATGTGCCACCCTCCCTTGTGATTTTCTTCTTTTCACTTGCATACCTAAAACAATGTCTTGTCCCTTTTCATCACCTCCTGGGCTATTTTCTCTTCAGTTTATGCCTTTCCATGACTTATTGCTTTCCCTGCTTCTCTCTGTTTCCCCTGATACACCTCCCTATCCTCCTGATCCCCCTGTGTCTCCTTATGCCTTCTGAATGCTACCCTTTACCTTTTTAGCCACCTCTTTCGAGAACCCATAGCAGTCTCTTGTTCCTTGTTTTTGCTCTCTTGTCTGACACAGAGGTTTATTGCCTTTACTATGCTCCCTTTTAGCTTCGCCCACTGTTCCTCCACCCCACCCAGGCCCTCTGTCATCCCTGAGGCAGCAGTAGGTAGTTGAGAAAACTACTGGGAGCACAAAATTTATGTTTATTGTACTTTGCGCACCACTTCCCTTAAAGTGCATTACAAAAACTGTGGTGGTGGGACAGACACAGTGTAGCACCATGTAGTAGCCTGATGTATTTATTCTGGTAGTTCGGAAAAATTATGGTAGCAAAAAGTTATGTTATTGTGTTTTCACACCATTTCCGTAAAGTATGTTATAAGAACTGTGGCAGCGGGAGCTGAAACAAAGCACAGCACCTTACAGCAGCATGCAACAGCCTGATATTTTTTCCTGGCAGTTCAGAAAAATTCTGGGAGCACAGGATTTTATGTATATTGTGCTCTTCACACCATTTTCCCAAAAAGTGCATTATAAGTACTGTGGTGGTGGGACAGACACACAACGTAGCACCATGTAATACCATGCAGCAGCCTAATATATTTATTCTAATAGTTCCGAAAAATTCTGGGAGCACAGAATTTATGCATATTGTGCTTTTCACACTATTTCCCCTAAAGTGCGTTACAAGAACTGTGGTGAGGGGACCGACAAACAGCGTAGCACCTTGCAGCCTCATGTGGCAGCCTTATATATTTTTTCTAGTAGCTGAGGAAAATTCTGGAAGCACACAATTTTATTTTTTATTTATTTAATTCATATATCAGATTTACAAACCTTTGCGTCAAAGACTCATTTACAAAGGCACCTCGTTGCAGGGAAGGGAGACAATATATTTGTGAGACAAGACAGTGGGGAACAGTACAGGTGACATGCATGCAGCATACATAACAGAAATTTCAAAGAGCAAGTAAACATAGGCAAGTTGCAGAAGAGCACATGACAATAAGTCATTGGGGGTGATTTATATATATTTATATATAATTTATATATATATAGTGCTTTTCACACCACTTCCATACAAGAACTGTGGCAGGGGACTGACACACAGAGCAGCACCTTATAGCAGCATGCAGCAGCCTGATATATTTTTTCTTCTTATTCAGAAAAATTCTGGGAGCACAAAATTAATGTACATTGTGTTTTTCACACCATTTGCCCTAAAGTGCATTACAAGAACTGTGGTGGTGGGACAGTCCACCTTCAGAACCTGTCCACCACGTGACAACCAGCCACGTCACATCTTCTTGTGCTGTCCATCCTGCAGCACAGAAGGAGCACTGGGGTGCCACTGCCTCCACCCCTCTCAGCTGTCTGTCTTTCTTCTTCTCACATGCTCCTTCCACTCTTGGCAGTGCCTCACCTTAAGATGGGTGTGCTGTCCACCTGTACCCAAATGGCTGCCCTGTTTTCCACACGAACAATGGTGTAGTATAAGGTGCATGTCATAACACTGTAATTAGTGGGGTCAATTACAAAACAGTCCCAAACAAGGGGCTTTTACTGCTGATGAGGGGAGAAGCCTGATGGCCCCAGGCAGGATTCCTCCTCATCGGATTCGGGTGGCAGCACAACCATAGGATGAACCACAGGGACCAGTGTTGCAGCACGTACAGGATGTATGGAAGGTGGGTCAACTGGTGGTGCCACTGTATGCCGCAGCTTGTGCTGTGCTGGGGAAGGGGGTACACTTCCCATTGCTCCTGGTGTCAAAGCTGACTTGTTGAGATGCATGACACAGCTTGTCCCATTCATGAACTATATCCCCCTCTCCCTGTTGAGACCGGTCTCAGTGCTCCTAGTCTCCTCCTCTCTGTCCCACTTATTTGGAGTTTGGAAAAAAAAAAAGAGTAAAAAAAATGAGAAAAAGCAAGAAAAACAACAAATAAAAGTGGGGAATGTAATTGAAAATACATAGAAACAACAACTAAATAAAAAAACTGCCAGCTAAATAGAAAATGACAAGAATGATAAAAAAGCTAAAAAAGTCGTTTTTTCTTTGTTTTTGAAACCTTCTCCAGGCAGCATATCTGACTTCCTCCGCTAACTCACTCAGACAGCAAAAACAAAACGAAGGCTCATTCTGTACATAGAGAAGTAGCATATACCCTGTAGATAATTGTTTTCATGTGACCGACAGGCAGCTGTTTACCAAACGCCTGGATTTGAGCAAACTTCTCCCAAATGCGCCACAAAGACAAAGTTGCTGGTCAAGTTGCCAGGTGAACTTACAAAAGGCAAATTTCCTAGTAAATGGCAAATACTCACGAACTGATCCGTGAAAGAGAAGTTGCAGACTTCACCGGAAGTGTGCCAGTGAATTAAAACTTTACAACGTCTCTAATCATGAGTGGGTAGACTATGTTGGGGGTGCTCCCAAGTCCAGGAAAGATGCAGTGGCAATTGGTCGAAGAATGTGAACAAACATACTTTTTGTGTTGTAACACCAGTATGGTGGGCTGTCTGTTTTTCACTTTTAAAAAGAAAAAAGGAATCAGAATCAAAATACCAGCTACATGCTTCTGATGACATCACCTGCTGCACGGTGGCTTAGTCTGAGAGTTCCCATCCCCTTGGAATCCAGAAGAACAAGGAGCAATCCTGATTCCAAAACACAAAACAATGGACTTTCTCATTGCCACTCAGAAATAGAAAAAAGAAAGTCAGGGCGGTCCACCACAGAAGGGACCAAAAGCCATGAAGGATTTAAGCCACCAGATAGCAAGCCAGACACTGACCTCAACTTCAGCAATGCCCCCTTCCCCCCACCAGCAACACTGAGGAAGCTGACTGTATTATCACCTCCAAGAAGCTATATCAGGCCTTGCAGCAGATTAATGCCACCTTGAGACATCTGCAGGAGAAAGTTACCAAAGATAGCAAAAAAAATAAACCTTTTGAGCAAACGTACAGGGGACAATGGAGGCCTGTCTCATGCACTGTATAGCCACTACAGGTGTCTATAACGCAGCTCTAATGGAACTGCACAAACAGGAGTCCCAATCAGAGCAAAGGGTGGAGAAGCTTAAGAACCAAAATCACCGTAATAATATATGGCTCCACAGTGTACCCAAGGGCACTGAACAGGGGGATATGCTGCAGTTTATGGACAGCTTCCCTAAAGAAACTTCTGACAGCTTCCAGCAGACAAGCCCTAGAATCTTATTCGGGCCTAACAGAGCTTTGATACCTCCTCCGTGAAACTGCACTCCATTACTATGGCCTTCTTGGATTTCCATGTGAAAGTCCTCCATACCATGTGGGCTAAAAAATAAATTTTGTTTGGTGATACAAGACTTTTTTTTGAGCATGACTACACCACTCAAACTATTCAATGGCATGGAAAAGTACTACAAAATACCAGCTATATCAGCAATCTCTACAGAATGTGACCAATCATGAGGGCTGAGGGGATACTGGGATGCATAGGGAGAGGCATCACCAGTAGAAAACAGGAAGTTGTTGGTCCTATGTACAGACAGTTGGTAAGACCACATCTGGAGTACTGTGTACAGTTCTGGAGACCCCATCTCCGCAAAGACATAGACAGGGTGGAGGCTGTCCAGAGGAGGGCAACCAAAATGGTGCAGGCTCTGCACCAGAAGACATATGAAGAAAGACTAAAGGAGCTTAAGATGTATAGCCTCGAGGAAAGAAGGGAAAAGGGGAACATGAGAGAACATTTCAAATACCTCAAAGGAATCAACAAAGTTCAAGAGGGTAGCATCTTCCAGGAAAAAGAGATGTGCAAGAACAAGGGGACACAATTTGAAGATAGAGGGGGGACGGCTCAGGGGTAATGTACTTCTTCACAGAAAGGGTTGTAGATGCATGGAACAGCCTTCCTGAGGAGGTTGTAGAGCCAAAAGCAGTGTGGGAATTTAAGAATGAATGGGACAGACATAAGGCAATTCTAGTGGGGGGTAGGAAGAAGTAGGGCTGTTGGTTAACTAGGATCTGCAGCTTATCCATTAGGTAGGGAAATGGGCAGACTAGGTGGGCCAAGTGGTCCTTATATGCGATCAGATTCTATGTTTTTTAAGGACCTTTAAACAGAAGCTCTGAACTTTAGTATGTACTTTCGTAAACATAATGATTCAGATATTACAGTTTACCAGGGAATACATATTTTTCAGTTCTCTAAGGTTTATAACACATCTTGGTAGACTATCCAAAAAGTCTGTATAAAATAAAAAAAAACTGGCTGCCCTTAACTGCCCTAATAGTGCCTTTGTTTATAACATTGAGTGCTTATCAAATCAACAGACTGTTATGCCATAAGCAGCAATTGTGAGGTTAGCTGGGGACAGTCAGATACCTTTTTAAAGACTCTGTGAGATATGTACTGCATTACTTGAAATATTTTGTAGATCAATAAAAGGAAAACATTAAAAAAAACTACAAAACCTTAAACAACATTGTACAGTAAATATAATAGTTTTACACATTTTCTTTTAGTAGACTTGCTCATTAAAAGATAATTATCGTAAAAATTACGTTAGGAATTCCAAGGGGTTCAACAAACGTGGTCTCGCCACAAAAGTGTTCAGAGACCTCAATGTTCTTTTGGTAATGAGTTGGATGTTACTTTCTGCCTCTTTCCAAAGACTTTGAGATTAACAGTAACAAAACAGTGCAGAATTCAGAGCAAGTTCCCTCCAGGAGATTGCTCCAAAGCAGCCAGTGTTCATTTAGAATTACCAGGGTAGGAGGCCGGCCCGGTGGCACAGAGGGCTGAGGCACTGGATGCCTTACCTCACGCTACGCCGGTAACCCAGGTTCAGGAATGACCTCAGGTCGTCGGGGTGCCAGCGTGGGGGAGGGAAGGAGCAGGATCGAGCAAGCCGGTAGGCAGCTCTCCTCTCCCGAGGGTGGGGGGGGGTTTGTCGCCCCTCTTGTAGTTCTGCTCCCACCAGGTAGAGGTCCAATGGGTAGTGTAGGCAGGAGGGGCGGCAGTGCTACAGGTGGGTGGAAGGGGCTGAGCTGGTGCCATGGTGAGCGTGTGTGCCTCAACGCGCACACATCCATGTGCTGGTGCCTTGGGCGGGGAGAAAACCGGGGTAAAATCCCACGTGTCCCCATCGTCAGTAGGAGGGAGGTGGTGACAGGGGCCAAACAGTAATAAAAAAAAAAAAAAAAGGTAGGGAAGCAGGACAGAAACTAATCCTTGGAACTGTCAGAATTCCAACTACCAAGATATGAAAAAGAGACACGTTTGGTCCTGTAGGTAGCTAAACTTAACACCTAGCAAAAGATGGAGATTAGTGCCCAAGACGTGGATAGGCAGAAAAGGGGCAAAATTCAGCAGAAGGGCAGACAGCAAGGAGAACCAGGGATAAAGGACAACCAAGGAAGGGGCTGGAGTAGAACAGCGAAACAGTCTAGGGAGGTCAAATCATGGAAAGCCATGTGTGCAAATGCCAGGAGCCTTAGCAACAAGATGGAAGATCTGGAGGCTGTCATGATGCAGTCAGACCTGGACATTGTGGCCATCACTGAAACCTGGTGTAATGCTAACCACGACTGGGAGATGGCCATACCTGGCTACAACACATTCAGAAGAGACAGAGCAGGCAGGAAGGGAGGAGGAGTGGCACTGTATGTGAAAAATGACATAAGGGCCACAGAGATCCAGGAGGAACAAAATGGGGGAGAGATACTGTGGGTTAAGCTGGAAAAGAAAATGGGGACAGCCATCCGCACAGGTGTGGTCTATAGACCACCAGCCCAGGAGGAAGAAACAGATAGGGAGCTGATGCTAGCCATCCAAAGGATGGCAGAAAAGGGTGAGGTAGCACTGGTTGAAGACTTCAATATTCCAGACGTGGGCTGGAGCATCCCAGCAGCAGCATCAACTAGGAGCAGATTTATCCTGGACTCCCTTCAGGGTGCCTTCCTCAAGCAACTGGTCATGGAACCAACTCAGCAGAAGGCAATACTGAACCTTGTGCTCACAAACAGGGACAGTGTGATGGGGTAACAGTGGGGAGCACCTGGGGAACAGTGACCACCAGTCATTGTGGTTTGAAATCACAGAAAGAGCAGAACCAAACCACACAAAAACGTATCCTGGATTTTGGGGCAGACTTTGGGAAAATGGGAGATACTTGAAAGAGGCATTAAGGGAATGGGACAGGAATCAGGGGTTGAGGAACAGTGGGCAGTATTTAAAATGGGGATTACAAGAACAACAGAATTATGCATTAAGCAGGTTAGCAAGAAGAAAAGGAAGAGGAGACCATTATGGTTTTCCAAAGAGGTAGCAAAGAAAGTGAAAGCCAAAAAGATTGCATTCAGACAATACAAAATGACACAGGCAGAAGGGGATAGCGAGAAGTACCAGGAGAAGCAAAGGGAGGCAGGGAGGTCAGTAAGGGAAGCCAAAGCTCAGGCAGAAGAACACATTGCAAAATCAGTGAGTAGAGGGGACAAAACCTTTTACAGGTATATAAGTGAAAAAAGAAAGACAAAGGGAGGGATAGTGAGACTGAAGGGGGAGGATGGGGGCTGTGTGGAGGATGACAACAGTAAAGCTGACATATTGAACAGGCATTTCTGCTCAGTCTTTACTGAGGAAGAGGAGGGTAATGGGTCTGAAGGGAGTACAAGGGGTGAGAATGGTGCAGAAATGGACCAAGTCCCTTTACCAGAAAGGGTCCTGAAGGAACTGGAAGTAATAAGAGTTGATAAAGCAATGGGGCCAGATGGGGTGCACCCCAGGGTCCTTAAAGAACTAAGTGGCTGAACCTCTGGCTATCCTGTTTAGCCAATCACTGGAAACAGGGGAGGTACCCAAAGACTGGAGGACAACAGATGTAGTCCCCTTATATAAAAGTGGGAACAAAGAGGAAGCAGGGAACTACAGACCAGTCAGCCTCACCTCGGTAGTGGGGAAGATCATGGAAGCACTTCTGAAGGAGAGATCGGTGGAACATCTGGTTGTCAATGGACTACAGGACCCAAGGCAGCATGGTTTCACCAGGGGGAGGTCATGTCAGACCAACCTCGTTGAATTTTTTGACTGGGTGACTAGGGAGGTGGATCAGGGGAGGGCAGTGGACATGGCCTATCTGGACTTCGGCAAGGCCTTTGACACTGTGCCACATAGAAGACTATTACACAAACTGGGGAATATGGGTGTAGGCAGGACAATAGTGTAGTGGGTAGGTAACTGGCTGGGTGGCAGGACACAGAGGGTGGTGGTAAATGGCTGTCACTCCACAGAGGGAGGAGTGACCAGTGGGGTACCACAGGGATCAGTGCTGGGACCGGTCCTATTCAACATCTTCATCAGTGACATTGCGCAGGACCTAGAAGGCAGAATTTCACTGTTCGCTGATGACACAAAGCTCTGTAACAGAGTAGACACACCAGAGGGTGTAGACAGAATGAGAAGGGACCTGCAGAAATCTGAAGAATGGTCAGGGGTTTGGCAGTTGAACTTCAATGCAAAGAAGTGCAAGATAATGCATATGGGGCACAAAAACCCTGGCACAATATATCAGTTGGGGGTGAGGATATAGCATGCACCAAGCAGGAAAGGGATCTTGGGGTTATCATCTCTGATGACCTCAAGGTAGGGAAACAGTGTGACAAGGCAGCAGGTAAAGCAAATAGGATGCTGGGATGTATAGGCAGGGGCATCACCAGCAGGAAAAGGGAGGTCATAATTCCACTATACAAGACACTAGTGAGGCCCCACCTGGAGTACAGTGTACAGTTCTGGAGACCATACCTATGTAAGGACATAGACAGGGTAGAAGGTTCAGAGGAGGGCAACAAAGATGGTGCATGGATTGCATCACAAGTCCTATGAAGACAGGTTGAAGGAACTGAACATGTACCCCCTGGAGGAGAGGAGGGAGGGAGAGAGGGGGAATATGATAGAGACATACAAGTATCTTACAGGGAGGAACAGGGTGCAGGAAGAAAAAATTACTCACCTTAGTAATGTTGTTTCTTCTAATGGAGTCTTGCTATATTATGACAAGTTGCAGTTTGTCCCACCACTAGAACTGCTCCGGAGGTGAAATAGTTAAATCCTTCATGGAACTTTGAGCACGAGCTCGAAGATAGAAGCTTTGTCTGTGTAGTTTCAAACCTGAACTGTCAGATCTTTACGAGCAAAAACTCACTAAGGTCTGTGTGGAAGCTGTAACCTACACTAGCCAACTGGCTACCTAAATAATAACACCATTGCTGGTCCCAACACCAAAGACTCAAGTCAGGGACCAGAATTAATAATATAATTTAACAATATGAGAAATAACACAAGAGAATAATAAACACCACCCCAAACCCCAAAAGAGGTGAAACGCCTAAAAGGGCATAAAATAGTGCCCACACTAGGTTGCCCACACCATACCCAAGTAGAAGTTCTGAGAGGGCAGGCTGGGGAGGTCATAATGCAAGACTCCATTGAAGAAACAACATTACTAAGGTGAGTAATTTTTCTTCAAACAACATGAAGTCTTGCTATATTTTGACAAGTTACGAACTACACAGCAGTACCCCATGGAGGAGGGACAGAACCTACTTAGGGAATAGGCTCTGAAGCACAGCTGTGCCAAACCAGCATCTCTCCTAGCCTGGACATCCAGGAGTAATGCTTGGTGAAGTGTGTACCGTTTTCAAGTAGCAGCCTGGCATATCTCCAATATAGGGATGTCTCTGGCAGCAGCTAGAGGCATGGCTTTACCTCTGGTAGAATGAGCCCTCAAGCCAGAGGGATCTCTGCCCAGTTTCTGATAACAAAATTGGATACAAGAGACAATCCACCTGGCAATTGATCTCTTAGTGGCAGGTTTCCCTTTCCCAACCTCACCATAAGTGAGGAAAAGTTGGAGGGATTCGAATCTGTGACCCTTGGTACATTCTAAATAGTAACTAAGGGCCCTCTTAACATCCAAGCTGTGCAGCCTCCTCTCACCAGAGGAGGAATGGTCAGTGAAGAACACTGAAAGGGAGACAGATTGGTTAAGATGGAAGTCTGAAACCACCTGAGGCAAAAACTTCCTGTTAGTCCTGAGGACTACCTTATCCCTGTGAAAGGAAATAAAGTCAGTCTCCACTGACAAGGCTTGTAACTCACTTATGCGTCTAGCAGAAGTGATAGCCACTAGGAAAACAGTTTTCCAAGTTAGATACTTCAGCTCTGCAGAAAACAGAGGTTCAAAAGGGGGTTGCATTAATGGGCAATGCAAACATTAAGGTCCCAGGCAGGGCTGGATCCCGAAAAGGTGGATTAGTATGGGTAATCCCTTAAAAAACTTGGAAAACAAGGTGGCGGAAAGAAGATGACTTTCCTGCTGAAACAAAAGCAGAGACAGCTGCCAAATGAACTCTCAGGGTAGCTGGTCTGAGGCCCAAGGAATTAAGATGGACCATGTAATCTAACACAATGGGCAAATCAGCAGATTCTGGGGAAATATGCTTCCCAGAACACCAAATGGAAAACCTTTTCCATTTAGAATTATAAGTAGCCCTAGTGGAAGGCTTCCTAGAAGCCTTTAGAATTTCAAGAACACCCTGAGAGAGGTGTAAGTCAGCAAATTCTAACTCCTCAAGAGCCAGGCCTTGAGGTTGAGGGATTTGAGGTTCGGATACCAAACTCTCCCCTGGGCACAGGATAATAGGTTGTGATTCCTGGGGAGACACAGGGAAAGATTGTCAGGGACAGAAGGAGTGGGTACCAGGGCTGCCTGGCCCAATCCGGGGCAATCAGAATCACCCTGCAAGGCTGGGATCTGATTTTGACTAACACTTTGAATAGGAGAGGGAAGGGGAAAAGCATAAAGAAACTTCCCTTCCCAATCCAGAAGGAGGGCGTCCAGGGGGACTGAGCCCAACACTGGAGGCCTGCAGCAGAACAGTGGAAGTTGGTGATTGTCTGGGGCTGCAAAAAGATCTATCTGAGGGATGCTCCATCTGGCAAAGACTATCCCCAGTACTTGAGGATCCAGGGACCATTCGTGATGGCCCTGAGAAATCCTGCTGAGAGCATCTGCTAGAACATTGTCCTTTCCTGGAAGGTGAACTGCTATGAGGGAAGTGTTCAGGGAATAGACCAGAGACCACAACTTCATTGCCTCGGTGCACAAGGCCGAAGACCGAGTGCCCCCCTGCTTGTTGATGTACCACATTGTTGTGGTGTTGTCTGTTCTGACTTGTACCACTTTGTTCTGAACAGATGCAGAAAACACTTGAAGTGCTAAAAAGACAGCTCTGAGTTCCAGCAAATTGATGTGGAACAGAGATTCCTGGGGAGACCACACTCCCTGAGTGGAGAGGTCGCCCATGTGGGCTCCCACCCCAGGAGGGAAGCATCTGTAGTGAGAGTCAACGTGTGAGCAGGGGAATGAGGGACCCCCAATCTTAATTGCTCTGATCCTGCCACCACTGGAGGGCCTGGATCAAGGTTCAAGTCACTGGGACCAACTTGGAAGGGGTCTCTTCTCTGACCAATAGGTTCTCAAGTGAAACTGAATGTCTCTCATCTGAAATCTTGCTCCCTGCACTACAGCTGTGGATGCAGCCATGTATACGGAGCTGCAAAAGTGTCTTGCTGGTCGAGAGACCCGCAGAGAGTGAAGGAGGAGGCCAGAGCCACCAAGTTCCTTACCCTTTCTAAGGGAAAAAGCTCTGGCCGGTTTGTGTCCAATTCTGCACCTATAAAGGTGAGTACCTGGACTGGTTCCAGAACCGACTTTGGTAGATTTAGCAGGAAGCCCAGGGAGGTGAGAAGCTGCTGGGTGACTTGCAGGTGAGATTTTACCTGTGCTGGGGACTGGCCTACAATGAGCCAGTCGTCTAGATAGGGAAAAACAGCAATCCTTTGCCTCCTTAAGTGAGCCACTGCTACTGCCAGACATTTTGTGAATACCCTTGGGGCAGAGGTCAAGCCGAAGGGCATTGCTCTGAACTGGTAATGACCTGAGGGCAGTTCGAATCTGAGGTACTTTCGGTGGGAGCTTCTGATTAGGACGTGAAAATAGGCATCCTTGAGGTCCAGGGAAGCTAGCCAGTCCCCTGGCCTTAGAGAAGGTAAAATCATTGCCAGAGTTACCATTCTGAACTTTGGTTTCAAAAGATGCTTGTTCAGATATCTGAGGTCTAAGATGGGCGCCATTCTCCTGTCTTTTGGGGTAAGGAAGTATCTGGAATACAGACCCCTGCCCTGGTGTGGGGAGGAACCTCTCTACTGCTCTGAGAGCCAACAGGGTTGAGACCTCTGCTTCTAGAGCAAGGGTCTCTAAAGAACTGCAGGTAGAAAGGCCTGGCTCTCATCTTGGGGAACTTTTGAAGCTGAGAACCAGACCCTGGCTTACTACTTCCAGAACCCACTTGTCTGAGGTTAAAGACACCCAGTTCTGACTGAAGTAAGCCAACCTGCCCCCTACTGGTAAAGGAGAATCGGCCCTGGGCACCCCATCAGGGTGCCTGCTTGGCAGGAGCTTTAGGCTGAGGGGTGGGAGCAGGCCTGCCCACACCCCGTCTGCCTCTGCCTCTGAAGAACCCCTCTGAGCATAAGCAGAGGAGGCCTGAGTTTGTAGAAAGGCCTGTGGAAAGGCCTACCCTACCCTGGGGGTGTGCCTCTGGGGAGTGGCTTGCCGCCTCCTTAGCTTGAGGCACTTTGTAAGTAGTCCTATATTCATTCATCTTTTCATATAATTCTCTGTCTGCTCCCAAACAGAAATTTCCCACCACAGGAAAATCCATAGCCTTAGTCTGGGTATCCTGTGAGAGGCTAGTATACCTGAGCCAGGTCAACTATGAAAAGCTACAGATGTGGCCATGACTCTAGAGGAGACATCATTAACATCCACAGCAGCATGAAACTGCACCTTAGAAGCCTCAATGCCATCGCAGCCACCTGTTCCAGCTCGCTAGCAAGCTGGCCATGGGCTTATTTGGCTAATTCCATAACAGTATCCCATCTAGATTTCTGATACCTTGCTACATAAGCCATATAATTTGCTTGCCTGAGTCCCAAGGACGCTGCCATGTACTGTTTTTGCCATGGCATCAATCTTCCTGGAATCCTTGTCAGGAGGATGTGAAGCCAGGGAATATTAGCTTTAGCACAGGCTGCAGCCTGAACTACTAACATGACTGCATTGCTGAGAAAGAATTCTGTATCAGGACCTGACAATGTGTACCTTCCAGTCCATCTTTTATCTATAGGAGGCACAGAATTAGGAGTTTTAAGATTTTTATTGTTTGTTTCCTAAAAGACTTATGCAAAGGAATAGACAATCTCCTAGACTCTGGAATATCCATCATTTCTACAAAATCAGGCTCCTCTTGCTCATCCACAGCTTCTTCCAAAGGAAGCTGGAGGGTTTCAGCAACTTTCTTGTAAAACATAAAATGAGAGGGGGACTCAGAAAGCATAGGGGGAGATTCTAAAGGTCTGCCTGGGGAAATGTTCGGTTCAATGGGCACTCCCAGACCCTCCCAGCCACATTCATACTGTTCATAATCATCCTCCCCCTCCTCTGGTTCATAAAACTCCTCAACCTCATATTCTTGAACCGATGGAACCAGACGAACCGACCTTTTACCAGACAGTGGCGGTTCGGACGGGACCGGAGACAGTGACTGGACAATTTGAATAGCTCTTGCTATCTCTGCAGCAGTTGGAGAAGGATTTGGACTCCAAACCTGCTGACTTCCTTGTTCTCTTTACTGGAACTGGTTCCTCCGAACCAGCTTTTCTTTGGCCCGAGGAAGTCTCGCCCTGGTCAGAGGGCACTCCCTCCGATTCGGTTGGCACCGAACCGGGCTGGCCATCCGGGTCAGCGGACTTTTTGGCCTCTCGTTCCTTGAGCCTGCCCAATCTCTTTTCCAGGGTGGCTGCAGGGAAATTCTTACAAATCTGGCAGTCTGACTGGAGGTGGTCAAACCCCAGACAATAAACACATGTGGTGTGTGGGTCAGCCTTGGCAAAGACTTCCCCACAGACATCACAGTGTTGAAACCCAGTGGACCCGGTTTTTCTTTTGGGTTTCTCAGACATAATGCCAGCCTAACCAGAAAAACTTGCCCTTTGAACGGCAGTGCCAGGCAAGACACCCTTATCGGTTCCTAACCGTGTCACGGGTATTGGAAAAAAACGTAAATAAATCCATTTTTTTTAGAACCGATAAGAACCAGGAACCGCACTCTAAAATGACAAGCTTTAAAATTTTTAAACTTTTAACCCAGCTGATCGGTTCAAAACCGAACCGATAAACTTAGAAGTTCCACACAGAAAATACAATTTTAAATTACTTACGATACCACAGACAGAGCTTGAACCGAACGGTTTTGCGGTTAAATCAACTATTCTCGGTTGAATCGAACGAGAAAACACTGTTTAAACCGAAATGAACCGAGCAATAGGAGAAATCTCTGGAGCGACTGTTCAGTGAGGCGGAGTAAAGAATCTGACAGTTCAGGTTTGAAACTACACAGACAGAGCTTCTATCTTAGAGCTCGTGCTCAAAGTTCCATTCATGGAATGGATTTAACTATTTCACCTCGGAGCAGTTCTAGTGGTGGGACAAACTGCAACTTGTCATAATATAGCAAGACTTCATGTTGTTTGAATACACTATTTTTAAGCGAAAAAGATGTTCCAGGACTAGAGGGCATGGGATGAAGTTGGAGGGAGGACAATTCAGAGGAAACGTGAGGAAGAATTTCTTCACAGAACGGGTGGTGGACAAGTGGAACACCCTGCCAGACGAAGTGGTGGGGGCTGAAACAATCACGGGATTTAAGTATGCATGGGATAAACATAAAGGAATTCTGGAGGTCAGGGGTAAGGGGCAACAGACTTCTAGGAAAACATAAACTGAACTTACAAGCTCAAATGGGCAGACTGGGTGGGCCATAGGCCCTTATCTGCCAACACTGTCTATGTATCTATGTATCTATGTAAAAATACAGGTTACTCACCTATAACAGGAGTTCTAGAAGTGGTATATGTTATTCATCCACACTATCTGGCAGGTACCTTGCCGCTTTAAGATGGGCTGGAAAGTCTTCAAGCTGGTTTCTCCCACCCACCCGGGTGATGAAACTCTCGGCTCCACCCCATGATGCCAGATCTAGCCCACTGGAAGCCAGATTGTGCGCCGAAGCCGGGGAGGTCGGGTGGGTCCGTGTGCATGAACAACATATACCACTCCTAGAACTCCTGTTACAGGTGAGTGACCTGTATTTCTAGGGGCGTGGATATGTTATTCTATCCACACTATCTGGCAGACATCTAGCAGTTCTCTGGGAGGAGGGAGGCAAGGCATACACCCCCTACTTAGGGAACAGGGACTGGAGAACTGAGGTTCCAAAACGAGCATCCTAGCATGACTCAAGTTCGATGTGTAATGGGAAATGAAGGTGTGTGCTGACTTCCAGGTAGCAGCCCTGCAGATTTCCTGGATAGGGACGTCCCTAGAAGCAGCCATTGATGCAGCAATATAACAGGTGGAATGAGCCTTAAGCCCTATGGGAGGCTCCCTACCTGCCAACCTATAGCAGAGATCAATGCAGGAAGTGATACACCTGCCAATCATCTGCTTGGCTGCAGGTCTGCCAGGTGCAGCTTCAGCGAAGGTGACAAACAGCTGGTGAACCTCTCCCCGAACTTCCGCCATACGCTCTTTGTAGTAAGTGAGCACTCTTCTCAGGTCCAAAGTATGGAGCGGAGCCTGTACTCGGCCTCTGAGGTGTGACTGGAGTAGAACACCGGCAAAGTCAACACCTGGTTCAGGTGAAACTCCGACACCGCCTTCGGGAGAAATTTCGGTTGGGGGCGCAGGACAACCGTGTCCATGTGGAAGACCAGGTAGCTGTTGCTAGCCTTGCTTGTAGAGCAGAAAGCAGCTAACTAAAAAAGTTACATTTTCTTATTAATTTAAAACTTATATCTCAGCAGGAGTCAGTGTCTGTTGAGATTAAGTAGACAGATACTTTATTAGAAGTAGAAGGGGTCTTATTTAGGGTTAAAAAAAAAGAAAGAAAGTCAGTGTGTGTTCTGTGCTGGGAAGGGTATTGTATCAGCTGACTTTGCTAAACCAGTAGGAGGAGAGAGAGAGCTTAATTGGGGGTGTGGCTTAGACACTATAAAAGCAGGTGACTCAAATTACAACTTCCTGTTGCTAGCCTTTTTTCTTACTAATTGCCCTCCATCCCACCTACCCTAAGCCAGTTCTACTTTTATAGCCACTGGATCTGACTGTCAACAGGAACTTCCTGTTTGGCAGTAGGAAGGGAAGGATCATAGAGAAACACTGGTTTTGTCAACTCTAAAGGAAAAAAGTAGCTCACTCTCCCCCCCCTTGCTGTTGGTGGTCTGACATTGAGCAAGGAAGAAGAAGGCTACTAAAGAAGATAGGAAGTTGCTGTCCCAGAACAGGAAGGGTGAGAGTTATAAGGAGAGGAGAGAGTAAGCATACAGAAAAACATAAGAGGGGACACAAAATAAGACATGATAGGAGTGGTACAGTGCAATGGCTGTGGGGTGGCAGTGTTCCAGGAGACATTCTGGAGGCTGCGATGCTGCCCTATTTGCAGACACCTCTCTGGTCTGAGAGAGGAGGTTGCCCGTCTCCAGGCTGACCTGGCTAGGATTCGTGAAACCTCCTCCCCCACCCATGGACCACCAGGGCCAATGCCACTACCTCAGAGGTTGACAAGAAAGAGGAGAGGCTGGACCAGGGTGGGCTCAGGGAGGGAGAGGGTGGTGGAACAGAGTTGCATCCTCCAGCTGTACCTCTCCACAATTCATTCACTCTTCTGGTGGATAGTGGTTCCTCTATGGAGGCACCTGCAGTGGAGACCAAGGAGAATGCTGGGAACCTTCACAAAGGAGACCCACAGGAGGGTGGCATGGGACCCCACAGGAAAGAAACAACTCCTGGTGGGGACTCCAGTCATTGGGGGTAGAAATGGGAGAGGAAGGGGAGAGGGAGGTAAGGTGCCTTCCTGGCACCATGGCTTGGAGGGACAGGAAGCGAATCCTCAGGATCGTGGGAGGAGCTGCACAAGGGAGGGAGCTGGATGTCATTGTCCACCTAGGGACAAATGACCTGGCTAGGAATGGAATCAGAGCAGTGCAAGAGGAGTTTGTAGAGTTGGGGAGGGGCCTTAGACAAGTAGCGCACATGGTAACCTTCTCGGAGGTGCTGCCTGTCTATGGCAAGGGTGATGCTAGGGCACTCCTCACCAGGGAATTCAATGAGTGGTTGAAAAACTGGTGTGGAGCTCAGGGCTTTGGCTTCATTGTGGACTGGGGAGCCACCTGGAGGGATGCAGACCTATACTGGAGTGATGGTCTGTATCTGTCCAGGGGGGAACCAGGATCCTTCGTGAGAGGTTTAAATGCTTCATTGGCAAGCATTTAAACTAGCCAAGGGGAGGCACTGAAAAGGAGCAGGGAAATCCCAGCCTCCCCCCACAAAACATGGTAATTAGTGAGGTAAACACCAAGGTAGAGAAGTTATTAGGGAGCAGGACAGAGGTAAATGTAAAAAAAGGCAAAGGCGGTAAGGACAGGAATTGGGCTAAAGGGGTAAGGCTATCAAAAAGTGGAGGGTGATGAGTACCAACGCCGTAGCCTGTGTAACAAGCTCCCTGAACTAGTGGCCTTGATGGAAGAGGGTTGCCTGGAAATTGTGGCAGTCACAGAAACATGGTACACAGAGAACCATGACTGGGATGTCAACATACCAGGATACACAATCTACAGGAGGGACAGGGAGGGTAAAAGAGGAGGAGGAGTAGCTCTCTATGTAAAGGAAGGGATCAAAGCAACAGAACTAAAGAGTAAACAGGGAGCAGATGAGGCACTCTGGGTCACCCTAGAGACAGGAAATGGCACCACAATCCGCACGGGGGTTGTATACAGACCCCCATCTCAGGGAGGGAATGGACAAGGAAATGATAGAAGGCTTCCTTAGAATGGCAGAAAAAGGGGAGATATTGTTGATGGGGGACCTGAATATGCCAGATGTTAACTGGAGCACCTTTGCTGCAGGCACATCCAAGACCAGGGTCATTCTTGATGCCCTACAGGGGGCATGCCTCAGACAGCTAGTATTGGAACCCACTCGGGAGGGAGCAATCTCAGACCTGGTACTCTCAAATGGGGACAGAGAAAGAATCTCAGATTTAGAGGTGAGCAGCCATCTGGGAACAAGCGACCACCAAATAGTGTGGTTCACGATAAACACAGCCATACAATCAAGCCATACAAAAGCAAGAGTACTGGACTTTAGGAGGGCTGACTTTGGGAAAATGACAGAGTGCCTTAGAAAAGTACTAGCAAACAGGAAAGAAGGAGGCGTGGAGGAACAAAGGGGAGTAATCAAAACAGCCATCACAGAGGCAACAAGCCTTTGTGTAAAGCAAATCAATAAAACACAACAAAGGAAAAAAACGCTATGGTTCTCAAAAGAGGTGGCAGGGAAGGTTAAGGAGAAAAGGATGGCATTCAGGAAATATAAGGAAACACAGAAGGAGCAGGACAGAGAACTTTATCAGTTAAAGCAGAAAGAGGCTGGGAAGGCAGTCAGAATAGCAAAGGCCCAAACCGAGGAAAAGACAGCCAATTCTGTTAGAAGGGGATAAGACCTTTATAGGTACATTAGGGAGAAGAAAGACCAAAGGAGGGATACTGAGGCTTAATAAAGGGGAGGGAATGTGGGTAGAGGGGACAGTGAAAAAGCAGGGATACTGAACGAACATTTCTGCTCAGTATTCACAAAGGAAGAGGAGGGGGAGGTACCTAAACCAAACAAGAGGAACACTCTGAAGACGGGGGGTCGATACCAGTCCATTTACAGAAGAAAGGGTTCTGAAAGAACTAATAAAATTGAAGGTGGACAAAGCAATGGGGCCTGATGGGATTCACCCAAGAATTCTAAAAGAACTAAGGGTAGAACTAGTGACACGCTGACTACTCTCTTTAACAAATCATGGGAGGATGGGGTGGTACCTGAGGACTGGAGGAGGGCAGATGTGATTCCTCTTCACAAAAGTGGGAGCAGGACAGAGGCAGGAAACTACAGACCAGTTAGTTTGACCTCAGTGGTAGGAAAGTGATGGAATCACTTCTGAAGGAAAGAACTGTTGAGTACCTAGAGGCCAGTGGGCACAGGACCCAAGGCAGCATGGATTCACGATGGGAAGGTCGTGTCAGATGAATCTAATAGATTTCTTTGACTGGGTGACCAAAGTAGTAGACCAGGGAGGGCTATGGACATGGCCTACCTATATTTTAGCAAGGCATTTGATACAGTCCCACAAAGATTAATACACAAGTTAGCCAGCCTTCAGTGGGCCCCAAGGTGGTAGCCTGGATAAAATTGGCTAGACAACAGGGCGCAAGAGGGTAGTAGTAAATGGAGTACACAGTGAAGAAAGGAGGTTACTAGCGGGTACCTGAGGGTTCAGTATTGGGACCGGTCCTTTTAATGTCTTTATAAGTGACATTGCAGAGGAACTGGAAGGAAAAGTATGTCTCTTTGCAGACGACACAAAGAACTGCAACAGGTTGATACACAACATGGAGTGGAAAGGATGAGAAGGGACTTGGCAAGGTTGGTGGAATGGTCAAATGTATGGCAGCTCAGATTCAATGCAAAGAAGTGCAAGGTAATGCACATGGAAACAAAACCCAGGGAAGAGTACACAATGGGAGGTGAGATACTGACAATAGTAAAATGGAAAGGACCTGGGGTAATATATCAGATGACCTAAAGGTGGGCAAGCAATGTGAAAAGGCAGTAAGGAAGGCTGGGGGGATACTGGGATGCATGGGAAGAGGCATCAATAGTAGAAAACAGGAAGTTGTTATCCTCTGCACAGACAGTTGGTGAGACCCCATCTGGAGTACTGTGTGCAGTTCTGGAGACCCCATCTCCATGCAAAGACATAGACAGAGTGGAGGCTGTCCAGAGGGGGCAACCAAAATGGTGCAGGGTCTGCACCAGAAGACATACGAAGAAAGACTAAAGGAGCTTAATATGTATACCCTTGAGGAAAGAAGGGAGAGAGGGGACATGATAGAAACTTTCAAGTACCTAAAGGGAATCAACAAAGTCCAAGAGGGTAGCATCTTTCAGAAAAAGAGATGTGCAAGAACAAGGGGGCACAATTTGAAGATAGAGAGGGGATTGCTCAGAGGTAATGTGAGTAAGTATTTTTTCAGGAGAGGGTTGTGGATGCATGGAACAGCCTCCCTGAGGAGGTCATGGAGTCAAGAACAGTGGGGTAATTCAAGAATGCATGGGACAGACATAAAGCAGTCCTAGTGGGGGGTAGGAGGAAGTAAGCTGTTGGTTAACTAGGATCTGCAGCTTATCTGTTAGGTAGGAAAATGGGCAGACTGGGTGGGCCAGGCGGTCCTTATCTGCCATCAAATTCTATGTGTCTATGTAGCACCTGGAGCTCCCCAATCCTTCTGGCTGATGTGATAGCCACCAAGAAGGCGGTCTTCCATGACAGGTGAGAGATGTCACACCTGTGCATTGGTTCGAATGGCTTGCCCATGAGCTTGGCCAATACCAGCAGTAAACCCCACGGAGGTGGTGGTTCACACACCGGAGAGGATATGTGATCTATGCCCTTGAAAAAAGCGCCAGACCACCTTCTCCTTGCTGGCATGCACCAGGTAAGCAGAGATGGCTGCCAGGTGCACCTTGAGGGTCGTCAACCGAAGCACCTGCTGGGAAAGGGACCACAGGTAGTCCAGAATGCTAGCCAGCAAACAGGACGAGGGGTCCAACCCCTTGCCCTGACACCAAATGGAGAATCTCTACCATTTGAAGGCATAGCATTTTTTTGGTCAACTCCTTGCGGGACACCTCAACGAAATTGAGGACCTTGTCGGAAAGACCCAAGGCCTAGAACTCTAGCCACTCAGGAACCAGGCCGTCAGGTGCAGGGATTGAAGGTTCGGATGGAGTACCTTCCCTTCGTTGACAGACAGCAGGTCTGGGAGGGCTGAAAGCCACCTCAGGAGCCTGGAGCTGAGGCTGAGGAGATCTGGATACCAGAACTGTCCAGTCTGGGGCTACCAGGATCACCTGCACCTTGTCCCTGCTGATCTTAAGGAGCACACTGTGGATCAAGTGAAGAGGACGGAAGGCGTAGAAGAGGCCCGGGGTCCATGGCCTGGAGAAGGCATCCCCCCTGTAGCGAGCCCTGCTGAGGGGGTTGGGCATGGTACAGCCTCAGCTTGGCATTCTCCCTGGAGGCGAACAGGTCCACCTGAGGTGTGCCCCAGTGGGAGGACAGGTCTTTTACTACCTCCAGCAGGAGAGACCACTCGTGAGATGCATCGCCTATCCGGCTTAGGGTATTGGTCAGACTGTTCGAGGCTCCTGCCACATGAATGGCGAGGAGATCCACCTCCAGGCTGAGTATGGGAGACCAAGTGCAGACAGCTTCCTTGCACAGAGGCAAGGAGTGCATCCTGCCCTGTCTGTTGATATAGTACATGGTTGTGGTGTTGTCTGTCTGGACCTGGACCACCGGACCCGAACAAATGGAGCGAAGGCAGTCAGGGCTAACCGGACCACTCGGAGCTCTAGCAGGTTGATGTGGCATCGGGACTCCTGAGGGGACCAGAGTCCCTGGGCTCTGTGCTCCCCCATATGGGCACCCCCCCAACCCATCAGAGAGGCGTCGTTCGTCAGGATGACCGTCGGCTTGGGGTGGACAAACGGGATTCCTTCCTGCAGATGAGCTGGGACAAGTCACCACTGCAGGCCATCCCACATCTCCTGGGTCACAGAGCCTGGCTGGTCTAGATGACCTGATCACTGAGACCACTGGTGGGCCAGCCCCCACTGCAGGGGGGGCATATGCCAGCGGGCCAAATGGACCATGCTGGTGCAGGAAGTCCCAGGCAGGGCACAACTGCCCAACCAGAAATGACTGGGCAAAGGAGGAAAGGACCTTGGCCCTGTCCACTGGGAGATGGGCTCTGGCTCGCAGAGAGTCAAGCTCTGGCCCGATGAACTGAATCACCTGCGAGGGCACGAGTTCCAACTTGGCCTCATTGATGAGGAGGCCAAGTTGAGACCAAGCCTGGAGGTCCAGATCTCTGGACTGCTCCACCTCCAACCTGGAGGAACCTGCTATCAGCCAGTCATCCAGGTAATGATAGACCCGGACTCCTCTGTGCTGTAGGAATGCTGCCACCATTGCGATCCATTTGGTGAAGACTCTGGGAGCTGATGAAAGGCCGAAGGGCATGACCCGGAACTTGTAGAGGGTTCCCTCTGCCCAAATGGGCACAATAGTCTCCAATGTCCAGAGCCACCTGGAGCTGCTGCTTTGCCACCGCCCTTCCATGATCCCGGACCTGCTTGACTGTGGTCTGGAGGTTGGCCGGGAGATGAGGGAGCACCTTATCCAGGGAGCCCAACAGGGCGAGAGAGAAGTGTGCCATCATTCTAGCCGAGCTGGCCTGACGAAGGCCCAAATAGGCGGCAGAGTACACCTTCCTCCCGGAGTAGTCCCAATTTCTTGGACTCCTTATCTGGGGGCTTGTCCACGTCCCTCATGTTGCCCAAGCACCTGAAGACAGAGTCTGCCACTAACCACTCGGCCGAGGGGTGCTCCAAGAAGCCGGAGAGAGAGCCAGTAGGGACAGCATACTTGCGGGCCATCCTGGCCAATGGCACTGGGCAGGATGCTGGGCATTGCCAGAGTTCTAACACCGGGCCCACAATGGCCTCGGCTACAGGGAAGGCCTCCGTGGGGGAGTCCCCCTTCTCCAGAATTTCCGTAAGGGGATATCTGGCCCGTTTCTGCACGGGTTCAAGCAGCATCCCAGTGGACTCTGAGATGAGCCGAAGGATACCGAGAAACAAGGTGGGGCTCTCGTCCACAGAAAGACCCCCCCCCAGAGGATTCCAGGTCAACTGGACAGTAATGCAACGAGGAGTCTTCAGACTCCAAAGAGTCCACGAAAAGCTGGTGACCGCCTGGGCCACTCTCCACTCGCCGAGGGCAATCAGGGGTGACAGTGACCGACAACCGATGGGGCAAACCTTGAGCCGACTGAGAATCCTTGTTTGGCGCCCCATTCTTCAGCTGGGGAGGCCAAGGTTCCACCATAATGGGTGGGGCAGCTGGTTTTGGCCGAGCTGTTGGCGCTGGGATTGGGTCCTCGACCGAGGAACCAGCGGCAGGAGTCGGCTTCAGCCGTTCGGGTGACGGCCACTTAACTGCCGGTGTGGAAGCCGGCATCGGCTTGCTGCTGGCCAAAAGGAGCTGTTGCCACATTAGAGCCTCATAGCACCGATGCAACTTGCGCTAGAGCTTCTCCTCAGCTGAGGAGGATGAGGAAGAAGAGCGGCAGCACTGCTTTCTGCGATGTCAGGACCAAGACCACTGACGCCAGTGCGATTTCCCCGAAGCAGAGGAGGACCAAGACCAAGACCATCGGCAGTGCCAGCGGCAGGTCGAGGAGGGAGCAGGGGAACCCGCTACCCCTCCGGTTCAGGGTCCTGGGCTGGGGACTTCAGCTCAATGGTCTGAGGCAAGTCCTCGGAAGGCACCAGAAGCACCGGTGTCTGAGAGAGAGAGAGAGAGAGAGAGTTGTCGGCCTCCTCCATCGACAACCTGTCGGTGGGCTTGAGAAAAATCCTGCCCGCGTCAACAGGCGTCTCGGCCGGCTGATCTGATGGGGACACCATGAAACCAGTGGCCCGGGCCGCAACATCGAACGAAGTTGAGAGCCAACAGTCTGGAAAACGAGATCTCTCCCGCTCTCAGGAGCGTCGACGGTGGGTCTTACCTTTCTTAGGATCCTTCTTCTGGGACCAAGGGGTGTGAGACCCAGAAGGACCCTCTACTCTACTCGAGGGGGACTGTCACAGCTCCTGAAAGGAAGCTGAGTAAGAAGAGCCCAGTTGGAGCGGAATAAAGGCCATAGCCGTAGAGGAGCTCACCGCGGCCTTGGCCTCCTCCTCCTCGAGGGCCATGAGCTATTCAAGCAGTTCCAGTTGTTCTGCCCAGCCCACTGCCGTGGACACCACCCAACAGGGCCCTCCTTCAATTTGACCAGTGGGTACTGTTTCTCCGGTCACCCCAGCTGGAGTCGGGCAGCGCGGTGTTCGAGCACCGATGAAGAAAAGGACAGACACATCTCGCAAGCCTGCAGATCGCAGTCATGCCCGAGGCAAAAAAAACGCACAAGACGTGGGGGTCAGTGCGCGACATCTTCTGCCCGCTGAGGCACCGGCAGAACCTGGGGATGATCTTGTCCTCCATCGCACCCACGAGGGAAGAGGGAGAAGACTGAACTCGAACGAGTTTCAAAGTAAGTTTAAGAAAAAAAAAAAATTTTTAGAACCAGGGCCTGCAAAATGCGAGAGTGCTAAGGAAGGAATCTGATGCTTCCAAGTGGAAAGGAAGATCTGGCGTCATGGTGCGGAGCTGAGAGTTTCATCACCCGGGTGGGTGGTAGGAGCCAGTTTGAAGACTTTCTGGCCCATCTTAAAGTGGTAAGGTACCTGCTAGACAGTGTGGAAATAAATATTCTCCAGCCTGTCTGCTGTCCTCAGTAAGGAGCCCTCTGTCCAGTATTACCCAGCTGACGACATCAGAGGGCAGTCCAAGCACTGTATGTACAAAGAGCAATGTTGAGCAGGACAATTCTGTCAGTCCATTTGACTAAGGCGGATATTTCCCAAGTGCAGCATCACAGCAGATGTTCTCCTTTGTGGCAAACATAGGGACAGTCAGAATTCAAAAACGTGCGTTGCTATCCCTGCAATGTCAGCTGCTTATTAACAGTGTAACTTATCCCACTTCATAACTAGTTTCCACAAATGTTTAAACATTGAGAACACTATGGTATCTCTATTTCTTGAAATTGTTTTATTAGGTAAACATACAGAGATACTGAGGAAATATTGTTACAGATGAGACTTGGGGTGAGGTGACAAAAGGACAGCAAGCAACAATATACACTGATCATAAACACTGTATTACACAATATGTAAGCAATAACCCACAAGGGGGTGTGCATTAAAGGATTAAGGATGCATTCCCCAGGGGTGTAGTAAGGTACGAGGGTGAAGGCTGAGAATCCTTACACCTGTGGAAAGTGCACTGTTAATCCTTCAATGCACATCCCGGAGTGCCATATTGTGCTTATAAAATGACTAATTGTAGGTAATGAGGTTTTCCAGCCTATGTAATGAGATCTGGTTTCTGATCGTGCATCAGTAGTAGTTTTTTTTTTTTTTTTTTTTGCAGTTAATAATTTTTTATTGAGTAGTTTCAACAAACAATATCACAGTACCAATTATAAGCACATAAACACAGTATTTTAATGCAAGGTCATGTGATGGCTGTCAATAATCAGGTTTCTGGATTTATCCTTGCCATTTTATAAAGAAAATTCTAAATCACTAACATGATTTCAGCCAATCAGCACATGGAGCTGCAGTACTTCTTATCCATGTACAGCATGCTCTCGTGTGGGAGCTTTGGGAAGGAGTGCTCCACTTCAACACGAGGGGCGAGGATGTCACCATAACATTAAAAAAATAAAGACTAAACTTAATATTAAATAACTCAAACTAAACTCTAAACTCCAGTGATTTATAAGTTAACAGGGGGTCCAAGGGATGTCTCTTATAGAATACGAGACTTATCTCCTGAGGTTTGGGCAGACAGAACCACTCCACTTCGCAATCCTCTTGCCCAGACCTCAGGCTCGGAGTCTCTTATACCATAAGAAACCCTCCTCGGAGGCCCTATTAACTTACAGTGCAGGAATACCAGTATAATAGTGGATAATACCACAACTGTTAAATTACGAATATACAAGTATGTAAGGAACATATGCTGGAGTGATAGCATGTTTATAGTGGGAACTGATACAAGGTCAGGTGCAGTCACAATGAGAGTCACAGTAAGCAGTATCTTGAGGGGCTGTTTGGCAGATGGAACGCTAGTGAGCGGAGTGAAACTCAAGGGTAAGCTATTATATAGCTGTGGGAGCCTACAGAAGAAGGAGAGTGACCGGAGTTTCATATCTCAATAAAAAGAAAGTACATCAATTATTTTTCTACTCCGTAAAACTGTTAACTTTTTTTTATTTTGCTTATTCTGAATTAGAAATAAGGGATTTTTAATTTTTTATTTTCAGAAAGTAAGAATGAAGTTTCTCATTTCATAGGAATGTCCTGAGTTTGAAAAAAGGGGTTAGTTTGTTTTCCATTTTCAAAAAGAAACAAAGTTTCCCAATTTGAAGAACATGACTTGATTTATTTATTTGTTTTTGTTTACCAGGTAAGCACACTAGACAACCAGGTGCCTATTTTCAGGTGCGACCCGGGAGACTACAGAGATACATTCATGATTACAAGGATATAATAAGGTACAACAGGCAAACAATAAGAGCAGGTACAGGTAAGGGCATCAGTCATAAAACATGGTAAATGCAGCAACACCAGGAGACATTACCTACCCAGTGGTAGGATGATAATAACACAGTACCTAGGAGGCAGGCTGTCATCTGAGTATAGCAGACAACACTGCATTTGTAGGCTAGGGGTTGTAGAGTACGTCCAGGAGATTAACAAAAGGGGGATAGAAGAGGCCAATGGATCACTCAGAGGAATAAGACAGGTGGCCTAGCACATATTGATCCAGATGAGCAAGGAAGGATCCTTCCAAACTTATTCATTGCTCCCCGTATGATGGCCACAGAACGGTAGCATTGTTATTTGTGCTCATATCAACTTTTAAATAAAACATGAAATGACTGAAAATACTAAACTGATTGTTCTGGCTTTTCAACCAGTTGGTTTAAACGTGGCTTATGAGCTTCAACAGAAAAGTCATCTCAGAAGTTGGATTAAGCTAGATAACATTTTTATGATAAACTTGCACTTAAAGCTGGCCACAAACCAAGCTGCTATACTGTACCTACAGTGCCAAGACTGCGCTGACTAATTCATCAGTACAGTGACATCATCAGTGGCCTGCTCTATTAGACAGTGGCAGTAATCCAGGGTTTAAATCCAATCAACTTGTTTCTTCATTAAAAGCTTTCATGAAGAAAATGATTTAACACAAACGTTCAAATAACTGACACAGATTAATTAGAGGATAACAACAGAATCCCGATTAAAGAGATAATATTTATTTCACTGTCTCACTTCAGATGAAACAAGATACATCAAATCTTGAACGTAGTAAAAATGTTTCATATTTTATCAAGAAAATAAACGATGCTTAGCTCAGCCATGGCACTTTCATCACACAAAGGTAACCATCCCCATTCTGAAAACTGCACAGAAATGGAGGGGGAGAGAGCCAAATTAGCTGCTACACTTCTGAACATGCAGACCAAATCTCTCTCATGTAGAAAATATAGCTTGAAATCAGAGTATTTGTTTACTACCCAAGCTCTTGTATATTCATAAAAAGCAGTGTGCATATAATAAATCCCCTGAGTTTCAGTGGGCAAACAGGTAGAGGGGCATCAGCTGTAAACCAAAATTAAAGACAGGCCTGCATTTTCTAACATAGCAATATGAATTAGCACTGCTGCTTCGATGCTAGAATGGCATCCCCAAGGCACTGAGGTATTATGAGAAATTCCTGAACATGTTTCACTGTCAAGGAGTGAGATCTCACTAGAGGCCATGACAGTATGGTCACACAGGTGCCAGGGAAGGGTATGGACAGCCAGGCTGTCAGTAAGATTTCTGACCCCCCCCCCACCATGACTCATTCTGAATATAAATTAATGACACCCCATGACTCGTTCTACATATAAATTAATTCATGTGAATTTGTTTCACATTTGGATGGATTTGCGTCTGTGACAAATACTTTTGTAGAGAGGTAAAAAAAAGCAAACATCATAGCAAAATGATACAGACTAAAATACTGCAAGTGTAGTAGGAGGTACTGTGGTCTGGAAGGCAGTGTGCTGTAGTGGTTGGTCAGAGCAGCAGTTTTGGGAGTGCAAGTTCAAACCCCACTAAAGCCAAATACTCACTTTTTGACCTTGGGCAAGTCATGTAACCTCTCAATGCTCCAGTCCAGCCTACTGCAGATATGGGTTGAAGCAGGACCATACTGGAAGTGAGATATTGCATCTCAACTGGGCTACCCTGCGTAAGTAAACTATAAAATAGAAAATAAAGCGTATAGCTCTTTCCACACCCTCTGTTCCCATGCATCCATCCATCTACTCTAAATAATGTTTTGCTTACATCCTACACAGATGCACAACCAAACAGCTAAAGAAGGCAAACCACTCATTATGCATTTTCATCATATTATGTTTGGCATTCCAAATTAAGAAGACATCCACCTTAACAACCACCAGAACACAGAAGACGGGACCTCAGTTTAACATCTCAACTGAAAGACAGCCCCCTCTGTCAGCACAATGTCCCCCAAATACCATGCTGGGGAATAAGTACAGTTAACTTTAAGCAGTGGGAGAGATACCCCTGCAGAGCTACCAATACAACTTCCTGCAGCACCTGTTGTTCAGTTGAGGTCTCCCATCCTACTACCGACCAGTCCCAGCCCTGCTTAGCTTCTTAGACCTGAGGAGATCAGGCTCCACAGTGATAAGGCTGCAGGTTGCAAAACTGCAAATAATAAAAGGAGAACAGAGAGAATATTTATTACTAGTACTGCAATCGGTGATACAAAGTAACAGAAACGGAATAAAAAAGATATGGCAGTGCATGTCTGTAAAAACTGCAACACTTAATTGTAGCACAGAAAAGTAAAAGAAAACTGTCACAGTGCTCAGAGTAAGGACTCACAAGCAAGTAAAAAAGAGGTGGGCTATGCGGTTCTATTGAAAGAGTGAAGGGGAATCAGCTAAACAGAAAGAGAGAGAGACAGAGATAGAGAGACACAGAGAGAGAGAGAGGATGCTGTTTCCGACAGCAGGAGCAAAGATGCTGAAGGACCCACCAGTGGTTGAGAAGGAGATATAAGAAACAGAAAGAAATGTATATGTAGTAGAAAGGAAAGAAAGTATGGGATGGACTGGAGAGCAAGCCGTGATGAGATCAGTGAGATATGAAGGGTAAGGCCATGAAGAATTAAAAAAAAAATGAGTGGGGCAATATATACTGAATGTGGTATTGGATAGGGGATCCACTGAAGATGATAGATGACTGGAGTGATGTGGACCTCTTTCCAAGGGTGGAATTTCAAAATGTCCATTTCAAGAAATGGCAAAGATATTTCTAGCAACATGAAAATAAGTTTTGTTAAAAGAAAAAAATATATGGTGTGGAGTTGTGTTAAAGGTTTCTCTCTCTGTCGTCGCCTAGGTTTTTAAGGTGACTTGCATTTATGAGCAGGAAATCTGAAATTATTTGTAGCCGTCCTTTAGCCCATTCATTCATTCTCCCCACTATCAAAGTTAAGGTTATGCAGATTTCACTGGTGCCCAATCCCCATGACATGTGACCTGGCCCCTGAACTAGTGGTCTCCTACTGTCCTAATCCAAGTAAATACCAAGTGTAAATAAACTAGCCAAATCATTACAGTCATTGCCTCCCAGTACAATGGCCAAAACTGCAAGTACAATTTTTTACTGAATACTGAACCAACTTGTGGAAAGTCATGCTTGAGAATTATGACATTGTACTCAGAGGAATCTAGAACCTTGATTCACTTATTGTCAGTTGTTTCAAACAATTAATGTGTCAGTCCACATGGTAAAAAGTCCTACTCAGGTGCAGAGTGCCATCAGCGGCTCAGGAGTGCCACACCTCACATGCAGAGCACTCTGTTCTCCTCTGCCCACCTGAGAACATTGGAGGCCTCTTTTAGCATCACCCTGTTCTTTGTGCCCCTTGATTGTTTATGTATGTCAGTGTGATGGTGCCGACGGACCTTTTTTTGCTTTGGTCAGCAGCAGACTTTGAAACTGAAAAAAAGCCAGATGAAGCGCTGTCATTTTCAGAACACTGATGTGAAAAAACCTCCTGCACTAACCAAGTTCCCTGCGTGGGTGGTGCCTCCCAACCATGCAGACTGGCATCCGTTGTTAGAATCAATTCTGGGAGGAGTTCCAAAGGAACCACTTTGCTCCGATTTTGCACAGTCACCCACCAAATCAGGGAGTGTTGTAGCAGCGGGAAGAGGGAAATTCTGGCTTGATGATCTTCCGGGTCAGATCCCAGGCCATCAACAATCTCTCTAGAAGAGGCTGCATATAAGTAAGCCCACAGAACTAGGCTATCGCTGCTGCCAAGAGGCCCAAGATACATAGCAAGCTGAAGGCAGAGGCTGATGACTGAGTCCTGAGCCCCTGAACTTCTGCCAATAAAGACTCCTCTTGGGAAAGCAAGAGGGAACCTTCCCTTGTTTAGTGTCAAAGACTGCCCCCAGACGTTCTAAGGTCTGAGATGACTCGAGAGAGTGTTTCTCCTGGATCACCACCCAGCCGTGGAACTCTAGCATTTCCAGAGTCCTGGGCACCGACTTCCTCGCCAAGGACAACGTCAGTGCATGAATACGCAGGTTGCCCAGATAATAAGGGATATGATGTCCCTCCTGCCGAAGTTGAGCCACCAGGACTACCGGTACCTTCAAGAAGACCATAGGGACTGTTGCAAGTCTGAAGGGAAGCACCTGTACTGGATATATTGGCCCAGCATCGAGAGCCTAAGATACTTCTGCTGAGACTGATGAATGGGAATGCAAAGACAGGCCTCCGTCAAATCTATGGGAGCTAGTAAGTCTTCCAGCTGAACAGCTCAGGTGACTGACCTCAGGGATTCCACCGGAAGGTCATGAATATGAAGTCCTTCACTAATTTGCGTGTCATACTTGTGCAGGGGCCATGCTAATCTTCCCTGTATGGCTGAGTTTTCCCCTGCCTTTACTCCTCTCAGTCTGCCTATTTTTGACTCTGCCCTTCATTTGACTCATTATAGCCCACGTCATTGTTTATGTCTGTTTATTATTGCTAATTTACCTTGATGTGGGGCCTTTGTAACCACCCTTAATTTTGACTGTTTGCTTTTATTTGAGCTCATTTACTTTGTTTTCAGTTGCTTACTATTAATGTATTTGTCTTCCTGATGAGGTAACCCCCCCCCCGGCCGAGTAAATCATATAAAAATGTATACCAAAAAAAAAAAAATGTACCTAGCAGTGGCACCTTTTTTTTTTTTTAAATAGAGACCATTAAAACATCCTAGTAAGGCAGAAGTGGCTCCCAGTCCATGAATGGAAATGGGAAAGACAGGTTAGTCAATCTGAAAGCTGCTGCTTAACAGGCACAATTTTAATTTAGGGGTGCTCCCTGAAACCAGGCGACCCAACCTGCTATGCATAATTGCAGCCCCAAGAGAAAATCTTGAAGATTTTGAGAGAAGATGAAGTAACTCTGTCCCCTTCGAATGGCACAGCTGAACTGGGGAATTGTTGCTGCTTGGCATCCTCATGTGCCCAGCATTCTAAAGCTTGGGCTGTGCCATTCCCCTGGTGGGGGTGCACTGTATCCAGCTGTTATGAATACCCTTTGACAATGTGGAGCGCTACAGAAAGAGTAGTACTGACAGCCCTGCAATTATTGGGTAATAAGGAGACAGATGACAGCACGGAACACAGGTACAGTGCAGAGGTAGTCAACTGAAGGGCTCTGGGGTGCTCATCTCCAGGGTTATGCTTTGGAGAAGGGGACACTGCCCCATATGCAGGACCTTTGGGGAGATCAGTGCTTAACTGGTAGAGCAAGAGAGGAGATATCTCAGGTACAATACCAGATGAGCTGGTGTCTAGACTCCAACTCCTCCAGAGGCCCACTGGCATGGGAGGTTAGAGGGTGGGGAGGTGGAAGGGAAAGGACAGCAGAGGCAGTCACATGGTGGTTGATCAAACCCACAAAATCTCAACAGCAAATCACTCTGCACCACTGTAGAAGGCACAGGTGCCTGACTCCGGGGGCACCTGGGCTGAGAGCAGGAGGAAGTTAGAAAGGAGAATCTTAGTCATAGGGGACTCAATGATTAGAGAGGGGGTGGGGAGAGGGGGTTGGTCATATGCCTTCCTGGAGCATCAGCCATCTGGGATATAGACAGGGAGAATGGTAGAGGAGAGTATGAGGTGCTGGTACACTTGGGTATCAACGATATGGGAACCAGCCTGTGGAGACGAAGAAGTGGAACTTTCAAAGGCTAGGGGACAGACTGAAGGAACGCTCGGCTTCCCTGGCCTTTTCCAAAGTCCTCTCTGTGTGGGGATGGGGCATTAGGAAGGACAGAGATCAAGAACATTAAAAGCTGGTTGAAGGGATGGTGTCAATAGGAGGGTTACCGCTTTGAGGAGGACTGATGAGAGGGGCTCAGGACAGGAGGCTGTTCAAGGGTGACAGCCTTCACCTAACAAAAGAGGGGACCACTGCCCTGGGGCAGAAGTTTAACATCTATATTGGTGGACAGTTAAACTGTCTGCAGGGAACACTGAAGCAAGGGTTACCACTGAGAAGGGTCGGGAAGTAGGTAACCTTGCTATGACTCCCCCTGAACGTGGGTACAAAAGCACTGGCTGGGGAAGCAGCAGACATGAGTTAACTAAAGGGTAGAGAATGATGCCAAGGTGGGGGGCTCACTAAGCCTTCAAAAAAATGGTAAAAACAAGAAACAAAGGAGTCCAGGGAAAAATCTAGCAGGAGGTCGTGTAAAACACAACAGGAGTGTGGGCACAAGATGGAAGACAGTTTGCCTTTATGTCAGGAGCCTGGAAAACCAAGTTACTGAGTTCCAGGGCAGGCAACGGTAGCAGATGCTGGGCTGGACCTAATGCCATTATGTAAACTTGGATCACAGAGAAAAACGATTGGGGCCTAAAGGTACTAGGCTATACCAAGGTGTGATGGGGGGAAAGGTAAATGAGGAGCGGGTAGCCTCTATGTCATGAAAGGAATTGAGGCAGTGGAGGATGGATCCATCAGGGAAGGGAGGGAGTAACAAAATCGCTGTGGTTTCAGCTCACGGAGGCACCAGGTAAGCAACTGTGCATGGGGGTGGTCTACAGACCAGAGCAGGGGGGCAAGAGCAACAGGGAACTAGTGGCAGAAGTAGAGAAAGGACAGCAAAGGGGGAGGTGGTAGTAGTGGGGGATCCCAACCTGCTAGATACTGACTGGGACGTTCAACCAGTTAGAAGCACCAGAAGTCAGGCCCTGATAGATACACTGCAGGACTGCATGTTGGAGCAGCTGGTCAAGGAACCCACAAGGTGGCCTGCCATTCTTGATGTGGTGCTCACCACCTCAGAAAGGGCAGGCTGAGTGTGATTTGGGAAATCACTAGGGTTCGATGACCATAACAACATACAGTTCAAGCAGGCCCTTGGTACCTGTAAACCCTCTTCAAAAGTTGAACTTCTGGATTTAAGAGGGGCAGACTTCAATCAAATGAGGGAATTAGTTTGGGACAGGTTAACTGGAGTGGACATTACCAGGAGAATGGAAGAAAGATGGGGAGAAATAAAAGGAGCCGTTCTCGAGGTGACAAAAACATGTATGATAACCTTTCTAAAGGTACAAGAGACCAATATGGTTCTCCGAAAAGGTCAGGGAGGCAATGAGGGCCAAAAAGATGGCCTTCATCAGATATAAGGAGAAGCAGGGGGATGAAGAAAAGGAGGAGTACGAAGTAAGAACTAGGGAGGCCAAGAGGGAAGTCAGGAATGCAAAACCAAACACAGAACCGCATACTGTGAAACAGGTTGTGGGTGTGGAAAAAACATTTTGCAGGTATGTAAGGGAAAAAGAAAGATAAATGGTGGGATCGGTAGGCTAACAGAGGGAGGCTGGTTAATAGGGGAGAATAAGTAGAAAGCAGACATTTTGAATGACTACTGTATTCAACAGTGAAACAGGCACAACATCAGCTTCTTGCTCTTGAAGGACTCCAGGCAAAAAATTCGATTTAAAACATTTTATTTTCCAAAAATAATAAAACCACAGCAAACGACTGTGCCTGCTTGACGCATTTCAGATCAACTTGCTCATTCATCAAAAGCTTTTAATAAAGGGGCAAGTTGATCCGAAATGTGTCAAGCTCGCATGATTGTTTGTTGTGGTTTTATTACTTTTGGAAAATAAAAATGTTTTAAATCTGAACACTGAATTCTAAAACAAGGAGCACCATCATCCTAGTGCGCACTTTCTTTGTCTTGTGCCATTCTGAATGACTACTTCTCCTCAGTACTCATGAGAACAGAGAGAGGGCCCTTGTCAGAGAGCAGCATAAAGGCTGCAGAAAAGGTGGTCCCAGAAATGAAACAGCGGGTACTGGCCATCCTGTCAGCACACTGGGAGTGTGCTACCACTCACAACGCAGGAGACATGGTTTTGGGAATGAGGCCAGGTCATTAAGGGCCAGCTGGGGGGGGGGACTGAGCATCCCAGAGGATGCTCTCCTTCCCCAGGGAGGGAGGGTCCCATCTGCTACTACCATACTGCTCCCTGGGATGGTAGGGAGCAGCACAACCAAGGGTGGGAGGAGCTGCTCTGGCTGCGAATTATGTCACATTTGCAAGCATGTATTCTTGCAGCCCTTGCAGACGTGGCCCCTACAGGGCAGGCACAGAAAAAAAATTAAAAACCTGAAAAAAAGCACAGTGCCCTGCACCCTATGACAAAGGTCACCCAGCACCACTGCACCACCCTGCCTGGCCAGGAAGAGGTGCCTGCTGGCCGATGAGGCATAGAATGTTTGGGGGTATATCCACTCAACCCATCAAGGCTCTGTGGAGGATGGCACCTAAGGGGTCAGGTTGGACCAGGAGCAGTAGTTGGCCTTTTGGAGGACTAGAGGGAGTTTGGGACAATGGAGAAGAAGCAGAAAAAAGAAAGAAAGGAAAGAAACAGTAGGTATTTACTTGTGGAAGGGTCAGAGAAGGGCCAGCAGCTCTTGTAGCAGGAGGTGTGAGCAGAAGCATAGACAAACCAGCTGATAAGGTTAAATGTCAGTGTGACGTGTGTTTATTTTCTATTATAAGCAAAATAAATGTCAGGTTCAGAATGGCTTTAGTGATACAAACCAGATTTTTAAAGTTTGTTCGTGCAAGCAAGCAGTCTTGATCAGTTTTCCGTAGTGTTCTCTCTAGTACTGGGATCATTCTTTCTATCAGCCGTGAGCAGGGCTCCTGTATCTAGGGCAGTTTTTACAGCCTACCATCCAGTAAGGAAACTGGTTAGCTGTCCTCCCTCTATCACAATCAGAGTGGAACTGACTCAATTCCTTTCTGTTAGGGCCTTGTATACCCCTTCTCTTGATCAGGCGACTTGCTTGTTAACATGAAATGCCTTACTACAATACACACATAACAGGTAGACAATTCACAGGCTGCAAGATACAAAAGGCAAAGGAGCTAAACAATCACAGGGCATATTCTGTCCTCACCTCAGGTATAAATTATGTTTAAAATTGTCTTAATAGGGGGCTAAGCTGGCTGGCCCAGGGGCACGATGGTAGAGCTACTGGAGACATGCGCACCTGTAGTACAAATCAGAGTCAGTATTCAAGTAACAAGACTCTTGCTACTTGAATACTGGCTCTGACTATACTACAAGTTGGGTTAAAATCATAAAAAATAAGTTTTAAAATGCCGCCCCATAGATTTGCATTGAGCACGTCCCCACGTATGCATATAATGACCTCACAAAACAAGGAAGCACGGTCACGGTGTCGGCAATCAGGAAGTGGAAGGGATCAAGCAGCTAACTTCCTCGGGGGCAAAATACGATCCCCTCACTTCCTTAGGGGGATAAAGAGACATTTTTTCAACTACTACGGAGGACCTCCCAGCCAGGTAAGGGAGCCTCCTGATGATTTTGCAGGCAAGGAGAAAAATCTGGGAAAGGTACTCTTTAAAAGCAAGGATCTCGGGGGCGCTAATGAGCAGCTGAATGAACAGACGTGTTCTCCTGGAGCTCCCAACCTCGGGATTTAAATCTAAATATTTATTTAAGCATCCTTAGTTATATAATCCTTAAAAATGTATTAGAAGGCGGGCACTAAAATAATGGATGAATATTTGATGAACTCAACTGGCAAACCCACTAGAAGCACAGCAAAGAGCTCTAAGAAGCAAGTGACTACTGGCATAGCAGAACCGCTAGGCCCTATATCATTTTCAGCTGCTGAGTTGGCTGTCTTAGGAAAAGTGCTCACCTCACAAGTTCTGGCAGCATGGACACCACGTCTTGAGAAGATGGAGCAAAAGACTGATGGCAGAATGCAATATCGGAACAACTGGGCGCATATGATACTAGACTCATGGAGATGGAGGAAAGAGTCTTGTGCATGGAAGACACTGTGCAACCACTCCCTGTACTTGAGAAGGACCTCGAAGTGTTTAAGGAGGCCTTCGATTATCAAGAAAATTATCACAGGAGGCTAAACCTACGAATCAGGGGCCTCCCAGAGGGTTGGGAGGGCCCAGACGTCTTGTCATTCTGCGCCGTTAAGCTACAGCAACTTCTGGGCCTACAGCCAAAAGGGGGCAAGTTTAAGCTAGAGAGGGCCCATTGCGCGGTAATGCCGCAACCAGCAGAAGGGCAACCTCACAGGCAGATAATTATCCAATATCACAACTTTCAAGATAGAGAGGAAATCCTGCAAGCATATAGGCAACAGCAAAACTTACAATTTGAGGGCACTAGACTCTTCATCTCACAGGATTATTCCAATCGGTTTCTTAAAAAGAGAAGTGTATTTAACACTGTAATGGCACATCTAGGCGAATTGAAAACTGAAAACTTTCTCACCTGCCCAGCAACACTGAAAATACGCCACAAGGGAGCAACATACTCCTTCTGGGAGGTTAGCAAGGCAAGCACCTTTGTCACTGAGTTAAAGAAGATTGGCTAAGCATATTCTAGCACTCATATTTTTTCTCTTGGAGCTGAATAGCTCATGGCCTTATGGATGGGACTGGAGGACTTCCCAGGTCGTGACTGCGGGACATAAACTGATGCTTGGTGACTTTTCCCTTGATTACTAGCCAGACTTACATGGCTTGGTTTATTTTGGAAAGTTTGAACTAGTAGAAGTCCCTGGAACAAAAAAATATGCCTTTTTTTTTTTTAGACACTGTGCTTTGGTTGAAGTACCCGGCACCTTGCAGCACTACCCCGATTTGATCGAAACCGCTGAATCTACAGCTTCTTAGATGGGGCTTGCTTGAGTTAATGGAGTGAAGCAGCGGAGGAAGTTCTTTAAGGTAGGATGGGGGGGATGGTGGTCGGAGCTTAACGCGTATATTGAACGTCGCGGCTCTTCCTGCCATTTCCAGCCTGGTTCCCCCTAATAATGTAATTTTCTCTTCTCAGCATATTTGGACTTCGGGGCATAAGGGACAGTGGTGTGGGGGTTCTGTAGATATGCCCCATAATGACTCTGGGTGCCTAACATATTATTGGAAAGAGGGGCACAGGGCATGAAGCTAGGAGTCCTGTGGCTCCTCGTGGATGGATATCCTCTATTAAAGTAGCAAGGACCAGGCAAGGGGAGAGTGGGGGCACTCCTTCTTTTTTTATCTTGAAGCAGGGGGTCTGGAGGTCCTGAGCTGGGGCAAGTCTTTGTTTTCCGAGTACCAGGAGACAGATTATATGTTTCCTCATATGTTGAATTTAGATGCTTAAGATAAATTTCCCCCTTAGTCCTGTTAGGAACTATGCCTTAAGAAGTCAATCGCAGATTTCTTTGAATGTCCCAAGGGCCAACACTCACTTTGGAAGGGCCACCATAAGCTATGCTCTGCCTACTCTCTGGAATAGGATACAAAAAATCGTTGAGACTTAGCTCACCTGTCAGTCCTGCCTTCTTTAAGATCCTCTATGACCAAACGTTTGCTGAAATCTGTAATTACTTCTATCGCTCCTAGCAGCTTGACTATTGTTCCTCTCTTCTTCAACACTAGTCCCAGCTGCTTATCCAAATCAGTCCTTGCCACTACTACTCCCCCCTCCTCTGCTCCACTTGCTCTTAGCACCCTCTGCATCCCTCTTATTCACAATCCCCTTCTGCCGCATTTACCTAAGGCTTACACACTGTTATGCGCACCTCCATAGCTTAGGAATTTCCATCCAGGCCTGTAACGTGTTTCTGCTGGACAGGAATATAAATAATCTTTCTTTTTTCTTCTATGGTTTGTTTATGACATCCATACACATCCTGCTCCTGTGGGAACTGTATATATATATATATATATATATATATAATATACCTCGGATTGTGTTATGTATATCTTTCTTGTACATGTGACTGGGAATGTAAATACTCTGCTCCTATCAGTATTGTAAACATGTTGTTCCTTTTGTATTATGTATATTTATATGTAACTGTACAATTTTCCCTGCCAACAGCAGGTCCACCTTGTAAATGAGCTTGCTCAATGGTGATCGCCTGGATAAATACTTGATTGATTGATTGATTGAAGTTTACAGCATTGTGCTATCTATATGATTCCTGAGGGAGGGTGGAATTGTTCATTGGCAAATGAGAGGGGAAATAGCCATTTGAAATGTTAATGGCAAGGAGTTAAGGAGAAAGGGAGATGGGGAGGGAAGGAGTTGAATGTTTTTTGAAATATTTGGCAGTTATTGAGGGGGTGGTAGGAGTTTATAGATTTATTAGAATGTTGAAGTTAATGATGTGTTCTACGTTGTGGTTCTGTGTTATTGTTCTTACACAGTTCAGGTCCATATGGTTAATCAGGATGCATAATAATAGACAAGGTATGAGGGAAGAAGCACTGGAAATATACTGTTGGTAACCACAGCCAGGGAAAGTTACTAATGTCCTCATGGCTATGCAGTCAGATTTAATTATCCAATCTTGGAATAAGAGAGGGGTTTCCTTTCCACTTAAAAGAGCTGCTTTATTAACTGCCATTCATAGATGTCGTCATGTACAGGTTGTTCTCCTGCAGGAGATACACTTAACCCCTACAGAACATAAAAAGCTGATTTGGGGATGGGTGGGTTCTTGCTGTTTTGATCCACAAGCATCTAGCTTTTCAGGTCATTAAAACAGTGGCAGATCCAAAAGTGGGAAGATATATTTTTGTTACTGGAATACTAAATGGGGAGAATGTTACTTTTGGAAGTGTCGATGCCCCAGCAACTATGGACCCTCAGTTTTACCAGGCCCTCCTAGATATATTAATTAAGGAACAATTCCCAGGATTAATCGTGGATGGGGATTTTAACAGCACACCAGACCCTAAGATGGACCACTCGCTGGGGAAAGGGAGAAGAGACACATGTATTAGAAGATGGAGAGAAAGTGCATCAGAGTTTAACTTAGTGGACACCTGGAAGTCTGCAAACCCCACAACACGTGACTATACCTTCTTCTCGAATCCCCACAAATCATGGTTTCGGATAGACCATATATACGTAGATATGGGGTGGTATACTAGGTTAAGGATGGTCAAACATGGACCATACAAATATCAGACCATGCAACGATTATTGCTACTTTTAGAATAGGCAATAAAGAAAGGGGGGTGGTTCCTGAAATTTTCCTACATATATGCTGGGATCGAAGGAATTTAAGACCTATGTTAAAGATCAATTGAAGCAATATAAAGAACAGAACGAAGGTTCTGCTCCTTTAAAGCATATCCTCTGGGATGCTAGTAAGGCCTACATACATGGAACTATCATTAGTTATATGGCGAAGCATAAGAAAGAGAAACTTAAAAAAACAGTGGGATCTGCAGGAGAAGGTGCAGGAGCTCAAGAGTAGGGCAGCATGGGGAGAAGGGGAGGAGGTTCTGCGGTTGCTTGCCCTCGTTTGTGAGTCTCTCAATAGCCTTTTGATGGATGATGCACGAAAGCAACATTTTACATTAAGCACAAGATATACGAATGGGGTAACAAGCCTGGCCCACTTCTTGTGAATCTGATAAAGAGTAGGAAGGGACAATGGAGTAGTAAGAACAATGGGGAATAATAAAAACTGCCATCACAGAGGTAACGAGCCTTTGTGTGAAGCAAATAAACAAAACAAGACGATGTAAGAAACCACTATGGTTCTCAAAGGAAGTGGCAGTGAAGGTTCAAGAAAAAAAGAAAGCATTCAGGAAGCACAAGGAATCGCAGAAGGAGCAGGACAGAGAACTGTATCAGTTAAAGCAAAAGGAGGCTGGGAAGGCAGTCAGAACAGCAAAGGCCCAAACCGAGGAAAAGATAGCCAACTCAGTTAAGAAGGGGATAAAACCTTTATAGGTACATCAGGGAGCAAAGGAAGACCAAGGGAGGGATAGTGAGGCTTAATAAAGGGGAGGGAGGGTGGGCAGAGGAGACTGTGAAAAGGCAGAGATACTAAACAAATATTTTGCTCAGTATTTACAAATGAAGAGGGGAGGTACATAAAACAAACAGTAGTAACACTCTGGATACAGAAGTTGATACCAGCCCATTTACAGAAGAAAGGGTTCTGAAACTGAAGGTGGACAAGGCAATGGGGCCTGATGGGATTCATCCAGAATTCTAAAAGAGCTAAGGGTAGAACTAGTGACACCACTGACTACCTTTTAACAAATCATGGGAGGATGGATGGTACCCGAGGACTGGAGGAGGCAGATGTGATTCCCTTCACAAAAGTGGGAGCAAGGCAAAAGCAGGAAACTACAGACCTGTTAGTTTAACCTCAGTGATAGGGAAATGATGGAATCACTTCTGAAGGAAAGAATTGTCAGTATCTAGAGGCCAGAGGAGCACAGGACCCTAGGCAGCATGGATTCACGCAGGAAGGTCATGCCAGACAAATCGGATAGATTTCTTTGACTGGGTGACCAAAGTAGTAGATCATGGAGGGGCTGTGGACATGGCCTACCTAGACTTTACCAAGGCATTTGACACAGTCCCACACAAAAGATTAATATACAAGTTAGCCAGCCTGGGAGTGGGTCCCAAGATGACAGCCTGGGTAAAGAATTGGCTGGAGAATAGGACACAGAGAGTAATAGTAAATGGAGTCCACTCAGAAGAAAGGAGGATTACTAGCGGGGTACCGCAGGGTTCAGTATTAGGACCGGTCCTCTTCAATGTCTTTATAAGCGACATTGCAGAAGGACTGGAAGGAAAAGTATGTCTCTTTGCAGATGACACTAAGATCTGCAACAGAGTTCATGCACAGGGTGGGGTGGAAAGGATGAGAAGGGACTTGGCAAGGTTAGAGAAATGGTCAAATGTATGGCAGCTTAGATTCAATGCTAAGAAGTGCAAGGTAATGCACCTGGGAAACAAAAACCCAGGGGAAGAGTACACAATGGGGTGAGATACTAACAACAACAAAAATGGAAAGGGACCTGGGGGTAGTCATATCAGATGACCTAAAGGTGGGCAAGCAATGTGACAGGGCAGCAAGGAGGGCTGGGGGGATACTGGGATGCATAGGGAGAGGCATCACCAGTAGAAAACAGGAAGTTATTATCCCTCTGTACAGACAGTTGGTGAGACCCCATCTGGAGTACTGTGTGCAGTTCTGGAGACGCAATCTCCACAAAGACATAGACAGGATGGAAGCTGTCCAGAGGAGGGCAACTAAAATGGTGCAGGGTCTGCACCAGAAGACATATGAAGAGAGACTTAAGGAGCTTAATATGTATAGCCTCGAGGACAGGAGGGAGAGGGGGGACATGATAGAAACTTTCAAGTACCTCAAGGGAATCAACAAAGTCCAAGAGGGTAGCATCTTTCAAAAAAAGAGGTGTGCAAGAACAAGGGGCACAATTTGAAGATAGAGGGCGGCTCAGAGGTAATTTAAGGAAGTATTTTTTCACAGAGAGGATTGTGGATGCATGGAGCGGCCTTCGGAGGAGGTTGTGGAGTCAAAATCAGTGGTGAAATTCAAGCATGCATGGGACAGTCATAAGGCAATTCTGGGGGTTGGGGGTAAGAAGAAGTAGGCTGCTGGTTAACTACGATTTGCAGCTTATCCAGTAGGTAGGGAAATGGGCAGACTGGGTGGGCCAAGCGGTCCTTATCTGCCGTCAAATTCTATGTTTCTATGTAAGGGCCCACCATATATAATGGGAGTTAAAGACTCTCAGGGGAGACTGATAAAAGATTCTAAAGGCATTAGGGAGCAATTTAAATAATCCTATCAGAGTCTTTATAAAGCAGAATGTGAGGGCAGAGAAGAAAGTACAAAAGAGTTTTTGGATAAGATAACAATCCCGCAGCTATCAGAACAGCAGCAAAGGACGTTGGGTAGGGAAATCACCAAGGAGGAAATCAGGACAGCGATAAGGGGACTGAAGCCAGGCAAGGCCAGTGGCCCTGATGGCCTACCAGTGGAGTATTACAAGCTAACAATAGAAACAACCCTAGAGATTCTGTGGGATGTATTTAGGGAGATTAGGGGAGAGGGGACATTCCCTGAAACCTGTGGGCAGGCCGTTATTTGTGTCATCCCGAAGCCTGGGAAAGATCCGCAGGACTGTGCCTCATACCCTCCAATTTCTCTGTTAAACTGTGACACTAAAATGTATGCAAAGATTCTAGCAACCAGATTAGAGGACTTACTCCCAGAGTTAATTCACCTGGAGCAGACGGGATTCATAAAGAGTAGGCACTCATACCATAACCTTAGAAAGGTTCTTAATGTGATTCAGAGGTCTTATTGGCTCCATGGGAGTACAACTGTGCTGTCCATGGATGCTGATAAGGCGTTCGACTGAATAGAGTACAACTACCTTTCTGAAATACTGAGCAGATTCGGGCTGGGTGAATATAATGTGAAAATGGTTAAAGCTCTTTACAGGTCCCCGAAGGCCTCGGTCCTGGTTAATGACAATCTCTCAGACCAATTCTTGCTGCATACAGGCATGAGGCAGGGGTGTCCCCTCTCCCCTTTACTGTTTGCCCTGACCATAGAGCCATTGACAATTGCTGTGAGGGAGTCCAGGGATATACTGGGGGTGGAGGGCAGAAGTGGAACTCAACACAAGGTAAGCCTATATGCAGATGATATGATTCTTTATGTAGTGGATCCATCATGATCAATTCCCCCATTATTGAATTTAATTTCCCAATTTGCAGCCTTTTCGGGATACAAACTTAATTTGGGAAAATTGGCTAATCATGTTGTTAGGGCAGGATGATGGATGGGAGGGAGAATCGTGGGGCTTGAAAATTGTTAATATTTCCTTTAAATATTCAGGGATTAATGTAGGAAACTAGATAAGATCCTTGTACCGGCTGAATTACCTCCCCCCCCCCGTGGCATCTATAGTGGAGGAGCTACATAGATGGTGAATTTTATCCATTTCTTGGTTGGGAAGGATTCATTTAATTAAAATTAATATGTTACCCAGGATATTATATCCCCTGCAGATGCTACCCATTGGATTAGCTGGGTGGGATATTGAAAAAACTGGAAAGGGCGTGCACAGGGTTTATCTGGCAGAGGAAAAAGACCACGGCAAGTCTGGTTAAACTAAAGGCAGACAGGAGTAAAGGGGCCTAAACTTTCCAGACTTATGGTCTTATTACATGGCAGCCCAACTCCGGATACTAAGGGACTGGGTAAACGATGTTAAAGAGGCTGGATGGCTGGACCTGGAGGGGGCAGAGAACATGGCCCGTTTATCATCTTATCTGGCGGAAGCAGGCCATAAAGCATATATGGCCCTGGAATATACAAACCCTATGGTAACAGGATTGTTAGACAGCTGGGGGCAAATTGGAAGGATGGCTGGGCATTCTTGTGGAGACACATATGTGCTTCCGGTGGCTAGGAACCCCTTTTTCCTTCCAGGCCTAGAGGACTCGGCCTTTCGAGAGTGGGAGGAGAAGGGCATTGTATGCCTTTATGATCTTAGATCTAGAGGCGCAGTGTGCTCCTTTGAAACGCTAAGAGAAAGGTTAGCTATACCAAGCAGCCATCTATTTAGATTTTTTCAAATCATAAAGTACATACAGACTGTAGACAAGCAGAGGGAGCAGGGAGCACATTTAGACCAGTTTGAAATATTGATTAAGGGAGCCAGAGAAGACCCTAAGGGGGTGATCAGAAAAGCTACCCATTTACTGAGGTTGTCCCTACCTGATAGGTCGAAAAAAACAAAACTTTATGGGAGAGAGATCTGGGCATTGACCTATTGGAGGAGAACTGGGCAACTATTTTGGAAACACACCAGGGCCTGTTGATTTGTAATAAATATAAAGAGGCAGCCTATAAGTTTATAGATAGGCTATATTACCCCCCTGTGGCTATACACAGATTTAATCAGGGAGCACCTGGGACATGTGGTAGGTGTAGCACAGCTTTGGGGACATATTTTAATTCCTTCTGGACATGCCCGATCTTGCAGGAATTCTGGATTACGGTGGCACAGGAAATTACTAACATGCAGGGTTCTGTGCTGCCAATGACCCTAGTGGTGATGCTTTTTGGCATGGAAGACCTAGGAGAGGAGGGATGGTCTTACTACAAAAGATGGATTAGACTGCTCTTGACGCTGGCTCGTCAGTGTATTCTTAATACATGGGTGTCTGGTGACCACCCTACTATAACACAATGGCACACTCTGGTGATGGGGGTGTTGGCCTTAGAATGACTGTCATATCTGGCAAAAGAAAGTGAAGAGGCCTTTGTCAGGGAATGGGACCCCTTCCTGAGAACACTGGGCCCTTCTGAAATGACGTCAATACATTACGGACATTGATGGACCTGGGGGGAGAGAAGAATGCAGCCTGGGGAAAGGGATAGAAATATGAGTGAATATTTTATGATTATCCCTTCTCCCTCTTGCTTTACAGACTAAACTAGCCCAAATATAAAGACATGTCAAGCTATAGCAGTGAAAAAAAAGATTTTTATACGGACTAATTGGTTGTAAGTATTGATCAAATATTAATTGATGAGCTTTCCCTTCTCAGAAAGACTGATATAAGTAACTGTGGAAATGCTGGACCTATTTGTAAATAGTTTATATGAACCTGTGTTCTTTTTTTAAGGTATTTTATTATTTAAGTGTATGTGTTGTAAAGTCTGTTGTCTTACTAAAAATCAATAAAAAGATTATGCAAAAAAGAAGGATCTATTTTGTCCTCCTTTTTTTTGCCACTTGTCTGTCTCTTGCTTGACTGACCGAGCAATCAAATTTTCTTGTGGCACCTAGGAATTGGCCACTCTGATGGTCCCACAGTTTCTCCCTGTTATCGCCCTTCCTTCACTTGCTATTTCTATTCTTTCTGTCTCCCTTTGCTTCTCTGTGATTAAAAAAAACATATATGTTAATCTTTACGAGAAACTGGGATCCCTTGGTTTGCAAATGTATATACTTTTACTGCTGAGATGACAGCAGAAAGCTATTTGGGTTTCTTAAAAAACGAACAATCTGCAATACAGGGGACTGACTTGAGATGTATTTTGAACTCCACAAGCTTGTTTACAGAACTGTCAACAGATGACCAGCTCTGGGACAAAATGTATTATTTTGTTGGAACTGTTAAGACTAGATGTGCTCTTCAGGCAGAGCTCATGAAAGAAACTGACAAAGTTCCAGTATAGTCTATGGGAAACAGGCTATGCAACTTACAACATCAGAATGCAGACTTTAAACTGCCTGGAAAAGATATCTTATAAAAAAATAGCAATGTTTTGTTGAGAGAGAGAGAGAGAGAGAGAGAGAGACTGAGATTTAAATTGGAGGAGAGACTCTCAGATAGAGGACTTTGTTTTGTTTGTACTGCCTTTTTGAAGTGCTATCCTGTATCATTTTATTTTTTCTATTTTATTGTTATTGATAAGAAAAAATGCTCCTTGCAAATTTTATAACTTCTTTTGGTCTGCCTGTGCTTCCTGACATATGCCCCTACAATGAGGGGAAGGCTCAGGAGAGACATGAGAAGGTGGCAGGTGCCAAAACTATTAATTCTTTCAAACACATTTGGGACCGCAGTTACTCTGGCGGTAATAGTAAAACAGGGAACAAGAGGGTGGATAGTGTAGACAAAGACCCCATAACTGGCAAAAGGTCTCAAGGTATGATAGGTTGTTATGGGTAGACTATGTGAACCATTTGTCTTCTTCTGCCATCATTGTCTATGTTTCTTTGCCCCTGTATAGATCCCTGGTGCGTCCATACCTGGAGTACTGTGTTCAGTTCTGGAATCCCTAAGTGAGGAACGACATGAACAGGTCAGAGGCAGTGCAACGGAGAGCCACAAGGATGATTTAGAGTCAGGAAGGGAACACATACAAGCAAAGTCTGGAAAGTCTGAACATTTACTCAGTGGAGACCAGAAGGAAGAGAGGGGACATGACTGCAACCTTCAAATACAGGAAGGGTATCAATAAGGTGGACTTCAATGAATTATTCAGATACAATGAGAATATGAGTACCCAGGGAAATGTCAGCAAGCTGGTGGTGGGGGTGGAGGGTAGGCTCAGGAGGGATGCCAGAAAAGACTTCGCAGAGAGTGTAGGGGAGGGATGGAAGAGGTTGTCAGAGAATGTGGTAAATGCAACATCCATGGGGAGCTTCATGAGGCGGTATGACAAATACAAGGGGAGAATTAAGGGTTGGGGAGGGGGGACTTGAACCTATAATGGGCCAACCACCTCCGTACTGGGCAGACTTGACAGACCTCAACACCTTCTTCTGCTGAATTATTTCTATCTTTCTATGAGATATAGTGAACTGCTGGAGACAGCCAAACAGTAAGTTGCACAGTTAAACAGGTCCAAAACTAATAACAAACACAGAGCAAATGCAATGTACACTGGGTAAAATAACGCTGGTCCGAGGGATGATTCCACAGCTGATAATTAAAAGGACTATTATTATTAATTTTTTTTAAATGCAGTGGGAAAGTATTCTGTTGAGCGGGACCATGAACACAAAAGATTCTTGATCCCTTGGACCTTTAACAGTGTTGATCAAGATAAGATATGAAACAACAGCAGAAGATAAAATCTCATTAGTGCACTTAAAAAGGGGATGAGTGAGATTTGAATGATATGCTCTCTAGAGTCCTACGAAGGTCAATTTATAACACACTAAAGAATGCCCAGTTTAGAGGCAATGAGGCAGACTTTCAAAGGGGAAGAAGATGCTGACATGTAGGCCGGTTTTACGCTCCATGATATGCCGACCGCACGTTAACATCGCCACAGCAAAGACCATCACTGCGACAGAATTCACTAAAAAGCACCAGGCCGCTGTGATGGTCTTCGCAGACACCGGCAGTGCATCTCCTGGTGTGTTGCCCCCTCCCTGAGCCAACTCTGACTTGAAGTTCTATACCTAGAGACCAGGGAGTGTGGGGGGGTTCGGGGGCACAGCCCCCTGAAGAAAACACAACAACCTCCCCGACAGTACAATGCTGACACTCAGCATTGAGTCTGTCGTTGTCACGGATGTCCGCGTAGTAGATGTCGACTCACGATAGATAAACCATGCTCCATTATTAGTGTCCCAGTTACGACAGATTTCCTAATTTGTGGTAGCTTGAGTCCCCTCTTGGTTCAATGTTTTATTGTTCAGCAATCAAGCCTTTACAACATACTAAAAGCATAAAATTATGTACAAAAAAGAAGAAGAAAAATATTAAATCTAATATTACATTTAAAATTTTAACACATAAAATCCATGAACAAATTAATTGTCATAGGCAGAGAGCGTTTTCTTTGTGTTTCAACACTTGATAAAAAACTTGAAACCATCTTAGCCTCCTCAATGTCTGAGGTGAAAAGTATGAATAAAATATATTTTGCATTCACATATTTAATAAGAAATCATTTAACAGATTAAACCGCAGGGTTTTACATAAAGGGCACTGTACCGTAATATGATAAAGATCTTCTTGAAAACCCTTGTTACATCTGCAAAACTCCAAACCTAAATTGGGTGGAGTCGTCTTATTAAAAAAAGCATATTTAGAACAGATGATTCCCAGTCTTGCCCAAGTAATCATTTTTCTTTCTAACAGGGACAGCCCAAGAGTAAGATATTTCTCTATAAATACATCAATTTTATTTTGAGATAACCACCTGGCCTGACGTTGAACTCTGAGGAGCTCCATTTGCTTATCATAGGCAAGCCAAAGTATTTTCTTTTTAACATACTCCTTAAACACATAAGATATTGATATTGATTTCTCCCAATCTGTCCAAAGGTGAAGCATATTAACACTGCCCAAAATAAGTTGAATATTTTTGACCCAAGGAGACCTAAAATTCTGTTTATGCCAAGATAATTTTTCTCTAAGGCATAGTAGAAGCATAATATTAGTCTGTTGATTAATAACTTTGACCCAGTAACTCATGAGACGTATATCAATTATTGTAAGAATAGGTACTCTACCCAATTCAGCCCTAACTATAACATTAGAAGTGGCAAGTGGAACCTGCAATAAAGATTTATAATAGAGAGAAAGTGGGATCTCCAGCCATGAAGGGACATTGTTGTTCCAGACCTCTACGCCGTACAAAAGAATAGGATTAATTTTGGCCTCACCAGCTATCAATGCCGGCGAGACCAAATATCCTGCATATTTCCTAACAAACGCAGAGAAGCCCTAACAATCAGTTTGCACTTATCACTTGTCCTCTCCAATGCTCTATCCAATTTCCATTGAAGCAAACTTCACCCCAAATATATATAAGAGGATACCACTTCAATAAGTTCATTATTTAAATAAATCTTGGTTTAATTTGATGTCCCTGTAAGGATGCAAAATCAACAACTTAGTTTTTTCATATTTATTAATAAGTCCAAATGTTTACATTTAGAGCAAAATTGATTTATTTTATTTTGTAAACCTTGAGCAGATAAAGCAAAATAATCAAATCATCTGCATAGGCCAGACAATGCTGGGATATTCTTAATTTTGGGAATCAAGAATATCTATATCTTTATAAGTCAGAAGGGCATCAATATACAAATTAAAAAGAAGGGGGGCCAGAGGACATCCCTGTTTAACTCCCGAAGTTGTACTGAAATAGTCAGAAATGTTACCCTTATTATCATATCTAATAGCCGATGTCGTGTGAGAATATAACCTAATAATGGGGGCTAATAAATTTAATGGTACGCGTCTATTTAATAATATCTCCCATAACTTGGCTCTATTAACAGAGTCAAATGCTGCAAGAAAGTCTACAAACACAGCATACAGCTTCATTTTACGAAATGATCTATATTTTTCTATCAGATGGGCTAGGATGTAAATATTATCTGTCGTAGAAAAATCCTTACAAAAACCTGCTTGAAAGATCGATAGAGGGGAGTTTGCAGTTATCCAATCTTGTAATTTATGTAATATTATTTTAGCAAAGATTTTTCCACTAATGTCAATAAGACTGATTGGACGATAATTAGATGGCAAATGAAGTTGGCCCTTTTTATGAATTGGAACTATTATATTTCTTGTCCAAGATAATGGAATAAATCTCTCTTTTAAACAGATATTAAAAAATTAGTAAAAAAACTACCCAATAATTCAAATCCCCTTGTAAATTTCTCCGGTATCAAATCGGGCCCAGGTGCTTTATTATTTGATAAATTCACAATGGCTTCTTCCACCTCTCAAGAAAGAAAACACTAACGATGTATTCCCCTCAATGTTAAAATTTTCTATCACATCATCATCGTTGGTAGGATGTCTATTAAATAGTAGACTATAATAAGATATCCAAGTTTCCTTGGGGATATATATGGGAGGTCTAGAATTCTGATCAGCTGTCCCCTTGGACACCAAAGCCCAAAAAAGCTTAATATCACCCTCCTTAATAACTCGGTACATAACACCCCATTGTTTTTCAGTAAATTCTCTCTTTTTCTGGCTGAGAAATTCCTTGTACTCCCTTCGCATTTTATTTAAATTTATAATCGCCATCTTACTCTGATTTTTTTTTGTCTGCCTGATGGCCCTCATCAAATTTCTTTTCTCTCTCCTACAATACTCATCAAACCAGGATACTAACTGGGGCTTAACACTATTAACTGAATAAATCAGTGTCTTAATCTGTTGATACCCTCGTTTAATAATTCACTGATCCTTTCACCTTTGGAGCCATTATGTACCTGCTGAAATAACTCAACAAAAATAGAAGAGTATAAAAGGCTCCAAACTCCTTGCATCGACTCATTATTCAATGTTTACCTTTTTCCCCACTAATCTCAATAGCGCCAAGGGCTTATTGGGAGAATGACACTATCAAGTCCTAAAGTCCAGCAAAATTGCTGCATGATACGCTTTCTGTTCTCATAGCCACATATAATCTCCTGCAGAAATGATAGCTAAAAGGAAAGCATAATATAAAATCAATTCGCTCTTACCAACTGGGGAAAAAAGTGCTATCACCCCGACGATCCCCTTCTAATCTCCCATTAAGAATCAAGAGATTATTCTCTGTGATAAAAGTACTAAAACGTCTCCCTGCCTCATTTACAATCATGTCAGTTGTATTTCTTTTTTCCAAATCTACCATATATAATAGTTCTTGTAACAATGATAAATTATCGAACTCGGCTATCCTAGCATTAAAATCCCCAGCTAAAAGGACAGTATCTATCCAATTTAACTGTATCATTAAATCTATTTCCATCGATAGTTTGGACCAAAAATCATATGTAGAGTAAGTGTGAAAACATGGTGGAATATAAATGTTAACAATCAGGACCATACAAAGGTCCCAGTTAACCACTACCATAAGGATCTCGGGCGTTGGAGAGTAACTTTTGATTACCTTTAATCCTTCCCTAATTTTGATCATTGTAACCAGACTTCCTTTGTTCCTCCCATGTTTTTTCCCCTTTAATTGCTGGCACAAAACTAGTTTCATATCCATTCAGGAAAGGAGATGTTAAAACCTATGTCTCCTGAAAAATTATCACTTCATGTCGCGAAATAAAAGCAACCCACTGTGGATCCACAAATTTATTATGGAGTCCTGCTATATTCCAATTAAGGACATTATAACCAGGCTTGCTTTCTGACCCCCCTTCCTGCTCTAATGAGGACTCATTACTTTGTATTTCCCAAAACTTGGTCAAGGTTGGATGGCTCTAGATTGACCTGATGTCTCCCACTCATTCAATTCCACCATGTAAATACCCACCTCATCCAACACATGTCTATTTTCAAAAAGTAATACTAACAATTGTACAGAACCAATAATACAGTTAATCTGAGTACCCTCTTTATCATTCCAAACTCTATTCACCTCCACAAATTCCTCTGGAAGTATATGAGTTTTAATAATAATTGATAAAATCATCCACAATAATGATGGTAAATTAGTAGCAGTTTCTCCCTCCAATATATCCAGCCCAAAAATAGAGATCATTGAGGTTTCACGGGAAACTCCAAACTCCCAATTCAGTGTTACAAGAGTAGTTTTGAATACATCATATGTTAACATTTTTCCTATTTTTGCCCTATTATAAACATTTTTCCAAATTGTTGACCAGGTCACTGGTGTTGATAACAGTAATCCCAAAGAGTCTACCAGGCCTTGCTTAGCCCAGACCAATTTTGCCATATCCATGTTAGGGAGCATAAAGTAAACTGAATTAGTAGGGTTGGAAGTATCCCTAGTCACCATAATAAGAGCATCTGCGACTGTTGGTAACCCTAATTCTGCTCTCAACATATGGGCTATCATGCTGGTTAGGGTTACAGTAGATTCATAATGTTTAAAATACAGCTTATCTAATTTAAAAACTACTTCTTTCCCTGTACAGATTAAATTATATGCTTCCAGGTCATACCCCTTGGGGTTACTATCCTCCTTGGCCAACATGAAATTTGGGCAAAGATCTTTATTAAACTGATCTACCTTAATTGAATTCTCCTTAGAATTTGTTTTTTGTTTCGCAATGTAATCACCCTCCCCCTTTTCTTGATCTTTTATAAGTGTCCCATCCACAAATGTACATTTGTTTTTATGGTCAGAATTCTTCCTTGTATCTCTCTGTACCGCTCCTATCCTAATGGTACCTGTAGCCCCAATTTTATTAGTCTTTTCATCCTTAGTGTTTAATTCATCTTTCTGTTTTCCTAAATTAGGAGTCTGAATAAGTCCCACAGGCCCAAGCTTTTTCTTCCCCCCTTTCTTTTTTACTTACTCCACCCCTCTTTACCCTTTTTACCTTTTGATGGTTCTTGAACACTTAGGGGAGAAATGACAAATTATGCCTAGATCTGTGAACTCCTCCAATAATTGTGAAATTTGTTGTTCTAAAGCAGCAAACTTCACAACACAAAAACTAGAAAGAGTTTCCAAAGCTGTCTTAATACCATTATATGCCTCAATAAAACAACATTGGACATTACTGGAGTGCAAGAGCCTTAATGGTATATTTGATATAGTATCCGGACACTGAACCAAAAATCTTTATCTAAATGAATGTCCTGGACCTCTTTGTCCATTTTTTGAAAAAACTCTTCGGACGCATCATTAAGGGATGAATACACCATTTCTTTAGAGTCGATATTGCAGACCCCTACCTCACTAGAGATCTCTAATGGACTAAATAACTTTATTTCTGAGGGAAAGCATGAAATACCATCATCTTTATCTATATAATCTCCTTGCCCAGACATGCATTGCTGACTTGCTTCTACTTCCCCATCCACTCATCTTGTCTAAAAACCTGGGAATGCTCTGCTATATTTGTTTTTTCCCCAAAAGTGGTACAATCGTAACCTCCTATATTGCTGTTCATATTGCTGTTCATTTTTGGAACATCCTGAAAAATATTATTAGGGGCTTTAGAAAGGTTTTTTTTTAAAGAAATCAGTGATTTTCCCTTGGGACAGAGTTTTAACACCAGTCTCTAAGTTACTAATTACTTCCAAGTCCGGAGTTATATTCTTATTGTCAAAAGAGGATAATTGTTTAAATTCCTCAAATTCCCTGTTAGTCCCATCGCTACCACTAAATTGGTTCTCCAATAAATTAATCAAAGTCTCTTGATTTGTATTATTCGGACTGTTCTTGTCCCAGCTCTTAGCCATCAGAATTTGGTTTCTTCCATTAAATTCTGAATTGTCTCCAGCTAAATCTGATCTGCATTCCTCATTCATAAGCTCCTTAAAGGAGTGAGGTAAGTAGGATACTACGGGACTTTCTACCAAATCCTTAGGGGTCGAAGCTGTGATGACCAATTCCTGCGTAAAAACATAGCAATTACCTTTTTTATTCTTTTTTGGATTTATCCTTTGCTTCCCTTTAATTGTCCCTTTAACAGTTTTGTTTACCATCTTACCACTTCGAGTATACATATAAGGAAAGAAGAAAAAAAATTAAATCCTAACTCAAAAAATGGGACTGAAAAGGAGTCAGGTGACAGCTTATCTAAACAGCTGAGTCTTCCACGAGCATCACTCCTTAAATTTGTAGAAAGCCTTCCCACCCGAAAACAGCCAGACCCACCAGTTAAAACCAAAAAGTACAGAACCAGATAAACAATAAAACCTATTTAAAATGAGGTCCCTCTCTTTTATGGGTACATATTCCTATGCAAAATCTACTCCGAGTGGCGCCTGCGCTTGTGCACACGCTCGCGCTATGCGTGAGAGCAATGTTTAAATGCTGCAGCAAACCCTCCCATAGAGGCAAACCTGCTGTATTATTGGCTCACCCCTGAGCTGAAATTACATGCAGGTAAATGGCCTCTTGCACACACCTGGGGTAATCCCCCTCAGTTCAGCAGAGCAGCAAGACGAAACAAATCAGAGCAGTTTCAGTTACAAAGTCACACATATGCAGCACTCACAGTCATTTTCAAGCTGCCAAACTGTTCCAAAAACACAGATCTCTTGGATAGCTGCTGCTCAAGTAGATTGCACAAGTGTCCCAGCGGAAATAAAAGGCTGGTGATCTTGCAGGGCTAGCTTGAGTCCAAAAAATTATGCATGCATCATTCCTTTGATGCAAGTGGTGCCATATTTGTGACAAATTGCAGAAACTGCATCTAGATCATGTACTAGATGCTATAATTTGGGCAAGACTACGCAATATGCTTCGGAATAGTGTGCAAGTTGGCAGCACCCTTCTGAAAATTCAGCAGGATATGCTTACGCATCATGACTGAACACACTCTGGGGCTGACCTGTGATATGGTATCCATGCCGTGAGACAAGCACCATCCCTAGCTAACAAACAGCAATTTTTATTTGACCGACTTCTGTTATTGGTGGTTCGAGTGCTTGTGTGCTCGAGGTTTGAGGCAGGAAGTAGGAAGTACAAACTGTAGTTCTCTGAGCTGCATGAGAACTACAGGTACTGGGGCAGTCAAAATCATAGCTTCTAATTAGAGTTTCTTTTTTTTTTTTAATCTCTATTTATGCTCCTCCCCTGTGCCCGACCGATCTCCACTCCTTCGGGGGAGACACACACTGCAGTATCCCCACATCACAGCCTACCTGATCCTGGTCGAGTCTCCATGGAGCCTTGGCTATACCCCCAGGTGAGTATGAGGTGGGGCACAGACACCCGAGACACTTCAGATTTCATCAGTCTCCCCCCAGAGTATCAGGCAGGCGTGAGCCATCAGGGTCTCTGCGTAGTGCTCCATCATCTCAGAGATTGGTCGCTGATTTTCCCCTGTTCTCTGGACAAGACGTGCGTTCTAACATCAAGGCGCTACACACCGACATCCTCTCTGCCCAACCCCTTCCAATGCTCCTACTTGCTGTTTCTCCGGCTTCTGCCAGAGGCCAGTCAGGTAGTGAGCTGAGACCCCCCACCCGGAGTAGGCAAGCTGTCCTGTGGACGCTCAGCCTTCTCCCCACGGCTGGCCCTCCATCTTCCCAGGCTCGTTCCCGAACCCGGGTCGACAGCGTTACAAGCAGTAGTGCTACCGCTGCGCTGGTGGGTTGGCCTAGAATTTCGTATTTTACCAGCAGGTTCCCCACATGACGGGTGCTTGCACATAAAGCTTTATTTTAAATTTAATGTTTATTTGATGCAGTAACTTTGGGGACGTCAGTTGACCCGAGTTTACTTCCAAGGAACTAGGAGCTTTAAATCACTCACCCCTACACAAACGTGATGAGTGAGAGTGGGGCGTGAGCTGAGATGCACACAAGACACGTGTGTCACGTGTCCTGTGGGGACTAGGGCCAAGGCTCTGAAATAGCCTTCTATCAGGCAAACTGCGGGTAACAAGGAAATTGGGGGTGCCGCATCATACATGGGAGGAGACAGAGATACTGAGGAGGGGGGACCCTTACCGATCGGCAGGTCTGGGGAGAGGGGGAGGCATCACTGGCAGGTGGGGGAGGGCTAAGCAGGAGAAGGGGCACCGAAGTGGAAATCACAGCAGAGAGTGAGGGAAGCTCTCTCAGCTCCCTTAAGACGGAGAAAGCACCGGGCCGGATAAATTACATCCCAGAGTGCTGAAGGAACTTGCAGATGTCCTGGAAAAACCCTGGCAGAGCTTTCACCATCTCTGAGGACAGGGTGGGTGCCCCAAGACTGGAAGGTGACGACATAGTGCCTATCCACAAGGGGGGATCAAGGAGGTGGCAGGGAACTACAGGCCTGTCAGCCTGACATCGTGGTGGGCAAGGTGATGGAGGGCATTGTCAAGGAGAGGCTAGGGGGGACCTGGATAAGTCAGGGTGCCTGGATGATAGACAGCATGGATTCATCCCGGGGAAATCGTGTCAGACAAACCTGGTGGAGTTCTATGACTGGGTGACAAGTGCCTTGGACCTGGGTAGACCAGTGGATGTCCTCTTTCTAGACTTCAGCAAGGCATTTGACTCTGTTCCTCACATGGGTCTGTTGGATAAGCTGGGAGAAATGGGGGTGGGGAACCAGATGATCAGATGGATAGGCAATTGGCTCCAGGACTGGACCCAGAGGGTCGTAGTTGGTGGGATAGTCTCATCCCCAAGGAGGGTCATTAGTGGGGTCCCACAGGGATCAGTCCTTGGGCCCCTTCTGTTCAACGCCTACGACTCTGACATAAGGACAGGAATCAGGAGTGAGATGAGTCTCTTTGAAGATGACTCAAAACTGGGGCGGTGGTGGATGGGGAGGAGGGAGGTGGCCCTACAGGGGACCTGGAGGCTCTGGAAAGATGGTCTAGAAAGTGGAAGCTGAGGTTCAATGCAGGGAAATGCAAGGTACTCCACCAGGGGCAGAAACCCAGGCCAAGTGTACACCCTGGGGAAATGCTACAAGTCTCGATGGCTGAGAGGGACCTGGGGTGGTGGTGGATGTCAAGATGAACAACTCTGAGACTTGTAGGAGGGCAGCAGCCAAGGCCAACAGGATGCTGGGATGCATCGCTAGGGGATCACCTCAGAAGGAGGAAGTGATACTCCTTCTGTATAACTGCTTGGTGAGGCCGCACTTGAGTACTCGTGCAGTTTTGGAGGCCCACACTTAAAGCCGGACATTAACCTCCTGGAGAGGGTCCAGGAGGAGGGCAACCAAAATGATTTGGGGCTTGGGGACAGGACCTATGAGGAGAGGCTCGAAGAGCTAAATATGTACACATTGGAAGAGAGAGGGACCGGGGGGACATGATAGAGGTCTTTAGGTACATGAAGAGGATAAATAGGGGAGGAACAGTCGGGTGCTTCAAAGGAAGGAGGAAGGGGCCACTAGAGGGCATGGGTGGAAGCTGGAGGGGGGAAGATTCAGGGGAGAAAGGAGGAGGTGCTACTTCACTGAGAGGGTGGTGGAGCCATGGAATGCACTGCCTAGGGGGCTAGTGGAGGCAGAGACAGTGGAGGGGTTCAAGAGGGGGTGGGACAGGTACAGGGGAAGGGTTCTGGAAGCAAAATCCAATGCAGCAAGAATATCCGGAACTGGGAAGGGAGAAGCCAGAGAAGGTGAGAGGGACAGCAAGGTCAGCACCCAGGCTGGGGACTGACCAAACGAGCAGACACGAAAGACCGTTAGGCCTATTCTGCTGGCATTTTAGTATGTTAGTATGTTAGTATAACATATGGTCCACCTTTGGGGTAACTGAATTTTGTTGTGGAGAATACGGAAGGAAAAATACCCACAGATAAAGGTTTAAGTATAAAATCTGCATGAGAAACTGTTGTATGAACAGAGATTTACACTTACACATAGGTCCATGACCCCAATACTAGTGCCATAAAATAATGTGTGCGTAGAAGAGATTTTTAAATTCTGGGTGCCTAACTTATAAAAATTTAAAGTACAGAGGTGCTATTTACTCTGTAAAAGACGTGGTAGTATCATGGCTGCAGCAAATGTGCTAGATGTCCTTTCCTTGATGGTCCAGAAAGGCTCAATCAACAGATGTATAGTTTGTGAAATATTTGCTCCAAAGCACAGTACTTCCCTAACCATAGATGTCTGTAATAAATGTCAGTTACTGATTACGTTCCAAACTGAAAACTCAAAACTGGGTGAGGAACTTAAGTAGGTCCAGGAGATTACAAGTATTCAGAAATGTGTTAACTCGGTGAGTACCAAGGAATCTCAGATACATAATAATAACCCCTACAAGAAGGAAGAGAACTAGGGGAGATAAAGAAGAAGAAGAATCAGTATTTATATAGCGCTTTTCATACATCCAAAGCGCTTTACAAGCAATGCTAGACTGGTAGTGAAGTGACTGAATGTGTGGTGGTGGCCATATCGCACATCATCACCCTCACACAGCCTGGATAATTGCATGAACCGGTTTATGGGAAGGGGAATGTTGGCCAGGACACCGGGAATGTTCCCTACTCTTTGCGAAGAGTGCCCTGGGTTCTTTTACTTCCACCTGGACACCCACCAGGACAACACCAGGATGGGTAGAAGGGACCTCGGTTTAACATCTCATCCGAAGGACGGCACACCCCAGCAGTACAGCACCCCCCAATACTGCACTCGGATGCCAGCGATTTTTAGGTGCAAGTCCAATCCCGGTGTGGGACAAGAACCCACGACCTTCTGGTCCAGAGGCGGATGTGCTACCAATTGAGCCACGCTGACACCCGTCAGGAGGATAACATGAAACCCACTGACCTAGAAAGCTGCCAAAAAAAAGGTAGAGAAGAAGGTCCAGTACAAGATAATGTTTGGAAAAAGGTCACGTACAGAAAAAAATATGCAGTTCAACAAAATACCCCATTTCAGATTCGCACACGAAACATGTTCTCTAGTTTACTTAATCAGGAAACCACTATTGTGAATTCTGAGATACTCTCTCTCTACCTGAACGGCTGGTACTCGGCAGCTCTATTATTAGGATGACTGATAGCCATTTCTGCCAAACAAATAAAGAACCCACAACAGTAACATGCCTCACAGGTGCACATGTACAGGATGTTGATGAAGTGCTGGGTAACATAAATGCACAAGACAAATCCGTAATTATCATTCATGCTGGCATAAACAATGTGGGTCATATGCACGAAAACGATATATGCACTGAATTGCTGGAAATAGGGAGAAAAAATTACTCAAAAAGGACATCGAGTTGCAATTTCAGGCATTCTCCCCGTCCCAAAAGCCCACCCTTTAAAAAAATCAAACCATACATAGAATTAATACCAGACTTCAAAATTGGTGCATGAATGGAGACTTGACTTTTATTGATAACTGGGGACTTTATTTATGGGAAATATGATTTTTTTTTCTAAAGATGGACTGCACCTAAACAAAAATGGAGCTAGGCTGTTGGCAGAAAACTTAGAGGAAACTCTAAACAATCTAAGTTTAAACTGACTAGCTGAGAGTCATACTCGACAAGATAAAAAAAGTTGACAAAAGATACTGAAGTACAATCTAAGACACATATTAATAACCAATTAAGTGTTCTGTCATTTAATGCTAGGACCATAAAGTAATAAACTTGATGAATTACGGGTATTAATCAATGACAAAACATATGACATAATTTCTGTAACTGAAACATGGTGGTCCGATCGGAGTGAAACATGGTGAGCACAATTAGATGGCTATACACTATATACTCATAACAGAAAAAGATAAAATGGGAGGGGGGGTGTTGCTATGTACATAAAAAAATGAATAAATTCTATCAATATCTCTCATAAAATATGGGCAGAAAATACTGATACCAAATCCTTATGGGTAAGAATTAATGGAGAAAAGTCACAGTCTATCATATTAGGGACCATATATTGTCCCCCAACATCAACAGCCCAGATTATCGAAAGTATTATAACAGAGATTGAAAAAGCTGGTGCAGCCTCCGAATTCGTAGTAATGGGTGATTTCAATTTGCCTGATATTGATTGGTCAAACTGTTTAGCTACTGGAACAAATGAAAGGAGATTTCTTGAATGCTGTAATAACCTCAATTTGCTGCAATATATGAATTCACCTACTAGAGGGCATAATGTATTAGATTTAGTCCTTGGTTTTGAGCAAATACTAATAAAAGACTGTGTCAGTAGTCCCCCTGTAGGAAATAGCAACCATGATTCAATAACCTTCACAATAAAATATGAACATATAGTGCTACAGGGATGAACTCAAATACTTCTTTATGATAAAGCAAAGGTTAACAAAATCTTAGAAGATTTAGAACAGCTTGACTGGATATCTATATTAACAAATAAGTATGTGGCTCAAATGTGGGAAACTATTAAAAATACTATTTTGGGACTAAGTGAACTATATATCCCACAAACAATGAAACACAGAAAAACTGGGAAATGTCCTATGTGGCTATCTAGACACATAAATAAATGAATAAAAAAGAAAAATAGATGTCACAAAAAATACTTAAAAAATAGGGACAACAAAACACAATATTCTTTAAAAATGGTACAACAGGTGTGCAAAAAAGAAATAAGAAATGCTAAAAAGGCAGCCAAAAAAAAATTTTGCGAAAATGCAAAAAAAGACAATTACAACCTTTTAAGCATACGTAAATTCACTTAAGAAACCTCAGAACTACGTGGGCCCATTAACAACCGATAACAAGATAACTCTGACCGACACAGAAATGGCTTCTATTTTTAATAAATACTTTTGTCAAGTATATGGAAAGAAATCTCCCAATAACTGTGACAAAAACAGTCCAAATACTAATCTCACTGAATTTGATTTAAATGTAATTAGGCAACACATTACAATTTGAAACCTAACTCATCTCCAGGCCCTGGCAGAATATCTGTTCGGATGTTACATATTATGCTTGACTACATAATACATCCCTTAGAAATATTATTTGAGACATCCATAAATACAGGTGTGATACCAACTGATTGGAAAATGGCACATGTTGTGCCGATACATAAAAAAAAAAAAAAAAGAATAGGGCCAAAGTTAAAAATTATAGACCAATCAGTTTAACTAGTGTTATTTGTAAAGTTTTGGAAGGTTTGGTTAAAGATAAATTGTGTGCGCTGCTTGAGTTACAGGACTTAGACCAGCATGGATTCAGGAGAGGCAAGAGTCGTACTACAAACTTGCTATGTTTCTATGAAAACATAAGTAAGGCATTGGATCGGAGGAGCCATGTGATGTGATTTTTTTTGGAGTTTAGTAGAGCGTTTGATCTGACCCCTCATTGGGCAGTGACAGAGAAATTGAGGCAACTACAGACTGACAATCTTTAACTGGGTCACCGAATGGTTGAGTAACAGGAAACAGAGAGTATTGATAAATGGTCATTTGATAGATACTGGGGATGTAACGAGTGGTGTACCCCAGGGATCAGTACTCATACCAATTTTATTCCACATCTTCATTTCTGCCTTAAGAAAAAATGTAAACTGTTGGGCAACAAAATACGCTGACAACACTAAAATTGGTGGTCCCTGCAGTACTGAGGAGAAAGCAAGTTATATACAGCAAGATCTTGATATGATAACGGCATGGGTTAATAAATGGAATGTGTCCTTTAACTTGGATAAATGTAAAAAATTATGCATTTAGGAAAAAACAATAAAAAATCAAATATACTTTATGTGGTAAAAACTTAAACACTTGCTCCTCCGAAAAAGATCTTGGTTATTTTGTAACGGACACATTAGGCACAGATGAACACACACAAGCTGCCATTAAAAAATGTAAAAACATCATTTGGGCCATAAAAAGAAACACAACCAGCAGAGACTGCTCTGTTATGCTCCCATTGTATCGCGCTTACGTTCAACCACAGTTAGAGTACTCATCCCAGATTTGGTTCCCCTCTAGAAAACAAGAAATAAATAAAAAAGAAAAGGTACAAAGAAAATATACAAAATGCATCAAAGGATTGGAAGGGTTGGAGTATGAGGAAAGGCTGAATAAACTAAAGCTGATGTCTATAGAAACTAGAAGGTTAAGGTCTGACCTCCTCTTCATGTATGATATAATGCAAGATCCTGCCTTGTTCTGTGACCTTGGTATTGCTTTTAAGCAAGATAAGAAATGCACAAGAGGACACCCACTACAAATACAGAGAGAAAGATTCAGAACTAATAAAAGGAAATACTTTTACACATCTAGGATCATTAATCTATGGAACTCACTTCCAGAGAAATTAATAAGTAGGAATAAAAACTATTTCAAACTCAGATTGGATAAACATATATTGAGTGGAGTTGATCTCAAATACTTTGAATGATTGCCTGGAGCAAATATGGGCTTTGCCTACTAGCTCCACACCTACCTCAGTATGTCCAGGTAGTCTATAATATATTAATACAGCCATGGAGACCACTCTTAAGGTTGTAAAATGGGTATTCCTCTTACAGCCATAAGAGTGGACTCCACAGCCATATTAACATACATGTTGACAGCTGAGCTGAGACCAAGATAATTTGAGACTCATTAGACATGAAGCTGATAGTCTTGGAGGGAGAGTAAGAGATCTACAGAGTAGTCATATGGCTGACTGCTATTAACAGTTAAAGCCAGAATCAGGTGCCAAAGATCTAACAAACATAATCTTTTAGAGCGTTCTATCGTATACATGTACATGTCGACCTTCTGACACTATAAATAAATTCATTCATTCATTAAATTTATTCAGAAAGAATTGGAAAGCCCTTGAGTCAGACTCACTCACAAAGGCATCCAAAGCCAGCATAGATTACATGTGAACAACAGATACAGACAAAATGTTTCAGAAGGTTAAAAGACATGGAGCAGATACAATCACAGTCCAAGGCATACAGGTATCAAAATCACTAGTAACGTAGCACGTACTCTTAGCAGCAGTTATAAGGAGCTCTTGATGGATTCCCAAAATAATGGGATAGTTATGAAGCTGAGGGGGAAAAGACCACCGCTGGGGCACCAGCTGACTGGCAGGGAGTTCCAGGTGTTGGGCATGACAAAAACAGATTACTCACCTGTAACAGTAGTTCTAGGAGTGGTATGTGATGTTCATCCACACAAACTGACAGTGTTCTTTCCTTTTAAGATGTGCCAGAAAGACTTCAAGCTGGCTCCTTCCACCCACCAGGGTGGAAATTCCCTCAGATCCACCCCATATATTGCCTGCTGGAAGCAGAGTGTGTGTGTGTCGAAGTTGGGGATGTCGGGTGGATCTGTGAGGATGATCATATACCACTCTTAGAAAGTGCAGTTACGTAAAATTTTACTGTAACAGTAGATCTTTGAGGTGTGTCTCCTGCAGTAGGTAATACACTTGGGTTGTCACCAGAGGTCGCTGTGGCACATGGCAGCTCTTCTAGCAGTCTTTTACCAGGGGCCACCGACACATGACATCAGCTTCCTGTTTCCTATATAAGTGTGGTTGGTTCCTGGTATCCTCAGTTTCCCCCGCCGGATTCAGCTCACTAAGCGAGGACTGAGGGAAAGCCAAGGTACCATAGGTATCCCAACCCATAAGTCACTGGACCAGAATTTGTTCTCCTAGAGAAGGAGGGGGATGGAGGACAGGATCGCACCTACTGCAAGAGATACTCCTCAAAGTTCTACTGTTATGGTAACATTTTACGTAACTGTACTATTTTCCAAGAAGTGATCTCTTGCAGTAGATAATACACTTGGGATGAATCCCAAGCAGTAAACTCAAAAAGAGTGGTCATTATGACAGGAGGCCTTCTAGGACAGCTCGGCCAAAGGTCGTCCCATGGCGTGAAGCAATATCCAAGTTGCAGTGCTTCGTGAACGTGTGAATTGTGGACCAGGTAGCCACATTGCAGATTTCCGTGATTGAGGCCCCTTTAAAGCAGGCCACAGTAATGGCCATAGCTCTGGTAGAATGGGCTTGGACAGGTCCAGTTAATGGCTTGTTGTATTTTGAATAACAAAATGTTATGCGATGTGCTAGCCAATTGGACAGAGTCTGTTTAGTGACTGGGAGACCTTCCCTGCCTGAGGCGAAGATGACAAACAGTTGAGAAGTTTTTCTAATTGTTTTAGTTTGATTAGTGTAGTATCATAATATACAATGGACATCTAAGGTATGTAGGAAGTGTTCACCTCTATTGGATTGTTCAGGATAATAAACTGGTAACTCCAAGGACTGGTTTAAGGTGTGTTCGGACACTACCTTAGGTAAGAAGGAAGGGCTGGTACGAAATGCCACCCTATATTTGTAAAATATCAGGTAAGGTTCTCTACACATGAGGGCCTGGAGCTCAGAAATATGTCGAGCTGAAGTGACAGCCACTAAGAATAGTGTTTTTCATGAAAGAAAACGGAGGTCACAAGTGGCCACCGGTTCAAAGGGCTCAAGAGTTAATTTCTCAATTAGGAAATTGAGATCCCACGGAGGAGTGGGTCTTCTGATAGGTAGCCTAATATGTAACATTCCTCTTAGAAACAGTTTGGCTAGATGATGTTGATATAGTAATCTACCATCCAGAGGTTCACGGAAGGCCGGAATGGAGGCCAAGTGGACTTTGATGGAGAAACAGATTAATCCTGTCTCGGCAACTGAGGCTGGGTAATCCAATACTTTTGTCCCTGGACAAGAGTAGGGATCCAGCAATCAGGAAGCAGCCCAGATGGAAAAGCATTTCCATTTGGCATTATAAGTTTCCCTGGTTGCTGATTTACGTGATGCCAGCAATATACTGGCAACAGAAGAGGGCACTTGTAGATGTGTTATGAAAGCATCCTCAGGAGCCAAGCGTAAAGGTGTAGCGCCTTCAGGTTGGGATGTACAAGGGTCCCTTGATTCGGAGTCCTCCACTGATAACTGCTGAAGTAGAGGGAACATCACACCGGTCAAGGCCACAGAAGGGATCAGGATAATGGAATAGTATCTGGGGAGACGATGGTTGGCTCGTGAAGCAAATGGATCCAGATGCAGGGTCCCCCAGATGGAAGATTTGGTGGGGTACTTCGTGATGAAGTGTCCATTCGTGTGCTGATGACTGGCGACTGAGAAGGTCAGCCAGGAGGTTGTAACGTCCTGTTATATGGGTGGCTGTCAGTACTAGATTTTGCAGAATGGAGTCTTGCCAGATTGCAAGGGTCTCTTTGTATAGAGAACGGGACTTCGTACCTTCTTGTTTGATGGGGTAGAATACTACCGCAGTGTTGTTTGATTGAATCAGCAATGGTCCCAGAGATAGATGATGTTGTAAAAGCCTGAAGGATTAAGCGAACTGCTCTCAGCTTCAGTATATTGATGTGGGGATGAGACATAGAGGTGGTCCACTTGCCCTGTGTCCTGTAAGGACCCAGGCGTGCATCCCACTCTTCCAGGGATGCATCCATGGTCAACGTCTGCGTGGCAGGGGGAAATTGGAAGGGCATGCCTTGGCAAAGGGTGGCACAAAGTGTCCCCCGACTAGGGTGGAGAGCAATGTTGAGACTGGTTCTGGAGAACCCACTGGACTAGTCTCATATGAAGATGGGCGAAACCTACCGTAGAGATGATAGTGGCCATATGACCCAGGAGACATAGCATGCATTAGGCTGTGACAACTTTTTGGGCTTGTATGTGCAATGCCAGAGATCAAGGCTTGTGTTGCCTGTCTGCTGGGGTTTTGGCGGAGACAGTGTCTACGACTGCTCCTATATATTGGAGTGACTTTGTAGGGGTTGAATTGCACTGTGGCCAACTGTCTGTAATATCCAGAGCTTGAAAATAGAGTTCAGGTTGCTTCTAGGGAGGAAAGCAGAGGTGGTCTGGATTTTGCTTTGATGTGTCAGTCGTTCAGGTATGGAAAGACAAAGTGCCCGTTCCAGCACAGGGCTGCTGTTATTACTGCTAGGCATTTGGCGAACACTCTCGGGGCCGATGAGAGGCCGAATGGGAGTGCCCAAAATTGGTAATGTTGACCCAAAAGGTGGAAACGAAGGAACCTATGATGGGCTGGATGGATAGGAATATGTAGGTAGGCACCTTCATACCTAGGCCACATAGCCAAGCCCCTTGTTTTTAGTTTATGGTGATCATTTGAACCTTTTGTACTGGATGTATAGGTTCAATTGTCTGAGGTTGAGTGTTGACCTGGGTATCAGAAAAGAAGTGGGAGTAAAATCCCTTTGTGTTCTGTAGGAGGTGTGTTCTAGGCCTCCAAATGGAGGGTACAATGACCACCCACAGCTTTCGAGGCCTGGTCAAGGAACAGTGGACAGGTCCCAAGTAGGTCACTGGGAGGTGGGCTGACCCACCCTACCTGGAGGATGTGAGCGGGAGCCCTTGGCGGCGGAGGCATTGGCTCTGGTAGGTTGGGAATGACCTCTGAAACCACCTCTATTACAGCCTCTGCATTTTCTACCCCTTTTGGTATAAAAGGAGGACTGGGAACAGTATGATGGCTGTGAAATATGGTACATGCCATAGACTGTGCGGAGAGTTCTGCCTGAAGTTTGGAGATCATCAATCAATGTTTGAGTACCTGGCCCGAATAGTTTGGACCCAGTAAAGGGGGCATTAACTACTTTCTACTGTACATCAGGTGTGAACCCCAAGACGTGAAGCCAAGCATGGCAACGCAAGGTAATGCCGTTGCTGACATACGGGCTGAGGTATCAACTGCATCATAGCCCGACCTGAATAGGTGATGGGAAATGGGGTTGCCAGTGATTACTGTAGCCAGTAACTGTTCCCTTTCTTGTAAAGGAGGGAGTTTACTGATTAATTCAATGGCAGATGACCAGAGTGTACGCTGGTATCTGATCACGCGTCCCATATAATTCAGGATTCTGAGATTCATGGTACTGAACTGAAATACCTTTTTCCCAGATAATCTATCATGCAGGGATCTTTATCAGGAGGTAAGGAGCTCATGTGCTTTGGTCATTTAGTACGATCATGAGCGGCAGCAATCACCACTGAATCTGCTTCAGGAATAGTGGATAGAAAAGGGTGATACAAAGAAGCCAGGTATATGCAATCCACCTTACGGGGAACAGCCGTGACAGAAGAAGGTTGGTGCCAGGCTGCAAGCATAGCATTTTGGTAGGTCTGGATTAGTGGGGATACCACTAAGACCAGCTCCTCGGGTATTGCCATATCCTTACGTTGTTTGTCATGTTCAGTAGTGGAGAATCCCATGACTTTTTGAATTTGGACCATCATTTCATGGAACAAAGGGTCATCTGGAGAAGAGGCAGCTGTACGTCTGGGCAGGTACTCTTCCAATGAGATAAGGTCAGATAAAGGAGTGTGGGGCTGGAAATCCAGCTCCTGGAATTCCTCATCCTCTAGATCTCCAGTAAAATCTGCCAGGAAGCCAAGTTCATCTGACAAGTAATCCTCCATATATGGGGCGGTGACCAGGGTGGGAGAGTGTCCTTGTCACCATGAAACCATTTAGGCAGAGGGGTGGGTGAACGGGATGGATGGCTCAGCTCTCCTGGATCGGAGGGCTGAGCATGCTGCATGACATGTAAAACCTGCCATACTACAGCAGAAACGTCCAGTTCTTTTTGAGTAGGAGTGAGGTTAGGGAGGGGGCTTCTGGGAAACCAAAAGGAGGATGGAGGGGATTAGACATGTAGCCTAAGCAGGTCTTGCCCCTGGGAGATAAAGATCAGGGTCCCGATCCCTATCCGCCTGACCCCTACAGGTACCCACCTGTGAGGGTGGAGGGGCAGTAAGCATAGCAAAAGTGGTAGGTTCGCCCTGTGGAATGTGGCCCGTCATCGACGGCGTCGCCAGGGAAAGAGTGCTATACTGTGAAAATGACAGTCCCGTCAACAGGACAGCAGCCCCCCCGTCGACGGAGCATCGATGGAACCCATAAAGGGCTCATCATAAACTGCTATCAATGCACTAGAAAGTGCTGTCAACGAGAGGGTGTAATCTCCCATCAATGAGGAGGCAGCATGTAAAGGCCCAGTCGATGATGGAGCACCTGTCACGGTGGCCATCAACTAGTGGTGAGGCACAGAGGCTGAGGAGGGCTTCTCCTGCTCAGTGCCGTCAAGAGAACCCAGAAAGGGTTATTCATTGACTGCCGTGGAAGCGCTGGAAAGCACCGTCGACAAAAGAGTGTAACCTCCCATCGATGAGAAGGCAGAATATTAATGTATCGTCGACGGTGGTGGCCATTGACGAAAGAGAGTTAGGCACAGAGGTTGAGGAGGGGCTCTCCTTCCCTTTGATGTGCCGTTGATGGAACCCACCAAGGGTTCATCATAGAGCACCTTTGAAGCACTGGAAGGCGCCGTAGAGAAAGTGTGAACTCCTGTCGATGAGAACGCAGAATATGAATGTATCATCAATGGTGGTAGCTGTCGACGAGTGAGTTAGGCACAGAGGTTGAGGAGGGGCTCTTCTTCTCTGTTTTATGCCAGTGATGAGAATCAGTGGACGGGGAGCTGGGAGGAGGGAAGCAAGGTGCACACTCCATACTTAGGGAACACAGAATGGAGAACTGAGGTCCCAAAACCAGCATCCCAGTATGACTCTAGGTCAATGTGGTAATGGAAAATGAAGGTGTGTGCTGACCTCCAGGTCACAGCCCTGAAGATTTCCTGGATAGGGACGTCCCCGAAAGCAGCCACCAATGCAGCTGTATGGTGGGTGGAATGAGCCCTTAGCCCTACAGGAGGCTCTCTACCTGCCAGTCTATAGCAGAGGTCAATGCAGGATGTGATTCACCTGCCAATGGTCGTCCACTTGGCTGCAGGTCTGCCAGGTGCCGCTTCAGCATAGGTGACAAGAAAAAATTACTCACCACAGTAATGTTGTTTCTTCTAATGGAGTAGTGCTGTATTCTGACTATATGCAGTTAGCTCCAGCATTTGAACTGCTCCAGAGAGTAAAAGGTTAACTCTATGCAAAGCCATAGAACGTTGAGCTCGAGCTCGGTTTTCTAACTTCCGTCTGTGGTACTCTGAAGCGTAACCTTCAGATTCTTATGAGCACTAAACTAACTAACTCAAAGAAGAAATTGTTTCAAAAATGTTGTGCCAAATGGCAAAACAAGGTTTCAGGGTCAAAAGACTCAAGTCGAGAAAACCCAGAAAGAACCCAACAGGTAGTGATTTACCAAAAATGCTTAATAACAAACTAAAAGAAACTCCCTAAGAGAAACATAGAAACATAGAATTTGACGGCAGATAAGGACCGCTTGGCCCACCTAATCAGCCCATTTTCCTACCTAACAGATAAGCTTCAGATCCTAGTTAACCAACAGCTTAGATGGACAAACAGATGGAGGCATGTCCAGTACACCTCAGGGGTGCAGCACTGTGCCTTCTCCCCCCCACATCCCAAAACTACTAGGTTCCAGGAGGGGAGGCAGGGAGGGAGGTCAGAATACAGCAAGACTCCATCAGAAGAAACAACATTACTATGGTGAGTAATTTTTTCTTCAAACAACATGAAGTCTTGCTGTATTCTGACTATATGCAGACTACCAAGCAGTACTCCCTTGGAGGAGGGAGTTACAGAACCTATTTTGGGAACAAGCTCTGAAGCACAGCCGTGCCAAACCTAGCATCACTTTGTGACTGGATGTCCAAAGAGTAATGCTTGGAAAAAGTGTGAATGGATTTCCAGGTAGCTGCTTTGCATACGTCCACTAAAGGTATATCTCTAGCTGCTGCGACCAAAGCAGCTATACCTCTGGTAGAATGAGCCCTCAGGCCTGAGGGAGGTTCCTTCCTAACTTTAGAATAGCAGAATTGATTACAAGAGACAATCCACCTGGCAACAGACCTCTTGGTAGCAGGTTTGCCCTTTCCCACTTCACCATAAGTGAGAAACAACTGAGAGCAGTCCTTCCTATGGGCCTTAGTATGCTCAATATAGTAACTAAGAGCCCTTTTTACATCAAGACTGTGTAACCTTCTCTCCCCAGAGGAGGAATGATCAGTGAAAGAAAAAAATACTCACCTTAGTAATGTTGTTTCTTCTAATGGAGTCTTGCTGTATTCTGACTATTGCAGTTAGGTCCTGCCTTTCAACTGCCCCGGAGAACAAAGAGTTAAACTTTCCATGGCCAGCATGGAATGTTCACCGCGAGCTCGGTTGAAGCCCCTGTCTGCTGTTGTTTAAACTCTAACCATCAGATCTTTATGAGCAATACTCACTAGAAGTTCTTTGTGGAAACTGTAAAACTCACACTAGCCAACTGGCAACTAAATTTATTAAAAAGGGTTTTTTGGTTTCAAAGCAAAGACTCAAGTCAGGAAACCCAAAAAACAAACACAACACACACCCAAAGTAAAGGAGGGTGAAAAAGGGACACCCCTAGGGTGCCAACACTGCTCCTGCCCACCCACATCTCAAAAACCAGGTTCTGAGAGGGGAGACAGGGGAGGAGGTCAGAATACAGTAAGACTCCATTAGAAGAAACATTACTAAGGTGAGTAATTTTTTCTTCAAACAATATGAAGTCTTGCTGTAGTCTGACTATTGCAGACTACCAAGCAGTATCTCCATGGAGGAGTGACAGAACCTACTTTGGGAATAGGCTCTGAAGTACTGCTGTGCCAAACCGAGCATCACTCCTAGCCTGGATATCCAGAGAGTAATGCTTGGTGAATGTATGGACTGTTTTCCAGGTGGCTGCTTGACAAATTTCTAAGATAGGAATATCCCTGACAGCAGCCAGGGAAGCAGCTGTACCTCTAGTAGAGTGAGCCCTCAGGCCTGAGGGTGGAGTTCTACCCAGTTTTTCATAGCAGAATTGTATACAAGAGCCAATCCACCTGGCAACAGATCTCTTAGTGGCAGGTCTGCCCTTACCAACCTCTCCATATGTGAGGAACAATTGGAGGGACTCAAACCTGTGACCCTTGGTGCATTCTATGTAGTAGCTGAGGGCCCTTTTAACATCCAAACATGCAGGCTCCTCTTTCCAGAGGAGGAATGGTCAGTGAAGAAAACAGGGAGAGACACAGACTGGTTAAGGTGGAAATCTGAAACCACCTTAGGCAAAAACTTCCTGTTGGTTCTTAGGACCACTTTATCTCTATGGAAAGAGATGAAATCAGGCTCCACTGACAGGGCTTGCAATTCACTGATACGTCTGGCAGAGGTAATGGCTACCAAAAACACAGTTTTCCAAGTCAAGTACTTAAGCTCTGCAGAGGACAAAGGCTCAAAGGGTGGTTGCATAAGCTGAGCAATGCAAACATTAAGGTCCCAAGCAGGAGCAGGGTCCCTAAAGGGGTACTGGTGTGCAGTAATCCCTTGAAGAACTTACAGAACACAGGATGGGCTGACAGAGGACAGGGCTTGCCTACTGCCAAGAAGGCAGAAACAGCTGCCAAATGCACTTGAAGTGTAGCTGGCCTAAGGCCTAGGCCATTAAGATGGACCATACAGTCCAGAACTGTAGGCAACCCAGCAGATTCTGGAGAAATATCCTTATTAGAGCACCAAATAGTGAATCTTTTCCATTTGGAGTTGTAAGTCTTTCTGGTGGAAGGCTTTCGAGAAGCCTTAAGGATATCCAGAACCCCTTGAGACAGCTGCAGATCAGCAAACTCTAACTCTTCAAGAGCCATGCCTTGAGATTGAGAGACCTGAGGTTTGGGTACCAAATCCTCCCCTGAGAGGATGTCAACAGGTTGTAATTCCTGGGAAGAGACAGGGGAAGGTGGACTGCTAAGGACAGCAACAGGGGGTACCAGGTCTGTCTGGCCCAGTCTGGAGCAATCAGAATCACTTTGCAGGGTTGTGACCTTATCTTGACTAACACCTTGAACAGGAGAGGGAAAAGGGGAAAAGCATACAGGAATTTCCCCTCCCAATTCAGAATCAGAGCATCCAGGGGGACTGAGCCCAAGACTGGGGGTCTGTAACAAAAGAGAGGAAGTTGGTGATTGTCTGGGGCTGCAAAAAGATCTATCTGTGGAGTGCCCCATCTCGAGAAAATCACTTTCAAAACTAGGGAATCTAGGGTCCATTTGTGATGGCCCTGGGATATCCCGCTGAGAGCATCTGCTAGGACATTGTCCTTCCCTGGGAGGTGAACTGCTGTCAGAGAGGTTTGCAGGGTATAGGCCAGGGATCACAACTTCATTGCTTCTGTGCACAAGGCCATAGACCGAGTGCCTCCTTGCTTGTCGATGTACCACACTGTGGTGGTATTGTCTGTTCTGATCTGGACCACCTTGTTCTGTACAGATTTGGAAAAGGCTTGCCGTGCCAGAAACACCGCTCTGAGTTCCAAGAGACTGATGTGAAGCAGAGATTCTTGAGGTGACCACAGCCCTTGGGTGGTAAGATCCCCCAGGTGGGCTCCCCAGCCCAGCAGGGAGGCATCTGTGGTGAGTATCACTGAATGAGACTGAGTGACAAAAGGAACTCCTTGTCTCAAATTGTCCTGATTCTGCCACCACTGCAAAGCCTGGATCAGGGTTTGAGTCACTGGGACTAGTTTGGTAAGGAAATCCTTTCTCTGGGACCAGAAGGCTCTTAAGTGGAACTGAATGTTCCTCATCTGAAATCTTGCTCCCTGGACCACTGCTGTAGAGGCTGCCATGTGGCCCAGAAGCTGCAGGAAATGCCTTGCTGGTCGAGACACCTGAAGGGTGAATGAAGAGGCCAGTTCCATAAGGGTCCTTGCCCTGTCCAGGGGAAGGAAGGCTCTTGCCCTTATTGTATCCAATTCCACCCCTATGAAGGTGAGGAGCTGTACTGGCTTGAGAACTGACTTTGGAAGGTTGAGGAGGAATCCTAAAGAAGTGAGCACTTGCTGAGTTATGTGCAGATGTGACTTGACTTGGTCTGGAGACTGACCCACTATGAGCCAGTTGTCCAAGTATGGAAAGCTGGAGATCTTTTTTCTCCTTAGGAAAGCAACCACTACTGCCAGGCACTTTGTGAACACCCTTGGGGCTGATGTTAGGCCAAACGGCATTGCTCTGAATTGATAGTGGCCTGAGGGCAACTCGAACCTGAGGTACTTTCTGTGGGAGCACCTGATAGGAATGTGAAAATAGGCATCTTTGAGGTCCAGGGAGGACAGCCAGTCCCCTGGCCTTAGAGAGGGCAGAATTATTCCCCGAGTCACCATTTTGAACTTTGGTTTTAAAAGGTGCTTGTTCAGATATCTTAGGTCCAGGATGGGCCGCCATTCTCCTGTCTTTTTAGGGGTTAGGAAGTACCTGGAGTACAATCCTTTGCCCTTGTGTAGGGTAGGAACCCTCTCTATGGCTCTGAGAGCCAGGAGGAAAGAAACTCTGCCTCTAGGGTAAGGGTCTCTGATGGATTTGCAGGTGGAAAGGATCTGGTTCTCATCTTGGGAAATTTTTTGAAGCTGAGAACCAGTCCCTGGCTTACTACTTCCAGGACCCACTTGTCTGATGTCAGAGACTTCCAGTCCTGGACAAAGTAAGCCAGCTTGCCCCCTACAGGTAGTGGAGAATCGGCCCGGGCAGACCCATCAGGGTGTCTGCTTGGCAGAGGCTTTAGGCTGAGGGGTGGAAGCAGGCCTGCTCATTCCCCGTCTGCCTCTCCCTCTGAAGAACCCCCTCTGAGCATAAGAAGAAGAAGAGGAGACCTGAGCTTGGTAAAAAGGCCTTGGAAAAGGCCTGCCCCTGGACTGCTGCTTTTGAGGACTGGCTTGCCTTTCTTTGGCCTGAGCACTCCTGTAGGTGGTCCTGTACTCGTCCATCTTTTTCATGTAGTTCTCTGTCTGCTCCCCAAACAGAGAATTACCAATAACAGGGAAATCCATGGCTTTAGCCTGGGTATTCTGTGATACGCTAGTACATCTGAGCCAAGCCATCCTCTGAAGGGCCACAAATGTAGCCATGACTCTTGATGAAACATCACTGGAGTCCACAGCAGCATGAAATTGCACCTTGGATGCCTCATTCCCATCTGAAGCCACCTGCTCCAGCTCCTTGGCCAGCTGGTCAGGGGCCTGTTTAGCCACAGCCAGCACAGTGCCCCATCTGGACTTCTGGTATCTAGCTGTGTAGGCCATATAGTTAGCCTGCCTGAGTCCCAAAGATGCTGCCATGTACTGCTTCTTTGCCATGGCATCAATCCTCCTGGAGTCCTTATCTGGGTGGTGTGATGCCAAGGGGACATTTGCCTTATCACAGGCAGCAGCGTACACTACCCCAACATGGCTGCATTGCTGAGAAAGGAACTCCGTGTCCGAGCCTGAAAGGGTGTACCTCTTGTCCATTCGTCTGTCCACAAGAGGTATGGAGTTAGGAGTCTTAAGAATTTTATTTGTCTGTTTCCCAAAAGATTTATGGAGGGGAACAGACAGTCTCCTGGACTCTGGGATGTCCATCATTTCAACAAAATCAGGCTCCTATTGATCCTCTACTGCTTCTTCCATTGGAAGCTGGAGAGTTTCAGCCACTTTTTTGTAAAACATAAAGTGGGAAGGAGACTCAGAAAGCCTAGGAGGAGAAACACCAGAAGGTCTGTCTGGGGAGATGTCCGGGTCAATAGGCACATCCAGACTTTCATAATCACCATCATCATCCTCATACTCTCCCTCCTCCTCCTCCGGTTCATAAAATTCTTCTGAAGTGTAATCCGGAACCGGGGGAACCGACCGAACCGATCCCCTGCCAGACGGTGCCGGTTCGGCCGGAACCGAAATTAGCGACTGCACTATTCTTATCGCTCTGGCTATCTTATCAGCAGTCAGAGTATGAATTTCTGGATCCGAACCAGACGATTTATCTTTTCTCTTCCTTTTAACCAGAACCGACTCCTCAGAATCGTCTCTCCTCTTGCCCGAAGAAGTCTCGCCCTGGTCAGAGGGCACTCCTTCTGGTTCGATCGGAACCGAACCGGCCTTGCCATCCGAGTCAGCGGACTTCTCGGCCTCCCTTTCCCTCAGTCTACCTACTCTCTTATCCAGGGTAGCTTTGGGAAACTTCTTACAAATCTGGCAGTCTGAATCGAGGTGGTCAAACCCCAGACAATAAACACAGGTGGTGTGGGTATCAGCCTTAGCAAAGGCTTCCCCACACACACTGCAATGTTGAAACCCAGTGTGCCCGGTTTTTTTCTTGAGTTTCTCAGACATGGCCAATCCTATGCAAAACTTACCCTTTTTTCGGCAATCCGCCAGGCAAGACTCCCCTATTAGTTCCTGACCGTGTTAAGGGTCTTGGGGAAAAAAACGTAATAAAATCCGTTTTTTTTAGAACCGATACAGACCGGTTACCAGACTCTAATTAAATTCACAAACTTTTTTAAAACTAAACTGATTGGTTCAGCCGAACCGATCCGAAATTTACAAGTTCCACACAGAAACTAAATGTAAAACCTATCTAGTACTCACGGTACCACAGACAGAGACTTAAACCGACAGATTCGGTCGCAGAAATTCGGTAGAAACCAAGCGAAAAACGACACTTTACCGACTTTTTTGAACCGAGCAAAGGAGAAATCTCTAGAGCAACTGTTCAGTGAGGCGGGGTAAAGAATCTGACGGTTGGAGTTTAAACAACAGCAGACAGGGAGTCCACTCTGAAGAAAGAGGGGTTACTAGTGGGGTACCGCAGGGTTCAGTATTGGGTCCAGTCCTTTTTAATGTCTTCATCAGTGACATTGCAGAGGGACTGGAAAGAAAAGTATGCCTTTTTGCAGATGACACAAAGATCTGCAACAGGGTTGATACACAAGGAGGCGTGGAAAGGATGAAAAGGGACTTGGCAAGGTTGGAGGAATGGTCAGAAGTATGGCAGCTAGGATTCAATGCAAAGAAGTGCAAATAATGCACCTGGGAAACAAGAACCCAGGGAAGAATACACAGTGGATGGGGAGGTAGTAACAACAACAAAAGGAAAGGGACCTGGAGGTAATCATATCAGATGACCTTAAGGTTAGCAAGCAATGTGAGAAGGCAGTAGGGAGGGCTGGGGTATACTGGGATGTATAGGGAGAGGCATCATCAGCAGAAAACAGGAAGTTGTTATCCCTCTGTACAGACAGTTGGTGAGACCCCATCTGAGTACTGTGTCCAGTTCTGGAGACCCCATCTCGCAAGGACATAGACAGGATAGAGGTAGTCCAGAGGAGGGCAACTAAAATGGTGCAGGGTCTGCAAGAGAAGCTGTATGAGGAGAGACTAAAGGAGCTTAATATGTATAGCCTTGAGGAAAGAAGGAGAGGGGGACATGATAGAAACTTTTAAGCACCTCAGTGGAATCAACAAAGTCCAAGAGGGTAGCATCTTTCAGAAAAAGAGAACTTGCAAGAACAAGGGACACAATTTAAAGAGAAGGAGGGTGGTTCAGGGGCAATGTGAGGAAGTATTATTTCACAGAGAGGTAGTGGATGCATAGAACAGCCTTTCTGAGGAGGTGTGGGGTCTAAAACTGTGGGAGAATTCAAGAATGCATGGACAGACATAAGGCAATTCTTGTGGGGGGTAGGAAGAAACAGGCTGTTGGTTAACTAGGATCTGCGGCCTATGCTGTAGGTAGGGAAATGGGCAGACTAGATGGGCCTAGCGGTCCTTATCTGCTGTCAAAGTCTATGTTTCTATGTAACCAAGCTCACGGTGAACATTCCATGCTGGCCATGGAAAGTCTAACTCTTTGTTCTCCGGGGCAGTTGAAAGGCAGGACCTAACTGCAATAGTCAGAATACAGCAAGACTTCATGTTGTTTGAAACACAAGCAATGACAGAGACTGGTTCAGATGAAAGTCTGAACCACCTTGGGAAGAAACTTTCTATTGGTGCGGAGGACCACCTTATCCCTATGAAAGGAAATGAAATTAGGTTCCACTGATAAGGCCTGTAATTCACAGATTCTCCTGGCAGAGGTAACAGCCAACAGGAACACAGTTTTCCAAGTCAAGTATTTCAGCTCAGCTGAAGATAAAGGTTCAAAAGGAGGCTGCATAAGCTGAGCAGTACTAATGTTCTGATCCCAAGAAGGGGTAGGCTCACTAAAGGGAGGATTGACATGAACCAAACCTTTGAAGAATTTCTTGAAACTGGATGGGAAGCTAGGGAGCAGCCCTTACCAGCAGAAAGGAAGGCAGACATAGCTGCTAAATGTACATTGAGAGTAGTAGGCCAGAGGCCTAAACTGTTAAGATGCACTAAATAGTCCAACACAGTGGCAATATCAGCCAGTTCTGGCTTAGTATGCCTCCTGGAACACCAAAACCCAAACTTTTTCCGTTTGGAGTTGCAAGTCTTCCTAGTAGCAGGTTTCCTGCTAACCTTTAAAATATCCAGGACTGATTGGGAGAGATACAAACTTGCATATTCTAACTCTTCAAGAGCCAGGCCTTGAACCTGAGAATCTGAAGGTTGGGATACAGAATCCACGCCTGAGAGAAGGTGAGGAGATTGTGTTGCCTGGGAAGACACAAGGGCAGTGTTACTGACAGTGACAACAATAGAGGATACCAAGGCTGTCTGGCCCAATCTGGAGCCACCAGGATCACCTTGCAAGGTTGAGACCTGATTTTTATCAGTACCCTGAATATCAGAGGAAAAGGAGGAAATGCATACAGATACCTGCAGGTCCAATTCAGCAGAAGAGCACCCTGAGGGACAGGACCCAGAAGAGGTGGTCTGCAACAGTGAAGAGGAAGTTGATTGTCCAGGGCTGCAAAGAGATCTATCTCTGGAGTGCCCCATCTCCTGAAAATGACTTGAAGAACTAGGGGGTTCAGGGTCCATTCGTGATGACTCTGAGAAATCCTGCTAAGAGCATCTGCAAGAATGTTGTCCTTCCCTATGAGATGCACAGCCACCAGGAAAGCCTGAACGGAATAAGCTAGAGACCATAGTTTCATGGACTCTGTACACAAGGCCAAGGACCGAGTGCCTCCCTGCTTGTTGATGTACCACATGGTTGTGGTATCGTCTGTCCTGATCTGCACCATTTTCCCCCCCGCCCGAACCACAGTTGAGAATGTCTGAAGTGCTAGAAAGACAGCTCTCAATTCGAGAAGATTTATGTGTAGAAGGGAATCCTGGTGTGACCAGGTTCCCTGAGCTGTGAGATGATCTAGGTGGGCTCCCCAGCCCAGCAGGGAGGCATCTGTGGTGAGAGTCACAGAAGGGACTTGACTGATAAAGGGAACCCCTTGTCGAAGATTGTCTTCCTCCAGCCACCACTGGAGGGCCTGGACTAAGGTTTGAGAGACTGGAACCAGTTTGGAGAGAGGGTCCTTTTTCTGAGACCACTAAGTTCTAAGATGAAACTGAATATCTCTCATCTGAAATCTTGCTCCCCTGAACTACTGCTGTGGAAGCTGCCATGTGGCCCAGCAGTTGTAGAAAGTGTCTGGCTGGACGAGATACTAGAGAATGAAAAGAGGAGGCCAGAGTGACCAATGACTGAACCCTTGAGAGAGGGAGAAACACCCTTGCCTGAATAGTATCTATTTCCACCCTATGAAGGCGAGAAGTTGGGCTGACTCCAGAACAGACGTTTCTAGATTTAGAATGAAACCCAAGGATTCTAGGAGTTTTTTGGTGACCTCTAAGGCTGACTTGACTTGGTCTGAGGACTGGCCCACTAAGAGCCAGTAGTCCAGGTATGGAAACAGAAGGACGCCCTGCCTCCTGAGGAATGCCACCACTACTGCAAAACACTTGGTGAACACTCTTGGAGCAGATGCTAGGCCGAAGGGCATGGCCCTGAATTGATAGTGGCCTGAGGACAACGAGAACCTGAGGTACTTTCTGTGGGAATCTCTGATAAGTATGTGGAAGTAGGCATCTTTGAAGTCCAATGAGGCTAGCCAGTCTCCTGGTCTCAGAGAGGGAAGAATTACTCCAGAGTCACCAATTTGAACTTTGGTTTTGTCAAATGTTTGTTCACGTACCTTAAATCTAAGATGAGTCGCCATTCCCCTGTCTTTTTGGGGGGTTAGGAAGTGTCTGGAATATAGTCCTTTTCCCCTGTGACAAAGAGATACCTTCTCTATTGCTTGCAAAAGCAGAAGAGAGGAGACTTCTGCCTCTAAGACCTTTGTCTCCAAAGGAAAGGGAGGACTGAAGGACCTTGCTCTCATTATTGGGAACCTTTTGAAACTGAGAGCAAGTCCCTGGCTCACTACTTCCAGGACCCATTTGTCTGAAGTAACAGACTCCCAGGTCTGGGAGTAGTGAGCCAGCCTGTCCCTACTGGAATTGGGGAGGTAACCCTGACACCTCAGGGTGTCTGCTTGGCAGGGGACGTAGACTGAGTAGCTGATGGGGTCCTAGTCACCCCACGTCTACCTCTTCCCCTAAAGAACCCCCTCTGCTGGAAAGAAGAGGAGGCCTGAGCTTGGTAAAAAGGCCTGTGAAAAGGCCTGCCCCTGCCCCTAAACTGCTGCCTCTGAGGAGTAGTCTGCTTTTCTTTGGCTGCAGCACTCCTATAGGTGGTCCTGTATGCGTCCATTTTTTTCATATAATTCTCTGTTTGATCCCCAAAGAGAGCATTACCAGTTACAGGAAAATCCATGGCCTTAGCCTGAGTATCCTGTGAGACGGTGGTATACCTAAGCCAAGCAAATCTCCTCATGGAGGTAGCTGTAGTCATGACCCCGGAATGGACATCATTAGAGTCAACAGCAGTGTGGAATTGCACTTTAGATGTCTCTATACCATTTGCAGCCACCTGCTCCAGCTCCTTGGCTAGCTGGGGCATTCTTAGCTAGCTCCAGAACCATATCCCACACAGATTTCTGGTACCTAGCTGTTTATGTCATGTAGTTAGATTGTCTGAGTCCCAAAGAGGATGCCAAGTACTGCTTTTTTGCCATGGCATCCACTTTCCTGGAATCCTTGTCTGGGGGATAAGATGCCTGGGGAATATTAGCCTTGTCACAGGCTGCAGCTTGTACTACCTGAATATGGCTGCTGTGATTGGCAAGGAATTCTGACCCAGTACCTGACAAAGTATATCTCCTGTCCATTCTCTTTTCCACAGGGGGTAAGAATGTAGGAAATTGTAAATTTTTTTTATGTCTGCTTCCCCAAGGATTTGTGTAAGGGGATAGACACCCTCTTTGACTCTGGTACATCCATCATTTCCAGACAGTCAGGTTCTTCCTGATCCTGTTCAGCCTCTTCCAGAGGAAGCTGAAGAGTCTCAGCCATTTTCTTGTAAAACAAGAAATGGGAAGGTGACTCAGAAAGCCTGGGAGGAGAAACCTGAGAGAGCCTGTCTAGGGAGATGTCAGGCTGTACCAGCCCATCTAGGCCCTCATCCTCTTCATCATAATCTTCCTCCTCCTCCTCCCAATCGCTCTTATAGTAAGCTTCATGATCTATGTCTGAAGCAGACATTTCCGACGGAACCGGTCTGCTTTGAACCGAAACAGGGCAAAGCGACTGAACTATTGAAATCGCTTTCGCTATCTCCTCAGCGGTCAGACCATGGGAAGCTGAATCTGAACTGGCTGATTTTTTTTCTTTTTCTCAGAACCAATTCCGCAGAATCAGCTCTCCGTTGGCCCGAAGAGGTATTGCCCAGGTCAATGGGCATCTCTTCAGGTTCGGTCGCAACCGAACCAGGCTGGCCATCCAGGTCAGCAGACTTCTTGGCCTCCCTCTCCCTTAGCCTACTCAAACGTTTTTCCAGAGTGGCTTTGGGAAAGTTTCTGCATATCTGGCAGTCTTCTTTGAGGTGGTCAAACCCCAGACAGTACACACATATGAGGTGAGGGTTGGCCTTGGCAAAGGCCTCCTTATACTCGGTACAGTGATAAAACCCAGTGGATCCGGTTTTCCTTTTGGGCTTCTCAGACATGCCTTAAACTTAAAGTCACCCAAAACAGCAGTTAAGCCAGGTGACTACAAACTTATCGGTTTCAACCGTGTCACAGGTCGGTTAAAAAAATCCTAAAAGTCGAATTTTTTTAGGAACTGATAAGTACCGGAAAAAAACACACAAATAACAAAGCGTACAGAAACAGAATAGATTTCGGTTCCACGTCGGACTGACCGGTAAGTAACCGAACTCAAAACAATTTGTCGAGAATAACACCACTGCCTACAACTACCACTTACTGGTACCGAGACAGAGGAAAGAATACCGAAATTCTTGAAGAAGCGGCTTGAAAAACCGACCGATTCGTAATGTAACCAAACCGAAGTGCAGGAGGGATCTCCGGAGCGACTCACAGTTAGGTGGAGTAAAGAATCTGATGGCTATACTTCAGAGTACCACAGACAGAGGTTTGAAAAACAAGCTCGAGCTCAACGTTCTATGCCTCTGCACAGAGTTAACCCTTTACTCTCTGGTGCAGTTCAAGTGCTGGGGTTAACTGCATATAGTCATAATACAGCAAGACTTCATATTGTTTGAATAGCTGGTGAACCTCTCCCAGAAACTCCAGCTGTGCACTCTTTGTAATAAGCAAGCGCTCACCTCAGGTCCAGAGTATGGAGCCTGTGCTCGGCCTCCGAGATGTGACTGGTGAAGTACACCAGGAGATTTATCACCTGGTTAAGGTGAAACTCTGACCCAACCTTCGGGGATGAACTTCGGGTTGGGGCACAGGGCAACCCTGTCCCTGTGGAAGACCAGGTAAGGAGACTCCAATGAAAGCACCTGGAGCTCACTGATCCTTCTGGCTGACATGACAGCCACCAAGAAGGTGGTCTTCCACGACAGGTGAGAGACATCACACCTCCGCATCGGCTTCGAATGGCTTGATCATGACCTTTGCCAAAACCAGCAAGAAGTCCCACAGTGGTGCTGGTTCATGCGCCAGAGAGGAAATGTGGTCAAGGCCTTTGAAAAGGTGCCTGGTCACCTGCTCCTGTGCCACTGACTGCTGACTGGCCCACACTCATAAGCAGAGATGGCTGCCAAGTGCACCTTAAGGGTCATCGACCGAAAGCCCAACTGAGAGAGAGACCAAAGGTAATGAAGGATGCTAGCCACTGGACAGGACAAGGGGTCCAACCCTTTGCTCTGACACCAAATGGAGAATCTCTTCCATTTGAAGGCATAGCACTTCCTGGTCGACACCTTCTCAGATGCCTGCACAACAGTGAAGATATCTTTGGAGAGACCCAAGGCCTAGAACTCTAGCTGCTCAGGAACCAGGCTGTCAGATACAGGGACTGAATGTCCGGGTGGCGTACCTTCCCCTGACTGATGGAAAGCAGGTCCATTCACAGGGGAAGATGCCTCAGAAGCCTACTGCTGAGGCCGAGGAGATTGGGGTACTCATTGTTTAGGAGGACAGAGGAACAGGTAGAGGTGGCCAAACAACAGCTCCAGACTGCCATGGACATTGGGGACTCCTGTACCCACTCTGTGGTGGCCTCGGTGGCGGGGTATCAGAACAGGTGTGGCCAGTCCAGAGCAACCAGGATCACCTGTACCTTGTCCCTCCTGGCCTTGAAAAGCACCTTGCAGATCGAGGGAAGGCATAAAAGAGGCCCGGGGGTCCAGGGTCTCGAGAAGGCATCCATCTGCAGTGTTCCCTGCTGAGCGAGGCAGGCACAAAACAGCCTCAGCTTTGCGTCCTCCCTGGAGGTAAACAGGCCCACCTGAGGGGTGCCCCAGTGGGAGAACAGACTGTGAACTACCTCTGGATGGAGAGACTACTTGTGAGATACCTCGCCCACCTGGCTGAGGGCGTCGACCAGCTGATTGGAGGCTCCTGCCATATGGATGGCCAGGAGATCTGCCTCCAGGCTGTGCACGAGGGTCCAGACACAGAGAGTTTCCTTGCACAAAAGCAGTAAGTGCCTCCTGCCCTGTTTATTGAGGTAGTACATGGTCATGGTATTGTCCGTCTGGACTTGGACCACTTGAACCCAAATGTGTGGAGCGAATGCAGTCAGTGACAGCCAAACTGTCTGGTCACAATCAGTGGTCATCTGGGCAAATTAAACCTGTGTGTACAAGTTTGTGAATAAAAACTAAGTCTGCACGAATGCACAGTAAGGCATTATGCAGACTGAAGTCTTGTATCCATATAAAACAGTATAAAGTAATACAGGACTTGTGCGGGGCAGTCGGTGGCTGACCACGAGGTAAGCAGAGGCAGGGTAAGGGCTGTCCACTATCTGTGGGGGGGGGATTCATTGTTTCTGGGGGTAAAGACTACCAGGAGGGGAGAGGAACCACTAGACTCCAGGGAAGCATACACTTGGGGGGGGGACACTGGAGACCAGTGTATTATTTACCTTGGGGACTTGGTAAGGAGCATCCACTAGACTACCATGGGGAGTAGTGCATACTGGCCATGAGGATTGGGGGAGGTTACACAGCACAAGAGTGTTTGGTGGCACCAGTACTGCTGGCAGCATTGGGCACACCTCCGTATGTGTAATTAAGACTTGGTTTGTGAAGGCGTTAACTAGCGTGGCATTAACAGCTGGTTGTCACTGCCACAAACCTTGGAACATGTCAGTTCACCTGAATGCAAGGCACAAACATGTGACTTACATACAGTATGCGCCTGGCATGTTTTAAGGTTCAAATGCCAACAGGTTAGAGCTGCACTAACTGTACCTTGCAACATGGCACATACAACACTTCCACGGTTTCCCAAGCACACAACTCAGTATGTTTGTTCGTTTTTAATGGCCAATTTGAACTGCTGCTTTTACTTAGCGAAGCAGCCTTTTCCGAGGACAAGAAGAAAAACTGAATTGCAGTTTATGGCTCAGTTTATGTACTACTTCAATATCTATATATTATTAGACACAAGACAAAAAGATTGTGCCAAGACAAACAATGCTATGTTATGTGAGCAGGCTAGGATACGCAACTTGAATGCATGTTTTCACAGAAAAATACTATTATAAGCAAACTATTTTAAAAAGCCTCCACTAGTTGGCTGTCAGTTTTTGTCCCCACCATGTATCTTTCCCAGAGAAACTGTAAACAAAGGCACCATTCATAACAGACACCAGAAGAGCTTTACAACTTTTCCTAACGATCAATGGAAAATAGGAACTCATACGAAGAGTCCACCATTCAAATTTATTAGAGATGGGATTCTTTTACAGCCAAATCACTGTAAAACTGTCTCTGAATACAAAAACCTACTGTTCACCAGATCAGGACAGTTTAAAGTTTCCATTTACTTTGTAGATCATCCACATAATTAGAACTATTATTTCGTCTTTTTCTCACATGCACTTTCTCTGTCTTTCAAAGGTCATAGTGCATGCATTTATTCCCTTATGAAGAAAACTTCCTGGGGTGGCTCGTTATAACTTCCTGAACATCCACCACAAAAGCCACAAATGACTCTCGGAGCATATGACACACAGCACCCTCAAAAGGCTTGCTTATCTACACAGCAATATTCTACACACATGCATGACTGAACAACAGTGCACTAGTCTGCACTAGTTTCTTTCTGAGCCTCATATTTCCTCCTTGAAGCAGCAGCCCTCAAACCCACGCACTAACACCCATGAAGGTATTTCAACCCATAACGACACTTTCATGTCTTATACCTGTTTTGATTTACTACCTTACAGTGAATACAAGACAAAGTTAGCCAACACAACATAAACTATCAAATACAGATATAAGCTTCATGAATAATAATTCCCATTGTCATATCATCAAAAATTCGGTATTATAAAATGAACATATAAAACCCCACATGCTGATTGGTCAGTCTAGGCTTTTACCAAGGTATAACTCTCAAAACGAACACACAGGTAAAGTCACAGCTGACCTAATCCTGTCCCACACATGTACAGATCACAGTACAAAATGTTCATGTAATAACATAACACAATTGTTAAAAACTAAAAAAAAAGTTATAAATAAAGTGCATGGCAAGATTCTTAACATTTCTTTTTATTAGGATTTTTTGCTGTACCCAACAGACAATACACAACAGCAACATTTACAGGAAATTTGCTGTTACATATATAACTCAAATCCACTGTACAGAATTAGCAGAGATTCTCTTAACAGTGACATGTAAGTCTTAGGGTAAAAAAAATCTTGTCTTTCTGTCAACATATATTGTGTCCATCTACTACAGAGATCTTCAAAGGCATCTACTCTACTATTTAAACTTGTGGCAAGCTTTTCCATTTCATAAACAGAGTGCATTAAATCTTGGCAGTAAAATATTAATGTTATGGAACTTACCACCAGTAACTGTGGTAAACAGTGGTACTGCTGAAATGTACAAAAAATCACTGGACATTTATGTGGGTGAAGAACATACTCGAAGGTACCACTGATATGTGGCCAGTCACTAATAGATCTTGTAACGTGGTAAAATTCAGGAGTGCGAAAACGAGTAAACAGATTGGTTCAAACCAAACACGTGATACAAGTTGGACGCGGCATTAATTCCCAAGCAATGCCTGCTCCAATTTCTATAATGGCGTGTCCAACTTCTATCATGTGCTCGGGAGCACGCTTACCAAACCACTCAGCACTTCCCTACAGGTGGCGCTGTACAGTGAAGTGCGATGCTGACAGGCACAGTGAATACTGGTGACTCATACTCTCCCACCCACGGCGACCTCAGAGAAAACGGCGATCAGCTTCAGTGCCGAAAAAAATCCAAATCAAGCCACAGAGACATATACAGAAACATAGACTTTGACGGCAGATAAGGACCGCTTGGCCCATCTAGTCTGCCCATTTCCCTACCTACAGGATAGGCCGCAGATGATAGTTAACCAACAGCCTATTTCTTCCTACCCCCCACAAGAATTGCCTTATGTCTGTCCCATGCATTCTAGAATTCTCCCACAGTTTTAGACCCCACAACCTCCTCAGGAAGGCTGTTCCATGCATCCACTACCCTCTCTGTGAAATAATACTTCCTCATATTGCCCCTGAACCGCCCTCCTTCTATCTTTAAATTGTGTTCCCTTGTTCTTGCAAGTCTCTTTTCTGAAAGATGCTACCCTCTTGGACTTTGTTGATTCCACTGAGGTACTTAAAGTTTCTATCATGTCCCCCTCCCTTCTTTCCTCAAGGGTATATATATTAAGCTCCTTTAGTCTCTCCTCATACGGCTTCTCTTGCAGACCCTGCACCATTTTAGTTGCCCTCCTCTGGACTACCTCTATCCTGTCTATGTCCTTCAGAGTGGGATCTCCAGAACTGGACACAGTACTCCAGATGGGGTCTCACCAACTGTCTGTACAGAGGGATAACAACTTCCTGTTTTTGCTGCTGATGCCTCTCCTATACATCCCAGTATACCCCAGCCCTCCCTGCCTTCTCACATTGCTTGCTAACCTTAAGGTCATCTGATATGATTACCCCCAGGTCCCTTTCCTTTTTGTTGTTGTTACTACCTCCCACCCATTGTGTATTCTTCCCTGGGTTCTTGTTTCAGGTGCATTATTTGCACTTCTTTGCATTGAATCCTAGCTGCCATACTTCTGACCATTCTTCCAACCTTGCCAAGTCCCTTTTCATCTTTTCCACGCCTCCTTGTGCATCAACCCTGTTGCAGATCTTTGTGTCATCTGCAAAAAGGCATACTTTTCCTTCCAGTCCCTCTGCAATGTCACTGATGAAGACATTAAAAAGGACTGGACCCAATACTGAACAATGCGGTACCCCACTAGTAACCCCTCTTTCTTCAGAGTGGACTCCATTTACAATTACCTTCTGTGTCCTGTTGTGCAGCCAATGTTTTACCCAGGCTACCACCCTGGGACCCACTCCCAGGCTGGTCAATTTGACTATTAATCTTTTGTGTGGGACTGTGTCAAATGCCTTGCTAATGTCTAGGTAGGCCATGTCCACAGCCCCTCCCTGGTCTACTACTTTGGTCACCCAGTCAAAGAAATCTATTAGATTCATCTGACATGACCTTCCCGCTGTGAACCCATGCTGCCTTGGGTCCTGTGCTCCACTGGCCTCTAGGTACTCAACTATTCTTTCCTTCAGAAGTGACTCCATCACTTTCCCTACCACAGAGGTCAGACTGACAGGTCTGTAGTTTCCTGCCTCTGTCTTGGTCCCACTTTTGCGAAGGGGAATCACATCCGCCTTCCTCCAGTCCTCGGGTACCACACCATCCTCCCATGATTTATTAAAAAGAGTAGCCAGTGGTTTCACTAGTTCCTCCCTTAATTCTTTTAGAATTCTGGGATGAATTCCATCAGGACCCATTGCTTTGTCCACCTTCAGTTTTAGGAGTTCTTAAAGAACCCTTTCTTCTGTGAAAGGACTGGGATCGACCCCCCTATCAAGAGTGCTTCCGTTTATTGGATTACGCACTTCCCCCTCCTCTTTTGTGAATACTGAGCAGAAATATTCATTCAGTATCCCTGCTCTTTCACTGTCCCCCTCTGCCCACCCACCGTTCATTCTATTCAGCCTCACTATCCCTCCTTTGTCTTTCTACTCGCTGATGTACCTGTAAAGGTTTTATCCCCTTCTTAACTGAGTTGGCTATCTTTTCCTCAGTTTGGGCCTTTGCTATTCTGACTTCCTCCTGCTTCCTTCTGCCTTAACTGGTACAGCTCTCTGTCCTGCTCCTTCTGTGTTTCCTTATACTTCCGAATGCTACCTTTTCTTCCTGACTTTCACAGCCACCTCTTTTGAGAACCATAGTGGCTTTTCTTTCGTTTGATTTGTTTATTTGCTTCACACAAAGGCTTGTTGCCTCTGTGATGGCAGTTTTGATGATTCCCCATTGTTGCTCCACACCTCCTTCTAGCCTGTTTGCTAGTGCTTTTCTGAGGCACTCTCCCATCTTGCCAAAGTCAGCCCTCCTAAAGTCCGGTACCCTCACTTTTGTATGGCTTGACTCTGTAGCTGAGTTTAACGTGAACCACACTGTTTGATGGAATATAGAGAAAGAGATCCACGAGAAAGAGAATTATAAAGCTGCTCTTTAGAAGTGCAATGGAGCGATCGCCAGCCTCTATTCTTTTCAATCCAGCAATACATTGTGGGGATAGTACAAATAGATGACATATAAGCAAATATTTGTTCTTTTCTCATAATGCATTAGTGAATCAGAACTCAAAACAAAGAAAACGAGTGAAGACACCACTCCATTAGTACAGAGAAGTACATGGTTTGTTATATCTCTGTGTTGTAAAAGCGGAAACATTATGCCACAAACTGTATAAACTTGAGCAGTCACAATATAAATGTATATCATGTACTGAACGTGCACACACTGAGACGGACATTTAGACACCCTATCTGCTAACTCAAAAGTGCTTGCCTGAATAGCATATAAAATTGCATTCAGCAATATTGTGAGTTGCTGTTCATTAGTGTCCCACATATAATTTACTTCTAACAGTATTTATCCTGCACTTGCCATGTTACAAGCGCATTAATCTACTCCAAAGTCGGGCTCTACTAGGGCATTAATTCCCTAGTAGACCCCTCCTTTGTCGTGGATTAATGCTTACTTCAGCCTCATGACTCGCAATGTCTCGATGAACCTATAAACTATGAAATACGGTTGGTATATTTGTTGTAAGCCACTTGTTAGTCATTGTTTACTTAGCTGTCATCAGGCAAACATACAAACGTTTTCATGTGTTAGGGCCTCGATACCCGGGGGTTAAGTCCCAGACCCCACTGCCCATGAACAGCAACTACAGTGTGACTTCACCAGTGTAGAGATGTGGTTCAAAAATCATAAATTGATAATGAATTTAAAAAAAAAAAACTACCCGCTGACAATATGCAATAGTGGTGGTGTTCCCCTCAAACGTGTTCATCACTTCAAATACCTCAGTGTGACTATTGACAGCTCGCTCTCCTACACCCACTACATTGACATCACAGCCAAAGCAATCAACAAACACATAGGGCTACTCTGTCGTCAAAAGCAAAACCTGACCCCAGAATCCTTCAGTATAGCAGTTCACAGTTCTGTGGGTTCCCTTGTGGACTACAGACTGACAATATATGGTTCTGCCACAGAAACTGCCCTCCGGCGTATAAAAACTGCCCTTAACAAAACCTGCAGGCTCACCTTAGGAGCGCACCGACTAACTCACACCTGCAATCTCTGTGCTAAGGCACACTGGCTAACGCTCGATGGTCGCTTAAAATATCAATCCTGCCTCTTGGCCAAAAAGATCTGCCTTGGTCAGCTACCAATGGGAGTCCAAAAACTCCTGGTTCCTTGCATAAATCCGTGGCATACCCAAAATTCAGAACAGAAGTCCTTCCTAACGCCGAAATGTTGTACATCCCTAGGTCAAAGGTCCTTTGCCTACCAGGCCCTGTTGTGGTTCAACTCCCTCCAGGAGAGCATTGTTTGCCTATCCACACTGTGTTCCTTCAAAAGAAACCTAAAGAACTTTATAATACGTGAATCTCATTGCACCTGCCATCGCTAGCTCAAGCTAAGGCATCTTCCTCTGTCTTCTTCTGGCCAAACTGATCCTTCTCTCTCTTATGCACACTGCACTTGGCCCCCCCCCCACTCTTTTTTCTTTGGCTCTTAGTTTGCTCTAACACCTTGACAACTAACAGGTCCCCTGTTGGGCACAGTATTTTGTCTATTCCTACCTGCGTATCATACTGTATTTAGTAAATAATCCAGTGCTAGTTATTGTTGTATCCTGCAATACTTTGTTTAATCGGCACTTGTACCTAAATGTTTATTCCAATCCTGTTATTTGCATTATTACGTGTACTCCTTGTATAATTCTCTCACCTGTTTGTCTGAAATGTCCCGATGTAGAACCTATATAAAGAGCTCTGAGCTCAAATGGTTTATCCAGGAACTTAAATAAAATAAAATAAAAAGTCCAAAAACAGTAATGTGCAGTCTTTTAATTGCAGAGTCTCCCAAAAAAATAATTCTGAGAGTACTGAGAAGCCGGCCCCAAAAAGAGTGCGTCAACAGGCAATGACAAAAAATATGGCCACGAGATACACGTGGAGTACCACAATTTCTCCAGCAATGTGCACCTCTCTCAGGTTGAAATTTAACCTGTGTTTTGCTAGGATGCAAAAAAGCGTATAACTGTTTTCCATGAGAATCCTCTTCATACAGTATGTGTGAAGAGGTGACACAATGTATTTTATTTATTTCATTTTTGTTTACCGGGTAGGTGCACTAGCCATAGAGATGACTATTTTCAGGCACAACCCGGGAGGTTACAGGATACAACAGTACAGAGATACAACAACAGGAAGTTACAGCAAGGTGTATACAAAGGTGGTCCACATCAAGTATGTACAGTACAAATTTTAAGCAGGTATTTAGTGGGTAGGATACAAGGTGGTAAAACAATATTGGCAATTGGATGATACAATTATGACAGTAGGCCAAAACAGTGTTATCACAGGGTACAGAGAGTAAATAAGAGATACATGGGAATAACAACAAAATAAGAAGATAGCCAGACAGCAGATATGACCCTACGAGAAGACACCGTTTTTAAGACAAACAAGGAAGATGCAAGAACAATAATTACTGATAAGTGCACAGGGGGTTAGAAAGCAGGGGATGACAAAACAGGGTTAATTAAGTTCGTGGAAGGGCAAGCTTCAGAGATATATCAACTAAAACAAGAAAAAGTGGTTGAAAGGTAGGTTAGTCAGACTACACAGGGGTAGGCAGGCGAGTGTGTATAGTTAATAGGAATAAGATAACAGAGCCAGATAGGAGCAGGGGGTAGAGGAATGCAGGGAGTAGGCAAGCTGAGAATAGATAATGTTGGGAGCTGGGATAAGTATAGGAGATGCAGGCCCTACAGAGTAGTGGGTGCACCTGGAAAGAGGCATAAGAGAAAAGAACAACTGAGAAATAGGGTTTGCAGAGACAGGAGAGAGAGAGAGCTGAAACCAGGGAGGAGGACAGGGAGCTAAGGGGGTTTAAAACATGAGCATTGGTCAGCTGAGATGAGGTGGAGACGGAGAGCTTTTTTAAAGGTGTCATGTGTGGGAGTTAGGCGGACATCTAGGGGGAGGGAGTTCCACAGTCGAGGAGCTTGATGGGCAAAAGCACTGGAGCCTTTGATGGTTGTGTACTTAGGCACACTCAAAAAGGATTTGTCAGCTGAGCACAGCCCATAGCTTGAGGTCTGCAGAATGAGCAATTCTGCCAATGATTTAGGGGTTTGAGACCTTATAATACTGTCTATGGTAGAGCCAAAGGAGTAGAGCCTGGTGGCATTTGGAGATAGCCAGTTGAGATCGGAGTAAAGGGAACAGTGGTGTTTCCGCCTGTGGGACAGGGTGGCATACCGACATATGTTATTATAGGCAACATCCTACCTATGGAGATTCATTTTAGGTATGGCGGCATACAAGGATACTCCATAAGTTATTGTAGGTAGAAGTATGCCCCGGGCAATGGCTAGTCTCGCTGAGGGGGTCAAAGCATAGCTAGTGCGATAGGTAACACCTAGCTTGGAGTTCACAGACTTACATGTATTTGAAATGTAATGTTCAAAGCTTAAGGATTGATCCAAAGTGACTCCCAGGTACTTAAATGAGGTAACCGAGCCAATAAATGAGCCATCCAAGCAAGAGACCCTAAAATTTTTTGGGAGTGATTTGAGTTTCAAGGGGGTTCCAAATAGCATGGACTGAGTTTTGGTCTCGTTAAGTACAAGGTAATGATCTGACAGCCAGGTTTGGATGCGTTGGAAATCAGCAGAAAGCAACAGATTGATGTCAGATACATTTTACGCACTGGTATAGAGGACTATGTCATCCGCATAGAGTAAGTCGGAGGCGGAGAGTTTGGAGAAAAGGCCATTAATGAAAATAGAAGTGGTCCCAGGATAGAGCCTTGGGGTACTCCAACACTGACTGTAGCCTTCTCCGAATAGGATGATTTGAACCTAACAACTTGGACTCTGTTTGATAAGTAGCTGTTGAACTAGCTAACTACGTTTGGCGCGAAGCCCATAGATTGCAGGGTGATGAGGAGAAGGGGGTGGTTCACCAAGTCAAAAGCCTTCGTCATATCAGTGAAGACAGCCCCTGTTAGGAGACCCCTATCCATAGCCATGAGAGTGTCTGAGGTAAATTTAAGCAGGGCAGTAGAGGTGCTATGACCTTTCCGAAAACTGTGCTGGGCAGTTGTTAGGAGGCCGTGCTTGATAAGAAATTCTATAGTTTGAGTGGCGACTAGCTTTTCTAGGATTTTGCTTAGCACTGATAGGATGGCTATTGGTCTACAGTTCTGGGGGTCACTAGGATCCCCCCTTTTTAAGGATGGGGAGACTCGCGCTATCTTCCATATGTCAGGGACACTAATTTGATAGAAGGAGAGGGTAAAGATTTTAGCCAGACATGCAGCAATGAGAGGGGCAGCTAGTTTTAGTAGTCTGGGCTCAATATAATCAGGGCCTGTGGCAGAACTATCAGAGATCAGCTTAAGAAGTTTTGTAACCTCAATCGGGGTAATGGCTCTAAAGTAAAAAAGGGGGGGAGTTCCAGCAGATGCTTTGATAGAGGGAGCTGGAGGCACTTGTATAGAGGTAGGGACGGAGGATATGAATTTAGTTAGGTCAGAGAACTGTTAAAGAAATTTGCAATAGTCTGAGGATTGTTACAGTGAGTACCATTAAGAATCATATCACTAGGTGTAGATGATTGAGTAGATCCTAGGAAAGATTTGATATGGGACCAGAACTTTTTTGGGGTCCTCTGAAGCATTGGTTAGAAGATTTTTGCAGTAAGAGCTTTTCACAGATCTTATATCCTTTTTGCAGGCATTCCTTAGCATCCTATAGGTGTTACAGTCCTCTGGGAGTCAAGAGGAGTTGAGGCTGCTCCAGCTCTTGTCTCTCTCTTTTATTTTGGTAAGTAGGTCCTTTTAAGCAATCTAGTATGTTTACCCTTGACACAGCGAGTTTTAAGAGGGGAGTGATGATTCTGCAGAGTACAGAAGTTAGAGATGAAAATGGCCAGTGCGGACTGGACATCTTGAGTATTGTAGAGATCCGACCAATCGATGTTTGCCACATCCTGAAGAAAATTTTGCTGATTCAGGTTGGCACAGTCATGAAAGGTGATGAGGCGCGGTTTTACTTGAGAGGGTGGGGCCGATCCCCAGATGCAAAAAATAAGGGAGTGGTCAGAGATGACATCGACAAGAGTACCGACAGACTGGATGTGCTCTGGGCGGTTAGGTAACAACCAGTCAATGAGAGTGCCAGAGTTTGAGCGAGGAGTACACCAAGTTGGTTCAGTAATGAGCTGATAGAGGTTATGGCTCTGGATCTTGGTAAGCAAGGTAGACTGGTAATTCCCTAGCCAGTTTAAGTTGATGTCACCTAGGATGATCCTTTCATTTGTGCCGGAGAGTAGGGATGTCTGGTTCAGAAGCTCATCCAGGCCAGTGTGGCCACTGTTAGGTGGGTTATAGGCACATATGATATGTAGTTTTTTATTCCCAAGTGTGAGGAGTGCATGTAGCAACTCACAGTGCATCTTAGGATCAGTGTTTAGGGCAGTGAGACGAAAGTGACTTTTGTAATAGATAGCTACACCCCCCCCCCTTTTAGGGGATGATCTGTCCTTCCAAAGGAGGCTGTAGGATGGCACTGAACAGTGAGAGCAAGACATAGAGGATTTTAGCCAAGTTTCGGACAGGCACAGTATGTCCGGCCTGTAAAGGGAGATCCAAGCTTCGAGTTCCGCAAAATTGTGACCAAGGCTTCTGATGTTATGATGGGCTATAAGGAGATTTTCTGTGGACCTTTGGGGTACATTAGAGTGGGAGAAATGTCCTACAGGGCCGGGGTTTGTCTCAATGTCCCCGGACAGCAAAATAGCCAGTAGTAGGAAGAACCATAGCTTCCGTTAGGAAAGAGGGGAGAGAATTAAGCAGTGAAGGAGGCATTTTTTAAGGTTATGTATAGATTGGTAGATAACACCCTTTTTTAATAGGAGTGGGGACGAATCCCAGGGTGAGTCATGACGGAGAAGGAGGTTGGAAAAATAGAAGTTGTCTAGAGATTGGATGATGGCAGGGTGGGCCCTGTTAGCATCGTAGTTAGCGGAGGATGCTATGGAGAGCACTGAAAGAACTATAGTAGTGGGGATTATGTGCATTTGGTGACCCATGATATAGGTAGTATTTGTACCACATGGGAACCTCAGTGATGGAGGAGCAGAAAAGGCGTAGGATTGATTGCAACCTTGTAGTTGTACCGCAATAAAGAGGTCTAAGCAACGTGGGATTAGACCACATGAGAAGACCATAGAGATTTGACCCATGGGGTGAAACATGTAGTGAGAGAATAAGGCTTAGGGAGAGTAGGTCAGAGACAAGGAGAAAGAGAAAAGAAACTCAGGGGAAACGGGGGGGGGGAGTAGGGAATAGTAAAGCACTAGAGGAAGGGACTGAGTAGAGAGATTAGCCACACAAATAGGCAGAAGTGAAAGTTATTCATACAGCCAGGCAGCAACAGTGAGACAGATGGGCGGGAAGCCTCGAAATAGAGAAAGAGAAGGGAGGACTAACTCACAGAAAAAAAAGTGTAAAACAGAAGCAGATAGAGGAAAGGATTGCAGCCAATAGTGGTTTAGGATGAGGTAGGAGGGAGGAGCCAAGGAGTATTTAATAGAAGCTGGGGTCGGGGCGGCTGGTGTGGGACAAAATTACACATGACACAGCTAAGCAATAGTAGCTGGTGAAGTCGCTAAAAAAAGCCGCACGCTCAGACCAAAAACTACCAGCAGCCAATAACGAGCCAGGGGCAGACACAAAAGCCAATGGCAGAGTAGGCAAGAGGTGGCAGGGACCAATCCAAATTTGGGCTTTCAAATCCTTCATGGAGCCGTACCTGTAAGCCGGAGAGCGGGTGGCTGAAATGGAGCTCTGCTCAGCGCCACAGCCGCTTAAAGCGGTGGGGATCCCTGGTGTTTCAGGTCCGGAGCCGGATGGCCGTGTGGAGGAGGGCAGGCGGCCGAGGGAGCTCCACTCCACGCCACAACCATCTGTAGTGGTGAGGATCCTGACATAGGAAGACAGGGACAGAGTTAGCAGAGGATAAGGGCTGCTCCAAGGAGTTGGCACTGAGGGTAATCTGTGGCTGTCGAAAGCTGGAGGCCCCACCAAGTGGGACAAAGGAGGTGAGAGAGACAGCGATTCAGAGAGGTGATTTATTTATGATGGGGGTGGAGGAGTCTGGTGCCTGGCAAAAAATACAGGACACAAAGATACAGAGGGGGAGGTGTTCAACTGAGAGAGAGAGAGAGAGAGAGAGAGAGAGAGAGAAAGGACAATAGAGAATATAGGGGATAGATGTGGAGACAGGTAAAGGTTAGAGAGTACTGGGCTGGGGTATTCTGTAGCAGAGTGGGGAAAGGAAGGCAAATAGCAGGGTGGGGGTACAGTTCGAGGATAGATAGAGACAGCGTTAGGATTCACTTAGCTGCCAAGGGACACATTAGCTAGGCACAAGAGAGAAAGTATGAAATGAAACAAATCAGGTATTTATTCCACACTCTTAAATCAATCTGCGTTCCTGTATCCATTTCCCATTTTGTATAGATCTTCTCAGTGCTCCAGTTAATAGTATCCAGTGATGACAGCGACCAAAAATGAGCGACTACAAAAGGAGGAACTCATTTTCAGTGCTGTCATTTTGGGCTACCCTGCAAGGGTAGTGATGCAATAGCAAGGACAGCGTCCGGAAGAGGAGGGATAGGGAGGAGGAGAGGAGAGGAGAGATAAGGGTATAGGTAGGGGTGTGTGCCTGCTGCAGCTGAGCCAGCCCTGTAGTGTGGTGGTGAGGGTGGCTGGATCTGGTGCAGTAGGCACTGGGTTCGGGACGAAGCAGGGGAATGTAATTTGCCGCTGCTTTGCAGCTGCCTTTTTTTTTTTCTTTCTTATCCCATGCCAGAAGTGTTGCCCTTTCCTCGACATGCACCCCCCCCCGGAGTTGGTAATCACAGCCCCCCCACCCCGGCAAAGGTACCATGTTGTTTTTCAGCGATATGCACTCGCCATAATAGTGATCGCTGTTTTGCGATTGTTATGACATGGAACCCCAGTTAACTGGAGCAGTGCTTGGTACAACTGTGAGATTAAGTGGGAGTGGTTGCTTTCCCTTATTGATATTAACTCATTACCTCCAATAGCTTCTTAAGAAGTCCAAACTATCCATCGTTTACCTGACACAGAATGGCCACCCAGGGTATAATGGACGATCAAGCACTCCCTTATCCGACAAGGTAAAGAATTCCACAGAGTAGAGGGCCACAAATACAAATGAACAGGCCCCAGATGTTTGAAGTTGCACCCTGGGAATCTCTAGCAATCGCTCATCGGTGGATCGGAGTGGTTAGGAAGGGCAGTGGAGAGAGAGAGAGAGGAGATCTTGGAGGTAGCGGGGTCCCTGATCGTGTAGGGCTTCATAGGTCAGCAAACCAACCTTAAAGGTGATACTCCACTGCACTGACAGCCAATGCAGTCCACAGAGCACAGGCATAATATGACTGCTCCAAGGTACACCAGTCAAAAGCCTGGTAGCTGCATTCTGCACCAGCTGCAAGTGGCAGATGTCAACCCCCAGTAATCCTAGGTACAGGGCACTGCAGTAGTCAAGGCGAGCGGTCACGAAGGTGTGGACCAGTGTCAGAAGATCCTCAGGAGGGACCAGGTGTTTCGCCCGGGCGATATTCCTCAGATGGAAAAAAGAGGTCTTGACAACAGCTAACACCTGTGATTTTAGGGTCAGATCGTCGTCAAAAATGACACCAGGTTTCACACCCGATCTGAGGTAGTAAGGTGGACATCCCCAAGCCAAAGACCAGAGGGTTGTCCCACCGACAGACCCACCTCCCGAAGATCTGGGTCCTCCTCCAACACCTCAGATTTACCCGGGTTCAACCTCAGACAACTAGCACTCATCCAGTCCTGGATCTCGGATAGGCAGTTATTAAACATAGAGAGAACAACTCCCTGCTCTGGTACAAAGGACATGTACAGCTGAGTATCATCTGCACAGCAGTGAAAACTCAAACTGTACTGCCTAATAATGTCTCCTAATGGCAGCATATACACCAAGAATAGCATGAGTGCCAAAATGGAGCCCTGCGGTACCCCCACAGGATAGGGGGAGAGGATCAGAGGAATAAATTCCTGAGACCATTCTCTGCATCCTACCCTCAAGGAAAGATCAAAACCATCTGAGGACAGTACTCAACAATCCACGGATGAACCGTAGATGCTCCAGTAGCACACCATGGTCCACAGTGTCAAATGCTGCCAAAAGATTATAGAGGACCAAGACAGAATGGGTCCTCCGATCTCCTGCTATTAGGAGATCATTTAGCACCCAAACAAGGGCCATCTTGATGCTGTGCCTGTTCCTAAATCTGAACTGGACAGAGTCATAGACATTGTGGATGGATAAATGATCATCCAGCTGCACTGCAACTACCTTCTCAATAACCTTACCAACAAAGGGCAGGTTAGAGACAGGTCTGTAGTTGGCGAGACAGTGTGGGTGAAGGGAGTTTTTTTTTCAGGAGCGGTCATACAACCGCCTCCTTCAGGGGACCTGGAAAGACCCCCCTCCCCAAAGACTTCCAGACTATCTCAGTCAGGATCAGGCCAATTTCAACGCACTCCACAAGGAGGCGTGTTGGGCCCGGGTCCAAACTACAGTTGGTTGGCCACAGAGTCTGAATGATCCTCACAATATCCATGATGTCCGGTCGGCCAAAGTTGGACCAGACAATCCAGGTGCTCACAACCTCCCACCAACCTCCACAACACCCTATAGAAGAGGCTGGGCAGACACCAAACCTGATGCTGACAACGTTATCTGTGAAAAACTGAGCAAACTCATCACATCTTTCTTGTGACTAGGCTCCACCAGACTGCAGACAGACTGGATTGCACAATCTGTTAACAGTCCAGAAGAGCGGAGCTGGTTGATTCTGTGTGGCAGCAATCTCCCTGGATAGGAATTCTGCCTTCTTACAGGTGACTGTCAATTGATAGACAGTATAATGATCCATCAATCTAAGCCTGTCAATCTCCAGGCCAGACTTCCGCCAAGCCTTCTCTAGCCTTCAACCCACTCTCCTCAACTCCTTCAAGGTCTCATCAAACCTTTGTATAAGTTTGGGGTTTATGATATATGGCTCTTAGAGCTTTTATAAAAGGGTCAGGAACTGTAATTTGTGTTATTACTGCAACCAGGAAATCCCATGCCACCCGGTCAAATGCTTTTTCAGTGCCCAGACTGAACAGGATGAAGTGGGTGTTTGAGCGGGTGGCGTGGTCAAGTACATGTGGGGTCCTTTTGTTTTTTTTTGGTTTTTTTTTAATTTAAACTTTATTTTATTATATTTTAACTGGATCATGACATTGAGTATTTTATGAAGCAGCCATCAAGACCAGTCACATAACGTGACTATAGCATTTTCAGTAATATTTTCTTACATTCCATAATGTATATAAAGTTCAGGGTTGATATCCCTTCCTGCCTGCGGCGCAACCCTTGAAACCTTTTGATATTATCTTGAATTTGTCTAGACCTAACAATTCCCGTCAGATCTCCATTAATTAACTACGGAAGGAGCTTGTCCAGGCGGTTTGCCAAAAAAGAGGTACAGATTTTATAATCGATGTTTAATACTGTACTGAAATTGGACGGTATGAGGCATAGCAGGTTTTATTAATCAATCAGTCAAGTTTATTTTATACTGGAAAGGTATGTGAGCAAACATGCCCGTTTTCACAAACGTACGGTTTTACAAATAGTTACTAAGATACACGTTAAACAAAGAACGTAATACAAAGGATATACAAGTAGTGCTAGCATAGGTTTCAGGACTGCTGAAATACTGGCTTGGTTCCATGTTGGAGGTACTGAGGCCTCCCATGTACTGTTTGGCAGACCTTAAGGAGGGGTGAAATCAGGAGCTCATGAAAGGATTTGAAGAACTCAAGGGTATAGCCATCTAGGCCAGGGCTTTTTCCATTTTAATATCCCTAATGGTTGCCTCCAGGGTGTCAGCGTGGCTTAGTTGGTAGCACATCCACCTCTAGACCAGGAGGTCGTGGATTCTCGTCCCACACCGGGATTGAACTTGCACCTAAAATGCTGACACCCGATTGTAGTATTAGGGGGGTGCTATACTGCTGGGATGTGCCATCCTTCAGATGAGACATTAAACTGAGGTCCCTTCTACCCATCCTGGTGTTGTCTTGGTGTGTGTCCAGGTGGAAGTAAAAGAACTCAGGGCACTCTTCGCAAAGAGTAGGGGACATTCCCGGTGTCCTGGCCAACATTCCCCTTCCCATAAACCAATTCATGCAATTGTCCAGGCTGTGTGTGGGTGATGATGTGCAATATGGTCACCACAACACATTCGGTCACTTCACTACCTGTCTAGCATTGTTTGTAAAGCACTTTGAGATACACTGTGTACGAAAAGCGCTATATAAATGCTGATTCTTCTTCTTCATCTTCATCTTCCAGTTCCTCCTGGGTAATGAGGGCAAGGAAGCTCTGGGCCCTATTCTAAGTTAAGGATGAGAAGCCTAAAGGCTTTAGGTAAGTCTGTAGGTTTGATGAAGAATGGGCAGAATCTTTGGAGTAGATCTTAGTGTAATATTGCATGAAATCTTCCAAGATTTGGGCCTGATCAGTTTCCACTGTGTTCACTCTGGGTCCTTTATATGTGTCACAGTGTGCTGAGCCAGCTTCCTAAACAGCAGGAAGGTTAGCACTTTGGAAGACCTGGTACCACCCTCGTGGAAATGCTGTTTCAGATATTGCAAAGCTAATTTGGTTTTTGCATTTAAAATGTCTTGTATTTCTCCTTTCAGTTCTTTAACCTGTGCTGCTAGTGTGACATCCCCCTGAGCATGGAGCTGCTAGGTTGAGGCCAACTGATCCTGCAGTTTGGCATGTTTGCCTTCACGTAGTCATTGCAATTAGTTCCCCTTAAGTATTACTTTCAGGGTGTCCCAAAGGATACTGCCAAAACCTCAGCGGTCAAGTTATCCTAAAGGATCTGACTTGTCTTAAGTAAATGCCAGACCTTCAGATGAGTTCAATATGGCATTATTAAAGTGCCACAGAGTTCACTTATGGGAAGGACACCAGTTTAGTTTTAAAATTATAGGCAGATAGGGAAAATAGTGCAGTCTGAAACCAGGCCGATATGCTCCATAGAGATGTGTACTGTACTAGGTCTATATGTGTGTAAATCTGGTGCGGGCTGGAAAAATGGGTGTAGTTTCATGAGGTAGGGTACAAACGTCTCCAGATGGCGACCCATGCACGGTCTTTAATGACAGCTCTGACTCTCTTTTGTGCTCGGGTTTCTCTGGGGGTGTGGGGTTGGTAGTATCTTTTCTGTCAAACAACAGAGTAAAGTCTCTTCTCATCAACAGGATACCTTTCTGGTACTGTAGTACCTTGTTCAACAATGCCTGTAGGGTAGGGGAATGAGTACCAGGAGGTAAGTAAATGCTTACCAGCATAATTTCCCTGCCGAGATATGATCCTGTGGCTATCACCAATCTGCCACGGGGGTCAGCATAAGTACCCATGCAGTGGAAAGGTGTTTGTCTGGAAATTAGTATGGCTGTGACTCTCCTTTTCCCTCTTCTATAGGAGGAGGCCACTACCTGACAGAAACCTACTTTTAGGAACTTTTGGTACTTTTCCTGTGAAAGATTTATCTCCTGTAGGAGGGCAAAGGAGGCATGGGTTTTTTAATTGCAGACAGCACCTTAGTGTGCTTTACAGGGTTATTTAAAGGTTACCTGCAAAATAGCGCTGCAGCCCCCTCCCATCCTCACATACCTTGCAATACTGTTGCGGGAGTCCAGGGCTGCAATCGGCATCATTTTTCACAAACACATTTAATTTTAATAAAGCGCCAAAACATTTGGCCAAATGCGTAAGTGCGGAGAGGACCCGAGTGAGCAAGCACAAGTGTTCATGGGTACTACACCCATTTAGTGATGTCACTCCCACCACTACTCTTATAATAGCAGTATTGGTGGTATTTTATTATGCTGATTTTATTGCTTCCCGGGGGTCTTGACACCCTAAATGTTACTTACTAAAATAAGGCTGTTGCTGTAAGTAATATCTGGGACGTCAAGACTCCCAGGGGAAGCAATGAAATCAGTATAATAAACTACCACCATTGCTGCCATTATAAGAGTAGTGGTGGGAGCGACGTCACTAAATGGGTGTAATGCCCATGAATACTTGCTCTCACTCAGTCGGGTCCCCTCCGCACTTACGCATTTGGCCAAAAGTTTTGGTGCTTTATTAAAATTAAATGTGCTTGTGAAAAATGATGCCGACTGCAGCCCCGGACTCCCGCAACAATATTGCAAGGTATGTGAGGACGGAAGGGGGCTGCAACGCTATTTTGCAGGTCACCTTTCAGCCATTGATATTCTGAGAGTAGACTGCAGTCTGCTGTCTATGTGTTAACTAAATCAGACAGTTGTTATAATTTAAAATCAGGGTGTCCCAACCAGGGACAGCGCTAGATAGGGCAAAAAGGGAAAAAGTTGCAGCTTGCCCAGAAATTACCCACTTTCCACTTGACTGTGGGTCCACAGTGGTACACCCAGTCTGTAACAATGGCTGAAAGATGGAAAAGTGAATAATAGGAGTGCATTTTTACTTGACAAATTTTAGCTTCTGTACTGGCAAAATTTGTACTTTAGATTAGCTTTTGACTCATCTGTTTGTCATTTTGACCCACATTTTTAACACCAGTGAGTCTACTCTGACCCATGTTTTAAACCCCCTAGCGCTGTCACAGGTCCCAACTGTATGGCTGTCTAGTCCCTAGTGTCTGAGCATGGCAAATTTAAACATATTTTTCAACCCAGCACTGAAGGAACTATTTAGATCAAAGAAGATTTTACTGAAATTGAAGAAGTACCTTCTGAAATGGAAGTTAATGTCCCCCTTAGTATGCTGGCTGAGATAACTGCTTTTAAAGTGCAGCTGCCCTTCCTCAGCTCCCAGCTCATGGCCAAAGTCAGATGCATCATAGCTTTCATCGTGGCTTGTCTTTACAGTGCTGCACGGGAGAAACACAGAGCCTGGAGCCAAACTCAGCCACACTGCATCTTCTGTTTTGGTGGGAGAGGAGACAGAGCCGAAACCCATATCACTAAAACCAGGAAACTGCTGTCACTACACTTCCAGACAAGGTATGGAGTCACTTGTGAAAGGCAGTAAGGGGGACACACTGTGACAGGCACAGAAGAAATACTTCATTAGGCATATGGATCAAAACTTATAATGTTACAAGTTTTATTATAAATAGTAAATTAGTTTTATCCTAATTAGAGTTTTTTTCAGTTTGTTTTTTAGTCCATTTTACTACCTCAATAGTGCACTCCTGGGCATGTGTAGTAATGAGATTTTCCAGCTTCTTGTGTGGTTTACGGCTTTTGGCTGTGGCAAATACCACACAACATTAGGAGGGGTAAATACCACAACACATGCCTCATCATGCATTATTTGTATTTATTTTTTGTGGACTCTTTTTATGCTCCAGTCACTGGAGCCCTAGGCATCTCTCCAACGTGGACCCACTTGGTTGCTACCTCTACCACTCGTTGTGCACCTACCCCCGACCAAGGAATCAAGTGCTAGGTCCACCCCTTCCCGTGCAGCCCAACCGGGAGAGGCAAGGACCAGGGAGAGTCAAGTCAGGATCAGGGCCAGCATTAGGCTTGTGGGCAGCATCACTCGAGTCACGGCTTCACCTCCCAGGACACCAGGATTTTCCACCATGAAGTTACCCCAGAAGTGCGGACGTGCAAGGACACCCTGCACGCAGTGGGCACATTCCTGCACCCTCGTACAAGGAATCTGCTGCCACTCCCAACCCCGGAAGAACATGCTGCCAGTTGCGCCACCCTCAGTCATGACCAGGAGCTGCAAGCACCACGGCAAGCATACCCACCCACCCCCAGGAAAGGAGAGCAGTCCTTCAGACGCTCAATCCTTTCCTGCCCCTACTGACCCCCAAAGGGCCCAGTTTGCTCCCGAACCTGGGTCGCCAGTGTGGCGCGAGGTGTGGTGTCCAGCACCTCAACCCTCAGCGCCACTGGGCCGGCTTGTCATGAATTATTGATTAACTCAGTAACCTCAAACAAATAAATTAGCGAAATATATTCACAGTCAAAGTGGTTGTACAGAACTAACCTTGTGTGAATGATCGTCAGAAACCACACCCAAGGCACGAAGACTGGCAACTGAGTAGGGAACATCAGCAGCATCCAAGTCTTTCTCTACAACAGTACTTAGAAAGCAACCAACACCTCCAATGAAACTTTAAAATACATATTATTTAGACACAGTGTACCCAATATTTCACGTTAGTTATGTATAATCCCTCTCCATTATTTATTACTGAGGTAGTTTACATGAAGATGGTTAATCTATTCGGTTGCTTATTCCTCACCTAAGGTCATAATACTCTGCTTGTGACATCACAGTCATTCCTATGACAACATGACAAAAGACTGTATTGCCACAGTAGAGAATTATGACCTGGAAGTGGGGAATGAGCTGTTGGAACAGATGTACTCTAAGGGATAAAGATCCTCTGTCACTGCAGATTTCCTCAGTAATAAACAAATAATACTGAGGAGAAATCGATAAACAGTTTATGAAATACAGGCTTAACTGTCAAGGTGGCAGGAAAAGCTTGCAGAATGCTGGGTTGCGTAGGCAGTGGAATCAACAGCAAAAAAAGAGCGGTAATAATTCCACTGTACCCAACTTTGGTAAGGCCACATCTCGAGTACTGTGTCCAGTTCTGGTGGCCCCACCTGCATAAGGACATTGATAGGGTGGAGGCAGTTAAGAGGAGGATGACCAGAATGGTGCAGGAACTACATCACAAGCCCTATGAAGCTAGGCTGAAGGAACTGAATACTGTATGTACTCCCTAGAGAAGAGAAAGGAGAGGGGGATGACTGAAACAGTTAAGTACCTCACAGGGAAAAATAAGGTACAGGAGGAAAAAATTACTCACCTTAGTAATTGTGTTTCTTCTAATGGAGTCTTGCTGTATTCTGACAATTTGCAGTTAGCTCCAGCTCTTGAACTGCCCCGGAGAGTGAAGGGTTAAATTCTATGCCAGGCATAGAACGTTAGGCTCGAGCTCAGTTTTAAACTCTGTCTGTGTCCTTTTGAAACCAAACTGTCAGATTCTTACGAGCTAAAACTCACTGACTAAATAATGTGGAAATTGTAAAAACTCCTAGTAGCCAACTGGCAACAAAGACTTTGGATTCCCCAAAAGACTCAAGTCAGGAAACCCAAAGAACCAAAACCAGGTAATAAGAACTAAAAACTCTTAATTACACAAATACAAAGCACCCAACACAACAGGAGTGGGGTAAAGAAACCCCTGGGGTGCAACACTACACCTGACCGCCCACTTCCCAAAAACAGGTTCTGAGAGGGAAGGCAGGAAGGGAGGTCAGAATACAGCAAGACTCCATCAGAAGAAACACAATCACTAAGGTGAGTAATTGTTTCTTCAAACAACATGAAGTCCTGCTGTATTCTGACAATTAGCAGACTAGCAAGCAGTACCTCCAAGGAGGAGGGACAGAACCTACTTTGTGAATAGGCTCTGAAGTACCGCTATGCCCAACCTAGCATCACTCATAGCATGGATATCCAGAGAGTAATGCTTGGTGAAGGTATGAACTGTTTTCCAGGTGGCTGCTTGACAGATTTCTAACAAGGGGATATCCCTAGCCAGAGATGCAGCTGTACCTCTAGTGGACTGAGCCCTCAGGTCTGAGGATGCTGTTTTTCCCAGCTTTTCATAGCAGAATTGAATACAGGACACAATCCACCTGGCAATGGTTCTCTTGGTGGCAAGTTTTCCCTTACCTACTTCCCCATAAGTGAGGAACAACTGGAGGGAGTCAAACCTGTGACCCTTTGTACGTTCTACGTAGTAACTAAAGGCCCTTTTAACATCTAAACTGTGTAGCCTCCGTTCCCCTGAGGAGGTGCGATCAGTGAAGAACACAGGCAGAGACATAGATTGGTTTAAGTGGAAATCAGAAACCACTTTAGGTAGGAACCTTCTACTGGTTCTAAGAACCACCTTATCTCTATGGAAACAGATGAAGTCAGGCTCCACTAACAGGGCTTGAAATTCACTGATACGTCTGGCAGAAGTAACAGCAACCAAAAGAAAAAATTACTCACGTTAGTAATGTTGTTTCTTCTAATGGAGTCTTGCTGTATTCTGACTATTGCAGTGATCTCCAACATTTGAACTGCCCCAGAAAAACAAAGAGTTAACTTTCCATGCAAGGCATGGAACGCTGAGCTCGAGCTCGGTTGAAGCCTCTGTCTGCTGTTGTTTGGACCCCAACCGTCAGATCTTTACGAGTTATACTCACTGGGAGTTCTGTGTGGAAACTGTAAACTCACACTAGCCAATTGGCAACTAAATTTGATAAAAAAGGGTTTTTTCGTTTCAAAGCAAAAGACTCAAGTCAGGAAACCCAAAAAACAAAACACAACACACACCCAAAAAAAAAGGAGGGTGAGAAAAAAGGGGCACCTCTAGGTGCCAACACTGCTCCTGCCCACCCACATCCCAAAAACAGGTTCTGAGAGGGGAGGCGGGGGGGAGATCAGAATACATCAAGACTCCATTAGAAGAAACAACATTACTAAGGTGAGTAATTTTTTCTTCAAACAGCATGAAGTCTTGATGTATTCTGACTACTGCAGACTACCAAGCAGTACCTCCATGGAGGAGGGACAGAACCTACTTTGGGAATAGGCTCTGAAGTACTGCTGTGTCAAACCGAGCATCACTCCTAGCCTGGATATCCAGAGAGTAATGCTTGGTGAAAGTATGGACTGTTTTCCACGTGGCTGTTTGACAAATCTCTAAGATAGGAATATTCCTGGCAACAGCCAGGGAAGCAGCTGTACCTCTAGTAGAGTGAGCCCTCAGGCCTGAGGGAGGGATTCTACCCAATTTTTCGTAGCAGAATTGTATACAAGAGACAATCCACCTGGCAATAGATCTTTTAGTGGCAGGTTTTCCCTTACCGACCTCTCCATAAGTGAGGAACAACTGGAGGGAGCCAAACCTGTGACCCTTGGTGTGCTCTATGTAGTAGCTAAGGGCCCTTTTTTACGTCCAGGCTGTGCAGCCTCCTCTCTCCAGAGGAGGAATGGTCAGTGAAGAAAACAGGAAGAGACATAGACTGATTAAGGTGGAAATCTGAAACCACCTTAGGCAAAAACTTCCTGTTAGTTCTTAGGACCACTTTATCTTTATGGAAAGAGATGAAATCAGGCTCCACTGACAGGGCTTGCAATTCACTGATGCGCCTAGCAGAGGTAATGGCTACCAAAAACACAGTTTTCCAAGTCAAGTACTTAAGCTCTGCAGAGGACAAAGGCTCAAAAGGGGGGTTGCATAAGCTGAGCAATGCAAACATTAAGGTCCCAAGCAGAAGCAGGGTCCCTGAAGTGAGGATTGGTGTGCAACAGTCCCTTGAAGAATTTGCAAAATACAGGATGGGCTGAAAGACAAGAGGGCTTGCCTACTGACAAAATAGCAGAAACAGCTGCCAAATGTACTTTGAGTGTAGCTGGTCTGAGTCCCAAGCCATTGAGATAAACCATATAGTCCAGGACTGTAGGCAACCCAGCAGATTCTGGAGAAATATGCTTACCAGAGCACCAAATAGTGAACCTTTTCCATTTGGAGTTGTAAGTCTTTCTGGTGGAAGGCTTTTGAGAAGCCTTTAGAATATCCAGGACACCTTGAGAGAGATGCAGATCAGCAAACTCTAACTCTTCAAGAGCCAAGCCTTGAGATTGAGAGATTTGAGATTCGGATACCAAACCCTCCCCTGAGAGGATGTCAACAGGCTGTAATTCCTGGGAAGAGACAGGGGAAGGTGGATTGCTAAGGACAGCAACAGTGGGTACCAGGGCTGTCTGGCCCAGTCTGGAGCAATCAAAATCACTTTGCAGGGTTGAGACCTGATCTTGACTAGTACCTTGAACAGGAGAGGGAAGGGGGGGAAGCATACAGGAACTTCCCTTCCCAATTGAGTACCAGAGCATCCAGGGGGACTGAGCCCAATACTGGGGGTCTGCAGCAAAAAAGAAGAAGTTGGTGATTGTCTGGGGCTGCAAAAAGATCTATCTGAGGAGTGCCCCATCTGGAGAAAATCACTTTCAAAACTAGGGGATCTAGGGTCCATTCGTGATGGCCCTGGGATATCCTGCTGAGAGCATCTGCTAGGACATTGTCCTTCCCTGGGAGGTGAACTGCTATCAGAGAGGCTTGCAGGGAGTAGGCCAGGGACCACAACTTCACTGCTTCTGTGCACAAGGCCGTAGACCGAGTGCCCTCTTGCTTGTTGATGTACCACATTGTGGTGGTATTGTCTGTTCTGATCTGGACTACTTTGTTCTGAACAGACTTGGAAAAAGCTTGTAGTGCCAGAAACACTGCTCTGAGTTCCAAGAGATTGATGTGAAGCAGAGATTCTTGAGGTGACCACAGCCCTTGGGTGGTAAGATCCCCCAAGTGGGCTCCCCAGCCCAAGAGGGAGGCGTCTGTGGTGAGGATTAGAGAATGAGCCTGAAGGGTGAAAGAAGAGGCCAGTTCTATTAGTGTCCTTGCCCTGTCCAGGGGAAGGAAGGCCTTTGCTCTCATTGTATCCAGCTCCGCCCCATAAAGGTGAGGAGCTGCACTGGCTCTAGAACTGACTTTGGAAGGTTTAGGAGGAACCCTAAGGAAGTGAGCAGTTGCTGAGTTATCTGAAGATGTGACTTGACTTGGTCTGGAGACTGACCTACTATGAGCCACTCGTCCAGGTATGGAAAGATGGAGATCTTTTTTTCTCCTTAGGAAAGCAACCACTACTGCCAGGCACTTTGTGAACATCCTTGGGGCTGATGTTAGACCAAAGGGCATTGCTCTGAATTGATAGTGGCCTGAGGGCAACTCGAACCTGAGGTACTTTCTGTGGGAGCACCTGATGGGAATGTGAAAATAGGCAACCTTGAGGTCCAGGGAGGCTAGCCAGTCCCCTGGCCTTAGAGAGGGCAGAATTATTCCTAGAGTCACCATTTTGAATTTTGGCTTTAAAAGGTGCTTGTTTAGGTATCTCAGATCCAGGATGGGCCGCCATTCTCCTGTCTTTTTTGGGGGTTAGGAAGTACCAGGAGTACAATCCTTTGCCCCTGTGTAGGGTAGGAACCTTTTCTATGGCTCTGAGAGCCAAGAGGGAAGAAACTTCTGCCTCTAGGGCAAGGGCCTCTGAAGGATTTGCAGGTGGAAAGGATCTGGTTCTCAACTTGGGAAATTTTTTGAAGCTGAGAACCAGTCCCTGGCTTACTACTTCCAGGACCTTGTCTGATGTTAAAGTCTTCCAGTCCTGGACAAAGTAAGCCAGCCTGCCCCCTACAGGTAGTGGAGAATCAGCCCGGGCAGACCCATCAGGGTGTCTGCTTGGCAGGGACTTTAAGATGAGGGGTGAAAGCAGGCCTGCTCATACCCCGTCTGCCTCTCCCTCTAAAGAACCCCCTCTGAGCAAAAGCAGAAGAGGACGTCTGGGCTTGGTAAAAAAGCCTATGAAAAGGCCTGCCCCTGCCCTTGGAATGCTGCCTCTGAGGAGTGGCTTGCCTTTCTTTGGCCTGAGCAGTCCTGTAGGTGGTCCTGTACGCACCCATTTTCTTCATGTAGTTCTCTGTCTGCTCCCCAAACAGAGAATTACCACTGACAGGAAAATCCATGGCCTTAGCCTGGGTATCCTGTGACAGGCTAGTACATCTGAGCCAAGCCATCCTCCGAAGGGCCACAGATGTAGCCATGTCTCTAGATGAAACATCATTGGAGTCCACAGCAGCATGAAATTGCACCTTGGATGCCTCAATCCTATCCGCAGCCACCCGCTCCAGCTCCTTGACAAGCTAGTCAGGGGCCTGTTTAGCCAGAGCCATCACAGTGTCCCACCTGGACTTCTGGTATCTAGCTGTGTAGGCCATATAGTTAGCCTTCCTGAGTCCCAAAGATGCTGCCATATACTGTTTCTTTGCCATGGCAACAATCCTCCTGGAGTCCTTGTCTGGGGGGTGTGAAGCCAAGGGAATATTTGCCTTATCACAGGCAGCAGCCTGCACTACCCCAACATGGCTGCATTGCTGGGAAAGGAACTCTGTGTCTGAGCCTGAAAGAGTATACCTCTTGTCCATTCTTCTGTCCACAGGAGGTATGGAATTAGGAGTTTTTAGAATTTTAAATGTCTGTTTCCCAAAAGATTTATGAAGAGGAATAGACAATCTCCTGGACTCTGGGATGTCCATCATCTCAACAAAATCAGGCTTCTCCTGATCCTCTACTGCTTCTTCCATAGGAAGCTGGAGGGTTTCTGCCACTTTCTTATAAAACATAAAGTGGGAAGGGGACTCAGAAAGCCTAGGAGGAGAAACGCCTGAAGGTCTGTCTGGGGAGATGTCCGGGTCAATAGGCACATCCAGACTTTCATAATCACCATCATCATCATTATCTTCATACTCTCCCTCCTCCTCCGGTTCATAAAATTCTTCTAAAGTATAATCCAGAACCAGGGGAACTGACCGAACCAAGCCCCTGACCGATGGTGCCGGTTCGGCCGGAACCAAAGTTAGCAACTGAACTATCCGTATCGCTTTGGCTATCTCATTAGCGGTCGGAGAAAGAACTTCTGGATCTGAACCGGATGATTTATCCCTTCTTTTTGTTTTAACCGGAACCGACTCCTCAGAATCGGTTCTCCTTTTTTAAAGTTCGTAGCCCTGGTCAGAGGCCTCTTTCTGGTTGATCGGGAACCGACGGGCTAGCCACATCTGGTCAGCGGACTTCTCGGCCTCCCTTGCCTCAGTCTACCTACTCTCTTATCCAGGGTAGCTTTGGGAAAACTTTTACAAATTTGGCAGTCTGAATTGAGGTGGTCAAACCCCAGACAATAAACACAGGTGGTGTGGGGGTCAGCCTTAGCAAAGGCTTCCCCACACACACTACAGTGTTGAAACCCAGTGGGTCCAGTTTTTTTCTTGGGTTTCTCAGACATGGCCAATCCTAATCCAAAACTTACCCTTTTTCCGGCAATCCACCAGGCAAGACACCCCTATCAGTTCCTGACCGTGTTATGGGTCTTGGAAAAAAACGTAATGAAATCCGTTTTTTTTTAGAACCGATACGGACCGGTTATCTCACTCTAATAAAGACAGAAATTTTTTTTACAGAAACCTGATCGGTTCAAACCGAACTGATCCAATGTTTACAAGTTCCACACAGAAAACTAATATAGAAAACCTATCTAGTACTCACGGTACCACAGACAGAGACTTAAACCGACAGGCAATAAAACGACACTTTAACCGACTTTTTTGAACCGAGCGAAGGAGAAATCTCCAGAGCGACTGTTCAGTGAGGCAGAGTAAAGAATCTGACGGTTGGGGTTCAAACAACAGCAGACAGAGGCTTCAACCGAGTTCGAGCTCAGCGTTCCATGCCTTGCATGGAAAGTTAACTCTTTGTTCTCCAGGGCAGTTCAAAGGTTGGAGATCACTGCAATAGTCAGAATACATCAAGACTTCATGATGTTTGAAACACAGTTTTCCAAGTCAAGTACTTGAGCTCTGCTGAGGACATAGGCTCGAAGAGGGGTTGCATCAGCTGCGCAATACAAATATTCAAATCACAGGCAGGAGCAGGATCCCTAAAAGGGGGATTGGTATGAAGCAATCCTTTGAAAAATTTACAGAATACAGGGTGAGATGACAGAGAGGAAGATTTCCCCACTGACAGGAAAGCAGAAATAGCTGACAAATGAACTTTGAGAGTAGCTGGTTTGAGGCCAAGGCCATTAAGGTAAACCATGTAATCCAGAACTGTACACAAGTCAGCAGTGTCTGGGGAAACATGCTTCTTGGAACACCAAATACTGAACCTTTTCCATTTGGAGTTGTAGGTTTTTCTCATGGCAGGCTTTCAAGAAGCCTTGAGGATCTCCAGAACCCCTTGGGAGAGATGTAAATCTGCATACTCTAAGTCTTCATGAGCCATGCCTTGAGATGGAGTGACTGGAGATTGGGGTAACAAATCCTCCCCTGAGAGGAGGTTAGCAGATTGTAATTCCTGGGAAGAGACAGGGGAAGATGGACTGCTAAGGACAGCAACAGGGCATACACCAAGGCTGCCTGGCCCAGTCTAGAGCAATCAGAATCACTTTGCATGGTTATGACCTTACCTTGACTAGAACCTTGAACAATAGAGGAAAAGGAGGGAAGGCATAAAGAAACTTCCCTTCCCAGTTCAAAATCAGAGCATCCAGAGGGACTGAACCCAAGACTGGGGGTTTACAACAAAACAGAGGAAGTTGGTGATTGTCTGGGGCTGCAAAGAGATCTATTTCCGGAGTGCCCCACCTTGAGAAGATCACCTTCAAAACCAAAGGATCCAGAGACCATTTGTGTTGGCCCAGGGAAATCCTGCACAATGCATCCGCCATCACATTGTCCTTTCCTGGGAGGTGGACCGCTACTAGAGAGGTCTGCAGGGAATAAGCCAGGGACCATACTTTCATGGCCTCCGTGCACAAGGCCATGGACCGACTGCCTCCCTGCTTGTTGATATACTACATGGTGGTAGTGTTGTCCGTCCTGACCTGAACCACCATGTTCTGTACTGACTGAGAGAAAGCTTGTAGGGCAAGAAGTACTGCCCTGAGCTCCAGAAGGTTGATGTGAAGAAGGGATTCCTGAGGGAACCATAGTCCCTGGGCCGTGAGAGGCCCCCAGATGGGCTCCCCACCCCAAAAGGGAAGCATCTGTGGTAAGAACCACAGAGTGAGTCTGAGAAACAAATGGAACACCTTGCCTCAGATTGTCCAGGTCCTGCCACCACTGAAGGGCCTGAATTAAGGTCTGAGTAACAGGAACTAGCTTGGTAAGAGGATCTTTCTTTTGGGACCAAAAGGTTCTCAGATGGAACTGAATGTCCCTCATCTGAAACCTGGCCCCTTGGACCACTGCTGTGGAAGCTGCCATGTGGCCCAGAAGCTGCAGAAAATGCCTTGCTGGTCGAGAAACCAGAGGGAGAAAGGAAGAGGCCAACTGAGAGATGGCTTTTGCCCTTTCCAAAGGAAGAAAGGTTCTTGCCTTGAAGGTGTCCAGTTCTGCTCCTATAAAAGTGAGGAGCTGTACTGGTTCGAGAACTGACTTGGGAAGATTGAAAAGGAACCCCAGGGAAGTGAGAATTTTCTGGGTAACCTGCAGATCTAACTTGACTTGGTCTGAAGACTGGCCCACCAGAAGCCAATTGTCCAGATATGGAAAAATAGAAATCCTTTTCCTTCTTAAAAAGGTCACCACTGTTGCTAGGCACTTTATAAACACCCTTGGAGCTGAGGTTAGACCAAAGGGCATTGCCCTGAACTGATAATGGCCTGAGGGCAATTCGAACCTGAGGTACTTTCTGTGAGAGCACCTGATGGGAATGTGAAAACAGGCATCCTTGAGGTCCAGGGAGACTAGCCAGTCTCCTGGCCTCAGAGAGGGAAGAATTGTTCCTAGAGTCACCATCTTGAATTTTGGCTTTACTAGGTGCTTGTTTAGGTATCTTAGATCTAGGATGGGTCACCACTCCCCTGTCTTTTCCGGGGTAAGGAAGTGCCTGGAGTACAGACCTTTGCCCCTGTATGGAGTAGGAACTCTCTCTATGGCCTTTAAGGCCAGTAGAGACAAAACCTCTGCCTCTAGGGCAAGGGTTTCTGAAGTATTTGCAGGTGGAAAGGATCTGGGTCTCAGTTTCGGAAAACTTTTGAAACTGAGAACCAACCCCTGGCTTACAACCTCCAGGACCCACTTGTCTGAGGTAACAGACATCCAGTCCTGGACAAAGTAAGCCAGCCTGCCTCCTACTGGAGTGGGGGAGTTGACCCGGGCTGACACATCAGGGTGTCTGCTTGGCAGAAGCCTTAGGCTGAGGGGTGGATGCAGCCCTGCTCATCCCCTTTCTGCCTCTCCCTCTGAAGAACCCCCACTGAGAAAAGGAAGAGGAGGCCAGCACCTGTTAGAAAGGCCTATGAAAAGGCCTGCCCCTGCCCCTAGCTTGCTGCCTCTGAGGAGTTGCCTGCCTCTCCTTGGCCTGGGCACTCCTATAAGTGGTCCTGTACTCATCCATTTTCTTCATGTAATTCTCTGTCTGCTCCCCAAACAAAGAATTATCCACTACAGGGAAATCCATGGCCTTAGCCTTGGTGTCCTGCGAAAGGCTAGTATATCTGAGACAGGCCATTCTCTGAAGAGCCACAGATGTAGCCATGACTCTTGATGACACATCACTGGAGTCCGCAGCAGCATGAAATTGCACCTTTGATGCCTCAATCCCATCAGCAGCCACCCCCTCCAGCTCCTTGGCTAGCTGGGGGGAGGCCTGTTTAGCCAGTGCCAGTAAAGTGTCCCACCTGGACTTCTGGTACCTGGCTGTATAGGCTTTATAATTAGCCTGCCTATATCCCAAAGATGATGCCAAGTACTGTTTCTTTGCCATGGCATCTATCTTCCTGGAATCTTTGTCTGGGGGATGTGAAGCCAAGGGGATGTTTGCCTTGTCACAGGCAACAGCCTGCACTACCCCAACATAGCTGCATTGTTGGTAAAGAAATTCCGTATCCGAGCCTGACAAGGTGTACCTCTTGTCCATTCTCTTGTCAACAGGAAGTACAGAATTGGGAGACCTAAGAATTTTGTGTGTCTGTTTCCCAAATGACCTATGAAGGAGAATAGACAGTCTCTTAGACTCTGGGATGTCCATCATCTCTAAGAAGTCAGGCTCCTCTTGATCCTCTACAGCCTCCTCAATAGGAAGCTGGAGGGTTTGAGCCACTTTTCTGTAGAACAGAAAGTGGGAAGGGGACTCAGAAAGTCTAGGAGGGGAAACACCAGAAGGTCTGTCTGGGGAGATGACCGGTTCCACAGGCACATCCAGACTTTCACTGTCATAATCATCCTCTTCAAAATCCCCCTCCTCATCAAACTGGTTCGTAAAAATCTTCAGGGGAATAATTCTGAACCGGGGGAACCGACAGAACCGAACCCCTGCCAGAAGGCTCCGGATCGGTCGGAACCGGACGAAGCGGTTCCACAATCTGAATCGATTTGGCTATTTCTTCGGTGGCCGAAACGTGCAGCTCTGGATCCGAACCGGCCAATTTATCCTTCCGTTTTCTTTTTGTGGGAACCGATCCCTCAGCATCGGTTCTCCTCTTGCCCGAAGAAGTATCGCCCTGGTCAAAGGGCACTCCTTCTGGTTCGGTAGGAACCGAGCCGGGCTGGCCTTCCAGGTCAGCGGATTTCTCGGCCTCCTTATCCCTAAGTCTACCTAACCTTAGGTAGACTTAGGGAAATTCTTACAAATCTGGCAGTCTGAATCGAGGTGGACAAACCCCAGACAGTAAACACAGGTGGTGTGGGGATCAGCCTTAGCAAAGACCTCCCCACACACACACTGCAGTGTTGAAACCCAGTGGGCCCGGTTTTTTTCTTGGGTTTCTCAGACATGACCAACCTAACCAACTTACCCTTTAAATGGCAACCGCCAGGGAAGACTCCCCTATCGGTTTCTCACTATCTCACAGGTGATGGAAAAAAAACCCTAAAATTATGTTTTTTTAAAATCAATACGGGCCGGTAACCACAGACTTTTTCTTTTTCAAGATCTTACTACAAGATCGGTTCAGCCAAACCGATCAGGAAAATTTCACAATTTCCACACAACAGCTACTAATCTAAGTATTTATGGTACCACAGACAGAGTCTCGAACCAAAAAACGGAATGAAAATCGGACTAAAACAGAAACTTCAACTGCGATAGAACCGAGCAGGAGAAATCTCCGGAGCGACTGTTCAGTGAGGTGGAGTAAAGAATCTGACAGTTTGGTTTCAAAAGGACACAGACAGAGTTTTCAACCGAGCTCGAGCCCAGCGTTCTATGCCTGGCATAGAATTTAACCCTTCACTCTCCGGGGCAGTTCAAGCGCTGGAGCTAACTGCAAATTGTCAGAACACAGCAAGACATCATGTTGTTTGAAAACACAATTTTCAGAGAAAAAGTTGCTCAAGGACAAGGGGCCACAAGATGAAATTGGCAGGAGGGAGATTCAGGGGAAATGTGAGAAAGTACTTCTCCACAGAGAGGGTGGTGGACAAGTGGAATAGTCTGCCAGCAGAGGTGGTGGGAGCAGAAACAATAAATGGATTTAAAAGTGCTTGGGATAGGCATGCAGGACTACTGGTAACTGGAGGAGGGGGACAACTGAATACTGGCAGAGCATAAAAGAGCACAGTTATTGGACGTACTGGGGCAGACTAGGTGGGCCGAAGGCCCTTATCTGCCAACCAGTTTCTATGTTTCTATATAACTTATCTAAATATTGTTTTCAAAGTTTTCCCCTAAAGCATCAGCAGCGCTTTAGTATCCCAGCATCTGTCTCATCAAAATAAAATAACAGCCACTGAGCTGGTTCAGGGGAAAGGTCAACGAGAACAAACTAAGTTTAAGACTGTATCTGGCAACCACAACTGAGAGAATGATTCTGATTTCCCTTTTGACACAGTTTCACTGTAAAATGGGGCCTAACAACTTATGGTTTAGCTTTCTATAAGCTTTAGGAAACTATTTGTTGACCAGAAGCAGGTCTTCAGCTGGAAAGTGTAAAATACACCATGAAGTATAGTAAATTATATTTATAGGATAGTTCAGTAGCCCTCAATGTGATCAACAAAACAATAAAAAAAAAATACAGTGCTTAACAAGAACTAGTAAGATTAAACAAGAGAAGGGGTGCTACAATCAGACATTTGTACCTAGTTAAACTTCCGGAAAGAGAACCTGCACCATCTGAATGGTGTTCAAAATAATATTAGATCCAGAAGCAAATGACTCGATACCTTTTACTGGACCAACATGGATGTAACAAAAAGAACAAAGCGGTTTAGCTTTAGGACCAACCCAGTCCTGCCTCAGCAGCTTAATGACAGTTATTTAGAAAATCCCATACTTTTAACACCCAGATCATGCAGATAAAAAAACTGAAAAAATCCCCATTGGTTAATACTCATTTAAAAAATAACCAAGTAATACAGCTCCACAGCGAATGACACTGCATGGTGTTATGAAAACATGCACTACTGAAGTATCTCAGATTTCCCTGTATGATTACTATCAGTCCAACGTTTTAAGATGGCAATATGAAGCCTTGGTAACAAATCTGCAAATCAGTACAAAAGGATGTCTGTGACTTCATGGTAAGTCCTAGATTCTTAACATTACAAACCGAAACCAAGGTATTACCATTCTTTTCAGTCTTCACAGAAGCAGTTGCCTTCTCCAGAAACTGACAGAAACCAATTCACTACACAGTTTTTTTCAGAATTCAATTTAAAGCCAACTTTCTGCCATCTAAGACTATCAAAAGAGACACTGGGGAAAGATACAATCCTCAATGCTTTCCTTGTAGGAAATGTTACTGTTGATGAATTTGCATATCAACTACATAAATATGGACTCTATGTTTCTACAGTAGAAATGCAGTCTCTCTCTGCCACTCAGACAGACAAGGTGATGAGCGGGGGGCTTGTGACGGTCGCCATCTCCAAGAGGGGGACACTGCCTGCTTGGGTAAGTCATGAGCTGGGGGAGAGGAGGGACCTGAGTGGGTAGGACAGGTGGGGGTTCTGCTGTCTGATCAAGGTGGTGGTGGGACCACTAGATGCCAGGAAATCATATATAAACAATAATACCCATCAGGGTGGGCGGTACTGGGCAACACCGGACTGCCCAGGGGCGTAATGAGGCCAGATGCCACAGGCGGAGGGCCTTATAGCCCCTGGAAGTTCCGGTATTGCCCATACCACCCACCCTGGAGGGTATTATTGCACTTAGAAAAATGGGCCTCTGTATTTTATATGCTTGAAAACTATTTTTTTCATGTTAAAGTGTTAAATATCTTAAAGTATTTTATTTGTTTTGTAAAAAAAAAAAAAAAAATAGTTCTTCCGTCTGTTTGTTTTTTTTATCTAGGGATTTTTGTCCTAGTTGAACTTCCGTAGTTGTGACTACTGTAGTTGGTTGTCATAGTTACCTTCCCCCCCAGAAATACAGCTTGCATTTGGTAAAACATTTTCTTTTTAATGTTTTTATTTATGTATTAATGTTTGCAGTCTATTTTTTTTGTTTGCTTATTTATTAAAGTGCTGGGCCTGGGGAGATAAGCCGTGACCTCGTACATGCGTACACCCAGAAATACAGTAAGAACGGATGGGAAGGGACGGAAGACCGCTAAGTTATTTTTTTATATGTTAAAATAATGTTAAGGTTTGCCATTTCTGTTTGAATTGTTTTTTGTGCAGCGAGTGCTGTGTGTGAACAGGGAACAGCGGCTGCACTGAGTGCGACACCAGCGGCAGCGTCAAGCGGGACATCATTTTTTTATTTAGTTTTTGTTTACCGGGTAGGTGCGCTAGCCAAACAGGTGACTATTTTCAGGTACGACCCTGGAGGTACAGTAACAATACAGAGTTCATTTACATAATACAGGGAAGCAGTAACAATACAGAGAACAGTTTTCAGTAAAAGGCAATAAAGGAGTACAGCTTCAGAGACAATCAACAGGTCAAGAGAAAAACAGCAGATTTACAGTGTACAGGTAGCATTTAGTGAGCGGGTAAAGGTATACAAGGCAGCTCCAAAGGACAGGTGGGTCAGGGGAGGGGGAGAGAATGGGGCAGGTGGAACTGGGTGAGCAGGTAAAAAGGGGGGATGCAGGAAGGCAATCTTGCGGCTAAGTGGTTAAGGTGGCAGCAGGGATGAAGGAGGCAGGACGGGGTCTGGGTGTGGGGTGGTGAATGGATGGTGGCGGTACATGGTCGAGGTGGGGGGAGAGAGTAGGTCAGGCAGAGCTGGAGGCAGTGGAGACACCACCTGCAGTGGGGCTATAGAGGGGTAAAAGGCGGCGCGAAAACAGGGCAGGAAAGGACATGATAGGCATTGGCGGCCAGAGAAGGAGTGAAGCGGGGGAACATTTGGACGGGGCAGGGGGCTAACGGAATATGTCTGGGTGAGAGGGATATGGTGGCATAAGCAGTGAGGCTACGGGAAGAGACCGAGTCCATGGAACCATGCACGGCTAGAGAGAGCTGAAGGGAGGATGGGAGGTGAAGAGGCGGCCCGCAGGGCGGCTTTAGCAGCAGAACCACTCAAGAGGAGCCGGTTCATGGAACCCGAAGTCGGCAGGGAGAGTTAGGCTGGTGGGGGTTCGGGTGAGTGCAGCGGGGCGCCATCAGTGGCTGGAAAGTGCGGCAAGTACCGGGGTTGTGGTACTGTTCCTGGGCAGGAGTTGGTGCTCAGTCGGGGTAGTCGGGGGGGCTGCGGAGGTTAAGAGCAAATGGGTCTAACTGGGGGGTGTAGAAGCGAAAAGTCAGTGTTGGGGGATATGGCGGGAATGGAGGCAGGGGGCTGAGGGATGAGACCGTGTCCATGGACAGATAGATGAGTGTGAGAATACGGGGGTGAAAGCGGCGGGTGAGCGGTTTTAGCGGCAGGAGCCTACTAGAGGAGCCCAGGATCGTGGAGCCGTAGGCCGGCGGGGGAGGCTAAAGTTAGCAGGGGTTCAGGGTAAGGTACGGCGGGTGAGCGGTTTCAGCGGCTGATGGTGCGGCTAATGTCCGGGGTTGTGGAACTGTATCCGGGCAGGGGAAACGGTGTTCAGGAGGGGTGGGGTGGGGCTGTGGAGGTCCAGGGGCAATAGCAGTAGAGGAATGGGTCCGTTGGGGGGCGCTTCGGCATTGGCTACGCCAGTACCTGGTACCCATAGATCGTCAGTACAAACATTTCAGTAAGCAGCAGTAACAGGTACAATAGTGCAAACAGCAATAACAGGTAAACAATGCAGTAGTCAAGGTGCAGTAACTTACAACAAAATTACACACTTTAGACAAGGCAAGTAGGCTCGAGGTCGGAGTTTTGAACTCAAATGAAGTGCATATGGGCAGAGACATATATCACAGTGTTAATGTAAGTAAAATAGGGTAAGGAGTAGGAAGGAGGGAGTGGTGGGGCAAGAGAGAGGTTGGCAGGACAAGCTCAGGTAGGTCATAACAGGCACACTGGTCCGTGGAAGCAGGTGTTCACGTAGCTTGCAGCTAAAGAGATAGTGGGAAGATGTCAGTCTAAAGTCGAGTGGCAGAGGTTCCACACTTGAGGGGCTGTGTACCCGAATGCTCCAGACCCTTTGGAGGTGCGGCAGCGGGGGATTTTTAGTAGGGATTTGTCCAAGGATCTCAGCTCATGCGGAGGGAGGGCTGGCTAAAGCAGTTCAGTTAGGGATGCTGGTCTGTTGAGTCTAATGATGGAGTCGCAAAGGCAGGTAGTATAGTCTGGTGGCAGAGGGGGAGAGCCAGCCGAGGTCTTTATACAGTTGGCAGTGATGTTTAAGTCTGGGGGCTTTTGAGGCATACCTGCATACATTGTTGAAAGTGACATCCCATTTTTGTAGTGTGGATTTATGCACCATGGGTAGGATGGGAGCACAGTAGGTCAGAGCGGGTAGGAGGAGACCCCTGGCGATGGCTAGTTTGGCTGCAGGTGTGAGCATGTAGCTGGATCTGTAGGCAGCACCCAGTTTGCAGTTCACAGATTTACATGTTTCTTGGATCGCAGGTTTAGGTCCAGAGATTGGTCTAGCAGGATGCCCAGATAACGGAAGGAGGTAACCACCTCAAGGGGGGTCCTATCCAGGTCAAGGACTTTTAAAGGAGAGTGGCAGGACCTTATCTTGTGGGCAGTGCCCAGAAGCATCAGTTTGGTTTTGCTGGAGTTCAGTATAAGGTGGTGGGTGTTTAGCCAGAGTTGGACAGCGTGGAAAGCAGATGTCAGTGCCACGTTAAGTTGGTCTACATTATTAGAGCTAGCATAGATAACCAGGTCATCTGCATAGAGTAGAGAGTCACAGTAACGCAATGCTGTATGGCAGGTTATTTATGAATAATGAAAATAGGAGGGGACCCAGTATTGATCCTTGTGGCACTCCAATGTTGATGGTAGTACAGTCGGAGATTGATGAGTTAAGTTTGACTGCTTGGGTCCTGTTGGTTAAGTAACTCCTGAACCAGCTTATGACAGGGGGTGAAAAGCCAAATTTATGAAGGGTGGATAGGAGTAGGGGGTGGTCCACGAGGTCGAAAGCCTTGGTGAGGTCGATAAAGATAGCACCAGTAAGCTGACTTTTGTCCATGCTTGTGAGAGTATCAGTGGTGAATTTGGCTAGCGCCGTTGTGGTGCTGTGGTTTTTCCAGGAAACCATGTTGTGCTGCACATAGCAGATTTGATGTTTCAAGGAAATCAATGGTCTGAGTGGCTACTAGTTTTTCAAGTATTTTGCTGAGGACTGACAGAATAGCTATGGGTCTGTAGTTTGAGATCTCACTTTTGTTGCCCTTTTTGAAGATGGGGGTGATTCTTGCGGATTTCCAGATGTCAGGGAAGGTACTGTTGGAGAGGGAGAGGGAGAGGGTGAATACCTTGGCTAGAGGATAGGAGATGAGATGGGCGGCCGCCTTTAGTAGGCGAGGTTCCAGTGAGTCGGACCCGGGGCTGGTGGTGTCCGATATTGAGTTTAACATTTTGAAGACTTGCGATGCAGACACAGCTTTGAAATAGAAGGGCTTGTGTATATCCAGCACATGTTTCTTGAGAGAGGGATCTGCTGGTGCACCAGTTGATGAGGGCTGGGAAACCACAGTTGGAGGTTGAAGTGTGGAAGTATACTGGGACAGATCAGCGAACATCTTATTAAAAGCATTTGCAATGGTAAGGGAGTCATTACACTGGACACCATCTAGAATCATTTCCGAGGGGGTTATGGATTGAGGTGTACCCAGAAAGGTTTTTATGTGGCCCCAGAACTTGAGTGGATCTCTGGCTGAGCTGGCAAGTAGGTTCTGGTAGTATTTGCTTTTTGCTAGCCTTATTTGCTTTTTGCAAGAGTTTCTATGTTGCTTATAGATGGTGTGATCCCTAGGTTGGCCAGTGCTTTTATACTTCCTCCACAGTTTGTCCCTGGTTCTGAGTTGGCTGAGTAGGTCTTTGTGGAGCCACCTTGTCTGTTGTCCCCTGACCCTTCTTTGTACTTTCGGGACTTGTTTAGTCTGTGCTTCTGTGAACTTGGTGAGGAACACGTTAAGGGCATCCTCAACTTTTGTAGATTGGTAGATATCTGTCCAGTCAATACAGGATATGTCCAGAAGAAAGGCACTTAGATCCAGGTGTGCGAAGTTGGTGAAAGTGACAAGGCGGGACTGGGGGGATGGAGAGGGACTCGCGTGCCAGTGACAGATAGTGGGTGAGTGGTCAGTTATAGCATCAGCCGGGGTGCATGCCTTAGTAATGCGGTCAGCTCTGTTTGTGAGGATCCAGTCAATAAGCGTGCCTGATTGGGGTTTATCATCCTGGTATTTTCAGTGATGAGCTGGTGGAGGTGGAAACCTTGGATTAGGGCTGCAAGGAGCTGTGGGCAGGGCCCAGCCAGTTTAGGTTGACATCCCCAGGAAGATGGCTTCGCTCGAGTTTATGGTTTGTGAGGTTAGCTGAACAGTTTGGAGGCCATCCACCCTCCAGTGGGTGGATTATAGAGACAGATAATGCAGGTTTTTGCACCTAGGGACAGGATAGCATGTAATGATTCGCAGATCCGTTGAGGTTATGGACAGGAACAGGCTTAATGGTGAGGTGGTTTTTATAGTATATGGCAACACCCCACCCTTCGGAGCCTGCCCAGTCCTGTCGCAGGATAGAGTATCCAGGTAGGTGGCATTGGGCGTCCTGTATGCGAGGTTTGAGCCATGTTTCCGTGAGGCAAAGGATGTCAGGTCCAGCTACTTTGGTCCACGCCTGAGGCTCGGCCATATGGCCCAGGAGACTTCTAATGTTCATATGCGCAAACAGTAGACCTTTTTTAGGTTTGCCAGGGGAGTTGCTATTAAGGGGGCCAGGATTCGGTTCCACGTCACCTGCCAGTAGTAGGCGAAGAAAGGCTAGGAATTTAAGCTGCAGCTTACATATAGATTCAATAGATGACTGTTTCTTCCTTGTTTGATGGTAGGTTGTGAGGGAGAGATACGTGCACCCATTCTTTAGAAAGAGGTAGTGTAGGGCGGGTTTGGCATATTGTTTGGTAAGGAGTAGGTTAGAGAAGGAGAAATCACAGAGTGAGGGGGTGTTGTGGTGTATGACCAGAAGTAGAGACAGCGAGGAGTAGTTTAGGCAAACCAGGAGGAGAAGGCAAATAATGGGGGTTAGTGCTTGTAGTTTACCACAAGGTGGCGGTGTGCACTCACGTAGGAGAGACATGTTAGCGTATTTTTGTTTATATTTTTTTGGGTTAGGAAACAAAGAGTAGCAGGCAGAGCAGGGAAAAAAGGGAGTTAGTTTAGAGGGTGAAGCAAGGATTCAGCGAAGTGGAGGAGAATGAGAAAGGTGGAGAGAGTGGAGAGAGAAATCGGGTTCGAAAGTGGAAAAAAACGCGAAAAGGCAGGGCTGCTCTCAGGAGGGCTGTTGGCAAGGTCTTTCAGTCAGCGAGTATGATTAACGCCCCCAGTGGTTATAGAGTATAAGGAGCCAATGGAAAAGTGGACACTTAGTCATATGACCACCAAAAGCCTAAAAAGCTAAAGGGTCGACCAGGGTGGGTGAGTCATATGACCACCAAAAGCCTAAAAAGCTAAAGGGTCGACCAGGGTGGGTGAGGTGGGGCGGGTGGGGAGCCACGCGAAGTGCCGGCGGACTAGTATCCACAGAGAGCTGTAACACTAGCCGAAAATGGCTCACCTCAGGCAGGGACAGTGGCTTGCTCACAGCCCCCAAGCACATTTAGGCAGTCCAGCAGCAAAGTGAAAACAGCCGCCTTCGGTGAACGGTGGGTCCAGCTAGTGCCACCAGCCCTTACTGAAGAGAGCCGGTGGGAGAAAGTGTTTTAAAACGTACCTTATGGCTTTTGCGCCTTTAGCGGTACGGGGTGCCAGTGAGCGGCCGGACTCCTGGTTCCCTTCCCGGGCAAGCGTGCGGCGGGCGGCCCCTGTCCACAGAAACTCCTGGAGGAGCGCTGTTTTTTTTCTTCGGGGACCGCCGGGCAAGCAGTGATCCCTGAGGCTTCTTGGGGTACAGTGGAAGGTCCTTGGGTCCGGGAAGGAGCAGGTCCGAAGCCCCGGTGGGCTTGGAGAAGTTCCTTACGGTGACTGCGCCTTAGCGGTATGGTGCCAGTGAGCGGCCGGCTCCTGGTTCCCTTCCGGCAAGCGTGGCGGGCGGGCGGCCCTCTATCCACAGGAATTCTGGAGGAGCACTGCTTTTTCTTCGGGACGGCTGGGCAAGCGGTGATCCCTGAGGCTTTGGGTGCGTGGAGGGTCCTTGGGTCCGGGAGGAGAGTCCGAAGTCCTGGTGGGCTTGGAGAAGTTCCTTATGGCTTTTGTGCCTTTAGCGGTATGGGGTGCCAAGTGAGCAGCCAGGCTCCTGGTTCCCTTCCCGGCAAGCGCGGCGGGGCGGCAGCCCCTGTCCACAGGAACCCTGGAGGAGCGTGGCTTTTTTCTTCGGGGACCGCCGGGCAAGCAGTGATCCCTGAGGCTTCTTGGGGTGTGGTGGAGGGTCCTTGGGTCCGGGGAGGAGCAGGTCCGAAGCCCCGTTGGGCTTGCATCAATGATGGCAACGATGAGCTGGCAAAGACTTTTTTGGTAGGAATGAATTCTGTTTTATTTTACATTAAGAAAGGAGTCATGTGGTGCCTGGCAGAACTTTTACTTTGTGCCACATAAAGTCAGGTTGGGGTTGGGAGGTCTCTCACTCGCTAAGCGAGACAGCAACATGGCAGTCCTTGCCATTTTGAACATTCCAGTGGCTCAGAACTATCAAGAACAAAATAAGGCTGGAAGTCTGGCACATTAGTTGAGGTTTTCACATAACCCCAAGGCCCTATTTTCCATGCAATAGCTTTTTGGAAAAAAATGTATTTGCTGAATACAAGTGGTGGCGCCCCCCTTGTTCTTTTTGACCAACTGGATTGGGTAAATATCCCACCTATAATTTACAATTCTGCCAAGTTGGCAGGTTTGATGTTTTTGTACTCTCTGTTAAAGGTCGACTATGTTTTTAATGAGGTTTTAAGTTAGAGTATACGCCTGGCTAAGTTCTGCCAGGGTTCATGATTTTTGCAGGTGAATACACTACATTACTTTACTGATGTTTTTATTATATTAGAAAATGTTTTTTTCAGGAATACGAACATCTGGAGAGCTGTGTTACTGTTTTCCAGAATATGCTGACGTTGGTTCTTCTAAATTCTGGATTTTGGACCACGTTGTGGTTAACTCTGGGCGGTCCATGGTTCTGGTAAAAAGGAATTTGTAACCCCTAGGTGGCACTATCCCAAGGGCTACTACCCCTGCCTGCTTAACTACTAAAAGGTTGAGGGGCCTAGGTCCAATGGTGGGTGCCTCCACCCAGAGGTCGGGGTTAAGACAGTCTGGAATGACTTGGTCACAGCCCTCTGGGTCACTGTAACTCCCCTTTCTTCCCACTAGTGTCCCACCCAATGCATCAGGAATATTTCCACAATGTGCACTTACCCCCAGGACTGGCTCTGTCGACTGGACTCTGTGGACCCCCTGTAAAACAAGATGATACAGTGCAAAAGCCACCGTACAATACTTTATCATAAACAAATACCTCAGTCAGTGTAACTTTGCTAAAACAAACAGATCTGATTTATTTAAGGAGCTGTAACAAGGAAGGGGGAAATCAGGTTAATTAGGTTAAATACATTAATAATCACAGTACTATGCGCAAATTCGGAGTCCCAAATTGTCACTTTTACTGGGTACCCAGGATGGAGGGGGGGCTAGCCAGGATCGGTGAAGCTGGTTGGTGCCCTGTGATAGAAAAACACTGGCACAATACCCAAATTATAATCCGGAGCCGGTTGGCTCAGTTAGTGAAGAAATAAAAAAACAACAATTAGATGACACACTAGCAATTCAATAAACAGATGGCAGTGAGTTACCCTGCATTGTACTCACAAACTCAATGCTGGGAACTGGATGGAAGGCAGATTGTCCTGGATTGCCAGACGGAGCAGACCCTGTGGACAAGGTCCTTGTGACTGGACCCCACTGCAGTTCAGAGCAATTGGATGTAGTCTGGATTAAACTGGGGTTTACTTACAGCTTCATGCACTCAATTCACTGTACAGGGGATTTGAAACGCGATTCCCCACAAGCACTACATACATTTATATGTAAAAGTAAAGTACTATACCAGGCAGGCTGCTTTTCTATCCCGATCACAATTACTGCACAATACTCGAGAGAACACACAGCAGATTCAGTTCCTGACAGACCGAACGTGATTCAGCAATTTCTCCAGTCTTCTACAGGGTGAGCCTGGTTTCTGCTCTTCAGATCTCCTTGATTCTCCTCACAGGTTGGATTCAGTCCGAATGGGTGCTTGCACAGGCTGCAGACCGAAACTCAGGGCCTTACATGTGCTTCCCGTGTGAAACTATACAGCTCAGAAGCTCATATCTCCTTCTCTCTTCACTGTGTCAACTCCTCTGACTTTCCAGTAGACAGAGCCGGGCATTTCCTTTGATTTCCTCCCAGTTCAGTTGGCTGGTTTGGCTGTCACATTAACAATCAGACTCCCCCTGTTGGTGCAAAAAGGCGCCGAAGTCCAAACTACAATTCCCAGAGGCACTGGCCATACAGTACATAGGTGGCTGGCTCCACAATGAGAGTCCAAGTTCTGATTTGCCAGCAGCAGGCTCCATTTCAAAGGTCCCCCACACTGATTGGTCCAGTTCAGCAGTTCAAAACCAGAATGGAGGGCTAGGCAAACACAGTTCTGACTGCAAAGAAAAGCAGGTTAGACAAACTGTATTTTCGTTATTACTCTAAATGATTTCTGGCAAACAGTTACATCTTTGAAAAGTGCTCACTCTGCCCACTTAGCGACGGCAGAAACAGAGCGATTTGGCAGCAGCTCGAGTGGGACTCAAGCAGGGAAACACACAGTCCCCCCATAGAAACTAATTATGTCTGCAAGCAGACAGCTCTTAAAGAGACAGTACCAGAGGCTCTAAAAGCACTCACAGATAAACGGCTTAAACGCCAAACACCATTCAGGCTTGGAGAATTCAAGCAAGCTCCTGGAAGACTTTTTGGGAATCCCCATTTATGGGGGTTACAAATTTATATGGGATACAGTTTGAGAGACATAAGACAGAGGGAAATTAGCAATATTTACTTATACAGGTATTTGGAACTCATGATCTTTTTCTTATTGAGTGACTAATGGTGATTTCTCCAGTTAAGGTTTTCTCCTTAAATATCAATGGCCTAAATAATCCTATTAAGAGATCAAGACTGTTCCAATATCTTAAAAAACAAACAGCTGATTTGGTGAATCTCCAGGAAACTCACCTTTCCCCAGGGGAGTGTCTAAAACTTTCTTTGGCAGGGCGCTATTGAATGCTTTCCTCCTCCTCCTCCTCTTATGGGAGGGGCAGGCGTCGGGGAGTAGCCATAATGATTCCTTCTACAAAAGTGTTTGTATCACAAAAATAATATCTTGACCCCTCTGGCTGTTTTGTAATCTTAGTGGGACTACTGTTTGGTAGGGAGGTGACCCTTGCTAATGTTTATCCTGCCCCACCCCCCAAGACATCACCAACAACATTCCGAACTTTCTTTAATAAACTATTAGATCTGCAACAGGGCATACTTATTATGGGAAGTCACTTTAGTGTTACCATGGCTCCCTCTTTAGATTCCTCCAACTTGGCCAAACACCAAACTTTGGCTTCTCAGAAATACCTTAAGTCGCAACAAACTCAGTTGGGGATTGCAGATGTATGGCGCCACCTTTTTCCTACATCCCAGGAATATACTTATTATTCTCCTAGATTCCACTCCTTTTCCTGTATAGACTACTTTTTTGTTACAACTGAGCACTCAGATGTCCTTCAAGACATTCCCATCAGAGCTAGTCACCTCTCAGACCATTCCCCATTACTATTAAAATTAGACAGGGGAAAATCCCACTAACTGACCTCTTGGCGGCTTGATCTTACTTTATTAAGGAAGAAGCCTTTAAAATCATGATAACAGAAAAAAATTACACAAATATTGTTTGAGAATCCCTCCCCTAATATCTCTCCTAGCATTTTATGGGACACCCTTAAGGCAGTCCTTCATGGAAAAATGATTGCCTATTCCTCCCATTAAAAGAAACAGTGGGATGCCAGATATAGGGCCCTGTCAGAGGAGCTGGAGTCACTACAAAAAGAACTGGGGATGGCAGAACTGGATCGGAGAAATTGTATTCGGCAGATTAAAGCAGAATTGCTAAAATTATTAGATCAAACAGTACAAATGGCGCTAATATATCTGAAACATTTCCTTTACGAGGGGGGTACTAGAGGAGTTATGGTACTGGCTAGAAAGCTGCTGGGGTATAAGTCATTATCTCACATCCATTTGCTTAAATGCCTCACAATAGGTAGACTGTCCTCAACCACCCCGGCGATGTTTTTAAAAAATGTATTTATAATTTGTTAACCAGGTTGGGACACTGGACGAAGTCCTTTTTCAGGTCCGACCTGAGACATACAATGACAACATCGATAACAAATAATAAAAACCAATAATACATTAACAATCACACTTAAATTGCTGCAGTAAAAATAACTTTAACTTACATTTAAAACTACCAAAAAACAAAGCTTGACGCAAATTAACTGGTAACATATTCCAAAGGGATGGGACTGCAACAGAAAAAGACCGCAACACATTCCGATTCTTATAACCCGGTGAAACCAGTAAAATACCATCTGCAGATTTCAAATTAGGAAGAGACGACTGAACTACTACCATGTCAGCCAAAGAAAAATCAGGAAAGAAGAGAAGCTTATAAAGCATACAACCTGAGAAATCAGCAATTCTAGCCTTTGGTGATGAGCAACCCAATTGTAAATGCAAGGAACAATGGCGAGTTTTATATGGGACAGAAAGAATAAACCTACAGATGTTATTATAGGCTACAGTCAAGACATTATATTCTTTGACATTTAAATTCTGAAACAGATAACAAATGTAATCAAAATGAGGCAAAAGTGTCCCCACAGCAATATATTTCCTGGTTTCTAAGGAGAAATAAGATTGCAATTTATATAAAATACCCAATTTTTGGTTTATTGTTTGACTAACATGCTTTACATGTAATGAATAAGACAAACCACAATCCAACCACACCCCCAAATATTTAAATTGGGTTACTTGTTCTACTGCAGCACCATCCCCATCAAAAAGACATAAACAAGGGTCATCCTTTAGCATAAATGGGGTCCCAAAAATCATTGACTTTGTGTTTTTAGAATTTAAGATCATAGAGTTGTCTGCAAACCATTTACACACTTTTCTAAAACTAACACCAAGAACATTTTGTTAGATCTTCCAATGACTTAGCCTGACAATAAAGAATTAGATAATCCGCATACATTATTGAGTTACAGGATCCACACTGAGCTGGCAGTTGGTTGACAAATAATGAAAACAACAAGGGGCCCAAAATGGACCCCTGAGGTACATCACACATTTCCAGAACTATTACAGTCGGCTATGTGAAGACTCTAATCCCCTTGTAACTGAACACATTTCTGCTTTACTAGCAGATCTAAAAATACTGCAACTCTCCCAAATTCACCAGGAATCTCTTTTGGCCCCGATTACGATGGAGGAACTTTTAAATGCCGTAACTCAAATGAAAACATTAAAATGCCCTAGCCCAGATGGGTTTCCTATAGAATGATACAAATCTTTTGTAACACCTTTGGCCCCTAAATTAGCAGATGTTTTTTTAGGAATTCAGGAGGGAAATGCTCCCCTTCTTCATGGAACGGTGCTATCCTTTTGGTGATCCCAAAACCTAGCCATGATCTTAAATTCCCTGCCTCTTACAGGCCAATCTCTGTATTAGATACAGATTATAAATTATAAATGGGTCGGCTGGGGGAAGGGGATCAAGCATCCCAGGGACTGCTCTACTCCTCCGGGAAGGGGACAACCGCTGAGCTACTGGCTCCTGGTGGTGGCTGGGGGCTGGTGCAGGCTCGAGGGGCACAAGTGTGAGTCGGCGAGGGCTGACGTCGGACATGCAACATGTGGAAGCGTGCACAGCAGTGTCCATGATGTCACTGCATGCCTGCGCTATGGGGGGACCGTTATGGGCTACAAATTTGCTTCGAGCCTGGTTCCAGATCAGGAGGCTTCCCCAACTACTTTCAATATTTTACTATACATGCCTATTATCGGCTGAAGCGGAGTTCTTTGCAGCTTGTACAGACCATACATTTTCTAGGTGGCATCAGATGGGTTTATCCTATATATTCCAATTTTTACATATCCAAGGGGTTGTTTCATTTGTTCAGTTACAAGCAGTGTTCCCCCTGATGAACTGGGAGAATTTCCGATGTTTACAAGTACGATTGCTCCTCCTACATAAAGTCCCTGAGAAATGCTGTCTACTTGATCCCATGCCACTACTATTAAAATGAATACTTGATTCATTGAAGGGGATGACTGCAACACTTGATATGAACATAAGAAATTTGCCACCAGAAACAGGTCTTACGGTCTATCAAGTCTGCTTGTATGTGCAGCTAGCAACCCTATACTACAGCTGCCCAACCCCCACCTCCTGGAACTGCTCAGTGTCCTTTATCCAGCCCCCCTTCCGTGCCCTGTCCCATGCCCTTTAGAAACTCCCCATCGTTCTGCATGCCACTACCCCCTCTGGCAGAGCATTCCATTTCAACACAACCCTCTCCATGAAATAATGCCTCCTCATCTCCCTCTTGAACTTTCCTCCCTCCAATCTCAGCCTATGCCCCCTCGTGTCCTTTCCCTTCCTCTGCTTAAATAACCCTTCTGCTCCAGATTTGTTGATCCCCCTCAAGTATTTAAAAGTCTCAAGCATGTCCCCCATCCCTTCTCTCTGCCAGGGTGAACAAACTCAAGTGACTCAGCCTTTCCTCATAGGTTATGCCCTCTATCCAGTGTATCATTTTCATCGCCCTGCATTGCACCGCCTCGAGAAGCTTGATATCCTTCCTCAGGTAAGGATGCCAATATTGCACACAGTTCTCCAACTGCGGCCTGACCAAGGACCTGCACAGGGGCAGGATCACCTCTTTGTGCCTGGATGTGAATCCCCGCGTGATGCACCCAAGCATCCTACTGGCCTTGGCTGCTGCCCTCCGGCATTGAGCAAAGTTATTCATGCTCCCCATTGCTATGACCTGCAGGTCCTTCTCCTCCTCAGTGACCCCTAACCGTACCCCACCCAGCCAATATTCCCTCCTCTGGTTCCTCGCCCCAAAGTGCATAATTCTGCACTTCTTTGGGTTAAATCCAAGTTACCACCTCAATGACCACTCCTCATGCCTGGTGAGATCACCCTGCAGCCTCTGCCAACTCTCTATGTTATCCACTACAGCTCCCACCTTGGTGTTGTCCTCAAACAACACTGGTCACTAGGGCAAGCCTACAAAGCACTAAGTAACCTCGCTGAAGATTCTTCACTGTTGGTCCTGCAGGCCTAGAATGAGGAATTAACACTGAATATTCCTTATTTGGATTGGTTTAAATATGCTCTTTCTTCCATGAAAGTTTCTCAAGCTCCTTATTGGAGGGAGTTTGCTTGGAAGTGCTGTTCAAGGTTTTTTAACACACCCCCTCGTCTAATTAAATTCCTTCCACCTCAGTATGGATTCTACTGGAGGGGTTGTAGTGAACCCAAGCTACTCACTCCCATATCTTCTTTCTGGTCCTGCCCTGTTGTTTCCTCCTTTTGGACACAGATATCAGACATTCTAACACAGGTGGTGGGTATGGAGGCAGTCCTTAGCCCAGAATTAGTTCTATTATCGATTCCCTCAGGGTCTCACACTTAATCAATGAGTAATGCTTTATACATATATATTAACGGCTAAGAAGGCCATCACCCAAATGTGGCACCAGAGCTCTTCCCCGATGCTTGCCCTTTGGTATTCAGTCATGAGAGACATGTATTATTTAGAGTGCCTAATTGCTCATTGCAATGATAGAGAACAGCAGTTTGAATTACGATGGAGACCATGGGTTCTTTATATAGGGGAAAGGATGACTCCTTCATTCCATGAGGGACGAAGGGTCTAAAATGTATATATGTTTAAAGGACCCTAATGATAGGCATGGAGACATGAGTAACCTGGACACCTAGCTGCTTGAATATTACCAAAGTGTAAAGCTGTTGATATTGAAATTAATTTGTGTTTTTCTCCTCTGTCCAAAATATAACTTCCTTCTCATAGCCTAATGAAAAGTATTTAATATTACCGGGAAACATATATCTACTTGATGGACTACTAATCAGCTGTCTGGTTAAAACTAAGTAAATTATATGGATTTACATTATTTCCAGTCTTGGTAAATAGTTATATAATTTATAACATAAATGTATGTATAGATTATGATCCTGAGAAATTAAATAAAGAGTATAAAACAAATTTAAAAAGAACAATATGAGGCAATGGAGACTGGGACTGGTTATTTCCCAGTCTCTGTTGTCTCATACCGGACCAGCAGATTGATACTTGCAGCCAATCAGAAAGAAGAACTGTGCTTGCCCATTTTCTAAATTACTATTCTGAACGGTCGATCAGGGTGAGGTGACCACTAGATGCTAGGGAATCATATATTATTATATCAAGTGGGCGATGGAGGGCCACTAGACATCGAGGAATCACATATTTATTAAAGCTGGTGGGTGATGGGGGACCACCAGAGTCAGGGATATGTTAAAATATATTTTATGAGGTATCAGATCAGCGATCGGGGGAGGGCACCACTGGAGCCAGGGATATATTAATATATGTTTTTTGAGGCATCTGATTGGTGATTGGGTCGGGGGGGCACACAAGAGCTAGGGATATGTTAACATAGTTTTTCATGAGGCCTCTGAATATTTGCCCCACTCCATCCGACCACCCTGTTCCTGGGTAGCACCATGCTAACCTTTTGAAAGTGGGGACCTAGGATCACCTAGGATCATTGGGGAATGGAGGCACTTTATTGCAAGAGCACTATAATACTGTATCACCAGTGAAGGATTACGTATATTACATTTGAAAACTGTCTTCACTCATTTACAGGATATGCTTTCACAAGTCTAATTGAAAAACAAAGTTAGCTGATGTTTTAATTATCATGTATTCTAATTAATTTTGAATATAAACAGACATTAAGATGTTCACAGTTTATACATTGCTAAATACAGATCTCAGTACACACAAGGATGTGCTGATCAGGATGCTGTGGGAATAACTGAACATCCAGTCATTTCAATGGTAACTGTCGTACAGTCACTTGTTTTAAACTGTTCTATTCCATATTCAGTATTAGAACTGAAGACCTCAACTTCTGTTAAAAACAGTGCTGCAGTCAGTTCACTGTTTGGATGAAATCATCCTTTACTTTTTTTTTTTTTTAGTAATATGTTTGTAGCACTCTTGAAAGTTGTGGAATTGACAGCACTGGAGAAGGAAGCCTTCTGTTTATCCACGTGTCAGGTGACGCACAAGAAGCTGCAAGTAGTAACTTTCCTACACTGCACTACAAATGTGTCTCAACACTGTAATACAGGAACCAACATGTAGGTGAGGGGATGATTTACACTCCTTGCTCCTTCGATCCCTGGCCTCATGTACTGTAAGACTGCCGATAAATGTGCAGATTATTACCAGCTGTGTGGGTGGTTTTGTGATGCGGACAGCTGTCCACTGGGAACTGGACTGAGACCACCACAATTAATTTCACTTAGGCCACTGAACAATTAGTCGATGACAATGGCTTTCAGACACTGCCATCCTTGTCCAGATTCAAACCAGTGATGTAGAGGAGAAAGGCTCTTTAACCAACTACCAACCAAACAGCCATCCAGGGTTCCTGAATTCATCATTTATTGTGCTATAGTATATAGCAGAGCATTGTTCTGTATCGAAATCCATCCTTTTCAAAATGCTGTTGTACCACAGTTGAAAGGTAATGGAAAGTGATTGTACCTTTCTGTGGTACAACAGCATTCTAGAACCTCTAGAGACTTCACAAGTCAGTTTCATTCTGAAAGAGAAAGAACCACATTGCACACATTTCACATAATACTATACACCATAAAACATACAGGATGAGCAACTTTATGCATAACCAGTGGGTTGTGCCACCTCGGGATTCTGACTCACATGGACCTCTCGAGTTTCGCTCTCACGGTCAGAGGGGAATCAGAACCACTCTGTGGTAGAATGCAGTGGTTGTGCACAGTTGCCCATCTAGTATTCTCTATATAATACACAGTAAGTATGTTTCCCTGGTGGTTTTGAAAAGTTGTTCTTCATGGTTTCAAACAGTAAGAACAACTTTACTCAGATGAAGCGATCCAAATGAGTTGTTCTTAATACTTTAGAACATGAAGAGCAACTTTCTGCAGATGCTATAATCACTCTTGTGCTCCAGCCTTAGTGATGATTAGAGCAGGAGCTGAGCTAACTCCCCCCCCCACCACACACACACACAAACACCCTACTGGGTCAGTTCGCTGTATGCAAGACGGCATATGCTAAAACCGCACAACACAGACAGCGTGGGTGGGAATAGCGACGGTGCAAAACCGCTAAATGGTCTCTACGTGGTCGTGCACCCTGTCACTGTTCCCTAGCAGAGGATAAGTTCTCTGCAGGAAGGAGAGTCCACCGAGCAGCTGCCATGGCTCAACAGGATGAGCCACAGGCAGCAATGGAGGCAGTGCGTCTGTGGACCACGTATTGAATCCCGGTCCGAGATGCATGGAATTTTTCTTTTATTCACACTTTATGCAAATTAAGTATCTAATTTAGTTGGGGGTGGGTGGGGGGCACAGCCCCCTGTAAAACACAGAGATATGCCACTGGCAATATATCATTATGTACTGACAGTGCAGTATATTGCTGCGGCAGAATGTCTTGCGACATGATGATCTCGCACCCACAAACACAGTTGTACAAGCTAGCCTAATGCGCTGCTTCAGAATACTCTCACGTAAATGACTCACATTAAAAAAACAAAGCACTGAGTTGGTCTATAAAAGAGAAAAGCTGCTTTCTGCTGTATTATTCAGAATAAAAAAAACTAAGTGTTAAAGAGCAAGTCTGCACTTCAGCATGTACTTTAATAAATGTTTCAGCTGTTACAATTTACCAGCGAATCCATTTGATCACGTTCAATTGCACCTTCCAAGATTTACAACATATGTTGGCAGTCCACCTAAAAAGTCTCTATAGAAAACATTTAAAAACATTTACCTCTCCCCCGTTAACCTCACAGTGTCTTTCTTTATGACACCATAGTGCTCACCATGACAACAGATTGGGATGTCACCAATCGTATTTGTGAAGTTAGCAGGAGAGAGTCAGATACATTTTGAAAGACAGTGAAATAGCTACTGCGTTATCTACAGTGTAGACCAACAGCGGGGGGAAGTAAAAACAAAATAACTGGAAAACAATAAAGTTAAAACATAATTGGTGTAAATCTTACGCTTTTTATTATAATAAAGAGTTGCTCTTCAAGAACTTGCAGGTTCTCCACACCTCGCTCTTGTGCCAATGATGTTGCCACACTAACTCGGCGTGAAGAACCTGCTCATTCTTAACACTTAGGGGTTAGTTATTTTCAATTACAAAGGGGATTTCTTGCTAAGTGTCTGCAAACTTAGTTACTAAGTTCATATTTTATGAACTGTATACCCACCTTGCTTTGGCGAGTCTAAAGTTTTTTAGAAGTGCTTCCTTCCAGTCTCTTGTTTTCTTATTCAAGTTCTCATTCTGTAATCCTTCAGTAAGGAAGATCTCAGTGTCTATAAAATATAAAAAAATAAACAGCTAAAAAAGAAAGTATATTTACTGATCAGGCTTACAATGCTATGACAGAGGGTCTCCCTCTGGCCCTTTTATTCCGAAGCAAAAAAAACCCAAAAACAGTATGTTTCCCAACTGAACTACTGTGAGAATCTACCTTTTGCTGTGAGTGGGATCACCAACTGATCCTAGAGGTATATTTTATTTACCCAGGACAGCTTAATCGAGATGCAGCATCTCGTCTTCCTCAGGACTTTACTTCTAACCCATTTTACAGTAGTATATGTAGCTCAGGTGACTGTTGAGGTGGGATATGAACTTATCAGCACCTGTTTTATTGTTCAGTGCTCTGAACGCTAGATTACACTACCTTCCCTGATATACTTGTAAAACAAACAACATAGAGAGCTCTAAAAGAGAGCAGAGGTCTTGTCCATAAAGAACAATAACAAAAAGTAAAACATTCTGCACTGGCCATTTTATAAGCAGCAATTCATGTAATGGTGAAAATGTTGCACCTACACCTTTAGTCCATTTCACATCACTCTTTTTCTCCTGCCTTGTAAGAGTCCCTCTTCCCCATTCTGAGTTTCCTTTCCATATTATGCCACCTTTTTTCTCCTGTTTAGTAAGTGGCACCCCATTCCCTCTGTTACGAGTTTGCATAAATCCTAAATAATTAAAGAACACCATCATTCAAATGACTGCCACAATGTTTTTAATCAGTGTTTTCAGTTGTATTTTATTTAATTAAAGGATGGAGATTGGAGCTTCTGTTTATATGTCCGCTTGCGTGCATGAGCAAGAAATATTTTGTTACAATGAATGGTATTTCAGAGGTGTGTCTCTGTCAGGTCCAATGCAGCTCACGCTGCAATGGGCTCGACAGTGACAGCCCAATGAACAGCAAGGCTGATCCTGATGCATGTTTTTATTTCAGGCCTCAACTTCGCACAGTTGAAAGGAGTGTAACCCCCCTGCAAATGGGGGTTCCCAAAAGACTTCCAGGAGCTTGCTTGAATGCTCCAAGCCTGAATGGTGTTTGGCATTTAAGCCATTTATCAGTGAGTGTTTTTAGAGCCTCTAGTACTGTCTCTTAAGAGCTGTCTGCTTGCAGACATAATTAGTTTGTATGGGGACTGTGTGCTTCTCTGAGTACCACTCGAGCTGCTGCCAATTCACTTCATTTTGCAGTCACTAGAGTGCAAAGGAACCTATCTGAAAGATGTAACTGTTTGCCAGAAATTATTTAGAGTAATAATGAAATTACAGTTTGTCTAACCTGCTTGCTTTGCAGTCAGAACTGTGTCTGCTAGTTCCCATTCTAGTTTTGAACTGCTGAACTGGACCAATCAATGTGGGTAAGCTAGCTCTAAAATGGTGCCTTGGACGAATCAGAACTTGGACTCATAATCTGAGCCAGCCACAAGAGGATTGTATGGGCAGTGACTCTGGGAGATGTAGTTTAGACTTCAGTGCCTTTTTGGACCAACAGCAGCAGTCTATTGTGGTGACAGCCAATCCAGTCAAGAACTGGGAGGAACTCAAAGGAAGTGCCGGTTTTGTCGGTTGGAGTTTCAGTTGAGCTTTGGCAGTGAAGAAGGAAGGAGCCCTGTGCTTTTTCAGTGTGCAGTTTTAGTCAAAAACGTGTGTAAGGCCCAGAGTTCCGGTCTGCAGCTTGTGTAACAGCTTGTTAGGACTGAATCCGCTCTGTGAAAAGAATCAAAGGATCTCTGAAGAGTAGAAACCAGGCTCACCCTAGAAGACTGGAAGAATTGCTGAAAATTGCACTCGTCTGTCAGGAACTGAATCTGCTGTGTGTTCTCCAGGTATTGTGCAGTAATTGCGATCGGGATACAGATGCAGCCTGCCTGGTACAGTGCTTTCTTTTATATGGATGTGTGAAGAGGTTTGTGTACCTCAGTGAGCCCTGCTGACATCGAAGGACCCTATCTTATTTGGAGGTCGTGAGTACTAATTCAGGGTCGCTCCTGTTGAATTGCCACATTAAATCCAAATGGAATTACTGTACTGCTGACTGTTTAATTCTCCTTTTCTCTGTGTGAAAGGGCCCCTACCAGCTGCCACGGTTTGGACTAGCCACTAGGGCTTGGGTACCCAGGGACAGTAACTGATAGGGATAGGCCTGTGCACAGAGCCATAGGTAGATTATTAGAGTGATAAGCTAATTAACCTGATTTCCCCCTGTCCTTGTTATATCCCCCTAAATAAATCAGAGCTGCTTGTTTCAGCAAAGTTATACTGCCTGAGGTATTTGTCTATGTTAAAGTACTGTACTGTGATTGTTGCACTGTATCTCATTTCACAGGAGGTCCCAGTGCGAACCAGACCTGGGGGTAAGTGTATACTGTGAAGGTAATTCTGATATATTGTGTGGGCCACTGGTGGGAAGAAAGGGGGGTTTCAGTGTCCCAGAGGGCTGTGACCAAGTTAGTTTAACTATTGCAAACCCTGACCTCTGGGTGGAGGCACCCGCCATTGGATCCAGGCCCCTCAACCTGTTAGTGGCAAATCAGGCAGGGGTAGTAGCCCTTGGGATAGCGCCATCTAGGGGTTACAGGAGTAAACCGCTCCATTCTGAGAGCAGCTGGCTCCATTCATTTGAATATTAGAGAGCATCCAGTGAGCCCTCCATGGGGATGATGATGAGTCAGGACTCTGGGGATAAACTATGTTAGGAATAATGGATCACTGGCTGTGCTAATAGAGTGATACTCCTCTGCTCTCTCAGTGTTTTAAATTGCGGCTCCGATCTGATTTGGGCTGAGTGAGCCCACCTGCTGCAGTAGTTGTTCCTTTTTCATTTTAATTTCATTGCCAGCTTACTTGCTTCCCTTCCCTATACCCTGCCTAGTCCCCTCTCATGACATCCCAGAGTCCTGTTGCATTGCAAGTCTGCACTTAAGTTGCTGGCAGAAGTTGGCCCCCCCCCAACCATACCCAGAGTCATGGCAAACAGCAAAAGAAGAAGAGTTTTTCTTGAGTGCCACACAAACAGGGAGCAGAGTAGATGCTGCAACCTCTAAAACTACAGTAGATGGATTAAAGTTGATCGGTATTTAGTGGTCGGTTCTGCATGAAGCTATCTCACATGTCATGGTGGTCCAAGCAATATCCTCCTGCTCCCTTTCTCTCCCTTTCTGGTATCACATTCTATTCTCTCTCTTTCTTTTTTTTCAGGACTCTGGAGACAAAGTATATTAGGAATAATGGGTCAGTGACTATGCTGATACTCCTCAGCTCTCTCTGTTTTAAATTGCGGCTCCAATCCGATTTGGGCTGAGTGAGCCCACCTGTTGCGGTAGTTTTCTTTTTCAAATTTAAAGCGCTAGTGTGTTACCTGGAAACTGCCAGGAATTCATTGTAACTATCAGATGTAGTCAGCTATCACTTCTTATGTCTCAAGTATTTTTTCTTTTCTGTTCGCTAATTAGATTTTCCACCTGGTAGTACTGGGCTGATGTGTGGAGCAACACTCTCTCTGTAGGCTAAAAAAGTAAGTTCTGTTCCTCCCACTACATCAACACTGAGACCACACTGTGACATCACTGGTAACTAAGGAGGACCATTTTTCATTGCCAAATTATTCTTTTTCACATGAAGCAGCAGGGACTGGCTCTTCTTGGTTACTAGCGATGTCACAATTTCCTGCATTTTGATTAGTAACTTGTGAAAGTCACTGATCAGACTGCAAGGATTGTGGTACCTCAATGTGTTTGATCACATTTCTGATGATGCAGTGGGAGGAACAGAACTGACTTTTTTAGCCTCCAGACAGAGTGCTGCTCCACACATCAGCCTAGTACTGGCAGGTAAAAAAATCTTCTAATTAGCAAACAGAAAATAAAAATATACTTCAGATATAGAAAGTGATAGCTGACTGCACCTGAAAATTACTAATATGAACATACGAAATTGCTGGTAAAAAAAGGCCCACAGGTCTATCAAGTCTGCTCGATTGTGCAGCTCTTAATTTCATATTACTACAGCTGCTAATAATGCTAATAATTCCAGGCAGTACACTAACTATTTAATTTAATTGCCAGCTTACTCGCTTCCTTTCCCTATACCCTGCCTAGTCCCCTCCTGTGATGTCCCAGAGTCCTGTTGCACTGCAAGTCTGCACTAGCTGGTGAAGCTGCCTCCCATACCCAGAGTTGCGGCAAACTGCAGGAGAAGAAAGGTTTTGCTTGGAGGGTACACAAACAGGAAGCAGAGTAGACACTACGACCTTTAAAAGTACAGTTAGGTGGATTAAAGTCGATCAGTATTCAGCTGTCGCCGGTGGTTCTGCATGGAGCTATCTCGCGTGTCACTGTACCCAGCAATACCTTCCGGTTCCCTTTCTCTCCCATTCTGGTATCACGTTCCATTCTTTTTTTCCCCAATCCAAGCCTGGTGCTTATCGCAAACATGGCAGCTCCCTCCTGGTGCACTTTGTTTATTTTAGTGGGGCCGGTGATCATCCTGGACACACCAGCTCCTTCTCTGCACAGGTTGTTTATTGAGCAGACCTAGTGATTATCCCAGACCCACCAGGTCCCTCAGCTTTGCTTTTTTTTTTTTTTTTCAAATAAAGAAGCACTGAATGAAGGACAAAATCAATTTGAAAGGTAGTACCATCAGCACAAGAGGCATGCAGGCAAGGAACTGAAGCTGCTGATGCTTAGTAAGGCTATGAGGTTGGTTCTTTAGGTTGGTGCTGGAGGTTGGGCAGAGTTGGTGAGCACATCCCCAGCTCCTGCAGCAGTCCTGCATCCAATGAAATATATTTTATACAGTATGTTTTCTGAAGTCCTGCTCCCACTGAAAAATATATTATACAGTATATTTTCTGTAGTCCTGCACCCTCTGAAAAATATACAGTATGTTTTCTGCAGTCCTGCACCCACTGAAATATATATTATACAGTATGTTTTCTGCAGTCCTGCACCCACTGAAATATATATTATACAGTATGTTTTCTGCAGTCCTGCACCCACTGAAATATATATTATACAGGGTACCCTCTGTAAGGTGACACTATTACAGAGAACACGTTGATACCAACAACATCTACAGTTCGCTGTAATAGTCCGCCCAAGACCACGGCACTCTATCCTCCAGTTCTACACCCCCTCCCTGAATCAACTCTGACTCAGAGTTAATAATCTATAAGTTTGGGGGTGTGGGGAGAAACCCTCATCGGGGGTTCAGGGGCGGCCCCATGAAAAGGAACTGGTCTCCATTCAGATTTATGTCAACCACAACTTGCGTTCGACATAAATCCATCGCTGTGATGTCGGTCGACAAAACAGTTGTCGAACAAGCATCGTAGATCCATTATACAGTATGTTTCTTGCAATCCTGTACCCACTGAAATATATATCATATACTATGTTTTCTGCAGTCCTGCACCCACTGAAATATATATCATACACTATGTTTTCTGCAGTCCTGCACCCACTGAAACACACATCATACACTATGTTTTCTGCAGTCCTGCACCCACTGAAACATACATCATACACTGTTTTCTGCAGTCCTGCACCCACTGAAAGATACATCATATACTATGTTTTCTGCAGTCCTGCACCCACTGAAACATACATCATACACTATGTATTCTGCAGTCCTGCACCCTCTGAAACATACATCATACACTATGTTTTCTGCAGTCCTGCACCCACTGAAACATATACCATACACTGTTTTCTGCAGTCCTGCACCCACTGAAACATATACCATACACTATGTTTTCTGCAGTCCTGTACCCACTGAAACATATATCATACACTGTTTTCTGCAGTCCTGCACCCACTGAAACATATACCATACACTATGTTTTCTGCAGTCCTGCACCCACTGAAACATATATCATACACTGTTTTCTGCAGTCCTGCACCCACTGAAACATATATCATACACTATGTTTTCTGCAGTCCTGCACCCACTGAAACATACATCATACTCTATGTTTTCTGTAGTCCTGCACCCACTGAAATATATATCATACACTATGTTTTCTGGTATCCCATAATAATCGCGACAGAATAATAGCGAATGCATTTTAGCGAATACTTAATCGGGATTTTAAATACAGCAACCATTGAACAAATGCGAGTGAACCAAAACAGAGATTCTGGTTGCCATACATCCTGCAAAAAGAGCGCCTGATTGAAATAGCGACGCTCGGCTGAGTAGAACCATTACACAGAAAAATACGATGGCCCGTAGTGCAACAGGCAGTTTTTTTCCATCCTGCCTTTGAGACTGAATACTCACTATTGACAGCGGCTAGAATTCAGTGATTTATAGACAGCAACAGCTGTTTGGTGTCTCCGCCCCCCCCCCCAAAATCAGTAACATACCCCCATGCTACTTCACTGCAGCACCTGAAAGGTTGGTACACCCGGAGACTGCCACTGCACTTATGCTGATCCAGAGCTGGAAGGCAGGATCCTACCTAAAATGGCACTAGGAGTATGTACAGTTAGGAATCCTGCAGACCCACCAGAACCCTCCACTTTAACAGAAAAATACGATGGCTCGTAGTGCAACAGGCAGTTTGTTCCATTCTGCCATTGAGACTGAATACTCACTATTGACAGTGGCTAGTGTTTCGTGACAATCTACAGACAGCAACAGGACAAGGCACAGGACAGGTGAGCGAGTGGCTAGGTGGGAGGAAACCACTAGCATACTGCTCGCGATCAACACACGGGAGCTATATTTGAAGGCACTGTACTGAGAGGTTGCGTTATTAACACTCACTATTAAATACTCGCCTATTTGCTCGTCGTGATTATGCAATCGCTATTTTCACATGGAACCATGTTTTCTGCAGTCCTGCACCCACTAAAATATATATTATACACTATGTTTTCTGCAGTCCTGAGATTAACCAGGCATACACGGAGTTCCTGACTAGCCTAGCCCAATAGCACACTGCTAAGAAGGTGAAGCTCATGTTATATTAGAAAAAAAAAATCAAGCCAGCACCCAAATCCCAGCGTAAAGAAGTAAACTGACAATCCACTTGTGTTAGGGAGCAGGTTAAAAACATGACTGCTTGCCAGCCTGGTGGCGCTAAGGGTTGAGGCGCTGGACACCATACCTTGCTCCACGCTGGGCGACCCAGGAACGGACTTGGGCTGCTGGGGGTCGGCCGGGAGGAGAAGGATTGCATGCCCGATGGCTTGCTCTCCTTCTCCGGGAAGGGGTGGGAGGCTAGCCCCGCCGCTATACTGCCACCACCTGGGGATCTCGGGGGATGCTGGTGCGGTCGGGAAAGCAGCAAAAAGGGTTGACACTGGCAGAGGACAGGAACGGATGCATGTCTCTCCATGCGTCTGGCTCATTGGTCCTCATTGCATGCCGACATCAGGGGAACCAGAACAGTGGAAATACATTACCCCAGATTTAGGTGACGAACCCCCAGCACTGCGTCCCAGATAGGAACCGGGGCAGATTTCACTGTGCGCACATCTCACTGAGGACTTAAGAGGGAAGAATTGAGGGAGCGCTTCCTTCACCCTTCCTGGAGGGTAAACCAGACACCCTGATATGAGTGAGAAAGAGCGTGCGGCACTCTAGAAGCAGACCTCCTGTTCCTGTATGGATGCTCACGGTGCAACTGGGGAGTTCCGATTGAGGGAACTGGTGCAGAAGGTAGGAGGATAAAAAAAAACAAAAAACACGAGTGCTCAAGTCAGAAATATCAAAGAGGAGGAAACAGAGGAATTGAATTCTGCTAAAAATGTAGGAGTTGAAACAAGGCTGGTAGAAGTAAAGGCCAGAGAAAGTAAAAAGCAGGAGTCAGGAACAGACCAAAAGGATGTGTGTGCGTCTGGTGTCAACTGACTGTGGCAGGGACTGTTGCAGGAAGCAGTATACAGAAACCCTATAATTGAAATGGTGAAAATTGTATTGATTCAGAATGTACCATGAACAGGAATACTTTGTTTTTTTCTTTTGGCAGTACCCCTGACCAGCCTGAATGCCCTCCCTCCCTACCCGCCAGAATGGTATGATCTCCAACTATCTAGAATGACCACCTGACTAATCAGAACAGTATGATCAAATACGTTGGGATACCCACCCAACACTCTGGAATGTCACCCCCCATACTACCACAATGGCCCTTATCCTGCTGGTAGAATTCCCCCACCTCGTGGTGGGCATTCTGGTAGGGGCTGGAGGGGGCATTCCTTGATGATAAGATAAACAGCCTGGTTGGTGGAAAAGGGACAGTCCGCCAGGTTGGGTGGCTTTGGTGTTTGTTTTAGTTTTTTTTTGGATCAATATCAAATGATGCAGTTTTGGCAGTATTACATAACACATTTGCATAGACACGTGTAATTGCGTGGAACATGATTTTATAATGCTTTTTTTATCCTAGACATAACTGGACTGGATACTGTTAATTTTATATAAATGTAATGTTAATAAGCTGAAACAAATTCACTGTGTTGTCCTCAGGACATCTTTGCTTATGAGCTGTGCTCAAGGATTTATCCTGAAATAAAATAAATGATAAAACTGAAAACAAAACGGCTGGTAGGTGTTGGTCATGCCTATCCAGCAGGGGACATTCCAGTGGATGGGGGATATTCTAGCTGGTGGGGGGTTGTCTCAAAAGGAAGGCCAGAATTGTTTCCTTTCTAGGCATATTCGGATTCTTAAATCAATTTCAGTGTTCAACTACTCCCCCAATTTAATTACACAAGATTTAGCCCAGCTTTGATTCAGTGTTTCATTGTCGGTGGGATCCAGCCTTTTAACCATTTTTTTCTGCAGGGTGGACTTAAGTCCATAGTTTAAAATACTTGCGGGGTGGGGCACACAGTCAGCAAGAGGCCTCCCCACGACTGTGCTCTAACCACTATGCAGCACTGCCACTCTGTCTCTTTTATTGTACAAGGGTGATGTTTTTTAAAATGAAATTATCATCCCATACAAAGTTAATGCATAGCAACCATTTTGGCCTGTGCAGAACTTGTTTACTTTGTGCAGTCTCTTTAGTTGTTTTAGAGCCGCTCACTTGTTCTATTGCAGCATACTGTGCACTTGTTGCATCGGGAAGCACTCACTTCTGAAATTCAGCCTCTGTTCTGGTTGCAAGGTTTACAGTCCTTCTTTTGCTACCATCTTGCTCTGGACCTTGCTCATCTACAAGATGTATCTGAACAGATACTACTGAGCATTGCATTTCAGACTTAAGTGTGGCGTCATTTTCGGTTCAAATCGGAGTGGCCTGGGTTTGAAGTGCATCAGCCTGTTGTGCTGATGCTGGTATTTTGACATTCAGTCCCTTATGACAGATTCTGCCTGCCAGCATCTGTGTTGCCTGAGTCCGATGGCTTCAGCGCTTCTACTGACCATGAGTTAGTACCAGGTGGAGGACTGAAGGCTGCCACACACATCTCAGCAGCTGCTGGAAGAATACAGCATTGCCACACTCCTCTACTCATCAGCTTCTTCCATTCTGCTGCCAAAAGAACATTATTGGAGCTCCAAGGATCTTTTTACAAGACAACAGGAGTCGTGCAAACTGAGCTGCTCACTCACATTTGCTAGTATTGTACTTCTCAACAGCAGTCCAGTATTCCACAGCTCAGATTGGGGTACTTCTCCTGTACCCTGGGTGCTGCTGAGATTTGTACTTGTGCTTGCAGCAAACTCTGGCACAGTCTATCTCTTGCCACCCTCTCATCATCTCCTACTAAAAGTTTAAGAAGGTGCTGTTTTCTTTTGGACATAGCTTCTTTCATAATTGCATTTTAATCTCCAAGATAGAGGTTCTCACCCTGCCTGTGACCTTTCCCCACCCTTCTGATCCTTGAGCCCCAGCTCCCAGTCCCTATATTTTAAGTCAGTTTCTTGGGGTGGTCTTATCGTTCTTGCTTATTTCTTTGGTGGTCTGTCTGGTCCCATGGTGGTCAGGTCAGGTGACACGCATCACGAGTGCTGCTAAATCTGTCTTCTGTCTCTTCTTCTTGACCCTCCCTCCCAAGTTTCCCCAAGTTACTACGTCTCATATCCATCACTCCGGTTGTTTCTCAGTCCGGCTGGTCCTGGTCTCCGGTTATTTCTCAGTCTGGCTGGTCCCAGTCTCCCGTTATTTCTCAGCCTGGCTGGTCCTGCTCTCCGGTTATTTCTCAGTCTGGCTGGTCCCAGTCTCCAGTTATTTCTCAGTCTGGCTGGTCCTGGTCTCCAGTTATTTCTCAGTCTGGCTGGTCCCAGTCTCTGGTTATTTCTCAGTCTGGCTGGTCCCGGTCTCCGGTTATTTCTCAGTCTGGCCTGTCCCGGTCTCCGGTTATTTCTCAGTCTGGCTGGTCCTGGTCTCCAATTATTTCTCAGTCTGGCTGGTCCCAGTCTTCGTTTGTTTCTCAGTCTGGCTGGTCCCGGACTCCAGTTATTTCTCAGCCTGGCTGGTCCCGGTCTCCGGTTATTTCTCAGTCTGGCTGGTCCCAGTCAGTGAAGTGCTGGACAATGGTCATCAGGCAGCACTCAACAGCAGTCATCTCACTGCAGCAACCCATGGACATTGCTGGAACTAGATCCTCCTGAACCCAGCAGACTGGCAACATCAGGTAAGGGACAGGGGGAACAACAAGAAGGTCACTTTATTTTACCCACAATTTACTCATGTTTGTAGTGAGCTGGATTTGGAATCAGATTCTGGTTGTAATCTGTGTTTTTGCAATCTGGATTGTTGGCCTTAAATACCGAAAATCACAATTCCGAAAAAATGCCAAGAATCCAATGTGTCAGATACTGTCAGACGGATTTCTAAGCAACACTAGTTTCTTTATAACTGTCTTAGTTTTTGAGATTTTGATATCAAATGTTCAACCTGGTTTCCTTCCCGGTCAGTCCAGCCTGCTCTTGTTACCCATGATACTATGGCTGAGGTCTGACATTTCACTTTCAGTAGGACGCTGACACCCCAGGTATTACAACTTAGTGGTCTGGAACACAGGGTGTGGAAGTGATTCAAGATCTCACAGAACATTGATTAGGGTATAAACATACAGCCTACAGATTTACAGCTCTGCACTCTGATTACTAGTAACAATCACACAGGAGTGTGGTGTGCATATTTTATGGAACACATACAAACGGAGGTGAGAAAGAATAAGTGCCTTAGCTGGGACTTGAACCCAGGCCGCCTAGAATACCATTCCGATTACGCTAACCAGCTGTGCCACTGAGATAACTGGAACCTGGGCCGTCCCCGAGCACATTACTCTTTCTCAAATGCACAACCGAATGGCAACACAAATATTTACTTGTAATAATCACACAGGAGTGTGGTGTGCATATTTTATGGAACACATACAAATGGAGGTGAGAAAGAATAAGTGCCTTAGCTGGGACTAGAACCCAGGCCACCCAGGATACCGTTCCAATTGCACTAACCAGCTGTGCCACTGAGACAACTGGAACCTGGGTCATCCCTGAGCACATTACTCTTTCTCAATGCACAACCCAATGACAACACAAATATTTATTTGTAACAATCACACAGGGGTGTGGTGCACATATTTTATGGAACACATACAAACGGAGGTGAGAAAGAATAAGTGCCTCAGCTGGGACTTGAACCCAAATTCTGAAGCCCTCTGGGCTCTTTGCACTCAGCACTCCTTCGTGCTTGATTCTGATTCGCCACTCTAGTTTAATGAATACTCATGGCTCCACCTCCGAGGCAGTTCAACCTGGTCCGCTTACTGCTACTGTTACTGATGCTAAAGGACCCCTAGGAAGAAACAGAATTACTACGGTGAGTATTTTTTCTTTTCAGACAGTTTTCTAGTGTTGGTGAAATGTGCCAACATGCCAAATTAGGAGAAATGGAATTTAAAGTGCACTATCTGTAGGATTGACAGGTCCATCTTCTCTCACCCCACCCCCCCAACACACTTTCCTTCCAAACTGCCTCAAACCTGGCATGGAGAGACCGCCTGGGCAACAACAGTACTCAGACTGCACACCTTTAGTCCTTGGTCTCTTCTGTGTAGCTGCTAACACAGGCACTGACTCATGACAACTGAGCTATGAGTGTTATTTGTAAGTGACCGGAACACCCATCTGCTACGATGAGCTCACCCTGGGCCCCCAACCCACAGGGACCACTCAGTTATCCGCTCCCACTGGCCAGTATTATGTCATACAGGATTAGGAATTTAATGACAAAAGAAAGTGGCGCCCCCATGCTGAGTTGGGAGGCAGATGTTGCCTATGTTTGTCACGTTCATGATCAAACAAGTCCTACTAACATGGTTCTTGTTCTACCTCCATAATGTTTTGTACGAAATGTATGCGCAAAAAGTTCTTATTAAAAGGTTAACAAAAAAATTAAACACTAAATAACACCCTAACTAATACAGAGTTAACGAGAAATTAAAACTAAATATTTTAGTAACTGTTAATAAAATAATAAACTATTAACCAGCCAGAAGTGAGGAGATGACTTCAGGTCAACTGCTCTCTTTAGCAGAGAAATACATCTAATGAAAGAAAAAGGGGTGAGGCTACCCCATGACACAGAGGCAACACATTACACTGCAGTGCTGATTATTTAGATTCTGAAGTAAGCCCAGGAAGGCATGCCGGGAGGAAGGCCATAGCCAAGACAGCTGTCACTCAGCAGTGCATCTCGGTTGGGAAGAGCTGGCGGCAGACTGCAGATCTGTACAGTTTTGGTCAAATTAGGAAACTGTACATTCCCTCGGTCAGGGAGCAGTTGGACAGGGATCTAATGGACGTCATCTATAACATGGCAACTAAGGGGGAGGTGCTGCTGGTGAGAGACTTCAATCTGCCAGATGTGGACTGGAGCGTCCCGGCTGCAGCTTCAGCTAGGAACAGGGATGTCATGGACTTCCTGCAAGGGGCGTTCCTCAGGCAATTAGTAAGAGAACTCACTCATGAGGGAGCAATATTGGACCTAGTACTAACAGGGACAGTGTTGCAGACGTCACAGTGGGCAACCACCTGGGGACCAGTGATCACCGAATGGTGTGGTTCAATATTAGAACAGTAGCTGAATCGAACTGCATGAAGGCAAGGGTCCTGGACTTCAGGAGGGCTGACTTTACAAAGATGGGGGAGTGCCTCAGGGATGTCCTGGTGGGAGGGAACTAGATGGAGTAGAGGAACAGTGGGCGAAACTAAAAGGAGCTATAGTGAAGGCAACAAACCTCTGCATTAGGCAAGTAAGCAAAAACAAGGGGAAAAAAAGACCGCTGTGTTTCTCAAAGGAGGTGGCGGAGAAGGTAAGGACAAAAAAGTTATCATTCAGGAGGTATAAGGAGACTCAAGAGAGGAGGACAGGAAAGTGTATCAGGTGAAAAAGAGGGAGGTAGGGAGAGCAGTCAGGTGCGCAAAGGCCCAAATGGAGGAGAACACAGCCCGGGCAGTAAAGAAAGGGGACAAGCCATTCTTTGGGTACAAAGCGAAAGGAGAAAGACTAAGGGAGGGATCCTAAGACTAAGAAGAGAAAGAGGGGAGGATGTGGAGGGAGACCAGGACAAAGCAGACATCCTAAATAAATATTTTTGCTCAGTATTCACAGAAGAAGGGGAAGGAGAGGGACCACTGAAGTGACAGGAGCGTCAATGGAGGAGAGGTGGACACTAGTCTATTTACGGAGTCCTGAAGGAACTCGCAAAACTGAAAGTAGACAAGGCAATGGGGCCAGATGAGATGTATTCAAGGATTCTGAGGGCACTTAAGGAGGTGCTGGCAGGCTCACTGACAGTCGTGTTCAACCACTTGCTGGAAACGGGAGTAGTTCCAGAGGACTGGAAGGCAGATGTAGTCCCACTTCACAAAAGTGGGAGCAGAGAGGAGACTGGCAACTACAGGCCAGTCAGCCTGACTTCAGTGGTGGGGACATTAATGGAATCACTGCTGAAGGAAAAGACTGTGGACTATCTGGAATCCAGTGGCTTACAGGATCCGAGGCAGCATGGATTCACTGTGGGGAGGTCATGTTGAACAAATCTGATAAATTTCTTTGACTGGGTGACTGGGGAATTAGATCAGGGTGGAGAGGCCTTCAACACTGTTCCACATAGGAGACTGGTACACAAGATAGGCAACCTGGAAGTGAGTCCAATGGTGGTAAAATGGGTAGGAAATTGGTTGAGGGATTGGCGACAAGAGGGTGGTGTTAAACGGAGTTCACTCTGAGAAGGGGTGAGTGACCAATGGGGTGTCACAGGGCTTGGTACTGGATCCTGTCCTCTGTAATGCCTTTATTAGTGACACTGCAAAGGGGTTATTTTTATTTATTTATTTATTTATTTATTTATTTCAGTTTGGGATTAATACCTTTGAGTCAAGGACTCATTTTCAAAGGTTTCATATCAGTGTTGAACAAACATTAAAAAAATACAAGGTTTACAGAGGGAAAAAAAAAGAGAAAAACACTGAAGCATATACACAGGCAGTAGTAGTAAAATCTGAACTTATACACATCAAATTAGTAAATATTAACAGATAGACTGATTAGATAAGGGGGGGGGGGAATCAGCCGAAGGTGGTATCATCTGAGGTAGGACAGAGGTGGAACTTTCAACCAAGTGAGGTCATCGTCAGGTAATTGGGGTAGAGGAGTGGGTTAAGAAAAAAGTGGTATATAGCAGAAAGATGTAGAGGGCGGTAGGTAAATGGAAAACTGGGGCCGAGGTACTATCACATTAGTGCAGGCAAGTGGCATTGTCTGAGGTGGGAGAGAGGTGAAGCTTTCAACCAAGTGAAGCCATCATCAGGTAACTGGGGGTAGGGGAGTGGGTTAAGAAAAAAAAGTGGTATATAGCTGAAAGATGTAGAGGGGGTAGGTACATGGAAAACTGGAGCAAGGTACTATCACATTAGCACAGGCAGGTACAATTCATTTTAGAGTCAATGAGAGATTAGAGATTAGAAGGGAAGGTATGCCTTTTTGCAGACGACACAACGATCTGCAACAGGGCTGACACTCCGGAGACTGGAAAAAATGAAGAGGGATCTAAGTAAGCTTGATGAGTGGCCAAGAATGTGGCAACTAAGATTCAATGTGAAGAAGTGCAAAATCATGCATTTGGAGCATAGAAACCAAGGGGTAGAGTACATGATGGGGGACACAGTACTGGCGACCACCAAAGTAGAAAGGGACCTGGGGGTAATCATATCTGGTTACGTAAAAGTGGCAGGTGGTGATACCGCTGGATATATCATTGGTGAGACCTCATCTAGAGTACTGTGTCCAGTTCTGAAGGCCATCTCTGGAAGAACACAGACAGAGTAGAGGCACTCCACAAGAGCGCAACTAAAATGGTGCAGGGTCTGCACCAAAAGCCCTATGAAGAAGGAAGGACAGACTGTGTAACGAGGAAAGGCACACTAAGCCGAAGCTTGTTTCCAGGTGCGACCCAGGAGCACAAGGAAGTTAAGTGACTTGCTCAGGGTCACAGAGTATGCAGGTGGGGGCTGTGGGATTCAAACCCAGGTCTCCATGTTTATAGCTCAGTGCCCTAATCCACAGCACTATACTGCCTCTGAGACTGAAGGATCTCAATACGTGCACCCTGGAGGAAAGGAGGGAGAGGGGGATATGATAGAGGCTTTCAAATACCTCAAGGGTATAAATAAGGTACAGGTGGGAAGTATGTTTCAGAGAAAAAAATGTTCACGAACAAAGGGTTATGCTATGAAACTGGAGGGGGGGAGTTGACTCACAGGAAATGTGAAAAAGTACTTCCTCACTGGAAGGGTGGTGGATGCACTGAACAGCTTCCCAGTGGAGATGGTTGGGTCAAAAACAGAAATGGAATTAAAAAATGCATGGGATAGGCATAAGGGAACATTGGTGGTTAGGAAAGGGGGGGATAAAGCCAGAGATCAAGTAGGGTCTGCAGTGTTACAGTAGGTAGGAAAAATGGGCAGACTAGGTGGGCCAAGCGGTCCTTATCTACCCTCAATTTCTGTTTCTATTTATTCAAAGAATTCAATGTAATAAAGCAACCAGATGGCACAAAACACTGAAATTGTGATGCGTTTAAATGTTTTATACAAAAAAATTCAGTCTATTGCCTATAAAATCACCTAAACACTCTCATCTCATACTCTGCTCTGTTCAAATCCTCTCTCTTTTCCTGACTCCACTGCATACTGTATGTTAATATCTAGAGAGACTTCCTGTTATGTGCATTGTGCACCACAACTAAACTGCTAAAAGCACAAGTAAACTGAGATTACCATAGTGTAATTCAAGAACAACGCAGTATGCAGAAGACATATGCAGAATACTCATGAACCCCCCCTTACAGATGGGGGTTCCTGAAAAGTCTTCCTCGAGCTTGCCTAAATGCTCACTGCCAGGCTGGTGTCCTGCGTTTTAGCAGTTTTAATGTGATTGCCAGAGAGTGCCTGCATAGCCTCTGTGTACTGCCTCTTTAAGAGCTGCCTGGATTGCAGTCATAAGTAATCTGAGAGGGAGCTTTTTTAAAAGACGTAACTATTTGCTGAAAATCATTTAGAGTTGATAATGATAATGTAGTTTGTCTAACCTGCCTTTTTTGCAGCAAGGACTGTTTTGTTTATCTCTACTATCTTGGTCCTGGACTGCCGAATTGGACCAATCAGTACTGGAGGGACCTAAAATGGAGCCGGACTACAGGAGCTGTCTGGAGCTAAAATCTGTAGGAATGATAGTTTGGGGCTTTTGGCACCTTTTTTGCACCTGAAGGGGGAGCTCCTGTTGTGACTGACAGATGAATCGGCCAATCAAACCTTTTGGATCCTGGGGAAATTCCCAGGCTTGCTGGCAGTTGAGTCAAACCTAAGTTAGGAGCTAAACTGTGGAAAGGCCTGCGTTTTGGCCTGCATGCCTGCCTGCTGCCCCCGAGAGGGAGAAGAGAATCAGTTTGGACTAAATCTGAGTTTGTGAGAACGGAGTAAGCCACTGAGTTGTGACCAGGATCAACCTGAAGAAGACCGAAGATTTGCTGAATGCATTGGCCTGTCAGGATTTCCAGCTACCTCTAAACTCCCGGTGTGTGCACAGACTTCACGACTGTGACTGGAGAGCGGTTTGCCTGGTATAGTAGAATCCCTTACATGTAAATGTGCTGTGTATTTATAGTGTGCCGTAATTTGGTTCCCCACTGTGTGAATTGTTCTGCTTGCTGAAAGCTATATTCAGCGTGACTGGACTCAATCTGCATTCATCTCCATATGGCCTGGGCCTTGCCACCTGGTCCTGCCAGACTACCCCACTGCACAGAGAAAGCCATCGACGAGAGACCTGCCTGGGGATCAGCCCCCTGCTCCACGCTTGAACAGGAACGACGCCTCAGTGATTCGTGTGGGCCCTGCTTTTCCTGGCACTCCAGATCAACCACCTGCAATCTCAATTTTCATCCAGCCTGTGTCCAGTCTTGGGTATCGTGAGTAACCATCAGGGTAGCTCCCTGCAACGACAGCTTAATCTAAGTGTGTCTTGTTTCTTTTCTTTCACAAACTGAGCCCTCTGGCTCCGGATTACAATTAGTGTGTGTGTGGTGCATGTTGTTTTCTTCCATCACAGGGCCCCAACCAGCTGCGATGCCGGCCTACCCCGGGCAACAATCCTGGCTAGCCCACCTCTTCTTCACCTGGGCACCCAGAGTGTGTGACAGTTTATAGACCCTGAAGTGCATGCATAACTGACTGATACAGCCTTTAAGCAAATTAACCTGATTACGCCCCTCCCTTGTTCAAGTCCCTTAAATAAATCAGATAAAACTCCTTTTGCATTTAACCTGTGGTTCCAGTTTGTGCAAGAGTTCTGTACTGCTGTTATTTGCTGTGTATAACCTTGTTGTACAGGGGGTCCCCAGGGCTGAGCCAGAGGAAAGCCCTGGTGGTAAGTGCAAACAATGTGGGTACTTGTGTGGTGTATCAGGCATATTCTGAAAGTGATTACTGTGTATTGTTCCGGTCACTAGTAAGGAAAGAGGGGGGTTACAGTGTCCCGGAGGGCTGTGCCCAGGTTAGCTTGACCACTACCAACCCTGACCTCCAGGTGAAGGCACCCGTTTCAGAACTCAGGACCCTTAACCTGCTCCTAGCCAAGCAGGCAGGGGTGGTAGCCCTTGGGATAGAGCCACCTAGGGGTAACACTCATATGCAGCAGATTCCAGTTTACAGAATATGCTCTTCATGTAAATGTACTAACTGTTAAACCTTTACCATTTTACTAGTAACTCGCACTTTGATTTCTTGCTGTGTATAATTCACTGTAATAATAAAATAACAAAAAAAAAATAAAAAAAGAGTTCAATCCCTCCCAAAATTCTATGCCTCATCCAGAAAAATGAGACTAGATAGGGGTCTTGGTCAAGGGACAAAGGCAGGAGACATTGCCCCTTGTCTGTTCTCCATTTCTTCATTTTACTGCACTTCTCTCGCTGTGTCTCTTGCTTCCTTCCTTCCTTTCTTTCTTTCATAAGACAGGGCTAGGAAGACTCACTGGGCCACAGAGCCTTTTTCTATGGACAAATTCTGTGTTTCTGTGGAACGCCAACAGCACAGGAGACCTTAAGCGAAGTGCTGGGGTAGGTAGTCAGCTGTCTATAAGGCACTTGAATTTCTGCACTGTCTGAATTTTGATGATTCTGCACATGAATGAACTTATTGGAAGGAAGTTTATGTTAGAAGAACTCTTCCATGGGACAATGTGCTATCTGTAGCTTCTCCTGTGCATGACAACAGTTTTTTGAGTTTATGACTGACAGCCTACCCAAAGAGATCTTAAAAAAAAAAAAAAGAACAAGGGAACACCACCATGCATAAATACTATAGATGAAAACACTGAACAGTATACAACTGTAAGAACATATTTCGGTTTATGAATCGCACTCCAACTTGAAGTAGTAATTACCTCGGTCATAATTAAAAGTGGTAACAGGTAAATTCTTAATCTGGTAAAGTATCACACTTATTCTTACCATCTGCTTCTCAAACTGTAGTCTCCATTAATGTAAATTAAATGTAGATTAAAATTATTACATCTGGTTTTGAATTATGCATGGCTTGATCTTAAAGAGCCAAAGCAGTGAAAAAGAAAGTTTATAATGTTTTATATCCTTTATCAAATTTACTATTTTATTTGCACAAACCAGAATTTTATTTGTGTGTGTAAAACGTATTCAGTTTCAACTGAAATGCAACAGACAAGTACATAAAAAACTGTGCAACATTACACACATCTAAGATACACCAATGACAAAGGAAAACCAATAAATACAATTTTCCACATAATAGAATAAAAGAAAATTGACACATTAATTCCATCTACAAATACATTACAAACACTTGTCGGTTGTCAAAGGAGAGTTCACAATATGGCACATTTATCTTGTCCTATACCTGAGCTTACATCATACCTAATGCTGACTGGCTTTTCAATCAACATGTTTGTTTTCTGTTGTCCCCCTTCTCTAGTGGGGCCTCTGTCACCAGTATCATTTAGTCTAATTGGGCTGGTTGATCCAATACGCCTGTCCCTTCCGTGATTTCAATGTCATGAAGGAAAGGCATCCATCTGAATTTCATTTTTTCTGCCGAGTTTGTGTGTGTGTATCCAAGTCTTGTGCACTGCCATGTCACCCTGCTGTCCAAGTGCTTGCGATGCCTAACGGCATGATGCAGAATCAGAGACGGAAAAACAGAACAGAAAATATATAAAATATGATACAGGAACTTCTCCAAGGCATTTATTAATTACACCCGGTCCTAGTTCCCCACTAGACATGACCGTCAAATGCTTGTGCTGTTGGAACTGGCAACTATTGCTCAGATAAGGAAACATATAGTGTGAGGTAACACTTGAAAAACTGCAATCTCCTTACCTACACAAGCTGTCTAAACGATGCTTTTCGGTACTGGCATCTTAAAATAACCCTAGCTACAAGATTTGAATACCACTATTGGTACTTCATGCCACTGATTCCTGGGAACAAATTATTTATTTATCAGAAAAGGTTTCACCAGGAAAGACAACATGAGCTGTAAACAGCTCGTTTCCAGAAGTGTCCTGGGGGAAGGAGTTACATAAGTGGGGAGAACAAGAAAAAACATATCCAGGCAAAATACAACCTGGCTAATATACAGGCTATTACACAAGGAAGTATACATAAAGTGCAACACCCAGTACAATGGATTACAATCCCAGCCAAGTGCTGAAGCATACAGTACAAATAGATATTCCATACAAGGCATCAATGCGATGAGCACAAACATATAGAATAACAACTAACTTGGTATGGTATAGACCAGTAGCAGGAGTACACCTTTGAAGTGCTGGGAGTGGCAGACTGAGTACAGGGGCAGACAAGTGCATAGGTTGCCAGGCTCTTTTCAGAAGCAAGTACTGATAGATATGTTTTTAAATGTAATCCTGTGGAAAAGAAATACCATTTTTAAAACCATATGTATCTGGCTGGCCCGGTGGCGCTGAGGGTTGAGGCACTGGACGCTACACCTCGTGCCATGCCAGCAACCCTTGTTCGGGAGCGAGCAGGGGTAGTCGTGGTCGGCGGGGGGTGAGATCGATCGAGTGTCCGATGGACTGCTCTCCATCTCCGGGGAAGAGGGGGGAACCTCGGTCGCTGTGCACCTGACCCCTAGCGGAGGCTGGGGGTCGGTGTGACAGGGAGCTCCTGCCACTCTTGAAGATTTACCTTTTCTTAAATCTGTTGCAACAGTTCTTCTATTTCTTAGTCTAATCTATCCTTTACAATTTCTAGTCCATAAGGTTGGCCACCTATGGGCACCGCCATCCCTTTCTTGACTATGCTACAGTGTCTTCTTTAATTTTCCTTTTCCCTCTCAGGTCCTCGTACAGGGAGGTTATTGTTGTGACCTCCAAGCATATGTAAAACAGGTTGCATTTATCATTGTTGGATTTAGTATATAATAGCACTATGTCATAATATACCTTATGTTTATGAAACCTGTAAATGTTGAAAATACCATGGCACTAGGTGTTTTTGATAATGGTCAAAAGTACTAGGTGACTATTATAGAAATTAAGTTAGTTGTGCTATTTAAAATGCATGTAAATTGTTGTAAACTGAACAAGTCTGAAATTCCATGGTGATTTACATATATCCTATGATGCTTTGCATTATGGAAGTGTGTATGACGTTGTATTTCTTTGAAACTTAATTTGTTGCCAATGCCCTTTGGGGTAACCCTTTTTTCAGAGATTCTGCATGGAGGTTCTTTGTCTGTAACTTATTTTTTTTTTTTTATGGGCCCCCACTACCCAAGCAAACAAGGCCCGCATAGGGGTGGAGTCTGCATCTCAACTGGTAAGTTAGATCAGAGCTCAGTGTCAGCAGGTGCTGGCTAAGTGCAAAGAAAGGACATTCATAGTCTGTTGCTGCAAACTGATGTACTGAAGAAGGAATATGCTATTGCTAAAGCTTATTTCCTGTATTCTGAATAAACATCACACAGAGCTTGTGTGTTGAATGTGAAGTTTGGTGTCTGGTCTATCTGTTATCCCACAACCCCTCCACAGCTGGCATCATGGTGCCGCAATTGTAGGGTGTGGAGCGTGGCAGAGGCTTGAGGTGGTGTGCACGGGAGTGTGCGTGTCCATGTCAATGGCGTCATTGCATGTCGAGCACCACGGGGTGAAAAAATCAGGGGAAAAATGGTGGCCTGGTTGCTACGGCTTGATGGCCATCCTACGGATGCCCCGGCTTCAGAACTGGATCCGGTCCTGGAGGGTGAGTTGGGGGCTCCCTGCTGCCCCACCATGGAGGGTAATCTGCAGGGGAAGAAGGTGATGGCCTCTCAGGAAGAAACTGGGGGACAGACCAGATGGTGACTGGATACTTGGAGGATACCTGGATGAGAGGTGCCGACCAGGAAGCCAGGGAGAAATAAAATGAGAAAGAAAAAAACAAACAAACATATGTATCTTGCAGATAGGTTGTGGTTTTGATGACTGTGGTGTGGTGTATACTTTGGTCATTATATAAATACTGTTGTTGTAGTAGTTCTGGGTTTTTTATAACTCCAAACCAAACAGTCAGAGGAAGTGTGCAGCACATACTGTAAGATGCATTATGTCACTTTTATAACCCTTAATTGAAGAGTTCAATGGTGCACTGTTGTGCAGATCTTGTTATAGCAATTTTGTTGTGATTTACTCTGAAACATACTGTACATCACAAACTTCCAGGGATGTTACTAGCTTAATGTATGTGTTATATTCCATCTAAATCAGTTACTGTACCAGTGCTTCCCCAACAAAAATAAAGAGCAGTTTGAAAGCCTGCAATTCATTTTCTGTTAATTCCATTTTCTTACTTTGTCTTCACTCAATCAGTTTAACATTTTAAAAAGAATCTTGGTCTCATCATTCAGCCTACTCTTAATTAGCCTGACCACCGATGACAAGATGACCCCTCTTCGGTCATACGAACATGCATACGAACACACAAAGAAGCCAGCAGAATTAGGCCATTTGGTCTATCTAGTCTGCTCGTATTGCAGAGTTCTCCGCTTACGCTACTGACCCTGCCCACCCCAGTCCCCCCATCCTTTCCATCTGCCCCTCCCATGACCCTTACTTTCCCCTTATGCCTATCCCAGCCTCTCTTGAAACTGATCATCACTCCCATCTCCTTCTCCTCCCCTGTTGCCATTACCCACACCCCTCCCAGGTAGTACTCTGTCCTTGAATTTCTGGCTCCAATGTGCATAACTGCATTTTTTGTTGAAGCCAAGCTGCCAAATCCTGGACCCCCACTCAAGCTTTCTCAGATCATCCTGCAGCTCCTATATCCATCCCTTCAGCTGTGTCCACCCTTCCACAGAGTTTGGTATCATCCAGGAATAGGCACATTTTGTCCTTAATGCCATCCCCAATGTCACTGATGAAGACAACACCAGCCCCGGCACCAAGCCCAGCAGAACACCACTGGTGACTTTCCTGATTCTAGATAACTCTTCCCCCCACCAACACCACCCTCTGGGTAATGTTCCTCAGTCAGGTTTTCTACCCATCTAGTCATCTTCTCCCCATCCCTGAGATCCAACAACTTCCTGATCAACCTCTTGTGGGGGTACAAAGTCAAAGGTCTTACTGAAGTCCAGATAAAGGACGTCCACCACTCGGCCTCTGCCTACTATCTTAGTGACCCAGTCAAAGAATTCAATCAGATTCATCTGACAAAATCTCCCTTCCATAAACCCATTCTGAGTTGCATCCTGGAGACCATTCTCCTCTAGATATCCTACCAACCATTCCTTAAGTATGGCCCACATGAACTTGCACACGACTGAGGTCAGACTGACCAATCATCCTCGAGACCACTTTTATGAAGAGGAGCCACATGTGCCATTCTTCAATCCTGCGGTACCACTCCTGACTTAAGTGAACTATTGAACAGACCCGCCAGTGTTCAGGCCTGCCTCAGGCCAGTCAGGTACCTGCATTTTAAATTTTAACATATTAATATCAGCTGAGGTCCCATCGTTTTCTTATGTGGAAACCACCCTCTGCCTTCATCTTTTATATACTGTGCTCTGTCCCATAAGAGGCTCACAGGTGACCATGAAGGAGTTTACTAATTAAGAGAAGGCCACAACTCTCCTGTGTTTAATGTAATGCTAAAAGTTTAGCAAGCTCAACCCTGACTAATGCACAAAGATTTTATTACATTTCTTATACATTTTTCTTAAATTCTGCAGGTGTTGCCTTCTAATTAGTAAGCTCGTGATTTGGCTGAATGAAGACACCAAGATCCCCTTTGAAATGTTAAAATGATTGAATGAAAACCAAGTAAGAAAGTAAAATTAACTTAAAAGAATTGCAGACTTTCAAGGTGCTTTTTTTTGGGGGGGGGGGCACATGCACTATAACCATTTGATTCTGATTTTGGGTACATACCAGGAGTACCCCTGCAAAATTTAAGAAAAATGTATAAGATATGTGATAAAATTTCTGTGTATTAGCCAGGGTTGAGTTTGCTAAACCTTTAACACTGTATTAAAAACAGGAGAGATAGCGTTCTCCTAATTAGTAAGCTCCTCAGTGACCACCTGTGAGCCTCATATGGTCAGTATATAAAAGATGAACCAAGAGGGTGGTTTCCACATAAGAAAGAGAAAGCGAACTTCTGGTTTGGTTTACCTAGTGAATGGCGGCTTAGCTCCTGAGCTCCAAATCGACCCGTACACAATCTGCAACAATCACAACCACAGACCCTCCATCCTGACATCTAATCACCAAATAACAGAATATTTAATGCTGGCGAAGCATCGGCCGAGAGAAAATCCATCTGGTATGCCAGGCAAACAGAATAAACCTATACTGGACATGGGCCCACAAAGTGAGGCCTTACCTCAATTAGAATCACCGGCTAGACATTTGGGCATGGAGGAGACGGACAAGACGGATTGTATTATCGCATCAAAACAGCTCCGTCTTACTCTGAAACAAATAAATGAGACACTGCAGCGCCTAGAAACAAAAGTCTTGGATCACCGTAAGGACATCACAGATCTAACTAAGAGAACTGATATCCTTGAAGCAAGTATGTCTGACTACACTGCTACCATGGATGTACACAACATGGCCTTGTTGGATCTCCATCACCATACCTTTACAACTGAACAGAGACTCAAAAGTTAAAGAATCGAAACTGGTGAAATAACATTCAGATTCATGGTTTGCTGGAGAGCACCGAGACGGGGAACATGGTGGATTTTATAGATTCTTTTCTACATCAAGTCCTGAATTTGCCAAAGGACAAGATACTGAATATTATAAGGGCCCATAGATATTTGATCCCCCATCCTAAGGACACAAAAGCCAGACCTTGTTCGGTATTCCTAGCATTTTTAGATTTCAGAACCAAAGAAGAAATCCTCAACCTAGCATGGGCCAAAACAATTGTGAATTTCGGGGATGTCAGACTCTGTTTCAACCACGATTCCACCCCTCAGCTCCTGGCTAGATGCAGACAGGTACTTTCGGTGGTGCAGCTCCTACAATAAAAAAAAACAAAAAGCCTTTGTGGAGTATCCTGCTCATCTGAAAATACTTACTGAGAAGGGCCCTCTGGGATTCCAGGAGCTCAAAGATGCAGAGGAATTCCTTCACTCCTTCGACACTGCAATCCCACAGCAAGCACTGGAACAACACCAGCAGGACTGCAACAGAAGGAACTGGACAACAATGGGACCGAAGAGACAGGGGAGAAGAGGCAGCACCAGCGGTTCCGGCATGTGGGACTCGGCCAGGGCAAAGAAGTGCACAGTGAGATGTAATGGCGGACAAGCTGATAATGTGGAGCAGAACATACCCAGAACTGATCCGGAGGTCTCAGATGGAGGGTCAGGCCCTTCCAACAAGCAAGTACTTTGTGACTATTATGTTAATGCACTCAGGGCTCCAGATAAGGTGTGTACTGGCCTATTTTACTCACCTCATTTTAGGAAATACGCTTCAGAAATATTTTTAATGAGTACCAGTACTCACCCAACATTTGTTAATACTCCACACGACAAAGAATAGTGCTTCACAACATAACTGGTGATTCAAAAGGAACATTTTTTTGCCAGATTTACAGCACTTGTATGCATCCCACTTTTGTTTTACTCACTATGTTTTAAAACTGGTGAGTAAATTCCTACCTGTTAACATGTAGAAAAGACAACTGGAAAAGCTTCTATGCATATATAAATCAGCAAAGGAAAAGTAAACAGGGAGTAGGACCATCAGAGGTGAATGGTAAGGAGACTAATGATCCTAGTGAAATGGCAAACAAACTAAATGATTATTTTGGGTCAGTTTTTCAGGAAGGAAATGATGTAAGAAATGTAGTAGTGGATAAGAACCAACAAAATCTGGATATGGCTACTACTAAAGAGGAAGCAGAAAGGATAATAAACAAGATAAAAATATATAAATCTGCAGGACCAGATACGTTACATCCAATGTATGTTAAGGATGTACTACCATTAATATTAGACATTTTGGTGTGGAAAATTAATAAATCTTTAAGGACTGGTGAGGTGCCAGAAGACTGGAGACGAGCAACTGTGGTGCCTTTATTTAAAAAGGGAAAAAGATCAATAATGTCAAATTACAGACCAGTGAGCCTGACGGTGATTCTGGGGAAAGTGGTTGAAAGTATACTAAAAGTAAGAATAGAGGGAAGTATGAAGTTGATAGGATTTATAGACAAAAAACAACATGGATTTAAAAGAAATAGAGCATGTGGTACAAATCACTTGTGCTTTCATGAAAAGATTAAGGAGGATTTAAATAATAAATACTGTAGAATAATAGATAGGTTCCTGTGCATTACAATGTAGTAATTCCATCGAGAGGTTCTGGGGACATTGTGGTTCCATGTCCCCAGAACCTCGAGATGGAATTACTGCATTGTAATGCACAGGAACATATTTTTTATTTTTTGTAATATATGGATGCGATTTTCTTTTCTCTGAGGCGGTTGGCAGCTGCAGCCCGAACAAGTCTCTCCGTCCTGGCCACGCGCCACACTGTCTCACTGCTCTTTTTTGTTTTGTTTTGTTTTACTGAAGGACAGACTACCTTTTCCATGTCTAGGAAACGCAGGGTCATCTGGATATCTGTATTTTTCAGATATTTTAAACAAAAAAGCTGCAAAATGTTATGGTTGAAAAAAACTCTCAGTAAGCGCGACAGTGGCCGCCATGTTTTTCGAACTGTTCTGCCCACCCTAACAGGAAAAAGTGGCCAATTGGAAGGCCGTTTAAAAGGCGTTGGGAGCTAGTACAGCTGCATAGCGACTTGGTGATATTACTTACCGTTCAGGTCCCCAACGATAGTATTACGGCACCTGAACGATGGTATTATCACTCCTGAAGTGTAGTATTATCACTTTGGGAGGGATAGTATTATGGGAAATTTTTTGTATGCTTTTGTAGTATATTATTTTCATGATCCATATATTAAAATATACCAGTAGATATAATATTTTTGGACTTTCAAAAGGCCTTTGACAAGGTGCCTCACGATAATTTGATAAACAAATTAAATAAAATAGATATAGATAGTCGAATTGTTATATGGGTGAAAAATTGGCTGAGTGATAGAAGTCAGAGAGTGAGAGTATTGGGAGAGCTGCCTGAATCAGTGAGGGTAAGGAGTGGGTTGCCGCAGGGTTCTGTGTTAGGCCCCATATTATTCTCATTGTATGTTAGTGACTCACATAAAGGAATTGTTAATCAGCTAGTGAAGTTTGCAGATGACATCAAGCTGGGGGACCAGTAAGAACAATAGGACAACAAAAAAGTATGAAAAAGGATTTGGAAAAATGGGCAAGTCAAAATAAAATGAAATTTAGCTTAGAGAAATCAGGGGTAATGTATTTAGGAAAGGAGAGTAGAGAAAAAAGGGGTATATACTAAATGGTAAAGAATTAAAAAAGTTATAGAGGAAAAAGATTGTGATATAATGATTGACAGAGAGTTAAAATTTGACAAACAAAGAACAATAGCCATACAAAAAGCAAATAATATGGTAAGAAACATAAGATGTAGTTTTAAAAATAAATCATTGGGATGCATGGTGCCAATATATAGGTCTTATGTCAGGCCATATTTGGATTACGGTTCCCAGTTGTGGAATCCATATTTAAAGAGTGAAATAGGGAGAGTGGAGAGAGTACAGAGGAGATATAATAGGATGATAGGGAATTTACATAAATATGAATATAGTGAAAGATTACAGATGACAGGATTATGTATGTTTGAACAAAGAAGGATAAGAGGAGACTTGATGATGTTTTGAATAGTAAATGACCATGAGTTGGTAGAAGAAATGGGTATAAAACTAAAAGAAGGGTTGAGGGGGCTGAGAAGTCATAATAAACAAATCAAACTTAAGATAGTAAAAAAAAATGGTATGTACTATTCCTTTGTTAATTGGACAGGGAGAGTATGGAATACATTACCAAGAGAAGTGGTGGAAAGTAAAACATTAGAAGAATTCAAAGAAGGAAGTGCTAAATTTTTTCTTAGGGAGCAATGAAAGTGGACCCACTATGGTGGGGGACAGTTTATATGGACCTATTGGTCTTCTACTGTTCTATGCCAAGTATAAATACCAAGTGTAAATTATTTGGAGCATTGTTGGCACCTGAAATTCTTATCTAGGAAAAAAGATTACATTTTTTAAATAAATGTACTTCTCAGTCCACTCTAGCAAGACATTTGTACACATCAGAATTTCGTTTTACTCACCTCACTTTCAAAATGGGGAGCACGGATACTCATCCCAAAAAATCTTATCTAGAGCCCTGAATGCACTGTAAGAACTCTCGGGAGGAGTACGTGCTTTATCCATGAGGTTGGAGTATGTTTTCTTTTCTTTTCCTTTAACAGAAGAGACTCTGTCATAAAGGACTGACGCTGCGTCCATCTTTACGTCTAATTTAGGTAGGATGGGACACAGAGATTGTACAAAAATGAAGCAGATACAAACAGGGCAGGTGGTGGCCTGTCGGGTGGTTCCTCGATTGGTGGTGGCCCGGGTCTGGGGGGCTGGGAGCGGGACCATATTGATATTGTGGGGTGACCCTTAGCAGCTGAAACTAGCAGGCATCGTCGGGAGGGGGGAGACATGTCTCCATCTATTAAAAGTAAAGTGGGGCTCTATAGACCCTAAGACAGCCAAGCTAAGTGGGTATCTGGTATCGTGAGTGCTGTGGTTGTCCTGGCCTGCCGTGGGGGTCTGCGACTCCCAGGGTGGTTAAGGACTCAAGCTGGGTGGTGCTAAGCTGTGAAGGAGATACAAGGCTGTTGGGTCGGCTCTTGGAGATTGTTGGGGTGGGCCTTCCTCCTGCTAGATGAAAACACTTGATTTGAGTAAAGGGCTGGGGATAATGTGATCTTTGGATCCCAGGCCTCAGTCAATGATTGGACAAATGAGTCACCTCATGAGGAAGGCAGAAAATAGTGGTGTTAATCTATATATTGGAGTTGTCCCACGTTCTCATGCTCGCTGGAGCCAGGTGGGGACTCTCCTGCCCTGGGCTCCCCGTTGATGAGCGGCTGTTCCGGGTGGCTGCCGCAGTGCCTCCTTTAATAACTGAATCACAAATTTTAATATCATACACTGGGTCAGGATTGAATGTGCGGAGACTTTGTGTAATGCCAAGTTTGTTCTTTATTATAACTTGAATCTTTGGGTGCAACAATAGGTGACCAGTTATAGTTCACTCAGTGGAGACAATACAATCTAACAGAATCTCTGGTTATTAGCCAGGGACCTGATGACATCCGCTAGGAACTGCACAGAGCCGAGTACTTTACAGTGCAGCTCTAAGACAGAGCCTCTGGCCGGGGCGAACACACCTCTCTTTGTCCTCCTTCCCCTCACAAATTTGCTGGCGTGGGGTGGGGGGGAGTCTCTTAGATCCATTTTTATGGATCTTCTGCCTTGGAAGTCTTTTTTAAGGTTTGGTTATTGTTAGCCCTGTTGGCTGTTCATGTTATATTTGTATATAATACAGTATTAGGTATGGAGTGGTCCCAATTGGGCACAAAAATTTACTACAGAAGTGTTTAAATGGAAGTTCCAATATGGAATACTCAGGATTACAGAAGTAGGGATTCAGACAACCCCACAGCAATATGGTTAGGTCTGGTTCAGTCAGATGTTCATACACGGTAAATGGACTTACTAATCCTGTCAAAAGAAGTAAGGTCCTGAGTTATTTGAGGAAGACCTCTGCAGATTTTGAATACCTGCAGGAAACACACCTCTCGGCACCAGAACATGCCAAATAATTGAAATTCGGGTTCAAGGATATGGATGAGGTAAAAGCTGAGATCGCCAGACTTAAAGACGGGAAGTGCCCAGGAACAGATGAACTCCCCGCTGAATTTTATAAGAGCTTTAGGGAACTCGTACAGCCATTGCTGTTGGGAGTCTATAGAGGGGTGATAGGTGAGGGGGAGCAGGCTCCATCTTCTTGGACTAGAGCTATAATCTCTGTGTTGCCCAAGCTGGGGAAGGATCCCACTAGATGTGCTTCCTATCGCCCAATCTCCCTCTAAATACAGATTACAAAATACTAACATCTATCATAGCCAAATGTATACAGCAATTTCTACCTAGTTTGATACATGTAGATCAAAGGCTCTGTACCAGGTCGCCAGGCCCAGGATAACTTAAGGAGAACAACTCATGTTATTGATCACATTAATATGACTTCAACCCCTACCCTTCTCATGAGCCTCTACGATGAAAAAGCATCTGACGAAGTATCTTGGCCTTTTCTTCGGGCAGTCCTTTCCCGGTTTGGGTTTCCGCGGGAATTTATTTCTGCCCTATTTAGACTATATAAGACCCCATGTGCCTATATCCAAGCAAATGGGCACATTTCTAGCGCTTTTGACTTGGGACGAGGAACGAGACACGGGTGCCCCCGGTCCCCATTACTATTTGCGCTGTATATTTGTTTATCTAGAATTGGTGACCGGGGAAGGCACACTGAGCCGAGATTCATTTCCAGATGCGAACCGGGTACAAAGTGTACAAAGTGGAAGGCAGAGATGTACAAGCAAATATCAAGTTACTGCCGAAATAATACAGTGTAAGGACATAGAACCATTAGTCCAAAGTATAAGACAGAATAAGGATGTGAAGAGGATTAGACTAGGGGACCAAGAACATAAACTGGCACTGTTTGCTGACGATATTCTTTTGTACTTAACGGAACCTGATACCTCACTGCCCACAGTGTTTAAGCAGATCGAAGAATTTTCCTCACTCTCAGGACACACATTAAACAAAAGTAAAATGGAGATTTTAGGTTTTTATTATACTCCGACCATAGAAACTAGGCAAATGTTTCCAATGAAGAGGGATATGAATTCCATTAAGTATTTGGGAATCAAGATAGGAATAAGAACGTCTCAGCTATTTGAACTAAATTATCCTTTGCTGATTAAGCAATTGAGGGCAGATTTCAGGTGATGGCCACTATATGCCAGAAATCAGGCCTTGAAGATGAATGCCCTTCTTTGTTTACGTTACCTATTTCAAGGTGCCCCATGTATAGTCCCCCAGAAAGAATTTGAGGCTTGGCAGGGCATGTTTCTCGCATTCTTATGGGGCTCCAGGAGGCCCAGAGTGAGAAGGGAGCTTTTGTTTCTATCAAACAGTGGGGGATGGCCTTCCCGATTTGCAGGGCTACTGGACAGTAGCTCAGATGAAGGTGGCACTCCATTGGGGAAACCCACATTATGACTCACATTGGAAAAGGATGGATCTGGGCGAGTGGAGGGATCTCCCCCTCCAAGCAATATTATTTAGGGATAGGAGGTTCACGGATGTCACAAAATATTCGGGCACCACAGCAGTCCTGGAGGGGTGGAGAAGAGGGATAGGTATAGGTAATACCAGAAAGCAACTCTGGAGGTTTCATTGGTGGGTTTATGATCAGCAGTTCGCCCCAACGAAGATAGACAGATGGTACCAGGGCAATCTAGAAGAGGTTTTCATTCCCTCTTTCAGCTACTCTCGGGTTCCACAATAACTGCATTTGAGGTGGTGCAGCAAAAGTTCGGACTAGACCCAGCAGATAGATTCAGACACTATCAGCTATGGGACTTCTTATTCACACAGATGAGAAGAATGGACCTAGAGATACAGGAAAGTATAAATGATGTTCCGTTCCAGAGAATTTGGAATTCACTCAGTGCAGAACCCGCTATATCCCTGTTATAAATTAATTATATATTGGATCTTACTCTCTCCTCCCAATATATAAAAGATAAGTGGGAAAGGGACTTAGGAGTCTCCCTCACAGACCTACAATGGTCGTTAATGTGGAGGAGCACCTGGAGTACCTCGGCCTCGCCAACATGATGAGAATTTGGCTGGAAGGTGAGGACCTGTTTTTTCTGGTACCTGCCCAGCTAGCCCATAGTAACCCAAGAGTTAGACCTGATTGCTGGTGGGGTTGTGGGAAGGGACATGCCTCGCCAGCCCATATTTTCTGGCTATGCCCAGGCATTACATCCTTTTGGAAGGAGGTTTCCCGACGTATAACTCGGATTTTTGATGTTCAGAGGCCTTCAGGTCCAGAACATCCAATTTTGGGAATTGTACCACAAGATGTTCGTGGTAAGGAGGCAAAATATCTATGGCAGATACTGATAACTGCAGCATTAAAAGCCATCACTAAGAGGTGGTTACAGCCTGAACCACACAGACTATTAAACTGGTTTAAGATAACAGAGAACATTCAAAGGCATGAACGACTGATGTTTAGTCTATATCAACAAGAACATCTGTACCAGAACAGGTGGACTAGATGGCTCTTACAGGAGGGGGATATCTTGATATATTTAAATAATTGAGAGGGAACAGGATAAAAATAACAACTACACATAAAGAGCCTCTCTCAATAGGACTGATTAGTAAAGTTTTAGTCAAATGGTGGGGGTGACCAATTAATAGGGGTGCGGGAGCAATTTTAATGTTCCCTTGTCAGTCGATAAGGTGTGTTTTTTGTAACGGTTAGGGACCACTCGATAGTTTTCTTTATTTTTTAATAGTGCTTGATAACCTGGTATTAACTTTTAATGTCTGTTAAGTTTGTTTGATTTTTGTTTCTATATAGGCTAAATATTAAAACAAAATGTTAAGACATAATGGAGGTAAGTTGCTGTCCATGTACTTAATAGAAAAGTAAAAATCTGTTGTATAAATATTTGGTTGTACAACTCTAAGAATGACCAAAATAAAGCAAATATGAAAACAAAAAAATAAGGAAAAAGCAGTGGGACCTCAGCTCATACTGACATGATAACATTTAAAGTTCAAGTTCAAGTTGTTCAAGTTTATTGCAGGAAAACTCCATTGAGCAAGCTCATTCACAAGGAGGTCCTGTGACATAAACACTTAAAGTACAAACACAGATAGGTAATAACAGTATATACATGAAATACACGTTACATGATGCAGGCTGGATATACATACAAGGTTACCACATAGGGTGACCGCAGGTGGTAAACATTTAAAGTGCAACTATCTGACCGATGAGGGGGGGTCACCTTGTCATTGGTGATCAGGCTAATCATGATTTGGCTGAATGAGGAGACCAAGAACCCCTTTAAAATGTTAAAATGATTGAACAAAGACAAAGTAAGAAAATGGAATTAAATGAATTGCAGGCTTTCAAGCTGCTTTGTTTTGGGGTTTTTTTTGTTTGTTTTTCTTTTTTTGGGGCTGTACTGTAACTGTTTGTTTCTTATTTGTCCAGACACACCAAGCACACCCCTGAAGAATTTAAGAAACACTGACAGGAAATGTGATAAAATCTCTGTATGTTAGCCATGGTTGAGCTTGCTAAACCTTTAACATTGTATTCCATCAAGTCAGAATGGCATTAGAACTCTGGTACCAGCATCTCCGTTCCTAACTGAGAACACAGTAGAGACTATAGAATATTTTTGAAGGTAAATGCTGCTTTGAAACAACAGAACTGGGAGCTGGGAATTCAGCACGATCTTGAACTGGGAACTGGGAACCTGGAGGAAAGCACAATCTTGCTTGAGCTCTGTGGGAAGGTGTGCCTCGCTTTTGAACTCTACACTTGTTTTGCTTGTTTGCAATACTGCTTATCTATTTGTAGGTTGCTACTTTAAATCCAGAGAGACTGAAATACTGCTGCATTTTATTTTTCCTGTGGACTGCTGGCTTGTTGTAGTTTGCTAATAAGTTTGGTGACATTTTGCAACAAACATTTAAGTTTTCATTGGTGGCTGAGGATTTATTTCCTATGTATTGCAGTTCAGTGGAGTTGTTTGTGTATTCAACCCAGACAAAGCCTGAGGAGGTTCAGACTGGATTACTCTGACTGCCTTCATGGAACAGACCAGGTACTGTATATACCCACTATCTTAAAGAAGAATCAGCACAAGAAGTGCATGGACTACAGTGGGCTCACGGAAGGTGAGGCGGGTGGATCAAAAGCACATCCACCACCCAGTGCAACTACGGCCCTGTCTGAACTACACCAGAGAAATCCCTCTGCAACATTACAGAGGGTCCAAACCGTTACCGTAATGGTTTGCGTTTACACTGGTAACATTACAGAAAGAGTTGTCAAAACCGTTGTTGATAACTGATATCAAGGCACTGTTCACACTACACCACTAAAACCCTGTAACGGTTTCAAACCGTTACAGACGGTAAATGTTACAGTGTGTCCACACTGCCAGTGAACCGTCATGATAATTGTTCGGAACTGTTACAGCTAGTCTACACTGGGGGTGACTGTTACGGTCCGCACCTATCCCACAATGCAGTTCATGCTGCACTGCGGGCAATGTTGGGGCTACATGCTCATGCGTCCACACTATAGCTGGTTACGTTACAGAGGCAGAACCGTTTTCATAACCATTGTTGAAACCACCTCATAAGTGGTTTCAACAATGGTTACGAAAACACCTCCTGTAACGTTACAGGTATAAACACAAACCATTGCGGTAACAGTTTGGACCCTCTGTAACGTTACAGAGGGGAGTTTTCAGTGTAGTGTGGACAGGGCCTAGGTTTTTTCAACAATAGTTTCTGTAACATTTTCAAAACTCTGTTTGGCCCTGTCCACACTACAACGGTAAAATCCTGTAACGTTTTCAAAATGTTTTCAGTGGTAGTGTGGATGTACTGTAATGTTTTCAGTCTGTAACGTTTTTAAAATGTTACAGATTTCAGTGCAGTGTGGACAGGGCCTAAAAGAAGCCCCTACACAGTTTTGGAGGAGTAGGCGGATTCCACTGTGACACCTGAAGCTGTGACATTGGTGGACGAACAGGTTCTACAGAAGAGAACTCCACAGACAGATGGAAAAGGACCCCGAAGGAAGAAGAAGTTTCTCCTAGTGGGGGACTTGATAGTCCAGAGAGTGGAATTGGGGACAGGAACAGGGGAGGAAAGGGAGGTAAGGTGTCTACCAGGAAGCACAGCTCGGAGGGATGGGGAGAGGATCCAGGGAATTTGCTAAAGCAGTAGCAAGGCAGGGGAAGCTTGAAGTCATTGTCCATCTGGGGACAAATGACCTGGCTGGAGACAAGGCAGGGATAGCAAGGGTACAAGAGGAATTCAGGAAGTTGAGGAGGGGCCTTGCGCAGGTAGCAAGTTTGGTGACCTTCTTGGGGATGCTGCCTGTCCACGGCAAAGGGGAAGCTAGGAACCTCTGCACCAAGGACTTCAACGCTTGACTGGAGAGCTGGTGCAGAGAAAAAGGTTTTGGCTTCATTGGTAACTGGGGACCCGCTGGAGGAATGCGACCCTGTACAAGAGGAATGACCTACACCTGTCCAGTGAGGGGACCGCTGTCCTAAGTGAACAGTTTAAATGCTTAATTGGCAAGCATTTAAACTAGCAAGGGGGGGAGGCAGAAGGAGGCAAGGGAAATCAAACTGCCCACCCCCACAGGATAGGGAAGTCAACATGGAGGACCATAACGTTATGGTCTCGCCAGAGGAAACTAAACCCATAGAAGGGGGAACAGCAGTGGACAGGAGGAAGGGGGTTGAATACGGGAAGGACAAACAGAGGAGGCAAAAAGACAGCGGGGGGGCATGATAAAAGGACAAATGGCAAGACATGGAAGGCCATGTATACCAATGCCCACAGCCTTGGGAATAAAATCCCAGACCTGTTGGCCTTGATAACAGAAGCTAACCTGGACATTGTAGCTATTACTGAAATGTGGTATACTGGAAACCATGACTGGGATGTAGCAGTGCCAGGTTATACTCTGTTTAGAAGAAACATGGGGGTGTAAAAACGGAGGGATGACTCTTTATGCCGGAGAGGGTATTAGGGCAACTGAGGTACAGGGAATGCAGGGGGAAGCAGAGGTACTTTGGGTCACCATTGAGACAGGCAACGGCACTGCTATTTGCACAGGCATGATATACAGACCTCCAGCATAGGGGGAAGAGGTGGACAGGGTTCTAGTATAATTCATCCACATAATAGCAGCTAAAGGGGAGGTGCTGTTGGTAGATGATTTCTATCTGGCAGATGTGGATTGTAACATCTCAACTGCTGCCTCAGCCAGGAGCAGGAATATCGTGTACTCTGTACAGGACTCAGGCAGCTAGTGCTAGAGCCCACCAAGTACAGTGCAGTTTTGGACCTGGCAACTCAGCAATGGGGACAGAATTGAAGAAGGCAGGGTGGGATCCAGTGATCATCGCACAGTGTGGTTCAGCATGAGTACAGTGTCAGAGTCAAGCCATACAAAGGCAAGGGTCCTGGATTTCAGGAGGGCAGACTTCACTAAGATGGGGATGTCTCAAGCATGCCCTGGCAGGGAGGGACAAAAGGGGGAGAATAGTGGAGCAGTGGGCCCTTCTGAAAGGAGCCATAGTGGAGGTGACTAATCTTTGCATTGAGCAAGTAGACAAGGGCAAAAGAAAGCCACTGTGGTTCTCAAAGGTAGTGGCCAGGTAGGTAAGTGAGAAAAAGATGGCTTTCAGGAAATACAAGGAAACACAGGGGGAGGAGGACAGGGTAGTGTATCTGGATAAACAAAGGGAGGCAGGGAAAGCGGTCAGGAGCGCAAAGCACAAATGGAGGAATAAATAGCACAGGAGGCAAAGAAAGGAGACAAGACTTTCTATACGTACATTAGTGAAAGGGGAAACACCAGGGGTGGGATAGTAAGGCTTAAAGGAGGGGGAAGAAGGAGAGTGCATGGAAGGGGACCTGGAAAAAGCACCAACACTGAACAAATATTTCTGTTCTGTATTCACAGAAGAAGAAGGTGAGGGACCACACTTAGGCAACATAAACAAATATGGGAGGGAAATGGACACCAGTCCATTTACAGAAGAGAGAGTCCTAAAGGAACTCACAAAACTGAAAGTGGACAAGGCAATGGGACCAGATGGGATACATCCTACAATATTAAGGGAACTATGGGAAGTGCTAGCAGCACCACTGGCAGGGTTCTTCGAGTCACTCGATACGGGGGTGGTTCCAGAGAACTGGAGGAGGGCAGATGTAGTCCCTCTTCATAAAAGTGGCAGTAGGGAGGAGGCTGGAAACTATAGACCTGTCATCCTCACCTTAATAGTGGAGAAGATTATGGAATCACTACTTAAACAAAGGATCGTGAAACATCTGGAAGCCAGCGGCGCACAGGATCCGAGACAGCATGGATTCACAGTGGCACAGTCATGTCCAACAAATCTAATTGATTTCTTTGACTGGGTGACTAAGGTCATGGATCAGGGGAGCGGTGGATGTCGCCTACCTGGATTTCAGTAAGGCCTTCGATACCATTCCACATAGAAGACTTGTGAACAAGTTGGGCAGCCTGGGAGTGAGTCACAAGGTGGTAAACTGGGTTAGGAACTGGTTGAGTGATAGAAGACAGAAGGTTGTGGTAAATGGTGCTCAATCTGAGGAAAGAAGGGTGACCAGCGGTGTGCCACAGGATCAGTCCTGGGCCCAGTCCTGTTTAATGTCTTCAAAAGTGACAATGCAGAGGGGCTAGAGGGGAAGGTGTGCCTCTTTGTGGATGACACAAAGATCTGCAACAGGGTAGACATTCCGGGAGGAGTGGAAAAAATGAGAAGGGACCCAGATAAACTGGAGGAATGGTCCATAGTGTGGCAGCTGAGATTGAATGCAAAAAAAGTTCAAAATCATGCATTTGGGGTGCAAGAACCCAGGGGAGGATTACATGATGGGGGAGGGAGAAACTGATGGCAACCAAACAGGAAAGGGATTTGGGGGTAATCATATCTGATGACCTAAAGGTGGCCAAACAATGTGCCAAGGCTGTGGGGAGAGCCAGTGGGATACTGGGGTGCATAGGGAAAGGTATCACCAGCAGAAGGAAGGAGGTGGTGATGCCACTCTATAGATCATTAGTGAGGTCTCATTTGGAATATGGTGTCCAGTTCTGAAGGCCACATCTCTGTAAGGACATAGACAGGGTGGAGGCAGTTTAAAGAAGGGCAAAAACGATGGTGTAGGGCCTGCACCAAAAGTCATATGAAGAGAGACTGGGAAAACTCGATATGTATACCCTGGAGGAGAGACGAGACAGTGGAGATATGATAGAAACCTACAAATATCTAAAAGGCATAAATAGGGTACTGAAGGGTAGCATCTTTCAGAAAAGGAGATGTCCAGGAATGAGGAGGCATGACATGAGGTTGGAAGGGTGTAGACTAAGGGGTAGCATGAGGAAGTATTTTTTTCACAGAAAGTGTGGTGGATGCATGGAATAGACTCCCAGCGGAGGTGGTGGGGGCAAACACAATGGAATGATTCAAACATGCATGGGACAGGCATTGGGGAACCCTAGCAACAGGAACAAGGCGGGTAAAGCTGGAGATCAAGTAGGGTCTGCGGCTTTTACAGTAGGCAGGGAAAATGGGCAGACTAGATGGGCCTAGCGGTCCTCATCTACCGTCAATTTCTGTGTTTCTATGTAACAGCACATAAGTTAAGAAATAAGGATGTCTCAATATACCTGTGGTGCATTCTGGTATGGGAATGATGCCATGTAAAAATCTTCCATAAAGTTGCTACCCCTGATCCCAGAATTTGAGGTACAGTACCAAGGGTCACTTCTACAGGAATGTAAAATTGGACTGCCTGCCCTTTATCACCCTAGTCTGGGACTCACATAGCTATATTACAGGCTTTGACATACATAATGATTACTGCAATAACACATTAATCAGTCTACTATACTTAACAATTATGATGCTGTAAAAGTGCCATTGTAACACTCATTCAAGCACAAAACTTGATGGACTGTAATCATCTCTTATTAAGTTGCTGGCACAGCAGAATTTCGAAATCTTGATGTCAGAAGTCATAGAAGGGAGGTGGCTGCTGGGGCTCAGGCTGGCTCTGCTTTTAAAAAGAGGTCACTGCTGCTGTAAACCCTGCACTGTTTCTACCCTGCAAATGCAAAATAAGCATTTGAAGATCCAGGTATGAGATGCAGTTCTTTTGCAAAGGCCTATACTCTGTCTTCTAAATATATGTCTAGAATAAAAGCAGGGCAACTGGCCCAGCAATTACAATCCTGGACAGAAGCAGTTCTTGTATCTTGTCTCCGATTTATAGCTGAGTTCTATACACTGAAACCAGCACTGAATAGGAAGACAACAGGCTATAAATTATCTTTTGCAGAAATATATTTTAAGTGATAACATCAACAGGGTTTTCGGAGGATGTATTTCTATGGACACTAGATGTGCTGGTCTGGTGGCCAAGTGACCTGTATAATATGTATCAATTTTTAAAGATATTTCACATTTTTGCCTGCTCACATTTGCTCTGCACGTGGCAGTAGCCACTTTCACTACTCATGAACATAACTGTGCTGTAAGGGTTCGAAACTAGAGACAGCAAGGCCTTGTGGCTACAGCACAAGCTTTGAAACCATGACACCCCGGTTCAAATCTCTCAATACTCAGTTACTCACTGTGTTACCCCAATCAAGTCACATAACTGGTGTTTAAGTCTATCAAGCTGAAAACAACAGGTAAAACCAGGACCCTGATAGAGGGGCGTGGCCAAGCCAGGGAGCGAGATGGTGGCTTAACTTGAGAGCTCCGTGCACATCCAACAAATACTTTAGCCATCTTCGGTGATTTGGTGTTATTTTATCTTGTCTCCAACTACATAGAAGAATCAGAAGAAGAATCAGCATTTATATAGCGCTTTTCATACACAGTATCCCAAAGCACTTTACAAGCAATGCTAGACTGGTAGTGTAGTGACTGAATGTGTGGTGGCAGCCATATCACACATCATCACCCACATATAGCCTGGATAATTGCATGAACCGATTTCATATATCATACTTATGGCAGTGGCCCCCAAATCCATGAAAAAACAAACTCAGATCCACTTTAAATCGATGGAAGCACAAGTTAAAGAGCCGGGCGCAGTCTCTTCGACTACGCGGGTGGCCTCTAAGATGGTGACTGAATCAACGGGGCCCGGGGATTCCCCATTTATGGATTCCCTAGCAACATCTGTGGCGCCTCTAGAAAGGCTAACTAATTCACTGCGATATGACCTAACCACGCAAATGCAAGCAGGCTTTACTAATATTAATGCTCAGCTCACCCATATGCAGCAATCCATCAGTACGCTGGGCGAAAAGGTGGAGAGTCATGAGGGCCACCTGTCAGAGCTCGAATCACAAGTAAGCGCCCAAGAGGACACCTTCCACCAAATGGACCCCTTGCTTAAGCAGGTACTGAAGGATACAGAGTTCCTTAAAGCCACCCTTGACGACCACTAGAACCAGGAGCATCAGAGCAATATTCGCATAGTAGGCCTTCCTGAGGGTACAGAAGAGAGGGACTGTTGTAGTTTTATGCAGCGTTGATTCATGCAAACATTGTCCCTGCCAGAGTCTTGTGTCCTGGAGATTCAGCGGGCCCATAGGTCTCTAGGGAGAAAACTGGGACCAAACGAAAGACCCTGCCATCTAACTGTAAAATTTCTGCAGTGTCAAGACAGGCAGAAGGTGCTGACTGTGGCGAAGAAAGTGGATTACATAATGGTGGACAGGAAAGAAGTACGCATCTTTCCCGATTTCTCCAGGTGACTACAGCAGGAAAGACAGGCCTTCAAGGATGTTAAGAAGAAGCTCCACAGTTTGCAATGCCCGTTCTCCCTGCTATAACTGGTGAGACTGATCATCAGAGCACCAAACAAGATCTCCAAGGCCGTTACCGATTCTAAGGCAGCGATAAGCTATATTACCACAGAGCTGGAGGACCAGGGTCCATCATCGTACCATTCTCCACAGTCTCCAACTACCTAAGAGAAGTCATATTAAAGATCTTGAGGTACTGTTTATGCTTTTGACTTAACCCGGGGTGTGTGGGGGGAGGGTGCTAAGATGCCCAATCCATAATGGGGTATCCCAGCCTATCACGGCTGGATCGGGGAGCCCCTCTTTCCCCCTGCACTCGGGAAGGGGGACTAGACCCTGGGTGGCCTGATGATACAGCGCTGGCAAAAGGCCAACCGAGAATCAACCTAACCTGGAGGACTTGTTGCATATAGGGCTTGGAAGATTGCATGTATGGAGGGGTCCCAGGCCTAGGTTGGGGCCTAAGACTATATCCTGTTCTCTGAGGTGCTGAGACTGGAACTGAGCAGACATTTACTGGATTTGTTTTGGTCCTCTGTCATAAGGAGACATTTTTCTTCTCTGATGCCAGGGGAGGCATGGCAGAACATTGGTCAGTAGCACAAAGTTATTAATCTCCAGCATTTACTCCTTAATAAGTTGAGCCCTTGGACGAACGTTATGGTTATGGAGACCTTATTCTTTTAGGCTGACCCTCTCCAGGCAACCTCCCTTTTGAAACTTGTTTTGAACGTTGGGGAGAAATAAAAGGGAATTATGCTTTATGTGGGGCTGGAAATTACACCATGAAAGAGTGTGGGTGTGGAGAGTGATGACATGGCCAGGTTGGGGAGGCCATGAAGATACTGGGGATGAGATGGATTGTTTAAAAGGTTGGACTGGGAGGGCAGGGGCTCCGGGGCGGTCCTCCGGGGGAGGGCCATGGTTTACTTAGTTTGAGTGGACAAATGAAGGCTTGATGCTGATCGAGATCGTCCCCCACACTGTGTGGGCAATTAACCTACGTCTGTAATGAGAAAAACCATTTATCAAAGCCATTTTTAAATTAGCTGAATCTGTTTAAATCTACAATATCCTGGGGTAGCAAGTTCCAATCTTTAACGGCTCTTATGTTAAAAAAGTTGTCTCTTTTGGTGGTGTTAGTCCATTATGTGACCTGGCTACAGTACGTCTGTTTGAAAATGTTAATCCACACTGAGTCATCAAATCTGGCGACTGGTGAAGTTTATATATGAATAGTAAACCCCCTCTCCACCTCCTGTTTTGGAGTGAAAACAGGCCAGTTTCTCTCAATCTTGCGGATTAATCTTTTGATGACCACCTTGGGACCATTCTGGTTATTCGCCTCTGGACCTGTTCAAATAATGCAATATCTCCCTTCAAACAGGGACTCCAAAATGATGATCCGTAGTCAAGGTAAGGTCTTATGTAGGCTCTATACAAGGGAATTAGGCATTGTTCCATTCTTGTTACAAAGGTACGCTTAACAAAGTGGTGTGGGGCCGCCTCCTGTTTGGGGCAAAATTTTCTTTAGCTGAGTGAGACAGGAAGTGATGCAAATGGATAGCTGTTATGGTCAGAGCGCTATATTGTCAACTCTGAGCACGCCATGGGATGGGGACGGATGTGGCTACCGGAAGGGGCAGAAAGCAGCCTGTTCGGGGCGGTGGTCTCTTTATCTCCCTGTGCATTACTCCCTTAAGTTAGGTGGGGGTGTCTTGTATCCCTGCAGGGGGCTGGTCATGGGGCCGGGTCTCCTTCTGCCACGGTCACCGCTGGCGGACCAGGGAGCGGGACCAACCCCCCTTGGATCTACGGGAGTCTGCTGTCCTTGCTTGCCCTGCTCCACCAGGAATACTGGGGATGGCTAGTATAAGCCGGGTTTATTATCTGGAGTATTACGGGTTGGATGGGGCATTTTCTGGCTCATCCACAAACACAATAGGACATGGGGTTTAATGTGGTTAATTCTGAGGAGTGTTTGTTCAGGGACTTTAATTTCAGGAGGGAAGGGGAACAAAGGTTGAAAACGGTTAAGGGAAGGGGGAGGTGGTATGGAGTGATTGGGGGTGTAGTCTTAATGCTGGGGTTAATTGGGGGTGGGGTTTCTTCATAAGATGGCTATGTAGGGAATTTTGGGGTGATGCATGTAACTATGTTAAGGATGTTTGTGGGGGGGGGGTTCACAGGTGTTGAAAGTTATACTGTTACTGTGTTGTTCTGTGTAGGATGCATTGTCCAGCACTGAAATTCCTAACTGAATGTTTAAGAGTACAAGCCGGGCGGGGTACAGTCCTCTGAATATACTTATTTGCAAATATTTCGATTATGGGTCTCTAGAGAGTTATCTCTTGGAATGTCAACGGCCTTAAAACAATAATAAAGAGAAAGAGGATCACCTCTTATTTTAAGAAGGTTAAGGGAGATATCTTTCTTCTGCAAGAAACGCATTTAAATACAGGTTACTCACCTGCAACAGGAGTTCTAGGAATGGTATATGTTGTTCATCCACACTGTCTGGCAGGTTCCTTGCTGCTTTAAATCTTGCCGGAAGGTCTTCAAGCTGGCTCCTCCCACCCACCCGGGTGGTAAAACTCTCGGCTCCGGCCCCATGACGCCAGAGATCTAGCCCGCCGAAGCCAGGTTTGCATCGGCTGGGAGGTCAGGAATGTAGGGATGAACAACATATACCATTCCTAGAACTCCTGTTACAGGTGAGTAACCTGTATTTCTAGGGACATGGATATGTTGTTCATCCACATTGTCTGGCAGACTCCTAGCAGTTCTCCGGGAGGATGGAGGCAAGCACACCCCTTACTTAGGAATAAGGACTGAGAACCAAGGTCCCAAAACCAGCATCCCAGCGTGACTCAAGGTCGATGTGGTAATGGGTAATAAAGGTGTGTGCTGACTTCCAGGTAGCAGCCCTGCAGATTTCCTGGATAGGGACATCCCTGGAAGCAGCCACCAAAGCAGCGGTATGGCGGGTAGAATGAGCTCTTATCCCTTTGGGAGGCTCCATGCCCGACAACCTGTAGCAGAGATCTATGCAGGAGGTGACCCACCTGCCTATCGTCCGCTTGGCTGCAGGTCTGCCAGGTGCGGCTTCAGCATAGGTGACAAACAGCTGGCGAACCTCTCCCTGAAATTCAGTCGTCCGCTCCTTATAATAATAGAGCGCTCTTCTAGGGTCCAAAGTATGGAGCCTATATTCGGCCTCCGAGGTGTGATTGGGGTAGAACACCGGCAGAGTCAACACCTGGTTAAGGTGAAACTCCAACACCACCTTCGGAAGGAATTTCGGTTGGGGGCACAGGACAACCTTGTCCCTGTGGAAGACCAGATAAGGAGACTCGATGGAAAGTGCCTGGAGCTCTCCCATCCTCTGGCTGACATGATAGCCACCAAGAAGGCGGTCTTCCACGACAGGTGAGAAATGTCACACCTGTGCATTGGTTCAATGGCTTGCCCATGAGCTTAGCCAATACCAGCAGTAGATCCCACGGAGGTGGAGGTTCTCGCACCGAAGGGGATATGTGATCAAGGCCTTTGAAAAGTGCCTGACCACCTTCTCCTGCACCACCGACTGCTTGCCGCCGCGCCCGTAAGCAGAGATGGCGCCAGGTGCACCTTGAGGGTCGTCGACCAAGCCCTTGCTGAGAAAGGGACCACAGGTAGTCCAGAATGCTTGCCAAGGAACAGGAGGAAGGGTCCAGGCCCTTGCCCTGACACCAAATGGAGAATCTCTTCCATTTAAAGGTGTAGCATTTCGTCGCTCACTTACAGGGACGCCCAGCAACGTTGAGGACCTCGTCAGAAAGACCCAAGGCCTGGAACTCTAGCTGCCAGGAACCAGGCCGTCAGGTGCAGGGACTGAAGGTCCGGATGGAATACCTTCCCTGGTTGACTGAGATCAGGTCCGGCAGGCTGGAAGCCGCCCGAGCATGGAGCTGAGACTGAGGAGATCTGGATACCAGAACTGGCGGGGCCAGTCTGGGGCTACCAGAATCACCTGCACCTTGTCCCTCCTCGCCTTGAGAAGCACCTTGTGGATCAAGGGAAATGGGGGAAAGGCATAGAAGGGCCCGGGGTCCACGGCCTCGAGAAGGCATCCCCCTGCAGCGTGCCCTGCTGAGGGGGCCGGGCATGAAACAGTCTCAGCTTCGCATTCTCCCTGGAGGCAAACAGGTCTACCTGAGGCATGCCCCAGTGGGAGAACAGATCTTGTACTACCTCCAGCAGGAGAGATCACTGCGGGCCGCAGCCCCTATCCGCTTAGGGCATCAGCCAGAATATTGGAGGCTCCTGCCACATGGATGGCAAGGAGATCCGCCCAGGCTGCGCACGAGGACCAAATGCGAAAGCTTCCTGCACAGAGGCATGGAGGCGTCCCGCCCTGGCGGTTTAGGTAGTACATGGTCGTGGTATTGTCCATCTGGACCTGGACCACTTGACCCCGAACAAATGGAGCGAAGGTGGTGAGGGCTAGACGGACCGCTCAAAGCTCCAGCAGGTTGATGTGGCATCGGGACTCCCGAGGGAACCAGAGGCCGTGTGCTCTGTGCTCCCCCAGATGGGCACCCCAACCCATCAGAGAGGCATCAGTCGATAGAGAGACCGTCGGCTCAGGGTGGACGAACGGGATGCTCTCCTGCAGATGTGCCCGAACGGTCCACCACTGGAGGGCGTTCCACATCCCCTGGGTCACTGTCACTAGCTGATCCAAGGGATCGAAGTGCTGTGACCATTGGCTGGCCAACCCCCATTGAAGGGGATGCATGTACCAACGGGCCCAACGGACCACGTTGGTGCAGGCTGCCATGAGACCCAGGAGGCGCAGGAAGTTCCGGTCAGGGCACAATTGCCCAACCTGAAATGATTGGGCAAAGGAGGAAAGAACCTCGGCCCTGTCCGCCGGGAACCGTGCTCTGGCTCGTAGAGAGTCGAGCTCTGCCCCGATGAATTGTATCACCTGCTTTGGCACGAGTTCCAACTTGGCCTCGTTGATGAGGAGGCCAACCTGAGAGCAAACCTGGAGGACCAGATCCCTGGACCGCGCCACCTCTGTTCTGGAGGAGGCTGCAATCAGCCAGTCATCCAGGTAGGGGTACACCCGGACCCTTCGGTGCCGCAGGAATGCTGTCACCACTGCCATGCATTTGGTGAAGACCCTGGGAGCTAGGGAAAGGCCGAAGGGCATGGCCTGGAACTCGTAGAGGGATCCCTCTGCTCTGAAGCGGAGGAATCTCTGATGGGACAGATGGATTGGGATGTGAAAGAACGCATCCAGGAGGTCCAGAGAACAGAACCACACGCCTCGTTCCAAGGATGGAATGATCTGAGCCAGAGTGACCATCCTGAAGGTTCGAGACCTTAGGAACCTGTTCAGGTCGCAGGTCTAGAATGGGCGCCAGCCCCCGTCCGCTTCGGGACCAGGAAGTACCTGGACACAAACCTGGGTCTGGTGGAGGATCCGCCACCTTCCTGATCACCTCTTTTCAGGAGCAGGGCAATGTCAGCTTCGCGAGCTGACAGAGAGCGCGGACCCTGTAGACCCCGAGGGGCGACGGCTCGAAGGGTGGGGCCTGCTCGAACTCCAGAGGCAGGCCCTTTCCTACCACCTCCAACACCCAGCGGTCCGTGGTGATAGCAGACCAGGTGGGAAGGAAGTGGCGGAGCCATCCCCCCACGGGGGGAACCCAGGGGGGAGTGACGAGGCTGGGGGCAGCACCCCTCAACCCGCCACTAGGCAGGCTTGGAGTAGGGGCCAGCCGAGGGACCTCCTGGGCCTTTTCCTCCCTGCTTCCTATTAGAGGAAGCCGCAGGCTTGGCTTTGGGATGATGCCAAGCGTGAGTCTGCTGGCCCTGATGCTGGTGTTGCTGGGCTGGACGTGCGGCAGGCGCAGAAGGACGAAAGGACTTATGTTGCTGACGATGGCCCTTGTCCTTCTGGGCGGAGGTGACCGAGTCCAGGGTAGCATTGGACTTTTCGATCCGCTGGAGGTGGCCTTCCACTCCAGGGCCGAACAGGTCAGTCCCCAAGAAGGGGACATCCACCAATTTATGTTGGGTATCCGCCATGAAGGTGGATATCCTCAGCCATGCTCTGCGGCGCATGGCCACTACGGCCGCCACTGATCGGGCACAGGATTCTCCAATGTCTAGAGCCATTTGGAGCTGCTGCTTCGCCACCGCCCTTCCCTGATCCCGCACCTGCTTGACCGTGGTCTGCAGGTCAGCCGGGAGATGAGGGATCACCTCATCCAGGGAGCCCATGAGGGCATGGGAGAAGTGTGCCATCAGCACGGCCGAGCTGACCTGACAGAGGCCTAGGGAGGACGCAGCGTACACCTTGCGCCCGGCACAGTCCAGCTTTTTGGACTCCTAGTCTGGGGGCTTAGCCGCATCCCTTTGCGTTCCCAGAACGCCGGAAAACGCTGTCAGTGACCAACCTCTCTGCAAAAACCGGACAAAGAGCCGGTAGGGACCGCATACTTCCTGGCCATCATGGCCGAAGGCACAGGGCAGGAAGCCGGCCGCTGACAGAGCTCCAAGGCTGGGCCGACAATGGCTTCAGCCACCGGAAAAGCCTCTGTGGGCGAATCCCCTCGGTCCAGTATCTCCGTCAGAAGATACTTGGCCCGCTTGGATACGGGCTCGAGCTGCATCCTGGTGGACTCCGAGATGAGCCAAAGCAGACCCATGAACGACGATGGGCTCTCGTCCATTGACTGCCCTCCGGAGGATTCCAGGTCAAGGGGCCTGGAAAACAGGGAGGAGTTGTCCTCAGACTCTGAGGAGTCTGCGAAGAGCTGCCTGGGGCCTGAGCTACCCTCCACCTGCCGAGGACGGTCGAGAGTGAGGGTGACCGACAACCGGTGGGGCAGACCCTGACCCAACCGAGAGTCCTTGGTCGGCGCCCCCGATTTCGGTTGTGGAGGCGGAGGTTCCACCACAATCGGTGGGGCAGCTGGTTTTGTCCGAACAACTGGCCCAGGCTTGGGCACCTCGACGACCACGAGGGGTTGTTTCGGCCTTTCGGGTGACAGCCACTTGATGGCCGGGGAAGGCGATGGCGTCGGCTTGTTCCCGGATAAAAGGAGCTGCTGCACATTAAGTCCTCAGAAGCCGACGCACTTGCACCGGAAGCCTCCTCTTCTGAGGAGGAAGACGAGGACGAGCGGTGCCGCCGCTTCCTCGTGCCGAGACCGAGACCGCTGATGTCGGTGGGATCGGGCTGGACCGAGACAAGGTCCGAGACCGAGACTGAGACCCTCGTGTTTCCAAGGGTGGGTCTGGGAGGGAGTGGGGACACCCGCTCTTCCTCGGCTCGAGACTTGACCGGGACCCGCACAGGAGGCGAGGTAAGTCCTCCGGTTTCCACAGGGGAACCGTGATGAAGGGTTGTCGGCTTCACCAGTCCACAGCCCGTCCAATGGGTCGAGAAAAATCTCGACCATGTCGACAGGTGTCTCAGCCGGCTGACCTAACGGGGACACTGTGAAGCCAGCAGCCTTAGCCGCAACCTCGACCAAAGTCGAATGTCAACTGTCTGGGGAAGGGGACCTCTCCCGCTCCCACGAACGTCGACGGTGGGACTTACCCTTCGAGTCCTTCTTTTTTGACCAAGAAGAGTGTCCTGATGCCCCTCTCCCTTCGTGGAAAGGGATTGGCAAAGCTACTTAAAAGAAGCTGTGTAGGAGGATCCCAGAGAGAGCGGGATAAATGCCGCAACCGAGGAAGATGAGGATGCGGCCTGGGCCGCCTCCTCCTCGAGGGCGATCATCTGCTCGAGTTGCTCAGCCGAGCCAGCCACCGCGGACACTGCCCAACGGGCCTCCTTTGACTTCACTGGCGGGTAGCGCTCCTCGGGGCGCCCAAGCTGTAACCGGGCAGCGCGGTCCTCCAGGACGTTGGTCGAAAACGATCGATATAACTCGCAGGCCTGTGGGTCCTGATCAAGGCCGAGGCAGTAGATGCACGTGGAGTGTGAGTCCATCCTGGACATCTTCTGCCCACATGGGGACCGCCGAAATCCAGGAGTCGATGTGTCCATCGCAGCCGCGAGGGAGTAATTAGACCGAAGTCTTGAGAACTTTAGAATTATTTTCGGGTGAACCGAAGAATTAGGATCTAGTCTATACGCAGAGCGTTAAGGAGGGAATCTGAGCTTCCAAGCAGTATTGAAGATCTGGCATCATGGGGCGGAGCCGAGAGTTTTACCACCCGGGTGGGTGGGAGGAGCCAGCTTGAAGACCTTCCGGCAAGATTTAAAGCGGCAAGGAACCTGCCAGACGGTGTGGATGAACAACATATCCATGTCCCTAGAACTAAAGATGAATCGGATACACTAGCCAGGTCTTCGGGAGGCACCCTTCGGGTTTCCAGTTTTACTTCACGGGCAGTGGGGGTTTCAATATGGTTTCATCTGGGATTGCGAGTACAAATTTTAAATTCTATTGTTGATCCACAGGGCAGATATTTGGTAGTGGATAGTCTAGTAGAGGGGAAAAAGATTATTTTTGCATCGGTATATGGGCGTAATTTTGATTGCCCAGATCTCTTTCATAAACGTGTTTTATTATTGGCCCCTTCAAAGAAGGATTATATGTGGGGGGTGATTTCAATACTTATTGGGATCTGATTAGGGATCATTCGGGATCTAGAGCCCGCCCCCCCACAAGAGTGTGGCTGCTAGCCACAGAATGGCAGAGGAGGGAGCACCGAAGGAGGTCTGGAGGTGTTCACACCCTGATAAGTGGGAATTCTCCTTCTATTCGTATGCTCATAAGTTATATACTAGACTAGACATGGCCCTTTTGTCGCCAAATCTTCTTCGGAAGTGTATAGGGGCATCTTACAGACTAATCTGTATTTCAGACCACACCCCGCTGGAGATTGACCTGACCATTTCAGCCGAACTTCCTCCATGGCTGCAATGGAGTATGGACCCCACCCTGCTTGTAGATAAAGATTTCAAAGAACACATGGCCTCTGCTGTTGCGGAGTTCCTGAATTACAACAAGGTGCAGGATACCTTGTCAATAAACACTTGGGAGGCTCTAAAAGCCTTCGTCGGGGGGGTCACTATATCGTTTGTGGCACATAAATGCAGGGAGGAAGACAAGGAGGAGAGAGAGAGATTTGCAGGAACAGATACAGACCTTAGAGTCCCTAATGGTGAGTGGGCAGGAGGAGGTGGCCCAGGAGAGCTTCGTAGACTTAAAGGGAGACTTAACCAATTATCCTCGAGGCAAGTAGACAGAAATATACTGATAGCTAGGGCAGGGGGTTACTTTGATGAAGATAAATCTGGAAAGTGGCTTGCCTAGATGGTTAAGCACAAAAGGGCAGAGAGATGGATCATGGAGTTGGAGGGACAGGATGGGAAAATTACTAGTGACCCATCCTTGATTAGTAGAAACTTTCAGGGGTTTTACCAGTCTCTCCATACCTCACAGGTTCCGTTGGGAGCCACCCCTGAAACCTTTTTACAAGATATTACACTTAACACAGTGCTGCCCTGGGAAGCTGAAGTTTTGGACAGTCCGATTACCATAGAGGAGTTGTGGAAAACTATCTGGTCCATGAATGTGGGAAGGGCCCCAGGCCCAGATGGTAGACCCTTAGAATTTCATAAGCTATTTTGGCCAGAGCTGAGCCCCTTGTTGTTTCAGACGGTTCAGGAGGTGTTGGAGGTGGGAGTCCTACCTGAGTCCCAAACCCTGGCAACAATCACAGTCCTCCCCAAACCAGGTAAGGACTTGACTAAGTGCAGGTCGTACCGGCCTATTTCCCTATTAAATGCCAATTATAAGATCCTGGCAAAACTGCTGGTGGCCAGACTCAAAAGGGTCTTGACGCAGCTTATTCATTCAGATTGGGTGGGGAAGGGGGGTTGTGAAAGGTAGGCATGCCAAACATAATATCAGGAAAACGCTTATTATGTATAATTGGTCAGTGCAGCTTAGGGGCAGGGATCGGGCCTGCTTTCACTTGATGTGGAGAAGGCCTTCGATGGGGTCGAATGGCCTTTCATGTTTGCTGTTCTCAGAAAATGTGGGTTTGTCCCCCAGATAAGGAAGTAGTTAGCAATATTATATAAATCCCTCACGGCACAAATTCTCACAAACAATACTTTGTCACCTCCTTTTAGACTATTCAGGGGCACAAGGCAGGGTTGCCCCCTGTCACCTCTTTTGTACATATTAACAATTGAGGCTTTAGTGGAGGCCATCCGCCAAAACCCAAACATAAGGGGTTATAGGCGTGAAGGTAGTGAGCAGGTTATCTTGCGCTTCGCTGATGATATTTTACTATTTATTGATAATCCCCAGGAGGCACTTCCAGCTCTTTTGGCATTATTCATTGTTTATGGCCCGATATCAGGGCATAAGATAAACTGGTCCAGATGTGAGTGACTGCCCTTATCGGGATCTCGGGCTTCCATTCAAATTGGGGGACAGGCATTTATAGAACCTTCTGATGCAATCAAATATTTAGGAATTATACTCCCTAGAAAACTATCCCAACTGTGTGATATAAATTACAAACCCCTACTGCAGAAAATTTAGCAGAATTCTGACAGGTGGCGGTCCCTGCCTCTCTCTTTGCTAGGTAGGGTTAACCTCATCAAGATGTGTGTCCTTCCCATGTCTCTACTTGTTTCAGACCCTCCAGTTTGCATCCCGAACAAGTATTTTAGATCCCTCTCCAGTCATATTTCGACCCTCCTTTGGAATGGCAAGCGACCCCGGGTGAAGCAAGACATACTATGGCAGCCAATCCCTCAGAGAGGTCTAGGTCTAGCAAACTTGAAACTTTATTATCAAGTGGCACAAATTGCCTTTATGGGGGATCCAATCATGGGAAGTAAAGCTTAGAGAGCATGGGTGGCAATGGAAGAGAAGGTTTTTAATGCACCACTCTGTGGAGCACTGTTTGCTCCGGCCATTAAAAACAGGTGATGAAACAGCTGGCTAACCCATTTACTAGAGCCACTGTGAGGGCGTTGCTGGCAGCCCATGCAGTTATAAAGGGGAATTCTGGGATTTCACCAGAGGCCTTTATACGTCACTCATTGTGGGAGGCCAGTCATATTCCCTATCAAACCTGGCTTATATTGATTTCAGGGGAGAGAAAGGTTTGAACCAGGTTTCTCAGCTCTATGATGAGAATGGGTTAAGATCATTTCAGTCTATTGCAAGAGAGTTCCTACTCCCTCCCGCACATTTTTTAGCCTACCTTCAAGTCCGGCCCCGATTCAGAGTTGGCAACCCAGGTGAACAAACTTTTCAAGAATGTCAGAGATCCCCCTTGGTAGAGGTTTTGTTTGGGGAGTCTGGAAAGCCATACCCTGAGCCCATGTCTAAACTATATAACAGTTTACTGGGGAGTTTGGCAGATCCAGTGGCACGGGCATGGGTGAAATGGGAGGGTGACCTGGGACATTGCTCTCTGACTGGGGGATATTGGAAAAATAGTTTGAGGAAGGGGCTGGAGTGCTCTAAAAACAAAAGGCTTCGAGTGATACACTATACATTTCTGCACTGGATGTACTTTAGCACGTAAAATATACCCAGACAACCCAGACCAATGTAGTAAGTGCGGGGTGGCCAAGGGTACCTTTTATCACCTGGCATGGGAATGTCCCTAGGTATCCTGCTTTTGGGGAGAAGTTGTCTATTTATTGAGGAAAATATTAGGTGCCACAAGGGACTGAGTCTTTGATCCAGTAGTTGTGATGTCAGGCATGGAAGGGAACTCACGGGGGGAGAAGATTTTCAGCTATCCTCTGTGGCATCTCGGTATAGTGGTGGCAAAACAAGCACTGGCTCAACATTGGGAAAAGAAGACAGTGCCGTTGGTCTCCCTTTGGGTGCAGTCTCTGCTCCACTATATGAAATTGGAGCGCATAGAGTACTGCACTGCTAATCAAGACGGGAAGTATAGGGCTATATGGGAGAAACTGGAAGAGGTATTGCCAGAGCCTTGGCTTCCCACCTTTTAGAAGGATGGGGAGATTATGGCGGAATGGGGGAACCTTGTGTTTGAAATACCAGTTAAGGCTTATAGAAGGAAGAGTGGCATGGAAGGCTTGGCTGACATTCTAGTTACTGTTTCTTTGTATTTTGATCATTTTCTTTGTTCTTCAAAAACCTTTCCATGATTACCTTATCTTGCTTCTCAGCAAATATATGACCCAATTTAAATCTAAGGCTGTAAGGGTACCCATAGAGGAAACAAATTTAGTCATGCAATACTATTACGCACTCACTCTAGCAGCTCCTGGGTGGTAACAAAAGGGTATCAATTTGGAATAAGCTCTTATGATAACTAGAATGGTTAGCTGAGATAGCAGGGTACTGGAGAATCAAATCTTGGGGACCATTAACATAACACTGTACTATTATCCTGATATGAAACTTTAGAATGAGTGTGTACTCTGGAAACAACTTTGTTTTGTGTTACAAACCGTGGTTGAGCAGTTTTACTGTACTGTGCTGGATCTTTTGTGACAAAAAAGACTTTTAATAAAAATATTTTATAAAAAAAAAAAAAAAAAAACAGGACCCTACTTAATATGAGATATTACATCTCTGTTTGGCTATCTTGGATAAATAAATTGTAAAATGAAAAAATAACAACACTACAGCAAATATGGCAGCCAAGATGACGGCCATAAAATTTTGTAATTGAACAAAGTAAAATAACTTTTTTTCTTATTCTGTTTATTGCTAATTCCTGCTGCACATCCTTCAGGCTACCTCCAGTTACCATTCAGCCCCAACACAACCCACCTCCCTTTTGGCCTTCAAGATTCGTGACCCACCCCCCCCCCTCGCCAGGGTCTTCAGTTTAGGATGTGTCCCCACCCCATCTAGTCTCTCATCTTGTGGAACGAGGATACAGCTGTGCAGGACTAGAGAATGCTAGTACCTGACGTCATCTGTCAGCATGCTGGGAATTTTAATCCCATAGACACATCACACTGAAGTGCTCCCATTCATGTAATTATTGACACTCCTGCCTCCCACTGACACCATGCTAGCCTTGTGCACACACAGTGTACTCCCCCAATTAAATAGGCTCATTCGCCCTCCAAGGAGGAGGCTCTGTGGTGGCAGAATGTGGCGTCTCCCTCGCTTAGCTGGGGCTCTTCCTAAGCCCTTGCTCCCTGGAAGAGAGGCATCCAGATCCGCTCCTATCCCAGGTTGCCTGCATGGTGGTGGGTCATGCGACTGCTGGGCTACCTGGTGGCCATCCTTCATGCCCCAGGAGACTCGCTCCTTCACATCCCACACATGACAGCTAAGGGAGAGGTTCTGATAATGGGAGACTTCAACATGCCAGATACAGATTGGTCAATACCAGCAGGAACATCTGCCAGAACTAGACACATAGTGGATTCCCTGCAGGGGAAGGGCCTCAAACAACTGGTACAACAACCTACAACAGACAGGGCTATCCTAGATCTAGTACTGACTAACAGGGAAAGGATCACAGATCTCCAGGCAGAAGGTCACCTGGGGGCCAGTGACCATCACATGGTATGGTTCAATTTGGCCACTAGAACTAAATCATCCCATTCTAAGGCAAAAATATGGGACTTCAGAGGAGTTGACTTTGATAAGATTGCCAACAGAGTTAAGCTAGCCCTGGCAAAAGAAATACAGGTGAGGGGATACAGGCAAAGTGGGGAAGTATTAAGGATACAATACTTGAAGCAACATCCCATTGTGTTAGAGAGAAAAATAAGTGCAAAAGAAGAAGAAAACCACTTTGGTTCTCAAAAACAGTAGCAGAAAAGGTCAGAGCCAAAAAGCTGGCCTTCAGGAAATATAAGGGAACGCAGCAGGATGAAGATACGGAGGCATATCAAACTTCCTTAAGGGAAGCAGGGAAGGCAGTAAGGCAGGCAAAGGCCCAAACCCAGGAAACACTAACACGAACAGTAAAAGAAGGTGACAAGACTTTCTATAGATACATTAGTGAAAGGAGAAAGTCCAGAGGGGGTATTGCTAAGATCAAAGGGGATAAGGGGGCATGTGAGGAGGAGGACCACTTAAAAGCATCTATCCTAAATAGATACTTCTGCTCAGTATTTACTGAGAAGAGGGTAGGGCAGGGCCCACAGCTCAGCACCATGGACACAGGGGGGAGGGAGGTGTGCACTAGTCCCTTCACAAAAGAAAGGGTCCTACAAGAGCTCGATAAGCTCAGGGTGGACAAGGCAGTGGGACCCGATGGCATACATCCCAAGGTACTAAGGGAACTAAAGGTGGAACTAGCAGAGCCATTATCAGAACTGTTTAGTGAGTCTCTGAGCACAGAAGAGGTCCCAGAAGACTGGAGAAGGGCTCATATGATCCCGCTCCACAAGAGTGGTAGCGGGGTGGAGGCAGGAACTACAGACAAGTCAGTCTACCTCAGTAGTGGGCAAGATTATGGAGGCACTCTGAAGGAAAGGATAGTGCAACACCTGGAATCCATAGAGCACAGGATCCAAGACAGCATGGGTTTACAACAGGAAGGTCCTGTCAAACTAATCTAATAGATTTCTTTGACTGGGTAACCAGAGTGGTGGACCAAGGGGGAGCAGTTGATGTCACCTACCTTGACTTCAGCAAAACTTTCGATACTGTTCTACATAGAAGATTGATTAATAAGCTGGGTAGGCTCGGGGTGGGTCAGAAGTTGGTCAACTGAGTGACAAACTGGTTGACGGGCAGAAAACAGAGAGTGGTGGTAAACGGTATACAGTCAGAAGAGATGCAAGTCACAAGTGGGGTACCTCAGGGATCAGTCCTGGGGCCAGTCCTCTTCAATATCTTCATCAGTGACATTGCAGATGGAGTGGAGGGTAAGGTTTGTCTGTTTCCAGATGACACCAAGATCTGCAACAGAGTAGATGATCCAGATGGGGTTGGTAGAATGAGAAGAGATCTGGATAAACTGGCAAAATGGTCGGAAGAGTGGCAACTGGGGTTTAACGCAAAGAAGTGCAAGATCATGCACATAGGGAAGAGAAATCCTGATGCCACCTATAGGTTGGGAGGGGAGTTGCTGGCAGTCACAAGGGAAGAAAGAAACTTGGGCATCATCATCACAGACAACCTGAAATCATCCAAGCAGACCACTAAGGCTAAGGGGATGTTGGGGTGTATTAGTAGGGGTATCACAAGTCGTAAGAGGGAGGTAATAATCCCTCTTTACAAGACACTGGTTAGGCCCCATCTGGAGTACTGCGTGTAGTACTGGAGGCCACACCTTCACAAGGACATTAACGAAATTGATGCAGTCCAGAGAAGGGCAACCAAAATGGTGTAGGGACTGCATCAGAAAACATACGAGGACAGATTAATGGAACTCAATATGTATACCCTGGAGCAAAGGAGGAGAGAGAGAGAGAGAGAGGTGATGGAAGCTTTTCTGGCCTTCCTTCTGGCAGCAAGTTCTAATGTCCCAGGCTTGGGATGCAAATCCAGGACATCAGTGTGTCAGATTAGTCACTTACTGCTTTACTCCATAGAGCCAGCAGCACACACTATTTTTAATATTTTTTAAAGGGGAGGAGATGATCTGGCCGAACAGCTAAATGGTAAGAGCATCTGCTTACCATGTGGGCGACCAGGGGTCATGTTACAAGCACAGATGTATGAGCTAGCTGGAAGCAGCTGAGTGCAGTGAGAGGTACATGGTAACAGTCACTGCTTGGCTATCCCAGGTGGCAGAGGAGGATGGGAACCAGACAGTAGAGAACTCTGCCTTCCCTAGCTCCTCCCTAACACCAGTGGTGCAAAGCAGATGGATTAGGCCTTGCCCAAAGTGCTGCAGTCATGTACAGGACTCCACTGTTGCACTCACAAAGTGCATCATCAAAAACTTGAAGTGTCTCCATAGTACAGTATGCTGCTTCCTGGGAAGATGGGGACCCGCTGCAAGGGGAAAGCCAAGGGAATTTGCCAGTTTGTTAGACTTGCATGGATTAGCATAGAACTTTGTACTCAAAAACAGGACAAGGTTAATCATGTTTTAGTAACTACCCAATAAGTTACACGTCAATTAAGAAAAGCATTAACTTGGATAATTCAGTCAATAGACTAATGTTATGCTGCAGGACACAATTAGCATTCACAGCAGTTGCAGTGAGTTTTTGGAATTCAAAGCTCCAAGCTGAATGGTTGCTCCTTGCAAAACCAGAAGTCACGAAAGAGACAAGGTCAATGTCAGTAGATCTGTAGTTTGCAACATCACCTCTGCAGCCAGAAAATTGGAAGGTCATGGGTTCTAGTCCCACACCAGGAACATGGGATAGTACCCACAATTGACACTGTACTGCAGAGGTGTCGTTAGGGTAATAAAATATCCTGGGCCTGAGCCCTCAGAGGCTGGGGCAGCCCATAGATATTTTTATACCAGGATTCATTTCAGCAATTCTATTCATGAGAAATTCAGGCCCATTGGAAGCATCCAGGGCTCAAGTACCTGAGGCCTGGGTCTAGCAAAACCCCTGCTGTACTGCAACACTGGGGGGGGGGGCTGCACTGTGGAGGTGCTGGCCTTCAGATGACATGTTAATCAGAGGTCCCTTCTGGCTATTTCTGGTGGCTGCCCAGGAGGAAGTTAAAAATCCCATTGCACTATCGTAAGTGCAGGAGATTTTCCCCCAGTCCCCAGTGTCCTGGCCAACATCCCCCATCAATAAAATGAGTCCATGTAAATCACCACCCCAATGGACAAACCTGGAAATGAGTGGTCACAGCTTAGTGTGACTCTTCTGGTTAAAAACGAGAAATAATTATGTCCATAAAATAAAGGTTGTTGGAGGTATCACACAGACAGTGCACAGTTGTGAGTAAAGAGACAGTAGCATCACAGCCCTGTACTCCCAGTGGGTGCCTCAATGGGCAGCGGCTCCACCTAGGTACAAATGACCTAGCTGGGAATGGGATCAGAGCAGCGCAGGAGGAGTTTGTGGAGTTGGGGAGAGACCTTAAACAAGTAGCATGCACGGTAACCTTCTCAGAGGTGCTGCCTGTCTATGGCATGGGTGAGGCTAGAGTACTGCGCACCTTGGGATTCAATCAATAGTTGAAAAACTGCTGCCAACAACAGGGTGTTGGTTTCACTGGGGGCTGGGGGTCCACCTGGGGGGATACAGGTCTATACTGGCGAGATGGTCTGCATCTGTCCAGCAGGGGAACCAGGATCCTAGGTGATAGGTTTAAGTGCTTAATTGGCAAGCTTTTAAACTAGCCAGGAGGGGAAGCACTGAGAAGAAGCAGGGAATTCCCAGCCTCCCCCCACATAACAGTGTAGTTAGCAAGGGAAGCAACAAGGTAGAGAGGCTGATAGGGAGCAGAGCAGGAGAAAATGGAAGAAGAAGCAAAGACAGTTAAGTAAAGGGAAGGGGATAAAAGGGGAGAAACCACCAACTGATGGAGGGCGATGAGTACCAATGCCCGTAGTCTTGGTAACAAGCTTCCTGAACTAGTGGCCTTGATGGAGGGGGGGTCGCCTGGATATTGTGGCACTCACAGAAACATGGTACACAGAGAACCATGACTGGGATGTCAACATACCAGGGTACACAGTCTACAGAAGGGACAGGGAGGGTAAAAGAGGAGGAGGTGTAGCTCTCTACGTAAGGGAAGGGAAGGGATCAAGGCAACAGAACTAAAGAGTAAACAGGGAGGTGAAGGTACTGCTGGGTCTCCCTGAGAGAGGAAATAGCACCACAATCCGCAACGGGGTTGTAACAGGTCCCCATCTCAGGGAGGAAATGGACAGGGAAATTATAGGAGTCATAGTTAGAATGGCAGAAAAAGGGGAATTATTGCTGATGGGGGACCTAAAAAATACCGGATGTTAACTGAAGCACATTTGCTGCAGCCACAACCAAGAGCAAGATCATTCTCGATGCCCTACAGGGGGCATGCCTCAGACAGCTAGTGTTGGAACCCACTCGAGAGGGTGCAGTCTTAGACCTGGTACTCTCAAATGGGGACAGTGAGAGGATCTCGGATTTAGAAGTGGGTAGCCATCTAGGAACACGCGACCACTAAACAGTGTGGTTCACAATAAATACTGCCAGGGAGTCAAGCCATACAAAAGTAAGGGTACTAGACTTTAAGAGGGCTGATTTTGGCAAAATGGGAGAACACCTAAGGAATGCACTAGCAAATAGGCAGGAAGGAGGGTTGGGGGAACAATGGGGAAGAATCAAAAATGCCATCCAAGAAGCAACAAGCCTTTGTGTGAAGCAAATAAACAAAACAAAATGAAGGAAAAAAAACACTATGGTTCTCGAAAGAGGTGGCAGGGAAGGTTAGGAAGAAAAATATAGCATTCAGGAAGTATAAGGAATCACAAAAGGAGCAGGACAGAGAACTGTATCAGTTAAAGCAGAAGAAAGCAGGAAAGGCAGTCAGAATAGCAAAGGCCAAAACTGAGGAAAGGACAGCCAGCTCAGTTAAGAAGGGGGATAAAACATTTTATAGGTATATTAGTGAGCGAAGAAAGACCAAGGGAAGGATTGTGAGGCTTAATAAAGGGGGTGGTGGGTGGGCAGAGGGTGACAGTGAAAAGGCAGAGATACCGAACGAATACTTTTGTTCAGTATTCATAAAAGAAGAGGACAGGGAGGTACCTAAACCAAACAAAAGAAGTACTCTGAATAGAGGAGTCGATACCAGTCCATTCACAGAAGAAAGGGTCCTGAAAGAACTCCTAAAACTCAAGGTGGACAAGGCAGTGAGGCCTGATGGGATTCACCCCAGAATCCTAAAAGAGCTTAGGGGAGAACTAGTGGCACCACTGACTACTCTTTTTAACAAATCATGGGAGGAGGGTGTGGTGCCTGAGGACTGGAGGAGGGTAGAGGTGATTCCCCTTCACAAAAGTGGGAGCAAAGCAGAGGCAGGTAACTACAGGCCTGTTAGTTTGACCTCAGTGGTAGGAAAATGATGGAATCACTTCAAAAGAAGGAACTGTTGAGCACCTAGAGGCCAGCGGGCACAGGACCCAAGGCAACATGGATTCACAGCAGGAAGGTCATGTCAGACAAATCCAATAGATTTATTTGACTGGGTGACCAATGTAGTGAGCGAGGGAGGGGCTATGGGCATGGCCTACCTAGACTTTAGCAAGGCATCTGACACAGTTCCACACAAAAGATTAATAAACAAGCTAGCCAGCCTGGGAGTGGGTCCCAGGGTGGTGGCCTGGGTAAAAAATGGGCTGGACAACAGGACGCAGAGGGTAACAGTAAACGAAGTCCACTTCGAAGAAGTTACTAACGGGGTACCGCAGGGTTCAGTACTGGGGCTGGTCCTCCTCAATCTCTTTATAAGAGACACTGCAGCGGGACTGGAAGAAAAAGTATGCCTTTTTGCAGATGACACAAAGCTCTGAAACAGGGTTGATACACAAGGGGGAGTGGAAAAGATGAGAAGGGACTTGGCAAGGTTGGAGGAATGGTCAAAAGCATGGCAGATTAGATTCAATGCAAAGAAGTGCAAAGTAATGCACCTGGGAAACAAAAACCCAAGGGAAGAGTACACAATGGTGGGGGTGGGGGTATTAGCAACAACAAAAATGGAAAGGGACCTGGGGTAGTCATATCAGATGACCTAAAGGTAGGCAAGCAATGTGAGAAGGCAGTAAGGAGGGCTGGGGGGATACTGGGATGCATAGGGAGAGGCATCACCAGTAGAAACAGGAAGCTGTCATCCCTCTGTACAGACACTTGGTGAGACTCCATCTGGAGTACTGCATGCAGTTCTGGAGACCCCATCTCTGCAAGGACATAGACAGGCTGGAAGCAGTCCAGAGGGGACACTAAAATGGTGCAGGGTCTGCACCGGAAATCATATGAAAAGAGACTAAAGGAACTCTAATATGTATACCCTCGAGGAAAGGAGGGAGAGGGAAATGTCAAGGGGTGTGGGATTTCAAATCACAGACACAGGCAGAGAAATCATAAGGTGCATAAAAACACGTGTAAGCATCTGTCATTTTATTAGAACTCAAAATAGTAAGGCAAAATACAGAAAATAAAGGTCAGCATAAGGGTAGATGTCTCAGCCTCCCTGCTGAACACCCTGAAGGTCTTACACCTTCTCTTGCCTGTCAGCAACTGACCACCCTATCTTAAAAAAAAAAAAGACTAGCTCCTAGTGGCAATCTTAAATACATTTCTAAGAGTGACATCACCGTCAGGTGACCATGTAATTGTCTGTCTCCTGTAATTTCTTCTTTATACATTACTAAAGTCCTTTACAATCTGCTATCTGCTGTGGACTAACAGACTGCATCATGACATGTAACACTCTCTAGACATATACTACTCAGAAGCTTGCTAATTTCTTAATTAGGATCTGTGTCCTCATAATGGGGTTAAGCCCTCCTTGGACAGTGACCTGCATCTTAGGATCACTATAAATTCCTACACTGGGGCGCTGTCACCTATGGGCTCAGTTCCACAGGAGGTTTCCCTTGAAACAGCAGAGTCCATACTTGTTCGTGAACTAGGGACTTTGGAAAAAGTTGATACATTGGGGCTCCTTCCATTCACTAGAGACCCACTTATTGAGCAGGGTAAGTTCCTATTTATACAACATGACAATATGCTGACAAGATACAGTAGCGTGCACTAGTTTGGCTGGGTGTGTTTTGCTGGAATTTTGTCTGCAGCTAATATAAATTTTCCAGACTGTGAGTACCAGCTCTATAACAACTTCCAGTACAGCACTGCAGGTAATGGAACCTTTATATACATATAAAGCAGCACTGTGTAGCCCTGCTGTGGCTTCTGGGATAACAAGGGGCATGGAAGAATGATGGCACACTCCTCTTCTCCCTTCTCCTGCTAACTCAGTAACTGCAAAACACATAGGCCCAGATATTCAAAAGGGTTGCTCCATGCGCACGGTTGCATGCGCAACAGGCTGCGCATGCGTTAAAGTCCTACATTGCGCCATTCTGCGATATTCAGCAGAGGCAGTTGCTCCACTGGCAACAGGTTGCGCAAAAGAGCAATGCAAATGAATGCATGCTCAACAGGAGGGGGAGGAACCATGCATAACCTGCGCAACCCGATATTCAGTCGGGTTGTGCAGAGTTGTGCATGCGCAACCCCCAACCTGCGCCTGCACAACCTTGAGCCAAAAAAAAAGGATCAAGTTGAGGGCCACCCACAGGTGAGCTGCTGTATTGCAGGGCGCAACACAGCAGCTGCCACCCCTGGCTGGCCCCCAACTCGTCCTGTGCCCCCCCACCAGCCCGATCGCGGGCATAGAGTAACATGAACCCCCACACCTCTCCCACAGCCGATCATGGGCATCTGATTACATGAAACCCCCACACATATCCCACAGCCCGATCGGCGGGCAGTACAGTTACATGAAACCCCCGCCCCCATCTCCCACAGCCCGGTCGGCGGGCAGAGCGTGTATGAACCCCACCCAGTGCCGATCGTGGGGCAGAATGTAACCCCTCCCCAACCTGAATATCTCCCTGCTGGGTCCAGTGGACGTAAAGAAGCCCGATCACGGGCAGAATGTCACATCACAACCCCCAAACATCTCCTGGTGTCTAGTGTCCCACCCACCCACCCAAGCCCTCCACCCCGCTCTCCCCCCGCTGACGCCCGTGGGCGACAGCATCCACCTGCCTGCCGCCCGCTTGCGCCTGACCCTGTCGGTAAGGCTTGTACTCAAAAACAGGACAAGGTTAATCATGTTTTAGTAACTACCCAATAAGTTACACGTCAATTAAGAAAAGCATTAACTTGGATAATTCAGTCAATAGACTAATGTTATGCTGCAGGACACAATTAGCATTCACAGCAGTTGCAGTGAGTTTTGGAATTCAAAGCTCCAAGCTGAATGGTTGCTCCTTGCAAAACCAGAAGTCACGAAAGAGACAAGGTCAATGTCAGTAGATCTGAAGTTTGCAACATCACCTCTGCAGCCAGAAAATTGGAAGGTCATGGGTTCTAGTCCCACACCAGGAACATGGGATAGTACCCACAATTGACACTGTACTGCAGAGGTGTCGTTAGGGTAATAAAATATCCTGGGCCTGAGCCCTCAGAGGCTGGGGCAGCCATAGATATTTTTATACCAGGATTCATTTCAGCAATTCTATTCATGAGAAATTCAGGCCCATTGAAGCATCCAGGGCTCAAGCACCTGAGGCCTGGGTCTAGCAAACCCCTGCTGTACTGCAACACTGGGGGGCTGCACTGTGGAGGTGCTGGCCTTCAGATGACATGTTAATCAGAGGTCCTTCTGGCTATTTCTGGTGGCTGCCCAGGAGGAAGTTAAAAATCCCATTGCACTATCGTAAGTGCAGGAGATTTTCCCCCAGTCCCCAGTGTCCTGGCCAACATCCCCATCAATAAAATGAGTCCATGTAAATCACCACCCCAATGGACAAACCTGAAATGAGTGGTCACAGCTTAGTGTGACTCTTCTGGTTAAAAACGAGAAATAATTATGTCCATAAAATAAAGGTTGTTGGAGGTATCACACAGACAGTGCACAGTTGTGAGTAAAGAGACAGTAGCATCACAGCCCTGTACTCCCAGTGGGTGCCTCAATGGGCAGCGCTCCTACCTAGGTACAAATGACCTAGCTGGGAATGGGATCAGAGCAGCGAGGAGGAGTTGTGGAGTTGGGGAGAGACCTTAAACAAGCATGCACGGTAACCTTCTCAGAGGTGCTGCCTGTCTATGGCATGGGTGAGGCTAGAGTACTGCGCACCTTGGGATTCAACTGGGTCAGTTGAAAACTGCTGCCAACAACAGGGTGTTGGTTTCACTGGGGGCTGGGGTCCACCTGGGGGATACAGGTCTATACTGGCGAGATGGTCTGCATCTGTCCAGCAGGGGAACCAAGGATCCTAGGTGATAGGTTTATGCTTAATTGGCAAGCTTTTAAACCAGCCAGGAGGGAAGCACTGAGAAGAAGTAGGAATTCCCCAGCCTCCCCACATAACAGTGTGAGTTAGCAAGGGAAGCAACAAGGTAGAGAGGCTGATAGGAGCAGAGCAGGAGAAATGGAAGAAGAAGCAAAAGACAGTTAAGTATAGGGAAGGGAATAAAGGGGAGAAACCACCAACTGATGGAGGGCGATGAGTACCAATGCCCGTAGTCTGGTAACAAGCTTCCTGAACTAGTGGCCTTGATGGAGGGGGGCCTGGATATTGTGGCACTCACAGAAACATGGTACACAGAGAACCATGACTGGGATGTCAACATACCAGGGCACACAGTCTACAGAAGGGACAGGGAGGGTAAAGAGGAGGAGGTGTAGCTCTCTCACGTAAGGGAAGGGAAGGATCAAGGCAACAGAACTAAAGAGAAACAGGGAGGAGTGAAGGTACTGTGGGTCCCTGAGAGAGGAAATAGCACCCACAACCGCACGGGGTTGTATACAGGTCCCCATCTCAGGGGAGGAAATGGACAGGGAAATTATAGGAGTCATAGTTAGAAATGGCAGAAAAAGGGGAATTATTGCTGATGGGGACCTAAAATACCGGATGTTAACTGAAGCACATTTGCTGCAGCCACAACCAAGAGCAAGACTGTACGAAGTCCCACAGGGGCATGCCTCAGACAGCTAGTGTTGGAACCCACTCGAGAGGTGCAGTCTTAGACCTGGTACTCTCAAATGGGGACAGTGAGAGGATCTCGGATTTAGAAGTGGGTAGCCATCTAGGAACACGCGACCACCAAACAGTGTGGTTCACAATACTGCCAGGGAGTCAAGCCACAAAGTAAGGGTACCTAGACTTTAAGAGGCTGATTTTGGCAAAATGGGAGAACACCTAAGGAATGCACTAGCAAATAGGCAGGAAGGAGGGTGGGGAACAATGGGGAAGAATCAAAATGCCATCCAAGAAGCAACAAGCCTTTGTGAAGCAAATAAACAAAACAAAATGAAGGAAAAACACTATGGTTCTCGAAAGAGGTGGCAGGAAGGTTAGGAAGAAAAATATAGCATTCAGGAAGTATAAGGAATCACAAAAGGAGCAGGACAGAGAACTGTATCAGTTAAAGCAGAAGAAAGCAGGAAAGGCAGTCAGAATAGTAAAGGCCAAAACTGAGGAAAGGACAGCCAGCTCAGTTAAGAAGGGGATAAAACATTTTATAGGTATATTAGTGAGCGAAGAAAGACCAAGGGAAGGATTGTGAGGCTTAATAAAGGGGGTGGTGGGTAAGGAGGTGACAGTGAAAATACAGAGATACCGAACCTAATACTTTTGTTCAGTATTCATAAAAAGAAGAGGACAGAGGTACCTAAACCAAACAAAAGAAGTACTCTGAATAGAGGAGTCGATACCAGTCCATTCACAGAAGAAAGGGTCCTGAAAGAACTCCTAAAACTCAAGGTGGACAAGGCAGTGAGGCCTGATGGATTCACCCTAGAATCCTAAAAAGAGCTTAGAGAGAACTAGTGGCACCACTGACTACTCTTTTAACAAATCATGGGAGGAGGGTGTGGTGCCTGAGGACTGGAGGAGGGTAGAGGTGATTCCCCTTCACAAAAGTGGGAGCAAAGCAGAGGCAGGTAACTACAGGCCTGTTAGTTTGACCTCAGTGGTAGGAAAATGATGGAATCACTTCTAAAGAAGGAACTGTTGAGCACCTAGAGGCCAGCGGGCACAGGACCCAAGGCAACATGGATTCACAGCAGGAAGGTCATGTCAGACAAATCCAATAGATTTATTTGACTGGGTGACCAATGTAGTAGACGAGGGAGGGGCTATGGGCATGGCCTACCTAGACTTTAGCAAGGCATCTGACACAGTTCCACACAAAGATTAATAAACAAGCTAGCCAGCCTGGGTGGGTCCCAGGGTGGTGGCCTGGGTAAAAATGGGCTGGACAACAGGACGCAGAGGGTAACAGTAAACGAAGTCCACTTCAAGAAGTTACTAACGGGCACCGCAGGGTTCAGTACTGGGCTGGTCCTCTCAATCTCTTTATAAGAGACACTGCAGCGGACTGGAAGAAAAGTATGCCTTTTGCAGATGACACAAAGCTCTGAAACAGGGTTGATACACAAGGGGAGTGGAAAGATGAGAAGGGACTTGGCAAGGTTGGAGGAATGGTCAAAAGCATGGCAGATTAGATTCAATGCAAAGAAGTGCAAAGTAATGCACCTGGGAAACAAAACCCAAGGGAAGAGTACACAATGGTGGGGGTGGGGGGAGTATTAGCAACAACAAAAATGGAAAGGGACCTGGGGGTAGTCATATCAGATGACCTAAAGGTAGGCAAGCAATGTGAAAAGGCAGTAAGCAGGGCTGGGGGATACTGGGATGCATAGGGAGAGGCATCACCAGTAGAAAACAGGAAGCTGTCATCCCTCTGTACAGACACTTGGTGAGACTCCATCTGGAGTACTGCATGCAGTTCTGGAGACCCCATCTCTGCAAGGACATAGACAGGCTGGAAGCAGTCCAGAGAGGGCACTAAAATGGTGCAGGGTCTGCACCGGAAATCATATGAAAAGAGACTAAAGGAACTTAATATGTATACCCTCGAGGAAAGGAGGGAGAGGGAAATGTCAAGGGGTGTGGGATTTCAAATCACAGACACAGGCAGAGAAATCATAAGGTGCATAAAAACACGTGTAAGCATCTGTCATTTTATTAGAACTCAAAATAGTAAGGCAAAATACAGAAAATAAAGGTCAGCATAAGGGTAGCATGTCTCAGCCTCCCTGCTGAACACCCTGAAGGTCTTACACCTTCTCTTGCCTGTCAGCAACTGACCACCCTATCTTAAAAAAAAAAAAGACTAGCTCCTAGTGGCAATCTTAAATACATTTCTAAGAGTGACATCACCGCCAGGTGACCATGTAATTGTCTGTCCCTGTAATTTCTTCTTTTATACATTACTAAAGTCCCTTTACAATCTGCTATCTGCTGTGGACTAACAGACTGCATCATGACATGTAACACTCTCTAGACATATACTACTCAGAAGCTTGCTAATTTCTTAATTAGGATCTGTGTCCTCATAATGGGGTTAAGCCCTCCCTTGACAGTGACCTGCATCTTAGGATCACTATAAATTCCTACACTAGGGCGCTGTCGCTCTATGGGGCTCAGTTCCACAGGAGGTTTCCCTTGAAACAGCAGAGTCCATACTTGTTCGTGAACTAGGGACTTTGGAAAAGTTGATACATTGGGGCTCCTTCCATTCACTAGAGACCCACTTATTGAGCAGGGTAAGTTCCTATTTATACAACATGACAATATGCTGACAAGATACAGTAGCGTGCACTAGTTTGGCTGGGTGTGTTTTGCTGGAATTTTGTCTGCAGCTAATATAAATTTTCCAGACTGTGAGTACCAGCTCTATAACAACTTCCAGTACAGCACTGCAGGTAATGGAACCTTTATACATATAAAGCAGCACTGTGTAGCCCTGCTGTGGCTTCGGGATAACAAGGGCATGGAAGAATGATGGCACACCCTCTTCTCCCTTCTCTGCTAACTCAGTAGCTTTACCAAAACACATAGGCCCAGATATTCAAAAGGGTTGCTCCATGCGCAACGGTTGCATGCGTAACAGGCTGCGCATGCGTTAAAGTCCTACATTGCGCCATTCTGCGATATTCAGCAGGAGGCAGTTGCTCCACTGGCAACAGGTTGCGCAAAGAGCAATGCAAATGAATGCATGCTCAACAGGAGGGGAGGAACCATGCATAACCCGCGCAACCCGACATTCAGTCGGGTTGGCAGAGTGTGCATGCGCAACCCCAACCTGCGCCTGCACAACCTTGAGCCAAAAAAAAGGATCAAGTTGAGGGCCACCCACAGGTGAGCTGCTGTATTGCAGGGCACAACACAGCAGCTGCCACCCCTGGCTGGCCCCCAACTCGTCCCTGTGCCCCCACCAGCCCGATCGCGGGCATCAGAGTAACATGAACCCCCACACTCTCCCACAGCCCGATCGTGGGCATACAGTTACATGAAACCCCCACATATCCCACAGCCCGATCGCGGGCAGTACAGTTACATGAAACCCCCACCCACATCTCCCACAGCCCGATCGCGGGCAGAGCGTGTGAACCCCCCAGTGCCCGATCGCGGGCAGAATGTAACCTCCCCAACCCCAATATCTCCTGCGGTCCAGTGGACGTAAAGCCATCGCGGGCAGAATGTCACATCACAACCCCAAACATCTCCCTGGTGTCAGTGTCCCCCACCCACCCACGAAGCTCCTCCACCCCGCCTCCCCGCAGCCGGCGGGCGACAGCATCCCACCTGCTTCGCCGCCTGACTGTTCGGTAGGGTTGCATGCCCATTGGTGCAGAGCTACAGCCATGGGTGTGCAGCCCATATTACGATGACAGTCCAGATTTGTGAATGATCATCTTCACAAATCTGACTGTCATGACGGTATGGGCTGCACGCCCATTGGCTGTAGCTCTGCACCAATGGCTGCAGCCCTACCGACAGTCAGTCGGCGCGGGCGGGCGGCAGGCGGTGGATGCTGTCGCCCGCCGCGGGGGAGCGGGTGAGGGGCTTGTGGGTGGGTGGGTGGGGGACACTAGACACCAGGGAGATGTTTGGGGGTTGTGATGTGACATTCTGCCCGCGATCGGGCTTTACGGTCCACTGGACCACCAGGGAGATATTCGGTTGGGGAGGGTTACATTCTGCCCGCGATCGGGCACTGGGGGTCATACACGCTCTGCCCGCGATCGGGCTGTGGAGATGTGTGTGGGGTGTTTCATGTACTGTACTGCCCGCGATCGGGCTGTGGGATATGTGTGGGGGTTTCATGTACCTGTACTGCCCGCGATCGGGCTGTGGGATATGTGTGGGGGTTTCATGTACCTGTACCGCCCGCGATCGGGCTTGGGATATGTGTGGGGGTTTCATGTAACTGTGATGCCCGCGATCGGGTTGCATTGTGCGTCGGTCCCGATGGCTGCTGCCTGGCAGGGTGGCCAGGAGCAAGTCCTCGGGATCGGCGCATCTACATGCAAATGGTATGCAAATGGGGCCATAATAGATGCAAATGGCCCCCCTGCGCTTTGCATAAATTATGGCCCCATTTGCATGTCACCTTTTGAATATCGGAAATTTGAGCATGGCGCAATGGTACTTGCGCCACCGCAAGTTTAATGCTCAACTCTGGCAACTTGCGGTGGCGCAAGTTCCACTGCGCCCATGTGCAAGTGCTGTGGTTGGTGATATTCAAAGGAGTTGCTCATCAGCACAACTCCTTTGAATATCACCCGCCACACCCTTCGCAACTATTTTGAGCAGCGCAGGGTTGCGCCTCAGAATGGGCGTAGTTTGAAAATCTGGGCCTCACTCTACTATTGTTAATTTTCTCCCACTTTGTGTGATTATCTTTTCATATTCACTCACACAACAAACTCTCCTGCCTTCTCCCTGGGCAGACACTTTCTAGGTTCAGAACCTCCTAATTTTTAAAGAGCACTTTACCTAGTTCTCTTCCTTTACCTGGGGGGGGGGTTAAACCTAAGACAGCGCCACTCTGTCACAGGAGGACATGATAGAAACTAGAAAGCACCTCAAGGGAATCAACAAAGTCCAAGAGGGTAGCATCTTTCAGAAAAAGAGATGTGCAAGAACAAGGAGACACAACTTGAAGATAAGAGGTGGGATGGCTCAGGGGCAATGTGAGGAAGCATTTTTTCACACAGAGGGTGGTGGACGCATGGAACAGCCTTCCTGAGGAGGTTTGGGGCCTAAAACTGTGGGAGAATTCAAGAATGCATGGGACAGACATAAGGCAATTCTTGTGTGGGGTAGGAAGAAATAGGCGTTGGTTAACTAGGATCTGCAGCTTATCCTGTAGGTAGGAAATGGGCAGACTAGGTGGGCCAAGCGGTCCTTATCTGCCATCAAAGTCTATGTTTCTATGTTTGTATGTAGCACAACACATACAGGGGAAATATAAAGGAAAGGTGTGCCGATATGGTAACAAATAGGGATTATAACAATTATGGACTTCTTTAGTGTTTGGTGATGAAAGAGATGCCACCAGTAGCCCTTTGGACTATTAACAAAGTACCAATTGGTCGTCAGTTGCAGGCAGTTATGCGTTTTGTCTGATAATGCCTACATTAATTAAAACTGGAAAGGGAAAGCACACCCATATAGGCCTGCAGGTGGCAGGCAAGAAACCTGGGGCCTCTATGTTGACGATGTTCTCTCTATATGTGACACGCCTATAGACAATCGTACCTGCAGTTTATCAGATTCTGGAGCAGTTTGGCACCTTACCAGCATATCGCTAAGCACAGCTAGGAGTGAGGTCCTTTCATGAACCTCACCCCATCTCTGGAATTAAGATGTCAATTTCCCTTTAGCTGGGACCTTACCGAGATAAAATACCTGGGAATCAGGCCCCAAAGGGCTTCTATCACCTCAAAGAGGTCAATTATGGCCCACTGACCAGGCAACTGACAACTGATCTATAACAGTGGCACACTCTTCCACTGAGCCCTGTCCATCGTGTGGACTCAATGCATATGGTTGTCCAACCACGCTTCTTATATTATTTTCAGAATGTGCCAGTGTCTGTCCCCAATGCTAATTGAAAAAAATGGCAAGTGGCAATCACCAGATATATCTAGCAGGAAACAACCCTGAATCCAGTGGCCTAGGTTTGCCAGACCACGATTATATTACAGCACCGCTCAACTGCAGATACTTTTTACTGGAATGTATGTGGGAGTGGACCACAGTGGCTAGCCACGGAGGATTTCCTGATGCCCCCTGGGAGATGACCAGATATTTATTTGCACAGATGCCTGATTGAAAGCACAACTGAAAGAGAACCCATGGCTCTGGTATGTTGGGGAACCTGGTGGGAAGTAGCGTCTCCCTTTGACTTGTCTGCTCAACTCATATTGGTTTGCCCACTGGCGCAGTTGGAAGACTCTGTGCCAACACACACGGATCCCTGTTTCGGGAGTGACAGCGTAAAATCTAGTCTATCTCACGCAGACGTGCACGGGGAACCCTCAGAATGTTTAAGGAGCTGCAATGGTTATTTGGCCTGGAGTGGAAGGATTTTTCAGCTACCTCCAACTTCGCACTACCTAGCCACAAGACCCCCAGAAATGCGGGATTACATATTCATTCCCGCTGTTATACAGGCCATGTCACTGCATATCAAAACACAATCTGTAGGCCAGCTCACCTAAGTCATGTATAAAGCCCCATAAGAAACATAACAAGGAAGTACACAGTATGTAGCCTGTATGTGGAGGGAGGGCAAGGGTCATATCGCCATGGACAAAACAGCCCAGCTACAAACGCTGCAAACAACATAGCACTGACCACAAACAGAGTCGGATAAAACACTGTACCATACATAAATAGCGTGCCACAGCAAACCATGGGACTTTATGTTTTTGTGGGAGCTTTGACCCCCAAACTTAAATAACTAACTCTAGTGGGGGGTGGACTTCGAGGATGAGGAGAAACTCAGGAGGAGGTAAACTTTGTTTTTGTTTTTAAAACACCTGCCAAAAGTAATATCACGAGACCTGGGGGACCTCCCGAACCACAGTCCCAGGTCTCCAATGCCACCGCATGCTGGAGCCTTAGCCACTCCACCACAGGAGCAGTTCGACCAGGACCCCAGCACGGCAAATTAGCATTTCCTTACTGATGCACAGAGTGACAAGGGAAGCGGTAATTCCTTCCGCTATCATACCCTGTCGCTCTAAATACACACACACGCCTATCATGTGTGGTTATTGCTGCATGATTGTTTCCGGATATTGACACGGTACGAAGGGAGCTACATATAGGTACAGAAGAAAGGGAATGGGAGAGGGGCTGTCATGAGGTTAGCAGAGTAACCTCATCGCAGCGTTGGAGGATTGAGGGAATATGCCAGGAAGCACCATATCTGGTATTTTAGAACACCTGCAGTGACCTCCAAGTATGTAAGGTGGATCCAGCATGCTGCAGAAACTGTAGGAAATATCATGCAACCCATATGCATATCATGTGGGAAGGCCCAAGCCTCCAGCCTTCTTTCTGGAGATATAAATAACTCTTTCTGATGTTTTATATACCCCATCACTTTAACACCTCAACTCTATTTATTCTACCCGTACCCTGCAGGACTGAGGGTCAGACATGTCAGGTATTTAATGAGTATCATGTTGCTTGCTGCCAAGAAATTTATTACAAGGAATTGGCTTTCACCTCACCAAAACACCCTAGGCATGTGGAGAGATATAGTTAACACTATCTACAGGAGGGAGAAAACAACCTTTAGCTTAAATGAGAAAGAAAACTTATCTACCCCAGATGGAATGCCTGGGTCCTGTATATTATTCTACATGACCCCACTTCTGTGCCTTAGAGTCGTGGTCCCTGGTGGGTGCATGGGGGCTTTCCCAGAATGGCTAGACTTGGAACCTGATATGCGCCCCCCATTTGGGGCTTACCTGTTGTGCCTCCTGCTTTCTCCTGGTGTCACGCCCAGTTGCCACGGTACTCTGTGGCTTCTGACCAGGTCTCCCTGTTAATGAGCCTATGGGGCTCACCGAAACAATTGTGAGTGGCGACATGTCACAGAGCCGCTGCTCCATGTGACTGAGGAGGAGCACTGCGCATAATGACCGCCACTGTGGTCAGAAAACCTTCTTGTGTCTCCACCAGTTCCTGGTGCCCTGTTTAAGCTAAAAGAGGCACGGGGACACTCAGATACAGGGAAATGTTTTAAATTAAACAAATTGGAAGACGCTGTAAGTGCTGCCTCGGAGCACCAGATAAGGTCAAGGGGAAAATGTCAGGGAATAGAGCCCTAATGAATATTCATAAGCTGCTGTATCTTTTCTGGGGTAGTGTGTTACAGGAGCTGCACTCCCTGGGAGAAGCGTTATTTATCTGAAAGTGGACATCCTGGCAAGAGAACTGTTGGGCTATAGCAAACTGGTGGATTTAAAAAGATTAATCTTGGCTGCACCAGAACCATTATATATAGGGACAGTGAATTGTACTATTTGGGAAGCTGTCTGCAGCCACTATTTTAGTACTGTGCCACTAACTGGAAGCCAGGCTTTAATAAAAGGGCTTCTGGGTATTTGCCAGAGACTTATGGAAGTTATCTGGGACAATTTCTAGGTGCCAAAACACTAGCCAATGAACATCTGGGAACTGTTTAAGATAGATTTGACAGCCAGGAAGATCTTAGGAACCTTGCCCCATATAAAGGGGCAGCTGCTGGAAAAGGTCAGATTTGGAGAGACAGCCCAAGTGCTAGTGTGCATGCCTCTGAGGAGCTTCCCAGCTCTCAGGTGTTAGGCCTGCTTGGCCTGAGACTTTTTGGTCGTCAGTCCACAGGTCCAAATTGTTCCAGCCTGGGTAGCTGCTGCCTGCAACTGCAGGTAATCTGATTCCATAAGCCTAAGAAGAGAAGATCAGCCTGCATCCTGCCTGGAAGGACCAGAAAAGGGCCGTGTTTACATATAAATGTGTGAGTTATTCAAAGTGTTGTACAGCCGAGTAGTTTGAAAGCGTTCGTCTTACATGTTTTCCTCAGCCGAGTGACATGTTTTGCCAGCCTGAAGACCAGCATCATTGAGGACCACGAGGGACTTCACCTCCATCTGTATCCAACAGTGTCTACAGGTCTTATTTCGGTCGGAGAATCACCTGGTCTGGGGTATGAGTGAGTAAACATCAGGGTAGCTCCTGCAACAAAGCTCATATTAAAGTGTTATCTGATTTAATTGTGAGTTGCTAATTATTTTGGACTGAGCCATCTGGCTCCGATTTCAAATCGTGGGTAAGCGCAAGTTGTGTTTTCTTCCCAAAGGCTCCAACAACAGCTGCAACGCCAACCTACCTGAGGCAACGCTTCAGGCTAGCCTGCACTAACAACTGGGTACCCAGGTGTGTGTGTGTGACTATGTTAGAGGGACTCTTGAGTGCATGCCTTATAACCTGACTAAGATCTTGAATCTATCACCAGATTGCTGCCCCTCCCTTGTTCACGTCCCCCAAATAGATCAGATCTGAATCTTTTGCATTTAAATTGTTTGTGGTGTACCTTTGTGGGGGAGGGATACTGTGTTACTGCTTTTCTCCACTGCAGGCCTTATTTTGCAGAGGATCTACAGGGCTATTGCAGCTGATCCAGCCCTGGTGGTAAGTGTGTCAAGAGTGGGGTTAACACTGTATTTCTGTGCTAATTTTGATTGCCTAACTGCTGACCCGTATAGGCCACTTGAGGGTTAGAGGGGTATCAGTGTCCCGGAGGGTATACCTATAGCAGCTATGCTACCTTAGACCGACCTTCTGGGTGGAGGCACCCACTCAATGAGCCCAGGCCCCTTAACCTGTACCTAGGCTCACAGGCAGGAAGGTAGCCCATAGGATAGTGCCACCTAGGGGTTACACTGAGGAGGGAGTTTCAGTTTTATTACACACCCTTCTCTTTGGACCTGTTGCCCTGCTTCCCGCTAGCACAGTAAGTGTAAGCATGACCACAAGAGTACTGAAATAGTTCACCCCCTAACTCCCCCATACACTGACCTGGGTGGGAGTGGGAGGATGGCATTGTTTTATTTATTTATTTAGGAAATTGGAATTACAACCCTTTGAGTCATAGACTCGTTTCCAAAGGCTCCACGTCACAATAAAACATAGACATTCATACAGTACATACATAGAATAAACATGGGTGAACAATCATACAGAGTATAAGTACAATGAGCACGGGTTAATGCCTATACATTTGGTAGCTAGAACAGGGCAGAGCTATCGACATATTTACCTAATGAGCAGTTAAGACCTATACAACTGGTAGCTAAAGCAATGCATGATATGAGTTGGTAGTAAGCCGCCTCAGGAGGCCTTGTCTTATACATAATACAATGCATTCATAGTCCAGTGCAACTGTATGGTAACTGAGTGAGGTGAGGAGCCTGTAGGCTAGAAACAGTGAGGGCTCTCCACTGCCTGGTCAAGGGTGGGTGCTTGGCCTAGCAGCGTGGTGCAGGATCCACATGTTACCAGTTATACTGGCATTGGCGTGAGGAGAGGATATGGGCTCTTAAGACAGCTTTAAAGGACCTAAATTGGTGACTGATGTGACAGCCGTTGGGAGGGCATTGTGCCAGGATGGAGCTCTAAGGGGGAAGGATCACTAGGCCAGGGTGGTCCTGACCCCAGGCACCTTCCAGATAGTTTTGGGGTGGCCCGTGTGGACGCTGAGATGGTGGCTGCCTGAAGAGAAGCCATGACACCTATTGGGGTTAAACTCAGGTGGATTTTGTTTAGTGAAGAGACAGGTCTGGTATAATAGTCTTTCCTCAAGGAGAGGATATTGGTGAGCACGTATGGGCTGCAGGTATATGTATTTCTGTCAGCACCAGAGAGGCTGACAGGCCTTATTGATGACTACTTGTATTTGATGACGCATCGTGCGGTCAGTGGCAGCATAGATTGTGAGACCACAGTCCACCAGCGATAAGACTGAGGAGGTAATGGCTAGGTGAAGTGCTTCAGGTGGCAGGCGATCTTTATGTCTGTAAAGGAGACCAATTCACGGTGTTGGTGGCGTGGTGAGGATTTTTATATGTTGTGGAATGAAGGGAAGAGTCAAATGTAATACCTAGATACTTATACCTCTGGACCTGTTCCAGTGGGATGAGTGAGGTGGAGAATATTTCAGGAAATCCTTTTATCTATTTTGGCAGTGGGCATAGAGCATCATCTTAGTTTTTTAATGTTGACCACCAATCTGTGTTCAACAAACCAGTCTTCAATCTGAGAGGAGGGTTTTGTAAGGTACACTGGAGAGAGGATCAGGATGTGTGGCATAAAGAACAGCATCGTCCACATGGAGAAGAAGGTTGCGGGGCAGGATTTAGGCAGGGCATTGAGGTAGATGCTGAATAGCAGGGGACCCAGGACAGATCCCTTGTGAACTCCTGGCGCACAGGCAGCATAGTAGATATAGTATTATTAATTTTAACATATTGGGTTCTAGGTGAAAGACAGCTGGAGAACCATGAGAGTGGACAATGAGAGACCCCAATTTGTTGTAATGTGTAAGAAGGAGGGTGAGAAACCACGTTGAAGGCCTTTAGGAGGTCTCTAAACAAGCCTCTGCGAGCCTGCTTGTGTCAAGCATGGAGTGCAGGGAGTTAGCAAATTCTGTGAGGGTGGTTGTAGTGCTATGACCAGCTCTGAAACCATGCTGCTCCTATAAAGAGGTTGTGTGCAAGGAGGCAGTCAGTGAGCTGATTGGCCATGATCTTTTCAAGGGCTTTAGAGTGCGGGGAGAATCGAGATGGGCGGTAGTTGCTTGGGAGGAGCTGTCACCACATTTCAATACTGGTGTTATTATTGCCGTTTCCATGAGATTGGGAACTGGACCAGGGCAGAGACAGATTTAGAAGGTCTGTGAGTGGGGAGGTAATTGAGTCTAGCGCAAGATATAGGATGATATCGAAGGCATCTTTGCAGTAACTGGAGCTCTGGAGGGCTCTGGACAGGTAGGCTTTCGCTTCTGTAGGGGTAATGACACTGAGTTTGAAGGGGGTGAAGGAGCTCAGGCGGTGGGGTAGGCTGAATTGGATTGAAAAAGTTGCTAGGGAGGACTGAGCTTAGGTCTGAGAAGGTGGAGTTGAGGCAGTTAGCCATGTGAAGTGTGTCTGTGGTGGCAGTACCGTTAACACTATGTTGTAAAGAGGAAGCGGGATTTACCATCAAGCTCCTTGATGTTATCCTAGAACTTTCTTGTGCTACCCCAGGAGGTGGCTGGGGCAGTTGCAGTGCTCGCCTTGGCCTTGCGGATTGCCCAGGTACACTTATTCTGCGAGCAACATTATAGGCTTGCCTATCACTTAGCAAACCGGAGGCTGTGGCACGAAGCCAGAGGTTGTCACGCATTTTGAACTGTTGTAGGAGTTCTGGGTGATCCAGGGCACTACGTTTCTTAGTGGTCACTTTGATGGTCGGTGCAAAAGCATCACAGGTGGTATTGAAGGTGGTGGTGAAGTAGTGCAATGCATCATCTATGTGCTGGGATTGGGAAATAGCTTGTTCATAGACTGTTGCACTAATACCTGTTGTTCTGTAATGATTTACTGCTTGGTACCGCTATGATATGATATTGAGTGTACCGTATGCAAAAAAGTTCTTATTTTCTAATAAAAGACATTTACAAAAACAAGAAAAACTGAAAAAGAATGCAGTAGTATGGCTTTTAACCTATGTCCAGGGGATTACCTGTTCTTTTAGCTCCTGATTTTAACTACAGTGCATAATAAACTACTCTAGAAAGATCAAAATGTATCTCTTCTTGGTTTGCTACCATGGAAACATCTCTAAAGAAACCGATGATAAAATGGAGGAAATATCAGGAAGAAAGAGGAGAGAGACTGCCCATGCTGGCCTCAGAATTCAATTATCTTCCCATTTTTGCATAGGATAGCTCCACAGGTTTAGCCATGTAAAGCCTGTTAAGACACATCGAGTTTAATATAGCAGTGTGTGACATGCAATTAATCTCCATTCATACCCTGCTAGACTTGTCAAGAGAAAAATTTAGCTTCTCAATGAGATCTGAAGACTTCACAGGCTTTAATTTGAGACAGTCAGCTAAATGGAAATAATCTCAGCTAAAAGAGGGTGCAGGTGCGGAAATGAGTTGTTTACAGAAATGTCAGCTCTGGGAGGTAAAGTATTATACATCACGAACCTCAAATATGGGAATTTACTACACTGTAAGTGGGGTTAAAGGAATTTGCAATTAATTAGTGAAGTACATGTCTGCAGAATACTGGAGGGAGATTTCTGCTGGGGTCATAGAGATGTACAAACCAACAGTGCAGCAATGTTTCTCAAAGGGCCTCCACGAAAGGGACATGGATACCTCTCCACTGAAGTGCACTACACTGTGATAGTTTAGTCTATACCACACCAGAAAGAATACATTTGGTCAGATAAATGGTATTATTTTCTTGATGACATATCTACTTCGAGATAAAAATGTTTATCACAGTAGTATATATGTCATAAATGAAACATAGGTTAGATAACGCCGTGAAGACAGTAACACAGAACACGGTATAAATTTGTTAGGGATATAAAGACACTCCACTGGTCTATATGTTGAGACTCAAGGCCTCAAGCTAGTGCTCCTCAGCACGTACCAGGAGTACCTACAGACAGTATCTCAATGGATACAGCACTCTGGAGTATTTTAGGATTGTGTTTGGGTGTTGGGAGTGTGTTTGGGTGAGAGGTGTCAATGGTCATCAGGTAATATATATATGTACATATATATAAACATACATATACGTATGGGGACAGGGAAAGAGTGGAGCGGTACTACTAGATGCCAGGAATACATGTGTAGGTACAAGGGCATACTCAAGAAAGGATGATCTTGAACAAGCACTTATTAAACTGGTCATGTTGGCTGCCCTAAACACAGCAATACATTGCTGTCACAATGTCAAGTTGCACTTGTAATACCCCAAAGTATGGGGAACTACAGGAATGGGGTGCTTATATATTTGCAGTGTGCCCTGGGGTGCCCCATTGTCAGTGTGGGCTCAGAGGGAAGTAGTGGGGGCCCCTGTGAGTGTCCCCCCCACTATGGCCAGGCAGGGCCGGAAAGAAAAAAGTTTTTCCTCCCATTTCTCTGCTGCCTGCTCTGCTCCATTCCTATTCCCTTCCCTTGAGCAGGCAGCACGGCATGGCACGCTTGCGCTGGGGACAGCTGTCCCTGCCAGTGTGAGGTGCCCATTTGAAAATTGTGCCGCTTGGTCTTGGGCATGGGCTCAGGATTCTAAAGTTAGAACCCCAGCACCTTTTAAATAGAAGAACGTTGTTTTTTGTTGTTAGTTGCTCGGCCGTGTGGAGAAGGTGACAGGACTGCAACTAGGACTGTGGTTTACCTGAGGCACTGGTGGCTGGTCCTGCTGACTCCATGGTGTTGCCTCTCCTCCAGCCAGTGAAGACTGTTGTGCCATGTGTGCCCATCTGTCCTGCATGGTCAGTCCGACAGGCTCCCTGAGAGAAAAAGAAGAGACTCCTCGGTTCCTCAAGCGCTCCAGTGTGGGCTGTAGATGCCCATTTGTTTTTCTGGCCGAGTGTTCCAGTCCCACGTTGACAGCATTACCAGAGCTGCATCTCGACGCTTAGGTTGTCGGCCCGTAGGCGCCCCCCTGCTGTCCACACCGCTTGCCTGCTACCTCCTCCCACGGCTCCCCTTCCCCTGCCAGAGACCTCCCTCCTCCTGCACCGGCTTCACCCGGGACTGGGTCAGTGAGTCGGCAGCTGCACACTGAAGAGTGCTGGCCACCTGAACTATTTAAAAAAACAGTTTTATTTTGTTTAGCGCCCTTGCGCTACTGGGGAATCGGGCATTAGGTTCTCTCTTTAAATAATTCGGTGCAGTGATGCCCACGGGAGGGGCCTGTTTAAAAACACCTGAGGAGAAGGGAATAAATATTCATTGAGGGAAGAATAGAGGGGGCAGCCTCCAGTGACCGACAGCTAGGCCAGGAATAGGACTAAGTAATTAAAGGGGCACTGACCAGCCGAGTAATTTAAGGGGTAAAAGCAAGCCCCAGGGAGGTCAAGAGTCCAGTCGGTAGGCTCATGAAAGGCTGGAGGGCAGCAAATGCCCTAAAATAATTAAAGGGCCCAGCAGAAGAGGCCCACAGCCAAAAGGTGCCAATAAGAAAAAGCCCCATAGGAAGAAGGGGCCCAAGATTAAAAGGCAACAAGTTAGGCCCAGGTTTTAAAAAGAAAAGTAGGCCCATAGGTAAAAGGGCATCTGCTAAAGACGTTCAGGGATAGCCAGGTCTCTAGTGCCCTAGGTCACCCGCAAGTATGAAGGGTCAGTGGAAAGGGTGCTTAGCACACAACTGCCATCTAGTGACTGCTATCTGATGATACTGTATAGTGACTAGTATCTGAATTGTTGTGTTGACTGCCAAGTACCAAGACTGTGTTATACTAGGACTGTGGTTGTTTGCCCTGCTCATGGCAAAACTGCCTACTACGAACAATTGCCCCAGATTTCAGCAATTTGCCCTGTTCCAAACAAACTGCCCCTGCAATGAACAACTGCCCCAGATTTCAGCAATCTGCCCCTGCATATCAAATTACTCCTACATAACTGCTCGGTTTCAGCAATTTGCCCGTTCCAGGCAAACTGCCTGCAATGAACAACTGCCCCAGATTTCAGCAATTTGCCCCTGCTGGTAAATTAATTCTGCACAACTGCCCCGATTTCAGCAATTTTATTAACTTTACTCAAAACTGTATATAAATGCAAATTCTTATGCTAGTGTATGTCAATTTGCTGTACTTGTAATTGTTCAATATTTGCCATGTACTGGGCCTAGGCCCCCAGGTGCATCTGGAATCGAGCATGTTGCTTAGTATGCCTTCCTGGTAAATCTAAGTAAATAAATAAATAAATAAATACATTTGCCCCTCTTCCAGGCAAACTGCCTCTGCAATGAACAATTGCCTCAACATTTGGTGATTTTGCCCAAGTTCCAGGCAAATTGCCCCTGCAATGAGCAACTGTCTCGGATTTCAGCAGTTTGCCCTGCTCCAGGAAAACTGCCCCTGCAATGAACAACTGCCTCAGCCTTTGGTGATTTGCCCATGTTCCAGGCAAATTGCCCCTGCAACAAACAATTACACTAGATTTCCTTGATTGCCCCTGCTCCAGGCAAAGTGCCACTGCAACAAACGATTGCCCGGTTTCAGCAATTTACCCCTGCTCCAGGCAAACTGCCACTACAATGAACAACTGCCCTGGGAGTTCAGCAATTTGCCTTGTTCCAGGTGCAAATTGCCCCTGCTAAGTGATCAATTGCCCTCAGTAACCACTAAACACTGTAGTGTAGTGTAGTGTAAAGTGGAATTACCAGTGTTTTTAGTGCAAAGTGCATGGACTGCTGGTGGGGTTGTTCATAGCTGAATCTTCACCAAGCAGTCTTCAGCCAGCAAAGAACTTCGCAGCAACACCCTTCCCTGTTGTCCCCGTTGGTCAAAGTCGGCGTAACCTGGTGTGAGTCACAGTGTAAGCTTCTGGTTTCCTTGTGGTTCAGTCAGCCTGGAGGGAGCGTCCTGAAAGAAGCCTCGTCCGTCACTCCGTCATTCGACCGAAAAGTCGAGTCCGATATAGGCCAGTGTGTGTCCGTGTCTGCTGGTTTGTTGTTTTTCTGGTTCTGGACAGTACAGGGTTCTGATCTTCTCCGGCACCCTACCCTTCCTGCATGTTCATCTTGCTTGTCCCATGTTGTCTTCTGGGATTCAGCTTGATCTTGGTGGTCCTTCTGTGGCTCCTTCGCCAAAGAAGCCTAAATGTACCATCATCCTGACAATCCTTGCAAGTGGATTCGACCAAGTTGTGTTCCTTCATCTTTGGCAACCCTGGTCAAGGGTTTGTGCTAGGAACTTCAGCCAATCTTTGTCCCTTTATCCTTGGCAGCCCGGTGAAGGGTTTGTGCCAGGAATCTGCAGCAGATCTTCACCCTTGGCAATCCTTTCAAATTAATTCTATGCCAGATCTTGGTTTCTTCATCCTTGGCAGCCCTGGTCGGGGTTTGTGCGCGGGAAGAGTTCAGTTCTCTTGTGCCAGAGTATTCCAGCAACCTTAGAGAGTGGGTTGGCCAAAGAAACAGGGTCTGTTAAAAACTCTCCTGTTCTCCTTCCAGTCTCTCCTAGGTTTCACACAGGTGTAGCCTGGCACCAAGCAGAGCCCCATTTTCCCTTTTGCCCCACTGCTACACCATTCTTCAGTTGTGCACACACAAAGGCTGACAAGAAAAGTTGGGACTTCCTTTAATCCTATGGACTTTTAGGGGTGGTTATGCCACCTAATCTTCCAGGATGTGCCCTGGTATCCATTGTGCACTGCAGTATTTGTCTCCTCTCATTATAAAGTGATAGATGTTTGAATTTGTTCCTTAGACCATTTAGAGAAAGCTTAGCACAGAGCATAGTAAATAGTGGCCTTAGGCCAGGTGCACCTCTTAAGAGTTGGTATAAGTGTTACTTGCTGTTCTTGTGTGGTTTGGTTCCCCTCTTCCCTTGTGACCATGTCCATCTTTCCTGTAGTGCAGATAAAGCCTGTCAGGTATCAAACTTATAGATTGTCTCCTGCCTCTCCTTACTAGGTGCTTCCATCCACCCAACCCCATTCAAACCACAGCATTGTCTTGCCAGTCCTCCTGCTTGATGACTACAGGGTGTGCAGCTGAGGATGGTGATCTTTGTGGCCAGCACTCAGCTGAATAAGATCACCACACCGTAAAAAACTTTTGCGTGAGTCGGCAGGATTAATTTCAAGGAGTCCAAAACCAGAGCTTCTAAAGTAAGATGCAAGCAGTACGGGTTGTAGTAGTGGATTGTCGGGAGGTATAACGCATCCATAGGTAATGAATCCATAGAGACTGGGATGGAAGACCAAGAGAACATACCTCCCTCACCCCTGACAATACCATACTACTTGAGGCACCTTGGCTTCCTCAGTTCACAGGAGAAAAGGATGGAAGTGGGACTAGTAATTTAGGCGAATTCCACGCTAAGATGTAAGCCATGTTTCAGCTATATCAAATCCCAGAGAGACAGAAAGTAGAAATACTTATTGGACAACTCAAAGGTGCTGCCCACAGGGAAGTTCAGTTTTGGCCTTCAGGTGCAAAGACCACGGCCGATCAGATTCTGCAAAAGATTGCAACAGATATTTGACACTCGTACAGTATCTAGTTTAAAGATGAAATTATTTTCACGTACCCAGAGGCCTCAAGAGACTCTCCAAGAGTATGCACTGTCTTCAGGAACTATTGAGGGCGACTGAGGAGGGTGGATGCCAGAGAGACTGCAGATCCGGACTATGTCCTGACAGAAACATTTGTGAAGGGACACACAGTGAAGCCCTAAGGAGGGAGCTTCGTATGCTGCAGCTCCAAGATCTGGAAACAGTTTCTTAGACTTCAAAGAGAAAGCTATCAAGGTGTTGGGACCAGGTCAAGCGGGAGAAGACATAATGACCTACACCAGCTGACGACCCTCTAGGTGCAGCATGGCCAGGGTATTCAATGGAAGGATTGGTACGAGGTTCAGGGCAGGACTTGACTTTACCAGGCAAGCCAAATACCATAGCCTGCATCTTCCTCATGTAGTCCACCCTCCTGGTGTCTAGGTATGCTGATGGTAACTGTCAGTGGAGAAGGGGAGCACAACAGAAACTGCAACCAGATGGCCTCGCTATCAGGTTCCTGGTGAAGGAGTGCTCTAACTTCACTCTGGGTGCTGGCTAGGAAAGAACTGTAGGTTAGTAGCAGCTACAATCACTAAAGAACTGAGACAACACGTCACTTAAGATAAATCAGTAGGATACCATTTAATAACACTGTGCAACACCATGGAACAAATGAGGCAGTTGATCTCAAACAGGAAGCATGTCACACTGGACTGAAATGGTCACCTCAATTTCAGAGTCCAAATGTCCACATTGTACAATATCCATATAGCAGGGCATGATTCAGATGACCCTCTAACTTAGGCAGCAGCCCACATATTACACAGCCAAGTCCACATGGTCCCACGGCTACATCTCTCTCTCTCTCTCTCTCTCTAGCCCACAATGGGACCCGATACAATTTGTCCCTTAGCACTGCTACCCTTTCAACTCGAGGCAGCCAGTCCTCTTCTCACTGATTCTCCCATCCCACAGATCCCTTCTGGGTGACTGTCCCTTGGACATACAGGCAACAAGTCCCCATGGAGACTCCAGCTTGAAATCTCCTCTGCCACCATCATATGCATACTGCTCTGTACCCCTCAGATCTCCCTTGGGCCTCACAGACAGGCTGATCGTTCCCACTGGTGCTCTGGAGTCATATGTGGTTGCTTGCTGGACCCAGCTCTCCCCACCCAGGAGATCCCTCAAGATGGCCACCTCCACATCAAGATCCAGTTCCATCTTTCTTGATGCACAGAGAATCCCTCTTGGTATGCCTTAAGTGGACTACCCTCCCACTCCTTGCACCGACCACCAACCTCTCCCTCTGGTGCACTCCATACCCACAAGACTGGCCTGCCCCAGAGTACTCCCTGACAAAGCAGTCCCCTGGGGCGAAAACAAGCAGTAACCCTTTACAGGTTGGGGCTGTAATAACCCAAAGTACTGGCTATACAATGCACATCATACTGCACTGCACTGATGCCCCATGGGGTGTTAACTCACATTTAGTATCAACCTGTTTACTGTGATCCAGTATTGGATATGACAAAATTCATCATTTAGCTGTGTTAACAGTTCTAACATTGGTGCCTATGCATGAATGAATGTAAACTATCGCGGAATATAGTAGTATCTGTGGTGTGCAGCTATGCAGCATGCAAGCCAGCAGCACCACATGGCATGCATGAACGGCACTGCAGGCCACATGCGCAGGGGAGTGACAGCTAGGCATGCATAGGCGCGCCCCACAGAGGCTGGACCTGGATTTACAGGATGCGTCCCTTGAGTCTGCCATGTATGGGCATGGCACCGCCCAATGTATCCGCTGCGGAGTGAATGCCACACACCAGAACCACACCGTGGAATGGCGGATCAGATGGAGGTGTGGAGGATAGCCCCCATAAAAGGAACCAGAGGAACAGGCCACTGGCCATGGCGAGATGCACCACGGCCGTGTCCACACACGGTGGCATAAGGCCCAGAGCCCCCAACTCACAGGCGGCAGGTAGCGCAATGATAACAGATATCCAGCAACACTACAGATGGCTCTATGGGAGCAGCCATTGACCACCCCTCCTGAGGTGAAGGCCAGACTGTGGTTGGACATACAGGCCGGGTATCAACACCGCTGATCCCGAGGCCCGCACCCTGACCGCCATAAAACACAAGTGGCATGACCTGTGTGCCACAGTCAAGAAGAAGATGGCCACGGCCACACAGAAACACCTGGGCACAGTGGTGGGCCACTGACCATCAACACACAGCTAACGCCACTGGAGAGGATGGTGTCTGAAACCCTCACAGATGTTGCTGTTCACAGCAAGATCGATGAGTGTGGACACCATGCCAGACAGTACATACCATCAGGAGTGTGGACACATGGGGAATGCTCCATGCAGGTAGTAACTGTTCCCTGCACTCCACAGACGTGGCTTCCAGAGCACAGCAGGCTGAAGTGGTGACCATGCAGACCATGCCCACGGAAGTGGTACAGCAGGCACAGGGGTCCAACAGCCAGCAACTGGATGCCTCAGGTACGTATCATGCCACAGGTGACTCTGGCAAATGGCAGTGGTGGGACTGCCACAAGATGTATTAACGTGTGCTTACTATACCCACAGGTACAGAAATGGAGACTGAGACACAGCTAGACAGCGAGACAGATGTGGAGAGCACAGTGGTGCATCGGGACGAGACACCGTGTCAGGCAGCGAAGCCCATGCTGGAGTAGGGCCACAGCATGTTCGGAGAAAGACCCGGCACTGGTGAAGTGGAGAGCAGTCCCAGCAGCACCAGTATGATACAGTACCACCCATGGGAAGGGGTACAGGGCCCAGAGGAGAAAAATTACTCACCTTAGTAATGTTGTTTCTTCTAATGGAGTCTTGCTATATTCTGACATATGCAGTGAGTCCCAACCTTCGAACTGCCCCGGAGATGAAAGAGTTAAACTTTCCATGCCAGGCATGGAACGCTGAGCTCGAGCTCGGTTGAGACTCTGTCTGTTGTTCTTCAAACTCAAACCGTCAGATCTTCACGAACTAAACTCACTAAGGTCCTGTGAGGAAGCTGTAAACCTACACTAGCCAACTGGCTATCAACCATAAAACACATTTTTGGTCCCAAAACAAAGACTCAAGTCAGGAGACCCAAAATGAAAAACATAACACCAACTCAGCCCAAGAGAGGAGGGTGAAACAACAAGGTGGGCATCTACTAAGTGCCAACACTGCACTGCCACCCACATCCCAAAACAAAGGTTCTGAGAGGGGCAGGCAGGGAGGGAGGTCAGAATATAGCAAGACTCCATTAGAAGAAACAACATTACTAAGGTGAGTAATTTTTCTTCAAACAACATGAAGTCTTGCTATATTCCGACTTATATCACTATACAAAGCAGTACCTCCATGGAGGAGGGACAGAACCTACTTAGGAAATAGGCTCTGAAGCACAGCTGTGTCAAACTGAGCATCACTCCTAGCCTGGATGTCCAGGGAGTAATGCTTGGTAAAAGTGTGAACTGTTTTCCAGGTAGCTGCTTGACATATCTCTAGAATAGAATGTCCCTGGCAGCAGCCAGGGATGCAGCTGTACCTCTGGTAGAGTGAGCCCTCAGGCCTGAGGGATAAACCTTACGCAGTTTTTCATAGCAAAATGGATACAAGAGACAATCCACCTGGCAATGGATCTTTTAGTGGCAGGTTTCCCTTTACCAACCTCACCATAAGTGAGGAACAGCTGGAGGAGTCAAACCCTGTGACCCTTGGTATGCTCTATGAGTAACTAAGGGCTCTTTTCACATCTAAACTGTGCAGTCTCCTCTCGCCAGAGGAGGAATGGTCAGTGAAGTACACTGGAAGAGACATAGATTGATTAAGGTGGAAATCTGAAACCACCTTAGGCAATAACTTCCTGTTAGTCCTGAGGACCACCTTATCTCTATGAAAGGAGATAAAATCAGGCTCCACTGACAAAGCTTGTAACTGACTTATGCGTCTGGCAGAGGTGATGGCTACCAGAAACACAGTCTTCCAAGTCAAGTACTTAAGCTCTGCTGAAGATAAAAGGCTCAAGGGGTTGCATAGCTCAGCAATGCAAACATTGAGGTCCCAGGTAGGGGCAGGGTCCCTGAATGGAGGTTGGTGTGAAGCAATCCCTTGAAAACTTGGAGAAAACAGGGTGAGCTGAGAGAGAAGAGGCTTACCTGCTGAAATAAAAGCAGACACAGCTGCCAGATGCACTCTCAGTGTAGCTGGTCTCAGCCCCAAGCAATTTAAGTGAACCATATAATCAAGGACTGTGGGCAGATCAGCAGATTCTGGGAAATATGCTTCCCAGAGCACCATATGGAAAATCTTTTCCATTTAGAATTATAAGTAGCCCTGGTGGAATGTTTTCTAGAAGCCTTCAGGATATCCAATACACCTTGGGAAGGTGTAAATCAAGCAAACTCTAACTCTTCAAGAGCCAGGCCTTGAGATTGAGAGATTTGAGGTTCAGGTACTAAACTCTCCCTGAGCACAGGTTAACAGGTTGTAATTCCTGGGAAGACACAGGGAAGATGGACTGCTAAGGACAGTAGGCGTGGATACCAGGCTGTCTGGCCCAGTCTGGAGCAATCAGGATCATCTTGCAGGGTTGAGATCTGATTTTGACTAGCACTTTGAACAGGAGAGGAAGGGAGGAAAATCATAGAAAGCTTCCCTTCCCAATTGAGAACTAAGACATCCAGGGGACTGAGTCCAACACTGGGGCCTGCAGCAAAACAGGGAAAGTTGGTGATTGTCTGGGGCTGCAAAAGATCTATCTGCGGGTGCCCCATCTGGAAAATATCACCTCCACGACCAGGGATCCAGTGACCATTCGTGATGGCCCTGGGAAATCCTGCTGAGAGCATCTGCCAGGACATTGTCCTTTCCTGGGAGGTGAACTGCCGTGAGAGAGGTGTTCAGGAGTAAGCCAGAGAGCACAACTTCATTGCTTGTAGCACAAGGCCGAGACCGATGCCTCCTTGCTTGTTGATGTACCACATTGTGGTGGTGTTGTCTGTTCTGACCTGTACAGCTTTGTTCTGAACAGATTTGGAAAAAGCTTGAAGAGCTAGAAATACTGCTCTGAGTTCCAACAGATTGATATGGAGCAGAGATTCCTGAGGGACCACAACCCCTGGGTGGTGAGGTCGTCCATGTAAGCCCCCACCCCAAGAGCGAGGCATCTGTAGTAAGGATTAAAGAGTGGGACTGAGTGACAAAGGGAACCCCTTGTCTCAGATTGTTCTGATCCTGCCACCACTGTAGGGCCTGGATCAGGGTTTGAGTTACTGGGATCAGTTTGGTCAGAGGGTCCTTCCTTTGAGACCAAAAGGCTCTCAAATGGAACTGAATGTCCCTCATCTGAAATCTTGCTCTCTGCACTACTGCTGTAGAAGCAGCCATGTGCCCCAGGAGCTGTAGAAAATGCCTTGCTGGTCGAGACACCTGCAGGGTGAATGAGGAGGTCAGAGAGATCAGGGTCCTTGCCCTGTCCAGGGGAAGGAAGGATCTGGCCTTTCTGTGTCTAGCTCTGCGCCTATGAAGGTGAGGAGCTGGACAGGCTCTAGAACTGACTTTGGAAGATTTAGAAGGAAACCCAAAGAAGTGAGCAGTTGCTGAGTTATCTGTAAGTGTAACTTGACTTGGTCTGGGGACTGGTCTACTATGAGCCAGTCATCCAGGTAAGGAAGATGACAATTTTCTGCCTTCTTAGAGAAGCAACTACTACTGCCAGACATTTTGTGAATACCCTTGGAGCAGAGGTGAGGCCAAAGGGCATTGCTCTGAACTGGTAATGGCCTGAGGGCAGCTCGAACCTGAGGTACTTTCAATGGGAGCTTCTGATGAGAATATGGAAGTAGGCATCCTTGAGGTCCAGGGACACTAGCCAGTCCCCTGGCCTTAGAGAGGGTAGAATAATTCCCAGAGTCACCATTTTGAATTTTGGTTTTAAAAGGTGCTTGTTTAAGTATCTGAGATCCAGGATGGGCGCCATTCTCCTGTCTTTTTGGGGTAAGGAAGTACCTGGAATACAATCCTTTGCCCTGGTGTAGGGGGTGGAACCCTTTCCACAGCTCTGAGAGCTAGGAGGAAGAGACCTCTGCCTCTAAGGCAAGTGCCTCTGATTGATTTGCAGGTGGAAATGATTTGCAGGTGGAAAGGATCTGGTTCTCATCTTTGGAAACTTTTGAAGCTGAGAACCAGTCCCTGGCTTACTACTTCCAGGACCCATTTGTCTGATGTCAGAGACTCCCAGTCCTGGACAAAGTACGCCAGCCTGCCCCTACAGGTAACTCAAAATCGGCGCCTGCTTGGTGCAGGGGCCTTAGGCTGAGGGGTGGAAGCAGGCCTGCTTATACCCCGCCTGCCTCTCCCCAAAGAACCCCATCTGGGCATAAGCAAGAGGAGGCCTGGGCTTGGTAAAAGGCCTATGAAAAGGCCTGCCCTGCCCCTGGGAAGCTGCCTTTGAGGGTGGCCTGCCTTTCCTTGGCCTGTGCACCCCTATAGGTGGTCCTATACTCATCCATTTTCTTCATGTAATTCTCTGTCTGCTCCCAAACAGAGAATTACCTACAACAAGGAAAATCCATGGCCTTAGTCTGGGTATCCTGTGACAGGCTAGTACATCTGAGCCGAGCCATTCTTGAAGTGCCACAGATGTAGCCATGACTCTTGATGACACATCATTTGAGTCCACTGCAGCATGGAATTGCACCTTGGATGCCTCAATACCATCGGCAGCCACCTGCTCCAGCTCCTTGGCAAGCTGGCCAGGGACCTGTTTTGCTAAAGCCGTGACAGTGTCCCATCTGGATTTCTGATATCTAGCCACATAAGCCATATAATTTGCCTGTCTGAGTCCCAAGGATGCTACCATGCACTGTTTCTTTGCCATGGCATCAATCCTCCTGGAGTCCTTGCCTGGGGGTGTGAAGCCAAGGGAATATTTGCCTTGTCACAGGCTGCAGACTGCACTACCCCAACATGGCTGCATTGTTGTATGGGAACTCCGTATCAGAGCCTGACAATGTGTACCTCTTGTCCATTCTCTTATCCACAGGAGATATAGTGTTAGGAGTTTTAGAATTTTAAATGTCTGTTTCCCAAAAGATTTATGCAAGGAATAGACAGCCTCCTAGACTCTGGGATATCCATCATTTCTACAAAGTCAGGCTCCTCTTGATCATCCACAGCTTCCTCCATAGGGAGCTAGAGGGTTCAGCCACTTTTTATAAAACATAAAATGAGAAGGGACTCAGAAAGCCTAGGAGGAGACACTCCTGAAGGTCTGTCTGGGGAGATGTCCGGGTCAGTGGGCACATCCAGACTTTCAAATCCACATTCACTCTCCTCATACTCCTCTTCCCCTCCTCCGGTTCATAATATTCCTCTAAATCATACTCTTGAACAGGTGGAACCAGCCAAACCGGACTACCTGACAGTGCTGGTTCGGTCGGAACTGGGAAAGCGACTGGACAATTTTGATCGCTGGCTATTTCTTCAGCGGTTGGAAGGAAAGTCTTGGCTCCACACCAGTTGATTTTCTAGTCCTTTTTGCTTGAACCGACTCTCAGAGTCGGATCTCCTTGCCCGAAGAAGTCTCACCCTGGTCAGAGGGCACTCCTTCTGGTTCAGTTTGAACCGAACCGGGCTGGCCATCCGGTTCAGCGGACTTTGGCCTCCCTTTCCTGAGCCTACCAACTCTTTTTTTTCCAGGGTAGCTGCAGGAAATTTTTACAAATCTGTCAGTCTGCATTGAGGTGGTCAAACCCCAGACAGCAAACACAGGTGGTGTGGGGATCAGCCTGGCAAAGACTTCCCACACACACTACAGTGTTGAAACCCAGTGGGCCGGTTTTTCTTTTGGGTTTCTTAGACATAGTGCCAGTCCTATCCAAACTTACCTTTTTATGGCAATCCACCAGGCAAGACCCTCTTATCGGTTCCCAACCGTGTCACGGGTCGTGGAAAACCGTAATAAAATCCGTTTTTAGAACCGATAAGAACCGGTAACCACACTCTAAAAGTATAATTTAAGATTTTTAAACAACTTGATCGGTTCAAACTGAACCGATGAACCGTTACAAATTCCACACAGAATAGAGTAAAATATAACCTATCTAGTACTCACAAATACCACAGACAGAGACTGAACCGACAGATTACGGTTTAATTTGGTCGAAAACCGAGAAAAGCGGTACTTTAACCGACAAATGAACCGAGCAGAAGGAGAACTCTCCGAGCGACTGTTCAGTGAGGCGGAGTAAAGAATCTGACGGTTTGTGTTTGAAGAACAACAGACAGAGTCTCAACTGAGCTCGAGCTCAGCTGCCCATGCCTGGCAAGTTTAACTCTTTCATCTCCGGGCAGTTCAAGGTTGGGACTCACTGTATATGTCAGAATATAGCAAGACTTCATGTTGTTTGAACAGCGCACTCATGCCTGGATGATAGCGGTGACGAGGGATGTCGGCATGGCCACCACAATGCAGCAAGGAACTCTTGAAAGTGAAGGTGGACAAGGCAATAGGGCCAAACAGGATACATCCCAGATTCCTAAAATAACTCGGAGAGGTTCTACTGACACCACTGACAGCCCTATTCAACAGTCATTGGAGAAGGGAGTAGTACCAGAGGACTGGAGGAGAGCAAATGTGATACTCCTTCACAAAAGTGGGAGCAAGGTAGAAGCAGGAAACTATAGACCAGTCAGTTTGACCTCAGTGGTTGGCAAGATGATGCAATCACTGTTAAAGGAAAGAACTGTAGGAAATATCTAGAAGTCAATAGGGCACAAGAGCCAAGGCGACATGGATTTATAACAGGAAGGTCTTGTCAAACGAATCTGATAGATTTCTTTGACTGGGTGACCAGGGCAGTAAATCAGGGCAGGGCAGTGGGCATGGCCTACCTAGATTTTAGCAAGGCATTTGACACAGTCACGCACAAGAGATTAGTTAACAAGTTGGGCAATCTGGTGTGGGTCCCATGGTGGTAAACTGGGTCAGTAACTGACAGCAACAGGACACAGAGGGTAGTGGTAAACTGAGTTCAGTCTGAAGAAAGGGAGTAACCAGTGGGGTGCCACAGGGTCCAGTGCAGGGGCCAGTCCTCTTTAATGTTTTATAAGCAACATTAAGGAGGGACCTGAAGGAAAAGTATGCCTCTTTGCAGATGACACCAAGATCTGCAATAGGGTTGACACTCCAGAGGGGTGGAGCAAATGACGACAGACTTAGGCAAGCTGGCAGAGTAGTCAAGAGTGTGGCAGTTTGGATTCAATGCCAAGAAGTGCAAAATCATGCACTTGGGAGCAAAACTCTGGGGAGGAATACACAATGGGAGGGAGTTACTAACAACAACTAAGATGAAAAGGGACCTGGGGTAGTCATAACAGATGATCTGAAAGTAGCCAGACAATGTGAGAAAGTGGTGAGGAAAGCTGGTGGGATGCTGGGGTACATAGGAGCAATATCACCAGTAGAAAACTGGAGGTGGTGATACTGTTGCACAAGTAGTTGGTGAGGTCTCATCTAGAGTACTGCATGCAGTTCTGGGGACCTCATCTCAGAAAGGACATTGACAGGGTGGAGACAGTCCAGACAAGGGCAACAAAATGGTGCTGGGGCTACACCAGAAACCATACAAAGAGAGACTGAGAGAACTCAATATGTATAGTTCGGAGGAGGACAGGAGGGAGAGGGGGATATGATAAAGACATTCAAATACCTCAATGGGATCAATAGAGTTCAAGAAGGCAGTGTTTTTCAGAAAGAAGATGGCAAGAACAAGGGTCACAATATAAGACTGGAGGAAGACTCAGAAGCAGCGTGAGGAAATATTTTTCACAGAAAGTGTGGTGGATGCATGAACAGCCTCCCGGAGGAGGTTGTAGGGGCAAAAACGTTGCGAATTCAAGAAGCATGGGACAGGAAGAAGGCAACACTAAAGGTAGGAAGGAGGAGGTAGGCTGCAGATCAATAGGATCGGGAGTTTATACAGTAGGTGGGAAATGGGCAGACTAGGTGGGCCAGGCAGCCCTTACCTGCCAGCAAATTCTAAGTTTCTAAACTGTTGCACTGCCACACAGGAGCTGATGCTGCAGCACCTGTGGGTCACCCACACCAACCAAGCCTGCCACGCCACCACCACCCATGGTGCACGCAGCAGCAAAGTGGTCCTCACCCGCGCTGGGCCTTGATCAGGCCGAGGCAGCACAACACTGCACACAAGCAACACCTCCGGCAGGTGTGGCACTGCACACGTACCCACTGATGACACTCATCCTGGGTCGCACAGCACACAGACGGACGACAGCACTGATGAGGGCACACACAGACAGCAGGGATGTGAGCAGCCAGGTCACAGCCAGTAGCTATGTGTTGGATGGGGCATCCACAGATTCCTCACAGAGTGCACGACGACACAGTGCTGCATGGGCCTGAGCCCACGGATGACGTACTGGAACCAGAACATCTGCACAGCTACAGGTTAAGCCTGATGGAACCCCCACGGAGTAGGACAGCCATGCCACACTGTTGGAGTCTCTTCTGAGACACAGGGCCTTTCAGGCAGGGGAGCCAGACCATGCCGCAGGGGACATGCCACAGGGCCATCCCAATGAACAGTAATGCACACCCATGATGGTGCCATACCAGACCCCTGTGAAGGGTCACATTCCACCACACAGCACAGTAACAAGCATCATGCACATCTGTGCCCCCCCCACTGCTGTACATAGCACAGCACACTGTGGCAAAGCACACCCACCTCCCAGCACAGTACTAACCACCCCATGTCTGTACATAGCAAGGCACACCGTGATGAAGCAGAACACCCCTCTGTACAGTACCAGGCACAGAATACACCGGTGGCAACCTCCTCAACCCTGTACCACAACCTGCGCCAGCACCTGTCCAAGCTTCCCCCACATGCAGAGGACACCAAGGGGGTACCGCCGGACACGTTCTGGACATGCCCCTATGCAGCCCCCGACAAGGATGCACTCAGTGTGAAGTGTTACCATCATGCACCCACATCACATAGCATCCGTGTCACACACACTGCATGCGACTGTACTGTGGCACCATGAGCCGCACAAGGCTAGTCATCACTGCATGCCACTGGATGGAGCGGTAAGCATATAGGTGCACAAGCAGCCCGCACAGGGTGTGTGTGTGTGTGTGGTCAGCATTACTCGTGAGAATGTCCTCTCAATCAGTGCCTGCCATGCCACCCTGCCTCCCATCGTCCAGAGCTCACGTAACAGTTCCACGTCAGCATCATCATCCAGAGGTTCAGCAAGTGCTATGTGGCAAGGGCATGTTTGGCAAAATTATGCAGCATGGCACATGCAGTGAACACCCTGTATACCCTGGCAGAGGCCAGTCCCACTGGTATGGTCCAGGCACTGGAAATGCATCTGGGAGCTCTATGGTCCTCTCCAAGATGCCCGTGTGTCTTGTGCTGTGTGCGCAGCTTGCTCCACATGGGTGTGTTCGCGCCAGGAGCAGCATCAGGTACGGGCAGAGAGTGCCTGCTTTCACCCACAAGGGGAGAACAGGGTTAATGCCATGTACTGTGCCCACTGACACTGATGAAAGGGCATGTGGCAGCACCATACTCACCCAGCAACCAGCCACCCAGCTGTCCTGTACACAGCATAGCACCAAGCACGGAAGAGTCCAGTATATAGGAGTCATGTGGAGCCAGGATACTTAGCACACATGTTCATGAATATGCCATTCGCATCAAACACCATCTGGCAACTGATGCTGTGGAACCACTTTCTGTTACGGTATACCTCTTTATGTACTGGCAGTGTCAATATGGCAATGTGGATGCCATCAATGGACCCCGTACACATTGGGCATACCATACATCTTGTAGAATGCCTGTTTAAGTGGCCTGGACCACATCCAGCGATGTAAGGGAAGAGATGTGTTCCTCACGTGTTCAAGCAGGGCACTGGTTTCCTGTGCCATGGCTTGAGACACAGAAAACTGGCTGACACCCTACATGTTGCGGTCACACGCAGAAATGAGCCGCTTGCACAGTGGGCAGGGTGCACATGACCTTGTCTCCATGGTCATCACCTGCGACCACCGTAGGCTAATGGCGTCAGAACAATGTCACGGCGAAGCTAAGCGATGGTGGCCCATGGAAAATGGAATCTCTCTATGCAGTGTGTGTCCCATCATGTTGCAGCATCCATACGAACACAGAACACCGGGCCCTGGCCTCTCCTCTGCCACCGCTGCACCTAGTCCGCAATCAGGTGTACATGCATTAGGACACTGGGACACATCCTCCAAACCGGTAGCATCTTCTGGTCAGCCCATACATCCACCACAGCATTCCATTTCAGATACCCAGGACACGGTGTACACCTTTAAGTGGGCATGTGCATGTCCAGGTGCGCATGCCTCACCTGTGCGGTAACATGCTCACCTTTGTGTCACAGTGCTGTGCAGTACCTCGTGGTGGCGCGTGGAAGCAGTATGATGGCGGGTGTCTGTGTGGACTGTTTCCAGCGTTTTCCTCACCAACATTGGCATGTGTCGGAGGACAACTTCACCAACAACTGGGGTGGTGGTGTGCTGTGGCTTGTCACCAGCTATGACATGTTATGGTGTGGCCATTTAGCTGGGGCTGTGGGACACTGTAGACAGCGGCGCATGTGCATGGTGGTAACCTGTTATACTTTATGTCACCCGCTAGGACCAACAAGGGATGCCAACAAGGATGGCATTTGTGTGCTGAGTAGCCCAATGGTGCTGTGTGCTTACGTCAGCACACCACCCACCACCAGCAACAATGGCAGCTGAGGTTCCCCACGTACATCAGCCTCCAACTGCATGACCCTGGGCTCCAGTAAGATGACCAGGACAATGGCCTCTGGGAGGTGGTTATGCCCTCAGCAGTAAGTACATTGTCACGGTCAGGGGTTCCTGTGCACTTGGTGACCACCGCTGCATGACACATCCTACGGCAGTGCACTCATGTTGTCTCTGTTTCCTTCCAGTGATACAAGGGTGCTCTCGGATGTGCTGAAGTTTGTGGGGATTCTGTGTGCAGATGGGGAAGACCATGGGGACAGCAGCAGTTCCACAGACTAGCCTGTGCCAAGCCATGTGAGAGACTATGTGCCCGGCAGCCGGAGCGGTGGACGACTGGGGGCCTGTGCAGGAGTGTCTATGCATTGTGTCACACACCAGGTGTTTAAATATAATGTTATCCAGTATGTTTTATTTGTCATGTGTGAACATGTAATAAATCATTGCCATTCCCATGTATGGTTGCTGTGTCATGGCATTTGGGTTGGAGGGCAGGGCACAATGTCACACATGTAGTGGCTTCTGGTGAACCCCACTGTGGGGCCATGCTGGGGTGGGTGCGTCTGTGCCCTTCATGTGTGGCAGTGGCATACTTGTACTGCAGCGTGTGGCGTGGGTGGCAGTTCGACAAAAATGCATGCTGGGGATCACACAGCAGCATGCACACACATGGTGTGCTACCAGCAGTGTGGGTCATCGTGCTTAGGCACACCGTCCTGTGGGCGACCGTGCCCACCACCACTCCCAGCATGACTGCAATGTCTCACACGGGCACACTGGTGTGGTCCATCTCCTGTGCAGGGCGGCTAGTCTGGGTGTGTGTGCCAACCATGCGGCATTTGCACTGCTGCCCAGTTTGTTTGCGGGCATCCACCAGCATCTGCAAGCTACCAGTGCCAGTCCACGTGCTATTACGCCACCCTACCTGTGGTGTAATAGTGCGCTATGGCATCCATGTGCCTGTCTATCGACATGCTTCCATGCATGCATGCAGGTCTTTCTTGCACACCACAGTACATGGCCACCCCCACCCGCTGGACATGCACGGTAGTGGCCGCAGATCTATGTGCGGGGTCCACGGAGGGCACTATCGCCCTTCGTGCATGTCCCTCTCTCTGGACATGCACGTCAGATTCGTGTATTCTCCTACACACCCATGCTATGCCGTATATTCTCCCGAGTGACATCGTGAATAGGGCCCATTGTTTGCACTAGTAAGCAACATGAGGTCATCTGCATACAAAGTGAAGCTACACAGAGCAGGCACCGTAGGTAGTTCATATACCATAGATGTATGAGAAAAGAAGAGGCCCTAGGATGTAGTTCTGTGGAACCCCAGCTTGCGGGTGTAAGCTCAGACAAAACTCTATTAAATTTAACAAACTACTGCCTACCATGAAGGTAGTTAGAGAACCAGGCAATAGCAGACAATCCAGAGAAGTGAAGCTTAAGACAAAGGGAGTTATGGTCCACCATATCAAAAGTTTCGAGTCCACAAAAATCTCTTCCGCAAGCAGTGGAGTACTATGCCTTACAGAAGCCATGCTGCTCCTGGGTAATACATTATGGGAGTGAAGGTATTTGGTGACCTGGGAGGCAGCAATCTTTTCAAGGACCTTGCTGGACACCGACAGTATGGCAATTGGGTAATAATATCCCATAACTTTAAGTTCTACTTGTTCAAAACCGGACTACCCTAGCCACCTTCCACATATCTGGGACAACCCCAATGAGTAGGGAGAGACTGTAAAGATGAGCTCTGGAAGGGCAGGAGAGAGTACCTAGGCGTATATGTTTGGGCTCCAAGTTGTCAATGCTAGCACTAGTAAGCGGGGAGATTACTTGGAGCCTGGCTGTTCCTATGGAGACTGTTTGAAAATGGAATGGTGGTTGTTGAGAGGGAGGATAAGAGGAAACACAGGTGGGCACTGCAGAGTGCCACTAACAAACAGAGAGGTTAAGGAGGACAAATCAGAGAATCGCCTATTAAATGCACTGGCAATTGTCACCCCATCCAGGTGGATATCATTTGTGTGTTGCAAGGCAGTACCACCAACCACATTTTGATGTTCCACCAGATACTGTGGAACTTCTTAGCAGATGCCAGGAGGAAAGATCTGCAGAACTAATTTACAGCCTGCCATATGGTTTTCTTGCAAAGCCCTCCTAGGAGAGGCTCATAACATTTAACTTTATTCCCCAGCCAATTCAGGTTTTATGTCCCCATAATTAACAACTCATTTTGAACCAACCTTGGCACCAACCACCCCAGAAGATAGGTAATGATGGACATATACAAACTGCTGTATACAGAGCACCCACTGACAGACACCAATACCTGAATAGTTCTAGCTTCCACCCATGGCACACAGAAAAAATCTGTGATCTACAGTCAGGCAATTCGATACCATCAGCTTTGCGCAGATGAGAAATAACAAAAACGGATAGCTCATCTCACTTCATAATTCCTTTATACAGCAGGACCACTCCACAAGACAAGTTGACAGAGAAATAGATCATACTACACAAATATCACAAGAAAATCTACTGAATTACAGGCAAAACAAACTGACTGCACAACTCTTGTTGTTACATACAGCTCAATGCCAACACATCTTCAGCAAATCATTAAGTAAGCATTAATCCACTTGAAAGGAATCTTCTACTAGGGAATTAATGCAGTTTGAGAAGGAGACAGAGAACCTGAGGTCGCACACAAGTGCCCCAACCTACCAACCATGCATTAATTCCCTAGTAGAAGCATACTTTTGAGGGCTTATACCACTTGTAACATGGCAAGTGCAGGAAAAGATGGTACTGTGTAAGAAAATAGACATTAACGTCATATTTACTAATGTGTTAATTTTTATCTAGCTGACATTTGGAAGGTTCAAATGGTCTTTGTTATTGCAGTCACTTTGATTTGGGAATGGCTTCCTGTGCATGCTGGGAAACTTCAACTGGTGGCTGTTGTAATGCATGCAAATATATGCATGTGAAGTGTCAAAGCATTCACAGCAGCCTATAAGCTTTCATTTGGAACTATCGAGCAAGATTTAAACTGTGAAAAATGGTAAGCTGTTAAATCATGATATGTTTCACTTTTACTTTAAACAGTTGCTTGCTGGCTACAGTGCCACTTGAAAAGTGACCGCAGCGACGGCTTTATGCTGGAAGGGGGCACTGGGACACTGACTGCTCGGTCTCTGGAGCACCGCGAGGCAGGTGGGTGAGAATGGACACAAGCTTACACAGCAGAGATTGCAATATGGTAGCAGAAGGCTGAAACCTCAACACCACTATCTCTCCACTCTATCTCTCTCGCACACGGACAGAGAGAGAGAGAGAGACACACACACACACACACACACACCCGATCACTGCTGTGTTCTGTCTGTCTCTGTCAAGTGTCAGGGACAGTGAACACTGGAGTTTTGGAAACCAAATAACACAGAAAGGAGCCAGTGGAGAGCAAAGAAGAGGCGTGGATGAGAAACAGCAGAGACAGCACTTTTGCTGACTTTTATTTGACATCATGGCGGCAGAGGGACTGAGTATTCCATGTGTTTATGTCTCTCTGACACTCTCTCTGTATCTCCCAGTCTGACTCTCACTAAGTGCAGCCTGATGTCTCAACAGCAACCATAGATTTAGTGGGGTGGGCTGCAGTACCCCAACCACCACAAGTGCAGGGAGCAAGTCCTGTTAGAGACATTTCAGGACAGCTTCTTGATGCAGTTTGTCCACAGGCCAACTCAGATAGGAAATACTCTGGACCTTCTACTGTCCAGCGGGTTTGGTAAAGGATCTGGGGATGGAGGACCCACTGGTGGGGAGCAATCACTACTCGGTGTGGTTCACACTCAACATGGGGAGGGAAGTTGGGGGTACAGGCACCAAGGTAGATGACTTTAGGAAGGTGGACTATAAAAACATGGGGAAATTTTGTTGGGACACCAGGAGGGATTCAACCAGGCTGGGACACAAGTCAGAAGCAGGATGTCATAAAAAGGATTAGTAGAGGCTATGGGAGCATGTACTAGGAACACAGAGCAAGAAAGGTAGGGCACAGAAGCCCAGTTGGATGACTCAGGAGGTCAGAGAGGGTGAGGTCCAAAAGAGAGGCATTCTGGAGGTTCAAAAGTCAGGGAGGGAGAAGACAAGGAGGGTACATGAAGAAACCAAGAGAGGCCACCAAACTAGGCAGAGCAGCCAAGGCTTTCAGGAGCTGAGGCTGGCACAGGGTATTAAAACAGAGAAAAGGATTTCTTCAGATACATAAGGGAAAGAAGGAACAACAAGGAACAAATAGTAACGATAAAAAGGGACGTTGGGTGGGTGGAGAGAGGAGGATCAGGTAGAGGAAATGAATACTCTGTTCTGTATTCACGCAAGAGAAAGCGGGCAGTTACCAAAGGGCAGGGTGGGGTAGGCAGTGCTCGAATTATGATGAAAAGTAGGGGGTCCCAAATGCCCATATTCAGAGCTGGGGGTCTGGTGGCATGCCCCCCAGGAAATTTTGTAAAACATCACTGTAAATGATGCACTTTCCTGCATTTTAGAGTTAAATAAGATATGTTAAAGCCCACCAGGATGAAACATTCTGTGACAAGGTAGTTATTGTTTCCTACAAGTATGTTTTAAAATTGCCAGACAGGTGGCGCTGAGGGTTGAGGCGCTGGACAGCCACACCTCACTCCAAGCCGGCAACCTGGGTTCAGGAACAGACTCAGGTTGCCAGAGGTTGGCAGGGGCAGAGAGGACTGAGCATCCGTGGGACTGCTCTCCCTCTCTGGGGAGGGACACCAGTTGTCGACCCTGCGACCTCTGGCAGAGGCTGGGGGTGGTGAACTGGCACTGCAGTGCAAGGGGTGACACTGGGGCCCGACACCAGAGGGAGGCGCGTGAGGACAGTGCGCACTCCCTCTTGGCATCCTTGTCGCCCCTGTTACACTGGCCAAGAAAACAGGTAAAACATGGCTTTCGGTCACAGCAGCTTGATGGCTGTCTTGGGGACGCGCGGACTCGGGGCACCACTGCCGGGTACTGGATCCTGGTTCGATTGGGTAGTGAGGGGCTCTGTGCTGCCCCGCTGCAGGGGCAAGCCGCGGGGAAGGTTGGGCAGTGGGGGCTTCATTGGGGGCCGAGGCAGAACCAGATGGCGGCGGAGAAGGGACGGATGCCAGGGCGTGAAATGTAGACTGGAGGTGTCAGACAACGTAAAAGGACTAAAAAAAAAAAAAGAATGTTTTAAAATTAAACTGTTTATGAAATTGCATTCTTTGCTTCATTTGTAAAATGTATTGCTTCTCACTCCCATTTCTCTCACACTCTGTGAAAACAGATCCTCCAGATCACACTTACCCCCTTTGTTAACTACCCCATTCTTTCACCAACACCAGCCGCCACCAGGATTTTTTGCCAGCTCAATGCCTGTAAGTTATGCACCATACCTCAATCGCAAAAGTGGACAAGCAAGACAGTTTATAGAAAGGATTATTATCATACAAGCTGCCATGCTGATTTGAGCACAAGAAATGAAAGGGACACAGTAGCAGAGTACAAGAGCAGCAGACAATGAAAAAGAGGGGAGGGACCCATTCGGCTACTGTTAAGGACAACCAAAGGGTGATTTGGGCATTATGATAATAGGCAGAGTATTAAAAAGATTAAACTAAACTTGTGGATGAAGGCCGTCCTGGTGGCGCTGAGAGTGCGACTCACTGGATGCCGCACCGCGTCACGCCAGCAACGCGGGTTCGGGAATGAGCCCAGGTCGCCAGTGGTTGGCAGAGGAGGGAAGAGATCAAGTGTCCGTAGGGACTGCTTCTCTCTTCCCAGGGAGGGATGTAGGAGCTGTCATTCACGAGCGGTCTCTGGCGGTGGTCGGGACGCACAATGCAGCAACGCTATGCCAGCAGGGGTGGAGTTGCAGCACAACGTTGCTTGCTCAGCCGCACTCCAAAGGGGACATGCAACATAAGTAGAAAAATCCCACTCCTGGGGATAGGCGATGGCACCTCAGGCTCTGGGTCCATTCTCCAGCACCAGACCCATTCTCCTCTCCAGGACCGACCAGGCCCGGCACTCTATACTGTAAGATAGAGCACCCTGGGTAGATAGGGCAGCCCTTCCTCTGGGGGTGTAGATCCGGGGTTGTGCCAGCTCACACAAGGGGAAGCTAAGTGGTCTCGGGTGGGAAGTAGAGACATGGAGTCCCGAGGGATGGAGAGAGTTCCCAGGTACAAGTGGGAGCAGAAAAAATTAGAAAAAATAAACTTGTGGATGAATCCTGCAACAGTTAACAATGAGACTCCCCACACACACACATATATGCCACCCACTTCATTTAAGAACATACGAACATACAAAAATGCCAGCAGAAACAGGCCTCACAGTCTATCGAGTCTGTTCGATTGTGCAGCTAACCCCTCAGTTTGCAGCTGCTCACCCACCTCTCCTTTTCATAATTACCCCCTCACTCTGTCCCAACCCTCTTAAAACCGCCTACCATGCTATAGGCTACCACTTCCTCAGGCAGAGCATTCCACTAATTCACCACCCTCTCTGTGTAATAATGCCTCCTGACTTCCCTCCTGAATCTTCTGCCCTCCAGTCTCAGCTGGTGCCCCCTCATGACTCTCCCCTTCTAATCTGGAAAATCCCTTCCTTGCTAGTCTTGTTTATCCCTTTTAAGTATTTAAAGGTTTCGATCATGTCTCCCTATCCCTCTTCTTCTCAAGGAATACATGTTCAGCTTGCACAGCCTCTCCTCATAGGAGTATCCGTCCAATCCGTGATCATCCTTGCCACCCTCCGCTGTACACCCTCCAACAATCTGATGTCCTTCTTCAGGAATGGACGCCAGTACTGCAGGCAGTATTCAGATGCGCCCGACCAGTGACCTGTAGAGCGCAGGATCATCTCCCTATTTCTGGAGGAGATTCCCCCGCTATGCACCCCAGCATCCTGTTGGCTTTGCTGCCGCCTTCCTGCACTGCACTGAGGTTATTCATACTCTCTGTTATAAGCACCCTAGATCCTTTTCACTCCTTGGTGCATTTCAGCTGTACAGCTGACAGTCCCTCCTGATTATTAGCCCCTTACTTCTCAAATAAGATTGCTATACATTATGGTCTCTGAGGTTTAGTTGTTTGTGGATGAATGATGTCAAATACTTCAGTGGTCAAAACTGAAAGTCATTCCAGTTTGGGGAAGTCAACATACTTCCCAGGTTACAACTTTGGAAGCCAATATAATGTCAGAGACAATTTTGTAATATACATGTTACAGACAATGCCCTACCACCTCCCCATTAATTTAGAAAAATATCACCACGACTGTTTGACTTATATGCCTGCAAAATTCAAAGTCACATACATTGTTCACTACTAAGAGTCAAATACCTCCTTCTTAAATAATTAAATGAAGCCCTTGGCAGGTGGCATGTTGCCCACCTTCTCAAGGGTCACTAATGGCAGGTTTAGGAGACAGCGAGATTAACATGTTTTTCCTAACAGATGCAGTATTTCCTTCCAGGTCTACCTATTTTCAGGAGGCGCCTTTATTTTGACCAGCATCCCACACACTCATAGAAACATAGACTTGACGGCAGATAGGACCGCTTGGCCCATCTAGTCTTATCTCATACAGTCACACCACTATCCAAAATATCCATAATTCATAAGAACTTCTCTTTTACTGGGATATAGCACTGAACTTCTGTCATGTTGTACACATACAGGCTAGCTCTCCTTGATTTACTGGTCAAAATCTGAGAATGTTGCAGATATGCCTCGGATGCACCATGCAGAAAGCAACATACAGTGCATTCCACTTGTATTGCATTTCCGGTTGTGTGCACAAAATCACCTGCTCGATTCATTCACTATAGTCCTCTGTGTTAAATGATTCGGTTGTGTTCATACTCACTTTCAGTTGTGTGCACGAATTTAGTTGCATTTAGCTTGATTAAATGCTCCTGCAAGGTGCTGAAATGAGGCAATTTATGCTTAGTTTTCTTTTGCTCGATTCCCTTATGCTGTCCCAAGTAACAAACCCCAATTATCACCTCATTACCTGTTCCCCTTACATCTAGCACCTCACAGCAATTTAAAACTCTAACCCTCTACCATACACATCGGTGTCCTGCTTTGCGTTCTCAAAGCTCAGCAGTTACAGGAGTAAAATAAAAGAGGTGCTTGTTGGTAGATGCAGCCCTTATCTGACTAGCTTGATACGCAGACGTCTGTAGAAAAGAGGCATGGCTTGCTTTTTAATAAAACATAAAAGTTGGGGCTTCCGTTTAATTTTCTTGCTTTGTGCTGCGTTTTATTTTATGGGGCTTTGTTCATCACAGTAGAGGTCGCAGTGCAGTGAATAAAATAAATTGTAACTGTGCTATTATGTTAACCTACTGTTTACTTTTAATTTAATATGGTACCAATGCAATAAAAATGATTTTCGTGCAACGCATTTAACTCCGTGCTTATTTCTTTGATTTTCGGGTTTAGTGCATTTTCAGTTGTGTGCACAAATTCGCTGGTCCAGGTTGTACACAAGGAATGCACTGTACTTTGTAATATACATATTTCACCCGGCTCTGGAGACAAAGCACCCCCTCCCAGTCTTGCATCACATGGAGTCCAGAGATGCGTGTCACCCCCAGCCTTGCCTTACTTGACATGGGTTCCAGAGACACAGAGCACCCCTCGTTTTGCCTTATTTTACATGGACTCTGGAGACACAAAGCACCCCTAGCCTTGCCCTACTTCACATGGGCTCCAGAGATACACAAAACCCACCACTAGTCTTGCCTTATTTCACATGGGCCCTGGAGACACAAAGAAACACCCTCCCAGCTTTGCCTACCATACTTTATATGGGCTCTAGAAACAAACACCCCTCCCCAGCCTTGCCTTACTTCACATGGAGTCCAGAGACAAACATGCATCTCTGCCTTGTCTTACCTTACTTCCAACACTCTGGGGCAAATGCCCCCTCTTCAGCCTGAGTCTTATTTCACATGGGGCCGAGACACAAAACACCCTCCACCCCTACCAATCTTGCCTTACTTTACATGGGTTCTGAGACAAAAGCAACACTCTCTCTAGGCTCTTTACCTTACTTCATATTGGCACTGGAGACAAGTACCCCACTCCAAGCTTGCCTTACTGCACATGGGATCTGTCCCTCATCTGGCCCTACCCACACTCCAGCCCCAGCTGGCAAGCACTGCCTGCCCACCCCAAGTTCCTCTGAGTACTGACTTACTCATCCTAATTGCTGCCTATACAAAAATAAACATATTTACATACTATCTGGAAAGTACAGTTACGTAAGAACTTACCGTAACAGTAGATCTTCGAGAACAGCTCTTGCAGCAGGTTACACCATTAGGACTGAAGCCGGCAGGCGCCAGGACCCACGGAAAATTTCTAGCTAGCTATCTTCAGCAGGGACCACCCCGCGTCGGTCCGCCTCTGGCGATCAGGCGTGTGGTACATAATGGGGGTCCGCCAGAATCCCCAGTTCTCCCGCCGGAGACTCCCGGCGCAGGATGACATCAGAAGGGAGACCGAGGATCCGCCGTCAGAAGGCAATAAAGGATAAAATCCCGACAGGAGCATTTCTTTCTATTTCTCCGTCTAATTCAATCACTACACCTTTCTTTTGGTTTTCTTTGTTTTCCTCTTCCCCTTTTTTTTTTTTTAAAAACGAGTCATACCTCCTCTAAAGAAGGAAAGGTGGGCGAAGTACCTGCTGCAAGAGCTGTTCTCGAGATCTACTGTTCACGGTAAGTTCTTACGTAACTGTCCTATCTACTTGAGATACAGCTCTTGCAGCAGGTTACACCATTAGGACTGATTCCCAAGCAGTAGCAGCTTACCAGAAGATCCAGGAGGAGGCAGAGATAAAGAGAAAAAACAATCCAAGCCCTGACTCAGGACAAGAGACCTTGCAACACCGCTAGGCGCGAAACCGGCTCTCGCCTAGAGGCTATGTTCAGACTGTAATGCCTGATAAAGGTAGGCACAGAGCTCAAGTAGCTGCAGCGCAAATAGCTGAAATAGAGACGTTCCTGAGCACTGCAAAGGAGGTGGCCACACCTGGTAGAATGACCCCGGATGGAACCGGGAGGGGCTTTGTTTAATCTGGTAACAGTACGAAATACACTGGACAAGCCAGCGGGACAAAGACTGTTAGATGACTGGCCTTTCATCCTCTGAAAAAGAGACAAAAAGCAGGTCAGAAGCCGAAAGGGTTTAGTTCTGTTGAGTAATACCTCAGGCTGCGGTGAGCGTCCAGAGTGTGGAGCAAAGCCTCTCCTCTGTTAAGAATAACTCGGAAGTAGACGGAAGGTCAATATCCTGATTCAAAGTAAGTGTCGAAACCACCTTAGGCAAAAACTTTGGGTTCGTCCATGAGATACTCTGTCCGGTGGAAAACCAAATAGGGCTCTTTGCACATGAGAGCGTGAAGCTCAGAAATCCTTCTGGCTGAAGTAACGGTAACCAAAAATAACGCTTCCATGACAGAAAACGTGAGCTCGCGAATCCACGGCAGGCTCAAAGGGAGGGAGCGTAAGTTGTTCCAGGACAAAGAGTAGATCCCACGGAGGCACTGGGTCCCTAATGGGAGGCCTAAGGTGCAACACTCCTCTAAGAAACTCCCAAGAAGCGTCAAGCTGAGCAATGAATGCGGTGCCCCACCGGCGTGGTAGGCCAAAATAGCACAAAGGTGCACTTTAATAGAGGAGTAGGCTAGCCCTGAATGGAATAGAGAAAGGAGGTAGTCTAAAACCACTCCAACGGGACAACCTAAAGGGAAAGCTCACGAGCCCGTGACCATAGAAAAAAACGACGCCACTTCATGGCGTATGTATGCAAGTGCCGGCTTTCTACGCGGAGAGAACCTCAGCAACCTCTTGCGAGACCCCTGTCGCAAAATGGCTATATCTCTAGAGCCATGCATGCAGGTTCAAAGAGCGGAGATCCGGATGAAGCAATGAACCTCTCCTGAGACAGTAGGTGGGAGCTGGCGGCAGCGGGAATGGGGTTCGAGATAGCTGTGCCAGCAAGGGGAACCATATCTGTCTGGGCCAAACGGAGCCACCAGAATCATTCGCGTGCATGCTCCTGCACAGCTTGAGAAGAACTCTCTGGATCAGCGGGAGGGAGGAAGGCATAAAGGAATCTGTTCACCCAGGAGAGGGACAAGCGTCTCGCCAGAAAACACCAGGCCCTGGATCTAGCGAGCAAAATTGGGCAGTTTTGCGTTGGATGGGGATGCGAACAAGTCCAGCTCTGGAGTTCCCCATCGAAGGAACAGATCCTCTGCCACCTCCTGAAGAGTTCCCACTCGTGGACTCTGGCCTGGGAGCGACTCAGGCCGCTCTGCGATCGTGTTGTCCACCCGGGGAATGTGTACAGCGATCAGGTTTGCGCCGTGTCCGATTACCCAATCCCACCTCTCATGGCCTCCCTGCAAAGGGTAAGAGTGTCGCCTCCTTGTTTGTTGAGAGTAATACATCACGCCATGTTGTCCGTCTGAAGCAGGATAGTGCACGGCGAATTATGGACTGAAAGGCCTGAAGTGCATAGAGGACCGCCCTCATCTCTAGGACGTTGATATGGAGATGAGCCTCCAACGGGTCCATGCACCCTGAGACTTCACCCGTCTAGGTGTGCTCCCCACCCGAGACCAGGCGTCCATGGTAAGGGTTATCTCTGGGGACGGGCGCTGCAAATGGGACACCTTTGGAGAGTGACCGGGGCTAACCACCATTGCCAGTCTCGAATCATGGATTTTGTGATCCTGACTGGATGCTGCAAATGGTCTTGCCTCTGATCCCATTGCCTTGAGCATCCACTGCGTTATTCGCATGTGGAGTGCGAGAGGGACTGTGGGAATGGCCGCAGCCATGTGTCCGAGCAGACGAAGGACCGACCTGGCTGGTACGGTCTGGTTCGTCGATAAGTCCCCTATGGGGACCTGATGCGTTCCGCCCTGTCGGCCGGAAGAAAAGCTCTTCCCTGGACGTGTCCAGCACTGCTCCTATGAACTGCAGGTTTCGGCGGTACCAAGAAGGACTTCTCTTGATTTATAAGAATGCCCAGCGATCCAAATAGGTCTTGGGTGTCCTGGATCGCGAGCAGAAGCGCCTTGCTGGAGGCGCATGAGAAGCCAATCGCCGAGGTACGGGAACACATAGTGGCCCTTTCTCCTCAGAGATGCTGCCACTGCCATGCATTTGGTAAAGACCCTTGGTGCGGATGACAGTCCGAAAGGAGAGCCGGAACTGAAAATGGTGGCCTAGAAACTCCGAAGCACAGGAACCTCTGATGCACTTGAGCTATGGGGATATGCAGGTAGGCATCCTGCATGTCTAGGGCAGCTAAATAGGCGCTTGCTTTAGCATGGGGATAAGGCCGGAAGGGTCACCATGCAGAATCTCTTGTATCGATCGACATGTTGAGGTCACTTAGGTCCAGAATGGGATGGAGGTCCCCTGTTTTCTTGGGAACCAGGAAGAAGTGAGAATAATACCCTAGTCCTCTCCGGTTTCGGGGCGTACTCTACGCCCCTTGTTTAGGAGCTGAGCACTTCTTGCCAAATTAAGGCGCCATGCTGACCGAATACCGGGAGAGCAGAGGAGGCGGGTGGCTTTTCATAAACTCTAAAAGTGGCCGGCTGACCAACTGAAGAACCCACCTGTCGGTGGTGCTTGCCTGCCATCCGGCAGGAAGTTATAATCGACCCCGACCATAACATCCGTTGATCCTGAGGCGGGGCGGAAGAGTCATGCTGTGGCGGCAGGCGGGCCGCTGGCTGGCGTGCCTTAGTGCGTTGACCTCTGCTGGCAGGCTGCTTACCCTGGGTTCTGCGGAAACCAGAGCCCTCTCTGTTGTGTGGCGGGCCGGGGTTGTTGCCTCTGTATCCGACCACGGAAGCGGCCTTGGTGCCTCTGAGAAGGAACCAAGCCTAGGCGAGTACATTGCTTGGACCGACCTCACCGCCTTTCCAGCTCTTGGAGTTTGGTAATAATCTTCTCGGAGGATTACCAAACAATACATCTCCTCAAAGGGCCCCATAATGTTCTTCTGGACGTCTGGGGTGAAGCTTGAACCGCAGGCCATGAGTGTCTCCGAGACAACGCCCGAAGCTGCCGCTCTGGCCGAAGAGTCCATGCGAATCATACACGGCTCTAAGCACCTGGGTCCCCACGTCTGAACCCGTGCGGGAGGCTGGAGCATCTCCTCCTTCTGCTCACCTTGGGTAGCTTTTGGCTACCTCAGACCCTGTTCCCACAGGGCGTTCTGAAATTGAACCATGTGGGTCAGATAATTTAAGGATCTGATGGCACAGGTAGCGGATGCATACGGCGCCTGCACAGAGAATCCAACTGCTTGGATTCTGGGTCCAGTGGCAGGGTGCTCAAATGCTGCGGCCTTTGGGACGGTCATGTGAGGCTGTTATGACCAGAGAATCGGCCAGAGGATGTTGCGTCAAATACTGGTCCTCCCTAGGAGCCTTGTATAGGCGGCCAGCTTTCTTCGGCACCACGGTATGAATGTGGGCGCTTCCACGCGGCCTAGTGACATCCACAAAAGTGTCCACCAAGGGTGGCACCACCACAGGCTTAGGTCCTTCTGTCAAGATACTTAGCCAGGCGCATCTTTCGGGTCTAATTCCTCAGCTTCCCACCCCATGTTCTCCTGGATATGGCGAAGATATCCATGAACGAGGGTCATCCGGAGGAGACCGTGGTGTCTCACGGGGTCCGAGAAGGGACTGAGATTGGAGATGGGGATCTTGAAGTGGAGTAAACAGATCCCGTGTCCTCCGTCGATGGTGAGCGTCCGGCATCTCCTGGATCTCTTGGGGCTGGGTGATCAGAAGAAGAAGATCTTGAGGAGGTCTCCTCTTTGTATGCCGAGCCCTGGGAGGGATCTGGACTCCTAGGGATAGAGTGGGCAGCCGACCCGCAGGTGAAGGGGGCGGGCCGGAGGAGGAGGAAGAGCGGTGGGCGCCACGTCTTTCTTAATGGTGTCCCACCAGTATGTAAAGAGATCCTTTACATCCGCGAAGACAATCGGCGTCGACTCAGAGCTGAGGGTCGGACGTCGGGTCCCGTGACGGCTCCGCAGAGTCCCTCGGGCGCGCGAGGGAGCCTGGGAGACTGTGCGAGGCCGGATCGCCTGTCTGGTCCTCGGGCTGCGTCAGGTCTTCCTCCATAAGAGACTCCTGCCCGGCGATGGTCGGGCGCGGGAGCCCTCTTCTCAGGCACTGCGGACGTCGGCCCCAACCCGGCGTCGATGTGAAGGCTTAGCCGACGGCGGTCTGACGGCCGACCGGCGGCTCAGGAGTGGTGACGAACGGCCGACGGAGGTCGAGCCAGCGCGGGTCTGCCGGCCTCTTCAGAGAGGTGAGCTCAAGGGTCTTCCTGGGAGGCACCGAGAGGACCGGCGTTGGTACCGACAATGGAGCCCGACTTGTGACGATGATGATGACGCTCCCGGACTTCGCCACGGCCTTAGGGGTGGAGGACGACGACGCCTGCGGTAGGGGCCTGAGAAGACCTAGAAACAGCCACCACAGCGGGGAGGGAAGAGGCCCTGGACGGGGACGGTCCGACCTAGATCCGAGCTGCGGGACCCGGAGGCCCAAGTCGGAGACCTAGAAGGGTCCTTCTCCTTCTCTTCTTTTCTGCGTGCTTATGGGAGATTCCCTTTAGAGGACATGGCTCTAAGTTTTTCTTGAGGAGGAGCCTGAAGAGCCTTCTGTCGCTGGATCCTGGTGCGGCTAATAAATCCCTGGCAGAGGGAGCAGGCCTGGGTGTCGTGCTCTGGGCCCAGGCACCAAGCATAAGCCGTATGAGGGTCCTTGAAGGGATCTGTTTCCGCAAGCACACTTGATGTATGCCGGAGGTCGGAGAGGACATCAGCAAAGGAAATTCTTGAAGTGAAGCAAATTCATGCAGTTCAACAACCACGCGTCGTGGCGTCGGGCTGAGACCGAGAATAGGGGGCATACCAGATCGACGGCGGGGAAAGAACTGGGGATTCTGCGGGACCGCCCCTTATGTACCACGCCTGGACGCCGGAGGCGGACCGACGTCGGGCGGTCCCCGCTGGAAGATAGCTAGCTAGAAATTTTCCTTGGGGTCCTGGCACCTGCCGGCTTCAGTCCTAATGGTGTAACCTGCTGCAAGAGCTGTATCTCAAGTAAGATCTGTGTGCTCCTGATTTTCTTATATATATATCTTGTCTAAAATAACAAGACTCCTCCAGCAGAACATCCAGCAGTAATCCGATTTCAACAGGCAGTACAACAGAGGTGCAACACTGATCCTCTAGGCTCCCCAAACTGCACTTGTTTTCTCTCGCTCTCCTCTCTCTCTCGCTCTCACAACTCAGTAACAGTGAAGAAATAAGTTGTTCCCATGGGCTCAGTGTAGGGGCTACTGGGTACTACTTTTACCTCTGGTTTGCTATTTAGAGTCTGAACTGAAATGAGCACCCCGACTGTGCTCGTTCAAAGAGGTATCACACGGACATCAAAGAAGGCAAGCACAGCAGCATTTTTTCACAATAAATAAGGATAAAGATATGGACCTCTGACTATTACCTTTTAAAGTATCTGTGAAGAACTAACATTGGTGCTAGCTGTGGACACTACTTTTAGCTGTCAGAGGCTTTTACTTATTTGCTTTCCAAGAATGTGGCCATCAAAGCAAACAACAGCATGCTATCACTTAAGGTTTGTTTACTGCCGACTTTGCAGCACATCAACCCATGTGCACAGGTTGCTGCAATGCAAAGTCAACCGTGAGACACTTTCTGGAGTGCAATAAGTGCACTTCGGATCCCTTTTCTGCTGTGGCTCAATTGTGGGTACCTGTATCAGAGCGAGCATGTTAACCAACACTGTAAACTGTTTGATGCACTCACTCAGATGGGAAGCCTTCTGTCCCAGTGTCTCCCAGCATCCTCCGCTGAACTTACAGCCCCTCCTTGGAGCAACCTAAAACGCTGCAAGGGCAGGCTGTGTAAACATTAAATTGATGGAGGAGCAGCCAGCACAGCGGGAAGGAGCAGCACAAATGCAAGAGTGCTGCTGCCATGTAAACACGGCTTTAAAGAAATATCTGTCTCAAGTATCACTTAACTCACTTTGAACATGGCTATGTGGCTATAGGTTGGGGAAGGCTGTTGTTTTCCTGGATGGCTGATAAAGGAAAAACATGGTGCTAATTTCTATTTTCACTCAGGCAGGGCTGCTGCTTTTGTGTTCCTGACTGAATGGAGATTGGCAGCTTCAACAGTAAGAAGGGGGCAAAACATGGGCCCCCCAGCACCTTTCAATTACAGAACACAGGGGACCCTCCAAAAAGTAAGGAGCCAGGTCCTTCAGACCCCTGTAATTCGTGCACTGGGGGTAGGCGGGGGAAGCAGGTGACAGATGCAAGGATTACTGAGGACAGGGTACTGGAAGGACTGAGGTGGACAAGGTACCAGGGCCAGGCGGCATTCACCCTAGGGTAGTCAAGGAGCTGGCTGATGTTCTTGCAGGGCCACTGGTGGACCTGTTCAATACCTCCCTGGAGACGGGATGTGTACCACAGGACTGGGGAATGGCCCATGTGGTGCCCATCCACAAAGGTGGCCCAAAGGATGAACAAGAAAACTACAGGCCAGTGAGCCTCACATCGATCATGGGAAGCTCATGGAGACAATCCTGAAAGAGAGGCTGGCAACCTTTTTGGAGGACAATGGACTCCAGGATGGGCATCAGCACAGGTCTGTCTCTGGCAGATCCGGCCAGACCAGCCTCATTGAGTACTACGATTGGTGACAAGGGAACTAGACAAGGGCCATGCAGTGGATGTCCTGTATTTGGATTTCAGCAAGGCCTTTGACTCTGTGCCACACGGGAGGCCAGGAGGAAGCTTTAAGCTGTGGGGTGGGAGCAAAGATAGTGAAATGGACAAAGAATTGGCTAAGTGGTAGGCAGCAGAGGGTGGTAGTGGGAGGGGAATTCTTAACAACGAGGGCAGTGATGAGCGGGGTGCCACAGGGATCGGTGCTGAGGTTGGTGTTGTTCAGGTTATTCATGGCTGATATCTCACATAGGATCCAAAGTAAGATCAGTCTGTTTGTAGACGACACCAAAATGGGGGTGGTGGCTGATGACATTGAGGGATGGAAGGGCTACAGGATGACCTAACTAAACTGCAGGAATGGTCAGAAACATAGCAGCTGGGGTTCAGTGCCAAGAAGTGTAAGGTAATGCACGGAGCAAAGAACCAGGGAGGGACTATCATCTGGGACGGCTACAGTTGGGTAGCAGCATGAAGGAAAAGGACCTAGGGGTACTTATAATGGGGAGCATGAACAACTCTGCTCAGTGTAGGAAGGCATCAGCGAAGGCCATCAAAATGCTGGGGTGCATAGCGAGGAAATCTCCTCCAGAAGTAGGGAATAGTCCTCCCCTGCACAGGTCACTGGTCAGGCTGCACCTGGAGTACTACAAGCAGTTCTGGCACCCTTACCTGAGGAAGGATGCCAGATTGTTGGAGGAGGTGCAGTGTATAATGACTAAGATGATCCAGGGATTGGAGGGCAAGCCCTACGAGGAAAGGCTGAGTGAACTGCATATGTACTCATTGGAGGAGAGGAGGGATAGAGGGGACATGATTGAGACCTTTAAGTACTTGAAAGGGACGAACAAGACTCGAACAGAGGGATCTTCCAATTAAGAAGAGGAACAGACACGAGAGGGCACAGTCTCAGACTGGGGGGATTCAGGAGGAGGTAAGGAGACAGTTCTTCACAGAAAGGGTGGTGGGCAAGTAGACACTCTACCACAGGAGGTGGTAGCCTGTAGATGGTGGGCAGTTTCAAGAGGGATGGGACAGGGTGAGGGAGAGGAGGGGAGGGAGGAGCAGCTGCAAGATGAGAAGCTAGCTGCACAATCGAGCAGACTCGACAGACCATAAAGCCTATTTCTGCTGCCACTTTCGTATGTTCATATGGTGACTGGTGACTTTACAGTGGCTGACAAAGGTACTACAGGACCAAGTGGGCATTACTAGGAAGTTAATGCATGGTTGGTCCTTGATCACGTGTTAGTGTTATACCAATGTAAACTGCTTATTTCAGTCTAACATTTATTGCCATGTTACAAAGAACTACAATCCATGCTGAGAGCGAAGATGAAGCGACTTTGAGACATTTTCCCTGAACCATGTCATTGCCTACAAGCAGCCTCCTAAACCTTTTAACATAATAATTCATAGTGTAACCCCCAGGTGGCGCTATCCCATGAGCTACTACCCTGCCTGACTCATTACTGACAGGTTGAGGGCCTAGGTCCAACGCAGGTACCTCCACCTAGAGGTCAGGGTTGGAATAGTCAGACATGACCGGTCACAGCCCTCTGGGTCACTGCAACCCCTTTCTTCCCACTAGTGGCTCACCAGTGATTCCCACACTACCGTATGACTTACACTGACCCCGAGGTCAGGATGGTCACCTGGTGCTGAGGACCCCCGTAAAATAAGGTGCAGTTATACAATAACCCATGCACAAAGGTAGCACAAACATACAGTTCAAGCGGTGTACCATGCAACAACAAATCTGGATTTATTAAGGGGTAAAGTAACAAGGACAGGGAGATCAGGTTGATTAGCTTAACACCCTATTATATATATATATATATATATACACATATACATACACACACACACACACACGTAGGGCACTGTGAACAGGCCAAACCTATAAGTCCACGGTCTCTGGGTACCCAGGCAATAGAAAGCTAGCCTATTTGGTGCAGCTAGTTGGGGCCCTGACGCAGAAAACAAGCATTTGATACCTAAATGGATTAAGCAGAGCCAGCAGGCTCAGTTCGTGTAGTCAGTAAAGCAGCCAGACAAATCTTGCCCTCACAATGAACATCTGATAGGAGCTACCCTGATTGAGTACTCACAACTCCTGCAGAAAGATCGCTCTCACACCACTCGCAGAACCGAGCCTGAGATCCACACACTTCTCCACACATTTATATGAAGAGCAGAGGGTACCATACCAGGCAGTTGTTTTATACTCTGATCGCTTTCACTGCAATAACCGGGCCAAGCGCGCAGCTTCACATGTCCTGACAGACCGAGCACGATTGAAGCAGATTCTCCAGTCCTCTACAGCATGAGCCTGGTAGGTAGCTGTAAATGTACAGCCTCCTCTGCCTGCCTCCTCCACGGATCTTATCTAAGCTCCTTCTGGCGATGCTATCACCCGACTTCTTGGCCTGCCACAGCTTCCAGCAAAAGACTTCCCAGCGCGGGGCCTTCTACCTTCACGATCACCAACGACTCTGCCCCTCCAGGACAGTTGCAGGGCAGTTCCTCTCCTCCACAGGGCTCCAGTTGGCTGCTTTGTTTTGTCAGTCACTCCAAACGCCCTCTATTGGTGCAAAAGGCACCAGGGTCCAAACTACACTTCCTAGGAGCACCTGCCATGTAGTCCCCTTCAGGCAGGCTCCCAGTAGAGTCCAAATTCTAATTGGCTCCAGCGGTCTCCATTTAAAGCTGCCTTTCCCCAGTTAGCTCATCTCATCAGTTCGGGTCCAAAATGGAGGGCTGAACACACAGAGTCCCAGCTGCAAATAAAGCAGGTTAAACAAACTACATTTTGCAATGGCACTACATATTTTCCAGCAAACAGTTTCATCTTTTAACCAAGCTCCCTCTGCTCTCTTAAGCGGCTGCAGGAAGGAGCAATTCAAACAACAACTCGAGTGGGATTCGAGCAGTAAACCCACAGTCCCCTACACAAACTAAAAAGCCTGCAAGCTCTTAAAGAGACAGTACCAGAGGCTCTAAAGCACTCACAGCGCCCACATTTAAGCGGCCTTCCTTGAATGCCAGTTAGGCAGGGAGCACTTAGAGCAAGCTCGGGAAGGCTTTAGGAACCCTCATTTGTGGGGGTTACACCTTTCTGGCCTGGAAAGAACTTGCGTCAGTGTTAAGTAGTCACCCTTAAATCACTTTAAGGCAAAATAGTTTTAAACTGACCACATCAGACCTTTATTACATACACTTGTACTGCATTACACAGTTTACATTGTTTACACAATGTTGTAACACGGCTCACTGTCGGTGCTGCAAAGGGCGAGGATTGGCGAATGTACAACTGACAGAAACCCGGCGGTATTAAACCACACATTCGCCTGCTCAGTCAGTACCAGCTGTGGCCATGGAGGCTCCCGAGGGTAGCAGCCGCCCGTGACTGCGAGCCCTGTTGTCTGTTATGTGAGTGCAGTATTGTGGGAAAGGCAGGGAAAAGTTTATCGGTTGTAGAAGACAGTGTCATCGCCTACTCTGTTGACTGATGAACTGAGCTGCAATTAATCAGAAGACCTGCTCTGTAATGTAAAGTAAAACTTCAACGTTTACCTGCCTCCACATGTCAGAATATGAGGAGATGTTTTATTTTGTACAGCCGAAAAGTAGACGGCCCTTTGAGACCAAGCGGTGGCAGAAGATATTGTGTTCCAGATGGGCAGTTGGCAACTGTTCCCTGCCTTTCCCACAGTACTGCACTCACTACACAGACAGCGGGGCTCGCGTGATGACGGGCTGCTACCCTGGTGCCTCCATGGCCACAGAGCGATACTGACCGGCGGGCATTACCTGTGACTTAATACCCACTCAGTTTAAGGCAGCTGTGGCCATTCGGCGAATCCTGGCGCTCCGCTGCAGTTGTACAGCACTCAGGGAATCTAGACAAACAGCACCGATGCTGCCTGCGGAGGTGATGCGGTAACATAGGCTGCGTCGTCGCGCCCAGCAGCGCCTAGGCTGGCGCATTAATCACCTTCAGCCTCGGGCTCTGCCGTGGATTAATACCGGCTGGGCGGTTGGACCCTCGGGATGCGCCCTTGGGCACCAACCCCAGCGGGCATTAATCCACCGGCAGAGCCCTCCTCTGGCGTGATTAATGCTACTTCACAGACAACCTTTTTCTTTTTAATTCAGATCATTACTTCCTGCCCATGACACCTGGAAAGGGAGGGCCCTTCCTATCAGCTACCTGCGGGCTAACTGGAGCAGGGTACCATACTCAGAGGGCAATACTAACAGTCTGGAGTTATTTCCCAGGCTTAGTTTGGGCAAAGAGTTGGGGACACGTACACCCTTTATGGACCACATTCAGAGGCAGATCCACAGGCTGGCCCAGGGACTCATAGCTCAATCTCACTACAGGCCGTACTTCTCAGCCACTCTGTCTAGGGTCTCAGATAAAATTTCTGAAGGCTCCGACTCCATTTCAGCCCACTTGGGTTGGTTGGAAACCTCTACAGGAGGGGGCCCAGAGACCATTGGGTTGGTTGGAGAAACCTCTACAGGAGGGGGGCCCAGAGACCACAGTACCTTCAGGGACAGGGCCCTCTATTTGAACTCACCCTACTTGGCTCAGCTGGGGACAATGCTGGTATGGCGGGGAACTATCCGGGCACTCAAAATATTCTTCTTGCTCTGGCATATCACCAGTTGCCTCCCCAACATCACTTCCTTCATCTGAGAAATCAGACAGTTCAGCCAGTCCCAATGAGCTTATATCTTCGGATTTAATACCACTCACTTCTCCTCCAGAGCATTGGCTCCAGAGACAAAGCTGGGGGCTCAAACAGTCCAGGAAACCCAATTTCATCCCCATGGTTGATTGGGGTTGCCCCTAAACAACTAGCTCAGTTCATAAGAGAGTAGTACTCAGGATTATTCTCACTGTCCTCAGATACAGACTGGCAATCAATTTCAATACAGGTGGGAGAAGGTCTCTTTAGTTTAATTTGGAGAATCAACGGTCTTAGTTTTTTCTTGGCAGCGGCTCTAGTCACAGGCCCAGGGGCGGGGCATTGGGAGTTCAGCCTCTATCAAAATCTGTCCAATTGGCAGCAGATGATTTCTGTGTATAGTTTTCACATCTTTTGAGTTGTTCTCAGGCTGCACTTTGTACACAGGTAAATCTTTCAGCTTTCCCACAACAATATGAGGCAGGTGATGCCATCTGTCAGTGATCTTATGCTTGCCATGCAGTCCCAGATTCCTCAATAGCACTCTAGCCCTTCTCTCAGCTCCATTGCTTTCACTTTCTTGTCACATCGTTCCTTATTAGCCAGGTTTCGTTTAGCAGCCATGGTCTGGGCTAGTTGGTAGGCATGATTTAGTTGGGCCTTCAACTTCTGCACATACTGTAGATGATTAGCAGCTTGAACCCCATCAGGAGAGACCCGAAACATACATCCACTAGCAGTCTAGCTTCTCTCCCAAACATCAGTCTATACGGGAAAATCCAGTGGCATCACTTTTGGTGCAGTTATAAGCATGTACCAGGGTGCTAATCTGCTGGCTCCATCTAGACTTATCTTTAGCTTGCAGGGTGCCCAACATGTCAAGCAACGTGCATATAAACCTTTCAGGCTGAGGATCTGATAGCATTTCTTTAATCAAGCAACTCTCAAAATCTCTCCCCTGATCAGAATGGATTCTTTGAGGGCCCCATAGTGGACTAAGAAATTCTCAACAAGCACTTTAGCCACCGTGGTTGCTTTCTGGTTTTAGTGGGAAAGCTTGTGCATACTGGTTAAAGTGATCAGTAACTACCAATATATTGCTGATGTTTCTCTGATCTGGTTCTAAATTCAGAAAATCAATGCAGACCAACTCCATGGGGCACTAGTAGTGATGTTAACCAGGGGAACAGCCCTCTGGGGCAGGGTCCTTCTTTGTAAACATCGGCTACAAGTCCTGATATGCTGTTCCACATCAGCACCCATTTTGGGCCAATAAAACCGGGACCTCACCAAGTCAAGGGTTCTGTCTATGCCAAGGTTTCCCATGTGATTGTGTAGGGACCTCAACACCAGTTCTCTAAAAGCAGTGGGCAGCACCTGTTGTTGTTTGTCTACTTGTCCCTCTTTATCTACTGTCTCTCTGTATAATAGTCTATTAATCAGTTTCAACTTGGGACCTTCTTTGAATAACAGGGCAGTTCTCAAGTCAGTGGAATGCAGTTTTGACGCATCTCTCCCTCGTACAGAGCCTCCAGAGCAGCTTTTATCATGGGGTCTCGGGATTGAGCTAGCCGGAGACTATCATTATTGAACTGGGGTAATGCACTAGTGTCTAATACAGAGAAATGACAGTAAGCAGCGCGTATACAGTTCTCAGATGGCCCCAAACAATCCACCATGCAACTCACAGCATTAGAAGATACCTGTTCCTCCTTGTCAAATGTTTGGCAAAGTGCTCTAATGTCAGGTTTTGACAACCTGACCCAGTTATCTCGAGACACAGGCCTCTGGCAGAGAGCATCAGCATCTATGTGGTTCAGCCCTGCTCTGTATTCAACAGCATAGTCGTAGGTAAACAGCATGAAAGCCACCTGTGGCCAGTGGCATCCAACTTAGCTGAGGTCTGCACATAGGTTGGGGACTGTTATCAGTCTTCACCAATATCTTAGCACCGTACAAGTAGTCATGAAATTGATCCAACTATGGCCCACTTCAAGGCCAGGAACTCTAGCTTATGCACTGGATAGTTCTTTTCTGAAGGAGTTAGGCTCCTGCTGGCGAATGCTACGGACCTTAGACCATTTGTGTGCTCTTGATATAATACGGCCCCAATCCTTGTAAACTGGCATCAGTATGAAGAATGTACTGACCTGGCAGGGTCAGCATAGGCCAGCATTGGGGCATGAGTAAGTTGATATATAATATCATGGAAAGCTGTCTCACAATCAGCAGTCCAGCTGTTCCAAACACATCACTTGAACGGAAATATTTTTTCTCAGTCTCAGAGGGCACAGCTTTCTTATACTTTTGTGGGTTGAAGGATATTCTTGAGTAAGGTTCAGTAGAGGACAGATCACTCGAGAATAGTCTTTGATAAATCGTCTATAATAACCACAAAACCCCAGGAACCTTTGCAGCTCCTTCAAATTCTTTGGCTGAGGCCAGGTAGTCAAAGCTTCCACTTTACTGGGGTCAGTCTCAATGCCTTCAGTGGATACTATGTGCCCCACATATTTCACGGATGTTTGAAAGAATTGACACTTGTCTATAGACAATTTGAGACCAAAATCTTCCAGACGATCCAGGACTTTGAATAACCTGCACTCATGTTCCTCCAAGGAGCTGTCAAACACTATAACATCATCCAGGTAGACTAAACACTCGAGTAAGTTCATGTCCTCCACAGCATGCTCCATCAAGCGCTGGAAAGTAGCAGAGCGCAAGAAATCCCTTAGGGCATCCATATAACTCGTAGAAACCCTAGCGGGCAAATGAAAGCAGTCTTCTCTCGATCCTCTGCAGCCATCGGGATCTGGCAGTACCCACTCGAAGGTCTAACATGGAGAACCATTTACTACCATTTAGCAGTCCAAGGCATCCTGAATCGTGGCATGGTATACTGATCTGGTACGGTTTGCCTGTTTAAAGTGCGTAATCACACACATCCGAACAGTCCCATTCTTTTCATCACTACTACAATAGGTGAAGCATAGGGGCTTCCAGACTCTTGTATCACCCAGCCGCAAGCATCTCCTGTAGGTGTCATCTCACGTTGTCTCTATCAGCAGGGGCCAGGTATCGAGTTGCTCACAGAAAGGTCGCTCATCCTGTAGCCGAATGTGGCGCTCAGCTCCTTGCACACATCCTACATCCCACTCCTTCAAGGAAAACACCTGCTCCCTCTGGGCGAGCCTTTCACTGATCCTTTTCTTCCATTCTGCTGGCAGTGGAGAGTCACCGAAATCAAACAGATCAGGGGTCCCTTGGTCACTCCTCCCAGAAGTTTGTTGCTGGGCAGAACAGTAGTATCCGCACAGTGCACCGTGGCCTGAGTGCAACCTCGCTTCACTCGAATCTCTCGCTCAGACACATTGTGCACTTGAACCATTACTCTTCTGGCAAAAGCATGGGCTCTAGCAGGCAAAATGCTGGGTTTAACCAGCAATCCCTCTGGCAATTTTCCATCACCTGGTCGTCCAGCATCAATATTTTATTCTTAACATCCTTTTAATCCGGACCTCTCCCTGTAGAACACACTGGGCATTTGGGGCTAGCAGCAAGGATTCTGGATCCTTCTTCCAGACAACACCCACCGGGCCGGGTTCCACCTGGCTGGCCTTTCTCTGGGTCTCATAGGCCTTCTGAATCAAGATGGGTATTCTGAGAGCTTCCCAGTCCTGGACCTCTGTTTTCAAAGCACTAAGCTGCGCTAAGCGACCAAACATGTGAGCATTTGTTCCGATCAACAGAGGCACTCCATCATACAGTCCAGTGGGGGACACAATAATGCCAAGGTTTCCACTTGTTCAGTCACCCCAGCCACAGAAGTAGGGAAAGACAACCAGATCCGGATATACCTAGAATAAGGATAGGCCTTATCACTCAGTCCCCAAACATGTAGTTCATCCAAAGGCTGCAGAGGCACTTCAGGCATGTGCTTCCGATACCAGTCCTGAAACATAATGGTCACTTGGGAACCACTGTCCAACACAGCCCAGGTGGGTACTCCATTCACTCTCATGGTAGTCTCCACTGAGGGACCCACCACTTCAGACCATTCAGGGGCATGGTTTTGGAGGCCACTTGGGCATTGGTCCGGGTAACAAAACTCTTCGAGGAGGCCTTCCTGGGGTCTGGTATAGGCCTTGTGATGCCAGGCTACTAGCCTGCTACTGACCCTCCTTAAGTTTTCTGGTAACCGCACTCAGTCTGAAAGTGTCCATCTTCCCCACAGTGGTAGCAGAACTTAGTATCTCAGGGGCCTTTGTTGGGAGGAGATATCTAGCCTACCGGAAGCATCGGGGTTCTGGAGGCTCCTCTGAACTAGGTCATTTGTTTCCAGATAACTCAGGTCCCCCAAATTTGAAGGGGTTGGCAGCAGTTTGTTTCAATTCTCTCACCATTTCCACAAATCTCTAATCTCGGCCTTCAAATCACTCTCCACCCAGGGATCAGAGGAAACAGCATGCACCCCACTCCATCCTGGGCCTCTGGGGGCACAGGAAATGCATCAGGTCCCTTGTTCAGTCCCTCGAGGTGGGTCTCATCTGGTTCACTGGGCTCAGGGTCTGGCATAGATTCACGACTCCCACATAGGGTTCCCACCCTCTTCATCAGTCTCAACTTCGAATCTCTCTCATCAATTGGCAGTATTCGGAAGGGCAGCCGTCCGGTCATGTAGTTTGAGCTTCAACAATGTCACACTGGAAAACTGGGCAGATTTCAAGATATGATCTAGGCGGACCTGATTTAAAGCAGGGGCAGTTACCCTCCTTTTCGATAAGCTTTTTGCAGTGCCCTTTCCACTCTGGTAACAAAAGCTGACAGTTTCTCATTCCTCCACTGTTTAGCTGACTTGAACTTCCACAACAAGTCTTCCCCAGTTTCTGCTCCCAAACACCCCTTCTAAGGCAAAAAGGTACTCTACTGCAGTGGCTTCGGGCTAGTAGCCCACAAGAAATGAATGGCTTCAAAGTTGGGCCCTCAGGCTCTCCATCAGTCTCTTTTGTTTCTCCCTTCAGAGCACTGCCATTCTTGGACTAAAGGGTAGCACAGTCAGCCAAGTCTCCAAATCGTCTTCTCCCGAGGGCACAGGCACAGTACCAGAAAAAGCTTCAATCTCCGAGAGGAGTCTAACTGTATGGGGAACAACTATAGGTGGTGAAGCCAGGATGGAACTCTTGGAGGACCGGAGATGTACCGGGGACGACTGGGAGTGGGATTACTGGAAAGGTCTAACACTTGTAGTAATTTCTGATGGTCCTCCTTCTGCAGCTAACAGTTTAAGCAATTTATCTTTTAAGCTATTAGCCTTGGGGACCCCCTGGGGTGACTGAACCACTCAGACATGAATGACCCTCCACCCCTTTGGAGCACCTTCAGGGTAAATCACGGGGCACCCTCTCTGGATCTATAATTATACTGCATAACAGTAGCACCTATAAGGTCTGGTCGAGTAGGTTCACCCCTTCACCTCTACCTTGCCCAAACATTTAACACGCTCAACTGCAGAAACCAGGTCAGCGTTCTTTATCCCCAGAGGTACATCCAGTAGTAACACAATTTTCTGGGAATCCAACTCTTCAGCTTCACCCACCCCATCAGTTTATGCACCATTATCTTAACAGGGTCTAACAATTTTAGTCGTGATATCCCCTCAGTTTTCCTTTGGTTTGGCCATGTTGAGGTAGTTCATATATTTGGCCACTCGGGATGCTAATCCCAGCGGTGCCTCAAGATGTAACCCCAGGTGGCGCTATCCCAAGGGCTACTACCCTGCCTGACTGACTACTGACAGGTTGAGGGCCTAGGTCCAACGCGGGTGCCTCCACCCAGAGGTCGGGGTTGAAACAGTCAGATATGACCTGGTCACAGCCCTCTGGGTCACTGCAACCCCTTTCTTCATACTAGTGGCTCACCAGTGATTCCCACACCACCGTATGACTTAACACTTACCCCGAGGTTGGGATGGCCACCTTGGTGCTGAGGACCCTCAGAAAATAAGGTGCAGTTATACAATAACCCATGCACAAAGGGTAGCACAAACATGCAGTTCAAGCGGTGTACCTTGCAACAACAAATCTGATTTACTAAGGGTAAGTAACAAGGACGAGGGAGAACAGGTTGATTAGCTTAACACTTTAATATATATATATATATATATATATATATATATATATATATATACACACACACACACACACACACACACACATACACACACACACATAGGGCACTGTGCACAGGCCAGACCTATAAGTCACTGTCTCTGGGTACCCAGGCAATAGAAGGCTAGCCTATTCAGTGCAGCTGGTTGGGGCCCTGATGCAGAAAACAAGCATTTGATACCTAAATGGATTAAGCAGAGCCAGCAGGCTCAGTTCGTTAGCCAGTAAAGCAGCCAGACAAATCTTGCCCCACAATGAACATCCGACAGGGCGCTACCTGATTGAGTACTCACGACTCCCCGCAAAGATCGCTCTCACACCACTCGCAGAACCGAGACTGAGATCCAAACACTTCTCCACACATTTATATGAAGAGCAGAGGGTACCATACCAGGCAGATTCTTTATACTCCCAATCGCTTTCATCGCAATAACTGGCCAAACGATGCAGCTTCACATGTCCTGACAGACTGAGCGATTGAAGCAGATTCTCCAGTCCTCTACAGGGTAAGCCTGGTAGGTAGCTGTAAATGTACAGCCTCCTCTGCCTGCACTCCTCCACCGGATCTTGTCCGCTCCTTCTGGCGATGCTATCACCCGACTTCTTGGCCTGCCATGCACTTCCTGCGTAAAGACTTCCCCAGTGCAGGAGCCAAAGCTCCTTCTACCTTCACGGTCTGCTTGACTCTGTCCCTCCAGGACAGTTGCAGGGCAGTTCCTCTCCTCCACAGGGCTCTGGTTGGCTGCTTTGTTTGTCAGTCACTCCATACGCCCTCTATTGGTGCAAAAAGGCACCAGGGTCCAAACTACACTTCCTTGGAGCACCTGCCATATATTCCCTTCAGGCAGGCTCCCAGTGGGAGTCCAAATTCTAATTGGCTCCAGTGGTCTCCATTTTAAACCCGCCTTTCCCCAATTGGCCCATCTCATCAGTTCGGGTCAAAAATGGAGGGCTGAACACAGAGTCCCAGCTGCAAATAAAGCAGGTTAAACAAACTACATTTTGCGATGGTACTACATATTTTCTAGCAAACAGTTACATCTTTTAACCAAGCTCCCTCTGCTTTCTTACCGACTGCAGAAATGGAGCAATTCAAACAACAACTTGAGTGGGATTCGAGCAGTAAACCCACAGTCCCCCTACACAACTGATAAAGCCTGCAAGCAGGCAGCTCTTAAAGAGACAGTACCAGAGTCTCTAAAGCACTCACAGCGCCCACATTTAAGTGGCCTTAAGCGAACGCCAGTTAGGCAGGGAGCACTAGGCAAGCTCCCAACCAGACCATTCCCTCTCAGACTTGTTTGTCCCAAGAGACAACTTCAAAAACACACGGGAGAGAAGGACATGGGAATTAACATCAAACAACTTAACTCAAAGTGTAGCAGGTTCAATGAGGACACTGGATTTATGAGACACTATAGAAAACTCTAATACTTACATTATTTTACACAAATAAGTTTCCCTTTCCCTGTACCCCCGCCCCGCACTGTGTGTATCTCAGGTCATTACTGTTCCGTGTTCCTGTCAGGGTGCATTTCAAATTAATACATCAAGGCATCCATTCAGTCTCTCTTATGAATACCAGTATCTTGGCTCTTCCTGCTACTCATCACCTCACAGCTATAAATCTACTCTAGTCATTCTCCACCCACCCTTCCTGTTAAGTCCTTCTCGCCTTCTTTAAGCCTTTCACTGTCATGTCAAGAGCGATTTTGAAACAATGCATCGTGAGAGTATATAAATTCTGTTTAAGTTGCTATTCACCTGAAGAAGGGACCTGCTGGGCCGAAACCTTCTGGTATCAAACTATCCAGTGATCCTGCAAATCAGCACTTGACAGTCAATTTTCATGAACAAATGACATTAGTACCACTTCAGCAAGCAAGCAACCCCACTGTGCACAGCTTTCTGTGCAAAACTCACTCAGCTGTCAATCAATGAGTACATACTGTGCCCAGTATATGCTCACTAACAGCTCAGTTGGTGGCTGGCCGTGGTGAACAGTGGAGGCTGTGCTGGTCACTGGCTCAAGGAAGGGATGGGGTGGAGTTGGGTGGCAAGCCAGTAACTGCTGGAGTGGGGTCTACTAGACCACCAGGGACAGATGTATTTAGTATATGAGTGGGTCAGAATAGGGAAAGGGGGCGAGAGATGCGCCAGGGATGGTTGCAGATTATTATACCGGTAGGTTGGGGATATGGAGGGAAACACAGAGACCACCAGGAGTTGTACCACATATACAGGGGATCAGGGTTAGGGAGGTGGGACTGCTAGCCACCAGGGAGTTTTTAGGATACAGACAAGGGATTGGGGATCGGGAGGAAGGGACTGCTACATATCAGGGAATAGTCTTGCAACACGGACATGGGTGCAGGTGGAGGGAGGGATAACTGGACACCAGGGAATATCTATTTTATTATTGGAGTGATGATCGGCAGTGGGAGGAACTACTAGACACCAGGAATACCTATTTTTACTACTGAGTCAGCGATCGGCGGGGAGGATTACTAGGCACCAAGGAATATCTATTTTTAATATCAGACTGGCAATCAGCAGGGCAACACACTAGACACTAGGGAATATCTATATTTCATATCAGGATAGCGATCAGCGAATATGGGCACTACTACTCACAAGGGACTACTATGCTGGGGTCAGAGGGCTGCTGCCAACTGCTAGGGTTAACGTAGGAGTAAGTCCAGGTTTTGGATCGGCTGTATATGCACTGCAGCGGGCTGTGCAAATATTGCTGTGTGGTGCACATACTCTGAATACTGGACAGTGCCAATATTCGGTCCTTGCCCGTTCATTGCATTGCGCCCTCCTCTGACTACTGCCAGGGACAAACCAAGTTTGCCCATGCTAACTGGGCTTTTCAATATTGCCCAGCCACTAATCCCAGTTTACATGGGCAAACTCGGTTTTGCACCCTGCCAAAGTTTTGAGCAACGAGCCTCTGTTGTGTTGAAGCAGGATCCTGAAGGCTCAGCTTAGCCAGCTGTTAAATTCCCACCTCCCTCTAAAATGGCCTACTGCAAAATAGGTACTCCAACTGAAGAGAAGGACATGCAGAAAACATTTTATTAATGTACTGGTAACATCTCTGGTTGCATCTCACTTGCGCTATCCTAAATAAACATTTTTCAAGAAAATAAACCTTGTAATTAGAACATTTTCTCTCTCTGGATTCCCCATCCTCTGGCTTCAGTTTAAAGCCCTAATCAAGACATTTCTATGCTTCTGCACTCTCAAATGGACGGCAGAGATAAATGGGTGATCATAACAGGAGATACAAAAGCTGAAATAAAGTACCCTAAAACAGATAGTGTCACAAATGAAAAATGTTCTGAGACTGATTACTGTACTAGGTGTTCTGAATTTGCTATATGTGGCTGGGCTGGGTGCTTAAAATTGACAACATTGTGATTACGGTCAGTGTTCAACCCATTATAACACCGAGCCTCAATTCTTAAAATGCTCATCCTAAGAAACAGTGTTGGCACACTACAACTAACAAGCAAAACCCTGATCAAAATAAGACATCTGTTGTTGACCGTGCCGGTGAGTACATAAAGGTGTTACTTAATGCTGGTAAAGACACAATGTATTGGCTAAACAGCTTAGGGCACTGTTGACACAAATTGGTGGTGGGCGGAAAGGTCCTTTCATTGCACATCTGGTCACTGTCAGCACAGGGAAGGGAGTCACTTGGCCAGGAATGTGTGTGCCAAGACACTAAACTGCCACTGTAGTAAAAGTAACCTAAACTCCTAGCAGCAACCCCAGCCTGCTGGCACAGCAGCAGAGCTACTACTTGCAGAGCTAGTGCCCTGGGATTGGGAACAATCCTGTTAAGTCACAGGGCAGGCCGAGGCAGAAGGACTGAGCATCTGCTGGACTGCTGTCCTCCAGGGAGTGAGGGCTGCTGCGCCCAGTGAAGACCTGACCCCTAGACGATGAGTGGCATATGATGATACACTTTGCATGGGAAAAAGTGTGGTTGTATCAAGCAGTCACTGCACCGTTGCTCTTTCTGTTGAGCACATGTACTCCCAGCCCCCCATGTCCACTCTGGGTCTCAACTGCCTGTTCCCAGGGACTTCCTGGCCTCACCTTCACCAGGGGTTACCAAATCACTTGGGAGTTCACTGTACAGCTGCAGGAAACCATGTCCGGAGGGAAAGCCAGGAGAGAACAACCACAGTATGTTGCTGGTGGCCATGAATACCAGGACATCTAGGTAAGGTGGACCTCAGGATGTGGGAAGTGACACTAGTGGACACTGAAGGATGCCTTGACAAGCTGCTGAAGAGCATAAAGTTAGTTGAAAAATAAAAGCTCTTAGCACCATGACAGATAGGTATCCTGATGCCCAGCTTTGGGTTGGGTGTTAAGCAACTGTGTGGGGGGACATAATGGATGGGTGTGGTCTCAGCCAACCCCTGTTCAAAAGAAGGTCCATCACATAGAACACTCCATTCTGTAGAGGGCAATAACAAGGTAATAAGAATTATACAATGAGTATGGAAATTTCTGCCTTCAGATTGGCTGACTGGCCCTTTCACCTGTGGTAAATTCTATGATTTACCAACTGGAAAAGGTGCCAGCTACCACGCAACCACTTCAGGAATCCCCACTGGAATCACTCCAACAATCCCAGACTGGAAAAGACTATATAGCGACGGTCGGACGGTGAGATGTTCTGAACATCCAACTGACAAAGAGAGTGAGCGCAATTGTTTTAAACAACTGCTGGAGACCGAGAGTGCTGAGGCAAGAGGAAGTCTGAAATTACTTACACAGTTCCAGACAACTGTTAGAGGGTGAGAGGAAGTAGTTCTGAAATTTACTGAACAGCTACTAAGTATGTGCACTTTTAGAAAAAGTACCTGCTGTCAGTATAGCTTACATGCTGTCTGTCCCCAGCTCAGCAGACTTCTCCGATATAGTTTCATGCCACAGTCACTCGCATGGCTTCTTCTGCCTGCTTTCACTGTCTCCGCCCACTCCTCCATGTTAAAGTTACTACAGAATTGTTGTTTTTTAAATGAAACATACTTTAAAAAATAAAAACTGTAGCTTTGACATTAGGAGGAGCTGCCACTGCAGTAAAGAGTGACAGCAGTGGATCATTAGGCTGCCGGCAAGACCGAGATTTCCTAGCGGTTTTAACGGCAGCACAGTTCTAGTTGACACCTGTGGTATTTTTTAAGTGAAGGATTAAAATATAACAAAACTATGACATCCTCCTGAGTCCGAACACAGAAGAAAAATGGGATCGTTAAAGCAATGCCAAACCGAAGCACATAACGCAGCATCACCTGTCACACCACACTGCTACAGATATGACAGGAGCAGTCCCCAGGAGCTGTTAAGAGTGTCTGTAAAAAAAAAAAAAAAAGGAAGAAAGACACTGAAGGCAAGCATGCTCTGTCCACAATAACTAAAACAAATAAAAATTAAACAACATTTCTGCGGCATATGTCTCAGTTGAGGAGGGTTATCCTAACAATAAGGGACTACATTTTGTGGCATAAAAATAAAGTTAAAAAAAGATTGAAACTGCAAAAACTGTCTTTTCCTATTTTTGTTACAAAAATATGGTGGTACATTGTATAATCACAATAAACCACTCCAGGAAGTGGGTTATGCTGGGATTTACCATGGCTGGTCAGGATTTGACCACTGGCCTACAACCTCGTGGCCAAACCACATCAGCCGTGATAAATCCCAGCATAACTCACACACTGTTGAGGTTTATTGCTTAAATATCAGACTGACCAAACTGATGTAGTCCTGTCCTATCCCCCATGTGGAATCAGTGGACACAGATGCTCCTCCTCCTACTGCTGCATCACAAAACTTGTCCCCTGGTAACTCCCTTCCTGGTAATCCCATCATGGGACTAAACCATAAATAAAAATAGAGTAAATCAGGGATGAACCGTGTTTACTGAAACTGAAACACCACTAACTCCTAGGATAGTCATAGGCATTTATTTATTAACTGATGTATTGACTGATTTATTAAAGATTTTCACCAAAATGCATACGGAGCTACTTGCAGCTTATTTACAGATTTGTCCTGAGGTGGGGAAAAGGGATGAATACATACACATAAACAAGTGTAACCCCTGCAAATGGGGTTCCCAAAGACTTCAGGAGCTTGCTTGAATGCTCCAAGCCTGAATGGTGTTTGGCGTTTAAGCCATTTATCAGTGAGTGTTTTTAGAGTCTCTGGTACTGTCTTTAAGAGCTGTCTGCTTGCAGACATAATTAGTTTGTATGGGGACTGTGTGCTTCTCTGTGAGTACCACTCGAGCTGCTGCCAATTCACTCCATTTTTGCAGTCACTAGGAGTGCAAAGGAACCTATCTGAAAGATGTAACTGTTTGCCAGAAATCATTTAGAGTAATAATGAAAATACAGTTTGTCTAACCTGCTTTCTTTGCAGTCAGAACTGTGTTTGCCTAGTTCCCATTCTAGTTTTGAACTGCTGAACTGGACCAATCAGTGTGGGTTAAGGTAGCTCTAAAATGGTGCCTTGGACGAATCAGAACTTGGACTCGTAATCTGAGCCAGCCACAAGAGGATTGTATGGGCAGTGACTCTGGGAGATGTAGTTTGGACTTTGCGCTTTTTGGACCAACAGGGGCAGTCTATTGTAGTGACAGCCAATCCAGCCAAGAACTGGGAGGAACTCAAAGGAAGTGCCGTTTTGTCTGCTGGAGTTTCAGTTGAGCTCTGGCAGTGAAGAGGGAAGGAGCCCTGTGCTTTTTCGTGTGCAGTTTTAGTCGGAAACGTGTGTAAGGCCCAGAGTTCCGGTCTGCAGCTTGTGTAACTGCTTGTTAGGACTGAATCCGTCCTGTGAAGAGAATCAAAGGATATCTGAAAAGTAGAAACCAGGCTCACCCTGTGGAAGACTGGAAAATTGCTGAATGCACTCGGTCTGTCAGGAACTGAATCTGCTGTGTGTTCTCCCGGGTATTGTGCAGTAACTGCGATCAGGATAGAGAAGCAGCCTGCCTGGAATAGTACTTTCTTTTACCATATAAATGTGTGAGGAGACTTGTGTAGCTCAAGTGAATCCTGCTGCCATTAAAGGACTTTTGCCTGTGACTGTTTACCATATAAATGTGTGAGGGCTTGTGTAGCTCAAGTGAATCCTGCTGCCATTAAAGGACTTTTGCCTGTTACTGTTTACCATATAAATGTGTGAGGAGGCTTGTGTAGCTCAAGTGAATCCTGCTGCCATTAAAGGACTTTTGCCTGTTGCAGTTTGCCATATAAATGTGCGAGGAGTCTCGTGGAGCTCAAGAGTAGCCCTGCTGACGTTGAAGGACCCTATCTTGTTTGGAGGTCGTGAGTACTAATTCAGAGTCGCTCCCTGTTGAATTGCCACATTGAATCCAAATGGAATTACTGTACTGCTGACTGTTTAACTAATTTTTCTTTTCTCTGTGTGAAAGGGCCCCTACCAGCTGCCACGGTTTGACTAGCCACTAGGGCTTGGGTACCCAGGGACAGTAACTGGTAGGGATAGGCCTGTGCACAGAGCCATAGGTAGATGAGTAAAGTGATAAGCTAATTAACCTGATTTCCCCTGTCCTTGTTATATCCCTAAATAAATCAGAGCTGCTTGTTTCAGCAAAGTTATACTGCCTGAGGTATTTGTCTATGTTAAAGTATTGTACTGTGATTGTTGCACTGTATCTGCTTATTTTACAGGGGTCCCAAAGCCTGAACCAGTCCTGGGGTAAGTGTATACTGTGAAGGTAATTCTGATATACTGTGTGGGCCACTAATGGAAGAAAGTGGGTTACAGTGTCCCAGAGGGCTGTGACCAAGTTAGTTTAACTATTGCAAACCCTGACCTCTGGGTGGAGGCACCCGCCATCGGATCCAGGCCCCTCAACCTGTTAGTGGCAAATCAGGCAGGGTAGTAGCCCTGGGATAGCGCCATCTAGGGGTTACATCTTTGAGGCACCGCTGGGATTGTGTGTGTCCTCTAGTGGCCATATTTACGAACCACTGTTAAGAAAAATGGGTACCCGACAGAAGTGGCTGTCCACCGGCTGGTGGAGGGTGTACTGGGAGGAGATCGAACCCCAAAATGCTATGCTTATACTGGACATCCCCTGGGTATCAATACGGACACTGTACAGGAGTACTTTCCAAGGTGGAAGGTTTACAAAACCCTGTGGTGATGGGTCGACATGCTAATCTGCTCACCCACACTTTCCTGGCCTAGTAGAGTTTAGGATCCCATAGATAGCTCCAAAGTGCCACAGACCATTACCCCAGAGGAGCCCTCACTGCCTGAGAGTGATAACTAAGGACAGTAAAGACCGGGGAATGAGCCGCCACCACTGTCCGAAACTTTTGAGGAGAATTTGCTAAATGGTTGCTGGGGAAGGAAAACTGTGGAGGACTTGAAAAACTATTCTTGCCACCTGGGAGTGTTCCTCCCCAACACCCTCTCCCGCTCCAGTACCCGTAATGGTGGCTGAACCAATGCAGACTCCTATTTCTGCACCTGCCATTAGTCACGACTCTTACGAAGGTTGAGGATCTTCTCTGGTACCCTCCCCACCCCCAAGGGAGGATGACTGGGAGACCTGGATAGACTATGTTGCTCCCCAAGTGCTAGAATGGCAATGCTCGAAGCCGAAAAGTGAAAGAGGTTAGTGAGAGCCTCCGAGGTCCTGCCCTGGCTACCGTCCGTGCTAAGCAGGGCCAGTAACCCTGAAGTGACTGCACAGGCCTATCTTGAGGCCTTGGAGAATGTGTATGGGGCCCAGATTCTGATGAGGACCTATGGTGGAGAGTAAGAAATGCACAACAGTACCAAGGAGTTGTTGTCTGTGTATGTATCTCGGCTGGAAAAATTGTTGCAAGAATGCCTCAGAAAGGGTAGTTTGCCAGCGATTGAACTGGACCGAACCAGGCTAGACAGGATCTTAAGTCTGCCCCTTCTCAGAACTGCTGTTGCTCAGTTACGCCTGGCAAATCGACTGGAATCCCACCCTCCTATGATGAGTTAATGAGAGAAATTCGAGGAGTTGAGAAAAGCGACCTCGGGAGGACCTGCACCAATAGCTGCGTTACGACCCGAGTGACTGAGGGTGACCCATCAAGTGAAGTTCAGGGGCAGAGGTTGGCAGTCAATGAGTGCTCTGACAAGGAAAAGATATGCCACAATGGGGCGTAACTGTTGAGAGAGATCCGGAATTCAAAACAGTCCCTTTAAGAAGGCCACACCTACAAGTGGGGACCCGACCTATATCCGACTGCATGTGCTGTAGGTGGGTGACCACCCATGTATCTCCTGCTGATAACAGCTCCAAACTCAATTCCTTGACCATGGAAGTGGAGAAACTGACGAGATGTCTCCAAATGCTTATCACGCCGCAGACAGAGATGGCACCAAGGTTTCCAGTTAGTAGTACCCCGCCCTGGCTCCCAGTGTGCGCCTCGGCTAGCTCTCAAACTCCAGAAAGTATGTATTGCTATAATTGTGGGAAGGATGGGCACATGAAAAGGGAATGCCGGTCCCCAAAAGACACTGACAAAGTTGCATATAGGCTACAAGGAGAGCTGGAGAACAAATCAGTGGTTAAGAGGTGCAAAATGATCCCAGTGAGTGCACCAAAATTTTAACTCACGTCCTTTGGCAGAGGTCAGTTGCCCAGGCCCCCACTACCGCCTCTCCAGACTGGTCCAGAATAGTGGGTCCTTCCATGGAGACCACTGTAAAGGTGAATGGAGTGTCTACAAGAGCTGTATTAGACAGTGGCTCCCAAGTGACAATTATGTTCCAGGATTGGTATCAGAAGCATTTGTCAGATGTACCTTACAACCATTAGAAGGACTGCATGTATGGGGTTAAGTGAGAAGGCCTACCCCTATTCGGGTATATCCGAATTTGGCTCTCTTTCCCACCTCCATGGCTGGAGTGGCCGAACAAGTAGAGACCCTAGCCTTAGTGTGTCCCCCACTGGACTGTATGATGGTGTCCCTTTGTTGATTGGAACAAATGCTCATATTTTCGGAAGGCTGGCACAGTTGTGTTATGAAAACAGGGGTCAAAGACTAGTAGAGCTTTAAGAGTTCCGGCTTTAATTAAGAAGGCCTATGAGGCACAGAGAGATGCTGAAAAAATAGAACCAGAGGAACGGTCGGATTGTATGGAAGAAGGATCCTGAGTCTCTGATCCTGGCGCCAAATGCCCAGTGTACCTTACAGGAGAGGTCCGTATCAGAAAGGATGTTAAGAATAAAATATTAATGTTGGATGCACCAGGCGATGGAAAATTGCCAGAGGGACTGCTGGTCAAGCCTAGTATTTTGCCCGCCAGAGCCCATGCTTATGCCAGAAGGGTAATGGTCCAAGTTCATAATGTCTGAAAGAGACATTCGAGTAAATAGAGGTTGCATCCTGGCAAATGTGCATTGTGCAGACACTGCAGTGCTACCCAGCAGCAAGAGTTCGAGGAAGAATGACAGAGTAACGCCTGACTTGTTTGATTTCGCTCCCCTGCTGCCAGCTGAATGGAAAGTGAGGATCAGTGAGAAGCTTGCCCAGAGAGACCAGGTGTTTCTTTAAAGGAATGGGACATAGGATGCGTGCAAGGAGCTGAGCACAATATCCGGCTGCATGACGAAAGACCATTTCGTGAGAGGTCTCGACGCCTGGCACCTGCTGACATAGATGATGTGAGACGGCATCTGCAAGAGATGTTAGCTGCTGGTGTAATACAAGAATCCAGAAGCCCTTATGCTTCCCCATTGTGGTAGTGAGGAAGAAGAATGGGACAGTAAGGATGTGCGTGGACTATCGCACCTTAAACCGGCGGACTATCCCTGATCAGTACACAATGCCCGCATTCAGGATGCTTTGGACTGCCTAACGGGAGCAAGTGGTTCTCTGTGTTGGATCTCCGCATGGGTACTACCAGATCCTGATGGCCCCAGAGCACCGTGGAGAAGACAGCCTTTATCTGTCCGCTTGGCTATTGAATTCATGAGGATGACTCAAGGATTTCAGGTGCCCCAGCCACTTTTCAACGATTGATGGAGCGTGCAGTGGGGACATGAACTTACTAGAGTGCCTGGTATACCTAGATGATGTCATTGTGTTTGACAGCTCACTGGAGGAACATGAGAGCAGATTATTTAAGGTATTGGACCGACTGGAGGACTTTGGCCTTAAACTGTCCATTGATAAGTGTCAATTCTTTCAAACATCAGTAAAGTATGTGGGACACATAGTATCCACCGAGGAAGAGAGACCAACCCAAGTAAAGTTGAGGCCTTGACCACCTGGCCACAGCCCAAAAATCTAAAAGAACTGCAAAGATTCCTGGGATTCTGTGGTTATTATCGGCATGTCATCAAGGACTATTCAAGAGTGATCCACCCTTTACTTAACCTTACTCAAGGGTATCCCCAACCCACAAAAATACCAAAAGTCAAGCGTCCCTCAAGACTGAAAAGAGTGTATTTTCATCCAAGTGAAGTATTTGGGGCCCGCTGGACTCCTGATTGTGAGACTGCTTTTCATGAGATCATATATCAACTACCCATGCTCCAGTGCTGGCCTATGCCGATCCAAAAACCTTACGTCCTGCACACTGATGCTAGCTTGCAAGGGTTGGGGCTGTGTTGTACCAAGAGCACGAGAATGGCCTGAGACCAGTGGCCTTTGCCAGTAGAAGCCTGACCCCATCCGAAAAGAACTATCCTGTACATAAGTTAGAGTTCCTAGCTTTGAAGTGGGCTATTGTTGACCAATTCCATGAGTACTTGTATGGGGCTAAAATACTAGTAAAACTGACAATAATCCTTTGACCTATGTGCAGACCTCAGCTAAGTTGGATGCCACTGGCCATAGGTGGCTTTCTGCATTATCTACATACAACTATGCTCTCGAATACCGAGCAGGTCTGAACCACATAGATGCTGATGCTCTCTCCCGGAGGCCTGTTCCCCAGAATGATTGGGTCAGATTGGCAGAACCTGACATTCGGCACTCTGCCGGAAGTTTGACAGGGAGGAACAAATGTCCACGGACACAGTGGACTGCATGGTGGATTGCTTGGAGACCCTCTGAGAATTGCATACCTGCTGCTTATTGCCACTTTTCTGCAATAGACATTGGTGCACTGCCTCAGCTGGACAATGACAGTATTCGGCGGGCTCAATCCGCGATCCCATGATCAAATCAGCTTTAGAAGCCCTCTATGCAGGACAAGATGTGTCCAAATTACGCTCCACTGATTTGAGAACTGCACTGTTATACAAAGAAGGTCCTAAGTTGAAACTGATCAATAAACTGTTATACAGAGAAACAGTAGACAGAGGAGAACAAGTAGACAAACAACAACTAGTGCTGCCCACTGCCTTCGAGACTCAGTACTGAAGTCCTTGCACAACCACATGGGGCACCTTGGTATAGACAGAACACTTGACTTGGTGAGATCCAGATTCTATTGGCCTAAGATGGGGGCTGATGTGGAGCAACACATTCAAACTTGTAGTCGCTGCTTACAGAGGAAAGCTTTGCCCCAGAGGGCTGCCCCTTGTTAACATCACCACCAGTGCATCCATGGAGCTGGTCTGTATTGATTTTCTGAGTTTGGAGTCAGATCAAAGAAATATCAATAATGTGCTGGTGGTCACTGACCATTTCACGAGATATGCCCAAGCTTTCCCCACCAAAGACCAGAAAGCATCTACTGTGGCCAAAGTACTTGAAAACTTTTGTTCACTATGGGGCTCCACAAAGAATCCATTCTGATCAAGGAGAGACTTTGAGAGTCATCTGATCAAAGAGATGCTTTCTCTGTGGGGAGTCGCGAAAGTCCAGAACCACTCCTTACCACCCCAGGGGGACCCACAGCCTGAGACGTTTCAACAACTTTGCTAGATATGCTAGGCACCCTGCACCCAAAGGACAAGCCTAGATGGAGCCAACAAATTAGCACCCTGGTACATGCTTATAACTGCACCAAAAGTGATGCCACTGGGTTTCTCCCCTACCGCCTGATGTTTGGAAGAAGCTCGACTACCGGTAGATGTGTGTTTTGGGTCTCTCCTGATGGGGTTCAAGCTGACAACTATTTACAGTATGTGCAAAAGTTAAAGGCCCAGCTAACTCATGCGTACCAACTGGCTCAAACCATGGCTGCCAAAGAAATCTGGCCAACAAAGAAGGTATGATAAAAGGTGAAAGCACAGGAACTCCAGGAGGGAGATCGGGTATTGCTAAGAAATCTGGGACTGCATGGCAAACACAAGATTGCTGACAGATGGCAACATCTCCCTCACATTGTAGTGGGCAAACTAGATGATCTGCCAGTGTACAAAGTAAGGCCTGAGAATAATTCAAAAGATGTAAAACAATGCATAGAAATCATTTACTGCCCATTGGACAAATCTTGATTGAGTCTGAGCCCCAGAAGATGCCCCCTGGACCAGTGACTAGAGGTGCTGCTAGAAAAGATCAAGAAAGTCTGCACCTACAGAAGCAGAGTTAAAGTGTTCCCTCCACAAGTCCCAGTTGAGCATGACTGTCAGTCCATATCAGAAGAAAGTGAGAGTGACTTTGAATACTATCCGTCTTACGAACTGAGTCAATTGTTTCGGGCAATCCCCTAGTCAATACTGAAGACGAAGCTGGGCCTTCTGGACTGTCTAAGCCCCCAGCTTTGTCCCTGAAGCCAATGCTCCCAGAAAGTGAAGTGCAAAGTATCAGATCAGATGAAATCGAATCATTGTGCATGGTTGAACTGTTTGAGCTTTCAGGGAGGAAAATGATGGATTGGGGCAGACTGGTGATACACCAGAACAAGAAGAGTATTTTGAGTGCCCTGACAGTCCACTGCCAGTGTCCGAAAGCTCTCCATGCGAGCCAAATGTTGTGGACTCAGAAACTGTAACTCCTGGAGCTGAAAGTGCCCCAAGTTCTAGCCTCTCTACCCCCATGGAGACTCCCTGACAAGTGAGGACAATGCTGAAAATGAGGCTCAGAGTGCAGAGACTGTAACAGTTCCCCTAGAAAGACTGGTCGAGCTGTAAACCTGTGGTGCACCTCAGTTATGATTCCCTTGGGAGGCCTGTGGACTTGCCTCTCAATGTTGTCCATAAAGGAGTTATGTGTCCCGAGCTCATTGCCCAAACTGAGCGTCAGTGCTAACTCAAGTTACTTGTGTTGCCCTCTAAGTATGGTGCCTTGCCCGTCCAGCCCCAAGGTAACTGATAGGAAGGGCCCCTCTCTTCAGGTTTCATGTACAAGAGGTAATAACTTGAGTTATGGTACAATGTGTGTGTAATACTGTGTAAAGAGTGACGTACTGCAATGTTTCAGAAATGTGTTCTTGGTAAAATGATATATTGACTGATGATTACATGTATGAGCCTAATGCAAATGTATATGGTTGCAGTTAAACTTATGGGTACTTGCTTGACGCTGGACGCCAAGCTTTCCCAGGCCAGGAAGGGTGTAACCCCCTGCAAATGGGGGTTCCTAAAAGACTTCCAGGAGCTTGCTTGAATGCTCAAGCCTGAATGGTGTTTGGCGTTTAAGCCATTTATCAGTGAGTGTTTTTAGAGCCTCTGGTACTGTCTCTTTAAGAGCTGTCTGCTTGCAGACATAATTAGTTTGTATGGGGGACTGTGTGCTTCTCTGCTTGAGTACCACTCGAGCTGCTGCCAATTCACTCCATTTTGCAGTCACTAGGAGTGCAAAGGAACCTATATGAAGATGTAACTGTTTTCCAGAAATCATTTAGAGTAATAATGAAAATACAGTTCGTCTAACCTGCTTTCTTTGCAGTCAGAACTGTGTTTGCCTAGTTCCCCATTCTAGTTTTGAACTGCTGAACTGGACCAATCAGTGTGGGTTAAGGTAGCTCTAAAATGGTGCCTTGGACGAATCAGAACTTGACTCGTAATCTGAGCCAGCCACAAGAGGATTGTATGGGCAGTGACTCTGGAGATGTGGTTTGGACTTGGCGCCTTTTGGACCAACAGGGGCAGTCTATTGTGAGTGACAGCCAATCCAGCCAAGAACTGGGAGGAACTCAAAGGAAGTGCCCGGTTTTGTCTGCTGGAGTTTCAGTTGAGCTCTGGCAGTGAAGAGGGAAGGAGCCCTGTGCTTTTTTCGTGTGCAGTTTTAGTCGGAAACGTGTGTAAGGCCCAGAGTTCCGGTCTGCAGCTTGTGTAACTGCTTGTTAGGACTGAATCAGTCCTGTGAAGAGAATCAAAGGATATCTGAAGAGTAGAAAACAGGCTCACCCTGTAGAAGACTGGAGAAATTGCTGAATTGCACTCGGTCTGTCAGGAACTGAATCTGCTGTGTGTTCTCCGGGTATTGTGCAGTAATGCTGATCGGGATAGAGAAGCAGCCTGCCTGGTATAGTACTTTCTTTTACCATATAAATGTGTGAGGAGACTTGTGTAGCTCAAGTGAATCCTGCTGCCATTAAAGGACTTTTGCCTGTGACTGTTTACCATATAAATGTGTGAGGAGGCTTGTGTAGCTCAAGTGAATCCTGCTGCCATTAAAGGACTTTTTGCCTGTTACTGTTTACCATATAAATGTGTGAGGAGGCTTGTGTAGCTCAAGTGAATCCTGCTGCCATTAAAGGACTTTTGCCTGTTGCAGTTTACCATATAAATGTCTGAGGAGTCTCGTGGAGCTCAAGAGTAGCCCTGCTGACGTTGAAGGACCCTATCTTGTTTGGAGGTCGTGAGTACTAATTCAGAGTCGCTCCCTGTTGAATTGCCACATTGAATCCAAATGGAATTACTGTACTGCTGACTGTTTAACTAATTTTTCTTTTCTCTGTGTGAAAGGGCCCCTACCAGCTGCCACGGTTTGGATTAGCGACTAGGGCTTGGGTACCCAGGGACAGTAACTGGTAGGGATAGGCCTGTGCACAGAGCCATAGGTAGATGAGTAAAGTGATAAGCTAATTAACCTGATTTCCCCTGTCCTTGTTATATCCCCTAAATAAATCAGAGCTGCTTGTTTCAGCAAAGTTATACTGCCTGAGGTATTTGTTTATGTTAAAGTATTGTACTGTGATTGTTGCACTGTATCTGCTTATTTTACAGGGGTCCCAAAGCCTGAACCAGTCCTGGGGTAAGTGTATACTGTGAAGGTAATTTGATATACTGTGTGGGCCACTTAGTGGAAGAAAGGGGTTGCAGTGTCCCAGAGGGCTGTGACCAAGTTAGTTTAACTACTGCAAACCCTGACTTCTGGGTGGAGGCACCCGCCATCGGATCCAGGCCCCTCAACCTGTTAGTGGCAAATCAGGCAGGGGTAGTAGCCCCTGGGATAGCCATCTAGGGGTTACACAAGAAACAAAGGAAGTTATAAAATAAAAAAATCAGTATGTTCCAAATACAAAAACGTCATACAAGGGTGAAAGATGCTACGGCAGGAATAACATGTGCAAACCAAGTGATCAGTGAAACTGTACAAAACTTATATCCCCATCCAAGGGAGGAAGTGCACAAAGGTATTAAGTGGTAAATGAGACAAACGGTACAAGGAAGAAACTTCAATACAAGATAACTGCGGCAAAGATTAGTGCAAAAATGAGACAAGTTCTATGGAAAGGTGCAGCATACAATAAACATCAAGCCAGGAGCACAAAAATATAACAGGCGGGGGGGTGACAGGAAGTAAAAATCGTACTGGGAGACAAACTCAAACCCAAGGAAGTGGCATGGGGTATTACCAGTACGCAGAGGTTGCGAGCTCTGGTACAGGGCTAAAAACAGAAAGAAGGAAATAACCCACAACAGGGTGTGCAATAAAATAAATTTTAATACACCCCAGGTGAGTATGAGAGCCTAAAGCATAAATGAGTGCCTTCAACCACCTATAAAGTGGGATGGAGATGTGTCTTTCTACACACCCTGAGTGGATTAATGTGCTCATAATATGTCTCAGGCAGAAAATGCCTGAAAAACATTGTATAAGTTTAGAAGACAACTGCTAACTTAACTAACGGCAGCTGTGCAGTAAAACAAATCTAACTGTGTGGTGATATGATGTTCAGTTAATCATGTTCTTTTATCACTGCCATTTTAAGTGACTTGCTCAGGGCCACACAGAGAGTAAGTGGTTGGGGTAGGATCTGAACTTGTGTCTCCTGTATTCCAGCCATTACAGCACACTACGTCTCCAATTCTCTCATGCAGTTTTTTTTTCATTCATGAATTTTCATGTTTCTGAAAGACTGTGAGACACTGGTGACACTGAAGCCTTCTGTTTGGAGAGCAAATTTCCCCATGTTGTTCCAACAACATACCACAGTACTACTTTTTTTCCTGTTAATTCAGTTTTTATTAGTTTTCCTTTTCATTGCTTAGTACAGATAAAGGATGTGTATCACTACTGTATTGTGAAAGAACCACCCAACTCAGATACAAGGGTAACTCTATCCCTGTTCCTATTTTTGTGCCTCTCTTGAGCAAAGAATAGCAACAGTATGATTTATGGCAACTTGTATTTGGTCTTATATTACAGTATCTCATGGATAGATATGTCAGGGTTACAGGAGTCAGACTATCTGTTAGCTTCATAGATTTCAGATCTGCTTTTGATAAGATCCATAGAAAAATATGGCAAAAGCTAGTCTACAAGGGGATGGACAGGGACCATTTACAGTTAATATATCAGTATTTCATGGTGAGACTTGGGTAAAGGTAAGAACAGGTGGAGAGAGGAGCTTACAGATCAATTTATTTCAAACAGACGCATCCAAAAGATGCAGTCTTCTTTTTACATCAGTTGAGCAGAAGCCCTGCATGGAAATCTTACGTTCACTTCGCTCCTCTAATATCACAAGATTCCAGAACTCATAAGTAATTAAAAAACTGAATACCAGGTGGGAACAAGACAGCATTAGCCAAGGACCTTAACAGGGGAAAAACAGGACCGTTTCAAAACAAATACAAATACACAGGATATAAGCCTCCATAAATGCCCAAATCTCTACTTATGTTAACAAACAAAAAAGAGCTTATGTTTCCCTTAAGAGCTAAGCAGAGTCCACCAAGCTCACGCCACTTGTCACATATGGATTCAGGTCTCCCATACCACAAAGCTATGTGCAGTGGGATTTGGAGGAGCTCGTGAGGGTCTTAGGCAGGTAGCATGCTCAGTGACTTCTGCTGAGGTGCTGCCTGAATACCGCAGGGGAAGGATAGCGATCTCCACACCAGGAGTTTCAACCTGTGGTTGAAGGAATGATGTAGAGAGGAAGGGTTCCGCTACAGTGGGGACTAGGGACCAACTCAGAGGGATAAGGGCCTATATAAGGGTGATGGCGTGCACCCATCTGGGAATCACAGTCCTCAGTGAATGGTTTAAATGTTTTTGATGAACATTTAACTAGAAGAGGGAGGTGGCCAAAGAAATCAGGGAGGCACAAACCTCCCCCAAAGACTGCAGCAGAGAGAAGGGAGGACTTAAAGGAGGTAAATTCCCAGGCTGCAAAATAAAGAAAAAAGCAACATGGTTAAAATAAAGGGACATGAACATGCGCTGCAAAGAGGGGAAAAGAAGGCAGGGCAAAAAACAAGGGGGTAGAGGCAGAGTGGTAGTAAAATGTGGAAGGCCACGTGTTCAAATGCAAAAGTCTAGAAAATACATTTCCAGACCTACAGGCCATCATGGTGGAGGCAGACCTGGATATTGTGACCGTTACGAGTCATGGTGCACAGGAAGCCACAACTAGGACATGGCTGCACCAGGATATACTCAGTTCAGGAAAGACAGGATGGGAAGGGAGGAGGGTTGTGCTGTATGTAAGGGTGGATATCAAAGTAATGAGGACAGAGTGAATCCAGGGAGAATGGAGGGGTTGAAGGTATTGTGGGTCACCCTGGAGACAGACCTCCATTACATAGAGAATTTAGATAAGGCACTGGTGAAGCCATTTACACAATGGTAGAAAACGGGAGGTGATCCTGGTGGGGGACTTCAGTATGCGGATATAGATTTAAGCCTCTAGCTGTAGCTTCACCTAGAAGCAGGGACGTCCTGGCCTCCCTTTAGGGCATTTCTCAGGCAACTTCTCACAGAGCCCACTTGTCTCGTGATGGGGCAATACCGAACCTGGTGCTAAATAATAGGGCAGTATTGCAGACGTCAAGGTGAGAGGCTACCTGGGGACCACAATGGCTGTATGTACTAGGGTGTTAAGCCACTTTTAAGTGGTTATCTTAACATTTTAAACTGTTATTTCTTGTAAACAGTGCACTAAGCACTCCGTGACCCGAGTTACTTCCTGGGTCAGTGCTGCTATAAAATCAAGCCCTGCGGTGAGCACATTTCAGGATATAGCTGCACTGTATAGCACACTCTGTGCAAGTGCTATCTGTTAGATAGATGTACTGTGTTTATGCAACATTTGTGTGAAAAGTGCTGAATCTGTGTCTACTCATTATCACGAGGTACTTTGAGCCCTAGACTCCACACAAGAACTAGGAAGAGGAGCTGTAGTTCCCTGGGTTTACTCAGAACTACAACTCAACAGAAAGGGACTTTTTATTTTTATACCTTGTGGCTGTATGTACTAGTGTGCTAAGCCACTTTGAAATGATTATCTTAATATTTTAAACTGTTATTTCTTGTAAACAGTGCAATAAGCACTCCGTGACCTCTGAGTCACTTCCTGGGTCAGTGCTGCTATAAAATCCAAGTCCTGCAGCGAGCAGGGAGAGTGTGTGCACTGTCGTGCTTGTGAGGCATAAAGAAGTTTTGTGTGTTTAGTGAGGGTAGCAAGGTAAGGAAACCTACAAAAAGATATCTACCAGTACATGAGGTGAGGCCTACAAAGCAAGTGAGTACTGTTGCAAACAGCTACATAAATAAGTTAAATAAGGGATCCTGATACTTCACAAGCTGTGAACATTTTGTTGTTCTTTCTCTACTCAACATATTGATTTCTGGACAGTAAAATGGCAGATAAACAAATGACCGAGATAGGCGACTAGGTATTAAATGTAGGTCCTGCTCAATGTATAATTTCCACTAGATATCACAAAGTTACACTTGTTCTAAATGTGTGGAAAACAGTTATATGATGTATGAGATATCTCAATTCAGTAATAAACTGACAGAACTTGAAAAAGTCAAAAAGATATGACAGAAAGATATGTTAAATTAAACTAACTACAGCTCCAAAGTACACAAGCACCCTAGAAACATAGAATTTGACAGCAGATAAGGACCGCTTGGCCCACCCAGTCTGCCAGTTTCCCTACCTAATGGACAAGCTGCAGATCCTAGTTAACCAGCAGCCTACTTCTTTCTACCCCACCCCTAGAATTGCCTTATGGCTGTCCCATGCATGCTTGAATTCAACCACTGTTTTGACTCCACAACCTCCTCCAGAAGGCTGTTCCATGCATCCACAACCCTTTCTGTGAAAAATACTTCCTTATATTACCTCTGAGCCGCCCCCATCTTCAAATTGTGGCCCTTGTTCTTGCACACCTCTTTGAAAGATGCTACCTCTTGGACTTTGTTGAGTCCTTGGAGGTACTTGAATGTTTCTATCATGTCCCCTCTCCCCTCCTTTCCTCGAGGCTATACATATTAACCTCCTTTAGTCTCTCTTCATATGTCTTCCGGTGCAGACCTAGTATTGAATACAGACCCCAGTGGTCCTCTCCTAGCCCCTGTTAATAAACACTGTAGTTAGTGATTTTGCTCCTCTATCCCATGCAACAGATCATATCCCCAATAAAAAAATAGAGAGGATGACACAATTGATAACTCTGAGGATAACTGGTACCAGGTTCAAAGTTCAAAATACCAAAAGAAAGGTAGAAAAGCAGATCAGTTTACACTCTCATTACGGAATAGATTTGACCCACTTATAAATGAAAAATACAAGGTGATAGTTTTGGACTGGCAGAATTAACTGAAACTAACTTACTGAACCCAGAATCGGACAGAAATCTATCAGGAACATCAAATGGACATTTAACAACATTTAAAACCAGCCACAACACCTACAAATGAACAAAATCATGATGCAACACCAATACAACAACATACAGAGGAACATATGAGAATTAATAATTCAACTAGTACTGCAAAACAGATTTATGTACTAGGAGACTCCATTTAAAGGGACTGGATAGGGTCATTTGTGACCCAGTTAAATATAACAGAACCATGTATTGTTTCAAAGGGCAAAACTCTCCCATATTACGAAAATGGCTACAGATATACTGAATCATCCTAATGAGAAAACATTTGTAATTATTCATGCTGGTGTCAATAATATTTTACATTGAAGTACGCAATAGGTTAAGCAGGAATTAGTCAACATAACTAATAAATTGATGCACCTGGAATGTGAACTTGTATTTTCGGAAATTCTTCCTGTTCCTAGGTCATCTTATCAACAAATGTGTAAAATAAAACACATTAATAACTGGCTTAGAATACGGTGTAAAAATAACCTGTCAGATATATAACACATTGGGAAGAATTTGCTACCAGAAATTACCTCTGTTGTAGAGAAGGACTGCATCTGAGTAAGCAGGGCAGTCAGCTTCTGGAGATAAACTAAGAAACTGCATCACTAAACATTTAAACTAGAAGCGGGGAGGGATGGAGTCCAGAAGTGGCACAAAAACAGTCATAAAAATGGTCAACTGACTCATCCTATCCCATTATCCAAGGATTACTCGGTAATTAATAATAATAACACATCTTTAAATAACCATAGGACGTACAGAAATAAAGATTTTATTGTTAAATGCTAGAAGTTTGTCCAACAAAATAGATGAATTAAGATATATCCTTACTAAATTAGAGATAGACATTTGTGGTGTAACAGAGTCCTGGTTCACAGATACTGACTGAAATACTCATATACCAGATTATACTGCCTTTTTAAAAAACAGGTCAGACAAAAAAGGAGGTGGGGTAGCTTTGTATGTTGCAGAACATCTTAAAGGATTTCAGATATTCCTTATCACTCCAACACTGAAATAATATGGGTCAAGTTAGCTCAAGGCAATAACAACATAACAATTAGTCTAGCTTACTGCTCCCCAACCTTGGACCAGTCGAAAATCAACCTTTCCTTGATGAAATTGAAAACTTAGATATAAAAAAATGATTTCATCCTGATAGGAGACTTTAATCTTCCAAATATAAATTGGTTAATTATGATGCTAAGGGACAGCTTGAAAAAGATTTATAGAAATGAGTTTTCTTCATGACCTAGAACAACTTGTAAAACTCCCAACCAGGAGTACCAATATATTGGACTTAATATTAACAAACATAAAAACCTCAGCACAACTCCTCAAATCCTGTCCCCCCAGTGACAGCGACCATAATACGGTTCAGTTTAATTTAATTAAAAGCACTAAAGAAATGAATGGAATAACAAAATTAAGAAATTATTCCAAAGCCGATTATGTAAATATCAAAACTTACCTTAACAATAAGAATTGGAAGAAGATGTTGAAAAATTGCAATTTAGAACAAACCTGGGAGCATACTGATAGAGAGATTAATTACTGTATTAAAAATGGGTGCCGTGGAGAACTAGCAATAATGACAAAAACAAAGAGTTCCTCCTTGGTGGAACAGAAAATAAGGAATTTAATCAATAAAAAAAAAAACAGAGTATATTGCAGATACAAAAATCTAACAGTAATAATGATATGGACAAATTTAGAATGTTAGTCAAAAAATATTTGACTAGCAAAACAAAATTAGAACTGCATTTAGTCAGAAAAACAAAAGACAACAGAAAGCAGTTTTATAACTATTTTGGGGCATTAAAGAAATCAAAGAAAAGTTCGACGTCTAATAATAAACTATTGAACGAAGAGGTCGACATAGCAGAAGAACTTAATTTCTACTTTGGAAGTGTCTTTAAAGAGGCTAACAGTTGCAACATAAATACACTGAGTGTGACTCTACAATCATTTTACTGAGCAGAACATATTAAATGCCATTAGACAGATAAAATCAGATTAATCTCCAGGACCTGATGGTATAAGTCCTCTTTCATTAAAACACTGAGTAAAGAACTAGTCAGCCTACTGACCCTCTTATTTAACATATCCATTAAGGAAGGAAAATTCATAAATCATGGGGTAGAGCCAATATTACACCCATATTCAAAACAGGTAATAGGCACAATCCATGTAATTATAGACCAATCAGTCTTACATCAATAATTAGTAAATTGATGGAGCAACTAATACAGAATAAAATACTTGATCACATAAAAATAAGTGGTTGTACTGATATTTCGCAACATGGATTCACTGCTGTTGGTCACGTTTAACTAACCTTATACATGTTTTTGATCCAGTCAGTGAGGCCTTAGAAAATGGAATGCCTGTTGCGTAATTTTCATACATTACAAGCAAGGCGTTTGATACAATATCTCATGGAAATTTAATAGAGCAATTAGATAAAATAAATCTAGATACAAAAATCATAAAATGGATAGGCTCATGGTTAACAAACAGACAACAGAAAGTAGTCATCAGAGGCCCACGAATCAAACTGGACACATGTCACAAGCGGGTTCCACAGGGCTCGGTGCTGGGCCCATTATTGTTCATTATCGACAGGTATCTGTTCTCAACCAATCACAGAACAGAATACCTGTCAGTTATTCCCTCACAAACTGCAAACCACCCCCAGAATCACTTATTTACTCAAATCCCACCCACAGTCATTTAATGAAACAATAACCCCACCCACAGTCGTTTAATGAGAGACATGCCAAGCCCACACTGAGCACAGTAACAACATTCAAAACAAGTAAAGGTCTGTCCAGCCTGAATTACTATTGTAAAATAAAAATATCCTCTTAACTGTATTCTAAACTGCTTTTTTCTGATATTAATTATACTCACATTCTGCATCCACTGCATAAAAGCTCATTGCCCGTGTTCACTCACTCCAGCAGCGCTGAAAGCCGATGGAAAACTTATTAGAACAAGTGACAAATTTCTGCTAAAATACAACTAAACCAATACTTTTTGATACACATCACAGCACAGAATACCACAAATTCACTAGTAACCTAAACGAAACGCTATAAAGTTAACTAGTTTCCGTTCAAAAACTGAAGCGAGATTCCAGGCATGTGCATTAACACATCCTCTAATACACATGCCTGAAACCCTGCTTATATTTTTAAATACAACGTACATAATTTTACAGCGCTAGTTTCACCCTATCAGTAAATTTGTGCTGTTTTGTGCTGCCATATGTATCAAAAGCTATCTTACACTTATGTTTTGTCAAAAATGTGTAACTCATTTACTAGATGAGTTTCCCTAAACTCTGCACTGCAGCAGTGAGTCAACACGCACCACTGAGCTTTCTGACACTGTTGACCCAAATATATTTCTCCTGCTATTTTACCACAAATGTGCATAACTCCAAGTCATATAATAGTGATAACATTCAGCTGCTTGAGAGTATACTCAATATTAACGCTTCTGTGGATGATTAAACGCTTGGCTTCACCTCGGCATTTAATCACCCACAGAAGCCGGTTATTACTTTGTATACTCCAAGCAACTGAATGTTATCACTTAAATATACTGTCTCAAACATGCAGACTAACAGCGGTGTCTGGATTAGCAAATATGCAGATGACTGCAAAATTGGATGTTTTGTCAACAATGCGGAATCAATTAATAATTTACAGGATAACTTCAATTATTTGTGTGACTGGGCTAAAATTAATAACATGAACTTTAATAAACAAAATGGAAGGTGATGCACATGAGGAAAAACAATACTATGGCACAATATGTAATGAACAACGTCCAACTCATGAAGACTACGGAAGAAAAGATCTAGGTGTCATAATAACAAACAATCCTAAATTTGATACTCATATAAATAAAAAGGTTAAAAATGTTATGCCATATTCGGATGTATACAGAAACATATTAAAAGCAGAAACCAGAGTAATACTTCTCCTATATACCAGCCTGATTCGGCCGACGCGAGTACTGTGCCCTTTTGTTCCCCTACTACTATAGGTGGCAAAAACATTGTAGAGACAGTCTAACGAAGGTTACAAAAGAATAAATATAGTTAAGAACAAGGATTACAGTAACAGGCTAAGATCCTTGAATATATATTCCATGGAATACAGATCCCTAAGCTGTGATTTGATATATCTCTTTAAAGCCTTTCAAGATGAATTACTACTGTTACTATTTGCCTAGAGAAACAATCAATTCAAAATAACACTAGGTCACATAAACTGCAACTAAAAACTACTACAAATAAGACAACTAGGCGGAAAAATTTCTTTACGAGACAGCTCCAGCTATATGGAACACACATATCTAGTAGTTGTTATGAGTGAAACAGTTGAACAGTTTAAATTAAACCAGGACCATTATATGGAAAACCATAAATTTCACTACAATCACTAAACTGTGATGGTGGGTTTGTTATGGGCCTCGGCCTTAAGAACCTGTACAAGACTATGAGACCGTACAGTGTGATTCAACATAAGGACAGCGGAGACAGTGAACCACACAAGGACGAGGGTTCTGGAACTTCAGGAGGGTGATTTTTAAAAAGGGGTGAATGCCTCAGAGATTACCTAGTAGGGTGGGGTGAGCTGGGTGGGGTGGAGGAACAGTGGGCCAAGCTAAGGGAAGGCACAGTGAAGGGAACAAACCTCTGTGCAAGGGAGTGAGCAAAAACAAGAGGAAAAAAGAGACTGCTATGGTTCTCGAAAGAAGTGGCTGAAAAGGTAAAGGCTAAAGAGTAGCTTCAGAAGGTATAAAGAGACGCAGAGGAAGAGGACAGGGAGGTGTATAAGGAGAAGCAGAGGGAGGCAGGGAAAGTGGTGAGGAGAACAAACTGAGGAAAGAGCAGCCCATGGGGTAATGAATGGGGACAAGACATTGTTTTAGGTACACAAGTGAAAAGAGAAAACTAGGGAGGGACTGTGAAGTTAAGAAAAGCAGGTAGGGACTGTGCAGAGGAGGATCAGAAGAAAGCATATATACTGTACAAATCCTTTTGTTCAATATTCACAGAGGCGGGAAGGGGATGGGCCACTTAAAAGCAAGAGGGACACTGGAGGGGAGGCAGACAGAAATCCCTTTACAGAGGACAGAGTCCTGAAGGGACTCATAAATCTGAAAGTGGAAAATTTATGGGGACAGACGGGGTAAACCCAAGGGTACTAAGAGACTCAGGAGGGTACTGGCTGCACCTCTGACAGTCCTTTTTGATGACTCACTGGAAACAGGATTGGTTCTAGAGGACTGAAGGAGAGCAGATGTAGTCCCGCTTACAAAAGTGGTAGCAGGGAGGGAGGCTGGCAACTGCATGTCAGTCAGCCTGACATCGGTGGTGGGGAAGCCAATGGAGTCACTTCTAAAGAAAGGATTGTGGAGTATCTTAAATTCAGCAGGTTACAAGACCCAAGGCAACACAGATTCACCGGGAGGTTGGGGGTGTGTGTCATGACAGGCAACTCTGAAAGATTTCTTTGAGTGACCAGGGAAATAGATCAGGGTGGGACTGTGGACATGGCCTACTTACATTTGGTGGCCACTTGTGAGTGAAACCACGAGAGCAAAACCTGAAAACAGAGCATTACTGTGACTGTCGCTGGAATTGTCTGTTTTCAGTGATGTGGCTTCTCCGGTGTTCTGCCCATCTGCAAAATAACTCTGACCTGGAGCTGATTATAAATAAATGTGGGGGTGTGGGGATGAAGCCCTGCAAAAACACTTTATTTTGTGATAGCACAATATTGGTATCGGTATTGTGCCGATGCTGTCTTGAGGACGTCGGAAGTTGCTGACGAGCACAAGTGGTGCTTCCTTACATTCGCCTAAGACTTTTGATACTGTTCCACATAGGAAGCTTATACGAAAACTAGGCAGCTTACGGGTGGGTCCAAAGGTGGTAAACTAGGCAAGAAATTAGCTAAGGGATAGGTGACAGAGGGTGGTGGTAAATGGAATTCAGTCCAGGAAGGAGGGTGACCAGCGGGATGCCACAGGGCTCAGTTCTGGGCCAGTCCTCTGTTTTTGTAAGTGAAATTGCAAATGAGCTGGAAGGGAAGGTCTGGCTCTTTGCAGATGACACCAAAATCTGCAACAGGTGGATACTCCAGAGGGCTGGAAAGAATGTGCAGAGACCTAAGAAAACTCGAGGAGTGGTCAAGGGATGGTAGCTGATTTCAATGTGAAAAAGTGCAAAATCATGCACTTTTTATTTACTGGATTTTGGAAACCGGGTAGGCTCACTGAGAGAAGCTGTTAATTTTTCAGGAGCAACCTAGAATTAATTATACAAAATACTCTGACAGCATACATATTGTATACTCCCCATACATACTATTTACTGTAGGCTCCCCTACCAGAAGGATTCACAAAGACCTCCTGCTCAACTAAAGGAAAGAGACAAAGTTGGTCTAAATACAGGACCTCTGGCCTACAGGCTGATCTGTTAAATTAGAGTAAAAAGAGCGCTTGTAAAAGGCCATCTGCCTGGCCAAAAGTTCCTACTGTAAATGTCTCCTGTTCAATGCTGCTGGTGACTCAAAAACTTCTGGAATCACCATAAACAGCTTCATGGGGAAGTCTGCTCAATCCACCAATGACATGGCTCTTGATGGTATTCATCGTAATAGCCCATTACAACTGCCAGTGCTTTCAACCAGCACTTCTCTGACCTTTATAGTTACTCCTGTCCATCCCCAGCTCACCGATACTATTCCTGTCCACACAGATGATACTCCTATTCCACTCCATGCTTGACTTACGACTACCTCCAAGAAGGAAGTGCACCAGTTACTTAACTCCATGTCTGATTGCACTAGTGTTGGTTCTGATGGCCTTGAACCTCGGCTGCTAAAACTTTGCTGCCCCTCCTTGCCTCCCCTCTAACTAGAATTTTCAACCCATCCCTTTGCTCAGGAACTGCTCCCGATATATGGAAGATTGGCAAGATTGTTTCTGTATTTAAGAAAGGTGACACAAATCCATCAAGAATGATCATCCCATAGCCATCCTCCCTGTCCTGAGGAAACTCCTTGAGAAGATTGTCTCCACCTAAACCATCAGCTATCTTCATGACCATAGTCTCCTCTCTGGTGTCCAGCATGGTTTTAGAAAAGGCCACAGCACCACTACAACTCTCTCAATTTCACTGATGACACCAAAGTTGCCACGGAGAATGGCTTTCTAACTGGTACAGTTTTCATTGAACTTAAAAAGGCCTTTGATTTAGCTGACCACTCTCTTCTGAAACTTAAATGACATCCCTTGGCTTCTCAAGGACGTGATCCCTGGTATAACTGTTACCTCACTGGCAGGCAACAATTTATTAAATTCAGATCTGCTACATCCAACCTATCCACCGTCAACATTGGTGTTCCTCAAGGTTCTATCCTTGGCCCCTCCTCTTCACCATTTTCATTAATGACTTAACCCAAACTACCTCATGTTGGTCCTCCCTGTCTCGCTGATGACCTTGTCCTCTACCATAGCTCCAAGTCCCTCACATAAACACCATCCTTACCTCTAACTTCCACAAAATCCAATTATGGCTGTCCCAAAAATTACTTCTAAACTCCAGTAAAACTTACTCTATGCTGTTTGGTTGTGCTTCCAGGCTTAGAAAGTATGCTGCACCACTATCTATCTTCAGCCAAGATGGCTCTATCCTTGAAAATGAAAATTCTTTTAAATACCTTGGTATTGCTCTAGACCCCTCTCTGAGTTTGCCCTACACATCTCCAACTCTGCAAAACTGTCAACTTCAAGCTTGGTCTTGCCTTAAAACTAGTCATGCCCTCACTCCCTCCCCCAGAGTTGCCCTTGCTCAGGAGTCTTTCTCCCCACCCTTACCTATGGATGGTCACCTTTGAACGTGCTTCTAAAGTCAATCTCCACAAATGGGACACGTCCTAGAACAACATATGTCCCTTAGCCTGGCATCTCATAGGCTTGCCCACCACCATCAGCTTAGCAGCAGTCTAAAATGGCTTTCCCTGAAGCCAGACGTTCCTATGCTCTGGCACCCTAAAAGACAAAATCATTAAGCTGGTGTGCCCTCCTCTAGCCCTATTACTGTCTCCTCCAAGCCTAAACTATGCCCCTTCAGTCAGGTAACCAGTCCTTCTAACTGTTCCTAAACACAACATGACTATGGGATCCCAGGCCTTCTCCTATTCCACCACGATCTACTGGAACTCCCTGCCAGTATCCATATGACTCTCCCCTCTCATGCCCACTTCAAAAGGAGTTACATCAGCTACCTCCTAAACTTTAACCCTGTACCTGCTTCCCCTTGACTGCCCTGTCCACCCTACATAACTGCTGCCTATCCCTGTTGCCTAACAGTGCACTTCTGAATCCTGTCCTCTTGGTTTTGGTTTCACCTTAATTGTTTTAGTTTCTGCTGTGGCTTTTCCTCCCTAGTACACTGTACTTTAGTCAACCCCATTTACTGTAACTGCCTAACTGAACTATATTTACTTAGCCTCTTATGCTGTACCTTGTACTATGATGCATTGTGTTTTTAGGTTTTATTATTAGTTTATGATTTCTCATCGTTCCTCTGTATTTCTCTCATTCACCTATGTCTGTATTATGTTACTAGCTTTACCTTTTGCACTGTTCGATTTGAGTGTTTCCTGTTCCAAGTGTTCATGATCATTTCTATCTGACTTGTACTCTCCCGAGTTGTGCCTGAAAATAGGCATATTTAATGTCTAGTGCGCCTACGGCTATCAAAACCAAAATAAATAAATACAGATACAGTACTAATCACATACAGAGCAGAAGTAAATGACAAAATACAGTGAAAACAATGGATAATACATTCCAAAAGAAAACTGTGTAACAGGTCGGTAGTTAGATAGAGGATACAGATCAGTACTCAAAAGCATATTAATTCTAGAAGAACGTGGACACTATTCATAGGCAAATACAGTGAGTCAGACTATCAGATAAGTTAGTAAAGCAGTCATGGAGTCTGCTAACAAACAGATACTCCTTCATGGTGGATTTAAAGGATGCAAAGATTAGGCATTCCATGATCTTAAGAGGAAGACTGTTCCATACCTTGGTGCAATAGTTGCAAAGGATCGCTGACCAAAGCAGAGTGCCCTTGGCATGGCAGCAAGTTTATGTCCTGCAGATCAGATGCTCCTTCCAAACAGTTTGAAGTCCATGATGTCAGCCAGATATTTCGGGCGGGGGAGCAAAGGAGTTTGTGCGCCACAGAAAGCAGGGGAATGAAGCCTCTCTCGGGAGGGGGGGACAGCTTAGTGTGGAGAGACAGCCCTATAGTGATGTTCATGGCTGCAGACCCCGGCAGCAAAACATGCTATTCGATGGTAGGTGAACTTCAGTTTGCAGAGTTCAATCTCCTTGAGAGAGAACAGAAGTGGTGCCCTATAGGTGACAGCAGCAAGAAGGACACTGTTGGCAATCAAGAGCCTGACCCCTTTAGTAAATACAGGGTACGGCCTGTACAGGATGCCCATTTTTGGTGTACAGTTTTAACCACTAACTCAACAGAGGCTTGAGAGAAAGTTCTTGGTCCAACTGGATTCGCAGATATATTACCGTAGCCATTGCACACTACATCCCCTAACAGAGTACTATTGCAGAGCAGATTTTGTCTGTCGTGACCCAGCCTCGGGTACCAAATAGCATGGCCCCATTTTTGGCATTCAAAATTAGTACGCTTGACTGAAACCAGGACTCAAGTGAGCCAAAGTCCGATTGTAGGCCAGACTGAATCTGAGACAGGTTGATGTGACATCTGTATAGAATTGTATCATCTGCACATAGCAGTATGTTTGCATTACCACGGTTGCTAGGCAAATCATTAGTAAATAATGAAACTAAAATAGGGCCCAGAACTGAGCCCTGGGGACACCAACAGTGATTGCCTGCAGGGAAGAACAGCTGCCCCACATTTAACAAGCTGCATGCACCCTGAGGGGTAATTGCAGAACCGACTACATGACAGGTGATCAAAGCCCAGGCCCCTTAATTTGTGCACCAGAAGGTCATGATTAACAAGCTCAAAAGCATTGGTTAGGTCCAGAAAGACCACTCCATGGCCTGCTCAGCATCCATACCATTGAGCAGGTCAGTCGTGAGGCATACAAGAGCACTGTTAGTGACATGCTGTTTTCTGAAGTCATGTTGCACTTCAGTTAAAATGGAATGTAACTCTAAATAGGATTGTATCTGATTATAGATCAGCCTTTCTTGTATCTTAGCAAGGGTGCACAACAGTGGAATAGGTTCATAGTGTTCAACCGCCCTTTGAATCCCTCTGCGCACTGGAACAACATGTGCAGTTTTCCACATACTAGGTATGTCACCCTGGAGGAGGGACATATTGAAAATAGCTGCTGTGGGTTCAGCAACGACTGGGGTACTAAGTCTAAGGAACCTGGGTTCCAGGTTATCACATCCAGCTAAACTGTCAACTTTCATACCTCATAAAAGATCCAGTACCTCCTTCTTTGTGACCAATTTGAAATGGAAACTCAGGGCAGTTAAATGGGGGAGTCGGGGACCACTGGAAAGGCTGATCAGGATGGACGTGAAACTCTCTAACTCTTTGAAGAACTTGTTGAAGGCTTCAGCAGCCAGGGTAGGGCCACTGAGACTTTGCCAGCAGCAAGGATGTCACCTGAGTGGGCCCAGTTCTCCCCTTGAGGAGACAGCCAACTTGTGACCAGAACCTCTGGGGGCATGTAGGTTGTCATACTGCATGCTTTTGATATATTTCACCATGGCACTTTTGAGGCTGCTTTGCCAGTGTTTGTCAGAGTACAATACTGCTGCCAATCCCGCACCTGACTACAGGCTGTATACCTGCCCCATGGTTGGTCCCTCTTCACCAGCTAATGAGGCAGGGTATGCCACTTAGAGCAAAGCCCTTGACATGCCTCTGAACTAGGGATATGTGATAGTTAACCACACTCAGGAAGTTACTACTGAAAATTCTAATGCCACATTTACATTATCGCACTTACTCAGGTAGGGAAAGGAGCGATGTTTAACCAGGGTAGCACATTAAGCGAGCTTGTTTCCACATGTAACCTGGGAGCACAAGGAAGTTAAGTGACTTGCTCAGATCACACAGTATGCACCTAGGCAGCTGTGGATTCAAACCCAGGTCTCCATATCTGCAGCTCAGAGCCTTAACCCACTGTGCTATACTGCCTCCATGGTAGTCAATTTGCACTGAGGCTAGGTCATTAAGGAACACATCACAATTAAGCCAGGAATAATCTCTAACCAAGACAGACTGTGGGGGAGGTCGGAGGTCTCACAAAATAATTTCTCCAAACACAGATGGTAGGTGAGTGGTCATGGAGTGCATCGGTCAGAGTACCAGCTCCTTGATCCAATCATCCCTGCTGACTAGTACCCAGTCCAGCACAGAGTGATTACCTGATTTTACACTGAGGGAGTGGGCTCAGTGTAACCTGTTTAAGCTGAGCCTTTGCCACAGCAGATTTAAGTCTACCTGTGTTATCATCTAACCAGTTGAAGTTAAAACCCCTAGAAGGATCACGTCTCCTTTTTCAATCTGAGCAAGACAGACAAGACATTCTTCAAATGCTGGCGGTGCCAGAGAGGGTGGGTAGTGGATAGCCAATTATAAGGGACTTGTTTCTTCCCAGGAGCACCTTTATGAATAAATTCTGAAGAAGAGCGGTTTTGGGAGGACACAGGGAACTTCATTTACACTGTATGAGGCCTTTACATATACAAGAATGCCACCTCCACCCACCTTTTCTTTTACTCAGTCCTTTCTGAGCATGGAGTACCAAGGGATGCTTACTTCACGGGTAAGGACTTAAGGTTTAAGCCAGGTTTCTGTGACTACTAAGATATCAAGTCTATAAAGTGCACCAAGCTTCCATGTCCAGAAGCTTTTTCTTAAGGCTCCAGTGTCCACGTGGGCAACTTTAATCCTCTGAAGCCAGTCCACATGGGAATAGAGGAGAATGGGGGGCTGGACTGGTTTCAACATCTCCTGCAATGATAAGTACAGATTCCAGTAGAGCTCTGTATAACCAGTTACTAACTAGGGGTATTTACTCCCAGTAGGCTATTGCAAGTGGTGTCACACCATACAGAATCTACCTCAGTGAAATAGGCCATAAAGGGTCAGTAACTGTGGGAGTAGAGGATAGGGGCCCCAGTATAAACTGGAGGCTGGGAACAGGGCAGACTGAGGCTACTTGAGGGGTAATGTACAGTGGCCATAAGGGAGTTCACCCAAGACAAAGGCATAAAGCACAGTAGTGCTCTGAGAATTCCTTTAGATCCCATTCAACCTTTGTAGGAACCAGGTATCACTGAAAATTACCAATATTGAAGGATTAAGGGGTGTAGTTGCTTATGATAAGGCTCGCTTGTTTGCTAAGCCAGTATGCAGTGCAGCAAATGGCTAGATCAACAACAGAAGGCTAAAACTACCAAGCAGTGGCAGGTCTGCAGCTAGTAATTTTGGGGCCCCTGACAGGTAGTTTGATTAGGGCCCCTGTATCCCTAACCAACTAAGCCAGGGGTCTAGGGCGCCAGACCCCAGAAGCACTGGGGTTTTCGATGCTCTGTGGTGAGTTTTGGGGCTTTTATTTAAGATAAAACAAGATTTTGTGAAGCTTTCCTAACCCATAATCCATGAAAAAATTCCCAATAGCATGCCACCACACACCAGCAGCATACTGACATACTGCAACACACTCTGCTCTGGCAATTCATCAAACAGGAGAGATTATTCGGTTGGCTTGAGGATAATCAGACAAAGATCCTCATACTCTACCCTGGCTACACCATACAACCCCAGCATCACTCTCAATCAACCTCTTAGGACATGATGCAGCAGCTTAAGCCATTATTCAGTTGCCTTAGGGGACAATCTGACACAGATCTCCATGCTCTACCGGGCTGCATCATAGCGCTCCATACACCCCCATCACTCTCAATCACCCCCTTAGGATATGATGCAGCAGTTTAAGTGATTATTCATTTAGCTTTGGGACAACCTGCTACAGATCCCATCACTATCAAATCACGCCCTTAGGACATGATTCGGGATAAGCAGGGATTTCAGTTGGCTTAGGGGACAAACAGACACAGACCCCACAATGTACCCTGGCTGCAGGCACCATAACACAATACATCATCTCTACTTTCAACCCTCCGATGACATATTTCGCAAAAGCTATTGCAAATTTATTTCTCATTCAATCATGACAGTATAAATACAAACTTGCTACCTGACTCCCGGACCTGCCAACCCCGGACAACGCCACTGCATCAGCTACTCACCACCACAGACCAGTGGGTCCCAGAGTTGCCCACCATCGTGTTCCTTGTAGAATCAGAAGATTAAAACAGGGATTCCTCTCAGGCAAAGTTTTTAAACTGGAAGTTGGGATCTCTTCACTCTCTCATCAATGTCGACGTCTACGATTAGACTACACACTGGTTCACAATGGATCGACGATGACAAGAAGATTAATTAAAACAAGGACTCCAAGTAATCCCTTCAGTGCTGTTTTAACTTGATCTTTCATCGACTTCTTCCTCATCTCCGACCTGACTTGAATAATATTTTGATGTATTCAACTCCACCAAGTGACAACAAAAGACTGGAGCTGCGAGCCCATCCATTCATCTACCGACCAGTCCACAGTAACATGTGCTAGAGCTCCTTCACTCACGTCACGTGACTATGACATAAGGTCCTCCTCCTGGGATCCCCACATGGTAGCGCCTTCACCTTCGGTTCCTCTGGCTCCATATAATTAAAATTTAAACCAGCTGACGCTACCACATATGAAGGCGGGGAGGGGGAAGCGTGTGCTGCAGGAAGCCAGGCAGGAATTCAAATCAAGGTTCCCACCCCCACCCCGGAGTCAACAGCCAATAAAGTAGCAGGCAGGTAGCCTAAAGAGAGAAAAAAATGGAGCAAGCCGCACAGGCGTGCCCACCAGGGCTTGGGGCCTGGGACAAAAGTCCCAGTTGTCCCCATGACGGCAGCCTCTGAGTAGAGGGATTTGACACCCCAAACCCTGAGCAAAGTCATAGTACAAGTAGCACTATCAAGGTCAGCCTGATAGGCTGTGCCCGTGTACACAAAGTAAAGTTACCTAGGATTAACCTTTAAATAATATGGCACTAAGCGGTTGCGCCATACATGTATCACTAGCAAGGACATATACCGAGGAGGGACTCCTGGTAACCCTCAGCAAGTAACAGAAAAACCTGCAGTTCTACAGCGACCCATCTAGGGTGCTTTTTAGGATACCCAAGAATATGTTATGGTCGGTCAAGCAGAATGTTTTCACCCACCCAACCCCGCAAATTTGTAGTTGTGTCATCTGGTGCTTCTGTTCTCACTTTTGCAAATGATCCCCTATGACAACCTTATTAATGCCTTTAAGGTATCTGAAGGTTGAAAAATTCTCACCTTAGTAATTGTGTTTCTTCTAATGGAGTCTTGCTGTATTCTGACAAACTGCAGTTAGCTCCAGCCTTTAAACTTCCCGGAGAACATAGGGTTAAATTTCTATGCAGTGCATAGAAGCTGAGCTCGAGCTCGGTTGAGGCCTCTTGTGCAGGCCTTTGAAACCCAACTGAAAGATTCTTGGAAGCAAACACTCACTAACTATAATATGTGGAAATTGTAAAATTTTAAACTTGCCACCTGGCAACAGAGAGTTTTGGATTCCCAAGGAAGACTCAAGTCAGGAAACCCAAACCCAAAACCAATCCAAAATAAGGATAACAATACAACAAAACACCCAAATAAAAAGGAGGGTGTGCAAGAAGCACCTCTGGGGTGCAGCACTGCACCTGCCCACCCACTTCCCAAAAACAGGTTCTGAGAGGGAAGCAGGGAGGAGGTCAGAATATAGCAAGACTCCATTAGAAGAAACACAATTACTAAGGGGAGTATTTTTTTTCAAACAACATGAAGTCTTGCTGTATTCTGACAAACTGCAGACTACCAAGCAGTACCTCCATGGAGGAGGAAAGAACCTACTTTGGGAATAGGCTCTGAAGTACTGTTGTGCCAAACCAAGCATCACTCCTAGCCTGGATAGCCAGAGAGTAATGCTTGGTAAAGGTATGGACTGTTTCCAGGTGGCTGCTTGACAAATTTCTAACAGGGATATCCCTGGCTGCAGCCAGGGAAGCAATTGTACCTCTTGTAGAGTGAGCCCTCAGGCCTGAAGGTGGAATCTTTCCCAGTTTCTCACAGTAGAACTGTATAAAGACACAATCCACCTGGCAATAGTTCTCTTGGTGACAGGTTTGCCCTTTCCCACTTCCCCATAAGTGAGGAACAACTGGAGGGAATCAAACCTGTGACCCTTGGTATGCTCTCTGTAGTAGCTAAGGGCTCTTTTAACATCTAAACTGTGTAGCCTCTCTCTCCTGAGGAGGAATGATCAGTGAAGAAGACAGGAAGAGACACAGACTGATTCAAGTGGAAGTCTGAGACCACTTTGGGCAAGAACCTCCTATTGGTTCTAAGGACCACCTTATCCCTATGGAAAGAGATAAAATCAGGTTCCACTGACAGGGCTTGCAGTTCACTGATACGCTCGGAGAGGTAATGACTACAAAAACACAGTTTTCCAAGTCAAGTACTTAAGCTCTGCTGAGGACCTAGGCTCAAAATGGAGGTTGCATAAGTTGAGCAATGCAAACATTTAAGTCCCAGACAGGAGGAGGATCCCTAAAGAATGATTGGTATGAAGCAATCCCTTGAAAATTTACAGAACACAGAATGGGAAGATAGTGAGGAAGACTTCCCCACTGACAGAAAAGCAGAAACAGCTGACAAGAGTACCTTGAAAGTAGCTGGTCTGAGACCTAGTCCATTAAGATGGACCATATAATCCAAAACAGTAGGCAATTCAGCAGTGTCTGGAGAAATATGGTTCTTGGAACACCAAATGCTGAATCTTTTCCATTTGGAGTTATAAGTCTTTCTGGTGGAGGGCTTTCGAGAAGCTTTGAGACTATCCAGAACCCCTGAGACAGATGCAAATCTGCATACTCTAACTCTTCAAGAGCCATGCATTGAGATTGAGAGACCAAAATTGGGGTACCAAATCCTCATCTGAGAGGAGGTTAACAGGTTGTAATTCCTGGGAAGAGACAGGGGAAGACTGACTGCTAGAGACAGCAACAGAGGGTACCAAGGCTGTCTGGGCCAGTCTGGAGCAATTAGAATCACTTTGCAAGGTTGTGACCTTATCTTGACTAGAACTTTGAACAGTAGAGGAAAGAGAGGGAAGGCATACAGCAATTTCCCTTCCCAGTTCAAAATCAGAGCATCCAGAGGTACTGAACCCAAGGCTGGAGGTCTGCAACAAAAGAGAGGAAGTTGGTGATTGTCTGGGGCTGCAAAGAGATCTATCTCTGGAGTGCCCCACCTTGAGAAAATTACTTTCAACACTAAGGGGTCCAGGGACCATTTGTGATGGCCCTGGGAGATCCTGTTCAGTGCATCTGCTAGCATTGTCCTTCCCGGAAGGTGGACTGCTACCAGAGAGGTCTGCAGGGAATAAGCCAGGGACCACAATTTCATGGCCTCTGTGCACAAAGCCATAGACCGAGTGCCTCCTGCTTGTTGATGTACCACATGGTGGTGGTGTTGTCTGTTCTGACCTGAACTACCTTGTTCTGCACAGACTGATAGAAAGCTTGCAGGGCCAGAAAGACTGCCCTGAGTTCCAGGAGATTGATATGAAGAAGGACTCCTGAGGGACCACAGTCCCTGGGCTGTGAGAGCTCTCAGATGAGCTCCCCACACCAAGGAAGCATCCGTGGTAAGGACCACGAATGAGACTGAGTGATAAATGGGACCCCTTGCCTTAAGTTGTCCTGATCCTGCCACCACTGAAGGGCTTGGATCAGTGTCCGAGTCACTGGAATCAGTTTGGTAAGAGGGTCCTTCTTTTGGGACCAAAAGGCCCTCAGATGGAACTGAATGTCCCTCATTTGAAATCTTGCCCCTTGGACCACTGCTGTAGAAGCTGCCATGTGGCCCAAGAGCTGAAGGAAGTGCCTTGCTGGTCGGGACACCTGAAGGCTGAAGAAAGAAGCCAGCTCCACAAGAACTCTTGCCCTTTCCAGGAGAAGAAAGACTCTTGCTTTGACAGTATCTAGTTCTGCCCCTATAAAGGTAAGAAGCTGCACTGGTTCGAGGACTGACTGTTACAGACTACCAATGAGGATGGTTTGGGTAAACAGAAATTGTCTGCTATAAGTGGCTGTCTGCTGTAAGGGCGGACGTTAAAAGTGGTATCGACTGTACTTACGTATTTTATAAAACAATATTATTAGGACAAATATAAGGTACATCTGTAAAACATACATATTTTTATTTTCCTGTACATAACTAAATGAAATCACAAAATATACTAGATGGACTCAAGTTGGGAAAAATAAGGTAACTATCGTTTTATCATCATCATCATCATCATCATCCTTTTATTTATAATAAGGCACCCTTCCAGAGCTCAGGCACCGCACAAAATACATAAAAACATTATAACATTATTAATAATAAACAAATAGCAGGAAATCAAGACCCATTAAAAGCTTCCACGAAAAAGATGTGTTTTAAGGCTAGACTTAAAACCCTCGACGGTCAGGCTATCTTGTATCTGGCGAGGTAGAGAATTCCACAGGGTAAGTGCCATATTAGAGTAAGATGTGAGAAATGAATTATAGACATACAGAAATATATTAATAAATATACTGATAAACATACAGACACAGGGACATATTTATGTTGTGAATATTTTCTGCTGATTATAATATTCATTAGTATTAGCACTATATCACTGAAAAAATAATTTTGATGTGAGGTAGCCTACATTTCTTAGGACTGTATGTCTTTTATTGTGTTTGAGTCTGCTAACCAGTGATTCTGTTTATTTGATTTGCTTACCTGGCAGGCGCATAATTATTTATGTTCAGCAGTTGGAACTGGGTTTCTTGTTGTGATCCTCCTCTTAAACCACTGAATAGTTATCTCCTCAGATTACTTTGCTGATGGGAATCTCTCTCCCAGTATTAATGGAACTTTTGCCTTATTGTTGTTTAATGACGTTCTAGGTTCTATATGTAACCCCTACAAATAGGGGTTCCCGAAAAGTCTTCCTCAAGCTTGTCTAAATGCTCACTGCCAGGCTGGTGTCTCTGCTTTAACAGTTTAAATGTGATTGCCAGAGAGTGCCCTATAGCCTCAGTGTATGTCTCTTTAAGAGCTGCCTGGATTGCAGGCATAAGTAATCTGAAGGAGCTCTGTTGAAAGATGTAACTATTTGCTGAAAATCATTTAGAGTGATAATGATAATGTTTGTCTAACCTGCCTTCTTTGCAGCAAGGACTGTTTTGTTTATCTCCACTATCTTGGTCCTGGACCGCTGAACTGGACCAATCAGTACTGGGACCTAAAATGGAGCGGACTACAGGAACTGTCTGGAGTAAAAATCTGTAGGAATTGTAGTTTTGGGCTTTTGGTGCTTTTTGTACCTGAAGGAGGAGCCTTTGTTGTGACTGACAGGCAGATCAGCCAACCAAACCTTTTGGATACTGGGAAAGTCCCAGGCTTGCTGGCAGTTGAGTCAGATCTAAGTTGGGAGCTGAAGAAGCAACATCTTGAGACAGTCAAGCAGCCGCCTGAGTAGTTTTGTCGGGAGAACTGTGGAAAGGCCTGAGTTGTGGCCTGCATGTCTGCCTGCTGCCCCTGAGAGGGAGAAAAGAGAATTATTTCAGACTAAATCGAGTTTGTGAGAGAATAAGTAAGCCACTGACTTTCTACCAGGCTCATACCTGAAGAAGACCTGAAGATTTTGCTGAATGCGATCAGCCTGTCAGGATTTCCAGCTGCTTTTGAATCCCTGGGTTCTGCAGAGACTCTGCAATCGTGACCAGAGAGTGGTTTGCCTGGTACAGTAGAATTTTCTTACATGTAAATGTGCTGTGAGTTGTTAATGGGTCGTGATTTGGTTCCCCACTGTGTGAGCTGTGTTCTGCCTGCTGGAAGCTGTATCCAGCCAAAGCGGACTATATCTGAATCTGTCTCCATTTGGCCAGGGCCTTCCACACTGGCCCAGCCAGACTACCCGCTGCACAGAAAAAGCCATCGACGCAGAGAATTGCCTGGGATCAGCCCCCGCTCCACGCTTGAACAGGAACGCCTCAGTAATTCTGGGCCCTGCTTCTGGCACTCCAGATTAACCACCGCTGTCTCGATTTTTGTCCAGCCTGCAGCCAGTCTTTGGTATCGTGAGTAATCATCAGGTAGCTCCCTGCAACAACAGCCTAATCTACAAGTGTGTCATCTGATTGTCTTCTTTTCTTTTCACAAACTGAGCCCTCTTGCTCCGGATTACAAATGGTGTGTATTGTGCATGTTGTTTTCTTCCATCACAGGGCCCCAATCAGCTGCAACATTCCTGGCTAGCCCACGTTCTTCATCTGGGTACCCAGAGTGTGTGACTGTTTATGGAGCCTGAAGTGTATGCATAACTGTTTGAATGATAGAGTCTTTAAGCAAATTAACCTGATTACGCCTCTCCCTTGTTCAATTCCCTTAAATAAATCAGATCTAACTCTTTTCGCACTTACCCTGACTGTGGTTCCAGTTTGTGCAAGAGTACTGTACTGCTGTTATTTGCTGTGTATAACCTTGTTTTACAGGGCTCCCAGGGCGAGCCAGAGGAAAGCCCTGGTGGTAAGTGCAAACAGTGTGGGTACTTGTGTGGTGTATCGGGTATTGTGAAAGTGATTATTGTGTATTGTTCCGGCCACTGGTAAGGAAAGAGGGGTTACAGTGTCCAGGAGGGCTGTGCCCAGCTTAGGTTGACCACTACCAACCCTGACCTCTGGGAGGAGGCACCTGTTTCAGAACTCAGGCCCCTTAACCTGCTGTTAGCCAAGCAGGCAGGGTAGTAGCCCTTGGTATAGTGCCACCTAGGGTTACATATACATTATTATGATCTGAGTTTTTATGTAACAATAATGTACCTTCTACACAGAAACATAGACTTTGACGGCAGATAAAGACCACTTGGCCCACCAGTCTGCCCATGTCCCTACCTATTGGATAAGCTGCAGAGTCTAGTTAACTAACAGCCTACTTCCTCCTACCCCCACTATAATTGCCTTATGTCTGTCCCATGCATTCTTGAATTCCCCACTGTTTTTGACCCTCGACCTCCTCAGAAAGGCGGTTCTATCGTCACCACCGTCTCCATGAAAAATATTTCCTCACGTTGTCCCTGAGTCGTCCCCTCCATCTTCAAATTGTGCCCCTTCTTCTTGCACATCTCTTTTCTGAAAAGATGCTCCCTCTTGGACTTTGTTGATTCCCTTGAGATACTTGAAAGTTTGTATCATGGCCCCTTTCATCAAGGGTATACATATTAAGCTCTTTTAGTCTCTCTTCATGGCTTCTGTTGCAGACCCTGCACCAGTTTAGTTGCCCTCCTCTGAACCGCCTCTATCCTATCTGTGTCCTCTCACCAACTGTCTGTACAGAGGGATAACAACTTCCTGTTTTCTACTGGTGATGCTCTCCCTATGCATTCCAGTATCCCCAGGCCTCCTTACTGCCTTCTCACATTGCTTGCCTACCTTAAGGTTGACTGATAGGCCTACCCTCAGGTCCCTTTCCATTTTGTTGTTGTTAGTACCTCCCCCACCCCACTGTGTACTCTTCCCTTGGTTTTGTTTCCCAGGTGCATTACTTTGCACTTCTTTGCACTGAATCTAACCTGCCATACTTTGACCATTCCTTCAACCTTGCCAATTCCTTCTCATCCTTTCCACCCCACCTTGTGTATCAACTCTACTGCAGATCTTTGTGTCATCTGCAAAGAAGCATATGTTCCTTCCAACCTCTCTGCAATGTCTCCTGTAAAGACATTAAAGAGACGGTCCCAGTACTGAACTCTGCGGTACCCCACTAGTAACCTCCTTTCTTCAGAGTGGACTCTGTTTACTATTACCTCTGTGTCCTGTTGTCCAGCCAATTTGTTACTCAGGCTACCACCCTGAGACCCACTCCCAGGCTGGCTAACTTGTTTATTAATATTTTGTGTGGGACTGTGTCAAATGTCTTGCTAAAGTCTAGGTAGGCCATATCCACAGCCCCTTCCTGGTTACTACTTGGTCACCCAGTTAAAGAAATCTATTACATTTGTCTGACATGACCTTCCGCTATGAATCCATGCTGCCTTGGCTCCTGTGCCCCATTGGCATCTAAGTACTCAACAGTTCTTTCTTTAGAAGTGATTCCATAATTTTCCTACCACTGAGGTCAAACTAACAGGTCTATAGTTTTCTGCGTCTACTTTGCCCCCACTTAATTGAAGGAGAATCACATCTGCCCTCCTCCAGTCCTCAGGTATCATACCATCCTTCCATGATTTGTTATAAAGGGTAGTCAGTGGTGTCACTAGGTCTCCCATTAGTTCTTTTATAATTCTGGGATGAATCCGTCAGGCCCCACTGCTTTGTTCACCTTGAGTTTTAGGTGTTCTTTCAGGACCCTTTCTTCTGTAAATGGACTGGTATTGACCCCCTATCCAGAGTGCTTGTATTATTTGGTTTAGTTACCTCCCTCTTCTTCTTTTGTGAATACTGAGCAAAGTACTGTATTGTTTAGTATCGCTGCCTTCTCACTGTCACCTCTGCCCACCTCCCTTCCCTTTATTAAGCCTCACCATCCCTTCCTTGGCCTTCCTTCGTTTCCTGATGTACCTATAAAGGTTTTATCCCCTTCTTAACTGAGTTGGCTATCTTTCCTCGGTTTGAGCCTTTGCTTTTCTGACTGCCTTCCCGCTTCCTTCTGTTTTAAAGGATATAGTTCTCTGTCCTGCTCCTTCTGTGATTTCTTATACTTCCTGAATGCTATCTTTTTCTCCCTAACCTTCTCCACCATGTCTTTTGAGAACCACAGTGTTTTTTTCTTCATTTTGTTTTCTTTATTTGCTTCACACAAAGGCTTGTTGCCTCTATGATGGCAGTTCTGATTTTTCCCATTGTTCTTCCACCCTCCTTCCTGCCCATTTACTACTGCATCCTTAGGCACTCCCCCATTTTGCCAAAGTCAGCCCTTCTACAGTCCAGTACCCTCACTTTTGCATGGCTTGACTCCACGGTTGTGCTTATTGTGAACCACACTGTGTAGTGGTCGCTTGTTCCCAGATGGCTACCCACTTCTAAATCTGAGATCCTCTCTCTGTCCCCGCTTAAGAGTACCGGGTCCAAGACTGCTCCTTCCCTAGCAGGTTCCAACACTAGCTGTCTGAGGTATGCCCCTGTAGGGCATTGAGAATGACCCTACTCTTGGATGTGGCTGCAGTAAATTTGCTCCTGTTAACATCTGGCATATTCGGTCCCCATCAACAATATCTCCCCTTTTCTGCCATTCTGAGGATGCCTTCTATCATTTCCTTGTCCATTTCCTCCCCGAGACAGGGGTCTGTATACAACCCGTGCAGATTGCACTGCCACTACCTGTCTCCAAGGTGACCCACAGTGCCTCCTCTCCTCACTGTTTACCCTTTAGTTCCGTTGTTTTGATCCCTTCCCTTACGTGAGAGCTATTCCTCCTCTTTACACTCCCTGTCCCTCCTGTAGACTGTGTACCCTGGTATGCTGACATGCCAGTGATGGTTCTCCATGTACCATGTTTCTGTGACTGCTACAATTTCCAGCTGTCCTTCTTCCATCAGGGCCACTAGCTCAGGAAGCGTGTTACCCAGACTATGGGCATTGGTACTCACTGTCCTCCATTTTATGATGGCCTTACCCTTTTTGCCCCATCCCTGTCCTTTCTGCCTTTGCTTTTTTCTTCATTTACCCTGTCCTGCTCCCTGTTGACCACTGTACCTTGGTGGTTACCTCACTAACTACCCTGTCTTGTGTTTATTGTTTGTTTATTGAAAATCTAGGATTACAAATACCTTTGAGCCAAGGCTCTTTTACAAAGGTTCCACGTCAAGAGAGTATAAACATTTTAGGCTAAGCTACATTAGTCAATACATAGGCAAACAAACAATTTTTAAAACAGAGATTAAAACAACACTCATTGGTACGAATTTCCTGCTTCATATCAGTGCCTCCCTCCTTGGCTAGTTTAAAAGCTTGCCAATGAAACATTTAAACCTATCACCTAGGAATTTGGTTCCCTCCTGGACAGTTGCAGACCATCATGCCAGTATAGGCCCGCATCCCTCTAGGTGGACCCCAGTCCCCAGTGAAGCCAAAACCCTGTGCTCTACATCGTCTTTCAACCATTCATTGAACTGCATGATGTGGAGTACCTAACCTCATCCATGCCATAGACAGGCAGCACCTCTGAGAAGGTTACTGAGCATGCTACCTGTCTAAGGCCCCTCCCAACTCATAAACTCCTCCTGCACTGCCTGGATCCCATGCCCAACTAGGTCTTTCATCCCAAGGTGGATAATGATGTCTAGCTCTCTCTCCCATGATGCTGCTGTTCTGCAACTAGGGGTTAGCTGCTAGTCCAGCAGTGTTCGCTGGAACCATGAGGCCTATTTCTGCTGGCAATTTCATATGTTTGTATGTTCATATAATGTCCGTCAATACTGATATATTGAAAGAAAAAATTACTCACCTTAGTAATTATGTTTCTTCTAATGGAGTCTTGCTGTATTCTGACTATTGCAGTTAGCCCCAGCCTTTAAACTACCTCTGAGAACAAAGGTTAACTTTCTATGCAGTGCATAGGATGCTGAGCTCGAGCTCGGTTGAGGTCTCTGTCTGAGTCCTTTGAAATCAACCGTCAGATTCTTACAAGCAAAACTCACTAACTAATCTATGTGGAAACTTAACATTTTTACTAGCTAACTGGCAATAAAAGTTTTGGATTCCCAAAGGAAGACTCAAGTCAGAAACCCAAAACCAAAACCAATCCAAATAATAATAATAATAAAACAAACACCAAACAAACAGAAGAGGGTGTAAAGAGCACCCTGAGGTGCAACACTGCACCTGAGGGGTGCCTACTCCTCAAAAACAGGTTCTGAGGAGGAGGCAGGAGGAAGGTCAGAATACAGCAAGACTCCATTAGAAGAAACATAATTACTAAAGGCGGTATTTTTTCTTTAAACAACATGAAGTCTTGCTGTATTCTGACTACTGCAGACTACCAAGCAGTACCTCTATGGAGGAGGGACAGAACCTACCTTGGGAATAGGCTCTGAAGTACTGCTGTGCTCGAACAGAGCATCACTCCTGGCCTGGATATCCAGAGAGTAATGCTTGGTGAAGGTATGGACTGTTTTCAGGTGGACGCTTGACAAATTTCTAAGAGAGGAATATCCGAAGTAGCTGTATCTCTGGTGGAGTGAGCCATCAGGCCTGAGGGTGGAATTTGTCCAAGTTTCTCATAGCAGAATTGTAGTATACAAGACACAAGACACCTGGCAATCGTTCTCTTGGTGGCAGGTTTACCCTTTCCACTTCTCCATAAGTGAGGAACAACTGGAGGAATCAAACCTGTGACCATTGGTACGCTCTATATAGTAGCTAAGGGCCCTTTTAACATCTAAACTGTAGCCTCCTCTCTCCTGAAGAGGAATGATCAGTGACGAAAACAGGAAGAGATATAGACTGATTCAGGTGAAAATCTGAAACCACTTTGGGCAAGAACCTTCTATTGGTCCTAAGGACCACTTTATCCCTATGAAAGCAGATAAAATCAGGTTCCACTGACAGGGCTTGCAGTTCACTAATATGTCTAGCAGAGGTAATGGCTACTAAGAACACAGTTTTCCAAGTCAAGTGCTTAAGCTCTACTGAGGACATAGGCTCAAGGAGGTTGCATCAATTGAGCAATGCAAACATTTAAATCCCAGGCAGGGCAGGGTTTCTAAATGGAGGATTGGTATGAAGAACCCTTGAAAATTTACAGAACACAAGGTGAGATGATAGTGAGGAAGACTTCCCCCTGACAGAAAAGCAGAGACAATTGACAACTGTACCTTGACAGTAGCTGGTGTGAGGCCTAGGCCATTAAGATGGACCATATAATCCAGAACTGTAGGCAATTCAGCAGTGTCTGAGGGAATATGCTGCTTGGAACACCAAATGCTGAACCTCTTCCATTTGGAGTTATAGGTCTTTCTAGTGGCGGACTTTCGAGAGGTTTTGAGGATATCCAGAACCCATCTGCATACTCTAACTCTTCAACAGCCATGCCTTGAGATTGAGAGACTGAAGATTGGTTACCAAATCCTCCTTGAGAGGAGGTTAACAGGTTGTAATTCCTGGGAAGAGACAGGGAAGATGCACTGCTAGGGACAGTAACAGGGGTACCAAGGCTGTCTGGCCCAATCTGGAGCAATCAGAATCACTTTGCAAGGTTGTGACCTTACCTTGACTAAAACTTTGAACAGTAGAGGAAAGGGAGGAAAGCATACCGAAATTTCCCTTCCCAGTTCAAAATCAGAGCATCCAGAGGGACTGAGCCCAAGACTGGGGGTCTGCAACAAAGAGAGGACGTTGGTGATTGTCTGGGGCTGCAAAGAGATCTATCTCCGGAGTGCCCCACCTTGAAAAATCACCTTCAAGACCAGAGGATCCACGGACCATTCGTGATGGCCCTGGGAGATCCTGCTCAGTGCATCTGCTAGCACATTGTCCATCCCTGGAAGGTGGACTGCTATCAGAAGATTTGCAGGAATAAGCCAGGGACCACAACTTCATGGCTTCTGTGCACAAGGTCAGAGACCGCGTGCCTCCTCAGCTTGTTGATGTACCACATGGTGGTGGTGTTGTCTGTTCTGACTTGAACCACCTTGTTCTGCACTGACTGAGAAAGCTTGCAGGGCCAGAAAAACTGCCCTGAGTTCTAGGAGATTGATATGGAGAAGGATTTCTGGGGACCATAGTCCCTGGGCAGTGAGGGCCCCAGATGGGCTCCCCAGCCCAGGAGGGAAGCATCTGTGGTAAGGGCCACCGAATGAGACTGAGTGGCAAATGGACCACTTGCCTTAAATTGTCCTGATCCTGCCACCATTGAAGGGCCTGGATCAGTTTCCGAGTCACTGGGATCAGTTTGGTAAGGGAATCCTTCTTTAGGACCAAACGGCCTCAGATGGAACTGAATGTCCCTCAGCTGGAATCTTGCCCCTTGGACCACTGCTGTAGAAGCTGCCATGTGTCCCAAGAGCTGGAGGAAATGCCTTGCTGGTTGAGATACCTGAAGGCTGAAGGAAGAAGCCAGTTCTATAAGAACTGTTACCCTTTCCAGGGAAGAAAGGCTCTTGCTTGACAGTATCCAGCTCTGCCCTATAAAGGTAAAGAGCTGCACTGGCTCGAGAACTGACTTGGGAAGGTTGAGAAGAAATCCTAGAGAAGTGAGCACTTGCTGGGTCACTTGCGGGTCTGACTTGACTTAGTCTAGGGACTGGCCCACTATGAGCCAGTCGTCCAGATCTGGAAAAGTGAAATCTTTTGCCTTCTTAAAAGGTAACGACTACTGCCAGGCACTTTGAAAACCCTTGGGGCTGATGTTAGACCACAAAGGGCATTGCTTTGAACTGATAGTGGCCTGAGGGCAACCTCGAACCTGAGGTACTTTCTGTGGGAGCCCTGATGGGAATGTGAAAATAGGCATCCTTTAGATCCGGGAGGCTAGCCAGTCCACCAGGGATGCTTCAGAGTGAGGCGATCCCCAGCCCACCCCAGGAGAGGAGAGCAGTCTTCCAGATGCTCAATCTCTTCTCCCTACCGACTCCCTGGCGTCCCGAGTCTGTTCCTCAACCCAGGCCGCCAGCGTGGCACGGAGGTGTGGCGCCCAACGCCTCAACCTCAGCACCACCGGCCAGCACCAACATGTTGTTTAGAATTGCTTGTGTGTTATGAAACCAAACATACTCTTGATAGTGTCTTCGGCAATTACAGGTACAGAAATGCAGAAGAATGGCTATTAACTCCTCTAAAATTGAATACAGACAAAAAATCTACTGTGGTGGTCTTGCTATCTTCTGAAAAACTTGGACTGTTTTACTGTTCCATTTCACAATAGTCTGATCACCCCGCCTCTTAGTTTTGCAATCTTGGGGTCACGGCAATTCATGCCCTGAGCCACTGTGATCTCAAAAACAGTGCAAGGACGTAACATTAGTATCTCTGGCATATATTTTATTTTATTTATTTTATTGAATTTTGTTGACCGGTAAGCCCACTGGGCTTAGAAGTCCCTTTTCAGGGTGACCGGGGAGGTGGGGATACAGATGGTAAGCAACTGAAACTGAACCAGATTAAGCTGTTGGTGGTGTTTTTAGTAAATGGGAGAAATTGGCCCAGGACACCGGGAAATTCCCCTACTCTTTTTCGATAAGTGCCATGGGTACTTTAGCATCCACCTGAACTACCACCAATCCAGGCAGATGGGACCTCGGTTTTAACGTCTCATCCAAAAGAAGGCACCTCAGAAGTGCAGCACCCTCCTCATGATGCACTACAGTGTCAGTACTGGATATTAACCCAAGTGCCAGATGTAGGAACTGAACCCACAGCCCTCTGATCTCCGACCTCAGGAGGCGAATGTGCTACCTACTGAGCCATATAACCAGCATTAGATTCCTGCATAATGAAGAGGATGCAGAGAACCATACCCATGCATTTGTACCTTCTGGAGTACAGCAGTTTCTTTTGGGTAGGCATCCCTGAGGATTTTCAGTTTATTGATTTGCTGAAAGTTTTCACCAGGAAATCATGCCAGGTTAGCTGACTGTTCCAAAAATCCCATCAATGCTGTGCTGATATTTGAGTGTTGTATACGTACGGTTTTAGGACTTGTATGAACTTATTACTGGTGTACTTTTATACATTAACCTTCCCTCATGTTGCATTTTTCATTTTGTCAAAATGTTCAATTTGTTTAGGGAGTAACTCAGAGGACACCACTGCAAATGAGCATTGTCTCAATGGACCTTCCATCTATAAATAATAGGATTTACTACTACATGTTTTGCAGTTCCACTATGCCGTGGCAACAGAACGCTCCTGACAGCCATTACAGCGACACACTGCTGCCAACAGTCGATGGTGCCACATCCCAACACCGACCGAACGGACCAACACTGACCCTGAGTCAGTGCAGGGGGCTGTGACCCCCGCATCCCTCTACTATCGACTGCCAACCCAGTCGCACAGGCAGTGGAGAAATGATAAATCCTGCTGCCCGCACACCAGTCACCGCAAGATGTTGTCGGCGGCAAATACAGCTCGCTGCTAGTGCAGTCGCTGTCAGGGAATCACTGTCAGGAGTCATTACAGCATTGTTGCAACAATGGTATACCGTGTTTGCTGAGAGCAGCTCATTTGAAGGTGTGCCAAAATTTTGCTGATGCACTGACCAGTGATCAAACTCGGGTCAACTGTTGCAGTACACTGTCCTAAGCGACCTTTTGACTTCCAGTGAAATATGAGACTGATTTTAAGATATGTTTGCAGGGTCGCCTGATGACCCTGTGGAAGCACACTACGTTTCTGTGCCAGCGTCCTGGGTTGCTACTGCCTGGGTAGAATGCCCTTCAATCCCTCCCAAGCAGTTTCCTCTGCTACCTTGTATGATTCTCTGATTGCATCCTTAATCCCCTAGATAAAGTGGATGATGATGCTTTTCCCCTTTGTCTGACCTTCCCAGAGAACAAAGAGGGACTGTGACTTCCCAGTCCTTCCAATATACTGCAGCCAAATGTAATATCGGAGGGCTCCGCAAGCATCCAAAGTATGAAAATGCATTCTCTGCCATGCCTTGGGTTTGGGCAGAATGATGACAACATAACTTCTTGGCTGTTGTGAAACCAGAATCTACCTTTGGGATAAATCACAATAAGGTTCTCAAGACTACTTTGTCTGGAAATAAATGCGTATGGCTCTCCATGTAACAATGTAGCCTTATGGAGCTGCCTTACATCAGCATGCACCGTTCAACTGGCATGCATGTGGAGGCATCACATGGTCAGAGCTGGGCCATCAAGGAAGTTCCAATGGAGGTATTGGGCTTCTTAGCCAGCCCTTCGATTGTCCAGATAGGTGGAATGTAACGTCACTCCACAGGTGTATGTCCTGTGAGAGAGATGAAAGTTGGGGTTATGGGGTGAAAACTGGAGGGCAGACCTGGGACAGGTAAAGTTCCCTTGTCCACCCATGCCCATCTGGTCTGCCTCTCTTGTCTTCTCCTCGACTCCTAACTCTGGATATATGTTAATAATAAACTTACATCAAATGATCACTGTGTTAGAACTGCTTGCATGACCAACAGACTTTTGAGGCAAATAAAACATACTTTTGTTAGTCACACTGAACAATGCCTTATTCCATTGTATAGGGCATAGCTTAGACCATATCTAGACTATGGCTCCCTTTCTGGAATCCAAACCAAAAAAGACATAGCAATTCTTGAACAGGTTCAAAGGAGAGTAACTAGAATGATTCCAAGATTAACAAACTTGGATTATCAGAACAGATTAAAAGCTACTAGTCTCTTCTCTTTAAACTAGAAGATTAAGAGGTGATATACTTATGGTTTTAATTTAATAAATTCACCAGATCTAATGGAAAATGTGGTCTAACACTCCAAAAGGAGACATGTTCTGAGACTGCATAATAAACAGCTTGCAGTAAAAACTTATAAAACCAGCAAAAGGGGAAACTTTTTCCAATAAGAGCATCCATTGTATGGAACACCTTGCAACAAGAACTGTGTAGAGGCAACCAGTGCCACTGTCTTTAAAAACAAATTAGATGTTTGGTTGCGGGATAATAGATAAATAATGTCCCACAAAGTGTGGGAACAGTCTCGATGGGCTCTGGCCTTTTCTGTTCTTTCATACCAAGTAATACCAAGTAATAACAGTCTAGTCGAAAGGTAATATGTGCTCAAAGGCCTGGTCCCACCTCCGGTTTCCACCTGTGGAGGATATTGTGCAGGCTTCTGGTTCATGGGCCAGAGTTAGGAGTGAGTGATGGGAGGAAAGGTGTTTTGGTCAACAGGGGTTCCAAGTACGGGAAAAAGACACTGAGGAGACAGATACAGGTTCTCCGGTCAGGCCCAAAGGGTGCTGAAAATAGAAGTATTAAAAAAAAAAAAAAAAAAAAAGAGTAGGGAAAGACTTGTGACCATGTTGTGTACAGCCCAAAAGAGAACAAAACAGCCGTACAAAGTCATCATAGCAATGACTGCACCAGCCAGGGAGGGAAAATCAGTTTGCGAGCCGTGATCAGTTTAGTCAATAACTTTCAAAATCTGGCAGTCAAATCAATATTTTGGTGGCCATCATTTTACAGGCTCAAACTCACTTTGTGGGCACTGGCAGCCAGTTGGTCAGCAACTTTCAAAATCTGGTAGCCAAACCAATGTTGCTGATTTGTCACACCTTGGCATCAGTTATTAAGACTGCATATGGGGCCCCTGGTTTCATGGAATCATTTAGTAATCAAGAAATGAATGTCTTAAAATCTGAATTATTTTGAATGTTATAGGAGCTGAGTCCAGCTGCTGTCAGGAGTATCACTTTAATAATAAAAGAAAAACACACACAAAAACAACCCACCCCAAAAGACTTCATTGCACTGCTGTAAGGAACTGTGGCCCAGGTCCTCTATAACTTTCAGTAACAGCAGGATTTATTTTCCAAAATCAATAATTAGCATTATCCAAACATAACTTTCTGATAACTGGCTTTTAGCACACTCTGTCTAGTGTTGAAACTTGAGCCTCATCAAAGAAAATGGCAGTAGCTTAGGACAGACTCTGAACCAGTAAATCTGTGAAGCTTTTAAGGAGTTGTATTAGAGTTTAAAAGGACTTAGAGGGCAACTTTAGACAATTGCAATGAGAGATAGACATACTATAGACATATTTCTAGGCAGAGGCACTCTGGAGCCCATTTAGTCTGGCATCGACAAGTTGTTCAGACATCAGTATTATTCCTGCCAGGAAATTGGAGTGCTTAACATTAGAAATTATCATTATCAGTGTTTTATATAAATTATTTATCTTGCCTGGACTATTCACTGCCAAAAAAAAAATAAAAAAAACATGAATGCGTATGTTAGTGTTACAAAGCCACATGAGGAGATGTGTGCGGTGGTGTGCCCCATGGGTCTGCTTCTTCAGGCAACGGGTCCAGAGTTGTGCCCTGTGACCCACAAGTCTGCCGTCCACGTACAGCATGCAGGATTAGTCATAACTTTCATCATGCAGGGTCCTGCAGGCCCGATGTGCAACAGGAGATAACTCATAACTTGCTTCATGCAGAACATGAATCATAACTTTCTTTGAGCAGGGCCACGGACCTGTAGCTTGAAGCAGCTGACCATGAGGCATGGCCCTACACCAGTTGATTGGCCTTGGGTCATGAGGGTAGAGGATGGGGTGGACATTAGGGTTGAAAACTAACACCACATTTTCCTACTTTTGTGACTTCATAACTAGAGATGCAGCACATTTTAACTTCAGCTGCATTGGCACAATATGCGAGTAAGCAAGATTCCCAACTTCACCCAAAATGGACAGAATTGTTGTTTTTTAAAGCCTTTAGCCGCTTTCTAGCCCACTGTGTTTTTTTTGCAATTAATTTCCTTACTTTTTGAGAAAGTAGTCATCACTTGCCTCATGCACAGCCTTTGCAGCCCTGCATGAAGCAACACCTGAGTCATAATTTATTTCATGCAGGGCCCAAAGCAGGAAGCGAGTCCTACCTTTCTTTGCAGCTGGGCATGAGACATAACTTTCATGATACTTTATGTATGACTTTTAACTGTAGTACAAAATGCATGCATTGGAATTTTTGGTTATTTTCTCAACTGGTTTTCGTGTTTTGCATTTCCCTGCTGAAAATATTTTGTTCAGGTAGGACTTGGTTAATTTTGATCAGTTTCTTCAATTCCCCAAGTAACTTATAAACAGAAGAAAAAACAACATGTTTTCTGTTTTTTATCGTCGGTCATTGTTCTTGACTATTTTTATCTGTGTTGTTTCTTCTGCTATGCACAAACATCACCCCCACCACCACCAAGACTATACTCGGCCCTGGGGTTCCTACACCCTTTGTGCATTACCTTGCACATTTTAGCACTGAACTCCAAATGCCAGATTCCAGACCACCTTTCCTACCCTGCTAGGTCCTCCTTTAAATCCCTTTCACCGTCCTTGGCGTCCACCCCTCTGCAGAGCTTGGTATCATCCACGAAAGACATAGCAGATGTTATTTATTTATCATGTTAAAATCATATGTTTGAAAACTGGATTGTGCCTTGACATCTGGATTGGTGGAGATCATGGGGTGGTGCATGGTTGGGCAGAGTTAGGGTTAAAACATAACTTTGTTGCTTTAAAACCCTATAATTATTGCAGCCAGCTGGGCGGTATTCCACCTCAGAAGTCTCCCACCAGCTCACTGTAGGATTTACATCTCAATGTAACCCCCTACAAACTGGGGTTTACTAAGATGTCTTCCTGGGCTGCCTAATGCCCACTGTCAGGATGGTGTCATGTGTCTGCATGAGAGTGCTATAGAAAGCATCCATGCCTGTCTCTTTAAGAGAGTCATTATGCTGTGTTAGAAGTTAGTCTGGGCTGGGTCTGAGTAATTTAGGGCTCGTGACCAGCCAGGCAGTGGTATTTCTGCTCCATTCTGCAGTTGCTATATGTGCAGAGGGAGCTCTGTTAGAACTGTGTTCATTTACTGTTTATCTGCCTTATTAATGTAACCCCTAGATGGCGCTATCCCAGGGGCTACTACCCCTGCCTGATTTGCCACTAACAGGTTGAGGGCCTGGATCCAATGGCGGGTGCCTCCACCCAGAGGTCAGGGTTTGCAATAGTTAAACTAACTTGGTCACAGCCCTCTGGGACACTGCAACCCCTTTCTTCCCACTAGTGGCCCACACAATATATCAGAATTACCTTCACAGTATACACTTACCCCCAGGTCTGGTTCCGCACTGGGACCTCCTGTGAAATGAGATACAGCAACAATCACAGAACAGTACTTTTAACATAGACAAATACCTCAGGCAGTATAACTTTGCTGAAACAAGCAGCTCTGATTTATTTAGGGGATATAACAAGGACAGGGGAAATCAGGTTAATTAGCTTATCACTCTAATAATTCATTCCATGGCTCTGTGCACAGGCCTATCCCTATCAGTTACTGTCCCTGGGTACCCAAGCCCTAGTGGCTAGTCCAAACCGTGGCAGCTGGTAGGGCCCTTTCACACAGAGAAAAGGAGAATTAAACAGTCAGCAGTACAGTAATTCCATTTGGATTTAATGTGGCAATTCAACAGGAGCGACCCTGAATTAGTACTCACACCTCCAAATAAGATAGGGTCCTTCAATGTCAGCCGGGCTCACTTGAGGTACACAAACCTCTTCACACATCCATATAAAAGAAAGCACTATACCAGGCAGGCTGCATCTGTATCCCGATCGCAATTACTGCACAATACCCGGGAGAACACACAGCAGATTCAGTTCCTGACAGACCGAGTGTAATTTTCAGCAATTCCTCCAGTCTTCTACAGGGTGAGCCTGGTTTCTACTCTTCAGAGATCCTTTGATTCTTTTCACAGGACGGTTCAGTCCTAACAAGCTGCAGACCGAACTCTGGGCCTTACACACGTTTTTGACTAAAACTGCACACTGAAAAAGTACAGGGCTCCTTCCTTCTTCACTGCCAAAGCTCAACTGAACTCCAACCGACAAAAACCGGGTCCTTTGAGTTCCTCCCAGTTCTTGACTGGATTGGCTGTCACTCACAATAGACTGCTGCTGTTGGTCCAAAAGGCACTGAAGTCTAAACTACATCTCCCAGAGTCACTGCCCATACAATCCTCTTGTGGCTGGCTCAGATTATGAGTCCAAGTTCTGATTCGTCCAAGGCACCATTTTAGAGCTAGCTTACCCCACACTGATTGGTCCAGTTCAGCAGTTCAAAACTAGAATGGGGAACTAGCAGACACAGTTCTGACTGCAAAGAAAGCAGGTTAGACAAACTGTAATTTCATTATTACTCTAAATAATTTCTGGCAAACAGTTACATCTTTCAGATAGGTTCCTTTGCACTCCTAGTGACTGCAAAATGAAGTGAATTGGCAGCAGCTGAGTGGTACTCAGAGAAGCACACAGTCCCCCATACAACTAATTATGTCTGCAAGCAGACAGCTCTTAAGAGACAGTACCAGAGGCTCTAAAACACTCACTGATAAATGGCTTAAATGCCAAACACCATTCAGGCTTGGAGCATTCAAGCAAGCTCCTGAAGTCTTTTGGGAACCCCATTTGCAGGGGGTTAACCCTTCCTGGCCTGGGAAAGCTTGGCGTCCGTCCCAAGCAAGTACCCATAAGTTTCAACTGCAACCATATACATTTGCATTAGGCTCGACATGTAATCATCAGTCAATATATCATTTTACCAAGAACACATTTCTGAAACATTGCAGTACGTCACTCTTTACACAGTATTACATACACATTGTACCATAACTCAAGTTATTACCTCTTGTACATGAAACCTGAAGAGAGGGGCCCTTCCTATCAGTTACCTTGGGGCTGGATGGGGCAAGGCACCATACTTAGAGGGAACACAAGTAACTTGGAGTTAGCACTGATGCTCAGTTTGGGCAGTGAGCTGGGGACATACACCCTTTATGGACAACATTGAGAGGCAAGTCCACAGGCCCCCAAGTGAATCATAACTGAGGTGCACCACAGGCTTTACAGCTCGACCAGTCTTTCTAGGGGAACTGTTATAGTCTCTGCACTCTGAGCCTCATTTTCAGCATTGTCCTCACTTGTCAGGGAGTCTCCATGGGGTAGAGAGGCTAGAACTTGGGGCACTTTCAGCTCCAGGAGTTACAGTTTCTGAGTCCACAACATTTGGCTCGCATGGAGAGCTTTCGGACACTGGCAGTGGACTGTCGGGCACTCAAAATACTCTTCTTGTTCGGTGTATCACCAGTCTGCCCCAATCTATCATTTCTCTCCCTGAAAGCTCAAACAGTTCAACCATGCACAATGATTCCATTTCATCTGATCTGATGCTTTGCACTTCACTTTCTGGGGAGCATTGGCTCCAGGGACGAAGTTGGGGCTTAGACAGTCCAGAAGGCCCAGCTTTGTCTCCAGTATTGACTAGGGATTGCCCAAACAATTGACTCAGTTCGTAAGAAGGATAGTATTCAAAGTCACTCTCACTTTCTTCCGATATGGACGACAGTCATGCTCAACTGGGACTTGTGGAGGGGAACACTTTAACTTTGCTTCTGTAGGTGCAGACTTTCTTGATCTTTCTTAGCAGCAGCTCTAGTCACTGGTCCAGAGGGGCATCTTCTAGGGGCTCAGACTCAATTAAGATTTGTCCAATGGGCAGTAAATGATTTCTATGTATTGTTTTACATCTTTTGAATTATTCTCAGGCCTTACTTTGTACACTGGCAGATCATCTAGTTTGCCCACTACAATGTGAGGAGATGGTGCCATCGGTCAGCAATCTTGTGCTTGCCATGCAGTCCCAGATTTCTTAGCAATACCGATCTCCCTCCTGGAGTTCCTGTGCTTTCACCTTTTATCATGCCTTTCTTTGTTGGCCAGATTCTTTTGGCAGCCATGGTTTGAGCCAGTTGGTACGCATGAGTTAGCTGGGCCTTTAACTTTTGCACATACTGTAAATAGTTGTCAGCTTGAACCCCATCAGAGAGACTCCAAAACACACATCTACTGGCAGTCGAGCTTCTCTTCCAAACATCAGGCGTAGGGGAGAATCCAGTGGCATCACTTTTGGTGCAGTTATAAGCATGTACCAGGGTGCTAATTTGTTGGCTCCATCTAGGCTTGTCCCTTGGGTGCAGGGTGCCTAGCATATCTAGCAAAGTGCGGTTGAAACGCTCAGGCTGTGGGTCCCCTGGGGGTGGTAAGGAGTGGTTCTGGACTTCGCACTCCCCACAGAGAAAGCATCTCTTTGATCAGGCGACTCTCAAGTCTCTCCCTTGATCAGAATGGATTCTTTGTGGAGCCCCATAGTGAACAAAAGTTTTCTACAAGTACTTTGGCCACAGTGGATGCTTTCTGGTCTTTGGTGGGAAAGCTTGGGCATATCTCGTGAAATGGTCAGTGACCACCAGCACATACTGATATTTCTTTGATCTGACTCAAACTCAGAAAATCAATACAGACCAGCTCCATGGGTGCACTGGTGGTGATGTTAACAAGGGGGCAGCCCTCTGGGGCAAAGCTTTCCTCTGTAAGCAGCGACTACAAGTTCGAATGTGTTGCTCCACATCAGCCCCCATCTTAGGCCAATAGAATCTGGATCTCACCAAGTCAAGTGTTCTGTCTATACCAAGGTGCCCCATGTGGTTGTGCAGGACCTCAGTACTGAGTCTCCGAAGCAGTGGGCAGCACTAGTTGTTGTTTGTCTACTTGTCCCCTCTGTCTACTGTTTCTCTGTATAACAGTTTATTGATCAGTTTCAACTTAGGACCTTCTTTGTATAACAGTGCAGTTCTCAAATCAGTGGGCGTAATTTGGACACATCTTTTCCTGCATAGAGGGCTTCTAAGCTGCTTTGATCATGGGATCGCGGATTGAGCCCATGAATACTGTCATTGTCCAGCTGAGGCAGTGCACCAATGTCTATTGCAGAAAGAGTGGCAATAAGCAGCAGGTATGCAATTCTCAGAGGGTCCCAAGCAATCCACCATGCAGTCCATCGTCCCGTGGACATTTGTTCCTCCCTGTCAAACTTCCGAGAGAGTGCCCAATGTCAGGTTCTGCCAATCGGACCCAATCATTCTGGGGAACAGGCCTCCGGGAGAAGCATCAGCATCTATGTGGTTCAGACCTGCTCGTGATTCAGAGCATAGTCATATGTAGATAATGCAGAAAGCTACCTATGGCCAGTGGCATCCAACTTAGCTGAGGTCTGCACATAGGTCAAAGGATTATTGTCAGTTTTTACTAGTATTTTAGCCCCATACAAGTACTCATGGAATTGGTCATCAATAGCCCACTTCAAAGCTAGGAACTCTAACTTATGTACAGGATAGTTCTTTTCGGATGGGGTCAGGCTTCTACTGGCAAAGGCCATGGTCTCAGGCCATTCTCGTGCTCTTGGTACAACATAGCCCCCAACCCTTGCAAGCTAGCATCAGTGTGCAGGACGGAAGGTTTTCTTGGATCGGCATAGGCCAGCACTGGAGCATGGGTAAGTTGATATATGATCTCATGAAAAGCAGTCTCACAATCAGGAGTCCAGCGGCCCCAAATACTTCACTCGGATGAAAATACACTCTTTCAGTCTTGAGGGACGCTGACTTTTGGTATTTTTGTGGGTTGGGGATACCCTTGAGTAAGGTTAAGTAAAGGCGGATCACTCTTGAATAGTCCTTGATGAAGCGCTGATATATAACCACAGAATCCAGGAATCTTTGCAGTTCTTTTAGATTTTGGGCTGTGGCCAGGTGGTCAAGGCCTCAACTTTACTTGGTCGTCTCTATTCCCTCGGTGGATACTATGTGTCCCACATACTTTACTGATGTTTGAAAGAATTGACACTTATCAATGGACAGTTTAAGGCCAAAGTCCTCCAGTCGGTCCAATACCTTAAATAATCTGCTCTCATGTTCCTCCAGTGAGCTGCCAAACACAATAACATCATCTAGGTATACCAGGCACTCTAGTAAGTTCATGTCCCCACTGCACGCTCCATCAATCGTTGAAAAGTGGCTGGGGCACCTGAAATCCCTTGAGGCATCCTATGAATTCATAAAGTAGCGGACAGATAAAGGCCGTCTTCTCTCACGGTCCTCTGGGGCCATCGGGATCTGGTAGTACCCACTGCGGAGATCCAGCACAGAGAACCACTTGCTTCGTTAGGCAGTCCAAAGCATCCTGAATGCGGGCATTGTGTACTGATCAGGATAGTCCGCGGTTTAAGGTGCGATAATCCACACACATCCTTACTGTTCCATTCTTTTCCTCACTACCACAATGGGGAAGCATAAGGGCTTCTGATTCTTGTATTACACCAGCAGCTAACATCTCTTGCAGATGCCGTCTCACATCATCTATGTCAGCAGGTGCCGGCGTCGAGACCCTCTCACGAAATGGTCTTTCGTCATGCAGCCGGATATTGTGCTCAGCTCCTTGCACGCATCCTACATCCCATTCCTTAAAGAAAACACTGGTCTCTCTGGGCAAGCTTCTCACTGATCCTCACTTTCCATTCAGCTGGCAGGGGAGTCGCGAAATCAAACAAGTCAGGCGTTACTCTGTCATTCTTCCTTGAACTCTTGCTGCTGGGTAGCACTGCAGTGTCTGCACAATGCAATTAGCCAGGATGCAACCTCTGTTTACCGAATGTCTCTTTCAGACACTTATGAACTTGGACCATTACCCTTCTGGCATAAGCATGGGCTCTAAGCGGGCAAAATACTAGGCTTGACCAGCAGTCCTCTGGCAATTTTCCATCGCCTGGTGCATCCAACATTAATATTTTATTCTTAACATCCTTTCTGATACGGACCTCTCCCTGTAAGGTACACTGGGCATTTGGCGCCAGGATCAGAGACTCAGGATCCTTCTTCCATACAATTCGACCGGTTCCTCTGGTTCTGTTTTTTCAGCATCTCTCTGTGCCTCATAGGCCTTCTTAATTAAAGCCGGAACTCTTAAAAGCTACTAGTCTTTGACCCCTGTTTTCATAACACAACTGTGCCAGCCTTCCGAACATATGAGCATTTGTTCCAATCAACAAAGGACACCATCATACAGTCCAGTGGGGACACACTAAGGCTAGGGTCTCTACTTGTTCGCCACTCCAGCCACGGAGGTGGGAAAGACAGCCAAATTCGGATATACCGGAATAGGGTAGGCCTTCACTTAACCCCCATACATGTAGTCCTTCTAATGGTTGTAAGGTACTTCGACAAATGCTTCTGATACCAATCCTGGAACATAATTGTCACTTGGGAGCCACTGTCTAATACAGCTCTTGTAGACACTCCATTCACCTTTACAGTGGTCTCCATGGAGGGACCCACTATTCTGGACCAGTCTGGAGAGGCGGTAGTGGGGCCTGGGCAACTGACCTTGGCACAAAGGGCGTGAATTAGCATTTTTGGTGCCCTCACTGGGATCATGTCGTGCACCTCTTAACCACTGATTTCTTCTCCGAAGCTCTCCTTGTAGCCTATATGCAACTTTGTCAGTGTCTTTTGGGGACTGGCATTCCCTTTTCATGTGCCCATCTTTCCCACAATTATAGCAAAACATACTTTCTGGAGTTTGAGCTGGCCGAGGCGCCACACTGGGAGCCAGGGCGGGGTATTACTAACTGGAAACCTGGGTGCCATCTCTGTCTGTGGCGTGATAAGCATTTGGAGACATCTCGTCAGTTTCTGCACTTCCATGGTTAAGGAATTGAGTTTGGAGCTGTTATCAGCAGGAGATACATGGGTGGGTACCCCCACCTCATAGCAGATGCAGTCAGATATAGGTCAGGGCTCCGTACTTGCAGCGGCGTGGCCTTCATAAAGGGACTGTTTTGAATTCGGATCTCTCCAACAGTTCCCCCATTGTGGCATATCTTTTCCTTGTCAGAGCACTCATTGACTGTCAACCTCTGCCCTGAACTTCACTTGATGGGTCACCCTCAGTCACTGGGTCGTAGCCACAGCTGTTGGTGCAGGTACCTCCCGAGGTCGCCTTTCTCAACTCTCGATTTCTCTCATTAACTCATCATAGGAGGGTGGGGTTCAGTCGATTTGCCAGGCGTGGCAAAGCAACAGCAGTTCTGAGAAGGGGCAGACTTAAGGATTCTGTCCAGTCTGGTTCGGTCTAGTTCAATCGCTGGCAAACTACCCTTTCTGAGGCATTCTTGCAACAATTTTTCCAGCCGAGAGACATACACAGACAACAACTCCCTTGGTACTGTTGTGCATTTCTTACTCTCCACCATAGGTCCTCATCAGAATCTGGGCTCCCATACACATTCTCCAAGGCCTCAAGATAGGCCTGTGCAGTCGCTTCAGGGTTACTGGCCCGTTTAGCACGGATGGTAGCCAGGGCAGGACCTCGGAGGCTCTCACTAACCCTCTTTTTTCGCCTTCCGAGCATTGCCATTCTAGCACTTGGGGCAACATAGTCTATCCAGGTCTCCTGGTCATCCTCCCTTGGGGGTGGGAGGGTGCCAGAGAAGATCCTCAACCTTCGGTAAGAGTCGTGACTAATGGCAGGTGCAGAAATAGGAGTCTGCATTGGTTCAGCCACCATTACGGGCACTGGAGCAGGAGGGGTGTTGGGGAGGAACACCCCCAGGTGGCAAGAATAGTTTCTTCAAGTCCTCCACAGTTTTCCCTCTCCCAGCAACCATTCAGCAAATTTCTCCTCAAAAGTTTCAGATAGTGGTGGGGCTGATTCCCCGGTCTTTACTGTCCTTAGTTATCACTCTCCAAGCAGTGAGGGCTCCCTCTGGGGTAATGGTCTGTGGCACTTTGGAGCTATCTATGGGATCCTTAAACTCTACTAGGGCCAGGAAAGTGTGGGTGAGCAGATTAGCATGCCGACCCACCACCACAGGGTTTTGTAAACCTTCCACCTTGGAAAGTACTCCCTGCACAGTGTCGTATTGATACCCAGGGGATGTCCAGGATAAGCATAGCATTTTGGGGGTCGATCTCCTCCCCAGTACACCTCCACCAGCCGGTGCACAGCCACTTCTGTCGGGTACCCATTTTTTCTTAACAGTGGTTCGTAAATATGGCCACTAGAGGACACACAATCCAGCGGTGCCTCCAAGATGTAACCCTAGATGGCGCTATCCCAGGGGCTACTACCCTGCCTGATTTGCCACTAACAGGTTGAGGGGCCTGGATCCAATGGCGGTGCCTCCACCCAGAGGTCAGGGTTTGCAATAGTTAAACTAACTTGGTCACAGCCCTCTGGGACACTGCAACCCCTTTCTTCCCACTAGTGGCCCACACAATATATCAGAATTACCTTCACAGTATACACTTACCCCAGGTCTGGTTCCGCACTGGGACCTCCTGTGAAATGAGATACAGTGCAACAATCACAGAACAGTACTTTAACATAGACAAATACCTCAGGCAGTATAACTTTGCTGAAACAAGCAGCTCTGATTTATTTAGGGGATATAACAAGGACAGGGAAATCAGGTTAATTAGCTTATCACTCTAATAATCTACCTATGGCTCTGTGCACAGGCCTATCCCTATCAGTTACTGTCCCTGGGTACCCAAGCCCTAGTGGCTAGTCCAAACCGTGGCAGCTGGTAGGGGCCCTTTCACACAGAGAAAGGAGAATTAAACAGTCAGCAGTACAGTAATTCCATTTGGATTTAATGTGGCAATTCAACAGGAGCGACCCTGAATTAGTACTCACGACCTCCAAATAAGATAGGGTCCTTCAATGTCAGCGGGCTCACTTGAGGTACACAAACCTCTTCACACATCCATATAAAAGAAAGCACTATACCAGGCAGGCTGCATCTGTATCCCGATCGCAATTACTGCACAATACCCGGGAGAACACACAGCAGATTCAGTTCCTGACAGACCGAGTGTAATTTTCAGCAATTCCTCCAGTCTTCTACAGGGTGAGCCTGGTTTCTACTCTTCAGAGATCCTTTGATTCTTTTCACAGGACGATTCAGTCCTAACAAGCTGCAGACCGAACTCTGGGCCTTACACGTTTTTGACTAAAACTGCACACTGAAAAGTACAGGGCTCCTTCCTTCTTCACTGCCAAAGCTCAACTGAACTCCAACCGACAAAAACGGGCACTTCCTTTGAGTTCCTCCCAGTTCTTGACTGGATTGGCTGTCACTCACAATAGACTGCTGCTGTTGGTCCAAAAGGCACTGAAGTCTAAACTACATCTCCCAGAGTCACTGCCCATACAATCCTCTTGTGGCTGGCTCAGATTATGAGTCAAGTTCTGATTCGTCAAGGCACCATTTTAGAGCTAGCTTACCCCACACTGATTGGTCCAGTTCAGCAGTTCAAAACTAGAATGGGGAACTAGCAGACACAGTTCTGACTGCAAAGAAAGCAGGTTAGACAAACTGTAATTTCATTATTACTCTAAATAATTTCTGGCAAACAGTTACATCTTTCAGATAGGTTCCCTTTGCACTCCTAGTGACTGCAAAATGAAGTGAATTGGCAGCAGCTCGAGTGGTACTCAGAGAAGCACACAGTCCCCCCATACAAACTAATTATGTCTGCAAGCAGACAGCTCTTAAAGAGACAGTACCAGAGGCTCTAAAAACACTCACTGATAAATGGCTTAAATGCCAAACACCATTCAGGCTTGGAGCATTCAAGCAAGCTCCTGAAGTCTTTTGGGAACCCCCATTTGCAGGGGTTACATTAATAATAGAATAAGTTTGTTTAACCTGCCTTCTCTTGCAGCTTGAACTTTTGCATAAGAGCCACCATTTTGGTTCTGGACTGCCAGAGTTGGATCAATCGAACCTCAGGGGACCTAAAATGGAGACTGTCCCAGAGGTCTTGTGGGACTGAATTTTGTAGGAACTGTAGTTCTTAGGGTTTGTCGCCTAAATGGACATGGAGGGGAGCCTTGCTGTGACAGACAGGTTCCTCAGCCAACCAAACCTTTTGGATCTCAGAGGAAATCCCCAAAATTGCCTGCAGCAGAGTCAGTTGTGAGCTGGAGTTTGGAGAGTCAACAGTTAAAGCCATCAAGCAGCTGTTTCTGCATAGGAGCACGGGAGAATTGGCGGGAAGGCTGCACAGGGCTGCCTGTCACATCTTCCAGTGAGAAATCCTGTGAGTGTGAAAGTTGGGCTTAAATCTAATTCCTTTGTTTGAGATCTGAAGCCTGGAGAGAGAGAGTGATCGCTGCCTGAATCTGGGACCGAAGACTTGCTCCAGAAACAATCAGCTTTACAGGTACCAAAGTGAGTCATCGATTGAGGGGTTTATGAACTTCTGCTAAATTGCAACGGACTTTACCGAACTGTGACTAAGAGTTGTGTTGTTTATAAGTGTGCTGAATGAGCTGTGTGGGTTGTGATTTGGTTCCCCACCTTCAAGTGTGTTATGCTAGCTGGAAGCTGCTCCAGCACTGGCATGGACTAAATCCGAACTGCCTGCTCTGGTCTGGGCCCTGCTCGTCCTAGACTGCCACTCCGTCGCAGAGACATTTTCTGACAAAGACCCAATCTGGATTCGCTTTCTGCTCAACTTCATTGAACAGGTAGCGACCACCTCAGTGAGCCGTGGGGCCCTGCTTCCCTGGTAAACCAGAACACCATCCAGAGGTCTTCATCTTGTCAGTCCTACCTCCTGGTCTCGATAGTATGAGCACCAAACAAGGTAGCTCCCTGTAACAAAGCTGCAATCATTGTGTCACATCTGATTTACATGTTTGGGTTTATTATCACGAACTGAGCCACCCGGCTCCAGATTACAAATTCTGGGTTGATGTGCATGTAATTGTTTTCTTCCTAAGGGCCCCAACAACAGCTGCAATGCCGGCCTACCTCGGGCAACGTCAGGGCTAGCCTACATTAACAACTGGGTACCTAGAGTGTGACTGTGATAGAGGGATTCTTAGTGCATGCATGCTCAACCTCAATCAATCAGAATTAATAATCACTTGCTAAATTAGTGTACCACCCTGTCAAAGCCCCTGAATAAATCAGAATTTGTGTTTTGCATTTAACCTGGTTAACATGTGCCTTCACGGTGGGGTACTGTACTGCCATTGAACTGTTGTATAATGGATCTTATTTTACAGGGGTCTCAGGGCCTTTGCAGCTGGTCCAGCCCTGGTGGAAAGTGTACAGAGTGTGGGTTTAAAAGTGTTATCATATGGTACATGTGATTGTTTATTAGTTGCTATACTGTTTAGGCCACTAGAGGGGTTAGTGGGGGTTACAGCATCCCGGAGGCTATACAAACAGCAGTTCGCTACCCCAGAACCACTCCTCCAGGCGGAGGCACCCGTTCACCGAACTCAGGCCCTTAACCTGCGCCTAGTCACGCAGGCAGGGGTAGTAGCCCTTGGGAACAGCGCCACCTAGGGGTTACATCAACATACTGTAGAAAAGTTTCCCAGCTACTACAAGGGTTGTACATGGGTGGGGGTCATACAGGACAGGTTTACCAAACTTTTAACTGGCTTGCAACTCCCTGTCTTGTCAACAGAGGCTCAGGCTGCTACTGACAATCACCCTACGGAAGATGCACACTAGCATTCAAAATCTGAAGACCAAAAATCCCCAATCACCAATGGCATAGCAGCTGAGTTTTATAAGAAATGCAGGAACATGTTGTCTCTACTTTTAATATTAGTTTGTCAGGGGTGCAGGAGTTGGGGAACCCCCAATCATGGTCACAGGCCCAAATCTCAGTTATTCATAAACCTAGGAAGGATCCAGGCCTTTGAAGCTCGTATAGACCTATTTCCCTTCAAAATGTTGATCAGAAAATCTTAACAAATACATTGACCACCAGATTACAAGAATGGGTGGTGGCCTGGTCCACCCTGATCAAACAGACTTTATTAAAGGCGAGAGACCTCTGTAACAACATACTGCATCTCGCAACACCATATCAAAGCAGCAACAGGATAAGCTTTTACACTGGTACTCTTTATGGATGCAGAAAAGACCTCTGACAGTGTGGAATGGAACTTCCTGCACTACACCCTGACAAAATGGTGTTTGGGAAAATGTTTGGAATAGCATCACAGCTTTGTATACTACTACTGAAGCAGTAGTTAAATCTCAGAGCTTCTCTCTGCACAGGGGCACCAGGCAGGGTGCCCCTCGCCTCCTTCCTTTTTGCTTTGTTTATCAAGCCCTGGCTGTGGCAGTTCATTATAATCCACATACAGTATACCAGACATCTGAGTCCCAGATAGGGAACACAGAATTTCATTATATGCTGACAATGCTCTGTTTTAGTTGGGTGTGCCCAGAATAATCTATCCCAGAGCTACAAATCACATTCTGTACACCCGCAACTGTTAGCGTCCTCTTCCAAAACCACCCTAGGCCTCTAAGTACTCTCTCTTCAGGGGCCAAAGCCTAGCCAGCCTTTGACAATGTCTCTCCTGAGACAGCACACTTTGTACCCTCATATGGAGCTGCTATGCTTGTATGTTAGCAACTGCCTAGCTACTGATTGTATAGGACTACACAGAGGATAATGTATGGGCATCAGTTAACAACAACGCTGTATTCACTTGAGAGCTTACCGGGCAACTGTGTAAACCTCAGAGTGAAGCTCAAGAGGTTTACTGTTGCCTGGTAACGCAAGAAGTGAATTCAGCGATGTTGTCAACTGATGACCATACCTTGTCTTGTATAGTATGGGCTCAGTACACCAAGAATTCACTACTGAGACTTACATTTGTTTAAATTTTTCTTTTAAATGTGCTTTCCAACACTGACTTCCCAACAATGAGACACAATCAGTCCCAGTCCCTCTCCCAATCTCACAGACAACACATTTAAACAGGGCTGCAGTTTCGTAGGAAAAAATATGATCTGATTTCGCATATTTTGTCAGTCGCTCCTTGCTTTCGGGTCCATTTCTTACTGCTGCGGACATTTCCATGAAATGTGGTGCACTTACGCACGCTTACACGTAGTAATGATGATGATAGTCCATCGATGTGACGCCTCAAGATGGTACAACAACATGTTGACGCTACATCGATGGTACAACAGCATTGTGTTTCCATCAATTTTTATACACAACAGCCTTCTCCCATACACTATTGTGCATTCTACTGATAGACATGTTAACAACTGACAGGCAACTATTTGTATAGGACTGAAGTTCATCTGCTGAATGACACTATCACCCTGCTAATTGTATTCAATGTTCTCCAACATATGCATTACCTGTTCCTTCAGTTTTCGTTACTATCTGTGTTTTTCTCTTTGTATCATGACGTACAGCCTTTGGAAATGAGTCCATGACTCAAAGGCTTGTAATTCGATGTGCTTATAAATAAATAAATACCGTAAATAAATATGTGGGCTGCCAGATACTTACTGAGAATTGAAGGGTGTGTAAGATTAGTTACGGGAAATCTGAGGCCCTGAAATTAAGTGGACTCTACCCCAAACAGTTCCCAGCTGCCTTCCGCTCACGTGGGCAAACACAAGAAAGTCAAATATTTAGGGGTGAAATGACCACGGCACTCCATCAGCTTTTTTTCATCTGAACACTATGATGCCCTGCTACAGGGAATCACAGCTAATATTGGTAGATCATCAGTTCTCTCTCTTCCCTGGCAGGCAGCATTAACATCTTAAAATGAATGCCACGCCTAGGTTCCTGTTTTTGTTTCAAGTCTTCCTTATCTCCACCCCGAGGTGTACTGTACTGGAGAAGATTGGGTACACTGCAAATGAAATTTGTTTGGAATGGTGGTCAGCACAGAGTTTCACGAAAACTGCTGTAACAAACCTGGGAAGGAGGGGCCTAGGGCTGCCCAGTGTAGGATTTTGTCATACTGTGGCTCAATTTCTCCAGTTGTTTCCGGCTCAAGCAAAACAGAGCACAGGATTTTATGAACTTCGAAGGTATCCTCCTGCCTGACCCTTTTATGCATTACCCTTATTAACCTGGAAATAGCTTACGAACCCTGGACAAGACAGGCACTTAAGGTTATCTAGAAAGCCAGGCTGATTACAGGCACACCAAACTCCCGGTCCCCTGACTATTATTGGGTGATCCAGAATCCCCACTACCCAGGCTCAGCATTGGTTTCAAAAGGTGAAATCACAAGCTCTGACCCACTACAAACAATTGCTAGAGTGACCACTTTGCATCTTCTGGGCATGTCAAACAGATCTTTGGCTAGTCCAAACTGATTTTATAGATTCTTCCAGCTAGCATATTATTTACTGGCAGTGGTGGACCTACCTAACTTGATCAGAGAACTCACTAAACTTTAAGATTTCTTCTGTCTGGCAACCCCAGGCCAGCGACTCCGTGCAGCCACCAACATCCCCCATGGTGAGGGTTTAGGTGCCTTTAGGGATACACTCCACAGCAGTACAGATCTGCCACCAGAAAAAACAGGTGGTTCTGGTAAAAGGGCTCGGTATGCTTTGTTATGCAGTGCTTTTCAATTTCAGAAATATTACCATCAGGTAAAGGGGACCACAGCGGGTGCAACCTCTGCACCTCACTATGCGAATCTCTAACTTGGTATTTGGGTGAGAGATGTTGTTTGCGCCCAGAGGTCAACCATACTATTCCAGGACCGATTTCCAAAGGTGCTATATTAATGATATTTTTATGATTTGGTGTGGTGAAGTGAATAAGCTACATGATTTTGTTAATTCTTGCAGTCTACTAACAGTAATCTATGGTTTCAGATGAAATATAGGTGCACCAATCCAGCGTTAATTTTTTAGACCTGCAAGTCTTTAAGAATCCATATGGTACAATCAGCACTGAGCAGCACCATAACAGCACTGACAGGAATTCCTTGCTTCTCCGGCCACCTGTCATCCCTGTCACCTTGTGGAAAATATCCAAAAGCACAGTTTCTCAGAATATGCAAGAAGTGTTCCACAGACACTGCATTTGAAACTTGTGTGCTACAGAAATGGGGTAACGCTTCAGACAAAGGGGGTACTGTTGCTCAACTGGAAACACAGACAGAAGCACTCTGCTAGTTTACAATCAGGATGTGCAAAGCACAAATTTACGTGCTGAACTTAGTGACTACCTACAACCATCATTTCTAAAGTGTTCCCAGTGGTTACACTCAAAACACTGAAACATCCTCCAGACAGAGCCACTTCTGGAGGGCAGTGGATTCTCCACTGAGAATGGTGTACAGGAGAGGTCAGAGCCTACAAGATATTCTGGCACATACCCTAACACAAGAGCCACATGGCTACCTGACCCACCCAAGGGTTGTCACTGCTGTGGCCATTGCCGCTTACTGTGACTGTGTTAAGAAAACAATCATATTTTGTACTGCGACACACAGAAGAAATACAAAATATGGTCATTCATAAATTGCTCTACAGCTGGAAATGTATACTTGGCTACTTGCAGATGTGGCGCTTTCTATGTAGGGAAGACATCTTGCATGTTTAAATTGCAGATTGGACAGCATCTTAGCTCTATCAGAAATAAGGATAAGTTAATCCCTGGCCAAGAAAAATTCTGGATAGCACTGAACCCAGGAACCATTCTTTTGTATTTTGTGGCATTGAGCAAGTGGCTGTAGACAAACGGGTGGTAATACTGACAAGTGACAACCTCATTCTATGAAGAGAAGTGTTCTGGATCTACTAATTACGTGACTTTATAGCCCTAGGCCTGAGTGATTCATTCAACATTGTCCGTTTTCAATAAACCAATACCACAGGCCTGTATCTGTACTGGTTACCATCACTTGTATTCAGTTCTAACTCCACAGAAATCCCTGGTCCAGAGAGAGGTGTACTGTTTGCTACTCCCATGACCTTTACTGTACTGACAGCACTCATGATTTTCGCAAATTTGTTTAGACATTGTTCTGTACTTGACTGTGGATTAGACTGGTCCCCCTCCTATGTGAGATCAGTGGTTAGGGCTATTACTATGCCTCTTGTCAAAAGTTTACAGTTTGTCCCTCTTTAAGCTCCTTTAAAAAAATGTTTTTTATTTTGCATATCATTACCCAGTTAACTCTGTTGATCTCCGACTAAATTTAGATCCTTGACTTGACTGCTTCAGACCTATGCATTGCTAAACATTAGGTAGCCACTAAATAAGACTTGTGCTATATATATGTGTATGTATATATATATATATATATATATATATACACACACACACACATACACACGTACGTGATATAATCAGTCCGCCTAAAATTGACTGCAGTGACTCTGTGCACTATGACAGATGGCCTTAGCCTATATATCTACATATATACATAGAATGTGATGGCAGATAAGGCCCACCCAGTCTGCCCAATTGTGTTCTTTTTATTATTTTTATTTCCCAGACTCTGCTTAATCCAAGTCACATCTCTGCTCTCCTCTACTCTATCCCATGATTCCATTGTACCTACCCCAAGCATTTTGAACCCAGTTACTTTGTTCACCCCACTAACTCCTCTGGAAGGCTATTCCAGGTAATCTCTTCCTTTCAGTGAAAAAGTACTTCCTCACATCCCTCCTGAATTTACCCTCCAGCTTCATATTATGCCCCTTGTTATAGAGCATATGAAGATATTTTCCTGTACATTAACCACCTGTAAGGTATTTAAAGGTTTCTATCATATCCCTCCTCTCCTCCAGGGTGTACATATTTAGCTCCTTTAGCCCTTCCTCATAGGACTTTCAATGCAGAACCTGTACCATTCTGATAGCCCTCCCTGACTGCCTCCACTTTGTCTATGTCCTTTCTGAGATGTGGTCTCCAAACTGTACACAGTACTGAAGGTGGGGTCTTACCAGCGATTATATAGGGCACAACCACATCTCTCTTCCTGCTGGAGATATCCTTACCTACACACACGCATCCCCAAGCTTTTCCAACTGCCTTATCACACCACCTTTAGGATCTGATATGATCACCCTCGGTCTCTTTCCTGTTTGGTCTTTGTCAGTATCACTCGGACCCATCTTGTACTCCGCTCCTGGGTTCTTATGGCCTAGATGCATTATTTTGCACTAAAACCCAACTGCCATATCCTTGCCCATAACCAATGATGATGATGAATAATGGAGGTCACATAAACTGACTTAATGGTTTGTTTTGTATACATGCTCCATGGTAATAGGCTTTATAGATTTTCCCCTGTGAGCATATCACACGCCAAGTGACCTTGGTGACCTCCCACTAGAGAGGCATATAAGACAGTGCAAAACATCAACCTACAATTTGATGGCAGATAAGGACCACTTGGCCCACCTAGTCTGCACATTTCCCTCGTAATGGATAAGCTGCAGATCCTAGTTAACCAACAGCCTTCTTCCTCCTACCCCCACTAGAATTGCCTTATGTCTGTCCCATGCATTCTTGAATTCCCTACTGTTTTTGACTCCATGGCCCTCAGGAAGACTGCTCCATGCATCCACAACTCTCTCCATGAAAAATGCTTTGTCACATTACCTCTGAGCCGTCTCCCCATCTTCAAATTGTGCCCCTTGTTCTTGCACATCTCTTTTCTGAAAGATGCTAACCTCTTGGACTTTGTTGATTCCTTGGGGTACTTGAAAGTTTCTATCATGTCCCCTCTCCTCCTTTCCTCAGGGTAGTATACATATTAAGCTACTTTAGTCTCTTTTCGTATGTCTTCTGGTGCAGACTCCGCACCATTTTGGTTGCCCTCCTCTGGACATCCTCCACCTATGTCTTTGCAGAGATGGGGTCTCCAGAACTGCATGCAGTACTCCAGGTGGGGTCTCACCAACTGTCTGTACAGAGGATGACTTCCTGTTTTCTACTGGTGATGCCTCTCCCTATGCATCCCAGTATTCCCCAACCATCCTTACTGTCTTCTCACATTGCTTGCCCACCTTTATGTCATCTGATACAACTACCCCCAGATCCCTTTCCATTTTTGTTGTTATCAGTATCTCACCCTCATTGTGTAGTCTTCCCTTGGGTTTTGTTTTCCAGGTGCATTACTTTGCAGTTCTTTGCACTGAATCTAAACTGCCATACATTTGACCATTCTCCAACTGTGCCAAGTCCTTCTCATCCTTTTCACCCCACCTTGTTATCAACCATGTTGCAGATCTTTGTGTGCGTCTGCAAAGAGACATACTTTTCCTTCAGTCCCTCTGCAATATTACTTATAAAGACATTAAAAGGACGGATCCAGTACTGAACCCGCGAGTACCCCACTAGTAACACCCTTTCTTCACTGTGTCCTGTTGACCAGCCAGTTTTTACCCAGACTGGCTAATTTGTTTTAATCTTTGTGTGGGACTGTATTAAATGCTTTGCTAAAGTCTAGGTAGGCCATGTGCCCAGCCCCTCCCTAGTCTACTACTTTGGTCACCCAGTCAAATAAATTGATTAGATTCATCTGACATGACCTTCCGCTTTGAATCCATGCTGCCTTGGGTCCTGTGCCCCACTGGCCTCTACGTACTCAACCATTCTTTCCTTCAGAAGTGATTCTATCATTTTCCCTACCACTGAGGTCAAACTGACAGGTCTATAGTTTCCTGCCTCTGTCTTGCTCCACTTTTCTGAAGGAATCACATTCACCTTCCTCCAGTCCTCAGGTACCACGCCATCCTCCCAGGATTTGTTAAAAAGGGTAGTGTGAGGAGAGGTTTCTTAGGAAGACACTGTTCCACAGTTGTAGAAACTCAGAAGCAAAATGTTATTGAAGCCAGACAATTACTGCAAACTTCAGGCAAAAATAAATAACATAAAATTTCTTCAAAATAAATATAAGTTAACAAGCATCATCTCAGACACTAGAAGGAACTAGTGACCATCATACTGAGTCAGAGTACATCTGCTACCCACCAGCCTGTCTACAGAATTGAATAAGGCCAAGGCTTATATACCAAAAGGGAACATGTGACTTGTTTAACTCCACCTATGCTTTTCAAAATTATCTTTAAACAACAGAATAAGTCTATTTTCATTTCCGAGCACAGAATAACATTTCCTTTTAAGTTGTAATGTTGTCACCATCACTATATAGAAACAACAACTGGTTAATAAAATTTTAGTTTCAGACAATGCAGGAGTAACTCCACCTCCTAGTACTGTGCCTTTAAATATGGAGGTGACCAGCCAGCCAGCTCTATAGTACAGAATAGGAAGTGAGACTCACACAGTGAAGCAGGTAACCTTCTATGAGGAAACATTTGTTTGTTTTATAAATTATTCCAAAAGAATGAATTAAAGGTATTCAATCCACTTTTTAAAAGCATTTTAACTAAAGTAAAACACTTCTGTTTAACTTTTGTTTAACAGGGAAGGGGGGCGGAGTTAAGTCAAATGCCAGTGTTGTACAACTCGCTTTTTAAAGGCCTTCTTTCGTTTTTGTAGCTTGTTTAGGTCATGAAATAGTCATTTTGTAGTCTCTACTGAATTAATTCCTTTTTGTATGCTGCAATTAGAGAAAATAAAGGTTATTTATTTACACAACAGGGAACGCTTTATGACATCGCTTACCATTTAGAAACTAGTTCCAACCAGAAGGACCCTTCTTAACTGCAAACAGGTTGAAAGGCACTTTTAAAGGGGTTTTATACGCACAAAATCAAGATAGTCAGTGTTTCAGACACTCGGGAGGCAGGAACACTTCTAAAAGCGGCATTCAGAGTGTTTGGCCAGGTAAAGAGGGTGGTTTCTGCCACAGGCTGCTCACATGATCGAGGAGCTGCCACTCTACCCTATAGAGGCTAGTTCTGCCTCTCAGATGCTTTGAAAACATTTGGGACTGTATTTACAGTATTTCCACAGAACAACTAGCCTAGAAAGCGGTTCTGACTTACTCTATATGTTTACAAGGAGAGGAGAGGGGGAGTACCTAACGCTAAGCGGGACGAAACCAAGACCATACGAGGGTTTGCATACATAAAGAGGGCATTACAAGACCCACACCATGGATATAACTAAACGCTACAATTCCTATATCCAAATGAAATGAAATACTCATTTTAAATGACTATTGTGTTTCTGCATACCTCACATTAGACAGGTTCTGAAACGGGGGCACCAAAGAATGAGCTGTGCAGATCTTCATATACCAGGACAAGAATACATAAGGGATAGAAAGAACATTATAGGTGGCCTGCCTATATAACGTGGAAAGAAAGATGAGGAATTGCAGCAAGAAAGGAGGAGTAAAAGGGCTGTTGCAACAGACTTAAAAAAAATTAGATTTGCCTGGCATATGGAGGTAACTGTCACAGGTAGTCATTTGGTGTCACTATTTCTCCCTTAGTTCTTTTAGAATCCTGGGGTGAATCCCATCAAGGCCCCACTGCTTTGTCCACCTTCAGTTTTAGGAGTTCTTTCGGAACCCTTTCTTCTGTGAAAGGACTGATGTCGACCCCTATCCAGAGTGCTTCTACTGACTGGATTAAGTACCTCCCCTTTCTCTTCTTTTTGTGAATACTGAGCAGAAGTATTCGTTTAGTTTCCTGATTTTCACTGTCCCTCTCTGCCCACCCACCCTCCTCTTTATTTAGCCTCAGTATCCTTTCCTTTGTCTTTCTTCGCTCCTAATGTACCTATAAAAGGTTTTATACCCCTTCTTAACCAAGCTGGCTATCTTTTCCTCCATTTGGGCCGTTGCTATTCTGACTGCCTTCCCCACTTCCTTCTGCTTTAACTGGTACAGTTCTCTGTCCTGCTCTTTCTGTGTTTCTTATACTTCCTGACTGCTATCTTTTCTCCCTAACCTTCCTGCCACCTCTTCTGAGAACCATAGTGTTTTCTTTCTTTTGTTTTGATTTATTCGCTTCACACAAAGGCTTGTTGCCTCTGTGATGGCAGTTTGATGCTTCCCATTGTTGCTCCACCCTCCTTCTTGCCTGTTTGCCAGTGCTTTTCTAAGGCACTCTCCATTTTGACAAAATCAGCCCTCCTGAAATCCAGTACCTTCACTTTTGTATGGCTTGACTCTACAGCTTGAGTTTATCGTGAACCACACTGTTTGGTGGTCACATGTACCCACATTGGTGTTTTTTCAGCAGCTGATACGTCTGCCTGTCATGCTGTTGTTTCCAAAGATTATTCTCATTGTGGGAGAAAGTGTTTGTTTATGGGCTTCAATCCTGGGATGCTATATGGCACCTATATCTAATACGCTATTTCGAGCTGCTAAAAGAGTTTGCTTTTTATTTTCAGTTTTTAAGTTAATCATATATGTTTCTGTATTTTGGGCTTCTTGAACTTCTTGCACTTTGCACTTCAGAATGTTAGCACCCTGTACCTTTAAATATCAATTACTCTATATGACTTGCAGAGTGCTGAGACAGCCTCTCTGAGGATGTGCACACATGCATGAAACCAGTCAGAACCGTTGCTAGGCATCTGTGTACTCGCTGTGGTGTTGCAGTTTGTGAGTATGTTTTGTTATTTTACACTGCATTGAAATAAACTGCGTATTGCTGTATATGCCCGATGTTGGTGCCAGTCTTTTCCCTGTTCCTGATTACCCTGGGTAGTAGGCTGGGTGCAAATCCTATTAATCTGTAGTTGCTGCACAGCAAACCGATTCATCCATGATTATGCAGTGTGGGGGGGCTGATGGACCGAGTCCTTACCAACCTTAGATTGCTGTTACGTTATTCTCATATTTTTGTTCATAGAGAACATTTATTTTATCCTTATTAAGGTACAATAACAGTTTGGGTCACTAAAAGTCATAAAGAGACATTACAATTAATGCTTTCTAGGAAATCTCACCTGTGGGCAACCCCATCCTAGCACGTATACCTTTCTGCTGAGCAGCGAGGACCAGCAAAATCCAGCACACTGTGCACAGCTACTAAAATGATGAGAATCGTTATTTGGATATTGTTTGGGTAATGCGCTGACATGGTGGCAGTGAGGGACATCACTGCACTGCCGATCAGCACAGAGGTACATGCCAGGGTAGGGACTATAGGTTTGTTTCCCCTGATCACACTGGAGCTTATACCAAACAATACTTAAGGAGGGCCCTCAGCCTACTAAAACCTGACCAACAAAACCCTATCAGGCAGTACAGGGATTACTTTTTGAACTATAAGAGCAGTGGAGGCCCTCAGCAGGATTTGTGAACCCACCATGTCGCTGCATCCTAAACCCCTATTGCATTATGTCCAAGTGCTGCAAAAGCAGCCAGGCAACTAGGCCAGGTGCTTCAGGTGACTAGTCATGCTGGCGGTGCCTATGTCCATGAGTCATACCTGGGTCTAAGATCATTCATTGTAAGTACCTGGCAGTGTTGAAGTGACTGGGGTTCACTTCAGAGCTATGTGGAACCCATAATTTTATCACTTGTGTAAAAGGCTGTACTGTGGCTGGTGTAATAGAGATCAAAAGACAAAAAAATACCCTAGTTCCTCCTTCATCATCGGCCTGCTGTACTAGCAGTGATATCCATTGATCACATTTTCCTCCAGATCAGAGTTGCAAGTTCAGTTCTACTTAAGAATTGAGCACCTCAGACTTTGAGTGTTCTGATTCTCATGGACTCTGGGAAAATTTCTGGGCCAAACTCAAACTTTTGACTGGGTTTACAGAGGGAGTGGCTGGAAAGGGACAGAAGGTTCTTTTTTCTTTTTCTTTCGCCTTTCAAACTAGAACCAGTGCTTCTCCAAGGTGGCATAAAGATAGGTACAAAGCCTACCAAAGCTATTTATTCAAAGTTATTGGAAGGATCGGGTTGTAGTCATTGGGGTGGTAACTAGGTCTGGTTACATTAGAGTATGCCCGTAGGCTATGCAGGGGTGAGAACAAGACTTTGTTGGCCATCATGACAAGCTGTCCCCATCCCTATGATCCAACAATACTGCATTAGGTATTTTTGTCATTCTGGTTTAACGGAGGGGGTGCGGGTGCTCATAGTTTGGGGACATCTGTATCATTGGGAGGATTTATTTTATACACAGGCAGATAGCACTAACGAACTGGATACTTAGTATCTGAGCCATCCAAATGGACAGACATAGATTGGAGACAAAAATATAGGTAATTTTTGTGTCATATCTTCTCTTTACCCCTACTCCTGGTTTGCACCTGGAAAATATGCTTCCTCCAATGTGCCTTTCCCAGTTACCAACTGGCAAAACAAAACTGCCCAATGCCTGAGACAGAGTTATAACTGTTGTCGCTGCCCTACTGGTGTTACTAACACACACCAGACCAACTGGGAGGCAGTATAGTGCAGTGGTGTAAGGCCCTGAGCTGCAAATCTAGAGACCTAGGTTTGAATGCCACAGCCCCCACTTGCATACTGTGTGACCCTCAGCAAGTCACTTAACTTCCTGTGCTCCCTGGCTGCACCTGTAAACAAGCTTTCAGCTTAGTGTGTCTCACCTGGTTAAACAATTGGGAAAAAAACTGAGAAATTACCAAATAGCACCTCCCCACCATCTTTTGAAACACTCTCGGTTGTCTAGTAATACATAACAGAATACTGTTTTCGTAATAGTTATTCCATTACATGGACCTGTGTGTAAAAGCACCTAAAGACAACAAGGGCCAAGACTGAAAGAATAAATCAGTAAAAGACGATGGTTCTAAACAGCATACATACAGAAAAATCTTAAACACCAACATCAACCCAGCAATCACTGTGCAAGCAAAAGGGTATAAAGAGTATCCCATCGAGACTTATATACCGATAAGTCAAAAACAACAAGCAACAGATTTCTCCACATTAAGAGCATGTAACATTTCGTAACCCACTCATGCCAAGATTGGGGAGGATCCAACCAATGGCACAGAATCAACAGTTCAGCCACAGCAGAGATTCTTTATTCTTTATTCATTACAAATCGGTTTACAACCTTTGAGTCAGAGACTCATTTACAAAGGCACCTCATCGCAGGGACGGCAGACATCAAGACAGTTATTACAGTGCAGATTAAAACAGAGAATAATATTACAGGTGCAGTAAAAGGAACATTTAACATAGACACACTTAGATTACATAATATAATAGTTGTATGTTACTTAAGTTACATAATGTTACAAAATTGTGAGTTACAATAACGGATATAGTAGGTCCTCAGACAAGACAGTGGGTTACATCCCTATTTGGACCTAGTAGGGAAGGAGGGGTCTGGGGGAGGCTGTCCAGTGGATGCTGTTGAGCCAGGGGGCAAGGCGGTGGGTACCACAGGTTACAACGGGTGCTTAGTTGCATCTGCAACAGCGGTATTAAAGATATGGTTCCTCAGGGCTGTTTTGAAGGAGACAATTTTGGCAAGTTGGAGATGCAGCTAGGGAGGAGCTGAACCAGGTGGGGGCTCGGTAAAGGAAGGATCTCTGGGCAAGAGAGTCTTGGTTCTGGGCACCTGGAAGGTGGCCTTAACAGAGATCAAGGGTGGTGATGGACGGCGATGACTGCTTTAGGGAGGTGGAAACCCCAGGGGGAAGAGTCCTAGCAGTGATTTCTTAGCGAGAGGGCAGGTCTAGTAGAGCAGTCGCTCCTCAAAGTGGAGTGCATTTGGTGGTAGTATAGAGTAGGCAGGTGTGAGTGCGGCTGGGGCACCGTAAGAGCAGACATGGGCCTTAATGATGGAGAGTTGGATTTTGAGAGGGCACTGTTGTCAGCTGCGGTGTAGATGGGCAAGCCATAGTCCACGAGGGACAAGATGGAGGGAGGTGATGGCCAGCCTGAGGCCAACCTGAGGCAGGCAGTCCCTGTGCCAGTATAGCAGGCAAATCTGAGAGTTTATGGTGGCTGACAGGACATTAATGTGGGCGTGGAAGGAGAGGGCAGCATCAAACGTGATGCCTACGTATTGTTATGTGGTCACTTGTTCTAGCGGGTGCAGAGTGTTGGGGATAATCAAGAGAGAGTATTTTTAGCTTCATTTTGGTGGTGGGAGAAGAGCATTGATTTGGTTTCTTTAGGTTAATGGCAGTCTGCGGTCGCCAACCACCTTCTCGGCTTGGTTGTAAGCTTGCTAGAGGGAGAATTGGAGGGAGGTGGATTGGGATGTGAGGCAACGAGGACTGCATTGTCGCATAGAGGAGCATTTTACGGTACATGAGCTGCAGAGGTGTTGAGGTAGACACTAAAAGTACTGGACCAGGATGGAGCCCTGAGGAACCCCGAGCGAACAGGAAGAGTGCTGGAGAGGAGCCGCTGATCTTGACACTCTGAGATCTAGCAGAGAGGTAGCTAGAGATTAAAGCCATATATGTCTTTCTGGGCCCCCAAAGAGGAGAGTCATAGTCTCCTATGTCACTATTTCTTAGGACACATGACAAATGGACCATGGTGACATTCTCAGCTTAATCAGTTCATTTTATGTTTGCTTGCACATGCACAAGAAACATCATGTGACAGCTTAGGAGAGAAGCGGGGTGCGGCTCTTTGGCAGCCAATACCCCCACTGCATTCTGAGAAGCAGCCATGTTTCCCCACTGCGGTGGCACGCTGCTGCTGACACTAGTTCAGCAAGCATGCCACCAACTTAAAATAATTTGCTGCTGCAATGAGAGGCAACCGTCATTGCAGGGCGTGCCTTGCCTGGTGTAGCATTTCAATAAATATGGTGGGTGGCGGCTCACTGCCGCCTCCTGACAGCCCTAGAAGCCAACTTCAGGGTGCCCAATCCCTCTGTCAGCATATGTGCCCCCTTTACTGTTGTGGTCTGCCAGGGGTGCCCAATCCCCTTGGCATCATGTCCCCAAACACAGACATGCTTGCCATCAGGGTGCCCAATCCTGTCAATATTACTTACCCCATGGCGTCGGCATTTTCCTGGTACGCGCCCCACCCCAATTGTGTGCACACTGGGAGCCCACCCCAGTGTGGCTAGCATGACGCCCCCCAACCAAATGTGCTTACACTGGAGCCCACCCTAGTGTGGCTAAACTTGTAAAAAAAAAAGAAAGAAAATGGTCCGTGAGTGATGATTTTTTATTTTTATCTGAAACAAAGGAACTGTCCCTCGCCCAGCCCGCACCCACCCTCTGAGCACCCTGCATCCCCACACCCCCACCTCACTCCATACCTTACCCTCCGGAGCCTGGTGTGACGACCTTGGTGGACCGGAACACGTCTGCAATCTTCAGAGCCGACCGCGAGCTGAAAATGCCGGTAAGCTGTATAATGGCATAAATGGGTTTTTCAACTTAGGTGGATATCTCGGCCATTTTGCGAATTTTGGCACCACGTTTTCAACATGGGGTTCATGGGACCCCACCTCATGAATTCAGTCACTGTCATGTCAGTAATTCGGTCCCGAAGGTGATTCGCGGTCACTGCACAGAATCACCTTTCAGGACCAAGTAACAAACAACAATGTTACTGTTCATGAGTGAGCTCCCAAAAAGCCTATGTTGCAAATTTAGTAAAAAAATTCCAAAATGACTGTGTCTGGCGTGCATGTACAGTTTCTCACATGGCTTCGTAACTCCGAAGAAGATTTTAATATGTTCCTCCAGATTTTCAGCATTGCCATTTTTTCACATCTCCTCATGAACAGTATAGTTGTCATTTTTTACATCCTGCCCGAATGTGGTTTCACACATGTGGCGCATAATGGCGCCGTCGCTGTGGGAAATCAGCATTTGGGGCAGATTAGCAAAATCACAGTGACACTGTTCATGAGTGGAGGTCCCAAATGCCAATATTAAAAATTTGGTGAGAACATTTCACAAAATGACTGTATTATGAGTGTGCATTGTGCAGTTTCCACACATGCTCGTAATTTCGAGATTTTTATATTTTCACCCAGATTTTCAGCATTGGCTTTTTCCCCACCTCCTTATGAACAGGACAGCTGTCATTTTTCACATCCTGCCTGAACTGTGTTTTCGCACATCTGGCGCAGAATGGCACAGTCGCTGTAGCAAATCAATATTCAAGACAGATTAACAAAATCACAGTGCCACTGTTCATGAGCAGCTTACCAAATGCTTTCATGAGGTGGGGGTCACAAAAGGCCATGTTGAAATCTGTAGAATAAATACCAACAAACACAGGGTGTTACGGTTTCTAACCATAACATCCACCCTGTACAGACTGACAGGTGTCAGGGTGTGCCTTTGGATTGCTGGCTGTAATGCTCGTGCCATTCCACCCCATCCTGCAGCCAGTGACAGGCATCAAGGTGTGCCTTGGACTCTTCGTCCCCAGAGTTCACCCCATTCCCCATACTGAACCCATTTCAGCATATGTCCTTATGGAATGGGGTGACTGTAAAGCCGAACACCCCAAGGCACACCTCAACACTTGTCGGTGTCTGCAGAATAGGGCAAGGTGAAATGCTGGAGCGGGCGAAAGACATGACCCAAAGGCATACCCCAATGCCTGTACATCTCTGCAGGGTGGAGGTGGGGCTCATATGAAGTTCAATACTTCACTGCCATTCCTATTCTGCATCGGGCTAACTCTTGCACTTCCAATGCTAATACCAGCAAGCAAACATTGGCGTTCTGTTCTGCTTCCTGTGCATTACTTCATCTGCTTAAATATACTATTAGAAAACTACAGCTTAATGCAACAGTATTTGTCAGTCACCATATGTTGGGTTTTTCAGCCATGTTTTTCTGGCAAACCATCAATATACCTATTTTCTTTCTGTTTTCTTTCATTCCTAAATTAAGATAGGGATTTTGAAGTTTTCAAAAGTTTCCATTTCTGTGCCATGCCCACCATGACAAAAAATGTAATATCCTGGTCTTGTGCTGTGCTGTTTATCAGATACATATGGTAACACCATTCTTATACATCAACAGTATGATTAGAGTATGTATATTCAACAGACTACCTCAACAGAAAAGATTTTAAAAATTGCAAGTGGTGACCGTGTTTAATGACATGAGTCATTAATTACATAATTAGCTATAAAAAACTGTTCTAAACATATCTGAGAAAATTTAAAATGCACAGAGGATGAATCTAAAGGCATCAGAAACACATGGGGGTGCTTTGGAACCTGAGGTGAGAGGCAACAAGAAGTTACAGTTCTGCACCGTTGAGCAGAAAAAAACTACTACTTCAAGTCAGAGACACAAGCTTCTCACCATTTGATTCAGCAGCACTAGTTTGCCAAATGGGAAACCTTCAAAAGGACAAGACCAATGTGGAAGGTGCCAAAATTAAGCCAGGCGCTGTGGTTCCAGTCCTGAGCTGGGGGCAGAAGCCTGCAGCTGCGTTGGTCAAGGTTCAAGAAACCTCACAAACGCCTCAGGCTGAAAATGCAATGCCTGATTTCCTCTGTGACAGCTCTAAACAAAAAGTGGATGGATTTACCTCCAGAGTCAACATCATGAAGACGGTGGCTGAGGCGCTAAAACCAATGAGAGATTTGCAGGGGCAAGTATTGACCTCCAGCACCACGACTTTCCTGCTAAAGAAAATGGTCACCTCGGCATGTCTGGAAACTTCAGAAAACCAGGCATACTCGCCAACATAAGAATCTTGGGGTTCTAGAAGGGATCGAGGGTGATCACCACTTATGTGTCTGCCAGAATGGGTGGCAGAAAAGGTGTTTCCAGAAGGAGAATCAGGGGACTCTACCATTCAGAAAGTTTACAGAATAATACCACAAGACAGAAAGACTGATGCTGCTGAATCCCGAACTTTACTGGCTGTTACCAATGGCACATGTACCCAGGACAGATTACAGAAACTTGCACGGAGACATGAGCTAATAACACAGGATGATCGTGTGATTTATTTATGTTTGGACATTAGTTATGCAATCCAACAGCATCGTAAGAAATGCGACGCTGTCTGGAAAGTTCGTAGGATACCTCCATTGTCCACTCTATGATGTATCCAGCGAGATTCATATAGTCCACAAGGGCAAGGTCTGGGCTGTCTCAGCCCTGCTGAAGCTGTGAAACTGGCATCAAAGACAGCAGAAGGCCTCTGCCACGTAGATGAAAATACAGAGGACATGGAGACGAACAGAGAGGATACTTAAACAAACTTGGTAACGCTTTCCCATGTCACCCTGCCTGTCTGGTGGAGGCTATTGGACTTCAGTTACAATTCAAGTTTAAACTACTGTTTTCTGATTGATATCATTGTCTCTAGAGACTTTAGCAGCAACAGCGTCTGACACTGAATGTGCGAATTTATACATTAACTGGTGCTTATTGCATGTTTATTTTTACCGTGTGGGGCATGTTCTTATTTGTGGCACTGTTGCTAGGAACCCCAGGACCAGATAGCTGAGAATGTTTCCATGTTCATTTTTGAGACTATATTGCAACCTGTATTTCTTCTAAACTGCTGATTATGTCATAGGGGTTTTAGTTTTGTGAATACCGCGATGATCCCACTAGCCCTCTGGTAGGGCAGCAATACTGGACTTTAGCCAACAAAATTAGTCATGTGGCTCTTGGGCTCTGTTTCGTTCAGCAACAATCACCTTTTTTTATTATTTAAACCTTAACAGGTTCTCTGGTGATGTATCACGGTATGCTGGATACATCTAATCCCTCTAATGACCCCAAAAGTTGTTGTAAGCACGGTTTGCCTGACAGGTGTCTATCAACTGTACAAGCAATTGTGAAAAATCAATAGAGTAAAAATATATATACATTTTTGCTAACAAAAACTACATGATGACATTTTTGCCGACTAACAAATATTGCTGCTTTAAGAATAGTTTAAATGTTGATGCAATATACAGAACAAAGTTGTTGTGCACAGGGCTAAGACAACTTTTGTTTGAACTGACCTATTTGTTCAAGTACAGCTGTGACACATGTTTCTCAGTTTTGCTCGTTCCTTCTCTCTCTCTCTAACAGGAAACCCTTCATCCTTTGTAACAGTGGCCCAGATACCAAGGTACAGTAAGTAACGGCTGTCACATCTCTGTAACCCACAAACTGCCTTCTGAATAAAACTTGTCTTCAGTTTACTTTTCAAATAGCAAGTATCCCTTAGTTACCTTCCAGGAGCCGTCGAATCTCTTCAGGTGTGCTCGGCATGGTGTCTCCAACTTGACCCAAACCACTCAGTGTCTCCCGGAGATTAAAACGAGAATAAAATGAGCATAAAACCGAAGGGGCGAGCAAGGGAGGAGGAAGCGCGCGACAGGCGGACCTACTAGGCGCTCTCGCTCAGGCACGCGCACACCCAAACGTTCGCGTGCGCTCTCTTCATTCAAGTCACCGCTAGTACCTGTGGAGTGTGATCGGCGGCGGTAGTGGGAAGTTAAGGTTGTCCAGACTTTAAAATGATATGCAGACTTCTGAAAATATATTTTCTGCAGCAGCAGCGCCAGCAAGCATTGTTCACAGGATGGTCCCAACTTAAAGCCAATCATCGATCTAACTACCAAACTTTGGGGTGCCATGCGTGCTTGCGTATGCCTGCAGGTAGCGGAGGAAGGGTGGAGGTTGAAATGTGTGCATGTGGAACAAGGCCGGCATGCAAATATCAAACAAATTCAAAAGTGGAGAAACAAAAGAATTATTATGATGCACGAAACCCGATGAGCGAGCATGATATGCTTTTGCAGAGGGTGTTCGGGCATTGTCCCGTGTGGTTTGTACTGTGTGTGGTTGTCACCTCTTTGCAAGGGTACCAGGTAACCAAACTGTCGATTAAAGATGCTTTTAAAGGGACACTGCCAACCTGTTTTTCATCATATTATTTATAGTTGAAACCCCACATTTTATGATTGTTTATCCTCTCTAAAATTCACTGCTGTTGCTGTTTGTTTTGTCTGTCTCCTTGTTTAATAGAACTGAAATGCATGGCAGTGCATATTTATAAACAACTTTGTTTTGTTTACAGTCCTGGTTCTGTCCTTACTGCATACTGCCTGAGCATTAGAAACACACTCAAACAGTGCAGCCACTCATAAGAAAGAAGCCTCCTAAACTCCCATTGCATCATGAGGGGCTCGACTGTTTTGTGAGTGTTCTGAAGTCCAGGAAAGATGCGTTTGGAGTTGCTCAAGGGACGTAAACAAACCTGTTTTTGAGTGATAACACCAGTATGTTGGGCAGTCTGTTTTGCACTTTTTAAAATAAAATAAGAATCAGAATCAAACTACTAACAACATCAGCAATCTTTACTGAATGTTGGCAGTCATAAAATATATATTTTAAACCAGGGACACTTTGAGACCTACGGGGTTGTCAGTGTCCCTTTAAGTATCAGGTCTGGGGTCTTCAGGTCAGTTGAGGTGAAAGAAAATACTTTTCTGCTATGCTATACATTTACCATTAGTTTCAGAAGAATACTACTCAACCTTCCATCGCCCAAATGTGTTATAAATGGCCAAAAGCTGTGACATGTATCATGAAACATGACATTGCAAGCTCAAAACACAGTGGCAATCAGTACACTAGTGTTGATAATGGTTGCTGATTACTGAACATCATCTATTATAAGTTTTATAGTCTTAGGCCCAATATTCAGAATCGCCCAGCAATGGCTAGTGATGCAGCACAACTAAGGTGTGCTGCAGCAATTAAGGGAGATATCCAAAGGAGATGCATCATGGCGTATCACCTCTAAATAAGCACAAAATGCACCAAGAGCATATGCAGTGTGCCGGCGATCTCAGACAGGTAGGATCAGGAATGCTCCAGTGCAACCCGTAGCTGCGCTGTGCACAAGTCTCGGATATTCAGACCTGGACAAGCAAATGGAGCCATAATGTATGCAAAGGTGCAAATGGGGCCATTAGCATGTCATTATAGCCCCATTTGCATGCAGGGGGCGGGCTGGCGAAATGCGCCTGGTGCTCTGCACAGCCTGTGCAGACAGGGGGTCCCAGGGCACCCGCCCATGCTGGGTCGCCGCAGAAAACACGACATCAAATCGTCCCTGGTAGTCTAGTGGCACCCTCCCTACCAGAACCCTGAGCACCCGAGAAATGTATAGGTCCATTTCCTGATGAACCAGTGGTACCCCCACCCAGCCCATAACCCAGATCACCATAGAAATGTAAACTCCTTCCTAGTGGTCCAGTGACACCCTCTTTCCCGCCCGTAGCCACGCTTGCCCGTACACTAAACTGTGCCAATCCCTGGTAATCTAGTGGTCCCCCCCCAACCATATTGCTAATCGTCCAGGATAGCACACTGACTTGGTGGTCAGTGCCCCCCACCCTCACAAGTCCCCTGCCTCAGGCACCCCGTCATCGGAGGCAGCTGCAACTCGCCCACATGCCACCGCCGAATGACATCATACAATATGAGCTGTAATCTCATTGGCCCACACTGTGGACCAATGGGCTTGTAATGCATACTGTACATGTCACACACAGATATGTGTCATTGATTCACATGTTTGTGTGTGACATGTACAGTATGTATTGCAGCCCATTGATCCACAGTGGGCCAATGGGATTACAGCTCATACTACATGTGTCATTTGGCGGATGGCCAGGTGGTAATGCAGGCAGGTTGCAGCTGCCCGCCGATGAAGGGGGTGCTGGGTGGGCAGGGGCCTGGAGGGTGGGGGCCACTGGACCACCAGGTAGGGTACCATCCTGGACGATCGGGATATGGTTGGGGTGGGGCACCACTAGACTACCAGGGATTGGTACAGTTTAGTGTAATGCGCTCACGGGCGGGAGGTTTTCACTGACCACCAGGGACTGGATTTCACATTTATACCGCGATCGGGTTCTGGGCTGGGGGTACCACTGGATCACCAGGAACTGGGTTTCTGCATGTGTACGGAATCGGGTTGCGGGTGGGGGTGCCACTGGACCATCAGGGTAATGATAGGTGCTTGTGGACGGTGTTCTGGTGGGCAGATGGCCACCCATGGCTGGCAGTTGCTGTGTTGTGTCATGCAGTACAGCAGCCCACCTGTGGGCTCAGCATTTGAGCCTTTTTCGGCTCAACTTTGTGCTTCAGTGTGCCGCGATCTCAGGGTTGTGCCAGATATGTACCGCACATCCCATGCTGAATATCGGATGTGCCACGTATGCATGTGCACGCCCTTTAGATGTGCCGTGAACGTTATTGCTGCACCCCAGCGTATCAGGACTTGCGCGCGCAAGTCCCCATTTGAATATCACCCTGGGCACATTACTGCTGGTGCGCCTGCAATTCAGTTGCACCAGGCACAACCCCTTTGAATATCTTGGCCTTAATGGGCAATGTTGAATATCACCTCTTCCTGTGGGACAAAGTGTTTCTAGAGCTAAGATACCTCCTAATGTGACAGTTGAGAGGTAGCTGCTCTGTAGTCTGTACCACATGCAGAACTCTCAGCTTCCCTTTTAGGAGGGATGCCCTCCTGTTACCCCAGTCCAAGTGTTCTCTCCCACACAGAAAAGGTGTTTCACACTCAAAGATATGCTGTAAACCGACTGAGCAGATAAAAGCACTGGTTTTCACAATAAATTGAACTTGCATCTTCATGTTTGATGATGTGTAGTTCATTTTGAAGGCCAGTGTTCCACATTGTTCCTCATTTTGGGCATCTGTGTCCCTCATTTGAGTGACAGAGGGTTGATGGGTATGACCACATGAAGGTGATATCCCTCATGCACAGTATAGTATAATTCAAATTAAGTTACATGTTTCTTAATCCACAACAGTCCATCACATTTATGTTTCCCACTGCATCACTGAGTTTTACCTCCATACTATCACATGTCCCACATTTTGTCTCTTTTACCCCAGTTTCACACATTTAGGTGAAAAAATGGTTGAAGATATGGCTGAAGCTTGTGATGTGAAACAAGGAAGAAGGAAGGCATTTGCCTATGGATAGTGGCTTTCTGCAAATTATATCCCAGTACAAAGGATAAATTAGCCAGTAGTTCTGTTCAGTCTCCCTTTACAAAACTGGATGAGAGTTCCATCTCACAGAAACATAGAACTTGTCAACAGATAAGGACCCCTCGGCCTTCCAGTCTGCCCATGACAAAGCTGTGCAACCATTCTCCGTCGAATTTCATGTGCTAAGTTTTGACTGATAGATTTACCTGGCCATAAGTACTACTCCTGTATTATGGGCTCAGATAAGGTTGAGGCCAAGGCCTGGGTTGAGGAATTCTGTGTGGGCTTGTAATCCTGAATCAGAAATAAATTGGTGTCTCCGTCCAGGAAATGGCCCCGACACTGAACATGACTGTGTCTGGGCACAGAAAATTTCTTAAATATGAACTTTGTAAATAAAACACATTTGGGAATGATTGTGGATTTCAACTTCAGCAGCTGTCTCTGTCGCCTCTGAACCCCATCAGCATGGCAATGGAGTCCGAGGGTGACTGCACAACTAGGCAACCTCCCAAGCCTGCTGAGGAAGTCATAGAGGGCTTATGGCCCTGAGAATGACTTTATTAATTTAGGTGTGACTGCAGCACCCAGTTGGTTATATTGTGTAATGCACCTCTCTAGCATTGCTGTGAGTGACTGACTGCTGTACTGAACAACCAAGAGCTTGATTCCCTAGTGAAGGGCAGTGGCTGTTCCAGAACCTTTCAGTTTTGTGTGAGGTGTAGCAGCTCTTCTAGTCAGACTGGAGAGCTGAAACTAGCCTGCTGGCATAGAGGTAGCACTACCGCTTGTGACATCGATGACCTGGGTTTGGAAGCGAGACTGGGTGTCGGGAGGCTGGCCAGAGAAAAGAGGATTGAGGTCCTCACGGACAGCTCTCCTCCTCTGGGGAGGTTGGAACCCACTCGGGGAGGAGCAATCTTAGACATGAGCACTCTCAAGCGGGGAGCGAGAGAGGATCTCGGATCTGGAAGGGGCAGCCATCTGGGAACAAGTGACCACCAAACAGTGTGGTTCACGATAAACTCAGCTACAGAGTCAAGCCATACAAAAGTGAAGGTATGGGACTTCAGGAGAGCTGACTTTCTCAAAATGGGAGAGTGCCTCAGAAAAGCACTAGCAAAAGACAGGAAGGAGGGGTGGAGGAACAATGGGAAACATCAGAACTGCTATCACAAAGGCAACAAGCCTTTGTGTGAAGCAAATAAATCAAAACAAAAGAAAAACACTGTAGTTCTCAAAAGAGGTGACAGTTAAGGTTAGGGAGAAAATAGCATTGAGAAATATAAGGAAACACAGAAGGAGCAGGACAGAGAACTCACAATAGTTAAAGCAGAAGAAAGCAGGAAGGCAGTCAGAATAGCAAAGGCCCAAACTGAGGAAAAGATAGCCAATTCAGTTAAGAAGGGATAAAACCTTTTCTAGGTACATTAGAGAGCGAAGAAAGACCAAGGGAGGAATAGTGAGGTTTAATAAAGGGAGGGTGGGCAGGAGGAACAGTGAAAAGCAGGGATACTGAATGAATACTTCTGCTCATTATTCAGAAAAGAAGAGGGCATTACCTAATCCAATTAGCAGAATCACTCTGGATGGAGGGGTTGATACCAGTCCTTTCACAGAAGAAAGGGTTCTGAAAGAAATCCTGAAACTGAAGGTGGACAAAGCAATGGGACCTGACAGGATTCATCCCAGGATTCTAAAAGAACTAAGGGGAGAACTAGTGACACAACTAACTACCCTTTTAACAAATCATGGGAGGATGGTGTCATACCTAAGGACTGGAGGAGGGTGGATGTGATTCCCTTCACAAAAGTAGGAGAAAAGCAGAGGCAGAAACTACAGACCTGTTAGCTTGATCTCAGTGGTAGGGAAATGATGGAATCATTTCTGAAAGAATTGTTGAGTACCTAGAGGCCAGTGGGGCACAGGACCCAAGGCAGCATGGATTCACAGCAGGAAGGTCATGTCAGACAAATCTAATAGATTTCTTTGACTGGGTGACCAGAGTAGTGGACCAGGGAGGGGCTATGGACATGGCCTACTTAGACTTTAGCAAGGTATTTGACACAGTCCCACACACAAGATTAATAAACAAAGTAGTCAGCCTGGAGGGGTCCCAGGGTGGTAGCCTGGGTAAAAATTGGCTGGACAACAGGGCACAGAGGGCAATGGTAGCGGAGTCCACTCTGAAGAAAGGGGTTACTAGCGAAGTCGAGGGTTCAGTACTGGGTCTGGTCCTTTTCAATGTCTTTATAAGTGACATTGCAGAGGGACTGGAGGAAAAGTATGCCTCTTTGCTTCTGAAATAGGGTTGATACACAAAGTGGGGTGGAAAGAATGAGAACAGACTTGCAAAGTTGGAGGAATGGTCAGGTATGGCAGCTTAAATTCAATGCAAAGAAGTGTAACGTGATGCACCTGAGAAACAAAGCCTAGGGGAAGAGTGCACAGTTGGGGGTATTAACAACAACAAAATGGAAAGGGACCTGGGGGTAGTCATAACAGATGATAAGCAAGCAATGTGAGGGGCAGTAAGGAGGGCTGGGGGATACTGGGACGATAGGAGAGACATCACCAGTAGAAGCAGGAAGTTGTTATCCCTCTGTACAGACATTTGGTGAGACCCCACCTGAGTATCATGCAGTTCTGGAGACTCCATTCTCGCAAGGACATAGGATGGAGGCAGTCCAGAGCAGGGCAACTAAAATGGTGCAGGGTCTGCAACAGAAATCATATGAAAAGAGACTAAATAAGCTTAATATGTATGTCCTTGTATATATCTCTTTCTCTTATTGTTACCGCAGCCAGCTGCCTACTCAAGCTGCTTGTTTTATGAATATTATCTCAAAGTATGTTATAACTGAGTATCTTTATTTTTCTTTTAGTTGTTTTGGTTGTTTATTGTGCATTCTTTACTACCTCTGTATGTATGTTGACCCTCATCCTTTGACGTGGAACCTTTGTAAACGAGCAGTTTCTGCTCAAAGGTATTTGTAATCCGAGAATTTAATAAATAAAAATAAATAAAAACCCTTGGGGTGGGAGACATGATACAAACTTTCAAGTACCTCAAGGAATCAACAAAAGTCCAAGAGGGTAGCATCTTTCAGAAAAACAGATGTGCAAGAATAAGGGGACACAGTTTGAAGATAGAGGAGGGGCGGCTCAAGGGCAATGTTAGAAGTAATTTAACACAGAGGGGTAGTGGAAGCATGGAATGGCCTTCCTGAGGAGGTTGTGGGGTCAAAAACAGTGTGGGAATTCAAGAATGCATGGTACAGACATAAGGCAATGCTGGTGGAGGTTAGGAAGAAGTAGGCTGTTGGTTAACTAGGATCTGAAGCTTATCCATAGATAGGGAAATGGGCAGACTAGGTGTACCAAGCAGTCCTTATGTGCCATCAAAGTCTATGTGTTTAGGGTGGGAAGCTCCCAGCGCCACCTGACCCTTGGTGGAGGCCAGGGATCTGACAGCCAGCGCGGGTGGTTGCTGGAGGCGGTGCAGAAGTCTGTGTGCAGCGCCCCTGACATCATTGCATGTTCTTCCTCCCAGGAAGAAAACAGAAAAACTTGCCCATGCAGGATGCCACCTGATCACGCCAGAGGTCCCACACTTGACCCGTGGCACCTCAGAGCCATATCCTGTTGTCCAGCGGGAGGAAGGGACCCCTCACTTAAGGCCCCGCCTGGGTGCAATCCAAAGAGTTATTCCAGGTCGGGTAGTCCCAAGGCAGTGGATGACATAGCTGGGTGTTGGGTAGGGCCAATGGGGCCTGCTCCATTAGGGAGATACAGTACAACAAATAAAAGAAAAAGACTGGAGAGCTGAAGTTGAGAGCGAAGGCGACAGATCATTCCCTAGAACCAGAACTTCTGTGTTAAAAAAGGAGGTAATCCTCTGCTTGTACTGTGCAGATTGAGAGACAGAAAGCAGAAGTGTGGAGAGGTGTAAGCAAAGAGAAACTGCCCTGTGAGCACTTTTCCCATTGCTCAGAGAGACATTCTGCTGCATCACAGCACATTCTGTAACAGAAATCAGCTTTGTGGGGAGCCATCTAGCCAGCATTACCGCCATGAACTGGTTGTTTTAGCACATAGAAAATCTGGGCCACCCAAGGCACAATGGGTAACACTGCGCATCTCACGCTGGCGACCCAGGTTTGGAAGAGAGTGTAGAAGACCAGTCAAGTGACCCCAAGGGCTGGGGAGGTGCTACAGGGCGGAAGTGCTCCCAGCCAGGGAAGGATGGCATATGATTGTGCTAGTTTAGGGACTCCTGCAGGAGCCTCTCTGGCAGGGGTACGCTAGTGTGCTAAAGTCTAACAGAGCACCTAACTGATGGGGAGGTGGGCAGGGCTGGGGATGAAAAGTAACTCAGACCTCACTGGCAGGATGAAGTTCCTGTGCATCACAGGCACCACACCATCGACTGGGCCCTGGCTTCCATTCTGGATGTGGTCACTGAAGGTGGGAGGAAGGACATCCCCATGGGGGGCAGTTAGTTGGTGATCGGCAGAGACCAGGTGAGTTCCTGAGATAGTGGGTGATTGGACAAAGGAGACACAAAAACTGCGCTATGGACTAAGGCATGCAGCTGTTAAGCATCAAATTAGAAGCCACAAACTCACCAAGGAAACAGTGCAAAGTCAATTGTATCAGCAGTGGTATAAATTTATTAGGCTGAAGTGTGCAAAGAAACTGTATGCTCTGTCACTTTGGGGTGCCCTACCTCTTATTCATAGAGTCAGTCCTTGGTGGGTGATGGGGCTGGATGGGCAAGAGGAGAAGGGGCATAAACACATGATGAAAAACAACAAACAGTTGTCAGCAGAAAAGGACCATTAGAGCCACCCGGTCTGCCCAATGGTTCCCTGTCTTTGTACCTCTGCAGACCCTAACTGGTCGCGGGGACCCTCCCTGTTTTGGTACTACTATGCCCTGTGTCTATCCCATGCATGCTTGAAGCCTTCCACTGTTCTAGCCTCCACAACTTCCATTAGCAGTATGTTCCATGCTTCTACCACCCTTTTGTGAAGAAGTATTTCCTCACACCTTCCTGAAGCCTCCCCTAGTGCTACGCTAGTGTGCAAAGTCTAACAGAGCACGAACTGATGGGGAGGTGGGCAGGGCTGGGGATGAAAAGTAACTCAGACCTCAGTAACTCAGATTTCATTGCATGCCTTCTAGTCCTTGGAGATCTTCCTCTTTTGGAAGAGATTCCGTCCCTCAGTTCTATATGTAGGGACTGGATGCCAGGACATGATGTACTGTTTTGGCATTTTCAGGCGCGCATACAGGCTCTGCACCTATGAGCTCATAGGTAGAAATTGTCTGCACGTGTGGAGAGGAGGAGAAGCCTGGCTGAATCCATGGAGAGCCATTTAACACGCCACCGCTGGAGGCCTGCCAAGAGAGGAGTTGAATCAGCCAGAGAAGGACACCCTGCATACCAAGAGAGAGCTGCTTGGACTGAAGAACTGTGAGTAATTCAGAGCCTTGGTTCTGCAGTACACCTTTTCCAGGTGCAGGATGTACAGTGAATAAAATATTACTGTAGGTGATTCCTATCCTTTCATTCAGTGTTACAATAGGTGGAATTAAGACTTCACAGATGTACAGATATATAAGGAAGTGACCCTTGCAGCAGGACCATAAACAACCATCCTAGAATCTGCAATGCTTAGACAGTCCACTGAACGAATCCCTTTGATAAGATGTCCATGTCAGTGGCTCAGTAGGTAGCACACTCGACTCTGAGGCCAGGAGATCAGAGGGCTGTGGGTTCAATTCCACATCTTGCACTTGGGTTAATATCCCAGTACTGACACTGTAGTGCAGCATGAGAGGGTGCTGCACCTGAGGTGCCGTCTTTTGGATGAGACGTTAAACCGAGGTCCCATTTGCCTGGATTTTGGTAGTTCAGGTGGATGTTAAAGATCCCATGGCACTTATCGAAAAGAGTAGGGAATTTTTATTGAAAGCGTAACAAATTACATACAGTTCAGTATTACATTATACAAAATCATAAAAAGGGAAAAATCAAGAATATAAATATTATTTCATACAGTTACACCAAACATAAGGAAAACATTATAACCAACCCTCCTCCCCACGCCAATAAAAGAGTAGGGGAATTTTATTGAAAAAGAATACCAAGTAAAACAAAAGGAAAATACAGTAAATACAGAGCAACAGAAAAATAAACAGAAATAAAATGATCAATCACATAAATGTAGCAATCAAAAGTGCCCACTAAACCACCAAGCCCACTGACAAAAGTGCATGAATAGACAGAGTAAAATTAAGAACAGAAAAAAGGCAAGGTAAATATGAAAAACCCTGGTACAGAAAACAAAACCCCTTAAACAAAAATATTATTCAAAAGCACAGAACCCCATTAACCAGGCAGGGAGTCATACAGAGACCTGCAAAAAGGAACAGCATTCCATCCCTCCACCAGGTACGCAGCAAAAATTTGAAAAGCCAAATGTTCTTTAACATAAAACACCCGAATTTCATGTTCTATTTTAAGTCGTGAAACCCACTAAAGATACAGTAACTGTTTTGTTGCAGCACAGATTGACATCTCATTTGCCAAATGACCCATTTAATTATTGCCCAAATCACCCAAGATGTCCCCTTATGATCACCTTGCCAAGCATCAGGCTCATACTGACTATAGACCAGCATCTCATAAGTCATGGCCCGATCTGTGGATGCACCAAGAAGAGGCCAATAATCTCCACACATCCTTAATATATTGACACTGAGAAAACGATGTGACATAGTTTCAATAATTGATCCACAACCTCTCAATCAAGACTTCTAAAACACTCTTGTAAAAATGATTACCCAAACATTTAAACTAGAATGGCAACAAAGCCACACAGTATCCCACATTTTAGGGATCCTAGATTCAGTCAATTGACCCAATACATCAGACAGTGCTATGGAATCAGGCAAACAAAGCAAGGAACAGTAAAGCACACTGCATGCAGAATCCTTAGATACTCCAACTTTCTAATAGTATGCAGAAGATCAGTAGTTGTAACATGCCAAACTTTTAGTTTTCTGCATACTTCCATCAAATAAGGAGACATATCATGTGGAATACCTGAAAATCTACCCCACTTCAGTGTCTCCAACCGTTGCCAAAATAAAGGCACCTGTTTTGAGAAAGGGATCCAAATAGATTGCTTACCTAATAAAATAGGCACAAAATTAGTATAGAGAAACAGAGAAAAAAGAAAATCACAGGATTCAACATATTTAGGCCTCCCTGAGCAATAGGCCAATAAGTACAGTTCCGCTTAATAGGTTTAAAACGACTTCCCAAATCAACTGAAAGAACACACTATATAACCTAACTCTAATTTAACAGGCAAAGGGTAAAGTTGACTAACATGAAAAATAAAGGTACAATAAAAGATTTATACATATATACCATTTTTTCTTAGACATAGGGTAACCTTTCCATCTACCCACCTTGTCTTCAGCAAGAGATAAAGCCAGCTCCAAGTTCAGAGAAGCTGAATCTGGAGCATCAAACAAAACCAAGAAGCTTAATTGGCACATCAACAATAGGATACCCTAACAGCCGTACCTGCCCCATCCAAACTCGAATACTCACAGCTTTACTTTTAGCTTTATTAACTTGAGAACCAGAAACACCAGAGAAAGCGTCTAATTATTAGCAAGGCCTGTTCCTAGATACCCTATCTGCCACCAGAATTGTGGTGTCATCTGCATATGCAAGTGCAACAGGGAAAGAAATACACCGTAAACCATGCATGGGTGAAATCCCAATACCGAATTTAAAACCATAATAAAGGGTCCAAAGAAAATACATATAGAGAGGGCTCAGGCACCCTTGCGAACCCCTCTGAATCTTTACATACTTCCCAAGTCTTCCATTGACCAGGGGCAAGATAAAGCCACATTATATAAATCCTAAGCCAGTTAACAAAAGTTCAGGAACACCATACCGTTTCAAAACCTGAAACAGATAAATATGTGGGACTTCATCAAAAGCTTTAGCCTGGTCAAGGGAAATCAAAAACCTGATACCCCAGGAACATCAAAACCTCTCTCAGAACCTTAACCATGCCCCCAAAGTACGATGGGAATAGCACAAACCTGAATGGGAATAACTTCTTGAGCAATCCAAGAAAGACGTTTACATAATATCTTACACAAAATTGTCCAGTCAACATTTATAAGGCTTATTGGCCTCCAATTCTGAAGAACTGCCCTGTCACCTTTATTTTAAATTAAAAAAATCAAAATGCTATCCGTCACAAAGCTGACGGAATCAGAACCAGGCCCAATAAGACATAATTGAAAACAGACACCAAATACTGGCCAAGCAGTCCCTTAGATTGTTTATAAAATTCCCTGGAATACCATCCGGCCCAGGAGAAGACCTAGTCGGTAAACCCCTATGACATCTTCAACCTCCTTATGAATCACAGGAGAAGTCAACATCGCTATATCAGCTTCCAACAATGCAGGGATGTTAAGCTGATGCAAAAGTCAACAATTCCAGGAACAGGCAAGTCTTTTTACAAAATGAAACTTCCACAAACTCCTGTACCATACATAGATACATAGACAGTGTCGGCAGATAAGGGCCTATGGCCCACCCAGTCTGCCCATTTGAGCTTGTAAGTTCAATTTGTTTTCCTAGAAGTCTGTTCACCTTACCCTGACTTCCAGAATTCTTTTATGTCTATCCCATGCATTCTTAAATCCCGTGATTGTTTCAGCCCCCACCACTTCCTCTGGCAGGGTGTTCCACTTGTCCACCACCCGTTCTGTGAAGAAATTCTTCTCATGTTTCCTCTGAATCGTCCTCCCTCCAACTTCATCCCATGCCTCTAGTCCTGGAACATCTTTTCACTTAAAATAGTGTTTTCCTGCACCCTGTTCCTCCCTGTAAGATACTTGTATGTCTCTATCATATCCCCTCTCCCTCCTCTCCTCCAGGGAGTACATGTTCAGTTCCTTCAACCTGTCTTCATAGGACTTGTGATGCAATGCATGCACCATCTTTGTTGCCCTCCTCTGAACCTTCTCACCCTGTCTATGTCCTTACGTGGGTATGGTCTCCAGAACTGTACACTGTACTCCAGGTGGGGCCTCACTAGTGTCTTGTATAGCGGAATTATGACCTCCCTTTTCCTGCTGGTAATGCCCCTGCCTATACATCCCAGCATCCTATTTGCTTTACCTGCTGCCTTGTCACACTGTTTCCTACCTTGAGGTCATCAGAGATGATAACCCCAAGATCCCTTTCCTGCTTGGTGCATGCTATATCCTCACCCCCAACTGATATATTGTGCCAGGGTTTTTGTGCCCCATATGCATTATCTTGCACTTCCTTGCATTGAATTTCAACTGCCAAACCCTGACCATTCTTCAAGTTTCTGCAGGTCCCTTCTCATTCTGTCTACATCCTCTGGTGTGTCTACTCTGTTACAGAGCTTTGTGTCAGCTAACAGTGAAATTCTGCCTTCTAGGTTCTGGCGCCATGTCACTGATGAAGATGTTGAATAGGACCGTCCCAGCACTGATCCCTGTGGTACCCCACTGGTCACTCTTCCCTCTGTGGAGTGACAGCCATTTACCACCACCCTCTGTGTCCTGCCACCCAGCCAGTTACCTACCCACCACACTACTGTCCTGCCCACACCCATATTCCCCAGTTTGTGTAATAGTCTTCTATGTGGCACAGTGTCAAAGGCCTTGCTGAAGTCCAGATAGGCCACCTACCAGATACCACCTCTGTATGGCATCCCCAGTAGTTACTATAGCGCCAGAAACATGCTGCAAGGAAGACATGAATTTAGATGCCACCCTGCGTGCACAACAGTCATATGGATTGACATTCTGTGCTGTACCCTGTGTCCCAAATTTCTGTTCTAACAATAAGGAATGCACCCTATCATATTAATACTTGCACATTTCAGCTTTGACAGCCTGTATGTCATCAGAGAGGACTTCTCCAGTTTCTACTGAACGAGACAATAGTAACTGTAAACGATCCCTGAGGCGTAAATAAGTGAGGTATTTTTATTAGCAGCTTCTTTTGCTAAGGAGCCACAAAGGCCCTTCAGGTCACGCTTAGTGTCCTGCCACCAAAAAATGAGCTATCGTACAATTCAAAACAGAAAACCTGGCTCAACTCCTCCTGTATAGCAGACCAGGTTTCCGCTCATCCAACAAAGCCGAATTCATCCTCCAAACAGAATTGGGGTTTGGTTTATTTAAAGGGTTCCGCCAAGGTTTTAATTAACTTATGATCCGAAGTCTCCACAGGAGAGACCGAAAAAGTAGTCACTGGAAGCCACTGAGAGGCAAACAAAAAGTCAATCCTGGTTGTTAAATGCCCCTAGAAAAGGTGTGATCAGGTAAACAATGTACTTCAAGCAGCACAGTCCTTCAAGCGAGCTTGCTGATACATGGTGTTCAAAAGTTAGTATCAGCATAAAATGTCTGTGCTCAACCAGTCTTATCTGAAAGGGGAAAACACAATTAAAGTCACCCCCAAAAGCACAGATTTAGTGGTGTATAAAAGGTTGCACCTTTTAATAGATCCACCCTCTGAAACTTTGTTTGATAGTTATAAACATTATTTAACCGTAAGTCATGAGCCAAGTCTCGATCCAAGATGCAGACCCTACCAGGAATCAAATCAATGAGACCAGAGACTCAGAGGTCAGGATTAGAAATCAAAAACCAGAACACGATTCCTCCCCAGAGACCAAGAAGAAGGACCCCAAAACCAATCTAGGGATGCCCTCTGAGTTTCCCTGAGTGTATGCAGGTGTGTATCTTGTACCATACTAATGTCCATATGATGTCCCACAAGGATAGAAAAAGTAATAAGTCTCCTTTTATGGTTCTTAATACTATTGGTATTAAGGAGCCCAAAGTCAGATGTAAAGCCATTATCAGGTGTTAGAAGGAACCAAATTATCAGACGTTGTGTTTTGGAAACCTTTCCAGCAAGACGCTTGGATTTTTTTTTTCTTAATCCCCACTTTAGAGTCCTGGAAAGAAAGTTCAGAGTCAGTAATATTCTTAAGCTGGGAGGAAATTCTGGAAGAGGAATCAGAATCCCCATCTTCCTCCTCCCGCTGTTTTCATTTAGTCAAAGGAAGAAATTTGTTTTGAAGGCCAATATCAGAATCACCCATCTCAGTCAAACCCTGCTCCATTTTCCAGGAGGCACTGCGTGTCATCTGCCTGGATTTTGTTGTTCCCATTCCTCCTTCATTGGAGGAGGCATGACAGGTGCTTGGGATGTGGAGGGACAGAAGGCAGCACAGAACAACAATATCTTGATCCGCCACAGAACTCTGTGAAGAAATGTCAGTATTGGCAGCTGCCAATGCATCCCCCTCTACAGAAGTAACCACAGGAATGGGGTGCTTCACAAGAACCAGAGGGGAAAGGAATCCTGCACATGAGTAGACACCAAAGGAGGCACAATAGCCTGAGAAGGTGATGGAGGTTGGGGATCAGGCCGATGGGAAGAATCCTTTGAGCAGGACGCCTCATCATGCTGCATAGCGGGAGACTCATTCTCCATATCAGAACCTGCACCCCCAGCATTGAGGGAGGCCCAAGGGCAATCCTTGAATGTGTGAAAGTCTCCTGATAGGTTACAGCTTATAGGGTTTGGCATGACAAGGCCACATGGCGATCCCTCCACACAGTGAGCATTTAATTTTATCGCAAGCACTGCTTAAGGAACTAGTAGAGGACTGCACCACAGACCTAGAATGATCCACAGGAGAAAAGGCTGGAACAGAACCTGTCAAACAGTATCACTACTCGCTGCACTCTTCCTCTGCAAGAAGTGCCCGTAAATAATCGTGTCGAGAGGAAAAAGACCGGTAATCCAAAAGCTCTTCACTCAGTGTGGCAGGCGCCGACCTAACAGAGAACACAGAAGAACAGCCAGAACCAGCAGAACGATCAGTAGAAGCCATCGAAAGTCCAGCCCTTGAGTAAACTGCAGAGAGTCCATCATCAGTAACATCCATAGCTTCACGAGTAATAACAGAAGAAGCCTCAAGCAAAATTGAAGCAGGGAGAAGGCCAGCTCTGAGCTTCAGCAGCCATCACACGTTCTCTTCCAGCTCCAGGATCCATGGTTCCGCCATCTTGGCCAAAGACCAAGATGACAAAGATTCCCCACTGGTGAGTAGGGAATTTCCTCATTCACTAAAAAATACCACCAACAGCTTAATCTGGTTCAAGGTCAGTTGGCATTCATCTGTATCCCTCCCCAGGTCGTGCCTGAAAATAGGCAGGATTTGTCTGGTGCAGGGTTTCTCAAATGGGAGGCCCCAGCCTGTTCCAGGGGAGGCTCAAGCAAGTCTGAAAAAATACTGTATTTAAATTTTGAATTTTAGATATTTTATGTGAAGAGATACAGCAAATTGAAAAAGATAATATCAGGTAAATTAATGTATTTATTTACAAACTGGTGACTAGAAAAGGCACACTGAGCCAAGGCTCATTTTAGGTGTACCCAGGAAAATGTAGGGAATGAATACAATTCAAAAGGTAACTGCAAAACAGTCAAGCAATACAAAATGAGCAATACTGCAAACAAATAGGAACATTGAACAAATAATGAGTGTTAACAACTGATGAATCAGACCGGTAGCAGAACAGCCAAAATGCAAGGGTTAAGCAGAGAAGTAACTAGGAGCAAGAGCAGGAGGGAGCAAAGGATCCCTGAGAAGTTGCTTAAGAGCAGAGACCGAGGGGTGAGACAGAGGTGGGTAGGAAGGTTATTTCTGAAAGGGTGGAAACCAGGGAAGCAGTCTGACCCATCAAGGTATTGCAGTAAGCAATATAGCTTGAAAATCAAAATAGCAGTGCAAGTAGGTTGTCCTGGGGAAAGGGTTACACATGGTGGTGGCGGGGTAGTACAATAAACTGAATATTGAATATAATGAGAGCCAGTTATTCAGTGGAGTTTCATTTTATTCCTGGTGTACTGTGCAAAGTATGCTATTTTCTATGGGAGGCCAATGATTATTTTAATATCTGGGGAGGCTCAAGATCTTTTCCATGGCTTTGGGGAGGCTCACTATGACAAAGTCTGAGAACTAACGGTCTAGTGCATTTACCCGTCAACAAAAAAACAAAAAAAAACCTGAATAAGATGGACCTCTGTCTTATGTGCTGGCTCTGGGGTCCATGAAGTAAATAAACTGAGTACAGAGAACAGTTTCTTTCAGTAGTGCTGGACACTAAAACAAACCCCCTATATTGATTTAGTTTATTGTATCCATATAGAGTCACATTTAAAAGCATTACTTTCAAAGTTGTAAAACTGGGTTGAATAAACAGCATAAAACTCGCTGCCATCAGCCATTAAGGCATTAACAGCACTTATCATCACTACATACTCTGTGAGGCTAACAAAGGGAGAAACCATCCACGCACAATAGAACTGAGAAACCATCCACGCACAATAGAACTGAGTGCTGATCAAAATTCTGTGCACCTATAGCCAGCCTCTTGTTATGATGGTTTTTGAGATGTAACCCCTTTTCCATGACAGGTGCTTACCTGAGAGTCTGCTGCTCAATGTGCCGAATTCTCTTGTGCCACGTTGTTTAACTGTGCTGTGAGGGACAGAACATGTCATCCTCCACACCTGGAACCACATGGTCACTGCCATATTGTCACCATGCTGAGGTATTTGAGCTTCAAGTAAGCAGGTTAGATGGACAAACATTAAATTGTACTGTTAACAGTAAAGAGATCAGGGGCCAGATATTCAAAACTTTGTCCCAGTGCAAAACCTAGCTTGCCTGCATAAACCACATTTTGCACAGAAGTGCCATATTCAAAAGCCCAGATAGCAGGTGCACTAGACTTGCGCTGGGTCAGAGTGGAGGGAGCACAAGGCAAAACTATGCAGCAGGGGGCCTAAATACTGGCACAGTCCAATATGCAGAGTATTTTCCCACGCAAGGCGCCTATTCCTTGCGTGGAGCAGTTATACCCAAACAAAACCAGGTCTTAACCCTGTGCAACCCTAGTGCAGCCCAAGGCAGTGCATTGGCACTGCCCAACACAATAGACCCCAGTGTCTAGTGATGCTCCCTCCCTCCTATCCCAGCCCCGTGTCTAGTGGTCCCTCCCCGCTCTCCATTCACCGTCCCAATATAAAAGAAAATATTCCCTGGTAGTCTAGTGATCCCTCCCCATTCTCCAGTCGACGTCCCCATATAAGGAGGGATTAACCCATGACATGGTATGGGTTTACTGAGTATTAATCCACACCTGGGGATTACTTGAACCACCCAAGCATGGATTAACAGTATTTTTGGAACCCATGTTATAAAAAGAAAATATTCTCTGGTAATCCAGTGGTCCTCCCCAGTTCTCCACGCCATTCCCATATAAATGAAAACACTCCCTGGTAGTCCAGTGGTACTCCCCATTCTCCGATTGCCATCCCAATATAAAAAAATATTTCGTGGTAGTCCAGTAGTCCCTTCCCCTCCCCCATCCTTCAATCGCTGTCACCATATAAATAATAGATTCCCTGGTAGTTAAGTGGTCCCACCTCCATTCTCCAATCGCCATCCCTGTATAAAAGAAAATATTCCCTGGTAGTCGAGTGGTCCCTCCCCTCCCCTCTCCCCTGTTCTCTGACCGCTGTCCTGTATAAAAGAAAATATTCCATGGTAGTCCAGCGGTCCTCACCCATTCTGCAGACGCTGTCCTCATATAAAAGAAAATATTTCTGGTAGCCCAGTGGTCCCTCCCCATTCTCCAATCGCCATCCCATTATAAAAGAAAATATTCCCTAGTAGTCCAGCGATTCCCTCCCCGTTTTTCAGTTGCCATCCCCATATAAAATAATAGATTCCATGGGAGTCCAGTGGTCCCTCTCCAGTTGCCATCCCGTATAAAGAAAATATTCCTGGTAGTCCAGTGGTCCTCCCCTCTGATTGCCGTCCCTGTATAAAAGAAGATATTCCATGGTAGCCCAGTGGTCCCTCACCCGTTCTGCAGATGCTGTCCTCATATAAAAGAAAATATTCTGTAGCCCAGTGGTCCCTCCCCATTCTCCAATCGCCATCCCATTATAAAAGAAAATAATCCCTGGTAGTCCAGCGATCCCTCCCTGTTCTTCAGTTGCTGTCCCCATATAAAATAATAGATTCCATGGGAGTCCAGTGGTCCCTCCACCTCCCCATTCTCAGATTGCCATCCCTGTATAAAAGAAGGTATTCCTGGTAGTCCAGTGGTCCCTCCCTGGTCTCCAATCGCCATCCCCATACAAAAGAAAATATTCCCTGGTAGTCCAGTGGTCCCTCCCTTCCCTGCTCTCTGATTGCCATCCCTGTATAAAAGAAGGTATTCCCTGGTAGTCCAGTGGTCCTTCCCCTGTTCTCCAATCGCCATCCCCATATAAAATAATAGATTCCTGGTAGTCCAGTGGTCCTTCCTGTTCACCGATCACCATTCCCGTATAACACAATAGATCCTCTGATAGTTTAGTGGTCCCTCCCTCCGGATCACTGATCACTGTCCGTTATTTAAGTTCGTAACATTGCTTTTCTTTTTTTTTGAAATTTTATTGTTTTATTCTTTTTTTTTTTTTTTAAAAACAAACATACATTGTTATGCTTTCTTTCAACATTACATATACGTTACAGAATGAGGGCCACTCCTCTTAATACAATCCAGTCGACCATTAAAAGAATTAAGATACATCTTTGGAGGGTATTACTATTATAATGCAATAATGAATAGATGATACTTCATCTGTATAGAGTCCATGAGCTGCAGGGTAAAGCTCCTTTATATAATGCAGTATTAATTATCCTATGTCCTTCCCTAGAATAGGGAATCAAAAACAAACCATGCCAAAACACAGTGTATACACTAAATGTGTATTAATAACTGTAAGAACTTGACTAGCTCTAAAATTAGTACTAGTTGAGCAACTAAGTTATTTGAAGCACTGAAACATAGAGATATAAGGAGACAACAGGCGCTGAAACTTAGAGAGATAAAGTGAGCAATCAGCTTCATCAAGAACAATTATTAACATGAAGCCCCACTTATAAAATAAATGAAGCAGGAGTACATCGTGAGGGTATCGATCTACAGTTAAGGCTTCTGCAGCCCCAACCCATTATTTTATTGTAAATATCAGGACCAGACCTGGGCAAGAAGAGAATCCCTTATGTGGGACGTTAAATTGTAGCCCATCGGGTCTGAAATAAAATGTTATGAATAACAGTTCAATGTATGGGAGAAGGCATCGAGTTACATTACATATCTCCCCGGCCTTTACCAGTCAATTATAAGTGTCCCGTTGGCAAATTAAGCTTTTCAAGTAGCTTCTTCCTCTGATGATAAAGCCTCTTCTTCAGTGTTTATCCGACGAGTCGGACGTTCCGTTGGGCCCATTTAAGAGCCTCTGCTGGATCCGAAGATATATACACCTTATTCGATGCACAATCCTCATCCGAGCTGGGAAAATTAACCTGTGAGGTATTCCTGCCTCACGGAGGAGAGCCTTCACCCCATCAAATCTTTTCCTTCTGTCTTGTGGCATAGGAGAGGTCAGGAAACATTTTTATTTGCTGACCATCGTGGAGCAAAATATTTTTTTCTTGTCAGCGCCAGTAGATAGTCCTCGCCCCACCCGGCCAGCACCATTACGACAGTGCGTGAGGCATCTGGATTATCCTGACGACTAAGAAAACAACTCGGTAAGCCTTCTGAATGTTTTGCACTGCCTGCGCCGCTTTCTTCTCCCAGTTGACTTACGATCCACTCCTGAAGGAATAAATTAGATGGTCCCCTTCGCAGCCTTCAGCGAGGCCCAGAATTCTTATGTTGCAAGCCCTGGCCTGGTTTTCCAGTGTTTCCAGCCACGATCTGAGGTGCACATTTTTCTTTTAACACTGCAGCCACAGCTCCATTGCAGAGTCGGCAGTTTTGGTGGCAGCCGACGACGCCGTCGTAACTGTCTCAAAGCATAGTCCGACGGCTGTCACACGAGTTGTTAGGAGTCAAATTTTGAGGACAGGCTGGCCACCAATGTAATGAGTTGATTTAATTTATGCCCCGAATTTGAATTGTCTCCTCTCTCTTTCTCTGAATCGGATTCACGCCCACTGTGGTCCTCGTGAGTGGAAGTTCCTGGGTTGTCCTAGTTCTGGCTCCATCTCCTGATATTTATGTTTGCAAGGATTACCATTTCCTTTCCACTTTGCTTCAGCTTCAGAGTTAGTATAGTTTTGTCGAGCTGATCGAAAGTTGCCTTATTATATTTTAGAATTCTTTTCCGATGATAAGAGAGCCATAAAGTTCGGCAGCCATATTGCTCGGCTCCACAGCGCCCCAACATTGCTTTTCCATGTTAATTTTACCAAATTCCTTTTCCACACTCTGTGTATGTGTGTGTTACAGAGTGACCTTGCAAGTGTAATAGGGCGGGATATAAATGTGAGATTAGATGCTTAGTGAATTCTTGTTATCTTAAAGTTTGTATTACCATCTGTATCAGTAAAGGTACAGATTCACTTGTTTTTCCGACCATTTGTTTGGAAGAGGACAGAGAAACTTTTGGACCTGGAGATAACTAAAGAAATGTGTTTTAGGTATACCGCATTGACCCTGGATCTTCACAGGTCTTTATTTCCCTCCCTTGAAGAAATCGTAACTAATATTTCAAGCCCAGCTGTGATCAACTCTGAAAACTATGACCCATCCTTGCTGTTAGAAAATCTGTAGTGTATGATGGAGAGAGAGAGAGAGAGAACGAGAAAATGATAGTCACCAGTTTACCACGTAAGGCTTTAAATCAGGTTGTGATTGTATTAATGCATACAGAGTGTCTGTATGAATGGGGGCCCTCCTTGGATGGTTGTTAGCTTTACTTTTGGAAAGTCAGAAAGATTTCAGGGTTTTTAGTGGGCTCCACAACTGTCAGAAACCACTAAAATGCTGTGTATATTTGGGATACCTGATGATACAAGTTTAAATTGGGATTTAGAGAGTTGCGTAGACGGACAGTCAAATTCTGGGTTTCTTTCCCTATCAGATACCTAGTGATCATTTGTTCCATGTTTGAAAACTATTTGGCACAGGAGTCACTGGTAGAGTTTGAGCTAAATATAGTAATCTGAGAAGAAGGTTCATGATCATACAAACACTGTCTGGCGTTGTATCACTGGAAGATGTGTCCAGGCTGCCTATGTCCATTTGAAAGGCTTGAGAGAGTCTATCATAATTAATTTGGTATACTGCTTTGGGATCCCTAGTAGGAAATACTCCCAAACATTTAAGTTTGGTAAGTCCCATTTTAATTTGAACTATTGCATAACTTACAAGACCGGGTGTAGTTTAACTGAAGGACCCTATTTTGGTGGTGTTAGGGTCAGAGCCTGCTATTTGTCCAAACTGAGAGCACTTGTCATAAATGAGGTAGGGATGATGCGCTTTAATTAACTAAAGAGATCATCAGCATATAGAGCGAAGTTTTGTTCTCTGTGGCCTAGATGTATGCCTGTAATTGATAGGTTTTGTCTCAGGGATTGAGCAAGGGGTTTGAGATAAAGGGCAAACAGAGATGAGGAGCACCTGTCTTGTGCCCCATTCAAAAAAAGTGGGAGACATTCAGCCATTAACCTTAACATAAGCCACAGAGTAATCATATAATACCTCTAATATTGTGACATATTCCAGTGGATGCCAAAATGCCTCAAGGTGTGGAAAAAAGTGCCATGCCACCCAATCAGAGGCCTTCTCAGTGTCCAGACTTAACAGCAAAATCGGTCCTTTAACCCAGTGGTGTGATGAAAACTATGGAGCATTTGATTAATGTTATCCTGTGACTGACAGGGGTGATGGTAACCAGTTTGATCTTTGTTGATAAATAAGGGTAAGATGGGTTTCAAGCATTTGGCCATGATAGCTGCAGAAAGTTTATAGGCCACATTGAGGACTGAAATTGGGCAATGGAACATATAAACCTTCATCTTTCCCAGGTTTGGGGTGGCTAAAATGGCTGCCTTGTCTCCAAGTCAGTGGAGGGAGGCCTCCTGTAGAACCTCCTCACAGGCACAAGACAGCAGTGCGATGGATTGCCTGAAAGTCGTTGTAGAATTGGCTATATAGCCATCTGGTCCTGGGCTCTTATTGTTTTTTATTTTTAGTTGCTACCTACAATTCTTCTATGCCAGTTGGGGAGATCAGTGTTTGTTGCTGGGGTTGGGGCAGCGAAGGCAAGTGTAGTGGTGCCAGGTATTGGGCAGTATCTTCAAGGGTGGGGTGTTAAGATGGTGTAGGTGAGGGATAATAGGAGTGAAAGGCTTGAAGTATGGGTTCAGGGTCAGTGGCTAGGGTCTGAGTAACTGGGTGTTTAATCTGTGTCCATGTACTCTGCACTAGTTGTTGTCTAAGGTGGAAGGCCAGCACTTTAGTTGCCCTAATGCACCTGTAGTATTTGTGCTGCAGAAAAGAAGGGCATTTCTGTTCTTTGTTTATTTTATTTTTTTACTTGCTTTTATACATCCCCTGCCCACTGTGCTCCTCTCTTTGGGAATCTCCTATGGCCTTCTGTCCCCGCCCTCTTACCTGGAGCCCGGAGTGGTGGTCCCCATATAGCTGTGGTTTGCCTCCCAGGTAGGGACGAGGTGGGGTCCGTGCCTGATTCCTTAGTTTCGTTGGGACACCTACTCTGGGATAGGCAGGGGCAATGGGGGATCTGGGCCTGGCGCTCTGTCTACTGGGAGCGCAGTGAGCCATTTTCCTGTTTTTCTCCACGCGTGATGTGTACCCAGACATCAAAGTGCAAGTGCCGACATCCATCACGCAGCTCCCTGTGTGTGGCTGGGCTTGCTGTACTCAGGCCACCGCCCGGGGTCAGCCAAGCACCAAGCCCCAAGCCCCAATCCCCGAGAAGGCAAGTGGTCCTGGGATGCTCAAGCCTCCTCCCTGGCCGGCCCACCAGCTCCCGGGCTCATTCCCGAACCTAGGTCACCAGCGTCGGTAGCGCTACTGCTGCACCAGCAGGCGGGCTGGCTCAGAAAAGGAGGCCATTTCTGTTTTCAATGTGAGAATCTCCTGTATGTTCTGTCTGACTTGTGAAAGCTGGAGCAACACTGTGACAGCACCCTGCATGTGTGACTCATTTAAATCCTTTAATACCTGCAGGAGGGCCTGAAGTTTGGCCTCCTATTTTCTGTAGATTTGAGGCGGCATGATAATATTGCCTTACAGGACTACTTTTAGAGTATCCCACAACATTGCTGGTGTTACTCTTCTGTGTCCTTGTCTTTCAGGATCTGTTCAATATGTTCTTTAACCAGACTTTTAAAATCTGAGATAGTACAGAATTATAAAATTTCCTGAGTGATACACCTTTTTATTCCCCAGTGTGAGCTCAAGACACAGGTGTGGGATTGGGCGTGGTCGAACAGCAGTATAGGATGCACAGTGCATCTCACCCCCCGTGAGCATGTTCCTGCGACATTAAACATAAATCAGTCCTGGGGAAAGAAGGCTTAGCATTCCCACTGCTCACCTTCTCGGAGGAGGGAGGGACAGGTCCACAGCTTGCCTGACCCCAGGCGGAGGCTCAGGGCAAGCCCTGCACTTGCAGGAGGGACTGGTCGAGATGTGTGGTGATGTCAGCACATTGTGCCTTGACATCAGAGTGCACACCACATGGGAGGAAAAAGCCTCCATCACCGGGAAGATGGAGCACGGAGCATGCCTCGATGTGCCATCACCCACCTGACCACCTTGGCCGATGGAGACCTGAAGTGTCAGGGTGTTTGGGGCCCCTCCGTGTCCCTGCCCGGGTGGGTAATCCGAGGCTCCATGGGGAATCAAGGTTGGCTCAAGTAGGGTGCTGTGCAGAGGGATGACTCCTAGGTGTTCTGAAGGGTCAAAGGCATGGATGAAGGAGGGGAAAATAGAAAGTAAAAAAACAAACAAAAAAAAAAAAAAAAACAAATTCAGTCCTTGTGGGGCAGAATAGTGGGTGTAAGTTAACATTCTGGTGCAGCTTTCTCCAACTGTCCACTCAACCCACCTTTTAAAGGAACACTGTCAACTGTTTTTCATTATACTATTTCTCAGTGAAACCTAAATTTTATGGTTGTTTAGTTTCTCTAAAATTCATTGATGTTGGTTGTTTATGTGCTCCCTGTCTTAGTAGAACTGAAATGCCTCTTTACATAAGGGAAGGAATCAAAGCAACAGAACAAAAGGGAAAACAGGGAGGAGAAGAAGCACTGTGGGTAAATTTGGAGACCGGCAATGGAACCAATAATCCGCATGGGGTTAGAGCACAGACCCCTTCTCAGGGGAGGAAATGGACAAGGAAATGATAGAAAGTATACTTAGAATGGCAGAAAAAGGGGAGATATTGCTGATGGGTGGTCTGAATATGCCAGATGTTAACTGGAGTGCAGTTGCAGCAGCCACTTCAAGAGTGGGGTTATTCTAGATGCCCTACAGGGGCATGCCTAGACAACTAGTATTGGAGCCCACTCGAGAGGGAGCAATCTTAGACCTGGTTCTCTCAAATGGAGATGAAGAGAGGATCACAGGTGAAGTGGGTAACCATCTGGGAACTAGCGACCATCAAACAGTATAGTTCACAATAAACACAGCAATAGAGTCAAGTCATACAAAGGCAAAAGTACTGGACTTTAGGAGGGCTGACTTTGCCAAATGGGTGAGTGCCTAGGAATGCACTAGCAAATGGGCAGGAAGGGGGGTAAAGAACAATGGGAATAATAAAACTGCCATCACAGAGGTAATAAGCCTTGTGTGAAGCAAATAAACAAAACGAAACGATGTAAGAAACTACTATGGTTCTCAAAGGAAGTGGCAGTGAAGGTGCAAGAGAAAAGAAAGCATTCAGGAAGTACAAGGAAACACAGAAGGAGCAGGACAGAAACTCTATCAGTTAAAGCAAAGGAAGCTGGGAAGGCAGTCAGAACAGCAAAGGCCCAAACCGAGAAAAGATAGCCAACTCGGGTTAAGAAGGGGATAAAACCTTTTATAGGTACATCAGGGAGCAAAGGAAGACCAAGGAGGGATAGTGAGGCTTAATAAAGGGAGGGAGGAGGGTGGGCAGAGGGTGACTGTGAAAAGGCAGAGATACTAAACAAATATTTTTGCTCAGTATTTACAGAGGAAGAGGGGAGGTACCTAAAACAAACAATAGAAACACTCTGGATACAGAAGTTGATACCAGCCCATTTACAGAAGAAAGGGTTCTGAAAGAACTCTTAAAACTGAAGGTGGACAAAGCAATGGGGCCTGATGGGATTCATCCCAGAATTCTAAAAGAACTAAGGGTAGAACTAGTAACACCACTGACTACCCTCTTTAACAAATCATGGGAGGATGGGGTGGTACCTGAGGACTGGAGGAGGGCAGATGTGATTCCCTTCACAAAAGTGGGAGCAAGGCAGAAGCAGGAAACTACAGACCTGTTAGTTTAACCTCAGTGGTAGGAAAATGATGGAATCACTTCTGAAGGAAAGAATTGTCAGTTATCTAGAGGCCAGAGGGCACAGGACCCAAGGCAGCATGGATTCACAGCGGGAAGGTCATGCCAGACTTAATCTGATAGATTTCTTTGAATGGGTGACCAAAGTAGTAGATCAGGAGGGGCTGTGGACATGGCCTACTTTAGACTTTAAAGGCATTTGACACAGTCCCACACAAAAGATTAATATAAGCAGCCAGCCTGGGAGGAGGTCCCAAGATGACAGCCTGGGTAAAGAATTGGCTGGAGAATAGGACACAGAGAGTAATAGTAAATGGAGTTCACTCTGAAGAAAGGGAGGTTACTAGTGGGGTACCGAGGTTCAGTATTAGAACCGGTCCTCTCTCAATGTCTTTATAGTTGACATTGCAGAAGGACTGGAAGGAAAAGTATGTCTCTTGCAGATGACACAAAGATCTGCAACAGAGTTGATGCACAAGGTGGGGTGGAAAGGATGAGAAGGGACTTGGCAGGTTAGAGGAATGGTCAAATGTATGGCAGCTTAGATTCAGTGCTAAGAAGTGCAAGGTAATGCACCTGGGAAACAAAACCCAGGAAGAGTACTCAATGGGGGTGAGATACTAACAACAACAAAAATGGAAAGGGACCTGGGGTAGTCATATCAGATGAACTAAAGGTGGGCAAGCAATGTGAGAGGGCAGCAAGGAGGGCTGGGGGATACTGGGATGCATAGGGAGAGGCATTACCAGTAGAAAACAGGAAGTTATTATCCTCTGTACAGACAGCTGGTCAGACCCCATCTGGAGTACTGCGCAGTTCTGGAGACCCAGTCTCCGCAAAGACATAGACAGGATGGAAGCTGTCCAGAGGAGGGCACTAAAATGGTGCAGGGTCTGCACCAGAAGACATATGAAGAGAGACTTAAGGAGCTTAATATGTATAGCCTCGAGGAAAGGAGGGAGAGGGGGGACATGATAGAAACTTTCAGTACCTCAAGGAATCCAACAAAGTCCAAGAGGGTAGCATCTTTCAAAAAAAGAGGTGTGCAAGAACAAGGCACAATTTGAAGATAGAGGGGCGGCTCAGAGTAATTTAAGGAAGTATTTTTCACAAGAGGTTGTGGATGCATGGAGCGGCTTTCCAGAGGAGGTTGTGGAGTCAGCAGTGGAATTCAAGCATGCATGGAGACAGTCATAAGGCAATTCTAGGGGTAGGGGCAGGAAGAAGTAGGCTGCTGGTTAATTGGGATCCAGCTTATCCATTAGGTAGGGAAATGGGCAGACTGGGTGGGCCAAGCGTCCTTATCTGCCGTCAAATTCTATGTATGTTTCTATGCTAATAGTGTAATTATACTAAACTTTGTTTTGTTTCAAATTTTGATCAACTCTTATTGTATAATTTCTGAACATGACGAAGGTCCTCAAACAATGCAGCCACTCATGATGTAATAATTTCTTCTCCTCCCACTGCATAATGAATGGCTAGACTGTGTGGGTGGTCCCAAGTCCAGAAAAGCTGCAGTGGAAGTTGATCAAGGAATGTTTTATAGAAACATAGACTTTGAAGGCAGATAGGACCGCTTGGGCTATATCTAGTCTGCCCATTATGTTATAATATGGGCTCAAAGCAGGAGATATAGTGATTGCCTGGAAAGCATCAACTGACTGTGGATTAAATTCACGATTTAATACAGTTAGTGTGAAGCTCCCATGGCAAGATCACTGTGCAGTCAGGACTCATTAGCTGCCAAAGATCAGAAACCCAACAGGCAGGCATTAAAAGTTGGGTGATGGCAGTGTACTGTGGGGTGCCTCAATGCCACAGAGTTGTAAGTTCTAATAAAGAAGGGAAATGTCTTTGCTGTTGGTGTCTTCTGTCTCTCTGATTGACAGTGTGGGTTGTAAGAGACAGGATGACAGAGAGAGAGAGACACATGGGAGAGGAGTCCCCCAGTCCCGCCCAGCCCTATTCTTTTCATAGTAGTGGGTCAGCAATTATATTAAACATCGGTGAAAGCTCCAACCCGCTATCACCGTGGCTGGCTGTAATGAAAGTTCCTTGATTGACTCCGAGGAGCGCAGTGGGATGATGGCAGGGGACACAGTGAAACGACAAACAGCAGTCTCCCTGAGAGCGAGAGACAAAAAGAGACAACAAGAGAGAGGCAGTGTGCTCCCAGGAGCGTGTGACAGGCAGCTGTAGTGACCACGATGTTTGTGTCTCTCCGCCAGCATCTGTGAGTCCTGGCAGTTGTAGGAAGCAAGAGTTACGGACAAGGTAGTGGCAGTGGGTCCTATGAGAGAGCTCTGTCCCTGCTGTCACTGTATTAAAGTGCTGCATGGAGGAGAGAGAGAACAGGTGCTGGGACAGCGTGCACAGAGACAGTGAGACCTCACCAAAGAGTGTGGGGGACTTGTGCAGTCTCCTCTCTGTCTCTTTCTCATCACTTTGAGCCATGCAGTGATGTGATGGTGAGCGAAAGAGAGGAGCAGATCTGTAGAGTGGCACACACACACACACTGACATCCTCTTTCATGCAGTCTTCTCTCTGTCTCGTCCTCCTCCGGTCCAGTGCAGCAAGTCAGAGACAGGGGCATGTTAATCAGAAATCCTGCAGGCTCCTGTCTGTCTCTGCTACAGAGAGACATAGAAACACAGCACGCACTCGAGTGACCGGACACACACACACACAGAGCAGCATGCTACAAAGCAGCATAGTTTGTTCCTCATTGAAAGTGGGGAAAACACCTAAACCTTATTTTATGAACAAGAAATGTCAGAAGGCATTTTCAGCACTGTATATCTGGCATTTGCATGTTCATAAAATACATGACATCTACAGTTATGTACCTACAAGGAAACAATATACTAGACTTGGTAATAACAAATTGTAAAAAAATAGTAAGTAATATAAAAGTTAGGGAACAACTTAGCAATAGTAATTGTAACATAACTGAATTCATGCTATCTAAGGGTGTACAATATAAAGTTAAAAGTTCAACAATAATAAAGAAGTAAATATTGAAGAACTGACTTCACAGGCATAAAGAAAGAACTTGCACAGTGGGACTGGAAATCTGAAGTTGAAGGCAATAATGTAAATGATATGTGGTTATATGTAAGCATTAATCCCGCTGAAGGTGGCTCTAATGGGGAGTTAATGCATGGTTGGGACCGCTGTGGTATGAGGCCAGAGGCTGAGGGTGCAACGGACCAACCATGCATTAACTCCACATTAGATGCCACCTTCAGCGGGATTAACGCGCATGTAACACTATTGCGCGACGCAAGTAACCATCAGACTTGAAAACTTAGCTCTCGATGGCCTCTTCTACTCCTGTGTCTCCGCTTTCTGCGTGTGATTCCTGTCGTCTTGCTAGGTCCGATTGCTGGAAGGCAGTCAGCTGGTAGAGAGCAACACGGCATTATGAGGCGATAATGCCGTGTTGGGCTCGATGAACTGCGCTTCCCACAACAGCAACACGGCATTATGAGACGATAATGCCGTGTTGGGTTCGTGAACTTCCTATTAACAGCAACACGGCATTATGAGACGATAATGCTCTTGCTGTTGCGAGGGAGCGCGTTTCATTTAACCCAACACAGCATTATCGCCTCCTAATGCCGCGTTGTTCCCACCACGTGATGCTGTTCCGCCCATCACATGGCGCCTGACACGGCCTCTCAATAATGCCATGTTACAATTAAAATAAACTACACAAGTTGGGAGACAAATATGTGCCAAACTTGAAACTTTACACTAAAATGGGCAAAAGACATGTACTGTGTACTAGCAGAATCCTAAAGTTGAGTACTTAAAAAGAAGGCATACAGAAAATGAAGGAGAATAATTCAAAGTATATCATAAATTACAAAACATATTTGAAAATACTAAAAAGGTTATAAAAAGGCAAAAATAACAGAATTTAAATTAGTGCATACAAATGTTGGAGGCAAGGGTTTCTATGCATACCTAAACAGTATGAGAAGAAGTGAGAGTAAACTGGGACCTATACAATACAATGATCAAGAAATAAAAGATCCAAGGGAAATGGCAACAGTATTTAAGAATACTTTAGTACAGTATATGATAACAAAATAGATAAAAGGGAACAATTCAGGTCAAAATACATGAACATCTGAAGCTTGAAACTTCAGCGAGGAGGTCTATGATCTTTGATAAAACTCAAGGAAAATAAAGCAGCAGGCGGACAAGCTAAACTTGAAGCTAGTTAGGAAACAGCAACTCATCAAGTTTCCAGTATCTCATTTAATAAATATATCCTTTGAAACTGGCAAAGTACCTGAGGACTGGAAAAACGGTTGTTATACCGCTATTTAAGAAGCGTAACAAGAATGCAACATCAGACTACGGACCCATTAGCTTAACCCTGTAGTGTGTAAAGTGGCTGAGACAATTTTAAAAATAGGATAGAAAAAACCTGGAAATAGTAGGATTCGATGATAGCTGCCCACATGGTTTTAAATCAAACAGAGGTTGTGATACAAACCTAATACGCTTCTATAATCATATCCAAAAGGAGATAAATGACAACTTACTGTACCTGTAGATATACATTTTTCAACTTCAACAGGCCTTTGACAATGTACCCTATAGTGGCTTAATACAAAAATGAGTAACTTGAAAATAGAGAGGAGGATTACTACCTGGATAAATGATTGGATGGAGGGCAGAAGTCGGAGGCTGAGGTGGTTGGAGAATTGTCGGATCCTATTGCCATAACCAGTGGGCGTGCCGCAGGGCTCGGTGTTGGGGCCGGTGCTGTTTTCCATCTATACAAGTGATGTAAATAGCCTTGTGAAGAGCACATTAGTGAAATTCGATGATGATATTAAATTAGGAGGACCAGTAGCCACTATAGACCAACAGAAGAATGTGAGACTAGATCTAGAGCATATTGAGAGATGGTCAAAGCAAAATAAGATGCCATTGGTGCAAACAAATACAGAGTGATGCATGAGGGAAGTCAAATAAAAGACAAAAGATAAACTGGACAACGTAGACCTTCTAATATCCAAGTTAGAAAAGGACTGTGGAACTTGGGTGGATGAGCACCTAAACTTTAAACATCAGATAACAACAGTGATACAAAAATCAAATTATATGATCAGGAACATCAGAAGAGGGTTCATAAACAAAAGTAAACAGTGTTTAGTACCACTGTATAGGATGTTTGTCAGACCCCATTTGGACTACGGGTCACAGTTGTGGAGTCCATACAAACAGGGTGACATAGGATAGAAAAGATACAAAGGAGACATACAAAATTAATAAAATCTATTAAGAACCTAAACTACAAAGAAAGACTCACACAAACAGGTTTATATACACTGCAAGAAAGAAGAATGAGAGGGATTTGTTGATGTTATATAAAATAATGAACGATGAGAAACTAAAATGGAAATGGGGATAGAATTACAACAAAAACAGATAGGATTAAAGACACATAAATACCAAATAAAATTGGGTACAGTAAAAAAAAAAAAATACAAGATATTGTTTTATTAATAGAACCGAGGCAATGAATGCTGCCAACTAGTATAATAGAAAGAAGCTCTTGGGGAAGTTTAAAGAAGATCTTGATAAATTATACATACAAGATAAGGGAAGGTGTACCACTAATCTGGAGAATGGTTCATACGGGCAGTATGCCTCCTCACCATTCTAAATGCCAGTATAAAACCCAGTATAAGTTATGTGGACTATTTTTCTAGTCGGCAGGCTACTGTTACTTTATTTCCACTGAAAATGGGAAAAACACCTTTCTGTAATTCTGTTGGGTTTTTAAACATAACTCATGTTATAATAACCCACTCCAGGATATGGGGTCACAGGTATTTGATCCATGCCTGGTGCTGTGAGACACCTGACTCCAGGCCATGTGTCTATGTAGCGCACCCCAGGCATGGATTAAAGGCCTAGAACCTCATGCTCTGTTGTGGGTAATTGCTAACTAAACAAACACATTTTGTGTGGTAATAGCAGTATGGTTGGCAGTCTATTTTTCATTTTAGAAGTAAAATAGAATCGGAATCAAATAACCTGCTACATCAGCAATCTTTACAGAACGTGAACAATTATAAAATGGATTTTTAAAACTAGGAATAATGTGAGACCTAATAGGGTTGGCAGTGTACCTTTAAAGTAGGATCAACTCATCTTTGTGCTGGTGAAAATCTTGGTGGTCTAGGACTGGTTCTGTCTTTATTGTGCAATATCATATTGAACTTGCCAACAAGAATTAAGATACCTGACGGAAAGGACACCATCCTCCCAGACAGCTGTCAGACAAAATTAGCTACTGATTCTGGTGGTATATACAGGCTGACTAATGTAAGTTCCTGATACAGATAATGGCCCTTAATCGCTGCCCAGCACCCCTGCGAATCTGTTCGCGAACAGTCATCTGAAAAAGGGCTGTTTGGGGTACCAAACTGCTGCACCTCTGCTTTCAGTTTTGGAAGGAGGAGGATATCACTTGAGTGCAGTCAGAGCGGCGCAGTTTGACATGTTTTTCTGTAAACAGATGGGTTTCTTGAAGCAGCAAAAGCTGATCAGCATAGAACCACAGAGAAGTAAGGCACTTATGTAACAGTAACCCCTTGTTACCCGGGTTACTAGAATCCCAGTAAGACCTAGTGCTAGGCAGGAAAGGCAGCTTGTGAAACTCCAGTTAAATGGGTTTTACACTGTCTCACTTTGTTCTCAGTCTCAGCTGAGACTGAGGGATGACATCACCAATAGAACTGTCGAGCTGCATGAGCCACATTGGAATCTGCAGCAAGGAGCTGGTTAGAACGTTGGGAGGTTTTGAAGTCAGTCTTCAGTTGAATGTGAGTCAGTGAAGTGTGAAGTTGGGAGCTTGCTGAGAACGCAGCTCAGTGAAGGCTCTGGGAGCCTCAGCCCTGACAGAGGGCTACGTTTAAGAAAGGGTGTGTGCTCTACCTTTTAAAGAGAACAGAAGATTACTGAAGTGGTGGAGACCGCTGTTTTCGGTCTCAGTGCCCCTTCCTTCAGGGGAGGCAAGAAAGGGTTCCCTGCAGATTCCTGGGGCAACCCCTAGTTTTGCTTATGAAGGAAAAGCAGCCTGTTTGTTTTCAGAGTTTATTTGGGAGAACAAGAAGATTTGTGAGTCACCTGTGGAGCACCTGCAACGTGAGGGTGAGTGTCTGCTCTTGCTAAAGGGCCTATGTTTTTCACCTGGGACTTGTGTGACAATGTGGGATTGAACTACTAAATATTGGGAAGCCTAGAGTAATGGGCTAAGTAAAGTAAAAGTAGGTTCAAGTCCAGAGCTTGTTGGGATGCAAATGATATGTAGAGATGTGACAGACGTCTACCCAGAATCTACATTTGAAAGTTCAGTAAAGGAATTGTTCAGTTTCAGAGAAATAGCCGGTATGGGCTGTGGGAGCTGGAGGTGGGTGGCCCCATCTTTAGTGACCAGGTCCACCTCTACGATTTCTTCTGTGGATTTCTACTTTACCTCAGGCACTTGGCCAGTGATGAGGGAAGTACCCAGACGTGGGACTGTAAGGAAAATTCTTTCTAGGAGTCGAAGACTCTAGTGGTTTGGGAGCCACAATAGGATAATTGGTTCATTCCTCAAATGGACTGCAGATCAAGTGGCGGGCGGGGAGCCGGGCCAGTGGGGAAACCCAAGTAGTGTACAAGTCAGGCTGTGTACCCAAAGCTGTGTGCAAGTCCGGGCGTGTGCCTGGGTGTAGAGCCTGAGGCTGGAAATAGTGATAAAGTGTTCTGTTGTCTCTAATCTGCATTACCAGGAAATGTAGCCCCATGGGGGTCCGTCTATGCTTTGTTTGTTCAGCTTGGATGTGAATAAAAGCCACACTGAAGAATCCCATTCCTGGTTCTGGACATTAGTTATTGCTTCCTGTGTTCGGATTTACTTGGGTGCCCCTGTGCAGAGAAAACCTAGGCCCCTGTGCGAGTAACCTCATCCTCCCCGAACCCAGTCCCCACCAGGTACTGCTGTCAGCTTCAACAGCATGCCACCTGTCGCTTTGCTAAAAAGGCAGGGGTGAGGGTTACAAAATGGAGGCACCACTTTGGATTTTGTTCTGAAGGAAGGTGCTTGGGCAAGGGGCTAGATTTTGGCTATCTGGCAGTGGGTAGCCCAAAAGCTGAAGCAAGTAACTAGTGTGTTGCTGTGTGCTGTGGATCTTGTGCTTGTTTAAATTGCCAACTGTTTACCAAGGAGCAGTAAAGCCAAAGAGTGTGCCTTGTCCTGCATCAGATTGTTTACAGCGTTTTGCCTGCTTTAAAATGAACTGTTGTAAAGAAAAGTGTGGAAGACTAGGGGTAGCAACAGGAAAATTGTGCCCTGGACGTTGGAAATGCTTTTGAAATGTATGAGAGACTTGCAGGTGTGAATGGCTGTGTTAAATGGCTGAAATGGGCTCCGCCGTGGAGTCAGTTGGTAAAGAAAAAGTTGCATTCTGCAGTTTAAATTTGCCTGCTCGACGATCGCCGTGAGGAGAAGAGCCTCAAGGAAGAAGAGGCTCATTTGCATGGCATTGTGTGATTGGTCAGGCTGAGATCAGTCCCGCCTCAGCCAGCTGTACAGTGACTGCCCCAGCATTCGAGAGGGAGTGTGAGTGGAGTGCATATACTGGCTAGTGGAGGAGCATCGCAGAGTGTTAAAATTCTGTAAACTTTGTAAAATAGACTTTCTAGTTTAAAATCGGCTCAACCCGCTAATCGATCGTTGGAATTGCAAGTTTGGTGGTCGAAAAGACGATCAGTAGGACTGCCCGCCGCTTCTGTTCTGAGGCCTCCAAGAACTGGCTGCAGGCCATTTTCCCCATCGCAGCAAACTGCTACTGATAACAGTAAGTAACAACCCAAAACTGCACAAACAGTGATTTTCTGCCCTATGCCATATAAATGTGTGTGCAGCAGTGTAGTCTTTTGCAAGTAACGACTGTCAAGTCCTGCCAGCAAGTGCAAGTCTGTTAAGCCATTGACTGTGTGCAAAGTAATGAATTCAGCCTCAGTTTAAAGTTTGAAGCCAGAGAGAGATTGTGGGTTGTAGCCAATGTGCAGCACTACTTATACAGGCAATCCTGTGCAAAAAACTGAAGCTGTAGACTGTGAATCAAATAAATGTTACCAGCATGTAAAAAGTCCGTGGAAAATCCTGTAAATGTGTTTAAAAGCAAGAACAGAGCAAGTTGTGCAGTTTGAGAAAAGTTATCAGTAATTTGTGTAAATTGGGTGAGCAGTGGCTTGACCCAGATTCTGAATGTTGATGCACAGGAGTGCTGCCGCCACCATTACAGGGTGGGTATAAAGAAACACAGGCAGAGGAGCCATTTTACAACTAAAGAGTGTGTTCAATAAAGTGGGACTTTCAGTTACAGTGAACTTTTGTTTGTTTTTCTGCAGTTGTGGTCTCAGGACCAGCTCGTTACCTGGATCATGCCCAGGTTGCAGTAACAGCAGCAGTGAATAGACTGAGGAATATTGAAAAGTGGTGCTATGGAGGCAACTGCCTCCTCATGTGGCGATTCCTAATTATCCAGTGCGTGCATGTCAAATATGTTGGGAGCTGGAAGGGCGTCTTCATGATTCCTCACTGTGCTGGATGCCTAGAAAATATGAGCTTGTATAAAGCGGCGTCCAATTGCTTTGGTTCCCACATGGACAAAAATTCAGGAATCTGCAGTTGGCAGCACACAGCACCAGGCAGAGCCTGTGGAGGAAGGCCCCTCGGGAAGTGTGGCACAAAGCTATAGGGTGCAGAGTTAGAGACAGAATCAGAAGTTGAAGTTTTGGATGCTGGATCCCAGAAGGAAAGTTCGGATAAAGCATCAGTAGACCCCTGGGGCCTAGCCCAAGTCTCAGAGAGGAAGGTGAGATGCGGGAGGCCTTTGAGTGGGAGGTGTCGACCTCCACGCCAGTGATGAGTGGATAGTCTCAGGAGTGAGGACGACTGCTCACTCCTGGGCTCAGATACTCAGTGAAGAGGAAGATGAGGGGAACCTGTGGCCTTGTGAAAAGGAATGGTACACAGCCTCAAGATCTTGCCTCGGAGGAGTGCATGGAAGAAAGTGGTGATGCCACTGCCTGGCTTTGCAAGAGGAAGAAGTCAGGATCCGTTTCTAATTTCTTTAAGGGTGCGTAGCTGGCAGAACCAGAACTGGCCACCCAAGCCAGGCCAACAGTCTCAGATTGACCAAAGCAAGTAAAGAGGGAGACTGGTTCAGTAGGAAGGCAAATGAGATCTATGGTATGACCTTTCCTACCTTTCCTCGGAAAGTCTGGGAGGAGATTGAGAACAGCAGAAAATCCTGGATCTGGGATGAAGCAATGAAAAGTGTGCATCCTGGGGCCAACCAGCATGTAAAGAACAGACTGTTTCACGAGAGTATACCCAGTGGAAGAGAGGCAGGACACTGTTATAGACAGAGTGAGAGTGGTGGATGGAGAGGACGTGAAATCTCCCACTGTGTGAATTATGTGCACCCAGACGGGTAATAATTCAAGCTCCTGACCCCGGTACTATTGGCCCAGTGCAAGGACCTCCCAGCAAATGTGCCCGTGCCTACTAAATGAAAAGCCGAGCAGTGGTAGTCAATACTGCCACACTAGCCTGTGAAGTGCCTTTATTGATTCGCCAATATGGACATCCAAGACTCAGGTGCCCCACATTCATCAGTCTACAGTGTACTGGCCTTTCCAGAATCCATCGGCTGGTCCACCAGATGACTTCAGATCCAGAGAGGACACCAACCCAGCTGTATCCTGTTCATCGCCTGGTAATCGGATGACGCCGGACCAGCTGTTTTCTTTTGTTCCTGTTCTAAGGTTCCATCTCCAGAGATGACATCAACCCAGCTGTTCCCAGATGTGCCCTCCTGTGGTTCCCGGAAGATGCCCACCCAGCTGTATCGGAAGAAATGCTGCCAGGAGAGTCTTCGTCAGAGGTGCAGGTCGGGTCCTAAAATTTCCATTCTACAAGTGGCTGGTAAGTCCGAACTTTTCTATCTTTATGACATTGCAGTACACACCCTACACTAGCAGACTTCAAAATGTGTGAACTGTCCTCAAAGACTCTCCTTCGGACTTTGGCCTGTTTAGAACTATGCTTCACGGCCTCTGGCCCAGGAGAGACTCTTTATTGGACTAGCCTCGGGCATTGTGGTCACTAGTTGGGACTTTTAGGGCACTCCATCCCCAAATGTGTATTGTAAATAATGTTGTTGTTTTCTAAAGTAAAACTGTTTTTCTACCTTTTTCAAAAAAAAAAAAAATCTTTGGGATTTTTCAGTGTTTTGATGGTAAGGTTCTAGGTAGACTGTGTATGCAGATTAGGGAGCGTGTGTTGTCTTTCTTTTTCTTGCAGGTGTTCCTGGGAAGACAGAAGAGAAGACAAGAAGAGGAGGAGGGGCTCATTGGAGTTCCTCATCAGTGCTTTAGTGTGTAGAAATTTAAAGTACTGTGGTGTTATTGTTATTACTGTATTAACCCTTTCCTTCCGCAGGTGTGGTTGTGGGGGTAGGAGGAGACAGTAACATGGTATAAAATGTGGTATTTTAATGGTGTGTGGTTGCAGGTTGCCCAAGGTTGGGAGGTCCCCGGTTTTTTTGTTTTTGGGGTATTAGGTTAAAGGCAGATAGGTTTTCCCTAGAGGATTAGGGGGATAGATAGGTTGTGGCCCTGACCTGCAGTAGGGACCGCAGTGCTGATCTATCAGGGCTATGCTCTGGATGGTTCTACCAGAGCAACTAGGTGTCCATAGTAAGTGGATAGTGTAGAGGCTGATATGTCAGCTAAAGGCCCCTAGGCCCTTAGTGTTGCCTGCCTGCGCTTGCACATGGTAGGGGCCTGATCACCCCTCCACAGGTAGCACATAGGGTGGGATGGCCTAAGGCCAGTGTAAATAATGACTGCGGACAGTCATTTTCCTGGTCAAGGTGGTGTAACCCCTTGTTACCTGGGGTTACTAGAATCCCAGTAAGACCTAGTGGTAGGCAGGGAAGGCAGCTTGTGAAACTCCAGTTAAATGGGTTTCACACTGTCTCACTCTCAGCTGAGACTGAGGATGACATCACCAATAAAACTATCGCAGTGGCATGAGCCACATTGGAATCAACAGCATGCCACCTGATGTTTTGCCAAAAGGCAGGGGTGAGGGTTACATAACAATTAGATTACAGCTACTACCACAGAAGAGTGGCAAAATACCTTGGAGTGAACAAGTATTACAGTCGCATAAAAATTCAGTGGAGGTTGAAAATAGGTGAGCACCAACCACCAGGGTAAAAAAACACTAAGGACGAATCTTACCAGACCATTCCAGAAGTGCACTACTTATTGATACGCAACAAAGGCGCTGTACAGGAAATGTGACAACTTTTCAGTGATTCAGCAGTCGCACACTGAAACTGACTTCGCTGGGGAGGAAGACGGAAATAAATGGGGAGCGCCTCGTGTACTTATACCAGTCTGCAGTGAAACATTGGGATGTAGACTTGGAGTATCACTCCTACAGGCTTGTCAAGCAGTGAACGCCTGTAACACACAAGCCAAAATCTGTTACAAGAAAAGAAATAAAACTGAGTGCCTTTTAACAATCGAACATGCCGGTCAGTGGGAGATACTTATCGACATCGCATCATAGCGTCTTCCTCAGAGTTACCATATGCCTGTGAGTGCCTGATTAAAAAGCTGCCTCTTAAGAGATGACTAAGTGAACTGGTTAATGAAGTGAATAACCCACGACAGCAGACAAAACACGTAAACAGCAACTGTTAGAGGAAGAGCAATCAGGTTGGTCAGTAAATTAGCAGCACAAAAGCTGTTTTGCCTCTGAACAGCTGCAAGGACTTCAAACTTTTTATTACGTTATTAAGCCCATTTACATTATGTGAAAAATACTACTGTATTGACTGTGTTAGTCATAATTGCAGTATCTGACCTGACCCTTTATCTCATAGCCATTTTGATTTTTAATAATCCCACTTTGTTTGGAAGAGAGGTAACAATGTTTTGATTCAGCAAATAGTTCTGTCCCGCCTATGCTGGCACGATGGTCTGCATCTGTCCAGGAAGGAAACAGTCTCCTGGGTGATCGGTTTAAATGCTTCACTGGCAAGCTTTTAAACTAGCCAAGGGGAGGCACTGATAAGAAGCAGGAATTCCCAGCCCCCCACAAAACGGGTAGCTAGCTGTCAAACACCAAGGTAGGAAGGTCAATAGGAGCAGGACTGGGGTAAATGGAGAAGGCAAAGTCAGTAGGGGCAGGATGGAGCTACAAGAGGTAAAGCCATCAAAAATGAGAGTAATGAGTACCAATGCCCGTAGTCTGAGTAACAAGCTTCCTGAACTAGTGGCCTTGATGGAAGAGGAACATCTTGATATCATGGCAGTCACACAAACATGGTACACACAGAACCATGACTAGGATGTAAACATACCAGGATACACTATCTACAGGAGGGACAGGAGGGTAAAAGAGGAGGAGGGTAGATCTCTACATAAGGAAGGAATCAAAGCAACAGAACAAAAGGGTAAACTGGGAGGAGAGGAGGCACTGTGGATCAACTTGAAGACAGGCAATGGCACCACAATCCGCATGGGGTTATATACAGACCCTCATCTCAGGGAGAAAATGAACAAGGTAAAGATAGAAGGTATTCTTAGAATGGCAGTAAAGGGAGATATTGTTAATGGGGACCTGAATATGCCAGATGTTAACTGGTGCGCATTTGTTGCACCACATTCATTCTCTATGCCCTGCAGGGGCATGCCTTAGACAGCTAGTACTGGAACCCACTCAAGACAGAGCAAACTTAGACCTGGTACTCTCAATGGAGATGGAGAGAGGATCTCAGATTTAGAAGTGGGTAGCCATCTGGGAACTTCGACCGCCAAACAGTGTGGTTCACAATAAACACAGCAGTAGAGTCAAGCCATACAAAGGCAAAGGTCCTGGACTTTAGGAGGGCTGACTTTGCTAAAATGGGTGAGTGCCTAAGGAATGCACTAACAAATGGGCAGGAAGGAGGGTGGAAGAATAATGGGAACCAAAACTGCCATCACAGAAGCAACAAGCCTTTGTGCTAAGCAAATAAACAAAACAAAAGGAAGTTAAAACCACTATGGTTCTCAAAGAAGGTGACAGGGAAGGTTAGGGAGAAAAGATAGCATTCAGGAAGTACAAGGAATCACAGAAGAAGCAGGACAGAACTGTATCAGCTAAAGCAGAAGGAAGCAGGAAAGCAGTCAGAATAGTGAAGGCCCAAACTGAGGAAAAGATAGCCAACTCAGTTAAGAAGGGGATAAAACCTTTTATAGGTACATCAGGAGTGAAGGAAGACCAAGGGAGGTATAATGAGGCTTACAAAAAGGGCAGGGTGTGGGCAGAGGGTGACTGTGAAAAGGCAGAGATATTGAACAAATATTTTTGCTCAGTATTCAAAAGAAGAAGAGGGGAGGTACCTAAACTAAACAAAAAAGCACTCTGGTCAGGGGTCGATACCAGTACATTCACAGAAGAAAGGGTCTTGAAGGAACTCCTAAAACTCAAAGTGGACAAAGCAATGGGGCCTGATGGGATTCATCCCAGAATTCTGAAAGAACTAAGGGAGAACTAGTGACACACTGACTACCCTTTTAACAAGTCATGGGAGGATGGTGTGGTATCGGAGGACTGGAGGAGGACAGATATGATTCCTCTTCACAAATGTGGAAGCAAGGCAGAGGCGGTAAACAACAGACCTGTTAGCTTGACCCCAGTGATAGGAAAATGATAGAATCACTTCTTTTTTTTTTTTTTTTTATCGCAACTTTCTTTTCTCGCCTGCTGCAGTGCCTACCGGCTGGGGCATCCAGCCACTGGCCCCGCCCGCAGGAGGCAGCAGGCTCACTCACATGATGGTGGGGTCTGGCACGGCTGTGGCCGATCCGCTGGAGGGCTCCCCGTCCCTGCCAGCTGGACCGGCGCTGACCCCCAGCACGGTTCCATGACAGTCCTCCCGCATGGCGGGTGTGGCCATCAAGCTGGTCAGTTGCACCAGCCTTTTCCATTTCTCCCGATGGGAGCACAGGCGTGCAATGACATCCAGTACCAATGTGCAGACATTTGCTGTGCTTCCCAGGCACCCTTGCGTCCGCAGTACCACGGGCATCCCAGGGACCACCAGTGCATGATGTGGATCCCACCCTTTCCCCAGGACTGGGAAAGCAGTCATTGGACACTCAATCCTAGTCTTCTCCTGCTGATCCCCGACTCAGGCTCGTTCCGAACCCAGGTGGGCGACATGGAGCGAGTGTGGTGTCCAGTGCCTCAACCCTCAGTGCCACTGGAGCGGCCATGATGGAATCACTTCTGAAAGAAAGAATTGTTGAGTACCTAGAGGCTAGCGGGGCACAGGACCCAAGGCAACATGGATTACAGTGGGAAGGTCATGTCAGATGAATCTAATCGATTTCTTTGACTGGGTAACCAAAGTAATAGACCAGGAGGGCTGTGGACATGGCCTACCTAGGCTTTAGCAAGGCATTTGGCACAGTCCCACACAAAGATTAATAAACAGTTAGCCAGCCTGGGAGTGGGTCCCAGGGTGGTAGTCTGGGTAACAAGCTGGCTGGACAACAGGAGCCAGAGGGTAATAGTAAGCGGAGTACACTCTGAAGAAAGGGGTTACTAATGTGGTACCACATGGTTCAGTATTGGACTGGTTCTCTTTAATGTCTTTATAGGTGACATTGCAGAGGGCTGGAAGGAAAGTATACCTCTTTGCAGATGACACAAAGATCTGCAACAGAGATGATAACAGGAAGGGTGCAAAGGATGAGAAGGGACTTGGCAAGATTGGAGGAATGGTCAAAATATGGCAGCTTAGATTCAGTGCAAAGTAATGCACCTGGGAAACAAAACCCAGGGGAAGAGTACACAGTGGGGGAGGTACTAACAACAACACAAATGGAAAGGAACCTGGGGTAGTCATATCAGATGACCTTAAGGTAGGTAAGCAATGTGAGAAGGCAATAAGGAGGCTGGGGGATACTAGGATGTATAGGGAGGCGTCACTAGTAGAAAACAGAAAGTTGTTTTCCTCCATACAGACAGTTGGTGAGACACCATCTGGAGTACTGCATACAGTTCTGGAGACCCCATCTCCATGAGTACGTAGACAGGATGGAGGAAGTCTAGAGGAGGGCAACTAAAATAGTGCAGGGTCTGCAACAGAAGCCATACAAGAGAGACTAAAAGTGCTTAATATGTATACCTTGAGGAAAGAGGGAGAGGGGACTATGATAGAAACTTTCGAGTCCTTCAAGGGAATCAACAAAGTCCAAGATGGGAGCAGATTTAAGAAAAGATGTACAGAACAAGGGGGCACAATTTGAAGAAGATAGAGGGAATGGGCAGGGCAGCGTGAGAATGCTTTTTCACAGAGATTGGTGGACACATGAATACCTTCCTGAGGTGGTTGTGGGGTCAGAATACTGGGGAATTAAGAATGCATGGACAGACATAAGGCAATCTTAGTGAGGGTAGGAGGAAACATAGACTTTGGCGGCAGATAAGAACTGCTTGGCCCACCTAGTCTGCTCATTTCCCAACCTGATGGCTAAGCTGCAGATTCTAGTTAATCAACAGCTTACTTCCTCCTACCCCACTAGATTTGCCTTATGCCTGTCCATGCATTCTTGAATTCTCCCACTGTTCCTGACTCCACAACCCCTCAGAAGGCTGTTCCATGCATCCACAACCCTCTGTAAAAAAAAAAAAATACTTTCTAACATTACCTCTGAGCATTCCCTCTATCTTCAAATCAGCCCCTTGTTCTTGCACATCTTCTTCTGAAAGATACTACCCTCTGTACTTTGCTTAATTCCCTTGAGATACTTGAAAGTTTCTATCATGTCTCCCCTCCCTCCTTTCCTCAAGGGTATACATATATTAAGCTACTTTAGTCTCTCCTCAGATGTCTTCTGGTGCAGACCCTGCACCATTTTGGTTGCCCTCATTCTATGTCTTTGTGGAGATGGGGTCTCCAGAATTGCACGCAGTACTCCAGATGGGGTCTCACTAACTGTCTGTACAGAGGGATAACAACTTCCTGTTTTCTACTGTTGATGCCTCGCACTATGCATCCCAGTATCCCCCCAGCCTCCTCACTGCTTCTCACATTGCTTGCGCACCTTTAGGTCATCTGATATAATTATTCCTAGGTCTCTTTCCATTTTGTTGTTGTTATTAACTCGCCCCCATTGTGTACTCTTCCCTGGTTTTTGTTTCCCAGATGCATTACCTTGCACTTCTTTGCATTGAATCTGAGCTGCCACATATTAACCATTCATCCAACCTTGCCAAGTCCTTTTTCATTCTTCCCACCCCAACTGTGTATCAACCCTGTTGCAGATCTTTGTGTCATCTGCAAAGAGACATACCTTTCCTTCCAGGTGCTCTCCAATGTCACTTATAAAGACATTAAAGAGGACCGGTCCCAGTACCAACCCTGCGGTACCCCACTAGTTACCCTCCTTTCTTCACTGTGGACTCCGCTTACTATTACCTTTGCGTCCTGTTGTCCAACCAGTTTTTTATCCAGGCTACCACCTTGGGACCCACCAAGGCTGACTAATTTGTTTATTAAACTTTTGTGTGACACTGTGTCAAATGCCTTGCTAAAATCTAGGTAGGCCATATCCACAGCCCCTCCCTGGTCTACTACTTTGGTCACCCAGTCAAAGAAATCTATTAGGTTCATCTGACATGACCTTCCTGTTGTGAAACCATGCTGCCTTGGGTCCTGTGCCCCACTGGCCTCTAGGTACTCAACATTTATTTCCTTCAGAAGTGATTCCATCATTTTCCTACCACTGAAGTCAAACTAACTGGTCTGTAGTTTCCTGCTCTGCCCTGCTCCCACTTTTGTGAAGTGGAATCATATTTGCCTCCTCCAGTCCTCAGGTACCACCCATCCTCCCATGATTTGTTATAGAGAGTAGTCATTGGGGTTACTAGTTCTACCTTAGTTCTTTTAGAATTCTTGGGTGAATCCCATCAGGCCCATTGCTTTGTCCTCCCTCAGTTTCAAAACTCTTTCAAAACCTTTCTTCTGTGAATGGACTGGTATCGACCCCTATTCAGAGTTTTCTCCTATTTGGTTTAGGTACTTCTCTCCTCTCCTCTTCCGTTGTAGAATACTGAGCAGAAATATTTGTTCAGTATCCCTGCTTTTCACTGTCACCCTCTGTCCACATTCTCTCCTTTATTAAGTCTCTGTATACCTCCCTTGGTCTTTCTTCGTTCCTAATGTACCTATAAAAGATGTTATCCCCTTCTTAACAGAGTTGGCTATCTTTTCCTCAGTTTGTGCCTTTGCTATTCTGACTGCCTTTCCTGCCTCCTTCTGCTTTAACTGACAAAGTTCTCTGTCCTGCTCCTTCTGTGTTTCTTATTTCCTGAATGCTATCCTCTTCTCCTTAACCATCCTGCCACCTCTTTTGAGAACCATAGCAGTTTTTCCTTCATTCTGGTTTGTTGATTTGCTTCACAGAGGCTTGTTGCCTCTGGCGTGCTGTTTCGATTATTCCCATTGTTCCTCCACCCTCCTTCTTGCCTGTTTGGTAGTGCTTTTTGAGGAACTCTCTCATTTTCCCAAAGTCAGCCTTCCTAAAGTCCAATACTCTTGTTTTTGTATGGCTTGACTCTATGGCTGTGTTTGTGAACCACACTGTTTGTGGTCACTTGTTCCCAGATGGCTACCCACTTCTAAATGTGAGATCCTTTCTCCTTCCCCATTTGAGAGTACCAGGTCTAAGATTGCTCCTCCCGAGTGGGTTCCAACACTAGCAGTCTGAGGCATGCCCCTGTAGGGCATCAAGAATGACCCTGCTCTTGGATGTGCCTGCAAAAGGTACTCCAGTTAACATCTAGCATATTCAGGTCCCCATCAACAATATCTCCCCTTTTCTGACATTTTAAGAAGGTCTTCTATCATTTCCTTGTCCATTTCCTCCCTGAGATGGGGGTCTGTACACAACCCCGTGCAGATTGTGGTGCTATTTCCTGTCTCCAGGGTGACCCATAGTGACTCATCAACTTCCTGTTTACTCTTTAGTTCTGTTGCTTTAATCCCTTCCCTTATATAGAGAGCTACTACTCCTCCTCTTTACCCACCCTGTCCTCCTGTAGACTGTGTATCCTGGTATGTTGACATCCCAGTCATGGTTCTCTGTGTACCATGTTTCAGTGATGCCACAATTTCCAGGCATCCCTCTTCCATCAAGGCCACTAGTTCAGGGAGCTTGTTGCACAGACTGCGGGCACTGGTATTCATCACCTTCCATTTATTTTTATGGCCTTACCCATTTTAGCCCCATCCCTGTCCTTACTGCCTTTTTCTGCATTTATCCTTGTCCTGCTCCTACTGACTTCTCTACCTTGGTGTTTACCTCTCTAACTACTGTGTTTTGTGGGGGGGTGGGATTTCCTGCTCCTTTTCAGTGCTCCCTTGGCTAGTTTAAATGCTTGCCAATGAAGCATTTAAACCTGTCACCTAGGATCCTGGTCCCCCGACAGATGCAGACCATCGTGCCAGTATAAATCTGCATCCTCCAGGTTGCTCCCTAGTCCCCAATGAAGCCAAAACCTGGGCTCCACACCAGTTTTCAACCATTCATTGAATCCCTTGGTGTGGAATACCCTAGCATCATCCTTGCCATAGACAGGCAGCACCTCCAAGATGGTTACCGTACATGCTACTTGTCTAAGGCCCCTCCCCAACTCCACAAACTCCTCTTGCACTGCTCTGATCCCATTCACAGCCAGGTCATTTGTCCCTAGGTGGACAATGACATCCAGCTCCCTCCTCGTGCAGCTGCTCCTGCAATCCTGAGGATTCGCTTCCTGTCCCTCTGAGTCGTGGCACCAGGCAGGCACCTTACCTCCGATCCCTTCCTCCCCACTTCTACCCCCAATGATCGAGGTCCCCACCAGGAGTTGTTTCCTTCCCCTGTGGGGTCTCGTGCCACCCTCCTGTGGGTCTCCTTTGTGGAGGTTCCCAGCATCCTCCTTGGTCTCCACTGCAGGTGCCTCCATAGAGGAATCACTTTGCCAGAACAGCATATGAATTGTGGAGAGATACAGCTGGATGGATGCACTTCTGTTCCAATACCCTCTGTCCCTGAGCCCACCTTGGTCCAACTGCTCCTCTTTCTTGGCAACCTCTGAGGTAACGGTGGGAAGAGGTTTCACAAATCCTAGCCAGGTCAGCCTGGAGATGGGCAACCTCCTCCCTCAGACCAGAGAGGTGCCTGCAAACAGGGCAGCATTGCAGTCTCCAGAATGTCTCCCGGAACACTGCTGCCGCACAGCCATTGCACTGCACCACTCCCATCTTGACTTATTTTGTGTCCCTCTCCTGTTGCTTTGTATGCCTACTGTCTCCTCTCTCTGTATATTTTACCCTTGCTTTCCTACTGCCTATGTGCCCTTACAACTCTCTCCCTTCCTGTTCTGGGACAGGAACTTCCTGTAGTCTTCAGTAGTCTCCTTCTTCTGTGCTTGATTCAGACCTGCAGCAGCCGGGGAGAAAGAGTTATGTTTTAGGTTCCTTCAAGGTTGATGAAACTAATGTGTCTCAGTGATCCTTCCTTCCTACTGCCAAACAGGAAGTTCCCGTTGTCAGTCAAATCCAGTGGCTATAAAACTGGAACTGGCTTTGGGGAGAGGGAGAAGGGTAATATAAAAAAAAAAAAAAAAAAAAAAAAATCTGTAGATCTAGACTGCTGCTTCTTGCTCTGAAACCAAAGTTCTCCTTTGTTAAAAACAGCAGGAAGCTGTAATTGGAGCCACCTGCTTTTGTACTCATAAGCTGCTAAGCCACACCCCAGTTAGATTCACCCTCTGCACTAAGTAAATTAAGCTGATACAGCCCCTTCCTCAGAGAAACACGCAGTGACTTTCTTCTTTTTTTTTATAAATGAGACCCTTCTTCTAATAAAGTATCTGTCTGCTTACTCCAAACAGGTACTGACTCCTGATGAGATAGAAGTGATTTATCAGTAGCAAATCTGAAACTAAAGTTCTCCTCTGTTAAAACAGCAGTAAAGTAGGGTGTTGCGTAACTGGAATCTGCAGCTTATCCAATAGGTAGGAAATGGGCAGAGTAGGTGGGCCAAGTGGTCCTTATCTGCCATCAAAGTTTATGTTTCTTAATAAAGCAGTTAAGCTAGCTAGCCAAAGTAGAAATTGTCATGTGCCATGTACAGCAGTACTAAGAATTGACCAGAGAACATATAACAAACATAAATAACCAAGCAGTGACCAGTAGTAAACAGCTAGTGATGGAGTCATTTGTGCTCAATGGGAGCGATGGTGGTGTAGAAATCGGATGTGCACTTCCAAGGAGGGAACCTCAATAGGAGAGCCTCTGTACAACCAAGAAATTACCAAGAGTAAGGGCTCTTCTCGACGTGGAGGGAAACAGCTCGCCTAGAAAATGTGGCCTTCCTGGTGTGGGTGTTACACCTACACCATAGGGTGTATGGAAATGCACCTGGTGTTCTTTGAAAGTCCACAGTATTCAGGCATAAGCTTAGCACTTTCTCATTACTTCAGGTGGTGTAATACAAACATATGAAAAGGCCAGCAGAGTAGGCCTTGAGGTCTATCATGTCGTTCAAGGTGCAGCTCACAGTTTGATAACTGCTGCTGCCCTCTCTCCCGCCATCCTTCCCTGATTTCCATTTAGAGTCCCCTGGAGTCTACACACCCTACCTGTACCCTGCCCATGTATCTGTCCCATCTCTTCTAAAACCTCCCACTGATTCCCTTGATACCAACTCCTCAGGTAGCGCATTCCAAGGTGTCACCACCCTTTCCATGAAATAATGCTTTCTCAGGTCTCTTCTATACTTCCCACCAACTAGTAATGTTGATCAAAGAACAATGTGGCTGCATTGTAGGTGAAATGTTTTCTGTTGCCAAGTGCATTTTAAGATTTCCTCCTTGTCTCTTAGAACGAAATTTCGAACTGTTGATCTGGGCTTCTGCTGGTGGTCTAAGGGTTTTGGGAGGAGAGCTCAGTGAGCTCATTTGAGCTGGAAGTTCATAGTGGCTGGAAGAGACAGTACATCATGGAGCAAATACTCCAAAAACTTGTGAGTTTACCAGTTTCTCTTCTCTCTGGTAGATCATATAGTCTTAAGAGCTGCTAACACCTGAAAGAAAACTTCAAAAACCACAATATTTAGATACAATTTAGCTTGTATTTCATATGTATTTGTTATATTTCTCCTCCCACTACTCATTACTGAGAAATTTGCATGGAAACATGCCTATATCCCTTAGCGTTATCTGCCTCCTTAGCTTACTCCCTACTTCATGGCATAGTCCTCTGTTGTGACATCACAGTCTGTTGCCATGAGAGTAATTGTGATGTCACAAACAAAGCATTATGATCTCAGGTATGGAGAAAGCAACAGGAATAGATGAACTCTTCAGGAGCAAAGATCCCATTTTCATGCAAATGGCCTCAGTAATAAATGGGGTGGAGAAATACAGAACGAATGTAAAATACAAGCTGAACTGTGTCTAAATATTATGTTTTGTAATGTTGTCCAAATGGCGCCAGCTGCTCTGTAAGTTATCTTTCTGGATCTGCCCTCCAGATCCATGCATTTATATTGCAGGGCTTAGTTTTGTTTCATCAGGCCTTGTAGTGCCCTGTGCAACTGTAGGGTTCCCTCTTCCACATGGCGATGCTTTCCATGGCAATGTTCACTCTTTTTTTCAAGGGCCTGTAGCGAAGCTGTCAGAACTCTGCCCCATTTTGTCCTGAAATCCTTTAATCTAGGATCATTTCAAAGTGATAGTGCAATGGTCTGTTGTTGTCAGCATCAGTATCATACCACGGGCCTACAGTGCTGGCCAGGGACGAGCTTCTGCTGCAGGAAGTTGTATCCCTTGGCATCTGACATGGCTGATTGAGATGCGGACCTCGACCTGGTGAGTCTTTCGTCCTTTCTCCTCGGCAGCCATTTAGGCAAATTTGAGATAAGAAATCACAAGTTGTGAGTTTTATTGTGGGGAGGGAGGGAGCGGAGCTAATCTGTTAAGGCACCATCTTGCCGCTGACATCACTGGTAGTTGCCAGACAGAGGATTTGCATTACACTGTTGTTTTAGCTGGGCCTGGGAGAGCAGCAGCAGATCAGTCACATTACAGGAATCATTGCTGCTACTATCTTGAACTGCCTAACCTCTTTACCCTAGAACTGTGTTCCTGCTACCTTTAATAAAACCATTATTTGTTCATATTTACCGCCTGTAAGCATTATATTAATAGTGTGATTACTGTATTTTGGGAAACTGTTGTTGATTTGAGTTGGTTCACAGGTGGGCAGTGGGGTAGTACTACGCCCACATTATTATTTTCTGTGTGGAGGCACCACCCAATTTATTTAAAGGGGAACAGGCAGCGCTTGAAGCTCCACACTCAAGTGCAGGGCTCGTCCCAATATGCACTTTGTGTACAAAAACATTTTTTACTTACTGTTCACTGCAGTACAGTAGGCTGTATCAGGCTGATTATGCTGACTTCCTAGCTGACATTTTCTGTACCTACCATTCCCAGGATCCCCTGCAGCTGACATCAGCGCAAGGCTGCAGCAGGGCGAGTCAGTAACCTGCAGTGCATGTTAAAGCCTATATAAGCTCTGATCAGATGTTTTTTCTGTCCCTCTGTTCTCTCAGGGCTAAGTGCTGTCCTGCATGACTGCGCAGTTCCAGGAGGACAGCAGGAACAACAAGCGAAAGATCAGAGCGTATAAAAAACTATAACATTCACAGCTGTTCAGTATTCTGACTGGCTATGATGCGTCTGCAGGTTGCAGACCCTTGGGTCTATTTTTAGCAGAAAGTCTCTTGTACAGATCTGAAGAGCATAACTGTAGTACAGCCATAAAGTCCCTGATTTTTTTTTTTTTTTTAGAACGTCCCAGATTTTGCCTCAAAATTTTCCTTGTCTCTCCTAAAATAGCATTTCTGTGACTGAACGGTAGGGGTTATCAGCACAAAATAATATCAGATGCTATAGTTACAGACTTTTACTTCTTCAGACCATGTATTCTATGCTAAGCCCCTTATTACACAAGCTACCTGATAGTCTGTCACTAATTTTGAAGATGTGCCCTGTTTGTTTGTGGGGGTTTTAAGTCTTGTCCCGGATTTGTGAGGCATGAGGTTGAGAGTATGAATATGGCTCACCCTCCCAGCATATGTCTCTCCAGTTGCTGGAATTATTTCCCACTCTCTGTGTTTAGCAGTCTCCTCCTTCTCAACTGTGAAAGCATGACTCTGCTTTCACATGTATCTAGGCAAAATCTCTCTGCTCATGCAGGTGTTAAGTCTGTCTCCTCCCTCAGTCACATGCAGACTGACTGTTGCTGCAAAGGTCTCACCCATCCACTTGTGATTCCAGCCCTCTAATTTATCAGTCCCTCTGTCCCTCTGGTTGTGTAGGTGTCACCTGACTTGATGTCCAATTGGCAAAAATCTTGCAGGTAAATTAATGAAGTCCTCCTGTAGTCCATAAGCCATTCTGGCTCTGTTGCAAGCTGCAAACTTTTGTCTCTGAATGCTGTCCTCCGATTATGTTGCCATGCTGAGGAGGTCAGAGGCAAGAATATAGTTGCCCTTGGCCTGTTTGCATTGTGTTGCAGTACAATTTATTTGGGCTGCTACCATGACAAGTTCTTGATTTCATGCTATGCTGTCATTCTCCTCACCCACAGCAGCAGTGCGGCAGCAGATCTGCAGCTGTGAATGATGATGGCTGCACCTAAGATCGGCACTCCTCTTCACTCCTGCTCTGGTCTCCTCCCAGTCCAAGTGCATGGGGTCCATAGGGAATAACAAGGTGGCTGCAGCTGCTGGTGGGCTCTGCAGATCCAAAAGTAAGCCTAAACAACGGGTTGGGGTTGTATAGAAAAGACAGCCCCCAACTCTCAAATCTATAGATGAAAGGTCTTCCTCCTAAACATTTCCAGTTAAACCCCCAGAAATGGCATTCAAGCCAGGAGAGGGACAGGGTGCTCCTGCCATTAGGCACATGGAGAGATATTTAGAGCACTGAGACTTAAAGGAGTAGTACAGTCAGAATTAGAAGAAACGTTGTGTAGAGTGTTTTGATTTTTGTTTGTAGTCCTAGTGTGTCCTTCCTTTGTCTGCTATATAGGAGTTTTTCTAAATTAGCTTCCTAGTTTTATGGCCCTGGGAATCTCCATCTTAGCATGATTTATTGCTCTTCTTGTTCCTACTATGCCTTCTGTCCCGTATGACAGTGATATATCTGGGGCCATGGATTAAGCAGGCACTGGTTTAGAATCAATTTACAGAGCTGTGTTATTAAGTAATTTTCCTTATCCAGTGAGCACTAATGGCTACACTTACAGTTTAGCAAATACTGAGGGCCAATTGAGTGTTTTTTTTTTACATAGATATTGTTGGCAGACAAGGACTGCTTGGCCCACCTAGTCTGCTCATTTCTCTACCTGCTGTGACACTGTAGAACCTATTTGGCCTCCAGCTTTTGCCTTCCCAACTAGAACTAATAAAATACCCTTATATCTATTCCATGCGTTCTGTAATCTCATTACAGTTTTTGCTTCTACCCCTCTGCTGGGAGGCTGTTCCAAGCATCCACTACTCTTTCCAAAATAAGTATTTTTAACATTTCCTGAATCTGCTCCTCCATCTTCATAGCATGTCCCTTATTCTCGAACGCCTTTTTTCCGAAAATAATTTCCACTGGAGGCCAACCCAGTGATGCAGGGGCTGATGCACTGGATGCGCACACTCCCACGCTTCAGGCAACCCAGATTAGTTTATGCAGGCTCAGGTTGCTCGGGGTCAACTGGGAGCACGGAAGAGTTGAACGCCTGCCGACAGCTCTCCTTCCTCGGGGTGAGGAGACTCAGAATCGCGCTGCAGACTTGACGCTCAGCAGAGGCTGGGGTCAGCACAGGCGCGATGCTCAAGCGGGTAGACCCACGCACAGGGTGTAAGACTGCCTCCACGAAGGTGGAGACTGTTGCCCACCATTGCACGTGCATGGTTCTGGGCAGAAAATGGAAAAAGGATTGGAGCTGGCAGGCTCCGTGATCGATGTTGCACCCATACCTCCCCAGTATTCTAGATGTTGGCTTCTGGGGCCAGGCACCCTCGCCACCGGCCGGTCAATTGGGGTAACCATGGGGAATGGATGGTTGGGGTGGGTGCGGGGGAAAGCCTGCTGGAAAGACTAGTCCTTCCAGGAGAGGCGGAGCTGCCTGCCAGCTCCAAGGAAGGTGGAAAATGTGTAAAAAAAAAAAACATACTCTCCACCCATACCCTGTTTATACCCGTGAGGTATTTGAAAGTTTCTATCATGTCCCCTCTCCTTCTAACCTCAAGGGTATATATATTGAGGTCTTTTAACCTCTCATCATAGGGCTTTTCGATGCAGGCCAAGTACCATTTTAGTTGCTCTTCTCTGGACCTTCTCAGTTCTGTCTATGTCCTTTCTAAGATGTGGTCTCCAGAACTGAACACAGTGCTACTGGTGAGGTCTCACCAATGTCTTATACAGTGGTATAATTACCTCCTTTCTTCTGCTCATAATACCCCTTCCTGTTCACCCCAACATCTTAGTAGTTCTTCCCACTGCCTTATCACACTGTTTTACCACTTTAAGGTTATCAGAGATGACCATCCCAGATCTCTTCCTACTTAGTGGATGACAGTACCACTCCTCCCATCTTGTACTCTGCCCTGGGTTTCTGTGCCCGGCCCCCAGGTGCATGACTTTACCCTTTTTCACATTGAATCTTGGTGCCACCTTTTGACCACTCCTCAAGCTTCCTTGGACTACTATTCATTCATTCTACTCCCCTGAGTGTTCTACCCTATTGCAGATCTTAGTGCCATCTGCAAAAGAAAAAAAATGTCTTCACTTCTAGCTCCTCTGCAACATCACTAGTAATGACATTAATGAGTACCGACCTAGTACAGATCCCTGTGGAGTGAACTCCATTTACCACCACCCTCTGTCTCCTGTCCCACAACCAATTTCTTACCCAATTTATCACCTTTGGACCCAGAGCTGCAGCTAAGAATTTTGGGGACCAGGACAAGTCATTTGAGATGGGCCCTGTCTCCCAAACCATCTATGGCCGGGGTCCGAGACCACCAGGCCCTCAGAAACTCTGGGGGTCTAGATGCTCTGTAGAGAGTTTTAGGGCTTTTATTGAAAATAAAATCTTCCCTATCTCTGACTCCAGGGAATAATTATTCCCCCCGTACTTGGGGTGTGGTAGACTCTGGCTCTCCTTAGAGTCTACAGCTGAACTGGGGTATGCAAGTGGCTGGCCAACAATGCCATCAACCAGACAATCAAATAGACTTTATTGTAATGTACTATGAATGATTTTTAAATAAAGGCTGGAGGTCAGTAGCCCCCAGAAGCTCTAGGATTTTAGATGCTCTGGGTGAGTTTTGTTGATTTTATTGAAGATAAAACAACCTTATAAACGTATTTAAACTTCCCCTAAATGGATTAGTAGCTTATTGCCTAGTAGCCAGTGTCATTAGATGAGTGAAGCAAATGGAGCAAAGTTGTGTACTTTCCCAATACAGATAACATTCATCAGCTTCCAGTAATGACCAGATGGTCACTGAGCCGACTAGGTTGGGAAGTACACTGGATCTAGTTTTGGCCAAGGGGAGGCTGTAAGGGACGTGGGGTGGAGGACCTGTTAGCTGGGAGTGACCACCACTCGGTCTGGTTCACAGTTAATATGAGAAGAGAAGCAGTGGGTACAGGGACCGGGTGGTGGACTTCTGACAGGGTGACTTTGGTAGGATGGGTGAAATCTTAAGGGGCATCTGGAAGGAATACAGCCACACTGGGATGCGAATCAGAAATGGGGAAAAATCAAATTGGGGATACTGGAGGCTACTGAGACGTGTACCAGATTGCTGAGCAAAAGGGAAGGGCTAAAAAAACAGAGCTGGTTAAGTAGAGGGGTCTTATAAATGGTGAGGGCTAAAAGGCAGCGTTCAAGAAATCCGGAAGGAGGAGGATAAGGACGAGTATGTGAAGAGGTCCAAGGAAGTTGCATGGGAGTCAGAGCAGCTAAGGTCTCCAGGGAATTGAGGCTGGCGCGGACATCAGGGATGGGAAGAGGACTTCTCCATGTATGTGTGGAGAGAAGGAGCTGCAATGACCAGATAGTTAGGATCAGGAAGGACGAGGGTGGGCAGAGAAAGGGTGGATCAGTCAGAAGCACTGAATGAGTACTTCTGTTCTGTATTCACGAGGGAGAAAGAATGGCAGCTACCGAGGGGTGGGCAGTGGGAGAGGGGTAACAGACAGGGTGATCACTGCGGGTAGGATAGTGAAGGGACTGGTGCTCACCTCCCTCCCCTGTGTCCATGGTGCTGAGCTGTGGGCCCTGCCTACCTTCTCTTCAGTAAATACTGAGCAGAAGTATCTATTTAGGATACATGCTTACATGGTCGTCGTCCTCACACGCCCTTATCTCCTTTGATCTTAGTAATACCACCACTGGACTTTCTTCTTTCACTAATGTATCTATAGAAAGTCTTGTCACCTTCTTTACTGTTTGTGCTAGTGTTTTCTCGGTTTGGGCCTTTGCCTGCCTTATTGCCTTCCTGCTTCCCTTAGGGAAGTTTGGTATGCCTCCCTATCTTCATCCCGCTGTGTTCCTTATATTTCCTGAAGGCCAGCCTTTTGGCTCTGACCTTTTCTGCTACTGTTTTTGAGAACCAAAGTGGTTTCCTTCTCCTTTGCACTTTCTTTTCTCTCTAACACAATCGGATGTTGCTTCAAGTATTGCATCCTTAATGCTTCCCACTTTGCCTGGACCCCTCACCTGTATTTCTTTTTGCCAGGGCTAGCTTAACTCTGTTGGCCATCTTATCAAAGTCAGCTCATCTGAAGTCCCATATTTTGCCTTGGAATGGATGATTTAGTTCTAGTGGCCAAATTGAACCATACCATGTTATGGTCCACTGGCCCCAGGTGGCCTTCTACCTGGAGATCTGTGATCCTTTCCCTGTTAGTCAGCACTAGATCTAGGATAGCTCTGTCTCTTGTGAGTTGTTGTACCAGTTGTTTGAGGCCCTCCTCCTGCAGGGAATCCATCATGTGTCTAGTTCTGGCAGATGTTCCTGCTGGTATTGACCAGTCTGTATCTGGCATGTTGAAGTCTCCCATTATCAGAACCTCCCTTTAGCTGTCATGTTTTGTATATCTTCTAACAGTAATGTGTCTATGTCCTCTGCTTGGTCTGGGGCCTGTAGACAACCCCAGAATGGAATGCTCTTCCAGAGGAGGGGTAGCCTGTAAGACAGTGGGTAGTTTCAAAGGGAAGGGACAAGGTGAGGGAGGTAATTGGGAAGGGAGGTGGGCAGGGCAGCTGCAAGGTGAGGGTGCTAGCTGCACACTCGGAGCAGACTTGATAGACCAGGTGGCCTATTTCTACTGGCAAATTCATATGTTTGTATGACAGTTCAGGAGTCTATGTTATTATTTTGGCCATCTTTACACAGCAATGTGGGTTCTACATCCACTTTTCTTGCCACACACAGATTGGTGACTTCTTTTGTATTTGGACCAGACAAATTTAAAAACAAACTCTGATTTAATTCTGTGATTAATTTTTATGTTCTGTATCCATGACTCATTTTATAAGGACAAAAAGTAATGACAGGGATATGGTTACTCTAGAATAAACATCCTCACACGTGCTGGAGGCCCTTTTTCAATGTCTTGAGCCTCATTTGACACTTGGTTGAGTGTTTATCCCATGTCCCAGTAAAGACACAAGCCACAAAACCACAACTTAGTCCACAAAGAACTAGAACTACATACGGCCCGAGGGATCCCAGAGGAGACAGGCAACACAGCACAGTCAGTCATCAACATTCGCTACAATCAATTAATTACTGGCAAATTGCAATTGGCAAAAATAAAAACACCCCACCCAGGTGGGCCACAACTGCCAGCTCACCCTGTAAGTCAGCCTGTGAGTAAGTAAGTGTGTGTCTTCTGACTGTCTCTGGACTGATGGCTGTCTGGACTGACTGGAGCAGAACTTCAACAAAGGAGCAACCAGATTCTGTGTGTGCCAGCCGCCATGACTAGGGGTGCGCCACAAGCCGTGATCGAGAGCGGACTGACTGACTAGAGACCGATGATGTTAAGATGATGCTGAAGCTCAGGCACAGCTCAGTAAACTTCACACAAATCAATCACACCGACTGCAATTCTGCAACGCGGCGCACGCATGCATGGTGGGACTGCTGGGAAGTGTGTGTCAGCGACGTGGCTGGTGTCTATGACTGGGCTTGTGCTGCAGCATACATATTCATGAGTGGCTGCCATTTACATTCATTTTTGTGGTTAGCACGGGCCGGGGCTAAGGAGGTTCAGTCACGCCCCTGCCCCAGAAATTCAATGGAATGAACATGTTTGCCTAAAAAATAAAAAATAAAATAAAAAGCCAGACAAAGGAAGAAACAACAAAACAACAATGCTAGCCTCGGATCGGACAACAGTCCTGGTTATGCCCCCAATGATGGGCGGCTCTGTTTGACCCACAATTAGGCTTCCCAGCTTGTTTACTTGTCTCCTCTGTGGAACCGTGTCGGAAGCCTTACTGAAATCCAAGTAGGCAACATCCATGGCTCAGCCCAGATCTACTACCCTGGTTACCCAAAGAATTCTGTTAAATTAGTTTGACACAACCTCACTGTTGTGAATCCATGGTTTCAGATATTCCACAGTCCTTTCCTTTAGTGGGACTCTATCACGCCCCCACCACCGATGTCCGCTGACTGGCGGTAATTAGCAGCCTCCTCCCTGCTGTCACTTTTGTAAAGTGGGACTGCATCAGCCCTTCTCCAGTCTTCCGGAACCATCCCGCCCCCAGTGAGTGGTTGAATAAGACAGAGGTGCAGCTAGCACCTCCCTGAGCTTCTATATTCTGGCGTGTATCCCATCTGGCACCATAGCTTTGTCCACTTTCAGATGTGATAGTTCCTTCATGACTCTCGCCACTGTAAATGGGCTTGTGTTTACCTCCTTCGCTTGGTTCCCTGCCCTAATATGTGGTCCCTTGCCTTCCCTTCCTCTGTGAACACTGAACAAAAGTATTTGTTCAGGATGTCTGCTTTTCTTGATCCCTTCCGCACAACCTCACCTTCTCCCTTTAATCTTACTGTCCCTCCTGGTCTTCCTTTCACTTACATATCTAAAAAATCTTATCCCTTTCTTAACTGCCTTGGCTATTTTCTCCTCTGTTTGTACTTTTGCACACCTGACTGGTTTTGCTGCCTCCCTCTGCTTCATTTGGTATACCTCCTGTCCTCCTCCCTCTATGACTTCTTAAACCTCCTGAATGCTAACTTCTTTGCCTTAACCTTTCTAGCCATCTCCTTTTGTACCATAGTAGTCTCCTCTTCCTAACTCACCCGATGCATAGGCTTGTTGCCTTCACTCTGAATCTTTTATTTTTACCCACTGTTCTTCCACTCCACCCAAATCCTCCCTTGCAAGGCACCTCTGGTGCATTACTCCATCTTTTTAAGATTTGCCCTCCTGAAGTTTAAGCCCTATTATTCTGTAATTTGTTATTAAAATTATTCTGTAGGGATTATTCTGTAAGAAAACAGCTAAAGTCTTTACTAATTATAGCGTTGATTATCTGGGGTGATCTATGTGCTTTTATGACTGTGTGTAGTTTGATGAAATGAAAAGTTTTAACAGTAAAACATTCAGTTCTGCTGGCTAGACCTGACACACACATAGAAATCAAAAATACTGAATTAGAGTTATTTAGTGGAGGCCAGAACATCAGGCTCCTAGCTCTAGTACTTGCTGCATCAGAGGTCCTGGATGCATTACTGTCACATGGGACTAGAGGCTTTGTAGGAAAACGAAGAGCAAAACCATGCTTAGACAGAGATCCCCAGGAGCCATTTACCTAGTAGGCTAATTTAGAAATAAACTCTTAATAGCAAACACAGGGAGGGACACTACACAGACAAATCGAAACACACTGCACAACATGTCTTTTGCAGATTTTGACTGTGGTGCTTCTTTAATATAAGCATACAAAATGCCAGCAGATACAGGCCATACAGTCCATCGAGTCTGCTCAAGTCCATCTGATTTATTGCTCCCTCTGCCGACTCTCTTCCCCAGCTTCACCCAGTGTTGACCTTACCTTTGACCCTGTCCCACCCTCTTAAACTGCCCACATATTTCAGTGATATCACCTTCTCTGGCAGTGCTCCACCTCACTACCTTTCTATGAAGTAGTGCCTCCTTATTTCCTCCTGAATCTTTCACCCTCCAGTGTGAGACTGTCCCCTTGTGTCCCTCCCCTTTAATCTAAACATGCCCTCAGTACTAATCCTATTGTAACCCCTGCAAATGGGGGTTCCCAAAAGACTTCCAGGAGCTTGCTTGAATGCTCCAAGCCTGAATGGTGTTTGGCATTTAAGCCATTTATCAGTGAGTGTTTTAGAACCTCTGGTACTGTCTCTTTAAGAGCTGTCTGCTTGCAGACATAATTAGTTTGTATGGGGGACTGTGTGTTTCTTTGATTGAGTACCACTCAAGCTGCTGCCAATTCACTCTATTTTGCAGTCACTAGGAGTGCAAAGGAACCTATCTGAAAGATGTAACTGTTTGCCAGAAATTATTTAGAGTAATAATGAAATTACAGTTTGTCTAACCTGCTTTCTTTGCAGTCAGAACTGTGTCTGCTAGTTCCCATTCTAGTTTTGAACTGCTGAACTGGACCAATCAGTGTGGGGTAAGCTAGGCTCTAAAATGGTGCCTTGGACGAATCAGAACTTGGACTCATAGTCTGAGCCAGCCACAAGAGGATTGTATGAGCAGTGACTCTGGGAGATGTAGTTTAGACTTCAGCACCTTTTTGGACCAACAGCAGCAGTCTATTGTGAGTGACAGCCAATCCAGTCAAGAACTGGGAGGAACTCAAAGGAAGTGCCCGGTTTTGTCAGTTGGAGTTTCAGTTGAGCTTTGGCAGTGAAGAAGGAAGGAGCCTGTGCTTTTCAGTGTGCAGTTTTAGTCAAATACGTGTGTAAGGCCCAGAGTTCCGTCTGCAGTTTGTGTAACAGCTTGTTAGGACTGAATCCGTCCTGTGAAAAGAATCAAAGGATCTCTGAAGAGTAGAAACCAGGCTCACCCTGTAGAAGACTGGAGGAATTGTTGAAATTTGCACTCTGTCTGTCAGGAACTGAATCTGCTGTGTGTTCTCCCGGTATTGTGCAGTAATTGCGATCGATACAGATGCAGCCTGCCTGGTATAGTGCTTTCTTTTATATGGATGTGTGAAGAGGTTTGTGTACCTCAAGTGAGCCCTGCTGACATTGAAGGACCCTATCTTATTTGGAGGTCGTGAGTACTAATTCAGGTCGCTCCTGTTGAATTGCCACATTAAATCCAAATGGAATTACTGTACTGCTGACTGTTTAATTCTCCTTTTCTCTGTGTGAAAGGGCCCCTACCAGCTGCCACGGTTTGGACTAGCCACTAGGGCTTGGGTACCCAGGGACAGTAACTGATAGGGATAGGCCTGTGCACAGAGCCATAGGTAGATTATTAGAGTGATAAGCTAATTAACCTGATTTCCTGTCCTTGTTATATCCCTAAATAAATCAGAGCTGCTTGTTTCAGCAAAGTTATACTGCCTGAGGTATTTGTCTATGTTAAAGTACTGTACTGTGATTGTTGCACTGTATCTCATTTCACAGGAGGTCCCAGTGCGGAACCAGACCTGGGGGTAAGTGTATACTGTGAAGGTAATTCTGATATATTGTGTGGGCCACTAGTGGGAAGAAAGGGGGTTGCAGTGTCCCAGAGGCTGTGACCAAGTTAGTTTAACTATTGCAAACCCTGACCTCTGGGTGGAGGCACCCGCCATTGGATCCAGGCCCCTCAACCTGTTAGTAGCAAATCAGGCAGGGGTAGTAGCCCCTGGGATAGCGCCATCTAGGGTTACACTATTCATGCCCTTTAAGTATTTGAAGATCTCGATCATATTCTCTCTCTCCTTCTATCCTCCAGGAATATATGTTGAGCTCCCCAGTCTTTCCTGATATGGTTTGTTCCCCTGCCGAAGGATCATCTTTGTCACCCTGCGCTGGACCCCTCCAGTAGTTTGATGTCCTTCTTTAAATAGGGCACCAGAACTGACACAGTACTCCAAGTGAGGTCTCACCAGCGACCTGTACAGCGGCATAATGACTTCCCTCTCTTAGAGGTGATTCTCCTGACAATGCACCCCAGCATCTTATTAGCCTTGGCCGCCTTCTATAATGTGCTGAGTGATTCATGTCCCTGTGATTAGTACCCGAGATCCTTCTTCTCCGATGAAGTGGATAAGTGCACTCCTCCCCCAGCCAATAGCAATTACCAGGGTTCCTGGCTCCCAAGTGCATGACTTTGGTCGTAGAGTAGTGATTATAGAGAGATTAATAACGATTATTTGGAATAGAGATTATAGAGAGGTTAAGTGACTTAGTCTGACACTGAGTAATTAGTGGTTGTTGGATTCAAACCTAGGTCACCAGGTTCACAGCTCTGCTCTAACCAATAGGCCAGGCTTCTTCCCTCACGTGAACACTTGTTTCTTCCACTAGACCACGTTTAAGGTCCTTCTTCATCACATGTATAACAAAAAATAAAAAGTAAACATAGCTACAGAAGGGACTCTAGGTCCATCACCACCACCCTCTGATTCATAATCTAGAACTAACAAGCATTCTTTGCAGGCATGTACAAATTCATAGCTATCCTTTCCGCTCTGTTACCAGGGTACCTTGGATTCCCTTGGTAAGCAGCAATGTAGAAACATAGACACCTAGAATCTGTTGGCAGATCAGGACCATCATGCCCACCTAGTCTGCCCATTTCCTACTCACTGTTACAGCCCCATATCCAATTTGATCTGCGGCTCTCCTGCTCTGCACATCTCCAGGGTACCCTATGTCTATCCTATGCACTCTTGAACTCCCATATTGTTTTCATACCTACCACTTCTGCTGGAAGGCTGTTCCGTGGCTCCACCACCTCTCAGTGAAAAATACTTCCTAACATTACCCTGAGCCTTCCACTCTTCAGTCTCATATCATGCCCCCTTGTTCTTGTGCAGAGTTTTCTCTGAAATATGCTGTCCACATGTACTCTGTTTATTCTCCTAAGGTACTTGAGAGTCTCTATCATATCTCCTCTCCTTCTTTCCTCCAGTGAAGAGATATTAAGTTCCTTAAATCTTTCCTCTAGAGCTTCTGGTACAGTCCATGTACCATCTTTGTTGCCCTTCACTGGACTGCCTCTGTTTTGTCAATGTCCTTCCGGAGATGTGGTGTCCAGAACTGGACACAGTACTCCAGCTGAGGTCTCACCAGTGATCTGTACAGTGGGATCACCACCTCTTTCCTCCTGCTTGTTATGCCCCTCCTATGCACCCCAACATTCTGTTTACTCTCCCCACTGCTTTTTCACACTGTTTGGTCACCTTCAGGTTGTCAGATATGATAACCCCAGGTCTCTCTCCAGACTTGTGGTGGCCAGAATTTCCCCACCCATCCTGTACTCCTCCCTTGGATTCCTGTGACCCAGGTGCATGATCTTGCACCTTTTAGCATTGAAACTCAACTGCCAGACACCCCACCACTCCTCTAATAGGCTTAGGTCCTTTCTCATTTTTTCCAGCCTCTCCAGTGTGTCCACTCAGTTGCAGATCTTGGTGTCATCTGTGAAGAGGCAAACCTTTCCCTCCTAACGCCTCTACAATGTCTCTAATGAAGACATTGAATAGGATCAAGCCAGCACCGACCCCTGTGGCACCCCACTGGTCACCTCCTCCCTCTCCTCAGATTTTATGCCATTTACTACCACCCTCAGTCCTGTCCTTAGCCAGTTCCCTACCCACTTTACCACAGTAGGACCCACTCCTAAGCTCCCCAATTTATTTATCAATCTCCTGTGCAGGATGGTGTCAAGACCTTTCTGAAATCCAGGTAGGCTACGCCCACCACCCCTCCTGATCTACCACCCTGGTTACCCAGTCAAAGAAATCTATAAGATTCATCTGACAGACCTTCCCATTGAGAATCCATGCTGCCTTGGATCCTGTGCACCGCTATTCTCCAGAAACTTCACAATCCTCACCTTAATTAAGGACTCCATTAGTTTCCCCACAACTGAGGTCAGGCTTACAGGCCTGTAATTGTCTGCCTTCTCTTTGCTTCCACGCTTGTGGAGAGGGACCACATCTGCCCTCCTCCAGTCCTCAGGCACCTCTCCTGTCTCTAGTGATGCGTTGAAAGGGTAGCCAGTGGTTCCGCCAGCACTTCCCGAGTTCTTTAGTACTCTGGGTGGATCCCATCTGGCCCCATTGCCTTATCTGCTTTTATTTTCCAGAGTAGTTCTAGGACTTTTCCACCATGAATGCACTGGTGTCTATCTCCTCCTCTGAATACCTCTGTTACAGAGTCTCGGTCCCTCACCTCCCTTCCCGGTGAATACTGAGCAAAAGTACTTACTCAGTGTCTCAGCCTTTTCTATGTCATCCTACACCCTTTCTCCTCCTTCCTTCTTCAGCCTAATGATCCCATTTCTGGTCTTTTCCTCTCACTAATGTATCTGAAGAAGGTCTTGTAAGCCTTTCTTAATAGCCTGGGCTATACCTTCCTCTGTCTGTGCTTTAGCCCTTCTAATTGCTTTCCCAGATTCCTCTGCTTCTCCAGATATTAACATACTTGTCGCCAGCAGATTAGGCTTTATGGTCTAGCGATCTGCTCGTGCCTCAGAACCCTGAGTGGGTACTGAAGCCATCCCCTCTTGTCTCATTTCTGATTGCTCCTGCCCTGTTGTTCTCTGTCTTCATCCTTTTGTATTTTCTTGTATCTTCTGAAGGCTCTTTTCTTTTCCCATACTTTCTCGGCCAATACCTTGAGAACCATAGTGGCCTTTTCTTTCTTTCTTTACTCTTGCTATGCGTTTTGACACGGTGACCTTTTATTTCTGTATCCAGAAGTAGCCAGGCTTACCTTGAAAGCATGTGTTGTCTTCATATCTACTGTCTGCAGTTCCATTGGTTCACAACCTCTTCTTGTAGAAGAAGTACTTCCTACTGTGTGCTGGCACCAGAGGCAAGGGGCTGCCATAACACCTGCAACTTGGGGAGGGTAGCAGAGCAGCATAGAATGCTGTCTTCCCTCAGGATGGGGGGGTTGTTCACCCTAGGTTCCATAAGGAGCACCAAGGAGTGCCCAGGAGATGCAAGCCAGCTGTGGATGTCGGTTACGTGCAGGATTGCATCATTTGTTTTTTTTTGTTTTGTGGCATTTAGACATGCTAGTAACTGACTGGCCATTCAGAATTTGAAAATGAGGTAGATTTCAAGGGTTGTATTTTGTGTGTTTGAAAATTCATGTTACGTTGGTTATTACTTTTGTATTCTTTTTAAAACATATTGAATTTTTCACAAAAATGTGATAATCTGTGAGGCACGAGTGACGCAACCAAAAATCTACTTGTGCATTTTGTGATATAGATTTCATCGGTGTGGATGTTGTTTTGTGAGTGTAACTGTTAGTGGTTACTACCCTGCTGTGTGGTCTCAGACAAGGTTCAGGGTCTGGTTCTTATTTTCTTGGTGGGTGGGGGTTGTTTCCGGATATTTTCAGTTTTGTGCAGTGCCTGTACTCAGAATAAATATAAGTGGGTGTGGCGTCAGACAGTACAACCATATAGGATGCAGTACCCCCATCTCCCCACAGTGTCCCCTACACATGAGAAATCACAGTGCAACCTTAAATTCAACAACATGCAATTAATGACTTACCACTAATAATATGTTCACAAAACAAAATGTAAAATAAAGAGTAGTTAAATTGTGATAACTGGAAACCATGGGTATAATCTGCAGGTCTGGGACCATGCCCCACAGATCTGCTACTTCAAGCTACATGTCTGGTGCTGTGTTCCTTGCATCTGCAGCTTCACATAGGGCTGGCAGGACTCTGCGTGAAGCATGCTACACGTCCGGGCTGTACCCCATGGGTATGATGGTTTTAGTAGAGCCCACAGGGTTCTGCTTGAACCAAGCTACAGGTCTTTGGCTGTGCCCTGTGGGTCTGATGGTTCATAAGGCCCACAGAGCTCTGCACAAAACAATCTACACATACAGGGCTGTGTTCCATGGGTTAGCTGCTTCATGTAAGGCCTGTGGGGCCCTGCACAGAGTAAGCTGCATGTCGTGGGTTGTGCCCCTGAGGTCTGCTGCTTCATTTAGGGCTTGTAGATTTGGGACCATGCACCATGGGTCTGCTACTTTCACCCTACATAGCATGGTACAGCATTAAAGGAGTGGGGACAGCAGTACTGCACAGTTCCAGAAGAGTGGTGCAGCTGTCTGATACTAACAGTAACAGTCCAGAGCAAAAGAAAATGGTAACGTTGAGGTACATTACAACAGTTGGTGATAAAGTACAAAGTGCAAATCTTAACAGCTACATGAACCTAGACACCATAAGAGCCCCTGGAGAGTGGCTGACCAGACTTCCTGACATATTATGCCACTCTGCGGGTTTGTTTTGCACTTTATCACCAACCTTTGGAATATGCTTCCATTAAGTGTTTTATTTGTACTAAGGCTTGAGTGTGCCACCTTTTCATTTTTCTAAACTAAGGTACAGGTCTGAGGCCATGCCTCATGAATCTACCTCTTTATATATAGCCCTGCATCAAAGAAGGCAACCACAGCATCAGTTAGCTCAGTAGCTGCTCTAGCCACAAATGGTTACCAGGGCACAGCTAGCACAACCGATGGCAGCCAGGGCACTGATATATTGTTACTATGGGGAAGTTCTGTACCATATGGGCACCAACTGGGCACAGCATTTTTTTACTAGGGCACCTGCCTTGGCAGGCCCTGTGTAGAGTCTCCATGAGTTAGCTCCATTTTAGAGGTACCAGACTTCCCGTAAAGGTACAAACTTCAAAAATTAAGGGAAGAAGTATTCAACTTTCATAAGGGATTCAAGCAGGCATGGGATAGAATGAAGGGAATAGTGGTTGCCCAGGCGACAAGACCAGGGAGGAGAATGGGGATAGGATGGGAAGATTAGTGCCCTGGAGGAACAATAGGTTCAAGGGATTATAGGAATATGGGCAGACTGGATGGACCTCTGTTCTTTTCGCCTGTCATGGTCTATGTTTCTTTAAAGACAGGTGACTTCCAATTGTTTAGGCATTGGTGTTGTTGATAATGGCAGATTTTTCTGAACAAACACTTATTTCATCAGTAATATTGCATATGAATTTCCAAACTTTTATCTCTTGAAAACTTCAACTTCTAAAATTTTAATCTGGAAGTGTTTGACTTTCAAAACTGAAATGACTTCCAGATCTGAATCCATGGAAGTTGTTGACTTCCAAAGAAAAGAAACTGAACCCTTGAAGACACCTATGGGACATCCGGGGACATGGCCCCAGACCTGTAGCTTGAAGCATCAAACCCATAGGACACAGCCCAGACCTGTAGCTGTCCTTGCGCCATAAGGTTAGAGATGGGGAGGGGTGGGGTTAGGAATGAAAACCATGCTGCCACATTTCCCTTGTTTGTGGTTTTATAACCCTAATATATATATTCACATAGTTTTTGCAATGTATATTTATAGATATATATTAATGTTTAGATCGATCTATCTGTATATCTATCAGATATGGCATGGGCCTAATGATAGTTTGCCTGATTTATGAGTGGTCATGACCTCAGGACATCATGAGTGGCGAAGCCATGAGTGATGTCACAGGAGTCACCGATCGTAAGTTAAATATCAGGCATAGTTTGGGGGGATCCATGCCATATTTTATTTATAAAATAGCATGGGTATGTGTGTTAAAACAGTTGGATGTGCTGCTGTCTGAAGGGGTTACATTTAAAGTTTTGTAATTATAGATCGAGAAAGCATCTCGACTAATCGAACACTCCTTTCCTCTGCACATAAGATGCTCTTATTCTATGAAGAGTGCCTCACATGCAGCTTTCCTGGAAACAGGTGCATTCTGGTAAGGTTTTAAAAAAAAAAAAATGAATATGTTATTGATCGAGCTCGTTCAATAATATATTGAGACTACTTATTGAGATCACTCTTACAGTTGTAAGAGTGGTCTCACTTATATTCCTTTTTTAAAAATATTTTGTATGTTTTACCCCTGTTTTCACCCACTCCCTGTCTTGTGCATGCCAGCATGTGGAGGCACGCACATGCCGCACTCTCTCAGACACCCTCCCTATGTGCCGCCTCTCCTGCCTGTGCCACCACCAGACCTCCACTGTGGTGGTAGGAACTATGGGGGGCAATAACCTCCAGGAGAGGACTGTTGCCGTTAGGCTGCTCAATCCTGCTCCCTCATGCCCCGCGCCCCCTGTGCCGGCTTCCCGATGACCTGAGGTCGATTCCTAAACCTGGGCGCCGGCGTGACGTGAGGTAAGGCAGAATGCCTCGCCCTCTGTGCCACCGGTCGGGCTCCTCCTCTTATATTCTTAAGGAATCAGAACTGCTGACCTTCAATTTGTGGTTTTCATACCCAAAGAGTGTGAGCGAGACCAGTCTTACAACCCAAAGAGTGGTCTTGGCAGTGGTATTAACATACAGTGGAACATTGTGAGGATAGCGGAGTCCCAAAATGAAATGCTGTTAGGCTTCTATCCTGAAGGACTTGCAGAGAGAATGTTTGATTTGTAATCCACCTAGAGTAAGGCTGTCATATTTTCATAGCAAGTCCTTGACAAGCAAATGTAACCTTGATATTTATGATGTTTTATGTACATAGTCATCCCGTATTATACAGGCACAGTAGCACCTTTATATTAGGGTTACGTAGAAAGGTTTATGTTTAATCCAGTGTTTGCACCTCAGTAACGTGGCAATCCCTGGTCTGAATAGCCTGACATTTGGCATGTGCAGCTCTGGTTGCAGGATCTCTGGATGCTGTAAATTTGGTAATGGTTTGGTTGGCTTTTTTTTTTGCTTACCAATAGCACACCAATGGCTGAGAGTTGAGACATGAAACTGTCAAGTTTGTTAGAGTTTGGTGTAAGGAGGACTAATTGATAGCTGGTTTACTGTAAAATGTTTTTTTTAATTATTTAGAAAATAGAATGCCTTTCTGGCACATCGTTGAACAGTCTTCAGTTTTCTAAGCAAAACTATATTTTGACTGAAACTGATGTACATCACTTGTGAAGGGGCTAAGTTTTGTGACTTGAAAGTGCTGTTCAATCATGAAAATGGCTTTCCTTTTAGGCAAACTGGCAGAAGGGGCCAACCCACCACTCTCCCACCTGCCCAATCCTCAATAAAACAAACACTGGCAGTTGGTGACCCAACACCACCGGGCCGATATCCCACCTCCCACTGGGCCAGTCCCTCAGTAAAATTAAAACATTAAGACCTCGTGCCCAACCCTGCCACCAGTATCCCCTGTCCTAGCCACCAGCTCCCTCAGTGAAATAAAAACACCAGTGGCAGGTGCCCAACCCACTGCTAGTACCCCCACTCCAGGCAAACCTACAGTAAGACAAAAAACTACCCTCACCCATTTCTCTAGCACATACGCATCCCCACTCACTGGTGCTCATAGTTCAGTCCTCATCGTTGATCTTCAGTGTTGTATGTTGTGATTCCTGAATGGCCGTTGATGCTCTTCTCTACCTGCAGTAAGAAAAACAAATGGGAAAAAACTATGTCTCAAAATGCATGTTTTGCACATGTGTGTGGACTTAGTTATGTTTCCAGTCTGTCTTTATACTTATAACTTGGCCAGTTTTGACCAGCTTAACTCCAAATTTTGGGGTGTCCCATTCGCCACCCTGCCTTATGGTGACACCTTTGTAAATCCAACACAAAATATGTTTTGGGGTCAACAGCACAAAACACATTTCTGATTGGATTTACAAGCTGCCACTGTGGTTCCCCAGGTGGTGTGGTCACTTGGCCACCCTGAAAATGTTGGTGCCAGATGGATGGTCAAGTTATAACTAAATGAAAAGAAAAGGGGGGTCCAAGTCCACATGCATGTGCAGTAAGCACATTTCAGGGTTTAGGTTTTCATTCCAATTTTTTCTATTGCTTGTAACTTGTTGTGCCCATTTTTGACCCATATTTTCAGGGTGATCCAGTTGCCACTATTTTGCCTACCTGGAGTCCTATTTCCACTTTTTAAATGCTTGTTATAGCAGTTACAGAGCTTGTTTTGCAGTAAGATTAACATTACTGAGTTCATTAATATGACCTTTTCAGAATCTGCATTTAGCTCACCTTGCACAAAAGTAAAAAACTAACTTGTACATGCACGAGTTAGTTGGTGGTTCAACACCATCTTGCTTCATGAACACACTGAAAATTGGGCAGCGAACTTATCAGGCTATCAGGTCGGGTCACTTCAAACTACTTTATTTTGCAAAAAACAAGCAAAATGTATAGATAAGGCAGATCAGGGGCCATATATGCCACATTATTAAGCATTTAGTTGAAGCAGGCACCCTGGTCACACAGCACCAGACATTTATATTTAAAGCTTTAGGAGGAAGTATAGCACAGTGGTCTAAGGCTCTGAGCTGCAAACATGGAAACCTGGGTTTGAATCCCACAGCCCCACTTGCATACTGTGTGACCCTGAGCAAGTCACTTAACTTCCTTATGCTTCCAGGTTGCACCTATAAACAAGCTTTTAGCTTCATGTGTCTCTCTCCTGGTAAAACAGAGGTAAAAAAAAAAGCTGACAGTGCCCCTATCTACACATGGATGAGGATTTAAACTATATGGGAGGAGGCAGGAAACCAAAGAAGGCAACAGTTGCCTCCTTGAATGGTAAAATGGATGGTAAAGTTTTAGGGAGGGGATGTTAGGGATGGAAGACTATAGTGGTGAAAACTCCCTTAGAGCAAATGCAAAAAGATTAAATGGGAATATAACACAGGTAGGGGAGGACATAGAATTAAATGGGAATATAGCACGGGTAGGGAGGACATAGGATTAAATGAGACTATAACACAGGTAGGGAGGACATAGGATTAAATGAGACTATAACACAGGTAGGGAGGACATAGGATTAAATGGGAATATAACACAGGTAGGGAAGGACATAGGATTAAATGGGAATATAGCACAGGTAGGGAGGTCATATGATTAAATGGGAATATAACACAGGTAAGGAGGATATAGGATTAAATGGGAATATAGCACAGGTAGGGAGGACATGGGATTAAATAGGTCCAGATGTGGTGAAAGTAAAAGGGTAGGTACCAGTCCAGTTAAAGGATTAGCCAGGAACAAACCAGTCAGGAGTGGAAGGGAGATGGAGGGTGGTGGGGGGGCATTTGTAAAGTGATCTGTATTAACAGAAGGAGCCTTGGTACCACATTTCCAGACCTGGAGGTCACCATGGCAGAGGCTAGTCTACATTTAGTGGCTATAACAGAATTGTATACTGAGCACCACAACTGGGAAATAAGTATACCGACTACACTTTGGTCAGGAGAAACAGAACAGAGAGGAAAGGAGGGTTATATGTGGAGGAGGGTATGAGGCCATGGAGGTACAGGGCATAAAGAGGAAAATGAGGGACTGAAATTACTATGGGTCAATCTGGAGGCAGGCTGTGGGTCCCTATACATACTGGAGTAGTGCACAGACTTCCAGCTCAAGGCAAGGAGATGCATAAGACACATAGGGAAGCCATCAACAGAATGGCAAGTAGAGGGAGGCGCTTCTAGTTGGCGACTTCAGTCTGCCAGATGTGTGTGGAGCCTTCCAACTGTGGCTTCGGCAAGGAATAGGGCCGTCCTTCACTCTCTGTAAGACACTCTTCTTGGGCAGTTAGTCTAAGAACTCACTAGGGATAGGAGGTATCCCGTAATAACAGTGAGTCAAAAGAACGAACCCAAATTCAGCAAAGCCAAAAGAGCATAGCCACATACGGCGAGGGTACAACCTAGCGATCGATGAAATGGCGACTCACGGCTTTCCTCCTCCCAAGTTGCTTCCCCTCTGAGTTGTTTATTTTGGTAAGGGGGGTGCAGAGGCATTTACATTTTGTTGCCATTTTGGCAACGCTAAAGTGTACCTCTCACCGTATGTGGCTGCACTATTTTGGCCTCATTGATTTTGGGCTTGCTGTTTTGACTCACCCAAATCACATAGAACTGGGACAGGACAGTGCTGGACCTGTTGCTTACAACAGGGACAACACTGAAGACATCACAGTGGGTAGTCCTATTGGTACCAGTGATTACCGTGACAGTGTGATGCAACATAAACACAGGAGCACAGACGAACCACACAAGGACATGGGATCTGGACTTTAGGTGGGCAGATTTTAAAGAAATGGGTGATTGCCTCAGGAACTACCTAAGAGGGATAGAGGAGTGCCAAGGAGGAGTAGGAGCACAGTGGGGAGAATGAGTGCGGGCATAACTAAAGCAACCAACGTATGTAGCGAAAGAAGTAAGCAGAAGTAGATGGAAGAGGAGATCATTATGGTTCTGCAAGGAAGTGGCAAGGCTGGTAAAAGGAAAAAGGGTGGCATTCAAGAGGTAAAAGGGAAACACAGTTGGAGGAGGACAGGAGGTATACCTAGCAAAGCTGAAGGAAGTGAGGGGAGCAAAGTTGCAGGCAGAAGAAGACTTGCTAAAGGAGTCACTACAGGGATATGACTTTCTTCAGATACATGAGTGAGGAGAGGAAACAAGGGTAAAAGAATTAGAATGGCAGAAGGGGAAGACTGTGCAGAAGGAGACCAAATAAAAAGCTGACATTTTAAACAGGTACTTTTGCTCAGTCTTCACAGTGGAATGTGGAGGCGGACCACCAGGAAGAAGCAGGGATAGGGTGGGGAGGAGGGTGGACACAGTCCATTTTCAGAAGAAAGAGTGCTGAAGGACTTGCAACCTTGAAGGTGGACAAGACTGTGGGACCAGATGGGATTCACCCCAAGTACTAAAAGAACTCGGGAAGGTGCTAGCTGCCCGCTGACAGCCTTGTTCAGACAACTCACTAGGGACAGGAGTGGTTTCTGAGGACTGGAGAAGGGCTAATGTTGTCCCTCTACATAAGAGCAGCAGAGAGGAGTCTAGCAACTATAGGCTGGTCAGTTTTACTTCAGTGTGGGGACATTGGTGGAAACACTGTTGAAAGAAAGTTGATAAATGCCTTGAAGCCAGTGGGCTGCAAGACCACAGACAACTCAGATTCACGGGGGATGCCAAACGAATCTAATACATTTCTTTGACTGGGTGACCAAGGAAGTAGATCAGGGAGAGCAGTGGGTATGGCCTATTTAGATTTTAGCAAGGCCTTTGACATGGTGCTGCATAGAAGGCTGTGACGTTGACCAACCTAGGAATGGGACCCGTAGTTTTAAATTGGGCTACACTCGGTTAAAGGATAGGGACCAGAGGGTAGTGATTAACACCACTCATTCTAAAGAGGGAAGTGTGACAAGTGGGGTGCCACAAGGCTCGGTCGGTACTTGGACCAGTCCTTTACAGAAGAGCTGGAAAGGAAAGAATGCCTTTTGCAGATGAACTCAAAATCTGTCATAGGGTGAACACTCAGGAAGAGGTGGAAAAATAAACCGGGATCTTGGGACATTCAAGAAATGGTCAAAAACATGACAGTTTGGGTTCAATGCCAAAAGCACAAAATAATGCACCTAGGACATAGGAAAAGCCAGTGCGGAGTATATGATTGGGGTGCAATAGTCACTAGGCAGGAAAGGGACCTTGGGGTTATCATATCTGAGGACCTCAAGGTGGCAGGGCAGTGTGACAAGTCAGTGGGTAAGGCAGTGGAATTTTGGGTAGCATAGGGAGGGGTATCTCCAGTAGGAGGAGGGAGGTGCTGTTGCCATTGTATCACTGCCTGGTGTGGTGACACCTAGAATTACAAAATCAAAATCACACATACCCCCATAATGCTGGGATGTATATCAAATCACCATGACATTTTAGGCTGGTTCAGCTTTAAGCACGAATGCATGGTTCCAGAGAGCCTCTCACACAATCTACAAAGGTGCAAACAGAGACACAGACACGTGTCTACGTCCCTACAGGACTCATCAGTGTGCCTCGTCTGTATGACACCAGAGGGAAATGAACCAGCCCTAGCCCAAACAAAACAAGCTAAAAGATAAATTGTCTTTAGCTTTTTTTGGGGCTCACCATGACAAAACCCATTAGACCAACTAGGGGCTGGTTCATTTCCCTTGGGGTGTTTTATAAATGAGGCACACTGATGAGTCCTGTAGGGACGAAACACGTGTCTGTGTCTTCTGTTTGCACCCTTGTAGATTGTGTGAGAGGCCCTCTGGCACCATACATTCCTGCTTAAAGCTGAACCAGCTTAAATTTCATGGTGATTTGCATATACATCCCATGATGCTTTGCATTATGAGGTATGTGTGGTTTTGTATTTCTTGAAACTTGGCTTTATGGCCTTTGGGGTAACCCTTGCATCAGTGCTTTTGGACTGAAGTGCTTTGTCTTTGACACCTAGAATACTGTGTTCAATGTTGTGATTGCACCTCAGGAAGAACCCAGAACAGAGTAGAAGCAGTCCAGAGGAGGGCAACTAACATGGTGTATGGTTTGCACAAGCATCCCTATAGAGACAGGTTGAGGGATCTTGTATATATATATATATAGAGAGAGAGAATATATGATAGAGACCTACATGTGCCTCAAATGGGTGAATAGGATATCAGTGGGAGTCTCTTTCAAATGAGAACAAGCCCCAGTACCAGGAGCCATGTAGCGAAATGGGGGATTTAAGACTAATGTGAGGAAATATTTCTTCATTGAAATGGTAGTGGAAGCCTGGAATAGATTGCTAATGGAAGTGGTGGAGGCTAGAACAGCTGGGGCTTCAGGCATGCATGGGATAGACATACAGGTGTATTAGACAGGATGCAGGGAGGTGGGAGGGTTGAGGGAAACCAGATGTGGTCTGGGGAGACAGAATAGGTGGGGAGCATCTGGGCAGACTAGGTGGGCTAAGTCGTCCTTAATGCCATCAGAGTCTATGGTTCTGTGCTTATACACAATAACTATAGAGCAAATACAAGCAAGGAAACATGGTTGACGTTGACCAATTCTTGTTTTCATAGGTTTTGCATAACTAGGGTATATTGTATAGGCCAGAAATAAGTTTATTCACTCTGGAATGTTGCCAACAGTGTTGCCTGGCAACAAGTGGTGGAGCAAAGCAGAGCCCTGAGCTCTAGGGCGGTACTGTTAGCAGCATTCTAGAGTGAATGAAAAAAAAGCTAATTCCTGGATACCCTATTATATGTCTTATTTATACCATGGGCTGCAACTGAAATTGACTGATGAATGCCATTGTGCAAGGGTTGAAATTAAGTTTTCCTACCAATAGCCAGTAGGGCTAGGGACTGAGAAAATCCACAGGTCTCACAGGCATTCCACTACCCAGCTGGTTTTACTTATTGAAAGGTTACATCCTCTAGCACTAGCTGGCAGGGCTAGTCAAAGTAACATTTTACTAGCCTGATACAAAATCTACCAGCATTTGGCTGATGGGCCAGTGCGGTTTGAACCCACTGTGATGAGGTCACAGTGACAATGACATGAGCTGTGGTGAACATAATGTTCTTTTCACTGAAACTGAGTAACAGGCAAAATAACACTTTTTATTCTACACCGTTATTCATCACTTCCATGGTATAAATACTATAAAACAAGTTTTAAAAAGTCCAGCTGTTTGTTTGCTGAGAAGAACTGTCACATGATGTCCATTTATTTATTTATTTAGTTTTTGTTTACCAGGTAGGTACACTAGCCAAAACATGACTATTTTCAGGCAGGACCCGGGAGAGTACAACAAGGAAAACATAAACGTATTACATCAATCAACAGTAAACAACAGCTAGACAGAGAAAATACAGTGGCTTAACAGGAGTAAACAAATAACATTGGATGTAAGTTTACAAGACGGTGCAGTAAGGTCGACTAGAGCGTAACATAATATAATATAGTACTAGGACAGGCAATGGTAAGAACTCTGCAGATAGGAGCAATCACAGGTTAGTAGGAGGGAGTGGAGGACTGGCAAAGGGAGTGGAGGGAGATGGGGTGAGGTGAGGGAAGAGGAAAGAAACTGGGAAGAGCATAAGTGGAAGTGAGGAGTGGCAGTTTGGGTAGGTGGAACATGGAAACCCCAAGGTTTCAGGTGGGATCAAAACAAGTACATGCATCAGTGAGAGATGAGTACTAGCGCAGTTCTTTTTAAAACAATAATGGGACTCTGACTGTTGAAGGGCTAGGGAAAGGAGTTCCAAAGCTGAGGGGCAATGAATTGGAAAGCACAAGAGCCTTTTGACATGTGACATCTAGGAATAATAAGTAAGGACTTGTCAGCTGATCGAAGACCATGAGAGGATTTTGAAGGAGACAGTAAAGCAGCAAGTGAGGCTGGAGTCTTCCCCTAATGATAGAATCCGTGAGGGAGCCATGAGAGTATTGCCTGTAGTCCAAGGGAGAGAGCCAATTTAGGTCACCGTGACAGTTGGCAATGGTGCTTCAGACGAGGAGACGGTGAAGTGTATGGACATATATTGTTGTACGTGACATCCCGCTTGTGAAGGGTAGTTTTGTGAGCTGACGCAAAAATAGAAGCCTCATAAGTAAGGGCAGGGAGCAGGATGCTTCTGGCAATAGCCAATTTGGTGGACAGCGTTACTAAGTAACTTGTTTTATAGGCCACACCAAGTTTAGAGTTGACAGCATTGCAAGTGGACAGTGTGTGAGAATTGTAATCAAGGGATTGTTCTAGTAAGACACCCAGGTATTTAAAGGACTTGACTACCTTGATTTGTGTCCCATCCAAATCACTTACCATCAGGGGCACCAAGCAGGCCTTCAACTCTGGAGCAGAGCCTAATAGTAGGGCTTTCATTTTCTGTACACTCAGCATCAATTTGTGGGCCAACAGCCAGTCCTTTATGTTCTTGAAATCAACAGAGAGATGTGAGTTTAGGCTCGTCACACTTGTGGAGCTGATTTAGAAAACCACGTCGTCTGCATAAAGAATGGTTGAGCAATGTTGGATAACGTCAGCAATGTTATTTATAAAGAGAGAAAAAGAAGGGTCCCAGAATAAAACCCTGCGACACACCAGTGTTGATGGAGGAACTGTCAGACAGGGAGGAGTTAAAATTCACAACTTAGACCTATTGGATAAATAGCTGCAATACCAGTCAACAACTGGAGAAGAGAAATTCAGCTTACTAAGTGCAAGAAGAGCAGGGGTGATCTACTAGGTCGAAAGCTTTAGTGAGTTCAATGAATATGGCTCCTGTAAGTCGTCCAGCATCCATATTCAAGAGAGTATCAGTTGTAAATTTAAGAAGAGCCGTCAGCGAACTATGTCCCTTTCTAAAACCGTGCTGTGTTCGGAAAGAAGATTCCATTTGGTTAGGTAGTCCATTGTTTGGTGAGCCACAAGTTTCTCAAGTACTTTGCTCGGACCGTGAGAATAGCAATGGGCCTGTAGTTTGAGATTTCCTTTGGGTCACCTTTTTTTGAGCATGGGTGTTACACGTGCCATCTTCCAGAGGTCAGGAACAACACTGAGCAAGAGAGAAAGACAAAGTATATATTTTGCTAGTGGAGAGGCAATGAGAGGAGCTGAAAGTTTCAGGAGCCGATGCTCAATAGAGTCCGATCCAGGGCTAGTGTTATCCGAGATACTGTTGAGGACTTTCAGGACCTCAGATCTAGTAATGGCCTTGAAATAGAAAGGTCCACCTTTCATCATATCCAGATAGGTTGACTCTTGCTGCAGATTTTATATTAATTTTAATGTTTTAGGACTATTTTAGAAGTACAAAACACCCTCCAAGGCCCAATATTCAAAAGTTTGTGCGAGCACTGACCTGTATTTTCCCACACAAACCAGGTTTTGTGCTGGAACCCAATATTCAAAATGCTCAGTTGCACGGCAATTAAGCGTTAGTGCCCATGCATACCAAAATGTGGGGAATGCAAATGGAGGGGTGGGGACAGTAATATCGTCACAAGCCAATATTCAGCACATTTGCACGTGCAAAAGGTTTAAGCGCGGTCCTGTTGTGCAGTGCAAATATCACTGAACACAACCCCTCTTACTCCGCACAACCCTAGTGGCTGCTGGAGGTACTGCAGCCAAGTACCAGTTGGCGCTGGGGAGCACACCCACCCCTGTGGTCTGTGACACCCCCAATCGCCAGCCCATATTTAAAGAACAGACTCTCCTGCTGCTGGTAGTCCCCATCCCTCTGATCACCAGCCCTTATTTGAAGAACAAACTCCCTGGTACTAGTGGTCCCTCCTCTGATTGCCCACTTATATTTAAAAAAAAAACTCTCCTGGTCTAGTGGACACCCTTCCCTCCAATCGTCAGCCCATATTGAGGGAAAAACCCTCTCCTGGTGCTAGTGGTTCACTCCTCCCTCCGATCACCAGCCGTGTTAAGAATAAATCCTCCCTGGTGCTAGTGCACACTCTCTTCCCTCTGATCGCCAGCCTGTATGTAAAATAAATCCTCCCTGGTGCTAGTGCACCTCTTCGCTAGATCGCCAGCCTGTATGTAAAATAAATCCTCCCTGGTGCTAGTCCCCTCCAGATCACCAGCTTGTGTAATGAAAAATATATCCCTGGTGCTAGTTGTTTACCCTTCCTACGATTGCCACCCATAGTATAACTAAACCCCTGATATCCGCATGTCCTGACATCCAGCATAACCCCGGCACTGATCCACGGTACTTCGGTCATACATCCCTGAGTCTAGCACCCCAGTCACCTTACCAGTATCCTTGGTGCCACGGTGCACATACATCGACCAGTGAGTCCTCCTCAAGCCTCGCCTGCCAGCTGCCATATGTTCTGGCAGGGAGCACATGTCTTATTTATAGGACAGGGTGCTGCACCTGTCCATAAATAAGACACATGCCCTGCCTGCACATACAGTGGCCAGCCAAGGAGGTGTGAGGAGGCTGCGCCAGTCGCCATATGCACAATCGTGGTATCGAGAATACTGGTAAGATGACAGGGAGGTGCTCGGTGCTGCAGTGAAGGGCCACTAGATTTATTTATTTAAGAGTTTTACCAGGAAGGCATATTGAGCAAGTACCGCCTCGATTCCAGATGTGCCCGGGGTATATAGGGGATAGGCATGATACAGAGTTAATAGAATTCTACACATGTACATATTACACCAGTACAGACATGACAGAATAGGCAAATACGTATAAATATATAGTAAATATACCACAGGGTAGTACAGGTAAGGTGGCTATATTCACATAATTACACAACAACAATATCATAACAATAAGCAGGGTGGGCAACAGCAGGGTAACATTTAGCAAGGACACTAAACAGCTGCCATCAAGCTCACGAAGGCTTCAGCGGGCTGGAATGCATGAGCAAGTAGTGGAGAATTGAGTCTTGAATAGAGCATTTCTGCTGAGGAGTGCTGGAGGTATGTCTAATATCAGCTGTCAGGAGTTCCATAACTTAGGTATCTGGAAGCTGAAAGCAGCCTGCCCAGACCTGAGTGGACCTGTGGGGGATGTGGGTAGCCGAGAATCAGTGTTCCTGAGTGAGTAGGCTGGAGGGAAGAACATTAAGGGTGGTCGCAAGGTAGAAGGGGGTCTGCGACCAGAACTTTGGCGGCAGTTCTAGCACTGTGTACCAGTCTCCATTGTGGAGAGAAGGAGGTCTAAGGAATGATAGAGGTGCAGTGGTGTGTACTGGGAGGACAGTCCAGTGAGAAACGGCAGAATGAGTTGAATAGAGGGTCTAGTTTGGCCAGGGAGGATTTGGAGGCTACAGTAGACTACATCCCGTTGTCCATTATTGGGAGGATCATCTTTTGAATAATAGCCAGGTCGTGGGCAGGGGATGCAGCTTTTATTCACGGTATAATGCACCTAGCATGGGGTGTAGCTTCTTATGAATAGCGTCAATATGCGTGGTGAAGTCAAGATGCTGTTCTAACCAGACCCGAGGTATCTGTAGGAAGTGCAAGCCTCCAGGGGAGCCTTCCAGCTAAGGAATGATGGGGAGGCAGGAGATGGGACAGTTTTGCCCATGTGCTGAACGTTAGGGAGCGGTTTTATTTGGGTTCAGGAATAGCTGGTTTGAACAGAACCAGCATTGGACAGAAGTCAAAACCTGCTGCAGGCAGGCTGCCGCGGCGGAGGGGATGACCTGGAGGCATACAGCACCATGTCGCCTGCATACATGTGGATAGACGATGAGGGCAGGCTGTAGGCAGATCATTGAGGAAGATAGAAAACAACAAAGGCCTAAGACCGATCCTTGGGGACCCGGTGGTAACAGGGAGTGAGGTGGAATGGCGAGAGCCCATTCGGACAGACTGGGACCTGCCTGCCAGTACGACTGGAACCAGTTGGTGGCAGGCTTAGTCAGTCCAGCTTGGGTGAGTTTGGACGTAACAGAGCATGAGAGACTATGTCGAAAGCCTTAGCCAGGTCGATGAAGATAGCCGCAGTTATCTTCCCTTTATCCATGTCTGTGAGGATGATGTCGGTGAGACGAAGGAGAGAGGTGATAGTGGAGTGATTTTTTTTAAACCCAGCTTGGTAAGGAGTGAAGAAGGAGATGGAGTCAAGGAAGTGGGAGAGCTGGGCTAGGTATAAGCCACTCCTGGATTTTGGCTATGATGGGAGTAGCGATATAGGTTGGTTGTTGAGCGGGTGGGAGGGTCGCCTCCTTTGGAGAGGGTATGACTGTGGCATGTTTCCATTTTGTGAGGGACGGTCAAGTTTGAATGACAGGTTAAAGAGATCAGCTAGAGGGGTTGGCTATGGCTGAGGCAGCAAAATGGAGCATTTTGGAATCAAGGCCGAGGGCATTTTCCTTTGAGGGATTTAGAGACCAAAGTATTTTTAGTACCTCTGCTGGGTGTAACAAGGCGAGACGAGAAGTAGGCTGGTGAGGAGAAACTAGGTGAACAGGGGAGGGAGCCAGGGGTGAGAGGAGAGCAGAGTGGACATACGGTTTGTGAAATAGGAGTTGAGCTCTGTGGCTACAGCACGGTGCATGATAATATTTCCTGCTATATTGAGGGCTGGGGTAGGGGGTTGGGCCGGTGGGCGAGGAGAATTTAATTGACTTCCAGAATTGTGCTGGATGAGTAATTTATTGTGGAAAGTAGACTTGAAATTATGTGATTTGGCCTGATGGATGAGTCTTGTGCAGGCATTTCTTAGTGGCAGTGTTGCAGAGCCGTTTGGGTGCCAGTTGTCTTATAGGTTTTCAGGTGCAGTCCCTGGCTAGTAATTGTACCAAAGGTTGGCTGTTACTCAGGGTAGGTGGGATCCTTTACTCTGGATCTTCTGAGGGCACATGGGAATCCCAGATAGCCAGGAATCTGGTCATGAAGAATTCAGGTCCTCGATCCACGGAGGGACTCTAGGATGAATGACCAATCGATTTTGGTGAGGTCATTTAGGAAGCGTGATTTGGTCGAGGATTTGTAAGACCTATTGTACAGTGTGCAGGGAGGGGCCTTAGGTCTGGAGTAGTTTCCACCAGATAAATCATGTGGTGATCGCTGAGAGAGTCTAGTAGTAGGCCAGTGTCAAGTATACAATGGGGTGGGTGGTTGGGGCCCAATCCAGGAGGGTATGCTTCTTGGATTTATGGTTTAGGTGAGTGGGTTCAGTTATTTGTTGAGACAGGTTTAATGCATTTACTTGACAACCTGTTTTAGAGGCTGTGCTGGCTAGCCAGTTCTGGTTGAAATCCCCAGGATATGGAGTTCACCTCCCGCTGCGAGGGACCTCAGGGTGCCTAGGTGGTCTAGGATGATAGGCAGTGGTGTGTCCGGGGCAGTAAGACCCAGCTACGTATATAGGGATTGAGTCGGGAGAGAGTTTGATTTGTAGGAATCCACTGACAACGTGGGTGATGTAGGTTTGATTGTGGTGAACTGAAGTTTGGAGGAGATGTTCATGGCAATGCCAACACCCTTCTTTTCCCTGGCAGTCCTGCCAATGAGGAGTAGCCAGGTATTGAGAATTCGCATCAAGGTTGTGCGGTTTCAGCCAGGATTCTGTAATGATTAAGATATCTGGCCGTAGTGATAGGGCACTTGTTTGTAAGGCTGTTATTTTGTTTAGAATGCTGCATATATTTAGATGTACTATTCTGAACCCTCTTGGGAGGTGATTTGCGGGGCAGAGTGGAGACCGTTTATTGGGGTGGTAGTACCAGGGTTTTAGTTCTACATCACCGGCTATAAGGAGCAGGAGTGACAGGAGATGTTTTAATAGGCGCATGTTCCTTAGTGACTTACAGCGGATAGAGAGGTGGTGCGGTGCCAAGATAAACTTAGGGTCGAAAGAGTAGGAGACATTTATAGCAGCCAACCCAGCATGAAAAGAGGGAGGGAGGATGGTAGCTCCCAGTACCCAGTTTGCCAACAGTGCAGGGGTGGTGGTACTAGGGTAGAGGAAGAGTGGGAGGCTGCTTTCCAGTCTCAGAGATGAGGCAGAGAGATTTGTTGAGTTGGGTAGGAAGAGGGTGGGAGGGACGATATAGTTATGAGCAGAGCAACCAGTGCTAGTGAGAGAGGAACATTTGATGTGAGTTAGGAACACTGCTCGGGGCGCACTAGTGTTAGGAAAGTATAAGGAGCTAATGGAAAAGAGGGGCTGATATGATTCTGACAGTCACAGTTCAGCCTATAAAGGTAGGAGCTCACCAAGGGTGGTGATGGGGAGCCGCATGCACGCCGCGAGGATCTCCTTCACGCAGTCAGCTGGAGCTCTGCCTTGGGTGTGGGATCACTACCTTGTGCTCCGATCAGCGATCCGCGGGGCTCAGGGACTCTGGGAAGGGCTGAACAAACAGATTGCCCTCACGACCTCAGCAGCTGTGGACAGAGGAGAGAACTGAGTTTATATAGCAGGTAGGGAAGGAGAAGTTAAAATTACTGCGTACTATGCACCTAACAAACGTAGCCTAGGGTTCAAATTAAATGCAGAGCAGGAATCACTGTTGATTCAGCTTACTGTTATAGTCTCTCTGCTTATGGATTAACTGAAGGCAGAAAAGCTGATTAATTTAACTAAAAGTAGCAATGAGCTGGTACCCGTGCACAGTCCCCGATGTAAGCTCCGGTATAAAGGCAGAATAAAATGTACATAAAGTCTTGTCTTAAATTGTACATAAAGTCCTTAAAGAGCACGTTTGCAAGGTATCTTTAAAGTTCACTTCTGCCTGGAGCAAATATAGGTAGGAGCATGGAGCAGGCAGGAAAAACTATCTACAGTGCTCTGCCGACTGTAAAAAAGCGGCGTTTTGTTCAAGAAAGGCGCCAAGTTCAAATTATCTTCACACAGTCAGCTGGAGCTCTGCTGGGCGTGAGATCACTGCCTTGTGCAGCGACCCGCAGGGCCTCGGGCTCTGGGGAGGGCTGAACAACCGGATTGCCCTCACTACCTCAGCAGCTATGGACAGAGGAGAACAGAGTTTATATAGCAGGTGGGAAGAAGGAGGAGTTAAAATTACTCATACTATACACCTAACAAATGTAGCCTAGGGTTCAAATTACATGCAGAGTATGGGAATCACTGTTGATTCAGCTTACTATTATAGTCTGTATGCTTATGGATTAACTGAAAGGCAGAAAAGCTGATTAATTTAACTAAAAAGGCAGAAATAGATGCCAGGGACATGCAACCAGAGGTACCGTGGATTGGTGCTTGGGAGGGAATCACTGGATGCGGGGGGATTGTGAGGCAAAGGTCAGGGAGCATAGGAAAACCAGGAGCAGTTATAAAATTTGCAAGTAGCATCATCAATAACAATCAAATAAAAATTAATGAAGGATAGCTCTTTTACAGGCAGTTCAGACAAAACTAAATCCTTCATCTGAGTGCAGCGCTAAATCTAAATCTCAGTCTCTGCTCTCCCCAACAAAAATATTGCTGCTCTTTTTATAAGAGTCTTTCACTGGCAATTAATTTCTGCATTCTGAGCTCATTAAGAGACATCCCATTTCTCACAAAATGCATCAGAACTTTGTCAGTTTCTTTCCTTACAAATAGAACCTGTGGCCAGCCCGCTGGCGCGAGGCATGTCTGCCATCTGCGACACCAACGAACCAGGTTCAGTAATGGATCCGGGAATCGGAGTGCCGACTGGGGGAGGGAGTAGGATGAAGCGTCTGCTGGACTGCTCTTCTTCCCGGGGACAGGGATTGAGTGTCTGACGACTGCAGACCCCTGGTGGAGGCCGTGCGGCACCATGATGCACTGGGGGTGAGCCAGATGTGCGCCATCATTGCACGCCCTGCCCTCCGAGGTACTTACAGTGAAAAATATGCCAGCCCTATTAATGAGGCGGCTCTGGTGCTGTCCCCTGCCCCTACAGTCTACTTGGCTGCCCCACTTTGGGGGGTGTCCATGGCATGAGGGGGCAGCTGGGCCGAGTCTGGCGAAAGCCCATTAGTGGGCCATTAGGATTCAGCAACAAAAGAATAAAAAAAATACAGAACATTGTGTCCAGAACTGATCTCCTCCTGAAAATTTTGTAGACTAGCTTGTGAGGTCAAACTATATCTCAAGGTTAACCCTGAGTTCCAAGTAGCTTTCTAGGACATATCACAATATAACGATGCATTTTCAAACCAGAGAACCCAGTTTCACATAAAGATCCACGTACATTTTATAACTGCAGATAAGCAGGGGAAGAAAAGAGAAACGTAAGTGAAGGCAGGGAGATAGCGGGAGGGGAGAATTGTGAGACTGTCAGAGTGATTTGTTTATTTATTTAAGGGACTCAGATACACCTTTGAGCCAGGGGCTCTTTACAAGGTTCCACGAAACATTAGGACAGGAGTGGTATTGTGCAAAAGAGAAATAATAATAGCAGTCAAGGGCTTTGTCAATTGCCAAAACATCACAATTGTGCAAATCACTTCTATAACACATTAAACACATTAAACAATATAGATTTGTATAGGTAGCCATCCGACAGAGGGAGGCGAGGCCAGAGGCTTGGAAAGAGGGAGAAAGAGGGAGTGGGGGTGGGTCAGGGGCAGCGAGTAGGTGGAGGGAGAGGAGGAGGGAAGGAGTAGGAAGGAAGGATGAGGTGGGGGATAAACCATTGAGGTGTAGCAGTCACAGGAGGCACAGGAGATGAGGGTATTGATGCAGGCTGAGCTTAAGGCACCCAGGGTTGCTTTGCTGGTAACTTCTGCTGGCAGGGTGTTGAACCAGGAGGAGGCTCTGAAAAGAAGGATTGTAACTCCTGGTTGAAGAACTGGTGCTGTGAGGAAGGGTTTGGATCTGGCTGGTGACTGGGGACCCACCTGGAGGGATGGAGGCTTGTTCAAGCCTGACGCCTGCATCCATCCTGGAGGGGAATCAAGCACTCAATGATAAGTTTAAATGCTACATTGACAAGCATTTAAACTAGCAAAGGGGTGGCAGGCCAGCAAGGAGGGTACCTATTTATTCACCCCCACAGCTAGCAGTGGAACCAGTAAACCAGAGGAGTGGCTATTCTGCAAAGCAGTGTGCAAAGATGGAGATTAGTGTCCAAAAGGTGGATAAGCAGAAAAGGGCAAAATTCAGCAGAAGGGCAGACAGCAAGGAGAACCAGGGATAAATGACAACCAAGGAAGGGGCTGGAGAGAACAGTGAAGCAGTCTAGGAGGTGAAATCATGGAAAGCCATGTGTAAATGCCAGGAGCCTTAGTAACAAGATGGAAGATCTGGAGGCTGTCATGGTACAGTCAGACCTGGACATTGTGGCCATCACTGAAACCTGGTGTAATGATAACCATGACTGGGAGATGGCCATACCTGGCTACAACATATTCAGAAGAGACAGAGCAGGCAGGAAGGAGGAGGAGTGGCACTGTATGTGAAAATGACATAAGGGCCACAGAGATCCAGGAGGAACAAAATGGGGAGAGATACTGTGGGTTAAGCTGGAAAGGAAAATGGGGCCAGCCATCCGACAGGTGTGGTCTATAGACCACCAGCCTAGGAGGAAGAAACAGATAGGGAGTTGATGCTAGCCATCCAGAGGATGGCAGACAAGGGTGAGGGTAGTACTGGTTGGAGATTTCAATATTCCAGATGTGGACTGAGCATCCCAGCAGCAGCATCAACTAGGAACAGATTTATCCTGGACTCCCTTCAGGGTGCCTTCTCAAGCAACTGGTCATGGAACCAACTTGGCAGAAGGCAATACTGGACCTTGTCTCACAAACAGGGACAGTGTGATGGGGGTAACAGTGGGGAGCACCTGGGTAACAGTGACCACCAGTCATTGTGGTTTGAAATCACAGAAAGAGCAGAACCAAACCACACAAAACACGATCCTGGATTTTAGGGGCAGACTTTGGGAAAATGGGAGATACTTGAAAGAGGCATTAAGGGAATGGGACAGGAATCAGGGTTGAGGAACAGTGGGCAGTATTTAAAATGGGGATTATAAGAACAACAGAATTATACATTAAGCAGGTTAGCAAGAGAAAAGGAAGAGGAGGCCATTATGGTTTCAAAGAGGGTAAAGAAAGTGAAAGCCAAAAAGATTGCATTCAGGGCAATACAAAAGACACAGGCAGAAGGGATAGGGAGAAGTACCAGGAGAAACAAAGGGAGGCAGGGAGGTTGTAAGGAAGCCAAAGCTCAGACAGAAAAACACATTGCAAAATCAGTGGGTAAAGGGACAAAACTTACAGGTACATAAGTGAAAAAAGAAAGACAAAGGGAGGATAGTGAGACTGAAGGGGAGGATGGGAGCGCGTGGAGGATGACAACAGTAAAGCTGACATATTGAACAGGTATTTCTGCTCAGTCTTTACTGAGGAAGAGGGGGTAATGGGTCTGAAGGAGTACAAGGGGTGAGAATGGTGCAGAAATGGACACAAGTCCCTTTACACGAGAAAGGGTCCTGAAGGAACTGGAAGTAATAAGAGTTGATAAAGCAATGGGGCAGATGGGGTGCACCCCAATGTCCTTATGAACTAAGAGAGTGGTGGCTGAACCTCTGGCTATCCTGTTTAGCCAATCACTGGAAACAGGGAGGTACCCAAAGACTGGAGGACAGCAGATGTAGTCCCCTTATACAAAAGTGGGAACAAAGAGGAAGCAGGGAACTACAGACCAGTCAGCCTCACCTCGTAGTGGGAAAGATCATGGAAGCACTACTGAAGGAGAGATTGGTGGAACATCTGGTTGTCAATGGACTACAGGACCCAAGGCAGCATGGTTTCACCAGGGAGGTCATGTCAGACCAACCTCATTGAATTTTTGACTGGGTGACTAGGGAGGTGGATCAGGGAGGGCAGTGGACATGGCCTATCTGGACTTCAGCAAGGCCTTTGACACTGTGCCACATAGAAGACTATTACACAAACTGGGGAATATGGGTGTGGGCAGGACAGTAGTGTGGTGGGTAGGTAACTGGCTGGGTGGCAGGACACAGAGGGTGGTGGTAAATGGCTGTCACTCCACAGAGGGAAGAGTGACCAGTGGGGTACCACAGGGATCAGTGCTGGGACTGGTCCTATTCAACACATCTTCATCAGTGACATTGCGCAGGATCTAGAAGGCAGAATTTCACTGTTAAGCTGATGACACAAAGCTCTGTAACAGAGTAGACACACCAGAGGGTGTAGACAGAATGAGAAGGGACCTGCAGAAACTTGAAGAATGGTCAGGGTTTGGCAGTTGAAATTCAATGCAAAGAAGTGCAAGATAATGCATATGGGGCACAAAAACCCTGGCACAATATATCAGTTGGGGGGTGAGGATATAGCATGCACCAAGCAGGAAAGGGATCTTGGGGTTGTCATCTCTGATGACCCCAAGGTAGGGAAACAGTGTGACAAGGCATCAGGTAAAGCAAATAGGATGCTGGGATGTATAGGCAGGGGCATCACCAGCAGGAAAAGGGAGGTCATAATTCCGCTATACAAGACACTAGTGAGGCCCCACCTGGAGTACAGTGTACAGTTCTGGAGACCATACCTACGTAAGGACATAGACAGGGTAGAGAAGGTTCAGAGGAGGACAACAAAGATGGTGCATGGATTGCATAACAAGTCCTATGAAGACAGGTTGAAGGAACTGAACATGTACTCCCTGGAGGAGAGAAGGAGAGAGGATATGATAGAGACATACAAGTATCTTACAGGGAGGAACAGGGTGCAGGAAAACACTATTTTTGCGAAAAAGATGTTCCAGGACTAGAGGGCATGGGATGAAGTTGGAGGAGGGACGATTCAGAGGAAACATGAGAAAGAATTTCTTCACAGAGCAGGTGGTGGACAAGTGGAACACCCTGCCAGAGGAAGTGGTGGGGGCTGAAACAATCACAGGATTTAAGAATGCATGGGATAGACATAAAGGAATTCTAGAGGTCAGGGGTAAGGAAACAGACTTCTAGGAAAACAAACTGAGTTACAAGCTCAAATGGGCAGACTGGGTGGGCCATAGGCCCTTATCTGCGACACTTTCTATATATCTATGTATCTATGTTGGCCTTGGGTAGTCCTGCAAAGAGGAATAGTGAAGGAGAGGTTGTTTGAATTCCTGTTTGTCGTGGGCCGCTATATGGTTCCTCGCAGTGCCTGTGATCCAGGGGGGTAGTAGGTCTGAAGTTTCCTCTTTGTTAGGATGCAGGTTTGATATTTAATTCTGCAGATAGCTGGAGCCAGTTTGTGTGTTCGTAGATCCATGCAGGTGTGTGTAAGGTGGTTTACAGATGTTTGGAGACGACATGCCTTGTTTAGTGCTGTGCATGATGGCCGGAGAACTGTGCCAGTGGCAGACCTGTAGATCACAAGCCCATAGTCTATTATAGAGATTACTGAACTGTGGATGGCAGTGCTTAGGGCTTCATCCGTGAGGCAGTTCTTATGTCAACAGAGCAGTCCTATGCGGGTATTCAGTTTTCACAATGATTAGTTCCTAGGTCTCACAAGAAAATTTAGTGTGCACTTAGACAAGACACGGAAAGGAAAGGAGAGAACAGATCCTTGCTTGTTACGCATTCTGCATAATAAATGGGACAGGGTCTTATTTAACCCTGTCACATACCCCTTTTGAAGGAACCTGTTTATATTTAAAAAAAAAAAAAAAAAGGGTTTCCAAAACATTCTTTTAATTACCTTTAACATCATCTTATAACCTTTACAGTTTTGCACATATGCAGTATCCTTTTCTGTAACAACCAGCCCAGCAAACAGTTAAGTTTAAACTCACATATTTGTTTTATTTTTCAGCCTTCAGAATTCTACATTCCTGATCTATATCTTGACAGAAAATCAGCATTGACTTTCTCTTTTCCAGATTTGTGCATCACCTGATATATAAGTTCTTGACCACGTGGACAGCATGTTCAGGTGTAGATGCCCCAAATAATCCTGCTACTCGGATGCAGTTTCACTCATAATAATGTTTTACCGGGTCCCAGGGACTTCCGATCTGATGCCACCCGCACTCTGCTAAGTTGAGGCCGCGATGCTGAGGGAGAGGGCGGGGACAGATCTCATTATAATCTATGAGCAGTGGCTGTCCTAACTTATTTTAAGTAGTAATGGTCAGTTGGTGATGAAACATAGGCACGATGCGACTAACAAGGGCCTGTTAGTCGACCGGTGCTCCATCAACAGCAGCCACTACAGTACATTCACCTTTACAGCATCCGTGAGTTATCGTTTGTTCCCGTCTGTCATAAACTATATTCATTGTCTTCTTTATCAGTTTCTGGTAATACTAATAAAGCAGCTTTTGGTGTTTTTCAAGCCATTTCTTCTAGAGTTAGCATGGTATATCTAGGTAGGATTTTTCCTGTTAGGGTCTTAGTCTCATAGTTAACTGTGCCAGTACATTTAAGCACTTTAGAAGGCCCTTGTCACTTCATTAACAGTTTATTTTCTGTGGTGGGTAACAGCAGCAAGACCTTTTCACCTGGCTCAAAACTATTTACTTTACCCCATGGTCATAATACACCTTATACTGTTTTGGGCCTCCTTCTGATTCTGTGGGCAATTTCAACATATTGTGCCAGTTTCTTTCTCAGGGCACACGTATAAGATGCACTAGATTCTTTCTGAGTGGATTGATCTTCCCATGTTTCTTTTATTACATCTAGTGACCTTCTAGGTTGTCTGACCGTACAGCATTTCAAATGGTGAAAGACCTGTTGAGGCTTGTGACACTTCTCTGCAAGCAAAAGCAGGTAAGGTAAGTACTGGTCCCAATCTTTCCTTCCCCTTTCACAAATCTTTTTAACATGCATTTTAAGGTTTGATGAAAACGCTCAACAAAACCGTCTGTCTGAGGGTGATGAGAGGAGATTCTTATGGCAGTACTACCTAGGGGATTCTTGGTGGTCTAGTGGTTAGGATTTGGTGTTCTCACTGCTGTGGCCTGGGTTTGATTCCTGGTCATGGAAGGTGCTATGCTCTTTTGGAGGCAGTATAGCGTAGTAGTTAAGGGCACTGAGCTGCAAACCTGGTGACCTGGATTTGAATCCCACCGCTTCCACTTGCATACTGTGTGACACTGAGCAAGTCACTTAACTTCCTTGTGCTCTCAGGTTGCACCAGGAAACAAGCTCTGGCTTAGTGTTCCTTTCCTAGTTAAACAATTTCCTTTCCCTTCCTAGTAGTTGGTACTGCTCCTTCAGTAATGCAGCACCAAAATTACTACCCTCATCAGTAATAATCTCTTTAGGTATGCCCACCTAGCTGAAAATTTTGGCAAGATCTGCTACCACTTTTGGGGCTGTGACAGTATGCATGGGAACTGCCTCTGGGTATTGAGTAGCATAGTCACATACTACCAGAATTAATCCATTACCATCTTTTACTTTGGTCTAAGGGCCAACTGCATTCATTGCAATTCTCTAACAAGACACATCTATCAAGTGTAGGAGCATGAGGGCACCTTGTCTTTTTAGTTACTGAGTTCTGGTGGGGAGGGACCACTAGCACCAGGGAGGATTTATTCTTAATACGGGCTGGTGCTTGGCGGAGGTGGGGGCACAAGCACCAGGAGGATTTATTCTTAACACGGGCTGGTGCTTGGCGGAGGTGGGGGCCACAAGCACCAGGGAGGATTATTCTTAACACGGGCTGGTGCTTGGCGGAGGTGGGGAGCCACAAGCACCAGGGAGGATTTATTCTTAACACGGGCTGGTGCTTGGCGGAGGTGGGGGGCCACAAGCACCAGGAGGATTTATTTTACATACGGGAAGGCGATCAGGGAGGGGGACCACTAGCACCAGGGAAGATTAATTCTTATTTTTTTTTACACTTCTTTTCCCCTCCTGTCTCGGTCTGGAGCCTCTCAGGCATCCTGCCTGTTCCTGCCCGCCTGAGGTTCTCTCGGCCCAGAGCCTCCGGTCTTCCCTCCCCATCTCCCACAGCCAATACCCCCAACTAATCCCTCCAGGGTGGGGCCACCCCTCCTCTTTGGGTGCTCTTACAAGTCAGAACCTGGCTGTAGGTGAGGGTCCAGGTGGAGGAATTGGAAGGCCAGGCGAGGCGAATCCGGTGGTGGGCATGGGGTCAGGTGCGTCACCTACCCCGCAGAGCCAGGTTTTTCCTGTGTTCTGGTGCTCTCCCCTGCATGGGCACCCTGACACCATGGCGCATCGGCAAAATTCTGCTCGACATCAGCCACGTCACAACATGCTGTGTGCGCATTCTGCAGCGACCCGCATCTCCACCGAGCCGCTGTTATGCTGGACAATCCCCAACCCCCGAGGAGAGAGCAGCCCAACGGGTGTTCGATCTCGCCCCTGTCCTGCCTGACCCCGGTGCCCGAGCTTGCTCCCCAAACTCGGTGTGGCATGAGGTGTGGCATCCAGCACCTCAACCCTCAGCGCCACTGGGCTGGCTCAGGAAGATTTATTCTTAGCACAGGCTGGTGATCGGAGGGAGGAACCAGGTATCCTGTGAGTTCAGTGACCGCAATTGGGTGCCTACCGAAATGGCGTCTCAGTCGTGGCACCTTACGCCACAGTGACAAGGGAGGGCGAAGCGACTGGGTAAGTGTGTGCGAATATAGCGACATCTTGTCACTACATGTATCTGGCGCATGGAGGGAGAGCGAGCACACTGAGCGGGTAGTGGGAGGGGAGGAGGGATTGTGAGGGGTGGCACCGCAGTGAGAGCTGCCGAGCTGCTCCCATGGTGTAGTGGGTAGGTTCATGGCTGGGGCGTGATTGGTGCTGGGTTCGGGTCTGGGCACAGGCGCGTTTTATTCTGCTGCCCCGAATTTTTGGGAGGGTTTTGCACCCCGACATGCACCCCTGGAGTTGAGAATCCTAAGTGGAGGGGTGCAGTGGGCCGTGTTAGTCGAAGGTGCCCTTCATTAATCGCCAAGTGTCCATTGTTTAGCTTAAAATGAATGAGAAATGAAGCCCCATTCATTTCAATGGGGCACGCCTGCACTCTCCCTGGCCACATGTTATTATGTGCTTGAGCGTGGGGCATGGTGGCTGAACCTGGGCACTAGGAATGGAGAGGGCTTCCTCTGATAAAGTAAAGTTACGAGTGAAATTATTCAAGTATGGGCTGCTGTTATTGATTCAAACCAGGCTAGAATAACTGCTGATGAGGGCAGCTACCACTATGTGGGAGTGGCCACCTTACATTGGAAATTTACTTTAAGCTTTTATAGCGACTTTGCATACTATAAGTCCAGGGCTGGATTCACAAAGTGATTTGGGACTAAATTCCACTCCACAACTCCAGTTGTGGACTGAAATCTCTGCAGCTTCGATTAGTATTCGCAGTCTCCCACAGCTGCGGAGATGTTACACCGGTCCCACCAACCGTAACATTTTCTGCAGCTGCAGGGACTTCCATGGCAACACCACTCACAGGGACTTCCATGGCAACACCACCTGCAAGGTGCCGTGGGGTGTGGAACCCGGTCATAAACCAGCCCACCTTTGGCCGAATACTGCAGCTGCAGGGAAAAACTGTGAGTCTGCAAGTGGCAACCCACTTGCGCCGTGTTTTTCCGCAGCTGCAGGAATTTCATGAGCTTTGTGAATCTGGCCCCTATTTTTAATCTCCAACTTGAAGGATTTTATAAGTTCCTGACCATCGGTTATCTTAAATATATGGATGAAGCTACCTCTTATCCTGCTTCTCAGCAGGCTATATTATTCAGATTCTGTGAACGGTCTTCATATGGAATAACTTTCAATTTATCAATACGTTTAGTTGTTTTCTTTTTATTCTTTCATTATGTTTAACATTAGTGACTGACCATGGTCCTCAGAATTGGTTATAATGATCTATATGCGGCCTCACGTAGGTTCTGAATAATGGCGTGATAGCCTCAACTGTGCAACTTGCAAAGGGTTTCCTCCTACAATTAATTTGATTTTTTTAAATACTTTATTGCACTGTTTATTACTCTTAAGATCATTTGTTACTATTGTTCCACATTATAAGTCTAATTAATTATTAATGAGTTAAACTAGCTCACTGATTGGTTGCTCTACGGTCTGAAATCTCTTAGAAATGACTGGCAAGACAGTGGCACTTGGCTCACGCGCTGTACACTGACAGCAGTGGCGCCTAAACAAAACTGTTTTCAGAGCTAAAACCCGAAGGAAAAAATGTCATTATTGCGATTAGACTTATAGTCACAAAATAACTTCACAGCTGGTCTTTTCCTTTGATTAATGATCAGCTGGGTGGGGTTGGCCCTTGGCTGCATCTCGGCTACCCTTCCCCCAGTCAGTCGTTAATCGCCAGGAAATGACCAGTTATTCAGTCATTATTGCTTAAATCCTGTTCCTGTATAGTTTTCCTAATGACTTTCCCAGGATATAATTATATTTGGGGTTGCTTTTCCCAAAATGCATTACACAGCATTTGTCGAGGTTGAATCTCATATCCCAGATTCTTGCCCATTCTTCATATTTTAAGTAAATCCATTTGTAACTGTTTATAATCTGCCTCCAGATTAATCCATCTCACCAGTTAGGTAGTGTTCAGTAAATTTTATACACCAGCAATTTATGTCTGTTTCAAAGTCACTTATGAAAATACTGACTAGTGGTGGTCCCAAGACAAACCCTCTGGCACCCAACTTGTCACCCTGCCTTCAATACAATGGAAGCGGTTATTACTGTCTGACTTCTGTTTGTAAGCCATCGTTCTATACATACTATGTTTTTATGAAATTTCAGTGGTTCTAGTTTATTAATTAATTGAGGGGCAGATGCCTGGTCTACCTGAGTAATAAGATTAAAGGGCAGATGATGCCTAATAATATTAACACTGAAGAAGCACAAATATTTTCAGTCAAACTCTCAATTGGGTGTGAAGGCTAGACACTATTGCTTACCACTGTTTACATTCCCTTGGGAAACGAGGTGCAGGATTGGAACAACTCTGTGCTCACTGTAGGCAGGCTAAACAGGGTTGGGAACAGATAATTCTTGGTGATTTTAACACCAGTTGGTTGGCTCAGGATACGGTGGTAACTAGAGATACTATCCACAGTCTATATCATACACAGATGGTCCCCAAGCGACCAGGAGGAAGTTCCTATACTGGTACCAGCACCCTTATAGACTGGCTTCTTGCCTCCTTCCCGAATATACTTCAAACGTCACCATCCTCACCGACTCCTAAGTGACCACTCACCAATAGTTTGCTACTGGGCAAACAAGGGTCCAAAAGATCCCCTCAACTTGTCAAACACCGCTTGCTGAGAAAGGAAAGTTAAAACACCTCAGAAAATACCTGTCTAGAGCTGACGGGACTCCCTGGATGACTGTGATGATACTAATCTGGCCCTTGACTACCTAATCTCCATTTTTAATAAAGTCTGTGACTTGTACACCCAATCAGAACCTCCAAAGTTAAAGGTGCTATTAACCCTTGGCTCCTGGCCATCTCATTAAGCAACTGAATCAGTGGGACCACCTCTGGCACAAAGCTAGGGCATCCAGTTCACAGGCTGATTATACTGCCTATAAAGCTGCCAGGAATATGTGTACCAGGTTGGTGAGAAATGTGAAGGCATCCTGCTACAAAGACCAAATGGGAGGATTTCTGGAATATCGTTAAAACTCTGACTGATACGGAACCAAGAGTACCTCCTGACCTAATCGTTACACCTTCAGGCCCGATACAGCAACCCAAGGACTTAGCAAATGTTTTTAATATTACCTTCTTGGACCTAAGCTTGGTACTACCACCTGAGTACCTAAAACTCAGCCCACTAATTCTTCCCCTAACACAAGCCACCTCTACACCTCTTGACACCAAACAGCCTCCTTTTATTTCAAACAAGTCACTAGGTCCCAAACCATTAAATATGTCAAGAGGGTCCTTGGCAAAACTAGGATTGGTAGCAACTCAGTCGATATGAAGCTTGTAGCCCTTTCACTGACCGATCTTGCTCTGCCACTCACAGAGGTCTTTATCTCTAAGAAGTGGATTGTTCCCAGATGAGTGGAAGATGACTCTGTCACCCAGGTTGTCAAAAATGGAGACAGAACCAGCCTGGGTAACTATCCCTATATCGATTTTATCACCCCTCTCAAAAGCACTTGAAAGAACTGTATTTGATCAGCTTACTGAATATCTGCAAAATATAACCTACTCTGTCCCAAACAACATGGGTTTCGGCAAAACATAGCACTATCATGGCACTCATAGACTTTACTTCCCACCTGTATGATGCTATGAATTCCGTAAGACAGTGGGGTCTGTCTTCATGGATCTCACTAATGCATTCGATACAGTGAATCATCAGATCCTTCTTGACAACCTTCTAAAGCTTCGCTGTCTTGTGACACAGTCTCCTGGTTTAATAGCTACCTTTCACATAGAACCGAGTGTGTGAGGATGGGGTTAACATCCGACCCAAAGGAAGTAAAACTGAAGGTCCCCTAAGGATCCATTTTAAGTTCAAGTTTATTGCAGGAAAACTCTGTTGAGCAACCTTATTCACAAGGAGGTCCTGAGACATTTACACATACATATCATTGTTACAAAGATAGGAGCAATTATATATAGGTAAGCACAGTGAGTACATGTAGTCCAAGAGTTATACAACTTGGTAATCTACCTAGTAGATACAACATTGCATGGTCCAGTTGAGTTGTATATTATGTCAAGCGAAGAGAAGTATAGAAAGAAAAACTTATACCAGGTAGGCAATTACATTCCGTAAAGGGAGTAGGAAGGGGGTCAGCACACAAAAGCTTGGCTTGGAGTTAGAGGGAGGCCTCAGAGCAGCTGCAGGTGTCTCTATTTTAGAGACTGCTGGTGTTTTGTAGGAACTGATTGAGACAGTGCTGGTTAGCTTCAGTATGGATTGTAGGTGACAACGATTAGGACCCCTACTCTTCAGCCTTTTCATTAACACTCTGCCCAACACCTACCCAGCTAAGATGCTGCTTTATGCAGACAATGCTGTAATCTCTGTGCCTGGTAACCGCCCGACTGAAATTACAGCAAACCTACAAAATAGTTTTAAAAGCTAGAGGCCTGGTTCTCTAGAACCGACTACTCCTAAACTATAAAAACTAAAATCATGCACTTCTCACTTCCGCCTCAAAGAAGAACTATGATCCTTTGTCCATCCTCACCCTAAAGGGTGATACTAACATACTAACATACTAAAATGCCAGCAGAATAGGCCCTAACGGTCTTTCGTGTCAGCTCGTTTGGTCAGCCCCCACCCTGGGTGCTGACCTTGCTATCTCGCCTTCTCTGGCTTCTCCTTCCCAGTTCGGATATTCTTGCTGCATTGGATTTTGCTTCCAGAACCCTTCTCCTGTACCTGTCCCACCCCCTCTTGAACCCTCCACTGTCTCTGCCTCCACCAGCCCCCCTAGGCAGTGCATTCCATGGCTCCACCACCCTCTCAGTGAAGTAGCACCTCTTCCTTTCTCCCTGAATCTTCCCCTCCAGCTTCCACCCATGCCCTCTGGTGGCCCCCTCCTCCTTCCTTGAAGCACCCTGACTGTTCCTCCCCTATTTACCCTCTTCCATTACCTGAAGACCTCTATATCATGTCCCCCGGTCCCTTCTCTCTTCCATTGTGTACATATTTAGCTCTTCAAGCCTCTCCTCATAGGTCCTGTCCCCAAGCCCCAAATCATTTTGGTTGCCCTCCTCTGGACCCTCTCCAGGAGGTTAATGTCCCTCTTTAAGTGTGGCCTCCAACTGCATGCAGTACTCAAGGTGCGGCCTCACCAACAGTTATACAGAGGAGTATCACTCCCTCCTTCTGGAGGTGATTTCTAGTGATGCATCCCAGCATCCTGTTGGCCTTGGCTGCTGCCCTCCTACAAGTCTCAGAGTTGTTCATCTTGACATCCACCACCACCCCAGGTTTCCCAGCCATCGAGACTTGTAGCATTCTCCAGGGTGTACACTTGGCCTGGCTTCTGCCTCCCCCAGGTGGAGTACCTTGCATTTCCCTGCATTGAACCTCAGCTTCCACTTTCTAGACCATCTTTCCAGAGCCTCTAGGTCTCCCTGTAGGGCCACCTCCCCTCCTCCCCATCCACCACCGCCCCAGTTTGAGTCATCCGCAAAGAGACTCATCTCACTCCTAATTCCTGTCCTTATGTCAGAGACGTAGGCGTTGAACAGAAGGGGCCCAAGGACTGATCCTGTGGGACCCCACTAATGACCCTCCTTGGGGATGAGACTATCCGCCAACTATGACCCTCTGGGTCCGGTTCTGGAGCCAATTGCCTATCCATCTGATCATCTGGTTCCCCACCCCATTTCTCCCAGCTAATCCAACAGGCCCACGTGAGGAAAAGAGTCAAATGCCTTGCTGAAGTCTAGAAAGAGGACGTCCACTGGTCTACCCAGGTCCAAGGCAGTCATCACCCAGTCATAGAACTCCACCAGGTTTGTCTGACACGATTTCCCGGGATGAATCCATGCTGTCTATCATCCAGGCACCCTGATTTATCCAGGTCCCCCTAGTCTCCTCCTTGACAATGCCCTCCATCACCTTGCCCACCACCGATGTCAGGCTGACAGGCCTGTAGTTCCCTGCCACCTCCCTTGATCCCCCTTGTGGATAGGCACTATATCGCCACCTTCCAGTCTTGGGGCACCCACCCTGTCCTCAGAGAGATGGTGAAAAGCTCCGCCAGGGGTTTCGCCAGGACATCCGCAAGTTCCTTCAGCATTCTGGGATGTAATTTATCCGGCCCCGTGCTTTCTCCATCTTAAGGGGCTGAGGGCTTCCTCACTCTATCTGCTGTGATTTCCACTCCGTACCTCTTCTCCTGCTTAGCCCTCCCCACCTGCCAGTGATGCCTCCCTCCCCCAGACCCGCGATCGGTAAGGGTGCCCCTCCTCAGTATCTCTGTCTCCTCCCATGTGATGCAGCACCCCATTTTCCTTGTGAAAACTGAGGTGAAGTACTCATTTAGTACCTCAGCCTGCTCCCCGGTCTTGTGCCCATCTCTCCCTGATTTAATCCTGCTAATCTGCCCCTTCACCCTTCGTTTTCCCAATGTATCTAAAGAACCCTTGTTCCCTCTCCTAATTTCCCTGGCCAGGTTCTGCTCCTTCCTTGCCTTGGCCGCCCTCACCACTCTAGTGGCCCTTCTAGCCATCAGCTCGTACTCCCTCAGTCCCTTTCACTCCTTGAGCACTTGAATTGCTTATAGGCTGCCTTCTTCCCTGCACCACCTCCTGGACCTCCCTGGTCCAACAGCAGGGTTTTTGGGCCCCACCGCATTTCGCCTTACTCTTGCACAGGTGCTGGTAGCATCCTGCACCCCTCTCTGATGATTTCCACCTACTATCAGCATCCATGTCTGACCCAATCCCATCCAAATGCTCCTTAAGGATCCTTCCCATTTCCTTAAAATCCGCCCCTGAAGTCGGTTACTCGCCTTTGTGCAGCCTTCTACCCTCCTAGGTCCAGGCAGAACCAGACCATGGCATGGTCACTCTCCGCCAATGGGTCCCTTACCCTCAGGCCCCCAATCTGGTCACTGTCTGCCAGGACCACATCCAGTACCTGCGCCTCCTGGTCGGTTCCCTCACCTGCTGAGTTAGGAATGCGTCTTGAAAGACATCCAACAACCTCTGTTCCCTGGTCACAGAGGATGTCATAGTCTCCCAGTCTGTTCCTGGCATGTTTAAGTCCCCCAACACCACCCACGTTCCTCTGCCCAGTCTGCAGTGTCTCCCAACATCTGCCACCAGACTGTCCTCCAGCTGCTCCGCCAGGGCAGGGATCTATACACCACTCCTATTTTTACTCTCTTGCCCCTTGTTATCAAGGTGACCCAAATCGCCTCCACGGGTTCCCTCCGCCTCCCTACTCCCCCTATGCCAATGCACCACCGAACAAGTAATATCCTTTCAATACCTGGGCATACACCTAGATGATACCCTGTCCTACACCTCACATATCGACCATGTGATTAAATCTGAAAATGCTAAACTGGGAATCCTTTACTGCCACAGGCAATCAATGACCACGGAGTCTTGAAACTAGTAACTCAGAGCTCAATACTGTCCTCCATAGACTATGGGCTAGTCATTTACAGTGCTGCCACGGACTCGGCATTACAAAGGTTAAACTACTACTGAACAAGGCCTTTCGGTTGGTCTTAAGGGTCAGACAACTAACCCACACTTATAGCCTCTACCAAAACTGTTGGTGGCTCACATTGCACCTTAGGGCCAGGTTCCAGGCCTGCCTGATTGGGGGAAAAAGCCTTGCTGGGTCTTGCTCCTGACTCCACGGCTGCTCTGTTCCAGCACAATCCAACCACTAAATAAACCCATAGACCTGCTAAAGGTGTACTTCATGTCCCCTCAAGTGGACTTCCTTTGCCCAGTGATCTCTTGCCTATCATGGGCCTCTGTATTAACTGACCTCCTCTCATCCCTCCTAGACCTTGAAAAGATCGGACCATTCAGAAGAGAGCTCTGATTACTTCTAGCCCAAGTCAACCACTGCGACTGTCCTGCTTAATCACATAATGTCCCTTCCACCACTTCCTGGCTAACCCACCTGGGCATTGCCCTCTCTGGCTGGCATCTCCCCATGACAGTACTTTTATATTGTACTGCTCTTACAGATGAGTTTTGATGTTGTTCCTATGAATGTGCATGAAACTATCAGTCCCAGCACATAGGCCCAGATATTCAAAAGGGTTCGATGATGCCAACAGGTTGCACCATGCGCAATCTCCACTGATGCTTCCGCCGATATTCAAACGGGAATTGTGCCAGAGCCGCATAAGTATGTCAGCAAGAGGTAGGGTGGGCGTGTCCATGCATACCTGCACATCCTGATATTCAGCCCGGATGTGCTGAGTCCATGCATGCGCAACCCTACTTGCGCCCGCACAAAGTTGATCAAAAAAAGGAACAGCGGTTGGCCACTACAGGTGAACTGCCATATTGCAGGGTGCAACATGGCAGCTGCCACCTGTTGGTGGCCACCAAGCTCTGGCTGCACCGCGGTGCCCCATGCCTGATCACGGGCATACCGACAAGCGACCTCCTAACTCCTGGTGGTCCAGCGGACGCTGTCAACCGATGCGGGCTTCTGAAAATAATAGAACTTCAATATCCGCGGTAGTCAGTGGACGCTCTCAGCCAGATCAGGGCATTTGTATAAAAACAGTACGGCCACTATCTCTGTGATCCAGCGGACCGCCTCAGCCTGATCGTGGGCATTTGTATCAAAAACAGTACGGCCACTATCCCTGGTGGTACAGCCGGACGCTGTCACCACCACCCACTGATTCCAACTGCCCCTCCCCCACCTCTAGTTAGCGGTGGGTGCAGCACCCATCTGCCTGCCGCCCACCGACTGACACCGCCGGTAGGGTTGTATGCTCTTGGTCCACAGGCAGCCCATATGGTACCAATTGTAGAGCAGGTCGGCTGCACGCCCATTGGCTCACGCCAGGACCAGTGCGCAGCCCTACCGACAGTGTCGGGCGGCAGGCGGGTGGGTGTTGTCGCCGGCCGCTGACCGGGGGAGCGGGCAGTGGGGATCAGTGGGCAGGTGGGGGGGGGGTCCGCTGTCACGATTGGGTTGAGAGCGGTCTGCTGGATCACCAGGATAGTGGCCGTATTTTCGTTTTTATATAAAATGTCCGCATCGGACTGAGAGCTCCCACTGGACCACTAGGGATAGTGGCCTTACTGTTTTTATACAAATGTCCACAATCAGGCTGACACAGTCCACTGGACCACCAGGGATATTGGAATTTATTATTTTACTGAAGCCTCGCGATCGGCTGACAGCGGTCCACTGGACCACCAGGGATATTGGATAGATTTTATTTACTGAAGCCCGTGATCGGTTGACAGCGGTCCGCTGGACCACCAGGGATGTTAGATTGTTTTAATATTTTATTTCAGCCCGTGATCGGGCTGTGGGGCCCATTGCCACGCCTGTGGGGCTCGTCCTCGACAGCTGCTACCTGGCAGGGCGCCAGGCTAAGTCGCTGGGGATCAGCGCACCGCATGCAAATGGGACCATAACGACATGAAAATGGTCCCATTTGCACCTTGCATAGATTATGGCTCCATTTGCATGTGCGCTTTGAATAACGCGGTTGCGCGCATAGCGCAACGGAACTTGTGCTAGTGCATCTCCCTGCTCCACCCCTGGCCACTTGTGCTGGCGCAGTGCCACTGCGCCACGCGCACTGCGCGGTACAGGGTGCTATATTCAATGATGCTGTGCCATGGCGAGTCCGCTGAATATTGCCCAGTCAATGTCCCCGCGCAGCTGTTGCGCTGCACCCAGGCTTGCACCACAGCCTGGCGCAGTTTGAATATCCAGGCCATAGGGTTCAGGGCACTGCTAAACTGAATCATTGGAATGGACAATTTGTATAGTCTAGTGTTTGTTTGCATTCTTTGACATGGAACGCTCTTGGCTCTGCATAATGTGATATGTTGTGTTTTATTAGTAGTGTAATGTATTGCTTGCATACTTGGAGCCTTTGTAAAAGAGCCATAGTGGCTCAATGGTATTAATCGAACCAGTAACAAATAAACCTAATTAATTTTGAATGGTTCACTATATCGAATTCTTCGTGGTAATGGAGGTATATTACATCGTCAAAATGTCCAAAGATTCACTTATAGGCTCATAGAAAGCAATCATATTTGTCACACAGGTCCTCCCTCGATTTGAACCCATGTTGTGCTCGATCTACTGCTTTAACACTGTGCGTATACTGATTAATGCTGTCTTTCATATGGTGTTTGAACATTTTACAGACAAGGGAAGTTAGGCTAATTGGTCTGTAATTACAAGCTTGGATTTATTCCCTTTGCAAAGATGGTTACCACATCAGCAGTTTTCCAAAGGGATAAGTAGAACATTTTTCTGGGCATACTGGATGGACCCTTGGTCTTCATCTTCCAGCAATGTCTATTGTTTTGACCTAAGCAGGTTTTTCTCTCTAGTCATGCTTGTCTTTCTGGGTTATACCCTTTCAATTATATACCCTCTTTAGGCCTGCATCCTCCAAACCCCAATTCCTGGTTCGGGAATGAGCCCAGGTCATTGGAGATCCAGCAGAGACGAGGACTGAGCATCTTTCCAGAGGTGTCTGCCCCTGCAGTACCACCACCTGAGTGACCACAGCGACGATGCAGCCGAGACCAGGTTTATTCGGTAGGCAATACATTGGGCACGATGTGTCTGTTATGACACTGCCTAAGAAAATGTTTTTATTTATTTATTGAAATATTTCACCAGGATGTTAAGTACACTTGTGCTCAGGAAAGTGAAAATAATGAGGATAAGTGGCAGTCAGGAGGCAAAGAAGCAGTGAAGCCACCATGGCCACTACATTTCCTTGTTCAACCCTTATCCTTCCCTGCTGTCCATCTTCCACCTGCCAAGGGTTGGGGGTGCCAGGACTGTGGGCAAGGGAGGCCAGCAGGGCAGGTGACTGGAGAGGCACCCATGGCCACATAGATGGGTAGTGTCTTCAGTGGAAGGAGGTCAAACTGGTGTAGCAGGGGAGTTAAAAAATGTTTAAAAAGAAAAAAATGCCACAATGGCCAAATGGCAGTGCATCGCACTACAGCTAATGACCCGGGTTCAGCAGTGAGCCCGAAGTCATGTCAGGAGGTGGGCCAGGTGAGACATGCTGCCACTCAGGGAGGGTTAGCAGAGGGTTCCACCACCATGGCAACTCCTGCAGCTAGGTTAGGAACATGCTCCTGCCACAGGGCTGTTTTTAAATAAGGTTGTGAAGGCACCAGCCACACCAGGGGAGGAAGGAGGGAAGAAAACAAGGGAGAAAAACTGGTAGCCATCTAAATGATGGCCGGCTTTGGCATGACTGGGGTATATATACCTGAAAACAGGGTGTATCCCTGGGGAATTGCAGCTGGCTGGAAGAAAACCCTAGATTTAAAAAAATAAATAAATAAGACAATAGTTCCCATATCAAAAGGATTTCAGACTAGTCTGCCTAGTTTTACATCTTTTACATAGTTTTACAAAACTATCCAAAGCCTTTCAACACTGTTGCCCACAGTATCCTTCTGGGCAATCTAAAAGCAGTGGTACTCTCTGCTTACTCAGTTGAGTGGTTCTGCTCCTGCCTTGAGGGCAGGTCTCAAGCTGTTTGTACTGGTGACACTTTATCCTCCTCTCCTTATCTGCTCAGGTGCACCCCAAGGATCTTTCCTTGGCCCTCTTCTGTGCTCTATATTCCTGAACAACCTTCCTCTGTCTCTTCCTCTGCATCTATTCACATGTATGCAGATAACATGGTCGTCTGTTCCTCTGAATGTGCTGCCTCTGACCTCATGGCCCGGCTCAGCTGGACTTCATCAACATCCAGCACTGGTTCTGGGCTAATCAGCTATCATTTAATGTAAAGAAAATGGTCTCCATGACTTTCAGCAGAAGGCAGATACTAGCTAGGCTCTCACTCCCTCCCTCCTTCCATACCCTTGATGGTGTTGCTGTTCAGGATGTCTGCTCTTTAAATACCTCGGGTCTGGCTGGAACATCACCTCGATTTTTCTGCTCATGTGGATGCCATCCACCAGACGTTTCACCCCTAACTGGATGCGCATTACAGTAATAAAGTGAGTATCCTGCTTCCTGCCTACAGAGAGATTGTCTTAAAGATGATGCTCCTTTCTTCAACTACGTGACATTGCTTATGGTACTGCTCCCAAATCCACCATAGCCAATCAGGGTCCACTGTTTAAACTAATTTTGCCACTTTGTGCTTGATTGACCCCAGAACCCACCACTGCTCCCTTTACTCCTCCCTCTCTTTCCCTCCTCTTGATGCCATGCATCTCATTTATTGCTTTTTCATCTCCAAATTCTGGCTTGATTCTCCCTTCTCAGGTCCCTCCTTCTACCTCATACTCACTTCACAGCTATAACCCTCACTGTCTTTTGCTCCATCCATAACATCTTCTGCTGGCCAAGGTGGTTTCTCCTTCCACTTCCCCAAACTATGAGTCTCTCTTCCCATTACCATTCATACTGCTCTTTCCGCCCAGTCCCTCAAATCTCTGCTTTGTGAATTCACTACTCACTCCTGCAGTTGTCTCTGATCCTGTGCTTATTTTTGCTGCCCTACAGTTCTCCAGTGCCCCTGCTCCTGCTATCATTTCCCTCTGCTTCCCTAGTTTCTCCATCCTTCCTGCTGAATGAAGTGCCAACAGTGCTTCCATTCACCCTTCAAATTGCTGCCATCTGCACTATAATACCATACCTACCAGTGCCTTGTTTTTACTCCAGGTAAGTTGCAGTTTGCACTTATTACTTGTTGCTTTTCAGATGAGCTGCTTAGCTCATCTTGTTGCTACTTAAAGAGCTGCTGAGGCTTTAAAAAACTTTGAAACACATAATACTAGCTACAATTCAATTTCCATTCCATATATATTCTAAAGATACCTCCTCCCCAGTATTTTTACTAAGGACAAAATAAAGCATGTCTCAAGTTCTGTAAGGAGGAATAGGATGCAGTATAGCGCCTTGGGTTAAGGTTCTGAGCTGCAGATATGGAGACCTGGGTTTGAATCCCACAACTGCCTAGGTGCATACTGTGTGATCCTGAGCAAGTCACTTAACTTCCTTGTGCTCCCCAGGTCACATCTGAAAACAAGCTTGACTTAGTGTGCTACTCCGGTTAAACAGTGTTCCTTTCCCTTTCCCTGCATGAATGCAGATCTTTATTCCTCAGGGTTCATCTGCCTCTATAGCAGATTCCCTACTTCAAGTCATAATCCTCTGCTGTGACATCACAGTCTGTTGCCATGGGAATACCTGTGATGTCACAAGGTGTGCATTATGACCTCAGGAGACAGCAGCGGGGAATAGATGAACTCTTCAGGTGCAAAGATCCTGTTTTCATGCAAATGACTTTTAGCAGTAAATAATGGGGAGGAGGAATACAGAATGAATGTAAAATACAAGCTGGACTGCTTCTAAATATTATGTTTTGGTGAAGGTGTCCGCAGCTCTTAACTTATATTTCTGATTTGTGTAACCGACTGTTGGAACTTATTGCTGCACTCTCCTCGCTCCACCTCCCCAGGACTCATCTGGAAATGAGCTATTTCAGCTCAGTATGTCTTTCCTAGAAGATCTTTTGACAAATATAATAAATAAATAACGGATGTCTCAAGTTCTGTAAATTCAAAAGTTTTACAACTTATTTTCCCAGACTACCCAGCTGAGATGTAACATCCAATTGGGTCCTGCCTCTGCCCTTTTTAGAGACCTGCAAATACTGCTGGCACCTACACCAAGTGCTGTACTTTAGACTGTCTTTAATTAATTCTCAAATTGTAGTGAGAAAGAAATAATGTGACCTTCTGGGAATTGAACCCAGGCCCCCAGAATACCATCCTAGTGTTCTAACCACGGAGCTATAGGCTCACATAGTTGAACCGAGTCTTCCCAGACACACTTCCTTTCTTTATATTACAAACCCTGCAACTAGGAACAATTGAAATGACAATTTGTGTTTTTGGTCAGTATTGTGCTTACTGCTAAGCAATTTGAATCACAAACTGTAGTGAGAAAGAAATAATGTGACGTACTGGGAATTGAACCCAGGGTCAATTTATTTCTCTCACTACAATGTGTGATTTAAATTGCTTGCAGTGACTAATACTGCGCAGGAACATCTAATTGTCATTCAATTAATTTAATGTATCCTGTAATACTTATTTGTATTTTATTCTGTTTTTATTCGCAGTGTACTTATTTATTTTGCTGTACTCCACCTCTTGTACCCCTAGGTTGAACCTAGAAACGAGCTCTGACTCAGTGTGCTATTCCTAGTCACTGTCTTGTACTGAAACTAAAATAAATAAAACATACAAAATACAACCAGCAGTGCCACTTCTGTCCACTAGGGGCTGAACTGAGACCACTGTCCATGATTTTACTTGTAACCAGCCCCAGGTTTCTGAGCTAAAATGCTATACCACACAGATCCAGCTTCTTGAAAAGCACAGTTAAAGGACTGTGTCCATCGCCACCTCCCCACCCCTGAGGTGTGTTTGACCGTTTAAACTAATATGCTTGTGTGGAGTTTTTGACTCACAGGAGTCAAGTTTGTATTTAGTCAACAGAAACAAGGTTTTGTTTCTATAGAAAAAAAAGAAAAATTGAGCTAGCATGATGGAGCAATACTGGCACAGGTTACTAAGGCACTCAGTACAACTGAGCCGGAATGCATGGTTTATTTTATTGTGATCACATTGACATGGCACCCCCATGATATTTGTTTTTAAATGTTTTATCGCCCTTCACCCATTTTACTCCGAAAGCATCAAAAATGGCTTGCCTGCATGAATATGGGGGTGGGGTAAGTAAATCAGGATACCAGAGGAAGAGTGGAATTTAAGGTGCAATGCTCCTTTTATTTCCTTAAGTAGACTTATCCAAAGAAGCATCCGGGAGTAGCCAGATAATTAAAATGTACTTGTCCTGTGATTGTGCTAATCCCTCCCCTAGAGTAGTAAACAATATCCATACTAGGCTCATCCTCTCCCTTTTTCAGTTCCAGTTAACACAGTTTGGGCATTTTGTTCCATAAGGCCTCCCAGCACCAGTAATAGTGTACTATCTCACCCCTAGGACCCTAAAGGAGCAATTAGAGGAGACATGAAGACAATGTCAACAACTTAACACTTTTTATTTGGGCTCACAGAAATAGATAATGCAAAAACCTGGGGGGTGATGAAGGATGTACTGGTGGAACAGTGCTGGGAGCTTCTTTGCCCTCCTTGCTGCTGCCCCAAAATAAAATTGTAGACTCTGATGTACACAGGGTATACCTTTCTAGTAGTGCACCCTTCCAATATATTTTCTGCAGATGTTAATGCCATTTTCTCCAAAAGTGAAAAAAAAATCAGTCTGGGGAAGGAGAAACCAAAACGAATACTGTTAATCGAAGATGCAAAGTCATTCAGCACTGTGCTAGGAAATGAGTTGTCAGTTGGAGAAGGCCAACACTAAAGTCCCTAAATATTCAATCAAATACTTGCTGCGATAACTTTCTGACAAACTTCTGTTCATGACCAAACATCCCTTCTGCTTAGGAGCAAACGGGCCTCAGGCCTCCTCCCTCTAACCACAGTAGATCACTCATCTGTAGCCTGTGGGCACACCACTCCCTTGTGAAACTGGACACAGACCACTGTGTGGAATGGAGGCCCAGCTGCCAGATCTCCTTTTTCCCCTCATTTGTTTCTCTCTGGCCACCCCTGCCAGGCATATACCCTGGTCCCAGGGATATACCCGATCTGGGTCTGTTAATCCTCTAGCTTTCCCCTGGGATGCCGCACCCAGATGACATCCCCATGGATTCCCCGCAGTGGTGAGGTTCTGGGGAAGTCCAGCCCCCCCAAAGGTAGCCTAAATGTTGCAGGCTAGGATCAGTATCAGCAGGCACTTGGACCCAGTGGCAGCAGGGAACCCATGTCTTTGTAGAGGCGGAGAGGAACCAAAAGGAAGCCTGGTACACCAGGGTGTAGCAAAAACAGGATTTTATTAAAGTGCTAATAAACATAGAGGAAAACCAGAAAACCAGCAACCATACAGGATGCTAAGGACTCCCCATGTGTAGTTGATGCTCGTGGCAACTTCATCATAGAGGGGAGCTTGGGTTTTCCCCTCTGTTTTCTCCCCTGCCCTCCTCCACCCCAGGCATGTGCACAGCCTTCAGTACCTCTGCATTATGCAGCGACATCCTCTGGAGGGAGCAGTCTCCTGGCCCACCGTGGTCACTGCGGCACCGTGGCACAGCACCATCCTCCTTGAATGCAATACACTGCTGGGAATAAGCTGTTGCGGCTAGGGTCCGGTTCTCAATAAAGCATCTCGAGCTCACACATGAACTCTGATCATCTTCACGGCAGTGCAATGTGTGTTGCACTGGGCCATTGGGGCTGCCAACCATATCCCCTCTTTCTGATTTCAGGCATTAAAATGTATGAATAGTGATACAAAATTCTGTCTCTCCAAAACATGTGATATAGCATTTTTTGGGAGGGGGATTAAACACTCACATTTCTTTTTTTGTAATTATCTTTTTAGCCATTTTGTTCCCGCTTTCTGCTTCCCCCACCACATCCTGGCGTGAGCATGCACACGTGGAGATATGTGCATGCCACGCACTGCAGGATGCCCCACCCTACTGGTCACCTATCTACCAGCCTGCACCCTCACCTGACCATCACCAGTGGCGGGACTGCGATAGGGTGGTTTCCCCTCCCGGGAGAGGAGAGCAGCCACTAGGCAGCTCAATCCTGCTCCCACCATCCCTCCCATGTTGAGCTCCCCAATGACCCGAGGTCGTTCCGAACCCAGGTCACCAGCATGGCATGAGTAAAGGCATTCAGTGCTCAATCCTCAGCGCCATGGGCTGGTGTTAAAACATTCCCATTTTGCTGCATTAGGGCTGCACAGCATTTTGAAAATATGTCACAACATTTGCATTTGATAGTATTTCTGAGCTTTAACCTCAGAGTGGAGATGGATCAGAGGAGGGTGACCAGGATGATCCAGGGACAACAAGAGAGGACAGAACTTACAGAAGAGAGGTTGGCAGACCTAACGTGTTTACATTTAGGTGAAAAGGTGGTAGCGTGATTGAAACATACAAAAACCTCCATGAGGTAATGAAAATAGATAGTGGGAAATTGTTCAGAATGAGTGGATATACTAACACCAGTGGCAACTACATGAAGCTGGCGGGGGGTTAGAGGATGCCAGGAGGTACTTTTTCTTGGAGAGAGTGGTGGAGGGGTGATACAAGGTGCCGAAAGAGGTGGTCTGTAGGAACCGGGGTGGGGGAATTCAGATGTGAGTGGGACAGATGCAAGGACTTGGTAAAGACCATATCAGAAAGTGGGGGAGGGAGAGTGGGAGTGAAGGGCCACAGTCAGCATTAGATAGGTAGCAGTGGGCAGACATGGTGGGCCAAACAGCCTTTTTGTGCTGACAGAGTCTATGTTTCAACCAACCCATGGCTATTAATGTCAGTCCTTGATAGATATATTATTTTTTTCCTACACACATCTTTTCCATCTTGTCTCTCCTGGTCGCCTCTTTCCTCTGGTCACCCCATCACCAGGCTTCTCTGGGGCTTACATAGAAACATAGCCTTTGACGGCAGATAAGGACCACTTTGCCCACCCAGACTGCCCATTTCCCTACCTACTGGATAAGCTTCAGATCCTAGCTTTTTTTTTTTTTTTTTGTAGAGTCTTTATACACTCCGTCCTAGACTCTCTCTGGAGTAGGCACTCAACTCACCTACCATCCCGCCCTGTCATAGACTCAGTCCTGTCATCTGGTTCGCCCAGCTCCTTTCCACTGCCAGTGCGTGTTCCCCAGTTTAAGCCCCCAGGGCGGGACCGCCACGCCTTCTCGGTGACCCATCTGTGAAATCTGGGCAGGCTTTCTGAAGCGGATGGAGCACTGAGTGCAGCCAGTGCACTCCGACGCTGGGCATGGGGAGGTGGTCCTAGCCTTATCTCCTCACCTACCAGGACTGGGTTGTTTTTTCTTGTAGTTGCCCCTGGAGTTCAGCTGTACAATGGCGTATGGACAGTGAGCCGTGATGTCCGCCTTGCTTCACCCTTAGTTGGCTCCTTGTGCAGCCTGTACCTTCAGTCTCTACCAGGGGCAGCTGCTGCTCCAGAGACTTCCCGGATCCTCTCCAGGGAGAGGAGAGCTGTCCTAGGACACTCAATCCTCTCCTCCTCTGCTGACCCCTGGCAGCCCAGGCTCGTTCTAAACTCAGGTCCAGGCAGACCCTGCACCATTTTAGTTGCCCTCTCTGACTGCCTCCATCCTGTCTATGTTCTTGCAGAGAAGGGGTTTCCAGAACTGCACACAGTATTCCAGATGGCGTCTCATCACCTGTCTGTACAGAGGGATTATCTTCCCTCCAGGGTCCTCTTGCTTGGAGAACTGTTGAGGGGTGGGGACTAGTGCCAGTGTGGGGTCTGTGAAGGATCAGACCTCATCCTGTGTCCAGAGGTGGTTTTCACCTGTTCTTCATGTTGGATCCATGCACATGCAAGCTCCTGCTCCACAGCGATGCCCCCGCTGTCCTGTGCAGGGTCCTTCCCCTCTGTTTACATACTCAGACTGTGCTGTCACCTGAACACCAATACTCTTCCCACCAGCCAGCTCCCGAGCGACCTGTGTCTGTTCCCAAACCTGGTCACCAGGAAGACAAGCACAAGTGCTGTCAGGCTACCAGGCCTTGGTTTAGTTTCTTTTAATGCATTTTATTTACTGCAAGGCGGTAGTGGTTGTTTTATTTTTTTCATTAAAGATAGATTTAAAGTAATTTCTGTCACTGTTTTGCATCTGCTGTTTGGGAAAACAGTCTTATTTTTTATTTCTGCCCTGCACTTGGCCTCTCTCCATCTCTCTGTCATGTTCTGCCTGCCCATGTCTCCTGCTGGTGGTGCTGTATCCCAGATTGCCTCCTCTCCTGGGGCACGATTTTCGGGCCTGGCATGGCCTGGAGGTGAAGTCCCTGTTCACAACTTACAGGGTGGGGGACAACCTCGCACAAATGCAGATTCGAAGTTTTCAGATTTCATATACCAGTGACATTTTCTTTTGGTACAGGTGCACAGATAATGCTGCATCTGATACTATTGACGCCTGATACTATCAACACCTGATACTATCAGGCATTGCCTTTTTGTGTAGTTGTGCAAAAACGTTTGCACAAACTGCTGTCAAATGTAGAAGAAGTTGGAAAAGTTCACCTTTTGAAAATTGTGTTCATGTGGAAGAATTGCAGTTGTGCAAGGTTCCCTCCTTGCACGACTGTTTTCTTTTTTTTTTTTTTCTTTTGCTGCATGTGCATAATTATTCTCTTTAAAAATCCGTCTCTGTATTTTTCAAGTGGTACACACTGCCCGTGCTTCATTTCTCCTAGTGGGAGGGGAGGTCCACCTTCTTGTAAAGGCCGCATGGAGGGTGGAGGTAAGTGGGCTTTGTCGGAATAATGGATCTGCTTGATCATAAGGCAGACTCCTGTGAGAGATATGGTGGCCAGGAGAAAATATGTAAACTGAGAATCTGTCAGCAGAAAAGGTCCCTTGGCCCATCCTGTCTACCAGTTCCTAGTTATCTAACATAGATGGAGAGCTCTCTAGTGGCTCTTCATCTTCAGTCTCCCTTCCCCATCTTAGAGCTTGCTCCTTCAGCGCATTCGGTAGAATTTAGAGGTCTGCAGTCATTGGACACACTTACATCTGATCTACCTACACCACTGTCACCCACTTTCACTGCAGCAGCTTGATCTGTATTGACACTAACTTGCATTCACACGCCAATACTCCTGCACCATAGCGGAGTCATGTTCGGGTCTTTCCTGGCATCTGCAGCTGCTCTTTCTGGTATGCGCGGCATATCGGGGCATTCTGATCACTTAGCTCTTATTAAACCACAGTAATCCACTGTAATTTCAGGTTTAGGTGGGCAGGCTCATTCATGTGCTGGCAGAGTTGAAAGGCTTGGATTTCAGGGATGAGTTTCTCTGTTTCTTTACTCACTAGGCAGGCAGTGTAGGAGGGGGGACAGTACAGTGCGCACAGATCCTACTGTTGCAAGCAGAGCGCATGTTTACACACCAGCAAAAACCCACCACTGCAATGGTACTTGATCCCGCAATAATGGGGCTCGTCTGCACAGCACCAAAGCTGTCTGCAGTGCACCTTTGCTGTTTACACAGCATGACCTGCACCATTGCAACTCATCTGCCTCTTGCAATGGTGCTGATCAGTTGTGTAAACAGGCCTGTAATGTAGTGGCACAAAGGCTCGTTCACACTGCACCTTGCTGGAGCGCTACTTTTTAATTGTTCTGAAAAATTCTTCTATATACATTTTTTGCATTTTCTCCTGTTTTCACCCATTCCCATTCTCTGCCTGGCACGCACATGAGCAGGCGTGGCATGCTGTGGCTCGAGACACGCTTCTGCAGCTTGCTGCCCCTCCCACCTGTGCTAGCCACTGGACCTGCACCTGGTGGCAGCGGAACTATGTGGGGGCCACACCACCCTGAGAGAGGAGAGGCTGCTCTGTGACTCAGATCCTGCTCTCTCACCTCACCCCCATGCACCAGCTCCGGCTGACCAGTCTGTTCCCGACCATGGGGTCACCGCATGACGCCGGTAAGGCATCCAGCCTCAGCCCTCTGCAACCACCGGCCAGCCATTCTGAAAAATTCTAAGGGAGCTTAGAGAGCTGCATTCACACGGGCATTGATGTTGTTGCTGCCCTTTTCCTTCCGCAGTTCGAAAGTTGCCCGTCAGTGTTGGGTAGGTGGGGAATTGTGGTGTTGCAGGTGTTTGGATGTTCACATGGCACAGGAAACCACCAACATCGCTCTACAAACCCAGGAAAAGAGGGATTGTGGTGGCAGCATCGTACAGTGGAAAATCACCGAAATAGTAAGAGTTCACCGCATTGGCAGGGGCACCAGTCTTGCCACTGTGAGACACTGACGATGGCTCACAGTCAATCATGTGAGCAGGCCTAAAGTGATCACAATGGCCCTGTGCCATACACAAGCAACCGGCCCCTTATAAGGGAAGGGAAACTGTTTAACCAGGAAAGGCACACTAAGTCAGAACTTGCTTCCAGGTGCAACCTGGGAGCACAAGGAAGTTAGTGACTTGCTCTGGGTCACACAGTATGCAAGTGGGGGCTGTGGGATTCAAACCGGTCTCCATGTTTGTATCTTAGAGCCCCAAACCACAATGCTATACTGCCTCAGCAATGCTGAGAGGGGTGAGAACCCAGCTTCAGCCACGTAATCCATTATACTCCCTGGAGAATGGGTTCCAGGACCTTGCCCAGCAAAGATGTCCGACTGACTGGCCTGTGGTTGCCTTCTGCCACATTCATCACAGGTGATGTCAGGGTGAGTGAGGTCACAGCTGAGTGAGGTATGAAGAACAACAGCCCTAGATGTGTCAGCCCCTGGTGGAGTGCTATTCAGTTCATCTCACCTAGCACTAGAAGGTAGAGAGGCTTCGACTGCCATGAAAAAATGTAACACGCTTCTAAAGTGAAAAGTAAATACTGGCAACTCTAATTAATAAAATGTTTTGTCTGTCACTTTTGGCAAGACTTGCACTTTAAAAATGAACAGTCTTCCATCTGTGGCAGAGCAATCCCAACCCTGCCACTCTGCTGTGTGGATAGGGCTTCTGACCTGCAGACGGGTGACGGGATCTTCAGATTTGCTCCCTTTGTGATAACCTCCTATGTAATTCACTTTCTCTGACTCTTGAAGTATACCAGATGATAACATACAATTTAAATACACCCTACAGCCACTTCTGCTGGTCAGCAAACTATTAAACTATTGATGTAGGCACTACCAGTTCAACACATGCGGTGATAGTGACTCCATTGCTTGGGTCAACAATGCTAATGCGGCTCTATAAACATATGTAACCTTTCTGAGCAGGGTGTAAACTGTCCTGATAAGTTAAGGCAGTGATGGATTGGTCTAGATAATAATTCATTTGTTTGGGCGTACATTTACTCTTTGACACCTCTTTACTTGTCATCCTAAATCTTTCACTCTTTAGCTCGCTGATAATAAATTTTACCTACACCTTTCATACTTTGTGGGTCAGTCTGATACAGTGAGTGAGGGGGCATGCACTTGTCATAAAACAAGCATGAGGAATAGGTAAATAAACCTCTGAACCCACCACCCTCCGTTGCTTTATATACCTGTTGTTGCCTCAGGGCCTACAGTAAAACAATTTTATTTATTTGACTTACAACTCATGGCTTTAAACATCTGTTTGTCAGATAAGATAAGAAGTCTAACCTGTTTACATGTATTTCTATTTTATGATTACTATTATAAGATGAACAATATACTGTAATTACTGGTTATCTTTTTAAATACACATAATCATATTGTAGTTATGGATTAGAATGGCTGTGTGTAATTGGGACATGTCAATCAAGCACACGGTTCTAAACCACGGCATAGTCTCACAATTCAATTAAAAATACTACCCATCAATTACAAAAACTATACATGAGTTGAAACGTTTAAAATACCAGTTGTTTCAATATATGATAAATATTGATTTTGTTGTATTAAGAAAGTACATTAATTCCCCCACCTGTAGCAAAGCGGGAATGTGATTGCACCTAACTTAACTGTACCTGAGTTTTTCAATAGAAACATAGAATTGTCAGCAGATAAGGACCGCTTGGCCCACCCAGTTTGCCCATTTTCCTGTACTTACAATATTGCCACAGGCACAGCTTGAACTCTGGCTCTCTCTCCCATCTCCTGTTCCTTTCGACTGAGAGTCCCTTATGCCAATCCCATGCTTTCTTGAACACCACCACTGTTTTCGCACTCACAGCATTGGCTGGTAGGCTGTTCCAGGAATCTACCACTCTTCTGTGAAGTACTGTCTCACATCTCTACTGACTCTACCCCTCCAACTTCATTTGCTTGACCCTGTGTTCTTGAACATCTTCTTTTCTAAAAAAAATACTTTCCGCCTGTACTTATTTACCCTTGTGAGGTATTTAAAAGTTTCTATCATACCCCCACCCCCATTCCAGGGGTGTACATATTGAGTTCCTTATAGGCTTTTGATGCAGACCCTTCACCATTTTAGTTGCCCTCCTTTGGACAGTCTCCACTCTGTCTTTATCCTTCCGAAGATGTGACCTCCAGAACTGTACACAGTACTCTCTGTGAGGTCGTAACCAGCGATCTATATAGAAGCATCACCATCTCTCCTCCTGTTGGTGATGTCTCTCCCACGCACCCCAGCATCCCGCCTGCCCTCCAGCTGCCTAGTTGCACTGCTTGGCCACCTTTTTGTCATCAGAGATGATTACCCCAGGTCTGTTTCCTGCTTGGTGGTCATCAATGTTCACCTCATTTTGTACTTTGCTCCTGGGTTTCTGTGCCCAAGTGCATTATTTTGCATTTTGTTGCATTGAAACCCAGCTGTTATACCCTTGGCCACTCCTCTAGTTTTCTCAGGTCCCTGCTCATCGTTTCCACACACCCCTGGACTGTCTACCCTGTTGCAGATTTTGGTGTCATCCACAAAGAGGCAGACCTTCTCCCCAGCTGCTCTGCAAAGTCACCTATAAAGACATTAAAGAGGACTGTTCCCAGCACTGACCCCTGAGGCACCCCACTGGTCACCTCACCTCCTTGGAGTGAACTCTGTTTACTACTGCGCCTGTCACCTATCCCCAACCAATTTCTTACCCTGTTTACCACCTTAGACCAACCTGTGCTACCCAGCTAGCTTACTAGTCTCCTATGTGGAATAGTGTTGAGTGCCTTACTGAAATCTAGGTAGGCCACATCCACCGCCTCCCATAAATCCTGTGTCTTGTAACCCATTAGATTCAAGAAATTCCAGTATCTTCTCCTTCAGCAGTTATTCCAAATCTTTCCCACCACTGATGTCAGTCTGACTGGCCTATAATTGCAAGCCTCCTCCTGCTACCACTTTGTGAAAGTTTACTACATCCCCTCAGCCGTTCCTCTAGAACCACTCCTTTTTCCATTGAGCTGTTAAATAGACTGTCAGAGGTGCAGCCTGCACCTCCTGAGCTCCCTCAACACCCCTGGATGTATCCCATCTGGTCCCATTGCTTTGTCCGCCTTCCCTCCTTTACAGCTCCTGTTACTTTCTTGTGACCCTCCTTCTCCTTCCACTGTGAACACAGAGCAAAATTACTGATCAGGATGTTGGCCTTTCCTGGTCCCTCTCAGCACTGCCCCCATCTCTTTTAACCTTACAATCCCCTCTTCCTCTTTCACTTGCATACCTAAAAATGTCTTGTCCCTTTCATTCCCACTTGGACTATTCTCTCTACAGTCTGTGCCTTCATGCTCCTTATTGCTTTCCCTGCTTTATGTTTCTCCTGCTACACCCTCCCTATCCTCCTCCTCCTCTGTATTTCCTTATCTTGTGAATGCTACACTTTTAGCCTTTACCGCTTTCAGCCACCTCTTTCAAGAACCGTAGTAGTCTCTCTTTACCTTTCATTTTACTCACTTGCTTGATGCAGAGGTGTGTTGCCTTCAGCATGCCTCCTTTTAGCTTTTCCCACTGTTGTTCCACCCCACCCAGGTCATCCCCTGCCAGGTCATCCCTGAGGCATTCACCTATTTTTATAAACTCAGCCCTGCTGAAGTCCAGGACCTTCGTCCTGTATGGTTCAGTTCTGCAGCCATCCTTATATTGAACCACACTGAACAGTGTTTACTGGTCCCCAGGTGGGCTTCCACTTTCATGTCTGCAACACTGTCCTTGTTGGTGAGTACCAGGTCTAGCATTGCCCCATCACGAGTGGGTTCACTCACTACTTGTCTGAGGAATGCCCTGCAGGAGTCCAGGATGTCTGTGCTTCTTTCTAGTTGAAGCTGCAGCTGGGAGGTGCCAATCAGCATCTGACAGATTAAAGTCCCAATCAGCTGCACCATCACCTTTTCTGCCATCTTGCCAGTGACTTCCACCAATACCTTATCTGACTCCTTCCCTGTGCTGGAGGTCTGTAGATCACACCAGTGCAAATATTGGCACTGTTCCCCTTCTCCAGGGTGACCCCAAGAACCTCTGCCCGCCAGTATTCCCTGTATCTGTGTTGCTTTTATGCTCCTTTACACAAAGTACCACACCCCTCCTTTCCTTCCCACCCTGTCCTTTCTGAAAAGAATATAGCCTGGTACAGCCGGCCCAGTGGTGCTAAGGGTTGAGGCGCTGGATGCCACCTGCGTACACGGCAGCCCGGTTTGGGAGTGGTCCGGGCCGCCGGAGGAGATAGGCTGGAGGCGTCCAGCGAGCTTGCGCTCCGAGGAGGAGGGTCTTTCAGCCCGACAAGCGGCAGAGGCTTGGGGGGGGTGCGACAGCAAGCTGGGTTACTGGGGTATGATTGGTACAGGCGTGAGCGGCGGCCAATCAGCCTGAGGGCTACTCTTCGAGGAAGGAGGGAGGGACGTTGCTGATGTCGGCGTGACGCCGCCGGTGACATATGGGCCCGCAAGACGTCCCACTGGAACACAGGAGAAACACCCATTGGAGCTGGAAAACAGCGCCAAGCCGGGTCCCAATGTGCTGCTGCCTGCCTGCAGCCTTGGACCCTGATGATGAATGCAGAGTCGGGGGTCTGCTCACCCCAACCCCACCCGGAGGGTTTCCATGGCAGGATGGAGGGACCAGACTGTCAGGTAAGGCACTGGCAGGCAGGCTTTAATAAGCAACTCCGATGGTGCGGCTCTGATGGGGGTGTAGGAGGATAAAGAGAAATATCAACAAAAAAAAAAAAAGAATGTAGCCTGGTATGGCCATGTCCCAGTCATGGTTTTCAGTGCACCATGACTCAGTAATGGCCACAATATCCAGGTCAGCCTCTGCCATGATGGTCTCTAGTCCGAACCTTATTTCCTAGACTTCTGGCATTCGCTACATCGCTTCCAGATTTTGTTAACCACTCTGATTATTACCCTTTTTCCTTTTGTCCTCCTCCTCCTTCCCCTGCCTGCTTTTAATGTTCTGTTTTCATTCTCCTTAATTTCTACCACTCTGCTTCCTTTATTGATTTGCACCTCCTCTCCTCTTTCTCAGCCCCCCAACCTCCCCACCCTCCCTTCCTCCTGCCTTCCTCTCTTTGCCACCCTTGGCCCCCAGCTACTCCCTCCTCCCATCCCCTTCCTTCACCTTGTGACTCTTAACCCCTGCTCCTCCCTCCCCTCTCCACCTTACTGCTACTCTCCACTCAGCTGCTAGGTAAACACTCTCCTATTCCTCTAAACTCCTTGTTTTCCTTCTGTTTACTTGCAGGCGATATAAAGCCTAATCCTCACCCTAGTCACCCTCCACCACCTGCCTCCCAAATGTCTGAGTGGCACATGTAAATGTCCCAGCTCCTTCCCAACATTGACCTATTGCAACCCCTAATGCTCAATCTACAGCCAGATGTGTTAAAATATCTGAATCCTGGCTCTCCCATGGATCCCTGACTCTGCTGTTGCCATCCCTGGTTATTCCATTACCCGACAGGATTGTGCCAGGAGGGGCGTAGGGTTGCCATCTACCAAACTCAGCAATTCAGTCCACCCCATCTCTCTATCTCCTCCCCATCTGCCTGTGAACTACTACTAATCAAACTCTCCTTTCTCTCCCAGTCTTTGTGGCTGGCATCTATTGCTGCCTCAGCCTACTTTCTTACTGTTATCACTGACCCTCTCTATCCACCATCTCCTCACATTCCTCATCCAGTGAACTTATCATCCTTGGGGATTTCAAAAAATTGGCTTTCCCCATCCCTATCCAAATTTTGCAATAACGCAAGTCCCTAAATCTCACCCAACTAATCTCTGATCCTACCTGCCTAAACCACAAATCCTTCAATCACACCCTATTGGACTGGGCTCTGACCTCCCACCCTCATCAAGATTACTGTGTCGGCACCCTCCCAGATGCCCTCACAGACCAAAAAACCCAGCAAAACTCCTCCTACTCTGATCCTTGGACCTGACCTTCCTCTTGGACAATCTAGCAGCATCAAACTGGTCACCTGTCTCCACTGCTAGTTCCATGGACTCAGCCCTACTGTACTTTAAGACCACATTCCTGTCCTTTGGGATCCCCATGCTCCCATCAGGAAAACTAGGTACGCTGCTGCCATCTCCCCTGGGTCTCTGCTGAACTACTGGCCTGGCTGTGTGCTAGGGACCTGGCTTGAAAGGCTAACAAGGCCTCAGGCTCCCTTCTGACCTGCACAAATACTGTACCTTAAGGAATGTATGCACTAGAGCAACTAAACATGCTAAGGCAGAGTACTTTCTCCGCTACCTTCCAAAACAACATTAACCACCATCAAAGTTTTGGAAGGTTATCCATGCCCTCTTCTCACCCCCAGCCCATTCCACCCTCCTGTTCCTCAAGGTGAAGGACACCACATCTGGATTCTCTTCAGTCACTTGAATTCAATAACTTTTCACCAATTGCACCTCCTCCCTCCTCTCCACCCTTCCCCATTCCTCCTCCTCTCCCACTACCTCTGCCTCTTTAAAGCCCTCTCACTGTCCCTCCTTTCCCTGTCTCCCATCCAACCCCTTAAGGCCCTTTTGGCTCTTAACACCCTCAAGGGCAAGAGCCCAGATGGACTGGACCCTAAACTCCTGCATCTTTCTGCCCCTGCCATCAGTTTTCCACTCTCCTCCCTTCTAAACCTCTCCTTTTCCTTGCTTCTGTCCCTGATGCCTGGAAACATGCTACAGTAATATTCCAGCAGCTGTCACCCTATCTCTCTACTACCCACCTTGCCAGACTACAAGAACGCCTAGTCCTTTCTCAGCTCTCCCTTCTTGGTTTATCTTCTTTCTTCACTATTTCCAGTCTGGCTTTTGCACACAGTACTATGTGCCTCTGGCTCTTCCCCTCTGATCTGATAGCCAGACTCCAGCTGGACTTGACAATGTCCAGCACTGGTTTCCGCTCAAATAAGTTGGCCCTAAATGCAAAGAAGATGGTCTCCATGACCTTTGAAACCAAGCAAAAGCTCTCAGACTTACAGCCATCCCATCCTTTCACACCCTTGAAAATGTCCCTTCCTTCAAGAACCTGGGGGTATGGCTTGACCGGCACCTGGACTTCTCAGCTCATGTTGAGGCAATCCACAAAACATTGCACCAAAACTAGGTGCATTGTATCGTAATCATGGATGCCTCCCTGCCAGCTCGTAGTGAGCCATACTCACAAAGAATGATTCTCCCATCTTTGACTATGGAGACACAGTCTCACAGCATTGCTCCTAAGTCTACACTGGCCAGATTGGACCCACTGTTCCACTCATTGTGCTGTTTTGCTCTTGACTGTCCCTCTGCACTCACCACTGCCCTCTACTCTGACCTCTCTCTCTCTCTCTCTCCTCCTCTTGAGGCCAGATGTCTTACTCATTGCTCCTTCTTTCTGGACACACATTGGCTTGGCTCTCTTCCCTCCTACCTCTCCTCTCATCCCCTCCTTCTATTCCCTACCACCTACTCTAACTTCCTTCCTCACTCTCTTGACTGAGTCGACTACAGCTGGTCAGGGTGGCTTTCTCCTACTGTCTCCCTAAACTTTGGAACCCTTCCCCAACCACCTGCTCTGCCATTTCTCTTCACTCCCTCCCATCATCTCTGTGAGATTTACTCACCCACCTGCAACTGCTTCTGATTCTTTCCTCCCCCGCTCCTTCCCTCTCCTATTCCCTCTTTCTTCTTCTCCCCAACCTCTATCCCCTGCTCCAGAGCCTACGTCTCTACCCCTGCTCCACCAATTGTTATACCCTACCTATGTACCTCTCCTGTTCATTGGAAATATGCCTAGTTGCTTTGGCCTCTTGCTGGGTGACTGGTGCCAGTTCAGTAGACTCTACAAACTGCTATCAACAACTTGTAAATGCTAATTGTACATATTGCTATAACCTGCTTGTTTATTGTGCATACCATTCTTCTTCGTTCTGTATTGCTTACCATTTGCCATTTATCGTTGCATTTCTTTTCTTTTCTCCCATGTCCCTTACCCTTAGGATGCATCTGGAAATGAGCTGCTATTCAGGTCAGTATGTCTTCCTGGTAAAACTTTTGAAATAAATAAATAAACCTGAGGTACTTCTCTTCACTCAGATTATTCCTATTTCCTACTTCAACCTTTGGGGGATGGGGGGGACAGGTTCTGCCATCCCACTCAGCTAGTTTAAATGTTCATCAGAGTAACATTTAAACTGTCCACTGAGGACTGTGGTTCCCTCCTGGATGGATGCCGCCATCACTGTTCCAAAGGCTCTTATTCCGTCAGGTTGGATCCCAGTCTCCAGTATAGCTGAATCCTCATCTCTGCACCATTCCTTCAACCATGAGTTGAAGCTCCTGGTGTGGAGAATTCTCTCCTGCCTTCTGTCGTGGACAGGCAGTATCTCAGCTGCCAAACTCTCTGATACACATTCGTGATTTCAGAAACACATATTTGCTGTCATTTCTACGTCTCTTTCTATAAACCAGTAATTATAAAAACATAAAGTAATGGGCGTCGGTGTTGTTTTTGATTTTTTCACACCGAGTGTGATACTTTTATAAACACTTCTGCTTCGCTCTTGTGAGTTATGTAGTACACACTCAGGGATGTAAAGGCTCCAGTGCCTTATGTCTCACCCTGCTCCCACCAGTTGTTATACCCCCACCTATGTACCCTCTCGTTGATGCTGAAATATGCCTAGCTGCTTTGGCCTTGGCTGGGCAACTGGTGCCAGTTCAGTAGACTCCTACAAACTGCTATCAACAACTTGTGTTATCTAATGTGAATAGACCACCACACAGAACTGATCCCAACAACGAGTCATGCCTACACTCCCAGTCTATCCACATAGCAAGTATATGTACATAATATACTGCCCCTATATGCCTTTTATTCCCTCACAGTTTGTTAAATTTCCTCGAATTGGGACAGCCATCTGCTTTTCAGTGCATGGCCTAAACCTCAGCCACCAAAACACTGTATGGTTTGGTGTTACTCTGCATGGACCTTAGGCTATGCATCTGTAGGCAACACAAGAGGGCATTCCGTCCCCAGATCCCGTACTAAACTTCATTAGATACAGTAAGGCCTGTGCTTTTAAAATTCTCCTTGCCGACCTGAGGAAAGTTGTGCTCCTTCTACTCCTGTGCTCAGGAGATATCGAACTTAACTCCTGGCCCCACGAAATTGATTTCGTCCCCATCTGAAGTTACAACTCTTAAAGGAATCAGCTTCTTGCATGCCAGCGTCTGTAGCCTTCTAAAGAAGTTGGATTCCGTCCAGACCTGGATTATTACACTGCTCCAGACATACTTGTGATCTTGGAATCTTGGTTTCAGGTGTCTGCACCAGACAGAGAGGTCAATATCCCCAACTACCTCCTCTTCAGAGCAGACAGGAAAACCAGGGTGGAGGAGTAGCATTTATGTTAAAACAAATTCACAGCATCTATATTAGATGCTGCCTTCGTTGCTAGTGGATTTGAATGCCTGTCTCTTAAGGTTGAACCTTCCCCATCAGTGGCGTTCCGCATTATAGGCTGTTACAGACCCCAGCAGCAGGACAGCAACTCTTATCACATCTGTCATCCCAACTGGAAACAGTTATACTAGGTGACCTTAATTACGATTGGTTATCTAATGTCGCACTACCCTAAAACAATTCTGTGACTCCCATGGGTTCACTCAACTTATAACTGAGCCAACTCACATCAACAAGAAAAATCCAATGAGAAGCACCCTTCTGAATGTCTTCCTTGTCAACAAACCACACTTTTTTCCCATGCGGTATCCTTTCAGTGGATGTTAGCGACCACTGCCTTATAGCTGGCATAAGAACCATCACTAAGTCACTATCTACATCAAAATTTTCCACCAAAAGATCCAGATGGAACTTGACCCTCTTGCCTACTTCAGCGACCTAAGGAACTCTTTTGCTCTGGCAGAGATTCTACCTGGCTAAATCGGTGAAGTGCCTATGACATTCTCCATGATATCATAACCCAGCGCCCTAAACAACCATGCTCCTTTGACTAAGCACGAATAAAACCAGAACCCGTCATTGGTTTTCAACAGATCTGAAGAATGCCTTACTTAAAAGAGATTATCTATGGAAAAAGGCCCTGAAATCGCATGCCGATGCAGACTGGTGTCTCTTTAGGACAGCTAGAAATGCCTGCACGAGTTGGTCAGAGAGGCCAAGGCCAACTTTTATCAAAACAAACTGCTTTCTGCATCCAACTGCCCAACCAAATTCTGGTCCACCATAAAGGAACTGTCTGGCCACTCCCAGCTAGTGTGCTACCTTCTAAAATTACTGTTGATAATGTTACCATCAATGACAAATCTGAGATTCTTCAAGCTTTAATAACCATTTTGCCACCGCAGGACAATTCAATAATGCACCAGTAAGTAGTCTCCATCCACAGGTCAACGCCAGTCTCCTGAACCAAGTAACAATAATGTGACCTTCTCTTTTCCTCAATCACCATAAAAGAAGTTGAAGACCTTCTATTATGACTAGATACTAGAAAAAAGCGCCGAGTCACTTTTCAACCCATACTTTTGAAAATGGCATACCACATTCTTACCACACCTATGTCACATCTTTTCAACCTGTCCCTAGTCCAGGGCTCTATCCCCATGGTATGGAAAACTGCTCATGTCATCCCTCTGTTTAAAGCAGGGATCCCTGTGACCTAAATAACTATAGGCCAATCTCTTCTACACATACTTTCAAATTGCTGGAAAAGTTGTGGATATACAGTTGAGAGTGTTCTTAGATAACTCTTCATTGCTCAACCCTATGTAGTCGGCTTTAGAGCAAAGCATAAGTACAATCACAGGCGCTGGCTTAAGTCAGTAACGAATGGCAACGGGTTTGACAAGAAAAATTTGTTTTGTGCTGTGTTCTTAGATCTCAGCAAGGCATTTGACACCATTGACCACTGCCTGCTTCTTCCACCTTAAAAAACTATAGGCATGGACTCAATTTCATTGGATTGGTTCCAAGACTACCTCTGGTAGGCAGCAACAAATCAAGGCAGAAGGAGAGCTCTTCGCTCAAACCAATAAAAAGAGGAGTCCTTCGGGATCCATATTGGCCCTTACTGTTTGCCATCTATATTAACAGCCTGGACTTGGGCATCATGGAAGCCAGTATCCATTTGTTTGCTGATGATACGGTGCTCTACTTAAGTCGTGATTCTCCTGGAGCTGCTTCCACTGAACTACAAACGAATTCAGTGCGCTGCAGCACCAGCTTCTCAGCAAAAAGCTACTGCTAAATGCAAAACCCCAAGGCCATGCTATTCTCACCATCTAGCACTGGGGCTTGCTCTGCTGCTGCTGGTACATTTCCATCATCACCTTATTAGGTGAAAATCTTGAATTTGTGTCTAAATTCAAATATTTGGGTATATGGCTGGACAATAAACTCTCCTTTGTGGAGCACATAGAAGAACTGATGAAAAAGCTTGGGCAGAGGCTTGGTCTTTTTTTGAATTACACACCTCCTGACTGCAGACACAAAAAGACAGATTGTTCAATCTACATTCCTCTCATTAATCGATTAGCCCGACTTTATCTATGGCCATTGCCCTGTCTCACACCTTGTAAAACTGGATGTACTGTACCATAGAGCATTGAGATTTATAACTGGCCTTCCATCCTTCACACATCACTGCTTTCTATATGCAGCCGTGGGGTGGCCTTCCCTTCAATACAGGCAGTGTAGAAATGCAGCCCTTTGGATGCTCCGGCCCTTACCAACAGACTTCCATCTTACATTGTTGACTACCTCCCTTGAGTTCGATCAGTAGCTATGCTCTAAGAAGCCATTTGCTGGTTTCCTGAAAGTCCGAGGATCAGCACCCGCTTTGGAAGGGCTGCCATAAGCTATGCTTTGCCCACACTCTGGAATAGGATACAAAGATCATTGAGACTCCGCTCCCCTGTCAGTATTGCCTTGTTTAAGCCCATCTATGACAAAGCGTTTGCTGAAATCTGTAACTGTTTCCACGGTTCCTAGAAGCCTTACTGCTGTTTCTTTCACTATCCTTAATACTTCCAGCCTGTGACCAGTCCACTTCTGCCCCTATCAATCAGTTCACCATTCAGTTGCCACACTGGCCTTAGCACCCTCTGTACCTCATTTCCCACACTACCCCCCTCCTACCACTTAAGCCTGAGAAACAGAAACTGCTCTGCGCTCCTCCGTAGCCTAGGAACCTCCACCCAAGCCTGCAACTGGTTGCTGAGGGCTGAAATGTAAACAATCATCCTTTTCTCCCTAGGTTTGAATAAGATAACCCTACAAGTTCTGTTTCTATGGGTGTTGTAAATACCACAGTAATGATGTGCTATGTATATATTTTTGTGTGTGCTCTTGGAATGTATATTCTTTGCACCCACCGTTTTGTAATCATTGTTTGTACCATTTTGTTCATTTTGTATTCTGTACTTTTATTATGTGAATATATAACTGTCCCTGCCAACAGCAGGTCCACCTTGTAAATGAGCTTGCTCAACGGTGACCACCTGGATAAATAAAGATTTGATTGACTGATTGATTGAAGATAATCTCCTACAAGGACGTCCGTATGTTATTCTATATTTAATAACTGATTAGCAAGCCCATAACTTTACTAGCGATTATTACTGGTTTACTAACCATAACTGTTTAATCAGTGCAAAACCGTTAATAAAGAAAGGTAACTTTGATGGACAACGAGTAGTAGTAAAATGTATTTTTTTCCTTAATCCCTCCTGCACCCACCAGCCCGCATCCTTGGGAGTACCATGGAGTCTACCTCCTGCAAGCCACTTTACTTGGTCCATCGCTGGTTCCCCACAGAGCCTCAGTTTACCCCCAGGCGGGGACGGATGGGTCCCTACACCTGACAATCTGGATTTCGTTGGTCCCAGGTGTCCAGGCAGGTGGATGCATATCTGAGGCTAGCTCCTCAGAACTGTGTCTCCCTGGGGCTGGAAGGCATTTTCCCAGTTTCTGAGATGTTGTGAGTCCCCAACATAATGGCGGTAATGCCGGCATCTGCAACGTCCTACCCATGCTGCTGAAGCCTTTGGTGCCCACATAGCCCCAGACTTCCGTCCAAGACCAGCCTAGCACTTAAAGGGCGCTGACGTCCTGCTAAATCCGGCCTCCGCTGGGTCAGCAATGTCAGGCGCATCCCCCACCCTCCCGGAGAGGCAAGCTGTAATGGGATGCTACAGCCTTCTCCCCGGCTGGCCCCTCCGGTGACCGGGCTTGCTCGAACCTGGAGTCGCCGAGCGTCGCAAACAGAAATCAACTGCTGCGCCAGCAGTCAATGGAAATTTATTTTCATACAGGTAAACACAAATAGGCAAATGCCTATGTACAGTGTCCGCCTCTATGGGTAACTGTTTACAGGGCTTAAAATAGTAAGTTAACAACCACATTATACATTCATAGTTTCTATGTACAATAGAAGCATCAAAACAATATTACTTAAAACAGCTGCACTGAGTAACAAAACACATTCACGTTTGCTAGAAAAAGATTAAAAAACTTGGTAGTTCTAATCTTGCTGTTTTAATAATTCCTGGATTTATTTATGTATTTCGTTCTGTTTATCCGTAGGTGCACTAGACAATGCAATGCCTATTTTCTGGCATGGCCTGGAGAGTACAGAAGAATCTGTAACAGTTATACATAACGCAGAATTCATGGCAGTAGTTACAATATTCATTTGGCATGGATACAGAGACAGTTCAGAAACTTGATAAGTTATATTGTATTGTCATAGTAGCAAAGTTGATTTAATTCAATAGTAGATACTGTAAATTGGTACAGATTAGCAAGGCATGGAAATGTGACATAGTTTGCTGCACTTTATAAAATAGTAGCTTGACGAGATTGCCATTTGAAGTTGGTTCTCAATGGAAGACATTGTCGGTGGCTTATGGACCCAGCCCTGTCCCACCATAGTAACCAAGACCTTAGCTGTGACGGTACAGGGTTCCCCGGGAGCCAGCTCTGTCCCACTCATAGAAGCCCAGGCCTTAGCTGTGAGGGGTGCAGGTCTGCCCCAGATCCCAGGCATGCCCCACATAGTAACCCAGGCCTTAGCTGTGAGGAGTGCAGGTCTCCCTAGAACCCAGGGATGTCCCACTCATAGTAATCCAGGCATTACCTGTATGTGTTGGGGTGCAGGTCTCCCAGGACCCAGCCCTGTCCCAGTCATAGTAGCCCAGGCCTTATCTATGAGGAAGGGTGTAGATCTCTCTCAAGACCCAGCCCTGTTCCACTCCACAGGAACCCAGGCCTTAGCTGTGAGGAGTGCAGGTCTCCCCTAGAACCCAGAGATGTCCCACTCATAGTAATCCAGGCATTACCTGTATGTGTTGGGGTGCAGGTCTCCCCAGGACCCAGCCCTGTCCCAGTCATAGTAGCCCAGGCCTTATCTATGAGGGAAGGGTGTAGATCTCCCTCAAGACCCAGCCCTGTTCCACTCACAGGAACCCAGGCCTTAGCTGTGAGGGGTGCAGGTCTACCCCAGAACTCAGCCCTGTTCCACCATAGTAACCTAAGCCTTAACTGTGAGGGAGTAGGTCTCCCAGGATCCAGCCCTGTTCCATTCATAGGGACTCAGGCCTTAGCTGTGAGGGGTACAGGGCCCCCAGGACCCAGCCCTCTCCCACTCATTATGAACCCATTCCTTAGCTGTGAGGGGCACAGGTCTCCCCAGGACCCGGCCCTGTCCCACTCATGGTAAGCTAAGCCTTAACTATGAGGGGTGTAGGTCTCCCCAAGACCCAGCCTTGTCCCACTCATAGGAACCCAGGCCTTAGCTGTGAGGGGTGGGGTGCAGGTCTACCCAGAACTCAGCCCTGTCCCACTTACAGTAATCCATTCCTTAGCTGTAAGAGGTACAGGTCTCCCTCAGGACTCAGCCGTCTTCCACTCCTATAGGAACTCATTCCTTAGCTGTGAGGGTGCAGGTCTGCCCTAGAACTCAGCCCTGACTCATTCATAGGAACCCATTCCTTAGCTGTGAGGGGCACCCACCAATCCGGCTAATGCCCCCTTCTGCCTCCTGTCCTGTCCCCCTGTCCCAAGAACTGTCACCTCTGTGACTTACTTTTGGCCATCCAGTAGCCCCTATGGCTCCTGTCCTCATGGTGGGACCATTAATGGTGGCTGTGAACCCAGATTATGAGCATCGCATGTAACAGTGCTACCACTGCCCCAATAGCCAGCAACTTCAGTTGCATCCCTTACCATTAGCTCATTGGGCAGCCTGTTACTAACATTTTAACTGCTGCTTCTGTGCACCACCATTTTGTTAACCATAACTTGGACTTCTACATGGAAATCCTGTTTACATTTTTAACATTTTAAAACTCCATTTGTTAACTCATCAGTTACTGGCCCAGTGGCTTGGAGGGCTAAGGCACTAGGTGCCCACCTGCTGCCATGCTGGTGACCTGGGTTCAGGAATGGACATGGGTCACTCATGGGCCAGTTAGGGAAGGAGGACTGAGTGTCCACTCATAGCTTTTCCTCCCAGGGAGGAGGGACAGTGTGAGTCGATGCTTGCCCACCACCTCAGTGAAGGCTGGGTACTGCGGCAGCCTTGATTCGCTGGAGACAGGTGCTGAATACATGAAGCACCTTAATGGTGCACGCCCACACCATAGCATGTCTGCCAGCCTGGGAATAGGGAAAGAAAATGGGAAAAAGAAATGTACCCAGCTCACGTATATAATGGTGTCCTGAAGCCCTCAGACCTCTCTACATGTGGATACCCAATGATGTGACAATGGGGAGAGTGGTGGTTGGGGTCGGGGCACTGGGGTTGCCAAAGAAAGCGTAGCGGCAACCGGAAGGCCAAAAGCTCTATGAAAAAGAAATCACCCATTTAAAACATGAAAGTTCAAAATGAAAGATAAGAAATATAAGGACACTTGTGAATCTGTCTGGGGCTCATATTTACCATGTTACAGGAAAGTGTAATTGCAGTTATCAGTAATAATCCAGCTGAATGCTGCCGGTGAATCAGGGTGACCTGGTTTCACGCTGTGACCCCATCCACCAAGTCTTGACCAGTGGCTGTGTGGATGACTTATAGAGTCAGCACTCTCAGGTTTTGAGGGAGAGTGGTGGCTTCCTCACTACCTTCATGTCTCCTAGGGAGACTGGGGTCTTCAACACTGCCCCCAGGATCTCCAGCATGGGCTTTCTCCTGGGGTGAAAAGGACACGCAAGTTACCTAAGGAAGTAGCAGGAGGAGAGCTGGAAGATATAAACACAAGCTTAAAAGCAAAATGGAAAAGAAAATGCCAATAATATTCTTTAGTTATAAAGATCCTTATATTGTTATATATGTAACTCTTGGCTTACTTACAGTATCAACCTGCCTTCCGTGCTCCCCCAGCAAGGGGTTGCTATCTGCACTGGCTCTGGGTGGGGGTTACCCAAATTATTTCTATTTAACTCTGGAACTGAGGTGGGCCATGGCACTGGGGCCCTGCACAGTGATGATGGGGCACTAGTAAAGCACAGCAAACACAAAGGAATGTCTTCTTTAGCTTAAGGTCAAGTAATAGATTATAGTCTGTCAAAAGATGGAAAACAGACAAACGTTTTGTCCCACAGGTGCAGGTGCAGAAGGTACAAAGGTTACAAAGTCCATTGTGCTGTGCACAAAGTCCACGTGGGTCCCTGAATTAGGGATCAGGCAAAGTTTTTGTCCATCCGTCTTCTGGGATCGGAGTCAGGAGAGCATGTCCTTACAGAATTTGAACACCTTTGCACAAAGCACAGTTTTTCTTCTCATAGGCAGAAACACTTCAGGTACAGTTGGTGTCCTTAGTGAAACACAATTTACTTGTCTTGCCAAAAAACAGAGAACCCTTTGGGGACAGCTAGTATCCTTGGTTGCAAACACACTTGTCAGAAGTGCAACACTTCAGTAACAGATTATGTCCTTCACCTGAAAACACACATTCTGTGACATGTACAGACTTTGTAGTAAACGAGTCATTCCCCATCTTCTCTTCAGAGAAGTAGTGTCCCATTTTACAGTCCGGGTTTCCAGTTATGGTGCTCCACTTCATCCCCTGCAGAAACTGTGTCAGAGAGGCATGACTTAGACTATCTTTCAAACCCTGTCAGATGAACTGGAGTTCAGTCCCACCAAACCCTCATGGGCATTCCCACTGGGACCATCCTGCCCTGGAGGAGCCGGCTCTGAACTGCCACACAAAGAAAAAGTCTCTCTCACAGTTCAGGGAAGTTTACACGTAGTTTACTCATGGTTCCTATGACCAGATGTCTTAAAAGTCCTTTGCCTCATACTGGGGTACACCACAGGAGAAGGCTGCAGCCATGACTTGATGCTCAGCTACTCTGGGACTGAACTAGGGACTGAATCAGGACAGGAGAGTGTTGGTACCTCTACTGAGGCTGTCTTCATTCAGACTGAGATCTGCACTGGCCTGGTCTCAGTGAGCAACTGACTCCCACTGCAGCATTCCATTGTGGTTTATCGATGCTGCAAGGCCCCCCATTTGGAACATCTGTCCAGATGACTGACAGGGCTTTCAGGGAGATCTGAAAGTGAACCATTTGCTGCCCAGAGTGACTAAATCAAAAACCCTTACACTACATTGGATTCTAGTACCATTCTATACACTTTTAAAAACACTTAAATGCAGGTGGGGACACAAGAGTTACATATAAAATTTCAAAGCGAGGTAAACTATAAAATAGTCATAAGGAGCCAGCCTGTCAGCACAATGGCAGGGCTACTGTTCCCCATGCCAGCAACCTAAATTCAAGAATGAACTCTTGTGGTCAGAGGGTCAGCTGCGGTGGAGCAGAAAGAGGATTGAGTGTCTGACAGGGTTCAGGAAGGGATCACTGTCTTACTTTTCTTTCTTTTTATGGGTAGGACAGCGCCCCATGAGGTCTACCATTGCATGTGCGTCCACCATCTGCGGTGAGACCTTGGTTCACCCAACCGGTGTTCCTCCCTGGCTTACTCTCCAGGGTGGGGCCTCCAGGGCACCCCATACCCTTAGGACACCATGTCTGGTGTCTGGGCAGGCAGCCTTGGGCCAGCTACACAGTGGTGGCAGCGCAAGGTTGGTGGCATCAAGTCTCGTCTGGCAAGGTTTTTCTGGAACTGTGGGAGGCGTGGTGTGCAATGGCGCGGTGGTGTGAACACGCCAAGCACCTGGTACACCTCCCTGCTGCAAGCTCTAGCTAAGTCAGCTGTGGCAGGATGTTCTGTGGTCACCCAGGAGCCCTGCACCAGGGACAGGACACCCCCCGGAGGTGGAGAGCATGCAAAGGCTGCTCAATCCACCCCTCCCCGGCCAGTTCCTGAACCTGGGTCACCAGCATCGCAGTGGTAGCTCTACTGCTGCACCAGCTGACTGTCGCATGGATCACTGCCTTCACTGAAGTGCAGTTACCTGGGTGACCACAGTTCATAACAGATTTGGAGGGAGAACATCAGCTGAGCCCACAGCCAGTGCACCATTGTGCGCACTCACATCCTGCACCCCTAGTGTGCCCATGTCCTAGAAGACTGAGAGTAACATTAAAATGGCCACAGTATCTGTGATGATAGACCACAGTATATCTGGCACCTACACCTCTGCCAGTGGCACCTCCTGATGAGACTAAAGACTTGGGGTGGGGGTAAATCCTCCCTACTCTATCCCTGCCTGGGGAGTAAGCCATGGCACAGTGGAAGATGGCAATCACAGGTACGAGTACAGGGGGTTGGATTTGCCTTGGGAACTCTTGAGGGAGGCAGGTGCTGGAGAGAGGACATGGGTACAAAGAGAAAGTTTAAAAAAAACTGTCATAAACAGCATACCAGTATGTACGATGCTAAGAGTATCACCCCACCACCACCACCTTGTTGTGACATTTTATTGCTGTCAAACAAATATAGTGGCTCACCCAAACCCCTTGAAGGGAAAACGACAGAAGGTCCTAAGCTGTTTCCACCAAGGTACAGTTAGACTTGGCCAGGAAAGCAGGTTAGTACTGATTGGGATTTGTTACAAGGTCACGGGCCCTTCGTTGGCAACACAGACCATGACCAACAATGGATGCAGTAGTTATACCATACTGGCTTGAACCAGTCTCCATACCTCCTGCTTACACCTCTGCAGTTTTGCATAATGCTACTGTTTATAGTATTTACTGTAATTTCATTTCTCTTATTGTATTTGTATGATTACCGATGCCCCCCCACACCTGGAAATTAGCTTCAGCTCAGCATGCTTTCATTAGAAATGACACGGTTAAATAAAGTGGACGGTGGGGAACTGTTCCAACTGAGAGGGAACAGAAGTTCAACACTGTGGCTCATACTGTGGTTGACTGAGGAACTGGGGCATGATGCCCATATACGTTCCATCAGAACCCTTACACATCTCACATCGTATTCAATAACCAGCTGTTCAGTCGTTTTTTAAAAATGATTTATTTTCAGTAATGATTATGTGTAGTGGTAAACTGTTTCAGGTATATATCACTCTTTGTGAAAAGAAATATTTTCTGTTACTTGTTTTGTACGGAAAACTCCGTAGTTGTAGTGGGTGCCCTCTGTGACGCTTTATGTCGTGTTTATAGTGAAAGCCCATCTCTGTAAAAAGAGCTGGATCATTTATCACGTCCCGCAAGAATAACGAGTCACCCCTATGTCGCCTTGTCTCAACTGACATTAGTTTTAATGATTTTAATCAGCTCACACAATCAGGGTCTGTTAAGCAAGTAATGTGTTTTGTGAATTTTCATTGAACTCTTTCTCAAGTTCATAATATCTGTTTTATTGTGAGATGACCATAGCTGAGAGCAATAGTCACTATGGGGTCTGACATATACCCTGTACAAAGGTAATAGCACCTTTTCATCTCTTGTAATGAGTGATGTTTTTATAGTCCAAAGAAGCATGTTTGCACTCCCAGTGACTGCATTAGTTTGTTCTGTTAATTTTAAGTCATTTGATATGAGGACTCCCAAGTCCCTTTCAGCTAATGTTTTGGACAGTTTATCATCCCCTAAATAGTACTGATACTTGGTGTTCTTGTGTCCGAGGTGCATGACTTTACATATGTCAATATTGAGTGTCATGCCCCAAGATCTAGTCCAGTTTGTTATAACGCCTAGGTCTCTCTGTAATTACAGAATGAGTTCTTGTGTGTTACAATCACCCCTACCTTTAAATCATCTGCAGATTTGATAGTATCAAATCCACGAAGCTAGCGGGAGGGTGGGGGGCAAGTTTAGGAGAGATACCAGGAAGTTTGTTTTTTCATAGACGGCACTGGAGGGGTGGAATAAGCTGCCAGATGAGGCGATCTGTGCAAAAGCAGTGGGGGATTCAAACAAGGGTACGACAGATACAAGGATGTGATAAAGATCACACCGAAAGGGAAGGGCGGGGGTGAGGAGCCTCTAGGGCTTTCACATGCAGCATTAAATAAGTAGCAATGGACAGACCCTATGGGCCAATGGGCCTTTTTCTGTCGACAGAGTCTGTTTTAATTAAAAATTAAAGAATCGGATGCATAATGGTATCGGCAGCAATATTTTATTGTTTAAATGTATAAAATTCCAGGGAAACAGAACCCATAGAGTATTTGTCTACATGGCTTCTCCTCTGATGAAGCCCTGTAGGAAGAATGTGCATAGGGGTCTGCTTCCCTAGAGTTTGTATGTACGGCTTTACTAATAAAATGTTGCTGCATCTATACATTGTGGTGTTCGATTCTTCAGTTTTTACTTTGATTTGGTATTGTTTTGACAGCACCTTCAGTAGGCACCTAGGGGTACCATGTTTCCTATTTTTATTTATGTTGTTTTGCGCGTGCAGCGAGACAACATACTGTGGTTGCTTCAGTGGAGAAGTAGGTTTCGGAGGTGTGGTCCTGCTGCAGCCAATGGCGCCACTGCTTTTTGTGTCCGGGCTCTGTGGCGCCAATGGCATAGCACACTGTCTGGGACAGCAGTTGAGAAACATGCCACCACCTTGAAAGAAATTAGCTGTTGCAATCAGGAGTGCCATGGGGCGGTCTCTGATTGCAGCAGCCAATTACTGCTTGCCTCGTCTGGTGTTCCCGTCAAGCAACATGGTGGCAGCTTCCCCATCAGCTTCTCATAGTCCCCACAGAAGCCGAGGGACAGCCGCCGCTTTCACAGTCCCTCTGAACGGTGACTGGGGTGCCCAATCCCCGTCGGCATGCCCCCTCCTAATTTAGTTTGCCAACTGGGGTGCCCAATCCCGCGCCGCATAATGTACCCCATTTCTGTCTGCCAAGGGGTGCCCAGTCCCCTTGGCTCATGCGACCTTCAACTCAGATGTGCTGGAAGGTGCCCAATCCCGTTGGCTACAGACCCTCCCATCAAACACACAGGTGGCATGCTGGGAGCCCACCCCAGCATGCAAAAGTAACTGTACAAATAGAAAACCTTCTCCATTGTTCTTTCTTTCCTGGTTTAACCTGTGAATCAAAAGGGTCCTCGTTGAGTTCAGTGCCCCTCTCCCAACTCGCAGCCACCCTCTGTGCAGCCACCTCCTCACATGCCCCCCACCCCATACTTACCTCTGGAGCCCAGCACGACTTATCTTCGTGGAGTAGGAACACGCCTGCACTCTGCAAAGCCGATCGCAAACTGAAGAAATGCCGTAAGCTGCATAATGGCATAAATGTTTTTTTTTCAACTTATGTGGCTATCTCGCCCATTTTCTTGACTTTTCCACCAAATTTTCAACATGGGGTTTTGGGACTCCTCCTCATGAATTCAGTCACTGTCACGGCGTTATTTGGTCCTGAAAAGTGATTTTGGCGGTCACTCGCGCCGGAATCACCTTTGGGACCGAGTAACGAAATGACAGTGATGCTGTTCATGAGGTGACCTCCCAAAAGCCTATGTTGCAAATTTGGTGAAAATTTAAAACAACTGTTACGAGCATGTGTTGCGCGGTTTCCATGCGACTGTAACTTTGCCAATTTGTAGTATTTTCACTCCAGATTTTCAACATTGGTATTTTTTCACACCTCCTTATGAACAGTGTAGCTGTCATTTTTCACATCCTGGCCGAAATGTGTTTTCGCATCACTGGCTGAATAGCGGTCGCTGTGGGAAATCAGTGTTCAGGACAGATTACAAAATCACAGCAACACCATTCATGAGCAGTGGTCCTAAAATGCCTATGTTAAAAATTTGGTGACAAAAGTCCATAAAATGACTATGTTACAAGCTGCATTGTGCAGTTTCTACGCCGCACTGTAATCTCTCGATAATTTGTAATATTTTCACTCAACATTTCTAATATTGTCAATTTGTACACATCCTTATGAACAGTACAGCTGTCATTTTCAGATTCTGCCCGAAATGTGTTTTCACACAAGTGGCTCACTATGGTGCGGTCGCGAGTGGAAATCAACGATCAAGACAGATGAAGAAAATCATAGTGACAGTGTTCATGAGCAGAGGTCCCAAAATGCCTATGTTGAAAATTTGCTAAATAATTCCACTAAATGACTGTGTTACTAGTGTGCATTGCGAGTTTCTACGTATGCTCGTAAATTGAGCATTTTAATATTTTCGCCAAGATTTTCAACATTGCCATCTCTTCACACCTACCTATGAATGGTACAGCTGTCATTTTTCACATCCTGCCCAAATGGTGTTTTCTCACATCTGGCACAGAATGGCTGTCGCTGTGAGAAATCAACGCTCAGGACAGATTAACAAAATCACAGTGCCACTTAAATTTGTAGTCCAAATACCAACAAATGGCCGGGCATTAGGGTTTCTAACCATAACGTCTCACCCTGTACAGACTGACAGGCATCAGGGTATGTCTTTGCATTGCCGGCTGTCATGCTCATGCCATACCATCCCCGCCTCAAGCCACTGACAGGCATCAAGGTGTGCCTTGGACTCTTGGCCCCACAGTTCACCCCATTCTCCTATGCTGCACCTATTTCAGCGTATGTCCTTATGAAATGGAGTGACTATAAAGCTGAACACTCCAAGGTACACCTCAGCACTTGTCGGTGTCTGCAGGATAGGGTGACGGAAATGCCATGGAGTGTTATGGCTGAATGGGGTGAGTGTAAGGGCACGAGGAACCCAAGGTACAATGCGATATTTGTCGTGACTGCAAGGTAGGGTGAGCTGGAATGTCGTGAACATTATGGCCGATGCCCAAAGGCACACCCAGTGCCTGTCAGTCTCTGTAGGGTGATGGGATTTGACGTCACTTTCATACTTCACTGCCATTCCTATTATACCTCTGTTTAACTCCTGCGCTATTGATGCCAGTATCAGCAAGACAACATTGGTCATTGACAAATGCTTGTTTTTTAGATTCTGTTTCTACGTAAGTAATCAATCCCTGCCCACCTACTGGCTCTTTGTTTGCCCTCCTTCTGAGGAAGCCATTTGACCTGTTCAGAAGCCTCTGTAAGACACTCTTCTAACCAAAACTGACTGAGCTTATTTGAAGAGTTATAGCTGCCAAATAATCTTTTCTGAGTGCAGCCAGGCACAGTCCTGCATACCTGTAGCAACAGATATTTTAAAGAGCTCGAAACCTAGTGCATTCCAGGCAAGGGAAGACAGGAGGAAGAAGACAAATATGCTGGCTGCCTCAGCCTGCCAGTGTAGGTAGCTTGGTTGCACTGCGCTAAGTAAATAAAAATACACTCTGAATAAAATATTAATGCTGTTTAGGCAATAGTAAAAATGGGTTAAAATTCAGAAGGGGGATTGAAGGGAAAAATCAGGAAGGAGGTAACATAAGCATTCAAAATATTGTGCTGTAAAATGCAAACAGACCTTTTAAGCATGTCTGGCAGGAATGTTCTGAGGCTATTTTACAAAGAAATAAATAGCTGCCCCTTGTCATCACCGAGGAGATGTATTATACCCTCAGGGTTCGAAAAGAAGATGGCAGGGATGTTTGTAGTAGTTTTGCAAGAGCAGAGTTCTAGTTCCTTGAGGCAGAGGAGGACCTCCGCCAAATATACAGTTACCACTATGTCATGGCAGAGGCACAAGCACTTTGATTTTGTTCTTTCTATTTGCTTTTGTTCAACCATTTATTAGTAAAACTATAAACCAGAAATGCAGTTAGGAGCTGCTGCGGTGGCCCAGTGTCACTGTGTTGTGCTGTCATACAGGTAGCCTGGGTTCGAAAGTGGACTCATGTTGCTGCATTGGGGAGGGCAGGTCAGGTGGAGGTAGCTGCCACTCAACAGGGCACCTTAGTTAGGATGGGCTGGCAGTCAATTCTGGTGTCACAGTGCCCCGTCCACATCTGAGCCTAGGCGTGCCACTTGCCCCAGAAACACTGTGACTTCTAAGGCCACTGTAGGCTCTGCTCATGCCATGGAGGTAAAAGGGGACAAAGTATGTGCCCTGGGCCGTCTGTATAATAATCATCAGTACCCTCGGACTGCGCTCAGGTGGATCCCCACTGGTGGGGATGGTGGGGAAATGATTAACAGGGCTGAGGGGTTGCCAAAAGCACAAAGCGTGACCTGATTGGAAGGAGTAGGGACATCTGGGAGGGGCAAAAACAAGACTGAAAACAAAAATAAATGCAATTAGAAACTTACCGTGAATACTATAATATACCATACCATGCTATGCCATGCCACCCCTTACCAACCATACCATGCCATACCATACCACCCTTACCAACCATACCATGCCATACCATACCACCCTTTACCAACCATACCATGCCATACCATACTCTTTATTTATGTATTTATTTATTTTGAAAATTGGTGACTGGAGAGGCAAACTGAGCCAAGGCTCTTTCCAGATGCAAACCAGAGGAAGGGAACAAAGGATAAAATACACGACGTGAACAAATTCATTGTTACAATAAAGTGCAAATCAGAGCACATAAAGACCGCAGAAAGTGTGCAATTAACAAACAAGGCATAAGCAACAAGTGGAACATATCAGTATAGAGTGTACTGTGGGGGGCTGTTCAGGGGAGAAAATGGGAGTAAGGGGATGGTCTCGCTAATATCTGAGGGAGCTGGGGAGGTAGTGAAGTGGACATAGGATGGGAGTTGGTTCCAGAGGGAGAGAAGATGATGGACGTAAGGCTGATTAGCCAGCCAAGGTACGAGGATGTGCTAAAGCAAAAGTGCAAGAGTCCCTGGAGCGGAGGGAGCAGGAGGCAGAAGGAACAATGGGGAGCAGTGATGAGAGGTAGGAGGAACGGGACCCAAACCAGTATTTAGCTATGAAGGAGGTGCAGTGCATCTGGTGACAGGAGGGTATAGAGAGAATGGATAATGATGAGTAAAGTCAGCAGTGATGAGTTCGAGAGGGTTCTTGTTGCAAAGCGACAGAAGGAGTTACAGAGGGTATCCAGTCTGGCCAGGGAGGTGGAGGGTGGAGTCATAGACCACGTCTGCATAGTCAAAGACTGGGAACACCATTTTGGTGACAAGCTCTCAGCGAAGGTGCAGGGAAAGACATTCTTTATTGTGGTGTAGGGCACCAAGTTTTGGTTGGAGGTTGGCATGGATAAGCGTCGCTGTGGGCAGTGAAGCAAGCTTGCTGCCCAACCACACACCAAGGTACTTGAAGGAGGAACCATTTTATGTGGCAGAGTCACTTGAACGCGGCATATCTCATATGATGTCTGGCCTATGATGTCAATGTATTTACTATGTTAACGCTTTTAATTAATTTCATGCAACTTTAATTTATGATTTTTTTCTGTTTTATTTTGTAACAGTGACTTTGATACAAAGGACCTTATTGAAAATGAGCCTGTGGCTCAGTTGAGTTGTTATCCCTATTCATATTATATGGATAAATGTTTTACTATGACCACATGTGGAGAGCCATCCAAGGTGGAGAACATGGGCACAGATGAGAGTTTGGCCAGTTTTGGGCTGGTGCCAGAGGTCATGGAAATGTTTTTTAGCGTGGTTTTGAAATTGGTTTGAATGGAAACTATCATATGACACTGTTGCAGTCTTGCTGTAGCAGACCTTCCATGGCTGTGGTGAAGGGACCACAAGTGTAGATACCTTGTCATACCATGTTATACTAAGCCGCATCACATCATACTATACCATGCCATGCCATTCCATGTCATATCATACCATGCCATACCATACGATACCATACCATACCATTCCATATCATACCATGTCCCAACATACCATACCATACCATGTCATACTTTGCCATACCAACCACACCATGCCGCATATATCATGGCATGCCATAGCATTCAAATTGTACTGTAAAATAACTGCACACTTTATTTGACAGTTTATGGACATAGTATTAATAATAATAATCAGGCAATTTTCATTCATACTAAACGAGAAAGTATTAGCACGACTCAGAAAGACTGAGATCACCAGAACTATGACATTGTCCTTCCCTATGTCTACTGAACACCCACAGATGCTTACCTGCAGGAGTCCAGAACAGCTGAACCCAATATAAATAGGCTTATCATTTAAACTGGCAATTAACCAATCAAATGAGATTGACCTATCTGATGCTTATAATTGCTGTGGCAGCCTCTGGTCGCTGCAAGGCCCACTAGCTTGGTTCTCTCAGTTGACCACTGAGTTTGTGGTTTGCTCCCTCAGGATGGCAACACTAAGTTGCATAATGTGACCCCAAATAGTCCAAGTGAGATTGAGTATCTTGTTTGCAGAGTGGTCCTGCTTTGTCCCATTTTAGAGCTGTAAGGGAGAAATGCAGGCAGACAGTGGTGTAGGTGAGAGGGCTGGCTGCCCTCAGATATGTGTCCTTATATAAGAATGAGACATTTTTGCAGGCTAATTGTAGTGTTATTTTTTCCTTTGTTTTGTAAGATGCTGCTCCTAAACTAGTCTGGACCAAGATGTGATTTTTTTGGGGTCATGTATTTTGCCTGTGGTGCCCCACAGATGTCTGCATTACCTGCCTCCACAAACCCGCATGTCGTGTTTCTGGCTGCTAGCAGTATGAGTGTTTTTCCCAGCATCCTTCTAAAATCTTATTGCCTTTGGGGCCTATGAAAGCCAGGACTTTTATCCTACTTTGCCCCCCCATTAAAAACGTTAGCTATGCTCTGCAGGAGGCCAGGTGACTTGTTCACAAACAGTGACTGTGGTGGGATTCAAACCTGTGTGCTCCTGTTTCACAGTTAATGCTCAAACTATAAGACTTCACTGCCATCAAAGAGACAGAACTGTCCCCATTGTACAGTCAATTATGCGAAAAGCTTTCCAATAAAAAACAAAAACTCAACTAATTAATAGCTTGAAAGGGCAAAATGTTTTTGGTTCAGTTGTAAAGCAGATTTGACAGCCTTGATATTGGCCAGTAAGGCATTCCACAGCTGAGTGACTTGAGACTGTAGGGGAGGGTCTAGCTTCGGCAGTCTTAAAGGCAATGGGAACCTGGGAAAACCACAAGAGGTTCTGACATTCTGAACATTTTGGATAAGCCATGAAAAGTTCATAGTTTTCTTAAGACTTTCAAAAGTTCCAGAGCCTTTAGCGTGAAGTAAGACAACTATTTAACTATCATCTACCACCCATTAACTGTTGTCGGTGTAGGAAAGGAATGTAAAATCAACTCTGAGTTGTTCTATAGTAAATATAATTAGTGTCATAAAGTGAGTTAGTGCCACTTGTGCAATACCACCATGAGTATGATTAAAGATTTGGTTTACTGGCTCCTGCCTCTATCTCCAGTGGTGCTTTCTGGGTCTTTTTTTTTCTTCCAGTTGTTTAACCAGATGAGACACACTAAGCAGAAAGCTTGTTTACAGGTGCAGCTTGGGAGCACAGGGAAGTTAAGGACTTGTTCTAGGTCACACAGTATGCAAGTGGGGGCTGTGGGATTCAAACACAGGTCTCCAGAGTTGTGACTCAGAGCCTTAAACCACTGCACTATACTACCTCCCAGTCTTTCTACCACCACCAACCTCCTTTCAAGATAAAGATCAGCTGGGAAACATTAAAGTAGCACTGTAATAACATCTTTTTCTCCAAAACTAGTTTCAGCTACGGTTGATAAAACTAGTTGCATACCTGTCCAATCTACTTTTCTAGTTAGTGCCTGTGCTGTGCACCATTCATTTTGTTTGCTTTTCTTGAGCCTAAATCTTTTTTCTTGAGAAAAGAAATAATACATTTATAAAATACCCAGATTTAGGTGGAAATGGAAACTGTTACCATGAAATAAAACCGTGAGATGGCAGGAACCCCTGGAATCTTTTATAGTGGAAAATAAGAGGGTCACCTTTTTTGCCCAATTTTGTTGCACTGGTGCTTTAAGCTCCCAAATGTTTAAGAGCTATGACTATGGTTCGGGGCAACTCATGCCCCCAATACCACCACGTGCTGTTTACAGCTGTAAACAGTGTCTGTGCAAGCATCCTCTGGCTGCCTGTTTTCTTTAATGCCTTGTACAACCACTCGCTGTCCTACCCTGTTCTGCTGGTGTGTTTTGGCGCTGATCTTCCTGCCTGTATACTGTTGGCTTGCATGCCTTCTCTGTGGCTTTGGCTGCTGCCTGCTTGTTCGATCCACTTCTTCCATGCTGCTCCCTCCTTTGGCTCCCTACTGTTCCAGGCATCTCAGTATTTTCACTGTCTGAGATTGCCTTCCACCTCTTCTAGCTGCACATTGCTACCTCCTTGCACTTGTTGCCCTCCTACTGCCTTCTCCCATGGTTGACGCCTGTTTCTTTCTTTTTTTCTTAAACTTTATTTACATACCACCAACAAGTCATCATCCAAGTGTGTTGCAAGATGTGTGACAGATGGACAAAATGTTTGACACATCATCAGAATATGACATTACAAGCACAGAACACTCCCAGTTTCATTGCACACAAGTATTGCTGATAACAGAGCATAATAGAGTATCATTAATTTCTGCTTTAAAATCTCAGTAGACAGTGTGAAATGTTGCCATCCCCATGTGGGACCAAAGGTTTTGAGAGGAAGATGATTAGTGCACCTCATTATGTGTAACAGTCGAAAGGATTTTGTTTTTTTTCTTTTCTTTAACAAAACCGAAAGCAAGGCAAGGTAGTTTTATTCATATGGTGCCTGTTCCCCAAGGCTCGGGGTGCCTCACAATCAAAGAAATAAATAAATCTGTTAATACATTATTAAATAAATTAGACTGTACTCAAGAAAGAAAAAGATAACAGACTTTTATATTTTTTGTTTAGTCCTCAAATAACAGAGATCCATTTTTGAAGTCTGCATCATTTCTATAATTTCATTAAAAGTCCTGCAGTGGTATAAGTGGGGCTAGCTGTACAATCGAGTAGACTTGTTGAGACCGTGAGACCTGTTTCTGCTGGCATGTCATATATGTTTGTGTTAGTTTAGGGCACCCATTCCTGCATGCACTCTGCTGGTTCTGCTCTGCCCTCTGGGTCCCTGCCATCTGTGTCCTGGTCTGGCAGCTGTCCCATACTCCCTTTTCTGATGCTGTTCTGCTCCTGCTGCCTTCTGCACTGCTGGCCATTCTCTCCTCATTTCCTGACTGGCCCCATGCTGGGTCACCCTGCTGCTTCCCTGGTGAATTTGGTTCCCTCAGTTTCCTTCCATTTTGCTTGCTGTGGCTGCCCTTCCTTCATCCTTCGGTTTTTGTTCCTTCATGTTCAGTTGCTCCTCATCTTTAGGACTCAGATGATCCCCATCCTTGGGTGCTTTGATACTCTGCTTCCTACTCAGTTATTGTCTGCGAGCGTGCTCTTGTTGATTGTTTGGCTTCTTTCCTCTGAGGCACTATACTGTCATGTAGTTTATAGTAGTTCCTAATGTTCATGAAGGGTTCGCTTGCCTCTAGAACCTGCTTCATTCCTCAGGCATCAGTTCTCCACTGACTACAGTGGCACCAATGCCCATCCCTACCAATGCATTTCTGCCACTCAAAGGTGCATTTTCTTAACAGTGGGTTTGTCACCCCCAACACTTGACACGCCGAGATTTCCAATGGGTCCCTGCACTTCAGCGGAGAACCGTAATTATGTGGACTGTTAGTAATGCTCCCGTGACCTCTGTGGATTGTGAAGTGCTGGAGCGGGGGTCAGAACACGACTGAAGAGAAGTGCCACTTCAGCGCCTCCCACACCTGGACCTGTGGCTCCACTCAGTGCACCAAACACTTCTGCCCTGATGGTGATGGAGAGCATGGCTGACGCCACGGTAAGTGGGCAATTTCTCCAGTCTGTAGCCCCAGCTGACTGAGCACTAGTGCTTACTCACTTATGACATTTGGTGGGCACAGGGTTGTTTCAAGGGTAAGTGTTTTTAAAAAGATACTTTTGAGGTGATTGTGGATTTCAAACTGATGGTTGCCACCATCTTTTGCACATCTGACCCCATTTCAGCATGGCAGCTGGGTTCAGAGGATAGTGAGTAACCAAACGAACTCCCGAGCCTGTGTCAGAGCAACCAGAGGATTCATGGGCCACAGATGGATTCCATTAATTTGTTGGGTTTTAGTTACTCAGTCAGCTGTCATAGAGCCAATGGACAGACCCTACACTGTGACTGACAGAAGGCATTATCCAATGGGAAGGCTGTCTCTTCATTTTGTTTCTCACAGCGTCTTTCCAGCATAGGAGGGTGCATTCTTATCTGTCCAAGGAGGCAGACCTACCATCTGTGAATACAGCTGAGCACTGCACAGGCAGTGGAAGAGGAGATGTGTACTTTGTGTTGCTAAGGAGGAGCTGGTTTACGAAGAGTGCCTGCAGTTATCCTGCTAACCTCAAGCCACACTAAATGTGAGGAAACTGCCTTGCAGCTGAGACTACTCAAGAGAGAGTGAGGAGAAGAAGAGACTTACTGTATCTATTTCTTAGAGGCCTCGCGAGCAGCTATGTCAGTGAGGTCCAGGAGCCACTGTAGTATCATCTCAGCCTAGTGCGACTGAGGAAGTGGATTGCAGCAGGTGAGCTCACTAGCCTTGCATCCACCTGCAGCAGGTAAGCTCACTAGCCTTGCATCCACTGCAGCAGGTGAGCCTCTAGCCTTGCATCCACCTGCGCAGGTGAGCTCACTAGCCTTGCATCCACCTGACCGGGGTGGGGAGAAAGATCAACTAAGGAAGAGCTCAGCTGCTCAGCAGAGGTACTGGAGATGATGGCCAAGGAGAGCTGAGGTGTCGAAGGTGTGACTTTACCTGCAGAAAGAGGAGCCTATAAATTCAGCCAGGACTGTGGAGATCGGGAGTTGCAGCTGCTGTGTGATTGAGGGCAACCGTAGTAACTCAACAGGGCCCACGGGTCCTGTGACTTGCATCTGTATTAAAATTAGATAAGACTACAGTTACATTCCAGTTTATGAACTAGGCCATCTGTCCAGGATGACAACTTTAAGTTGAAGGATATATTGTTTGTTTACGTGCACTAGCGCTGGCCAGCCACATGCAACATTCTAACACCTGAATGCCCAGGATTCCCTAGAAACTCCCTGGGATTATGGCAGTTACACTGGTGCCAGTAGGGCATGGGTAGTGCCCAACAACAGTCAGGCTGGGGCACTGTGTTGGCTGTGGAGGCTGCACCAAAGGTTAAGCAAGCAATTGTTGGTACATGATGGATGGAGATGAAATGATTGACAGGTAGACTGACAGACAGACTGATAGAGAGATAGAATGATTGACAGAGAGACTGACAGACACAGATAGACATACAGATAAGATAAATGAATGACTGGCAGATAAAAGGCATCATGAAAAATATCTTTTCCTGAAGCATTATATCATCCTGATACTCCATGTTGTACTGTGTCATACTGCAGTCTTAAACTAGAAGTAGTAGTAGATCTCAGAACTAGCCAGTCCCAAACAAGCACAAATAGAACCCTGCAGTTGGCTAGCCTTTGAATTGTGTTCCTCAGCTCCAAGCCCTGCAGCAACTGTAAAGGAGGCTGAAAGTTAGTCACACATGTAGTCACAGGTATTTTATATATTCCCAGTCATATTTATCCCAAAACATATGTCTGTATTGACGCCAAGGCATAGGTCAGGATGCATAAGAAAACCAGGAGCAGGTATAAAATTCACAGTTAGCGTTTATTTTTCCAATAACAGTAAAATAAAATTGTTCACTATAACTATTTACAAAGGCAGTACAAACAGAAAACAAAGTCCTTTGTCTGAAGATGTTTCTGATTCCAAGTTTCAGTCTTGCTCAGTCCTCTCTCACAAGCATTGCTGTTCTTATTTCTTTTAAGTTTAACCAGGTATAGCACACACTAAGCTGAAAGCTTTTTACAGGAGCAACCTGGGAGCACAGAGAGTTAAGTGACTTGCTCAGGGTTACACAGTATGCAAGTGGAAGCTGTGGGATTCAAACCCAGGTCTGGTCTGCTGGATGTCACCAGATTTGCAGCTCAGAGTCTTAAACCACTGCACCGCATTGCCTCCCTATTGCTGCCTTCTGAATTTAAGAGATCAGAACAGTTTGTAAGTTTCTTCTTTGCAGGGGCAGAAAATAGAACATGATGTCCCAGAACTGGCTCTTGTTAAAAACTCTGCAAAAGAGTTTGTGTTGCATTCAAGGTTAACCCCTAAATTCCAAATAGCTTTTTGCAATCATTTCAACAGTTTAACTATATACAGTTTCAAACTAAGGGATGCCAGTATCACTTACAGTTTCACACAGAAATTCATATATTTTATAAATGCAAATATGCACCGGAAAGAACAGACAAACTGCAAGTGAAGGCAGAGAGATAACGAGGCGGAGAATCACAAGACTGTCAGAGTGATCAGTTCTTAGGCCTCACAAGAACATTTGGTTGGCCAACCAGACAGACGAGAGAGAGAGAAGGAGGACAGAACAGATCCTTGTGTTTCTCTTCATGTAACAAATGAGACAGGGTCTTATTCAACCCTGTCACATGTATAAACAGAACGTGACATGGTTTGACTGAAGATATCATATTCATCTTAATTGAGGCCAATGATATTAAGATATCTCACTCATGGTTTTGCCACCAAGAGATACTTATCATTGTCCTGTCATGAAGATAAATATGATATCGTTAGTCAGACCATCGAAGTTGTGCCCTCATGCCCATAGAAAGAGCTGTTGTATATTTTGCCACATATGGTGGTAGCCAGTTAGCCTATTATGACACCAGTGGCTTAATTACACTGTATTAATGTGTTATCAGTACCTTATTATACAATGGCAAGAAAGAATCCTGGCTTCTGATTGGTCAGTTATTGTCACAGCACTGATGTTATCCTGGCATAACATCCCTGTTGATTGTTTATTGGTCTTGGACCATTTGTTGGATGATTTGCTCTTTTTAGAAACAAAAATATTTTTACACACTAACAAAAACATTCCTAAAATTATTTTTTTAATTATAAAACAACAAGCCATTGTATAATAGAATAATGCTCTCCAGGGGTGTTATGCTGGATAACATCCTTCTCGGATGTTGGACACCGGCTGGTGGTCTCAGGCCCAACTACCAAGGTGGGATGTTATCCCAGCATAACAACCACCCTGTCAGGCATTATTCCTTTAATAACACATCAATACCCAACGCACTCAAACCACCCCACTAACACATGTAACAAGCCCTTAATAACACAAGTAACAAACCCTATAAAACACATGCAACAAGTCCCTTAATAACACAAGTAACAAACCCTATAAACACATGTAATAAGCCCCTTAATAACACAGGTAACAAACCCCATAAAACACATGTAACAAGTCCCTGTAATAACACAGGTAACAAACCCTATAAACACATGTAATAAGTCCCTTAATAATAATACAAGTAATAAACCCCTATAAAACGTATGTAACAAGCCCCTTAATAACACAAAACCCTATAAAACACATGTAATAAGTCCCTTAATAACACATGTAACAAACCCTATAAAACACATGTAACAAGCCCTTTAATAACACAAGTAATAAGCCCCATAAAATACATGTAACACGTCCGTAATAACACAAGTAACAAACCTCATAAAATACATATAACAAGCCTTTAATAACACAAGTAACAAACCCCATAAAACACATGTAACAAGTCCCATAATAACACAGGTAACAAACCCCTTAATAATACGTGTAACAGCCACCTTAAACCCCCAACACTACCTGCAGAAAACTTTCCTTTCCATCTGGTCTGCTCCCAGTGTCTTCATGTGCCCAGTCCTAAAGGCCACTTTGGCCATATTTACAGTTGCCCCGCACAATCTCAACTATAAACCATGCCCGCATGATGAGGTTGACTACACAGCGCTCCTGAGTCACACCTCCTACCCCACTGGGCTGCAGTCTGAGATGGGACTAGCGCAGTATCACCTTCTGACTGATACCCGCTAGCAGAGGATTGGATGTAGGACTCACCAGATCATATGACAGAGCTTTTGGCTGTGCCAGTATCAGCAGTTCACCCCCTGCCTTGAGCTGTGTATTCCTGCCCATATATCTCCTCCCCAAGAACACCAGTGAGTAATTGTGTAGCAACAGGAATCACCCACTCCCTTCCCAAGGTAGGAGGCATCCAGACAAGGTGCTAAGCAATACCTTGGCCACCCAATGAGTGACAACTGGAGTTCAGGACTTAACCCTGGCTGGTTAGCATGGTAAGTTCACACAGTTCGATATGATGCCAGTGGGCAGTCTATCAGTCCAGTTTCAAAGCAGCAGTGCCAAAAATGTATTTCTGAAAAGCTATTTTCCAGCTGCAGGTAAGAAAAATATTAACATTGCCAGCCCACAGGCACCGTGGTTAGATTTCCACCTTAACGCCGATGACCCAGGTTCGGAACGGACCTGTGGAGTTGGAGGGTCGGACAGGGAGAAAGGAACGAGCATCCTCGGGACTGCTGTCCTTCTTTAGGGAGGAAGGGGCTGAGTGTCTGGTGTCTCGGCAGACTTCTGGCGGAGGCTAGGGGTACCACAGTGGTGCCAGTGCATTGGGGGGCGGGCGGATGCTGGCGCTATTGCACGTCCCTGCCCCCAGGGCAGCAAAGCAAGAAAAAATGCTGGTCCTCCGGCATGACAGCGGATTTAGTCCCGTCACCCACTGCCTCCGATGCCCACTGGGTGGGGATCCCACTGTCATGGCCCCTACCCTGGGGGTAATCTGGGGCTTGCCCACGATGTCCATTAGGGAGTGGAAGCCCTCTGTATCCCTGCCCGGGCTAAGCCTGGGCTTGGGAGCAGCGGGCAGATGGGGCCCTAGAATAGGGGGACAAAGGACTAAAATAGTAAAATAAAAAAAAATTTAATTAAAAAATAGCATATCTGTTAAATCTGCTTTCTTGTGTGCTTCCTATGCTGTGCACTACATTTTCTTTTAGTTTCTCAGTGCTTACCTTGTCAGGTCCACAGTTCTATTTCCAAGCCAAATGAGGTGGCAATATTTTTTCCTTTTTGTTCCATGTAGATGTAGATCGTCTTGTTCTTCTGTACAGCCCCTTCCACACCAGCCTGCTCTGCTTCATCCTCTACCTTCCCAGGACTTAACAGCTCCTGAGATCCCCACAGATTCCCCCATGGCAGGGCCGGGGACACCAGATTAGGAGCTGCACCTGCTCAGTGGTGTGGAGCTTGGGCATTCCAGTATCTTATCCTGCATCTAGCTGTTTTCTCCCTTCCCTGGGCCAGGCGGTGCAGTGCTGAGTGCGTTTGCATACCTTCATACGCAGCCATAAGCTCGAGTGCCGTTGCGTGGATACCTCCGGTAGCACCACCACCCCTCATCTCCAGCAGTTGGTAGTCGCTGAGCAGGATGTCAGGAACCCCTACCCTGAGGGAGGAGAGCAGTCCTCTGGAAGCTAAATTCTCCCTCCTCACAGCCGATACTCTGATGCACCAGGCTTGTTCCCAAACCCACATCATCAGCGCCGTCAACAGTACCACTACTGCCACGCTGGCAGGACAGCCTAGCCATAATTTTTGCTTGAAAAACTCATTTGAAATGGTTAGAAAATTCTACCATTCTGGTGAACATGGAAACGTTCACCAGCAAATGAAACTGGAAGATGTCTGAATATTTTCCAGTGGGGAAAAGGTAGGGTAACAATTTTTGCCAACTTCACTGTACTGCTACTTTAAAACGGTTTACAGCATATGGTTCCGCCTTATTATGTATGAAAATTGGCTGGTTCCAAATCCTTGCTGTGCATTGTTCCACACTTGTTGTGAGTGGATGTCTGAAAAAGATCAAAATGACAGCAGATCCGCGCTACAGCTGTTTCCAGTTGAAACCATGCCAAAAGCAGTTGTAGTGTGGATCATCACTCTACAGTCCCTTCCTGTTTTATTTGTTTATTTTCAAAAGTTGTACCAGGAAGGATATACTGAGCTAATAATGGCTCATGGCCAGATATGTCCTGGGGTAGGGAAAATGGAGTATAGCAAACCCTGACTGCAGTATGCAATACATGGGATACCTGACTGCAATATGCAGTACATGGGATACTTGACTACAATGTGCAATACATGGGATAACTGATCTAAACATGCATGGGATAGGCACAGGGGCATATTAGGTAGAGGAATGGGGAGGGAGTGACTAGGGTCAGTGGTGACGGAATAGGTAGGATAGGCAAATAGGATTGGCCAAAAGGTCTTTTTCTGCTGTCAAATCTAAGTTTCTATGTTTAAAAATACTGCATATAAAAAATACCATGAAATTCAAAGTAAACAAACTCATTTTAGAAACCAGGTACTGTTAGTATCACTGGGAGGGTTATTCACAGCTGTATGTGGTGGGTTTATGGTTTGTAAACTGCTTCAAAACTGGTAGGTTTGGGGGCAATAATGTTTACAAAAAGTAACTTTTTTTTTTTTTGTAATCACGTAAGTGAACTGCTTACACAAGTCGGCATGTGTTCCCATGTCCGGTTTGAGAGGACATCTGGGACCTGTTAAGCTTTGCTGTCGCGGTCCATTCTGTCATTGTAGACTCTTGACGGAACACAGCATTGTTGTGTATGGCTGCCCATACATTGATTTATATGTGCCCTCGTGATTCAGATACTTTTGTGGGAGAAACTGTCCAGCTACTCCGCCACATAGTGCTTTCTCCTGTTGCTGTGGTGAATGACTCTCACATAACCTCAGACAGCCTGAGCAGATACTTAACCCAGGAAACACTGAGGAGGAGGTCGGTAGGGTAGCAGTGGGATTTGTGCGACATGGGACTGGAGCAGATAAATGGCACATGCGGCTTAAAATGTGGTTTTACAAGTGCTTATATATGATGTCTCAAATGTGTTTTTGCTGTATATGTCTATGTGTCTGGGACGTGCCTGAAAATGGGCTGTGTCTGTCTGGTTCACTTACTGGGTAAACAAAAACATAAATAAAAATGTGGTTTAGTGATGTATGGTTAGGATACCCATGACTTGGACAGAACTGACATGATACACTGGCTAAAACAGTTTGTAACAGGCAGGAGTGAGATAAGGAAGGGCACATCTAAGGAAGAGTCAGAAGCAGGTGCTACATACAGGGTGCTGCAGCAGCACAAGGTATACGGGATGTGTGGAGGCACCAAATGGAAATAGGAAAAGGAAAATCAAGGGCCTTGAGAGACAAAATAGAAAGAAACTGTTACTGTCCTTCTGGCTGCAGCTAAAAGATGATCAGCAGAAATTGGTTCCGTACTCAGGTGACCTATTAAAGAGGAGTGACAGGCACACCTACGCCACCCAGCTTTACAGAACCGAAACCTAGCATATAGTGTATGGCAGAACCTTATTCTAGGCACAGATCCATCCCCATGAATAATGTTGTGCTGTAGTAGCCGCGTCATTTTGCTTTTGTGCTGCAATAGATGCGTTTCTACTGCGGCAGAACATGGAACACATTCTCGCACCATACCCACTCAAGACACTGCTGCAGTTACCAGCGCTGTGTGAGTGAAACTGACACAGTTCACACAGCGCTATTGAGCTCAGAATGCAGCCACAGTATTCTCTGATAGACTTGATGTGAAACTGTCATTGAAATAGGGCAATTTCAATGATTACTTTCCGATTGTTATGAATTGTACGAACATACGAAATTTGCCAGTAGATAAAGGCTCAGAGGTCTATCAAGTCTGTTCGAATGTGCAGCTAGCACCCTTATCCTGCAGCTGCCCCTCCTTCCACCCTTCCCCTTCATTAACCCTCCCTTGTCCTGTCCCATCCTCGTTTGAAGCAGTCCACTGTTCTACTGCATACCACTTCAACAGGTAACGATTCCACCCAGCCACCACCCTCTCTGTAAAAAGTGTCTCCTCATCTCCCTCCTGAACCTTCCTCGCTCCAGTCTCATATCATGGCCCCTGGTGTCCCTCCCCTCCCTTACTTTGAACAGCCCTCTGTACCTGTCTTGTTTATTCCTTTCATGTATTTAAAGGTTTCAATCATGTCACCCCTGTCTCTCCTCTCCTCTCCTCCAGTGAGTACATGTTCAACTCCTTCAACCTCCTCTCGTATGATAAGTCCCCAGCCCCTTGATCATCTTTGTCGCTCTGCGCTCACCCTCCAGTAACTTAATGTCCCTCTTCAGATATGGACGCCAGTACTGCATGCAGTACTCCAGGTGTGGTCTAACTAATGACCTATACAGTGGCAGAATCACCTCCTCCTCCTCGAGGATATACCCCTTGCAATACAACCCAGCATTTTGTTGGCCTTGCAGCTGCCTTCCTACATTGTGCCGAGTTGTTCATTGACCCTGTAATGAGCACACCCAGATACTTCTCCTCCTCCTCTGTCTGGGCTAGCTGCACTCCTAGCTGGTAACTCCTCCTTGGGTTCTTCATCCCAAATGCAGCACCTTGCACTTTTTGGCATTAAAGCCCAGTTGCCAGGTGTCTGACCAGGTTTTGAGCTTTGCCAGATCATCCTGCAACCCTGCCATCCCCCTAGGTCATCCACCACTGCGCCTACCTTAGTATCATCAGCAAACAGACTGATCTTGCTCTTGATGTCCCATGATATGTCTGCAATGAATATCCCAAACAACACTGGTCCCAACACCGAGCCCTGTGGAACACCGCTTGTCACTGCCCTTGGGTGTGAGAGCTCCCCACCCACCACCACCCTCTGTTGCCTTCCCTGCAGCCAGTTTCCTACCCATCTCACCAGCTTTGCACCGCCCCTGTGCCTACTAACTTCCTTCCCAGCCTTCCATGTGGCACTGAGTCAAATGCCTTACTGAAGTCCAGATACAGGACATCCACTGCATGGCCCCTGTCCAGTTGCCTAGTTACCCAGTCATAGAACTCACCAGGTTGGTTTGGCAGGATCTGCCACGATGAAGCCATGCTGTCTGCTGTCCTGTAGTCCTTTGCCTCTAGGAGGGCCACCAGCCTCTCCTTCAGGATAGTCTCCATTAGCTTACCCACGATGGATGTGAGGCTCACTGGTCTGTAGTTTCCCGGTTCATCCTTGGGGCCACTCTTGTGGAGGGGCACCCATGAGCCATCCTCCAGTCCTGAGGTACATACCCCGACCAGTGAGCATTAAATAGGTCTGCTGCTGGTCCTGCAAGGACCTCTGCCAGCTCCTTCAGTGACCCTGGGTGGATGCCATCTGGGCCTGGTGCCTTGTCCACCCTCAGTGCCTTCAAACCCTCTCGAACTCTGCTCTCCATGATTTCCCATCTGTCACCACTTCCCCTGCTTCTGCCATTTCTCCCACCTTGGGTGTCACCCCCTCTTCTTTTAGTAAATACTGAGCAGAAGTACTCATTTAGTGCTTCCGCCTTATCGCACCCTGCTTCCACCCAACCCCTCCTTCCTAATCCTTACTATGTGGTCCTTACAGCTCCTTTTCTCCTAATGTACTTAAAAGTTCTTCTCCCTCTTCTTAATGCCTTGTGCCAGCCTGAGTTCGTAGATGTTTTGGCTCCCCTTACTGCCCTTGTCACCTCCTTTGATTCTGTCAAGTACTGCCCCTGTCCTCCCCCTCCCTGTTTCTTGTACTTCCTAAAGGCAGCTGTTTTCCTCCTTACCTTTCCATGACCTCCTTGCTCAACCAGATTGGTTTCTAGCCCTAGCCTTCTTGCTCTGGACTTTGCAGCAGGTTTTGTTGCCTCCACTATCCTCAGCTTTATGAGCTCCCACCTCTGGTTAGTGTCCATACTAGATTGAATTCTGGCCAGGTACCCTTTACCACTTCCATCCTCCCAAAGTCGGCCTCCTGAAGTCCAGCACTATTGTGCCAGATTCCACTCCTTCCTTGCCCATATCCAATGTGAGCCATACTGAGTGGTGGTCACTCCCTAACAGCGGTTCCTCCACTGTAAGTTCTCTCTAAGTCCCCATTTGCCAGCACAAGGTCAAGGGTATTCCCTAACCTGGTTGGTTCACTGACCATTTGCAGCAGGAAGCTGTCCTGAAGGCATCCAGCAGTACCTGCTCCCTTCTGTTCCTGGTTGTTTGGGTGCTCCAGTCCACTCCTGGCATGTTGAAGTCCCCACAATCACCACACTACCCTTCTCGCTGGTCCTCCTGATCTGTCCCACTAGTTGTGATTTCTTTGAAGTGCTGTGGTTTAGTGGCTTTCATTTGAGATGCAGTTTAATGGTTCCAGTTCTTATTAACTGTTTTATTTTTATCTGGTTTTGCCCCTGTAATTTGATGGCCACCATCTGCCAGGACACCCAACCCCATCACCCCATGTCTACCAGGACTTACCTGCCAGCCAGTCTGCCCCCAGGGCCCCCAACAACGATGGGGTTGACAGGGCCCTCCCGATCAACCATGAGTACCGAATCCAGTTCCTGGTCTGGCAGACTCAGCTGGTGGGGTGTAGGGCCTACAGATGTCCTGGTGACATCCTACCATTGGTAACTTTTCCCATTTTCTGGTTCCTCTTGAGTGGCATGGTATGCAGTGACACCATAATATTTGCCACGTGCTCCCGCATACCACACATCAGTGTCTGCCACACCTCTTCTTGCCTTCTATGCAGTCCCAGGTGCTTTTCCCCTAGCTTCTGCTATGGGCTAGGCAGACACTAGGCTTTGTAAGCTCTCCTCCAGAGAAGGAGAGCAGTCTTCCAGATGCTCGATCCTTCTCCTCTGGGTCAGCTCTCTGACATTCCAAGTTTGCTTCCAAATCCGGGTCGCAACATCAGGAGATGTAAGCGCTGCCGCTAAAGGACCACCTGGCCTAATTGTTCATTTTTCAAATAAAAATGTTTAAAACTCAGTTAGTCTCCAGATTGTTGTGTGGTAGCATATACACTATAAAAGACAATATATGGGCTGTCATACACAGTAAACCTGAGTAGCCATGTCGAGGTTGCCATGTCAACCCCATAAACCTCTTGTACTTTATCTCGAGGTTTAGGAGGCTGCCATGACAACCTCTCGATGGCTACACAGGCTTGTTGTGTATGGTAACTCATACCAAATAAAGCCTCTGCCTTTTCAAACATATGGAAGGTCTGAATCATTCACATACCGTAATCGCTAAGCAAACAGACTGTGTTCCACAAGAAGAACATTTGCTGAAACAGTGCAAGAAATGAATTATATGGGCAGCAAGGGTTAACATACAGTCCTGCCCTCCTCTCCCCTAAGAGTTTTAGTTCTCTGCCTGAACCACATTTATGTAAGAAACAAAACCTCAATGAACTGCATCCCCTATATATTTTTATGTTTTAAATGTTTCTAGGTTGTAAGTGTTCAAAATTCAATTTCTGTCAATTTCATTTCCAGTTGAATGTGTCACAAGTTACCAGTCAAGCAGCAGGTGATTGTCTCTTCATGGTTACTAGTGATGTCGCAGTCTAAATCCTATGCTTATGACATCATAGTGTGTCACTGTACTGCTGATTCTGTTGCGCCAAGTAGAGGACTAGGACTTTGGGACTGTGTAAGCCATGCAAACAGACAAAATCTTACTGAAAACAACCCTGTTTTCATGCAGATGGCTTTAGAAATAAAGAAGCTGAATGTCTTGAAATTGCTTGCTTGTTATATTACGAGACTTAAATCCAGCTGATGTCAATTGTCAGTGTTTTACAGTAAACTGAGAAATCTCTTTAAAGGGACAGGAACATATTTCTAACTGGCAGCCGCTTATTATGTCCCTAGTTTTAGAAATTATATTCATTCCTACCCCAGATGACCCATATTTAGCTGTACCTGAATAAAACTTAATGCTAAAAACTGTATTTTAGGTTGCTTTGTTTTTATGGGAACAGTCTTAACAGTCTCTCTTCAAGGAGCCAGTAGTTTGGAGTCGTGACTATGTCATTGCTTGTGTACAGAACACTGAGCACTGTTCTGATAGGTCAACAGCTCATGCTTAGCATTCTACACACAAGTCACAACACAGAAACTCCACCTTTTATGTTTGCTTGCACGCATGTGCAAGAAACATAGTGCCATCATCGGAGATTTCGGAGGTGTGTCACCTCCTCCTCCAATTCAGTCAGTGTGTTGGCAGGCACGGCCCTGTAAGCCAACGATGCTGGAGCTGTCTAAGACAAGCTGCAAAATGCAGTGGCGCATAGTTCAAAGGGGAGCTACGCTGCGGTGAGCAGCGATAAGATATCGCTTGCTCATCGCAGCTCCCTCCACACCACAGGCATCGCGCGGGCATGCGCCCCGCGCACACACTGAATAGCCAGCGGGGTGCCCAATCCTCGCCGGCTGTGCTGGGCGTTTCAAAGTTTTTGAAATGCCACGCTGGGTGCCCACTCAGCGTGGCAAGAATGATATAGCGATGGGGGTGCCCAATCCCGCCGGGCTCCACTGTCCTCAGCCCCCCCAGTACTAAGTGCCATGCTGGGAGCCCACCCCAGCGTGGCAATCGACTACTTGCCGACGGAGGTGCCCAATCCCCCATTGGCTGAACGGCCCTCCAATCGTTTTCTGTGCCACGCTGGAAGCCCACCCCAGCGCGGCAAATGTCCCGCTGGCATTCTTTTTTTTTTTTTTTTTTTTAACCTATAAAGAAAAAAGCGTCCCACGTAGTCTCCTGCCCCCTCCCACAACCCGCACCCACCCACTGCGCACCCTGCCTCCCCACCCCCTCACCCCATACTTACCTCCGGACCTCGGCGCTGACGATCTTCGGTAGACCGGGAACACGTCTGCACTCTTTCAAAGCTGACCGCGAACTGAGGAAATGCCGGTAAGCTGTATCATGAGCTAGATAAGGGAGTTTCAACTTTGTTGCATATCTCAGGCATTTTTGGAATTTTGCTGCAAATTTTCAACATGGGGTTTTGGACCCTTTCTCATGAATGATGTCACTGTCATGGCGTATTCAGGTCGAGGTGATTTTGCAGTCACTACGCAGTCACTGTGCAAAATCACCCTTCGGCCTGAATAACGCCATGACACTGACATCATTCATGAGAAGGGGTCCAAAACCCATGTTGAAAATTTGTGCCAAAATTCCAAAATGACGCTTTTACGAGCGTATGCTATGCAGTTCTTACGCAGGCTCGTGAATTCGCGAATTTTCAATATTTCACCCAGATTTCCAACATTGCCATTTTGCCACACCTTCTTATGAGTAGTACAGCTGTCATTTTTCATCATCTCACCAAAATGCGTTTCTGCCCATGTAGCACAAAATGGCGCAGTCGGTGTGCGAAATCAATGTACGGATAAATTAATAAAATCACAGTGACACTGTTCATGAGCAAAGGTCTTAAAATGGCTATGCTGAAAATTTGGTGAAAAATTCCTAAAATGACTGTATTCTGGCGTGCATTGCACAGTTCCTATGCATGCTTCGTAGTTTGCAAATTTAATATTTTCACTCCAGATTTTCAACATTGCCATTTTATTACACTTCCTTATGAACAGTACAGATGCAATTTTCATATGTCACCCAAAATGTGTTTTCGCACATGTAGGCGCACAATGGTGCTGTTGGTGTCGAAAGCAATGTTTAGGACAGATTAAGAAAATCACAGTTACACTGTTCATGAGCAGAGGTCTTAAAATGGCTATGTTGAAAATTTGGTGACAAAAGTCCATAAATGACTGTCTTATGAGTGAGCATTGCGCAGTTTCCACGCACCCTCGTTAGTTCATGACTTTGTCATATTTTCAGTCCAGATTTTCACCAGTGGCATTTTTCCACACTTCCTATGAACAGTACAGCTGTCATTTTTCACAACATGGCTGAAGTGTGTTTTCACACTTTCAGCGCAGAGATGCGTGGTCACTGTGGGAAATCATTGTTTGGGACAGATAAAGAAAATCACAGTGACACTGTTCATGATCGGAGGCACCAAAATGCCTGAGTTGACAATCTGCTGTAAAAATCCCCAACCTAATTATATTATGGGTGTGCGTTGCACAGTTTCTGTGTACGCTCGTGACTTCACCATTTTTAATATTTTTACTGCAGATTTGCAACATTGCCATTTTTTACACCTCCCATGAACAGTACAGCTGTCATTTTTACATCCTGTTCGAATGTTTTGCACCTGTGGTGCTAATTGCCGTAGTCACTGTGCATAAGCAGCTTTCGGCTAACAAAGTGATATTCCCCTTTCATGAGGTGGGGTCACAAAAACATGTTGAAAATTTGGAGTGAAAATACCAACGAATGCCTGAGGTATTAGGGTTTCCAACCGTAACGCCCAACCCTGTAGAGAATGACAGGCATCAGGGCTGTGACTTGGGATTCTTGTCTGTGATGCTCATACCATTCCACACCCTGCAGCCAGTGAGAGGCATCGAGGTATGCCTTGGACTCTTCGGCCCAAACTTCACCCCATTCTCCTATATTGCACCCATCTCACCTATTTAAATGAAAATGGGGTGCGATAAGGGCCAAAGACCCTGTTAGCACACCGTGACACTTGGGCAGTGTCTGGCAGGGTGGGTGTGGTGAATGGCTGGGTCGTTATGCCTGACGCACTCCAAATGCACACCCTAATGCCTGTCACCTCTGCAGGGTGGTGGTGGGGTTGGCTTTACTTCAATACTTCACTGCCATTCCTATTATGCAGCTCTGTAACTTCTTCACTACCACTGCCAATGCCAGCAAGCAAACATTCGCATTGACAAATGCTTGTTCACATTGTTTTATTCAGGTACAGTAAGAGAGGGATCATTTGAGGGTATGAATAAATATTTCTGAAAATAGGAAGATTATAAATAGTTGCCAGCTAGAAATAATTTCCTGTTCTCTTTAAAGTTAGAAATTATTTATTTATGATTTTTATTTATTTATTTCGTTTTTGTTGACTGGGTAAGTGCACTAGACAAATCCTGCCTATTTTCAGGCACGACCGGGGATACAGATGAACGCCAACTGACCTTGAACCAGATTAAGCTGTTGGTGGTATTTTTAGTGAATGAGGAACTTTGGCCAGGACACCGGGACATTCCCTACTCTTTTCGATAAGTGCCATGGGATCTTTAACATCCACCTGAACTACCACCAATCCAGGCAGATGGGACCTCGGTTTAACGCCTCATCTGAAAGATGGCGCCTTAGAAGTGCAGCACCCTCTCGTGCTGCACTACAGTGTCAGTACTGGGATATTAACCTAAGTGCCATTATACTTTATTGATGCCCAATGGGCCAGTGGAAGTGCCACGTGCTTCAATGCTGGTGACCAGGATTCAGAGTGGACTTGGAGGTTGAGTCGGTTGGCTAGGGGCTGGGATGGTGCTGCCGCACGTCAGCACTACTTGCTAGCAGAGGGAGGTGCCCAGGTTCTGCCACTGTAGTGACCCTTGTTTGGGCTGAGGGAGCCTATTGCTCCCACAGGGCTTTGCTGGCAGATGCATGGGCACATGTGTGGGACCCATGTGCTGTGCCTGATGTCAGGAGGAAGAGAGGAGGGAGAAACCAGCTGAAAAACCATGTCTCCCTCCTGCCGCCATGTATAATGGCCGTCGGTACTCTTGGGTCCCGTACTGTGTGAAGTGAAAAGATGTTCCAGGACTAGAGGGCATGGGATGAAGTTGGAGGGAGGACGATCAGAGGAAACATGAGAAAGAATTTCTTCACAGAACGGGTGGTGGACAAGTGGAACACCCTGCCAGAGGAAGTGGTGGGGGATGAAACAATCACAGGATTTAAGAATGCATGGGATAGACATAAAGGAATTCTGGAGGTCAGGGGTAAGGGGCAACAGACTTCTAGGAAACAAACTGAACTTACAAGCTCAAATGGGAGACTGGATGGGCCATAGGCCCTTATCTGCCAACACTGTCTATGTGTCTATGTATCTATGTATCTATGTGTGCATCCCCACTGGCTTGACGGTGCAGAAGGGGCAGACAAAGCTAGAGATCACTGGGTCAGAGCCTGAAGAAAGGCACAGACAGCAGCAGGGGAGCAAAAGAAATTGTTTCCATTGTGAGTCCTTCCACTAACTCTGTTTACATTTTCCTTTCATTCCTGAAGATCGTTTAATGGTCAAAACATTGTACCTAATATCATTTTCTGCTTCGCTGTGTATGTTGATAACATTTTGATCCCACAGATCTCTTTGATATTACAAGATATCACTTCTAAAATGTAATGTGATGCCCCTTCAAACCTGATTGTATCTGTGGCTTAGGAAAGACATGCTGCGGAGTGGCAGGAGATCACAACCGCTTCTCCTGACAGAGAGGCCCATCACAGCCCAAAGTGTCCCTTTCCTACTGATGCCCCTTTGGCTGCATCTCTTTCTGGTTACCATGGGACATTGAAATCCTGGTTTAGGCCTTTATCTCTGATAGAATTGAGTACTGTAACACCCAGAATGTGGGGTTACCCATAATCTCCTACATTGCCTGAGCAGGTTCAGACTGTGACTGCCAGACTCTGATATCCTCTTGCTTGTCAGATCATGTGACCTCTGTCCTGCGTGACCTGCACAGTAAGCCAATGAAAGGAAAAGTGTGGCTCAGATACGGGTTTGGGGTTATGTTTAAGGCCGTACATGGTCTGGGTCCCACTATCTAAAACATCCCCAGATCCCACTTACCTTTATCTGCAGTCTTTGCTCCGATGCTGGTTTGTTGTTAGTCTGCAGTCTCGGCTGAAGCTTTTGAGGATTGGCCATTTCTGTTGGCTGTGCCTGTGGTGTGAAATTCCTTACCTGTCCACATTATAGCTGCCGCGTGTTGGTTTGGGGAGGGTTCCTTCAGAGGATCTTTGAAGTATCATCTTTTGTCATGCTTATTGCCTGACCTAGTCTAATTTAATTATTTAGTTAGTTATTAATTTATCACTCTACAGTTGAATTTGCTCGCATAGAAGCATAGACTCTGACAGCAGATAAGGACAGACTGGCCTATAGTAGCCTTGTAGACCCTACTTGTTCCCCCGCCCCCCACCCCCAACACACACACAAGCAAGGAAATGTTATTTGATGGGATGATCTTATTGCTGGAATGTTTTTCTGTTTTGTTACTGTTTGTTTCTTTGAACCGAGCCCTGAATCCTAGTGAAAGGGCATCAAAGAATAAAGTTGCTAAAATTGCCTTGCCCTTTCCTTGCCTTATAAAGCACTCAATGGGGTAGGTCTCTCCCCAAAAGTGGTCTACTTATCTCCAAGTCCTGGAAACCTGGACAATCCTTTGAACCCCACGATCCCTTTAAACCCCCACAGTTATTTTAAACCCCACAATCCTTTTAACCCTCCCCATGATCCCTATAAACCCCCACAATCCCTCAAACCCTCATGACCCTGTAAACTCCCACAATCCCTTTATTGTTCTAAGCAGAGTTTACTAGCTCCCCAATGTTGGTTTCCGAAAGTCAGCAGCTTGTCAGCTCTGCATGGTAACAGGTGCCAGTCTTTAGAATCCACTGCCATTAACCACAAAATTGGCATAGTCTGAAGCTTTGTTTATAAAAGGTTTGAAAACGTATTGATTTAGTAAGGTGTTTCGCTGAGTGGCTAGGATTTATCAGGAGGCAGTGTGGTTCTATGTTTTAGCGGTTAAAACACCAGCTTGGGATCCAGGAGATTACAGGTTCAAACATCTCTAGAGCCAGAGTGAACGTCTGCCTTTAGAGGGGTTGAACCTAGATTAGATTCAATGCTAAGAAGTGCAAGGTAATGCACCTGGGAAACAAAAACCCAGGGAAGGGTACACAATGGGGGTGAGATACTAACAACAACAAAAATCGAAAGGGACCTGGGGGTAGTCATATCAGATGACCTAAAGGTGGCAAGCAATGTGAGAGGGCAGCAAGGAGGGTTGGGGGATACTGGGATGCATAGGAGAGGCATCACCAGTAGAAAACAGGAAGTTATTATCCTCTGTACAGACAGCTAGTGAGACCTCATCTGGAGTACTGCGTGCTGTTCTGGAGACCCAATCTCCATAAAGACACAGACAGGATGGAAGCTGTCCAGAGGAGGGCAACTAAAATGGTGCAGGGTCTGCACCGGAAGACATATGAAAGAGAGAGAGACTTAAGGAGCTTAATATGTATAGCCTCAAGGAAAGGAGGGAGAGGGGGACATGATAGAAACTTCCAAGTACCTCAAGGGAATCAACAAAGTCCAAGAAGGTAGCATCTTTCAAAAAAGAGGTGTGCAAGAACAAGGGCACAATTTGAAGATAGAAGGGGCGGCTCAGAGGTAATTTAAGGAAGTATTTTTCACGAGAGGGTGGTGGATGTATGGAATGGCCTTCCAGAGGAGGTTGTGGAGTCACAAACAGTGGTGGAATTCAAGCATGCATGGGACAGTATAAGGCAATTCTAGGGGTGGGGGTAGGAAGAAGTAGGCTGCGGTTAACTAGGATCTGCAGCTTATCCATCAGGTAGAGAAATGGGCAGACTGGGTGGGCCAAGCGGTCCTTATCTGCGCATCAAATTCTACGTTTCTATGTTTCTATGTTTCTGTGATCTCCTGGTTCCCAAACATGCCAGTCCACCAAGCTGTGGAAAAGCTAAAAGGACTGCAGCTAAATGAGATGCTGCCTTTCAGCTGGGCTATCATTTAAAACATAGTGCAAAATGGATGATTTCTGCATTTATCTTAAATGTAATACAGTATTTTATATGTAATCTTCAGTGTGTTTATCGTTGTGTTTTTGGTGCCTTGAGCTTTTGGAATGGCACCCAAAGGATCATTCATTCATTTGTTCACTCTTTCATTCATCCACTTGTTCTTTTAGTGCAACCTGCAGGGCAGATTGTAGACCTGATCAGGTTCTATGAAGCCATTTTTAAATGTGCACTAAAAGCCTGCTACTCATCCCCTAACAACACAAGAGTCCTGGCATATGATCTTTTTTCTACTTTCTTTACTGACTTGGTAAAAGTTCCCTAGATTCCATTAATCTGCAAGAACTCTTCCGAAACCAGAGCAATTCTGATACTATACATTACAACAAATAAATTGGTGCTTTCTAGATTGTTTATAGAGTACACGTGCTTAAGACTTATGATATGCAATTCATGATTAAAGTCACCCGCACATCTGAGCAAACGAAAACTGAACACTGGTCAGTAGTCCTTCTAATAATGCTGGAATCAGGCAGCCAGGCTGGGAAAAGTAGTACCTGAGGCATTGCAAGCCAGGAAGGGTTTATTTATTTATTAGTTTTTGTTTTACGGGTAAGCACAATAGACAAGGAATGCCTGTTTTCAGGTGCAACCCAGATGGCACCACTGCCTGCCACCACAACACCACTTGTAAGGGGCTGAGGGCCTGCTTCCGGGGTCTGGTGCCAGTCACTATAGTGCATGTGACCTACAGAGATATTGCGTAGCTTCAGGGAGGTGGGAAGGATGACGTCTCACAGCTTGCACCAGAAGTGAGCAATGACGAGTCTAACAAGAGAAAATTCTTCCTTGCTGTCGGCATGAAAATGGAGTGTGGCACTCTTAGGGCTCATCCAGCATGCCGCCACGGGGAGCAACCTGCAGAGGATGACGAGCAACAGGGCCAGCCTTAGGGTATGTTGCACTCCTAGGGTGAACTTGCAAATGGTGCCTCCTGGGCAAAACATTTTAAACCCTCAGAGGCCAGCTGGTCAGACAGACACAGTACACCACCCCATACCTCAGAAGTCTTCACTGGCTACACATTTATTATCTTACGTTGTTTTTGCACAGATTCACAGTAACAGGCAACATTCTCCCTTACATTAACAAAACATTGCCATTGCAGTTTCTAAAATAAATGTTTACATCCCAGTTTTCTAGGTGCCACCTTATGAATGAATGTTCTGTTCAGTGTGTCACAGATCGGTATGAGTGGAGGAGCAGATTTGCAGTTTTGTGAATTTATTATAGCTGGATGATTGTGTGATGAGGGATGTAGATGGTTGTGCCCTCAATGCCCCTGATCGAGTGCTGTTCCACCCAAGTCATGCCCAATCTGATGGTTGCTCCAGAGAGTCCAGATGGTCTGATGGATGGTAACTCCCTGGATTCTGGGCTGGAGAAGATGAGACCAGGCTCATGGTCGCTTGTCATGTCCATAGAGATTGTAAAAAGATCTCTTTGGTCATGTCATCCTGCCTGCTGCAACTGCCAGCAACATTTGCAACATGGATGGCACCAAAACTGTTAGGCATGCATGCAGAAGACCACTGAGATGAGCTTCTTCCTGGGAGGCTTTGGGGTACGACACAACCTCCTGGCTTGCAGAGAGAGGGAGGGAGAGGGAGGAAGAGGGAGAGGGGGGAGAGAAAGAGCGAGAGGACTCACTGCCGAGAGACTCAGAGACACCCCCACCAGCCTCATTATTACTACTACAGATTAATGCATACATGAGCACAGGAAAAATTCAAGGAAACAAAATGCTGCTACTGTCTTTTCAGCACTGGGAGCTCCTTACAATGGGTGCCTAGGCAGCAGCCCTAGTTCGCCACCCTTATGGCTGGCCCTGAGGAGGGAGGAGCTGGTTAGCCAAGTGGTTGTTAGAAGCAGTCCAACAAGCTTGAAGGTGATCATAAGCACCTACACTGAACAAAAAATTTTTAAAAATAATTGAACTTTTAAAAAATGGGCCACATGAGAATCATGTAATCTCATTGGTCAAAGCACACCACATGACCATTGATTATTTTTTCTGACACTTGTACACCTCCCTGAACTACAGGTACATATTTTTCAGTAAATAAAATACCATTTTATAAGTGGATGACACACTCCAGGGTGTGTGGTCATGAGGGAATAGTACACTTCGTGGGTAGTTGTAACATTTGGCTATGCCTCACAGCTAACAATCACCAGAAGTGTACATTATCCCCAATAATGGCATGCCCTGTCATGTGTTACCCTAAACTTAACCATAGGACTTTTTTCCATATAGAGTTTATTGTTCTTACCATGGGCACTCCATTTGGTTATTCCTCTGTTGACCTTCCATCCCTTACTCCAGAAGACCCTGACTGCAGTGCAGTCTATAAAGCACAAGTGCTGAGAATGCTGATGACAGTCATCCCACTTCTTCCAGTCCCATCACCTACCTCCCGACTTACCCCATATACTTGCTTATCCGTACTGGTGAGTGGTGCAGAGCCTACAGGGTTGCTGGTGTTATCCATCAGTAGAGGATGTTTCCTCATGATTTTCTCCGCTGCCTGCAGCACGCATGCATGTAGTGGTGTGCATGTACAGCGATAAGAGGCCACATGGCAGATGCCCATGCCCGGCTGACAAGGAGTGACTGCTTTGTTGGGCTTGTCTCTGCTGGTAGGCAGCCAAGCAGAGTATGTGCTCTCCCTCCCCAGAGGAGGAGAGCTGTCTGTGTATGTTCCATCCTCCTTCCACCAGCTGGCCCCTGAGCCACCCTGGTCTGTTCCCAAACTCGGGTTGCCGGTGTGGTATAGGTGCCTTACCTGCCATGACACTGCGCCAGCAGTGCTTTGCCCTTTTTTTGTTACATTTTTTCTACCCTGCACTGATCAGCCCTCTTCTACCAGTCCCTCCAGCCCGCTACATTCTGACGTCCACTGGGAACTACCTCAATGATACAGAGGTGCCCAGCTGGCTGGGTGCGGAGCCCGTGGGGGGCCGCGTGATCCTGCTGGTCCACACATTTTTTCCACCTGTTTTCTCCTGGTGCCCAGTCATAGCCATGCATGCAGGTGTGGAGACACGTGCATGCCGGACCCATGACACCCTCTCTTATGTGCCACATCCCATCCTGTGCCACCACGAACCTCCATCTGGGGGCGACTATGTGGCGGAGCTTCAAGGACCCTCCCGGGAGAAGAAAGCTGCCTTCAGCTGCTCGATCCAGCTCCGACCCTCCTCCAGCCGACCCCCAAAGACCCTGGCTCATTCCCAACCTGGGTCGCCGGTTGATGTGACATGTGATGGCAGCTCAACCCTCAGTGTCACCAGGCCGGAGTGCTTTGCTTTTTAAAAGAAAATGCCATAAACTATAAACCCCTTCCCCGGAAACACTGTCCTGGTGAGTTTGGGTTTGCAGTGTTTAAAACATTGCCTTGCAAAACGTTTCCGCCACCATCTCAACATCGAGAGCATGCTTCTGCCACTCACTGTATGCTAACGTGAGCTGCCAGTCAATGGAAGACCTGTGGACTCACATTTTTATAGAGTGATAGCAGACTTGAGCATTCAGCTCAAGATGGTGACAGCTTCACAGAACAGGTTTTAGAGCTGCGCTATAAAGATCTGTAAAAGCACTGTACTGAATAGGTAATGGAAAACAAAATTTTTGCACGGCAAAAGCCTAATCACAGGATAGCTTTGAGCTGGGGAGCAGGCTGTTATTTGTGGTGGTCTTCTATAAAACCAGTTCTGCATTTGACTTTTCATTTTCCAGCATCATTTTCTGATCTGAATGACAGTAGCTGTGCAATGCTAACAGATAGCATTGATGTGCTAATGTTTTGCACAGAGGAATTTAATTCCATAACATAGTTTGTTTAATTAGTTATGGTCGTAAAATTATTTTTTAATTATATTTTATTGTTTTATATAAAACAATATTATACAATATTCTCATACAAGAGATCTCAAAATATCCATTACAGTACATCCAGGCTCAGATATTCAGAAATGGCCAAAGGCGAGCGCAAGTCCAGCTCAGCGCAAATCCGATGCGCCATGGTGCAACAGGAGCCATATTCAGAGGTTGCACTGGCTGCACTGTGCCAGCACAACCCGGCTCAATATGGCACAGTTGCCATGGTGCGAAAAGAAATGCCTCAGTGCAACCGTGGGAGCAGGCAGCAGAGCAGCAGAGGGGTGCATGGCACAGAGAAGTGACCCAGGGACACACAGTGACAGGCCACAGGAGGCCTCCACCAGCTGGGCACAGCAGGGCACACACAGGCACCCAGATCCCACCCCAGAACACAACTGTGGCACAGATAGTAGGCAACAGGAGGTGCCAATGGAGGGCACCAGGGGCCCCCACAGGCTGCAGGCTGTACCCCCATACACCCAGACTAGGAGCAGGCCACACCCAGGACCATGCAGCCAAGCACACACACATACCACACACCCTGACAGCCGCCCCATGGGCACCCAAGACACAGCCACCGACCAAGGGAGGGACACCACCACAGTGGGACACACCACAGCAGTGAACCACAGAAGCACAACATGCACCCGACATATGCACACCACATGGACAGGCACTGGGGCACTGCAGTATGGCTCCTCATGCCACCTGCAAAGCAGACACAGGCAGATATGTCAAAAGATAGATATATTAAAGAACTGAACTATGTACAAAACAAAGGTGTGGAGAGGGTAGGAAGCGAGGAAGGGACAGGGAACAGGGACTGTACAGTAGGAAGGGGACTGTAGGGGAGGTTCAACTGGGGAAAGGAATACAAGGTCCCAACTAGCGGTGGCGCGTCCTGCTGCACCTTGCGGTTTCCTGCCTTGGTCAGCCAGCAGCATTCTGCACATATGCAGCATTGCCTCCATGGTGGTCGAGGCAATCAATATTAGCTGCGGAGCAGCCGGCCAGTAAAGGGCATCCTGCACCTCCGCGGACACCTAGGACAAGGGACAGGACAGGTGATCAGTGCAGTGTCCCAGGAACCATGCCCACCCACAGCGGCGCAATGGGCAGCAGGATCTCACACCCTGGAGGGCCCATACCGGCCACCTGAGGGGGGTGGGCCAACACCTGTCAGCAACGCAGCACACCACGACAGTGCACAGCGGTGGTTCCACCACACAGTGGCCACCCGACTGCGCAATGGCAGTCACATGGCACAGTGCATCGGCAGCACCACAGCAACATCAGCGCAGCCGGGCACACACCACCCCACCAACAGCTGGCACACGTGTCCAGTGGATGGGCCACAGTGGCAGGCATCACGCACTGTGTGACATACACAGCTGCCATGGCACAGGCGGCCATGCCCACAACCTCACCCACGCCAATCCCCATGTGCAGTGCGAAGGACCATGACAGTGCCTACCTGCCCTCTGTGGCCCCACTGGTGCTGCTCCTGCACTGCCATCCTAGCCCGCTGCGGCCTGCCATCCTGCTGCCACCACTCTCCTCCTATTATCAGGCCCTGGGAATGGAATATAGATGGGTACACATCAGTAACCATCACAGCAGCTGCCCACCACCCCACTGCTGTGCACAGGGTGAGCTCCTGCCCGACACATCCCACACAGCAGCACTGCAGTGCAAGCAGTGGCGGTGATGCCACCCAACTATGCACACAATGCCAGTGCCACACTCTGTAGGGCATGCCAGGCAGCCTAGCCAACACCACAGTACAGCACCAGGGCACACATGCAATATGGGCCTAGTCACCTGGCTGTGGCACAGCCCACACCTGACTCATGCCTCCAGCCTCCTGAGGAGCTCTGGGTCCCTCCTTGCCAGGTCTCCATAGCAGTGGTGACACTGCTCCCCATCCTAGCCACCCCTGGCGCTGCTGCAGTGTGGCAGCAATGCCCTGCCACACTGCCACCCGGGGCTGGTGCAGGGGCACCTGTCCGAAGAGTTGGGGTGCATGGGGCTGGGCGCAGATGACCAGGTTAACTAGTTCCACCTGTATCCAGTTTGGTGCCCTTGGTGCCCTTTGCTGCGCCATGCTGCAGTCGTAGCCAGTGAGCAAAATTTAAGCGGTAGCACACGTGGCCACAGCATGCACCAGATGTGTGATCTGAGGGGACATGTGCTGTGTCCGCCATTGCACAGTCTTGGAGCGGCATGGGCGTGGCTGGGTGGGGTCATGGGTGTGGGGTCACCCAGGGCAAAGGACACAGCAGGGTCAGGGCTCTGCCGCCCTACAGTGCCTGGTGCACCATCGCCATGGCCCCCATCATGCAGTCAGCACACAGTGCGTGATTGATGACATGATACTGTTCAGCACATGTACACTGTGGTCCTGCGCACCATGCAAGTGTGTGCATTGCCCTGCGACTTGCTCCAGAGCAGTCTCATTGTGCATGGAGCAAATTGCGATATTCAGCTGCCACGTGCAAATGAGCTCATCAGCCAGTGCCTGGCGCACCAGGGAATTAGCATGTCATTACCATTGCGCCAAAGCTCATTTGCATGCAATGCACCATATCGCACCATAGAACAAGCACAGGCCATGGACTGGTATTGCATCCTTTGAGGTGGGTTATGATACCGCTGCAGCTCCTGGGAGCAGACAGCACAGCAGGGCAGGATGCTACAGGGGGATGCTGCCACTAACACACTGTGCTGTCAATATCCACAGGAGGCGACATGTCCGGACGTGAGGAGGGCGTGGCCTGCTTACAAGCACAGGCCCAGTTTCACTAAGGCTGAGACAGAGGCCCTGTTTGATGCCTACCTGGACAGGGAGCCACTAATGAGTGGTGCCACAGGCCACCACAGGCCAGGGCTGGGGCCTGGGAGGAGGTGGTTGGCTGCATTAACCAGCATGGCATCCACCAGCGGTGGCGTGAGGAGTGCTGTAAAGGTGGACACAGACAAGAGGCACATAAAGGAGAGGTGGCAGCCATCCGTGCCTCCTGGAAGGCCACCAGAGGGGGCCTCCTGATGCGCCACTGGTCACGGTGCAGGAGGAGTTGGTGGCAGCCACCATGTGCTGCAGCACAGTGGAGGGTGTGCCTGGAGGAGGATTCCAGATGGGGACAGACCAAGACTGCATGGTAAGTATGTCAGCCACGCACAGCTGGTGACATGGAGAGTGCGTACATGGGCATGCTGGCTTGCGTGCTGCCAGCATGCATGTCCTGTGCATGTGTGCAATAGCGTGCATGCTATGCTGCCAGACACATGCAGTGGCAGTTTGGGGAGGGCACATGTGGGCATTGTATCACTGACACACCTTTCATCTCTTTCAGCACTAGCATGCCCGCATGCAGAGGCTGGGGGTGCCGGCAGCGGCCGTGGATGCAGGACCAGCCTTCCACCTCCACAGGCATCTGGGGCATGATGAGCTGCAGCACATCACCACAGTCCAGGCAGATGTGCTGGGCATAGGGTCAGATGAGGCCCTGGATGTGTTCCTGTGGGATGCCAGTCTTGGTGTCCTCTGCATGGACACACAGATCGGAGTGGGGTCCGATGCTGATGATGACATCACCATCATCCTGGACAGCATGGGCAGTGTTGTGGGGAGATGCTGTGCCAGCCACCAACACTGGCGGCACGCCTAGCAACCTGATGATGGGGAACAGCTACCTGCATCACTGTGGGTGCAGCTGTGTGCACTATGGCTGTGCCCGGTGGTGGTGCAGCCACGCAGGCACTGGGCAGTGTTCAGCGGCTGGAGGAGCAATGGCTGTGGGTACCACAGGTCAGCCAGAAGCTGGGTCTTCCCAGGGACGCCAGCTAGGGACATTCCCATGAGGATTCCCACTGTGCAGCATCCACCAGAGAGGGGCTGCGCAGTGTGGCTAGTCACCCAGGAGGGTCAGTGTCCCGCCTGGAATCCCCAGGACACCAACCCGCTGGCTGAGCACACCCATTTGCTGCAGGCCTCTGTAGAGGCAACAGGAGATGCTTGTGCGGAGGCGCCAGTTGGCCGAGCAGCATGAGTGGGGCACTCGCGCAGCTCCTGGCAGGATGCAGCATACACAGGAGGCCACGACTGTGTCCCTAGATTGCATTGCCAATGCGATCATGGATGACATTGCGAGGCTGGCTGTCACAGGGCATGGCCAGGCACTGCTGACCCCATCCAGTGCACTGTCCACCCCACAATCCCGGTCGGATAACACTCACACTGTCGAGCGGGCTCTGATGTTGGCATCCCAGGCACACCTGGGGCAGGCCTGTTGGGTGCCTCGCACTCCCATGCAGACCCAGTCATGCTCCCATCCCTGGGGCTGTTACAAACACCCTGTGGCTGCCGATGGGCTCCGGTGCAGCCACCCAGTGGCCATGGTTCCATACAGCAACCAGATGTGGATGCTGTGCTGATCTGATCCCAGCTGCTGCCCTGTGCATATGGGCGGCATGTGTGTGTGTGCATGTACCATACTGTATGATGTCTGTGTGTCGTGCCGCATACTGCCTGTGTGTGTGCTTGCCCGCGCTGGACCCTGTGGCATGGGTGCGATGAGGCTGTTCAGCACCAGTTGTGCTTGTGCACTGGTGCAATGCATCTGATCCCACCACATGCCAACGCCTGGGTGCATGTGTGTGTTGCTGTGTATGGTTGTGTGCCACTGGCTCCTCTACCCTGCACCACACACCTCTGTGTGTGCAAGCCCCTGCATGTGTGCTGTATCTGCGTGTGTGGCCCATGCATGGGTTTTGCATCACATACCTCGTGCTATAGTGCTCCTGTGCGATGGTCCCAGTGTTAGCGTACTGCCGTTGCAACCCGGGGATCCTCTGCCCCGGAGGCTGTTCACCACCCTCTGGCCCATTGCCACTGTCATCCCCACTACTGTTACCCTCATCAGCCTCCCGTAGCTATCCCATGGTCAGTGGCCATGCTGCTGCAGTATGCAACAGGTCAGGGAATAGGCCACAGGCTTTGAGGGGCTGCATTGTAAGGCACCGCCAGACCTGTCTAGGCACGGACCCATGCCTTGGCATGCCAAATACATACTCAGTGATGTGCGCGTGCTGGCATGTGCCTCGTTGTAGCGTTCATCTCATTGTAGCGTTCCTGTGCTGGGGATGCTGAGTGCTGGTAGGGGTGAGCAGCCAGGGACTCAGTGGATAGGCATTGTCTCCTGTGTGGATAAATGACCTGGTTAGCCCTCTGCCATCCTTTGCTGTGCCCTTGTCTGTCCCTGGTGCCACGCCAGCATGCCCACCCAGCCTTCCCCATCCCATGGCGTACTCTGCCCATTACCCCTTGTCCGTACCATACTTACCCACTAGGTGGCCCAAAGGATGTCCACACATTTGAACCTGTGGCACAGCTGCAGAGCTGTGCCAGATGAACGCATCATGTGCACTCCCAGGGTGTGTGCACAGACATTGTGATGCACCCGTGGCATCGCACACCACCTGACAGTTGGCGCTCAGGCTCCCCTTCCTATTGATGTATGCCACACCTTCGGGCCCAAGTGGCACGCGGATGCTCATGTGGGTGAAGTAAGTGGCCCCAATCATGCCAGGCATATATGCTACCCTGTGGAAGTCCTGCATAGTTGCTGTTCGCTCTACCTGTGTGCGGGGAAATGGATGTATTCCGATGCACATGGCAGCAGAGCGTTGAGGAACTATGTGAGGAGGTGGGAGATGGCAAACTGGGTTATGCCTGTAGTTTCCCTGTTGGTCTCTGGAAAGTGCCCGTGGCGAGCAGGCACATGACAGCTGTCACCTTCTTCTCCATGGACATGGCGTGGCTCCATCCGGTGGTGCCTGCATCTCCTCACTGCACAGCTCTCAGAGCTGCCTCAGAATAGCCCTGTTCAGATGGTACCAGCCCACTATCTCCATGTCACTGTTGTTCTCGAAGGTGATGCGGGCTGCGGTACCACCTGTGTCGAGCATACCACCAATAGGCCCTTCCTTGGCCACGTTGCTGTTCCTCCTGCCCCTCACACACCCCCTCATTACAGCCTGCATCATGAAGGGTGCACTATCCATAGCCCTGATGTCAATATCCCCTTGTTGGCTGCTCTGGGCTGTGCCCACCTGGTGCACTGCCTGGCAGTGTCTGCCTGTCTCACCACTCTCTCTGCCCCTGTCTCCTCTCCACTGCCACCTCTGTCCTCTCTCTCTATGTCAGCCTCGGTCTGTCTGTCTGTCTTTCTCTCTCTCTCTCACTCCCTCTCGCCTAGTGCAAGTGCTTTCTGTGCTTGTGCCCTGTATTTATAGGAACAAGTCTGCTCGGCACATCTCTGATTTGCTCCGCACTTCGCCATGTTTCCTCGGTTGAATATCGCACTGTGCTGGATATTGGTAGCACGCCCTGCACTTATGCCTGCATTCATTATAGTTGCGGATTGGCATAATGAGATTTGTGCTGCTCACTGGCTCCCGCTGAATATCGCTCCTTGGTGCAAGTCCGCACTTGTTCTGCACAACTGCTTTGAATATCCAGGCCCCAATGTTTTAGAACATGATAATCTATACGTTCTGTCTTTTTGGATATGAAAGTATTTCTTTTAATTAATAATCCAAACATTCGTTAGTGTCCATAATATGCTGCACCCTACAGGACCTATAGGAGACCCATTTCAAGAGGAAACAAGTTTCCAAACATTTTGCCACAACAGCCAGTGTTGTTGTGGTCCTTATTTCAAAAATTTTACTCCTGAGTGTAATTAGTGTTCAGCAAGATTCAACTCCCCTTCCCAGCGACGTACTTTCCAAACTCAGATAAATTTAAATTTTATAGAGCACATGAACTAAACTGCATCCACAACATAGGCGGTGCTGTGACCTTCCACTTGGTCATCTACATGGTAAGAAGACAGTCCGTATCTCACCTAACATGCAGCAAACAAACTTTTATACAATGGCTTTTAAATTATTTATCTCAATAGGATTAGAAAAATTAAATTTACAACTGCAGAATTTCTTTTACTTATCGTTGTACCACTGGGCCATTAAATCATGGCTCGAAGGTATACTTAAGGGTTCAAAATAAAAGAATAAACAAGACCTGTTTGTGGAAGTCCTTTTATAGAATAAAACATTTTTTAAGTCCCTGCTCAATCAGGTTTCTTCCTCGTCCGGTTCCGACATCTCCTGATTGGCAGCATGCGAAATTCCTTAGCTATTGCCTCTGCCTTCTTATCTGCTTCTTCTGGATCCGTATACTGATAGGTATGCCTGCTGTAGTGCATCCAGAGTCTGTGAGCATCAGTAGTGAGCAACTCCTAAACTATGGAGTTTCAGATTATTTAAATTTTTAATGAAGCAGCGTGAGCCCCATTGGTATCTCTTGCCTAAGCTGTGCTGCCCCAGTTCATTGACATGACTATGTACCCTATAGGGGAAAATGGACAGAAGGCTGAACCAAAGCATTCTACCACTGGTCAACTAGGTGTCTGTTGAAAGCAAGTTGAATGCAAATTGAAATGTCATGTAAATTAATTAACACACAACAGGCTGGAATGGTGAACTGTTCTGAATTATAAGAGACTAAACCCTGAACTAGCATTCAACTGCAAAATATCCATTATCAAAAAACTTTGTAAGTAGTACATCTTTATTAGATAGAAACACTTTTAAAGCAGCAGTATTTGTTAGTCATAAACAAATTCATCATATAGTTTTTTAGCAAAATGTCCTAAATTCATCATCAGTGTATTTAATTCCCTCAGATTTTTTTTCCTATAGAGGTGTCTATAGCCTTCATGGCAGGATAGGCGGCTGGTTCTACCCTGTCCTGTCAGCCACAACCATCCTTTACTCTCCTCTGGTGAGCAGGGTACCAAGTATTTCCCACAGACCCCCTGTGGTGAGGTCAGAAAGGAGGCTCTCTCCTCACCTGGAGCACAATCCAGACAGTCTCGGATCTTGGAGAGGTGGGCAGGCCAGCGACTTGATGGACAGGGCATCATGTAGCCTGTCCTCGAGGTTTTCTGCCTTATGTTTTCTCCCTGGCTCCTTAAATGATGTACAGTGAGCACGATGTGCATGCCCCCTCTGTGGAGTGACACCCCCAGTGTTCTGTCATGGAGCCCCAAGAGGTGATTCAGCGCACCTCCACCTGGATTCCTCCAGGTGGCAGTCGATGCCGAGCCATGGAATCCCCCTCCTTGAGAGAGGAGAGCAGTCCTACAGACACCGATCCTCCCTCTCCCAGACAACCCCCAACCAACCCATGTCTGTTCCCAAACCCAGGTCTCTGGTATGGGAAGGCGTAAGGTGTCTATGGTGCCTCATTCCTCTTCACCACTGGGCCGACTCCAATTCCTCAGATATTTTAAAATCGTTTTTCTTGCCAGTTTTGTAATTATTAACTAAAGTCATTGAAAATAGCCACCACGCACAATTTTATACATCTCTGCAACTGAGGCAACCTGTTGAATGTACATACAAGATTCAGACAGTGGATGTATGAGGATGGTACTTTCTGAAGTTTGTAATGGTAAACAGCACAGTGCTGTACCAAGATATTTTATTTTTTCGTGGTGGGCATAGCACGAGCAAAAACTTTAAAACACTTAAAATACCATATCTTAGTTTAGTTATGGATTTTCCCTGGATACACGGAGTATACATACTGCTTCTCAAATTATCTTCCTATGACTTACAAAGCACAAAATTAGGGCATGATATAAATATTCTTCAGAAAAAGGTGAGATTCTTTCTCTTTGTCACTGTTCTAAACTCCCATATCTTTCTCTCACTCTCACTGCTGTTATAAACATGGACCTAGAATGAAAGGGAAATTAATATTATTATTATTACCATTATTATCAATATCATCTTCATTAGAGTATGTTTTTGTTTAGTTACAGGAGAATGTAATGGTAATTTATCTAGAGCTGAATTTTCAATGGAGGTTCTATGTATATAATGTCTGTTATCAATTAATCATACCTATTTGGATTTTATTTGAGTAAGAATTGACAGGAAGCAATTGTATTATTTGCTCAAAACCTTTCAGTAACTTTTTTGAGAAAACAAAAGAATATTGTCTATAGTGATGTTTTGCCAGAAACATATTATTGGTGGAAAACTAACGGGTGACTAACAAACACGGCTGCTGTACTATGACATCACTGTGCCCACTGTGACAGTAGACTGTGATGTAAACAAACACAGCAGTTGAGAGCTCAGCTGGGTGGTCCATACCAAATTAGCTTCACTTCTAGGCATCTTTTATCCCAGCACCTGTGGGTTTCAGTTACTTGAAATGACTCGGAATGCTAAGTAACCAATAACCCACAAAAGGGCATGTGTTTCTAGAGAATTAAAGGCACGCCCCATGTGAGCTGGAAGGCATGGGGCCAACGTCAAAATGACTTTCAACACACCGGTAGGTATATCAGTTCTCAAGAAACCCCTGCCCTGGGTGGGTTGTTGTACATATGAAATGGAAAAAGCACCGCTCAAGTGTTAGGCTGGTCCCAGTGTGCACACTGACGTGCAAAACATTTTGGTTTACTTACTGTTTACTGTAGTGTAGTAGACTGCCTCAGATTAATTTATTTTACGTCTAGGCTGACATCTTCTGTAACTACAAATCCAGAATCCCTGCAGCTGACATCAGAGTAGTAGTCAGCAGCGAGAGATTCAATAGCTTGCAGTGCATGTTGGAGCTTTTCAGATGTTTTCCAGTTCTTCTTTTCTCCGGGGGCTAAATACAGTCCTCTGTGACTGTACTAGCCAGGGAAGACAGCAGGACCAGCCAAGAAAAGATCAGAGCTTATATAAACTCTAACATGTACTGCAGGCTGTTGAATCTCAACTGGCTGGGCCGGGGGATACTGGGATGCATAGGGAGAGGCATCACCAGTAGAAAACAGGAAGTTATTATCCTTTGTACAGACAGTTGGTGAGACCCCATCTGAGTACTGCGTGCAGTTCTGGAGACCCAATCTCCGCAAAGACATAGACAGGATGGAGGCTGTCCAGAGGAGGGCAACTAAAATGGTGCAGGGTCTGCACCGGAAGACATATGAAGAGAGACTTAAGGAGCTGAATATGTATAGCCTCGAGGAAAGGAGGAGAGGGGACATGATAAAACTTTCAAGTACCTCAAGGGAATCAACAAAGTCCAAGAGGTAGCATCTTTCAAAAAGAGGTGTGCAAGAACAAGGGCACAATTTGAAGATAGAAGAGGCAGCTCAGAGGTAATTTAAGAAGTATTTTTCACAGAGAGGGTTGTGGATGCATGGAGCGCCTTCCGGAGGAGTTGTGGAGTCAAAAGCAGTGGAATTCAAGCATGCATGGGACAGTCATAAGGCAATTCTAGGGGTGGGGGTAGGAAGAAGTAGGCTGCTGGTTAACTAGGATCTGCAGCTTATCCATTAGGTAGGAAATGGGCAGACTGGGTGGCCAAGCGATCCTTATCTGCCGTCAAAATTTATGTTTTCTATGTAACTGCAACCTATTGCTCTGATGTCAGTTACAGAATTCTAGAGATTTGTAGGTACAGAAGATGTCGACAAGAAGTAAACAAAATGAGTCTGATACTTAATTTGTAAGTAAACTAAAATGTTTTTGCACAGAATGCATATTAGGACCAGTCCCACACTTAAGTGTGGAGCCCTTAGGAGCTAACTGTTCCCCTTTAATGGAAAAGGTTTTGTTTTCCCATAGGTTGTTACTAGGTAGAATAGATGAGTTTGGGAACAAGGCTACGTGCCTTTGAATGAACCCAGGAAGTACATTTATTTTGAAGAAACCCATGTTCTGTTGTTGGTTTTGTGTTTAAAATATGGAAATGTTTTTATTTTAATGGAAAATGTTTATGTTCATTTGTTTAGGCTGTAGCTAGGTAAATTAAGACAGGTTAGTTATGAACTGTTCGTATACAGAGATCAGTGAATGGCCAGGTGATGTATTTGAACCAATGAAGTTGCTAGGATTCTGAAGCCCATTTATAAAAGCAGATATTACTGTAGCCCTGGAATATTCAAATTAGTTTACAGAGCACAGGGGACATTGGTTTCATGCCCAACTTAGATAAAAGCCCTGCAGATTTAATGTCTGTTCTCAACCTACATTCTGTAAGGCGAAGCATCCAACTAGTGCGCAGCTTTCAAAGTAGTTACATTAGTGGAGTGCTTGGCTTTCTGAATGCTCTCAACTGGCTGTACTCAGCTAAAGCTGCTACTTCCCTAGAGTGCCAGTTATCTGCTAATTCAGTGCGATTTCATTAGCAGCTATACTTTTCACATGTGAAGTCTGGAAGCTGTTGGACTAAGACTGCTGCAGTGGCCTAGCCCTACCACTTGGGGCACTGCAGGTTCATGGAAGCGAGGCAGTCCTAAGGACACTCTCTCCTTCTCAGGCTGTGTTCTGTGCTCCTCACAGACTGGCTGCCTTTCTGTGGTTCAGGAGAGAAGAGGAGAGCCATTCTGCAAGGAGCGTAGGGTTTTGCCAATGTCTTTGAGCAATGTCAGGTGTGAGGGGACATCGGTGAGAGGGTATTGAGATGGCAGACATCGAACCCAAGCTCTCTGTTCGCTCTAAACAAGGAATGCACAGCACAGCCAACATGACTGTGGCAAGATCTGACCCTCTTGGGGTGGCAAGTGAAGGAACAGGACATGGGTGGGTTCAGCGGAGAAAACTAAAAATATAAAAAATATAATGATAAAAACAAAGTAGTTGATGAGTCCCAAGCAGCAGGTTCTCCTAGTCATTTGATGTCACTGTGCCAACAAACCCTACAGGGAAAACATATGGAGAGAGATATTGGAAATACATTTTCATATGCCAATAATTAATATTATAAAATGGGTAAGAAAATTGATGCCTCCTAATTGGCTAAAAGGCCCTCAAGCTGTGCCATTATACTTGTGTCACCATGCTTGTCGCGTTAGGATTAGGACATGTTGGCAGCCACCTTTACTCACTAAAAAAAATCCACTAGACCCTAAAAATAAAACTACCTCATATAAAACAAACATTAATTGAATATTGTTTCCCGATCATCACAATCTCCTTGCACAATCACATCAAAACAGATGAAGTTCTGCACATAGTTTGATTAATAATGTTCCTTTGCTGACCATGAAAATTACTCCTCCTAGATATACCTGCTTGCCAGTAAAATCTTCGCTATTTACCTTGCCAGATAAAAATGAAGTTGCGCTCACGTGAGGCCTTTGTTGTGTGTGTAGGACGGAGATGAGCAATCTACCAGTAGACTGCAGAATTTTATATTTGTGTATTCCTCAGTAAACATTCCATCTGTTGAAAGTGGGGAAAAGATAGAGAAAAAAGAAATGGGGTGAGGAAGGTAGCAATACAAAGTGGAGAATGGTGCTAAATGGACAGAGGCATACCTAAACTGCTTAAGAGCACCTTTGTGCTGCTTTCACAAATCTCCCCACCATACCCCATGAGGATCATTACATCCGAAATTGCAGTTTAGGTGAATAAAACATTTGTTAGCAGTGTTGAGGGAGGAAAAAGGGTAGATTTAGGCTCCCGTACTCTCAAACTATGGAAGGGATCAGACTTGTGGCTCCACAGATCCTAAATCTGATCCCTGCCCTCCGTCTGTACAGCTAACAGATTTTCAGCCTGTGACATTTGGGACATAAGGATCCTTGCTGTGTTCTTGGATGAGTACCTGAAAAGGTGCTCTTTCAGGAAGTCATGAAGTTCATAATGGCACATATATTTGGATCAGGGATGGGTGAACCTGTTCAGGAGAAATCTTACCCCAATACACACACACCCTGGCAGGTTCAACAGTTTTAAACACATTTCCATTAAAATATACCTGTATTGGTTTGAAATGCAAATTAGGTAAGTATTCTTTTTATAAAACTTTGTGCTATACAGAGTTTTAATTGTCTTTTCTTGTTTTGGCTACCACCACTATCATTTACCAGAATATGGACTATTTTTGCTTTCATGGACAAAAGAAAGCATCTGACTACAAAAGAACTTTATTTTTAATTAATTTTAAGTAAGACATTTGAAAGCGGATTTATAAGAATAAGACACTCCAGGACGTGTCATTATGGTGATGTAATCCTATTGTCCTTTGTGTCTCAGTTCGTTTTCTTGTTATGAATTTGCTGGTATTTCAGCTCATTGTATTATGTATGTTACTATGAAATTGTACCCTATACCCTTTCCCTCAGGGCGCACCTGGAAATGAGCTGTTTTGGCTCAGTGCGTCTTTCCTAGTGAAACTTGTCAAATAAATAGATAATTTCTGAAGTGCATTTAATGACACTTATAAAATTATCATCCGACAGTAGAATATAACATCATAGTGAGTGACTTCACAAGGGAAAAGAACATCGACAGAGACATTGTCAAAGAAACAGACCCCCATAAGGAGAAACTCTAAGAAAATATACAAAAACAAAATGTTCTGAAAATGGAATATACACTATTGAACACACAGTAAACCCTATAACTGACACTTTATCAGTTTCAGCAGCTTGGAGATATCTATCATATAGGCAGATGGGACAGATGGAATATCTGCAGATACAGCAAGCAGCAAAATAAATGTTACATAACAAAGTTTGCATATTTGCTAAAACAGGACTGTGAGAAAATAGTGGAATATGCAGGAAGACTAGGAGAACGGCCCGACATGGGTGCAAACATGAGGAAAAGTGTTGTTTTGGAGGGGCTAATAACACAGGAGACCATGATTGCTTCCCTTTTGATCTTCACGTGCATTAAAGGGGCACTGTGAATGCTCATGTACAAAAGTGGGAGAGCTGCTGTCCCCCCTCATCCATACGTTCTGGCACCTATGCAGGCGAACTTGTTAATGTTTGGGCCGATACTGACCTTACATTGAATTCTAGGATGGCATGGGGAGGAAACAAAGACTGAAATATCAGAGGAAAGGGGGAATTGTGGAAAACTACCTGTAAGACCAGCCAAGAAGTGAAAGGTAGGAAATCCAATCTAAAATACTGCACCATGTCTCTTATACTTCCGACAGAGTATCCAAAATGTACAAAGAAGAAACAAAGCGGTTGTTGGAGATGTAATAACAGCGAGGCTAAATTGTTTCACATATAATAGGGCTGTCCTACATTCTGAACAATATGGCAGAAATAATCTCATTTTGCTAAACTACGTTTTAGTGCATGTTTGACAACATATCCACTTTTGGGATTCTTGGTGACAAAGCACTAGTAAAATGCTCCAGAAAGCATTACGTTATGGTTCCTAGGAGCATCTTTCTGCCTCACAATACTAATATTGGCAAACTGGAAAACTAATAAAGGCACAGCTTTCCAAGAATAGATTCACTCACTGGGTAACAGCATATAATGAGAGACCTAGCTACCTAACAATAGATAAGTTGCATGTGTATAACCAACTCTGGAATCCCTTCATTGAAAGAAGGAAAAAAAGTAACAAACTCTCAACAGGTTTCTTTAGGAAAGAAAGGATGGATCAAGTAGCCACTGCTGTTTACTGCCCGTCAGCTTGTAATTAAGAATCATGTTTTAATAGCAACCAGTAGTTGGGGTACATTGAGCGAAACTGATAAGAATGGGTTGATAATATAATAAGTCATGCATGTTATAATGAGACAATTTTAGATATAAAATATTAATGATAGGCTCTCATTTTTATGACAAGCATAATATAAATGTAATTAAGCCCTGAGTATATTAGTGTAAGAACGTTTCTGAATCCTTAATGTACTACTGAATAGTGGTACTGTATGTAATGCTTGATATTATTAATTCAATTAAAATGTATAAAGTAGAAAAGCATTAATGCCACTTGGCTGTGCTCATGCCTAACACTACACCTGAGGCATGCAATGACATCATTAAAATGTCCACACTGTCATGTCTGATTGCTTAACTATATTTAGGCTCTAAACAGGCTTTTCTCTGTCAGAAATCATTTAACTTACACATTATTAAATGGTATAGCAAGACAAAAAAATTACAGAATACTTATTAGTGGTTTCCATAATTCTTTCCTCCTTGCATCTTACACAGATAAAATCTGTCCAGAATCCCACTCAAAAACTGGAGCAACACCAGACTACTGGCTTGTTTAGACCACAGAGAAACATAACTCTGTTATATATTAACTTCAAGCCTACAGCGATTTTCGGTTTCCAACAAAGAAACTCAGTCAGCAAAACAGTTGCAGGAGTTTCTCCCTAAATGTGATTTTGAAGACCTTTCATTCTTTGGTATTGAAGGCATCCTCATCAAAATAAAGTTCTGTTTCCTTAGACTTTTATCAATTTATGTGCCTTTTACCTGCTATAAGTCACAAACCGTTACTAATGACATCACAGCCTGTTGCTGTAAAATGATTCTGATGCCACGAGCAGAAGATATATAGAGAACTAGACAGACAGACAAGCAGACAGAATTTTATTTATAAAAAGCACTATTCTCAAGCTAGAGGCATGCCACATAAATATAGAATCAAAAAACAGTCCTACATTTACTTAAAAATTCAGACTAAATAAAATGAATAAACCCCAACTACCGAGGTCATACATCAGTTGCTAGAGAGTGCAATTCTGAAAAACCAGGTTTTCAGTTTAGATTTAAAACTTCCACTGCTGGTCAGTAGTAATTGATTGATGGGGCTGGCAGTATAGCCTAGAGTTAGAAGTAAACAGCTGTGAATGAGCTTGGTGCATCCAGTAGACAGACCTGGTTTGATTCCCCAACCTCCACTTGCATGCCATGTGACTCTAGAGCAAGTCTAACCTCCCTGTGCTCCCAGGTCAGCCCTGAAATCAGGCACATGTGCCTAGTGGGCCTTACCTGGTTGCCAAAGACTAAAATAAATTGATAGAAATTGAGACAATGTTCCTTGGGGAGGAAACAGCAACTGCTCGATTCACGGTACCCAGCTAATTTTATTCTTGAGATAGAGACCACCAAGAGTCCCTGACTGTCTGATTGAGAATTCTGTTACCCCTAAGATGTTGCTGGCAGGTTGCAACTAGATTCTGATTCCTGAATGTGGACGGGGCCCAGTCCATTTGTAGCTAACAAATCAGCAAGCATGTTAGATACTCAGCCAGCCATTCACCAACAGCCAACACAAATCACACAGAGCATGCGTTAGATGCTCAGGTTTGACACGCCACTAAATAATCTGGCCTCCAGGATTATGAATTCAGGGCAGGAAACCGAGCAGGAACAGATGAAGTTCAAGGAGCAGAGTCTGTTTTATATAAATGTCTTTAAAGAATGGATTGCCTGAACTTTAAATCTTTTTCCATGAGATAGGTTTTATCCTTTGCCTGGCCATCCCTAGGGATATACCATGTTCTGGCGATTTACCATAATTCTGACAGAAGGGAGGTTTACGTCCCTGTTTTCCTCCCTCCTGACAACCCTCCCCTTGGCATGACCTGTGCCCTGTCAGCCTTAGCATTGCAGTGTGCCTCCTGCAGGAGGAGCAATCTCCTTGACCCACCCACTGGGCTTGCTGTGTACCAGAACCCACTTCAGCCAGCCCTCCCCAGCTGAGGTGTGGTGTATCTGGCACCGGCCTGTCTTCTGATGCATTGATCCAAATCTGCTCCCAGATCTAGGTCGCCAGCATGGCAGTGTGATCACTGGGTCACTGGAGCAGCCCAAAATGTAAATCTAGGGGCATGGTGTGGTGGAGTGGTATGAGTTCGAGTCTTGCTGGTCCCAGGATATGTTTTGCAGGAAATTGAAGATCAGTTTAAATAGCTACCCCCTCCTACCCCCTCGATCTCTAACCTCACTTCTCCCCCACCGGCCCCCCCTTGTCTTGCTCATAGCTCTAGTCTTTGTACTGGTTATTATATGTCTGTAAGTCAGTGACTATATGTTTGTAACTAAAATGATGACTTGCACATGCTGATGTGGAAGCTTTGTAAAAGAGCCTCGGCTCAAAGGTATTGTAATCCTAGATTGAAATAAATAAAAAATAAATAAATGAAAAATTGCTAACAATTTTGAAGACAGAGAGCTCAGTATGTAGTGCTTGACAGGTTTGTGATAAGGCTCTCATAAGCAATCAGTAGCAAAAAATGGGCAAGTGTAGGGGAAGGAGGCAGGGGCTGATTAGCCTGTTAGAACAGAGCAAGATTAAATAGGAATGTGTGGCCGATTAGGAGCTGCAGGCACAGGAGAGGCATGTGCAGCACACACAGATAAACACGCGCTTGTACATGCGCACACAAACAAACACACACACAATTTGTGCACACACGTGCGCACACATGTAGTCCAACAGAGGAAGGATGTGACAACTCAGGAAACTGTGCATTAGAAAACAAAGGCAAATATAAAATGAAAGGCGGGGTAACAGAACACCATTTGATATAGTGGACCAACTTTGTAAGTTCATATTTGGGGATTTGGGGACACACAAACCAGTTCTTTAGTATTTCCAACTGAAATCTGTCTTTATTCAGCATGTGGCAGGACCACCTTTCAATACTAGTAATTGAATTGCCAGGATAAACAAGTTCCTTCCTTTTAAAGAGTCAGCACTATGCAGAGTAATACACCTAGGTGCAAAATCTGCTTCACACATACACCCTGTGTGGTACAGCAGTGGACATCACAACCCAGCAGAGGGCTCAGGGGTAATTGTGGAGAAGTCAACTGAAGCCAGGCAGGTTATGTGCTGTCACAGTCTAGAAGAACAAACACAATGTGGAGCGGGGGTCTGAGCAGATAAAGTGAGCTGGTCCTTCCCTGTACAAGGCCTCAGTTAAACCACACCTGGAGAACTCTGTCTCATTCTCATCTTTGCAGTGCAGAAAGGAAATTGAAGAGATTGAGAGATTCCAGCAGCACAGGAGTCACCAAGCTGATTAGCAGCTCTGGGGCACGCTACAAGGAGGTGATCAGGCATACTGTACTAGTTGAATTATTAACGTCTGATGCTTTTGCAGATTTTGGCCTTGCCTAAAGGGAAAATAGAAATTTTCTGTATGCAGTTAGACCACTTTGAAACATATTTTCATAACAAAATCATCTACTGTTATTTGCTATATGTATATACTGCATGAACCAAAAATAAAAAAAAGTTATACATTTTCTAAAGTCTTTCTTTCAGTCAATAAATGTAAAACATATTTGATGAATTGAAAGTGTATCAACAGAATGCATTGCTACACACTGATCAAAGCTTTCATTTTAAAAATAAAATGTCTACCCCTAACAGATTGAATGTTAGTCTGTTCAAGATAATTTCTTTAAAAACTTTAGCTTTTAGAGCGGCCCAGTGGCACTGTGGGTTGAGGCACTGGGCATGCCTCACTCCACAGGTGACCTGGGTTCAGGAGCAGACTCAGGTCGCTGGAGGGCCAGGTTGGGGAGAATGGCTTGGCGTCCCACGACAGCTCGCCTTCTCCAGGAGAGGAGGCTATGCCCACTGCCACTTGCCTGACTCTGGCTGAGGCTAGGAATACTGCAAGCCCCAGTTGTAGGGAAGGGCAGCCAACAAGCAGTGTGGGCGTTGGTGCATTGCACCTTGACATCAGGGTTTGCACACGTAAGGGAAATGTGAGGAAGCCTGCCGGTGCTGGGAAGATGGGCTTCCAGGAACATGCCTCCGATGTGCCCCCGCTCATTGGCCACCTCAGACCGTGAAATGAAGGATTACAGGGTGTCTATTCCCACTTCATCCCCACTCAGAGGCAACCACTAGCTGCATGAGGGCTGGAGGTAAGTTCAGGTGGTCGGGAGGCAGGAGGATGACTCCTTAGGGGCCCTGAAAGGTCAAAGTCGGCAGGACGAGGGTGGATAAATAAAATGATTAAAAAAGTTTAGCTTTAAACTCTTAAGGATTAGGAACTTAATTTTTTAAATGGAAGCTGAGTCAAGTTGATATAGTTGCATCATATAGTTGCATGTCACCAGGCTTGCAAGCAGTTCTTCCTACTAAGCTGGCGAGGCCCATGGGAGGGACAAGCTAACACGGAGGAGGATCAGGAGTTAGGCAGCCTTCTGGCACTAGTTTAAGTTCAAGTTTATTGCAGGAAAACTCCATTGAGCAAGCTCATTCACAAAGAGGTCCTGAGGCATTATACAAACAAGTGAACATTACAAGGGTCAGCATACAAAATTTACAAAATGTAAAGAATGCACACATAATTCATGAACAGCAATACACTGATAAAGCAAGACGTGGAGATGTATAGAAACCGAACATTAGGTTCACAGTATACCATCCTGCAAGGTAGAGTATATAAGCTTCATATTGATGGCTGCATTTAATAAACAACAGGTACATATCATTGGCAGGAGAGGCAGGGTGGGTAGGGTTGGGAGGGATGAGGATATTAGCCTAGGTAACAAGCAGTTGGCATGTAGAATAGTGGTCACGGGGTGGGGAAGAGAAGGAGCAGGTGGAAGAAAGCGTAGTGGTAGACACGGAATGCGATATGCAGGTTCAAGGTTTGGGTACAGAAAGGACTAGTGTCAGGGAAGGTAAAAGGTAAGTATCTAATGAAGTATAGCTTAAAAGCAGTTACAAATATCTTTTATTTTATTTGTACTTAGCGCTTTAAAGAAATTAACTGGGATAATGCTAGTTAGCTTGAGAGTGGATTGGAGGTGGTTCCATATAGTAGGCAGAGTGTCTGAGATAGCTCTTTTGCCAAAGGAAGTGTCGAGTTCTGGGAACATCAAGCAGGATGAAATCGATTTCCTGAGAGAATACATGCTAGGAAGCGCAGATATGTCGATGCCGCAGTGACTCGGTAGTTTATGCAAAAGCAATCTGAGAGTCCATACGCCCGGCATGAAGCAGGCTTCGGTGTTGAGGGAGTCCAGCCAGCGGCTGTATACAAATCACAATGGTGCGTATAGTAGGTGAGTTGGTAATAAATCGCAACGAACGGTGGTAGAGGGTGTCCAACTTGCTTAGGCTTGATACTGTATGGAGGAGCAGATTAAATCACCGTGAGTCAAGTAAGGAAGGAATGGCCTGGACTAGTCTAGTTCGCGTCTCCAGGGAAAAGAGACCTATTTCTAAAGAAGAAACCTAATCTGATTTTGAGCCTATTGGCTAGGTCCTCGATGTGATCATGAAAGAGAGTTTATCATCTATCCATATCCCCAGGTATTTGAATTTAGTAACCACTTCCAAAGGCTCGTGTAGGAGGTAACAATAAAGTCGTTAGGGGGTCCAAGAGGTACGAGAAAAAATCATTGCTTTGGTTTTCTTCACATTAATTAGAAGCTTAGCTTTTATTAGATTGATTTCAAGCTGAGCAAAATCTGCTTGGAGCACGTCCCTGTCCCACTAGGCCAGAGGATGCCCTGGCAGCGATATGTCAGCCACAAGGGATGTGCGGATATCGGAAGGTCTGGATGACTCCTCTGCTGGCAATAAGGGATGAGTCTGGATGGCAGTCGGGCAGCCTGCAGGACCTGAAAGAGTGAGGTACCTGTGGGCAAGTGAAAGGGAGGTTAAAAATTATCTATTTATATTGTTGTGTTTCAATACATTCTTAAATTGCATTGACAGGACTTCTTCATGTTGCCCTGTCTCCAAGCTAAATTTAAAACTAAAAGTTCCTAGCCTTTATGGTTCAAGGACAACCTTTCAAAGAGTCACCTTGAGAAAGTTGAATATTGGAACCATAAATGAAAGGCGTAGGGCTATATTGCTCGCGATTAGTGCTTTTGTGGATCTGACTATCCTCCATCGGATAGTGCTGGTATCCGCCAGTGGATCCGAGGTCGGATCTGACCTTGGATAGTTGGATCTGGTGGGCGGATCGATTGGATCCAGGTTGGATCCACGGATACCTTGGATACATACAGTGGATCTAAGGAGGTCAGATCCTTGATCAGATATCTGTGCTATCTGAGGCTTCTGATATCTGACCAAAATGATGGTATCAATGGTGTCCAACCTGGTAGGATACTATCTGAGCAGCTCTGCTTAGGGCCTATAACTCACAGTGACAAGGCTGAGTTGCAAAGTCATTGTGAAAGCAATTTTACAGAGTCACTGTCTTGCAGCCCCCGAGCTCCTGATGTATCTTCAAGGGGGCTGCAGCCCTTCCTACATGGTCCATGCTCCTGTGACTGTGGGAGGAAGGCGGTGTATGCAGATGGCCCTGTCAGGAGCAACAAGAGTCAGTTCCACCTAACGCATTGACACTGAAGTTGTCGACATGCTGCTTGGCGACATCTCCAATGTCGACAGGTGAAATTACGCCTGTCAGACATTGTGTTTTGTTATCTGGGGCTGTATTTGAACCCCAATCGAGGGGGAGCTGTGACCCTGCCCCCATTTTGTATAACAAACTCAGGTGGAGTTTGTTTCAAAATGGAGGGAAATCACTGACGGAGTGGCTTAAATTGCTATAAAGATCCTTAAAGCGACAATCTTGAAACCTATTAAGATTGCCGCTGTGATGGGTATACTCAAGAGTCTGGGTCATGATCCAGGCACTGTGAATGCCATATATATACAGTATATGTGGCAGCTGGGAGCCAGTGCATAAATGAATACCATCTGTATGGCAGCCTGCCCTAATCATTATGCACCCCCAGAAGGGAATGTTCTCAAGCCATTAGTTCCCCAACCATTAAAAGCCAGCCAGACTGTGTCCAGCCCTCCTCCTTACCGTGGTTGTCTGGGCCACATGAGGCCACTGGATTTGAGCGATTCCCTTTTCATTTATTCATGCTCCTCTTCATATTCCCTAGTGCCTCGCTTCTTCTGATTATCACAAGTCACCCCCACACACACACACACTACCTGCTGGACTCATCTTTTTCCACCAGACTCCACCACCAGATATCTCAGTTTGTAGATCACCCCAGAGCTTCCAACCTATTTCTGTAGGAGCCTTCTCACTGCCGCCAAGGAGAATGGCAACATTTTTTTCCAGAGACTTTTTGACCTGTCTGCTGGTCTCTGCTACTGATATCCAGCATTGGGTCAAGATACTGGGTTGCCAGTGTATTTTTTTTTGAGGGTCGTATTTCTACTTCTTTGCTCCGCGGCTTTGCACTCTGGGGAGTCCTAGCCCTTTCACCTCAACGTCTACCAGCTGGCGCTGGCTATATCCCTCAGGGCTTACCCCCCAGCAGAGTCAGCAGGCCCACTCTCACTCGAGAACAGATCCAGTGTGCTGGCACTGTAGCTAGTCAGGGGTGGGACCTGTGAACTCCCCTTCATCCACCACGAGCAGTTTTCCTCAAGTTTCCTTACCCTTCAGGAGAGGAGCATGCAATGACACTAGTGGTGCCGCACACACTCCTGTCGCGCGTACCCATCAAGCATATGCCCCATTCCCGACCCATGTTAGACAGCATCGTATGCCACTCCCAGACTCCACTAGGGGCCAGGTGTGCACCGACATCTGGTCACTCCTCCCCCGGAGAAGGAGCGCAGTCCCTAGGATGCTCAATCCTTCTCCTTCCTGCTGACCCCAGGTGGCCTGTGCTTGTTCCCAACACAGGTTGCTGGCATGGCACCAGTGAGGCATTCAAGCGCCACCAGGCCAGCCTGTTTTTTTAATTGCTTGGTAACTGGGTAAGGCCCACTAGATACAAGTGCCTGTTTTCAGGGACAACCTGGGAGCAGTGGGAAGTTAAGTGACTTGCTCACGGTGCACAGTATGCAAGTGGAGGTTCTGGGAATCAAACCTAGGTCTGCTGGATGTACCAAGCTCATTCACAGCTCATTACTGTAACCTCTAAGCTTTATTGCCAGCCCAGTTTTCCAAGCACATGCCCTGCTGCTTGGCACCATGACCAGCGTGGGGATCCAGTTCTTGACTGGAGCAGACTTGCAGTTCCAGTTCTTGAATAGAGGAAACCTAGTACCCTGCAAAGTTTGGCCCTTGGGCTGCACCCTCCCTTCCGGAACTCCCCACATGCAAGTGGTTGCAGCTGGAGACAGTACCTGCTGCCAGTATGCAAGAAGTCCTGGTGGCGGCGGTCCAGTGGAGCTGAGGGGTTGAGGCATGGATGCCATGCACCGTGCCACGCTGGTGACCCGGGTTCCAGGAGCCGGACTCTGGCCAACAGGGGCTGGCAGGGGAAGGAAGTCTGAGCGTCTTGTGACTGCTCTCCTTCCTTCCGTAGGGTGAGGGCTATGCATCAGCCAGAGTGACACCTAGCAGAAGCTAGGTGCACTAGACGCAGCATACTCAAGGGGAGGAGCATGGCAGGCGTCTGCACATCTGTGCGATGCCACTGCATGACCAGCTCCTCAGGGCACAATACTGGTGGAAAATTGGTGGGGCGACCTCGGTGGCTGATGGCCAGCCCTGCACCCTGGATTCGGGAAGTGTCTTCGACAGCTCCGTTGCCGCAGGTCCCTGGGGATGCTGCCATAGGCTGGAGTGTGTGATGGGGCATATAAATGGCATGCCAAGACCAACTCCAGGGTGCGGGTGCTGGTGGCGGGGTGGGAGGTGAGGGACACGCCCGGCCAGGAGAGAAAATCATGACATGTTTAAAAAAAGTCCTGGTGACTTCTCCATTATGGAGCTGTGCAGGCCAGCAGCTGTGTGTAAACCCTGCATGTGTGTGTATGTGCACCCTTTCTGTTGCAGTCGTGGAATGGAGCTGGGCATGGCCAGGAACCTCCCATCTCAGGGGCATTCGGGCTCACTGAAGTTCCCTTACATCCCTCAACTTGCCATTGTTTTGCTCTCCTCTGGTTTGAGATTCTTTGTAGTACAAAATCAAGAAAACCTGCACCAGCGCCAAGTACATGAAGCAACTTACTTTAATTTCAGTGCAGCGCACTATTCCAAAACAAACACTCAATCAGCACAGCAACCAGTGTAGTAATCAGAAGACTGGTTGCCCTGACAGCTTTTCTTAGGAAGTTCACACATGAAAACGGTCTGGGCACCAAGTCTTGTGTTTCCTACACTGTTTGCTGTACCGAGTGAGTATTTGTTTTGGAATACAGCACTGCATTGAAAATAAAGTAAGTTACTCCATATGTTTAGCGTTGGTGCCAGTTTTCTTTGAGTTTTGGACTGTTGCCTTTAACCTGGCACAACTTGTGAGTGGAGCTTCCTTGCTGGGTTGCGATTCTTTGTAGTAGCCCAGGACCCTTGCTCTAGCAGATCACAAATGCAGTAGTCCCCATATTCAGAGCTGTCGCAAGCGGCAGCAGCCTGTTGTACTACACTTGCAAGAAAGAGCACGTGGCCAGTTCTGAGCGATATTCAGCCAGGTAGTGCTCATCAGTGGAGCAATGCTAACTTATTGAGTATTGGGCTATGTTGGCACATCGCTAAGTGGATCTGTACTGCACCGACATGGACCAAGGCTGAATATGATCCACAGAAGATAGTGCTACACCTGAAATGGGGAGTGCCAGGTCTCCTGTGGGCCATATTCAGCAAGCATGCAAATGACCTCATTAGGCATGCAAGGTGCTATAGGGCCATCTGTATGCCTATTATGGACTCTTTGCATGGACTCCCTGGTAGTCAAATGGTCCCCCACCTCCAATCACCCATCCCGTGTGTACAATGACTATCCCTGGTAGTCTAGTGATCCCCCCAAGTCAATGATGGTCCCTGGTAGTGTAGTGCTCCCCGACTCCCTGATCACCCATCCCATGTGTAAAAGTATATCCCTGGTAGTCTAATGGTCCCCCACCTAAATGATTGCCAGCTCCCACCCACCAAAGACCCTCCCACACTCCCTTATACCAGTCATGGTCCGTGACTGTTAGATGGTGGCCAGCTGAGGAGGTGAGAGGAAGGCTGTGCGGTGTTTAAGCTGGGATTCTGGCGTATGCAGTGGCGTTAGTCCTGGCTTGCATTTTCAAGCTGGTTAATAATGGTTAGAGGGCTCATTTTGAAATGAGCATCATTTCTGAACACAATAAAGCACTTTGGAAACAGATGCTGTATTTTATTCATATGCCTCCAAAAATCCAGACTTGCTTGTGAACAAATGTTGCCCTGTGGCTCTGGTTCCATGTCACCTCGTGGGTACTCGTGAGCAGTGGTGGTAGGCATTCAAGGTGGACCGACATCGAAGGTATTTTTGCCATAAATAAAATGACCTGTTACATCAAAGCAGATCTACTGGCATTTTACATTTGCGAAGCAAAGCAGTTTGCAAGAAGAGCAGAGGTGACCCATACTGTGGATACACTGGAAATCATAAAAAATGACAGAGTCTCTTTATGGTAAGATTTCTACTTTATTTCATACAAACACAATGAACACTCAGGACAGGACATTATGTCACACAGAAGGCATCTAAACATTCATTGCAACAACCATTTCCTTCCTATCATCTAGGGTGTGCTTATGCTAAGCCGTGACTTTAAACAATGATTTTTATTTACTTTTGGCTGGCTTGGCCAGAGCCTTTTATACTGCCAGGCAGCCATGAGTTCCATTTGGAAGGACACCTCAGGCCTAGAGAGGCAGCACATGGCCTTCTGAGGCTGCGCAGTCGCCCATGCTGGTCACTTCTTAACCTTCAGATTCAGCCTTCTCTGCTGGCGAGGAAACACCATATTTTTGTATTCTACAAGTTCCTGGACTCGGTCTGCAGTCCTGACCTAAAGTGTGGCACACCTGGCATAGTTACACTGTCGCCCTCCCTGCTGGCTGCAGTGCTTTGCAGTCTGGGGATCTGCATTTTATTAAGAGCTCCTTTGTTTAAGCTAATTTACATTTTAATTCCTGCTCTTTTTTGGCGTGAAGGTTGGCAGGATTGTTGTCTCAGGGCACAACATTTTCCTTGCTGGCCCAAGACATTTCCACAACTGCTCGTCTACCAGCTCGAGAGTGCTGACTCTTGCATGCTTTCCGGCCCTCTAACACTCTGCTGCCATGAAGGTGGAGTGGGAGAAATATATATATATATATATATATATATATATATATATATATATATGTATATGATATAGTTACCCCGTACTTATTACTCTTTTGAAGTTATATAGTGCGTGAGTTCTGTTGATGGCACTGTTTGCCTTTTCCCTATGTCTTTTGCTGTTGTGATGTATTTCAGTGATTTATATGTCATTTGTTTGGTGTATGTATTGCTGACGTTCACCTGTCATAACTTTGTTTTTAACTGGTGTTTTATCCAGCTGTATGTAACCTCGCATGATCATGCCTGAAAATAGGCAGCTCTGCTGTCTAGGCACCCACCCCGGTCAACAAAAACGAAATAAATAAAATAAAAATATGCTGAAATGCTCCTATGTTTAGAGCTTCTGAGCTCCTGCAGCAAGCCCCCATTTATTTAAATTGTAGCTCCAAGGAGCAGAGATGAACCATCTCCATTATCCCTCTTGTTAGAAAAAGGCAGGCAGGGACACAGCAATAAACAAACCTTTGTTTTCTAGAGCACCCTTTGAGATGTCTGCCGGCAGGAGACCTTTCATTTTCTATCTGACCTCCCAATAAGGAGGTCAGTAAACTTATAGCCCTCCTTCCAGATCCACTTCTCTGGGGTCTGGGGCTCAGAACTAATGCTGGGGTGGGAGAAAATAAGAAAAGATACAGAAGAAGAAATTACCACTGAATGGCCAGCCCAGGGTGAAGCCAAGGACAAGATTGGAAACGGAGGAATGAGAGTAACGTTATATATGTTTTCATCTATTAACTGTCCGTCTTAGGACATTCACATTCCAGCAGTACGAAGGGAGCCTGCTGCGGTACTGCTGCATTAAAACTAACCCTTTTTATCAGATAAATCAATACCACTGGCCTAGGGGCCTTCAAATCCAGGCTCAAAACACCTGGTAGCTTCCAGCATCTGCGACTGTCATGGATAATGTCTATGCACTCCAGCTCGCATACTACTCTTTTCCTATATCCAGCTCCCTTACACAATGACTTGCCTTACTTTGGCCTCTGCCCCACATGCTGTACAGCACCTGACAATGCCACCTTCCGGGCAGCTCCACCCCACCCCTCCTTATCCTTACCTACCCCCCCCCTCTCTTCTCATTTTCTTACCTCCCCTGCCCCTCCTTTCTTTCTACCACCCCATTGTCCTCTTCCTTTCCACTTTACCTTCTCCTGTCTGTTGAAATTAATTTTGATATCCTTTACCCTTATTTGTGTAACAGTTTTGTCTATTGTCATGTGATACCTATGTCTTGACGTGGAACCTTTGTAAAAGAGCCCTGGGCTCAAAGGTAATTGTAATCCTAGAATTGAAATAAATAAATAAAATAAATAAAAATAAATAAACAGGTGCCAAGACCAAGTCACCTAACTCCATCCTGTCTCTGTTCGCTAGTACACACATCCCGAGTCCTGAAGGCAGAACAGGAGGTGCTTTCACTCTGAGCATAATTTCCTAGGTACCTAATTGGGGAGGGGACAAAACAAAGAAAATATACAGATATGATGATCTGGTAGTGGTAGTAATCTTTATTATGGTGCCTTCCCGGAGGCTCAAGGTGCCATTACAGTAATAGAGCAATATAACAGAACCCAAATTCTGATCTGTCTGCCTTTTCTTCTGTAGCCTGGAAGGATGTCCAGGTAGGTGGCATCACTACCTGCACTTCTTCACATACCCCTAACCTAACCCTTACCTGTGATAGGTCACCCACTGAGCCTATCACACTCAGGTGTGCCCAGAGGCTCAACCATCCACCACACCTGTGTAGGGCCCTCATGTTTGCAGAGCTGGATGGGCCCTGACTCAGGCCATCTCATCCATGCTGAAGACGAATCTCTTACCTTTTTTTTTTTTTTTTTTTTTTGCATGCATTTTTGCCCTACGGCCGGCATCCTTCTGAGGTACTCACTCCAACAAGGCCCCTACTCCCTGCCTGAACCCATCGTTGCCAGCTTCCTCCCTTGAACACCCAGGCAGGTCTAGCCCCCCAGATCAACCGTGGCAGCTTTTCTCAAATTAGTCTACTGGAGCATTGGGTTGGCTGTGGAGTCCCCTGTAGTGATGGGCTGGCTTTGGGATGTGGGCGGCCCCTGGGTCCCCATCATCTCCCGCAGTGCCGTAGAGGTTTTTCTAGTAGTGTATTTCCCCAGGATGCAAGCGGTGCAATGATGTCGAGAAGCATGATGTCAGATGTCTGCTGCAATTCTCCCACTCTGTCAGCCCGAGCGTGCGTAGTGCCTCCAGCTCCACTGGGGAACTACTTCACTGGGCATGCCCTGGATCTCTTCCCCAGGGAGAGAGAGCAATCCAACGGATGCTCGATCCTCTCCCTCCTGCGACCCCCAGTGCCAGAGAGCTCACCCTGAACTGGGTCATCAGGTGGCACGCAGCTGTGGTGCCCAGTGCCTCAAACCCCTCAGTGCCACTGGGCCGTCTACAAATCTCTTACCTTAATCTGGCATCATTCCATCCTGTCAGAGCCTCACTGCTTCTTCAGGTGCTGTATCATCTCACAGGCCTTCTTTCATACTTGTCCCCCACCAGGGCTCCCTCAGTGTTTTCAGGAGACCCACCACAGGCCAGGGCCATCAGGTTGTCTGTATATTACACTGCCCTTGGTCATGTGAATGAGAAGCACAGCATTCTATGCCTAGGTCATAGTACTTTTTTTTTTTTTTTTATATCCAGGACCATTTGGAGAATGAATGTTTGATAACAGCCCCTTATAAGGTTACTGCCTTGCTGGCATCTTATAAGGTCAACAGAAGGAAAAATTAAGAACTGTACTCGTATCAGTTTGTTTCTTGCTACTTCTGTTTTCTTTCACAATTTATTTACCTAGGAAATCCCAACAGAAATGTGCAACCTTCCCTTATGTATTTTTTATGTTGGCATATAATAATTTTATTTGTATAGCGCATTCAAGTATCAGAGTGCTTTGCATTCAGCATTTTAAAACAATTTAATAAAATCACATAAAAACATACACAACTCAATTAAAACATCCAATTTCACAATACTTCAAATATTAAAAGCCTGTTTAAATAAATACGCCTTTAAATTGATCTTGAAACCCTCCATGGTCCCACACTCTCTGATCTGATGAGGTAGAGAGTTCCACAGGGATGCGCGCCATGAACATAAAAGCCCTTGCACCATAGGATATACACAAAAGTGGAATGGTGTAATGATGTGTCTAGGGGGTATAAAGGTTGAATGTGGTAAATGCCAAGGGTAGGAGTAGAACCATAGATCTTCCTCAAAGGTATCTCTTGCAGCAGGTACTTTGGGTCTTCACAGAGGGTGCCTTCTGCATGGCAGCTTCTTCCAGCAGTCTTTTGCCTAGGGGCCACCCACACAAATGGCATCATCATCCTGTGACTATAAAGGCATGGGCAGCCCCAGGCATCTTCAGTTTTTTCCTGCCGCCTTCAGCTTGCATGCAGTGTTTTTCTCTCTGTGTAGCAGTCCATCGACAAGAAATTGAAATGGGGCGTTTTTTCTTTGGTTTTCACCACCATCGACGAATGTCGAGAAGACTCTTCATGGTCTACTTTTTTACCCAAGTGTGGTTGCTGTAGAAAGCTCTACCGCTATAATACCCACTCTGCCTGCATTAGGTGCTTGGGAGCACACACTACATCATCTCCTGTCAGCACTGCCAAGAGTTCAACCAGGCCAATGTTTACAGGAGATTGAGATCCATTTAATGGAACAATAAATAGCTCTCCTGGAGAAAGGGGCCCATCCTAAAGACCTCACGCCGATGACATATCATAAAAATATAAAAGACAAGGAGAAATTCTCCTCATCGTCATCTGACAGACGATTCATCAACAGCCACCGTGACCGTGATCCTCGTTCCATTTATGCCTACCAGAACCGCTTCTTCTGCCGACGATGCTTCCTACTTATTGTCAACAGTGCTTTCCAGTGCCCTTTCAGCGGTTTCTGTTGAACCCTATACAAAGGACTCTCATCAGCGATTCTCGAGTTCCACGCGATCGCGACGACTGCCGGTTTTGGCATTTTCCTCCTCTTCCTTTACTCCTCTGTCAACGACTGGCCAAGGCTATGTTATAAGGGATGAAGGTTTTTCATTAGTGGTGATTCCTAAAATACCTCCATCACAGCCCTATTTCTTATATACAGGCCAGGCTGACAAGATCCAAGGATCCTGGCACCTACACTCAGGTCCCAGCCTTACACTCTACCACGCCCCACCCTTCTCTTAGTCCTCTGGTGTCACAGAGGCAACATCCTCCTGCCTTCACTCCCTCTTGGTGGACATGGCTGCTGTCATTCAGACAGTCCCTACAAGTGATGAGGACTCTCGACCCCCACACCTAGGGACAGGAGACCTCCTTCCATTCTCCTTTTCAGGGCACAGGATTCATCTTTGGTGGCTTCCTGTTTCTGAGGGGTATTACCCAGAGGACGAGGAACTTGAAGAATCTGAGAATTCCTGCCCCAGGAGAATGATCCTAGCCCACCTTTTGAGGCCTCTACTTTGTTGTCCCTTCACGAGAATGCTGCGCAATGACAGAACAAGATAAACAGAGGAAGACATCGAGATTACCTGGAACTCCCAGAGGAGCCAGTGGTGGTCATCCCTTCCCTCATACAGACATACCAAAATGCTGTTCTCTCGGCTTGAATCAGCCTCAGCAGTGCCTGCCATTCCAAGGAAGGCTGATCACCTCTATCAGACATCCATAGACCACCTCTTTTCTGCCATGCCAGAAGCAGATTCTGTTGTGATTATATGCTGCTCATGATCGCACTAAGTGCCCAAAACACATGAGCTCTACCTCTGACAAAGACTCCCATCATTGATTACCTGGGAAAAGGTGTATAGAGCTGGTATCATGAATCTGAGAATCTGAACCACATGGGGTCATATGGTTAAGTACCAACACATGCTGTGGTCCTCTGCCATGGACCTTGTCAAGAAACTTCCTGCTCACCTGAACAGGAGCAACTGTTGAACACTATTTCAACTGGAAATTGTATCTCCAGGCATCTCCTTGCTCAGGCTATGATGTCATGGACGCTCTGCCCAAACTTCGCCATGGGCATAATCTGAGAAGGCATGCATGGCTCCAGGTTTCAGGCTTCACACCGGATGTCCAACACAGAATTGTGAATGCACCTTTCAGTGGCTCAAAGCTATTTGGTCCTGGAACCCAAATCCTCCTAGATGACCTCTAGGCATGGGGAGAACCTTGATACGGTGCATGGTATGTACCACTCTACCCAACCATCCCCCATTTTCGCTCCCAACAATCTTTCCACTACAAAAGATGTGGGAAGCACCGAGAATTATAGGAAGCGGTTCCCGAGACGCCCCATTTGTCCTCCAGAATGACTACCTCTACTCCTAAAGGCTCCTTGGTCCAAACCCTCCAGGTGAAGCCGGGCCAGTCCACTGCTATCTGACCATCCATGGCTTTGCCCCAGCTTCCTTCTCCCTGGCCTCAGAAGCTGTAGGCGGTTGCTTGCTCATCATTTAGAGGCCTGGCAAGTGATCACGTCAGACAGTGGATGCTTCAGATCATCAGGGTATGGCACACCTTGAGCTCACCTCATGCCACCCTCTCACCCTCCCCACTCGGTCTCTACCCAACAACCATATCCCCATCCTTCAGGAGGAACTTCAGGTGCTCCTTCAAAAGAACACTGTCTACCCTGTCCTCCTCACTAGAACAACACCAGATTTTAACTCCCATTTTTTATTGGTGCCCAAACGCGACAGGGACCTGAGACCTATCCTAGACCTCAGACATCTAAACCTATACTAATACAAAAAAGGTTTCAGATGGTCACTCTGGCATCCATCTTGCTCATATTAAAGAAAGGAGAATGGCTATGTTCACTGGACATGAAAGATGCCTACCACATATTCCAGTACACCTACCTACCACCACTTCCATCTTTTCCATTTACTAGGAAACCATTACCAATTTGAGCCCTCCATTCAGACCTCTTGCCCCTCAAGGGTCTTCACTGAATGCCTACTGGTGGTGGCACACATTACGCAGGAGGGACACTTCATCTTGCCTTATCTAGATGACTGGCTCATCAGAGCAGCCTCCAAGTCTTCCCTACTTTCTTCCCTGCATGCAACCCTCACCCTATTTCAACTCTGGAATTTGGTCAGTTGGCCCAAATCTCACCCAGAACTGACTCAGAGACTCCAATATATCGGAACCATCCTGGACACACTTCAGGAAGAGGATATCTTCCAACTGACAGACGAGAAAAATCCGCTTCTCGCTCCCATTTCCAAAGGAACAGTCCATATCAGCTAGGCAAGCATTATGCCTTTAGGGCACATGGCTGCAGCCATCCTTTATGGTAGCCCAGGCATGCCCACATGCAAGGCCCCTGAAATTTGTGGTTATGAATTTGCCGCAGAATTTGCATCATGCTGCAGAATATATATATAGTGCCACAGAATTCATTGTTTTGGTGAATTTTCATAAAATATACTGTTTTTCCATAGTGTCAGGCTTTTCTTCCCACCTCGTTTATCCTGAAGCCCCTCCTCTATGCTCAGCATATGATGTCATCACATCATATTTAGCCAATGACAGGACTGCATTCTACCAGAGAATGAATAAATCATGCCATGAAATTAGAAAATGCTGCCGCTAGAAGTCAAGAGCCCTGCCGCAGAAATCAGAAAATTCTGCTGCAGAAACCACCAGTGGCCCTGTACACGTGAGGGCCAGTCCAAAGGATCCTACAAAAACAATAGAATCAAAATCAGGGATTTCAAGGACCGCATTCAGGTCACCCCGCCCTCTGCGCTGCCCTCAACTGGTGGACCCATTGCGCCCATGTCTCTCAAGGTATGCCTTTCCAGTCCCTGCCACCCCAACAGACATTGACCACGACGCCTCCCAGAAGGTTGGGGTGCGCATCTCGCCCTTACAAAACTCAAGGCCAGTGGACCCCAGTTCTGTCCATCTCACATCAACTTACTGGAAATGAGAGCAGCACACCTAGTCCTCTAGGCATTCCACCCTTATCTAACTCGGGACCTCTCCTAATTCAGTAGGACAACACCTCAGTTGTATATTACCTGAACAAACAAGGAGGAACAAAGTCCCTCAGCCTCTGCAAGGAGACACTGAAAGTCTCAGGAGGCTCTGCAACAATTGACATTGACAGCCTTACATCTACCTGGTTGTCACAACACCTGGCGGACTTTCTCAGTCGCACTCTTCCACTCACGAGTGGACTCTCCATCACAAAGTTCTATGGAACATTTTTCAGATGTAGGGGACCCTGCACTAGACCTCTTTGCATTCCCAGAAAATCACTGTGTCCCCAGATATTATTCAGTTATCCTGAACACAAAGGGATAGTCTATCAATGCCCTGTCCCAACCATGGACAGGACTCTTCTTATATTTCCCCCATCCTCTCCTACTACGAACTCTACAAGCTACAGCTGAAACCAGCCACCATGATTCTTGTAGCCCCTCTGTGTCCTCGTCAAGTCTGGTACCTGCTCCTACAACAAGTGTCTGTTGAGGAACCCTCCCGCTGCCCATCAGACCAGACCTCTTGACACAGGTTGGGCACTCTACTCCACCCAACCTGAAATCCTACACCTTCCGTCTGGCTCCTGAAGATGCTTTCATAGCCGGCTCCAGGTTTCCTCTCCAGTGGCTAATATTCTACTGGCTTCTCTTAAAACATCCACCAGACAAACATACAATGCCAAATGGAAGCGTTTCTCCATCTGGGCCTCCTCTAAGTCTTTGGACCCTTTTCTGTCCTTTGACTGCGGTCTTAGACTACCTGTTGATCACTCGCCTCATCAGGCTTGAGCTATTCCTCTATCAGAGTACATCTGGCCTCTATTTGGCCTTTCATGAACCCTTGGAAGGAAGACTGATTTACCAGCACCATCTTGCAAAGATGTTTCTTAAAGGATGCTGCATCTCAAACCTCCTATTTGGAGACCAGCTCCTCTGTGGATTTAAATTTCCTACTGTACAAATTGACTTTCGATTTCCTTTGGGCCTCTTGGCTACCTACGATCTCTGCCTTCCTAGCCTGGAAAACATTATTTCTAGTAGCTGTGACCTCAGCTCGCATTATTTTCGAACTACAAGCCTTAATGTGCAAGGAACCTTATATGATCTTCCATAAGGACAGAGTATCCCTACGTACCAATCCCTTCTTCTTACCCAAGGTGGTCTCAGAACATACTTTAAAATAATGTATAGACCTACCAGTGTTTTCCCGAATACACAAAACTAGGTGAATCCCTTCTACATACATTAGATGTGAACCGTGAGTCTTAGATACTACATATCTTGCACGAAACCATTCAGGAAAACACCTCAACTGTTTGTTCCTTTGCCCAGTCCAGGAAGGTTTCCCAGTCACAAAGCAGACCCTTTCCAACTGGTTGGCATACTGTATAACGTTCTGTTACAAAAGTATAACAAACCATTACCAGGTCCAGTCCATGTGCACTCTACAAGAGCCATGGCCACTACTGTAGCTTGCTTCAAAGGTGTGTCCATTACAGACATCTGCAGTGCAGCCACCTGGTCTACAATACATACCTTCATGAAGCACTACAATCTAGATGTTGCTGCTCTTTGGCATGGGCAGGCCTACAAGGTCTCCTCTCATAATTTCCTTTCCACTCTTCATGGGATTTACTGCTTGAAATCATCCCAAGAGTATTACTTGCTGCAGAGATACCCTCGAGGAAGATAGTACAGTTGCATACCTACCGTAATGGTATATCTTTGAGAAGGATCTCTGCAACAATATATTCCTCCTCCTTCCCCCTCCATACTCTAACAGAACTATTCTTTGTCCCTCAAAAAAAAAGGGGAGAGGTTGGGGGCATCTAGGATACTTTTATTCTCCCTAGGTCCTTGTTAGCGAGCTGAGCTGGTGGGGAACTGAGGATGCCTGGGGCCGCCCACACCTTTATAGTCACGGATGAGGATGTCATTTGTGTGGGTGGCCCCTAGGCAAATACTGCTGGAAGAAGCTGCCATGCAGAAGAGCACCCTCTGGCAAGGACCCAGAGTATTACCTGCTGCAAGTGATCCTCTCCAAAGATCTACCATTACGGTAGATGCGCAACTGTACTTTACGTGAGACACTGCCAGCAGATAAGACCAGGGCTGGATGTTCAAAGTTAGATTTTGCCACAAGTCTGGGGTGCATCAGAGATATGCCGCACAGTTGAGCATGCGCAAAAATTTGGAATTTTCTATCCCTTGCACCATCTAGATGCCCACTAGACCACTTATTTTTTTTCCCCTGTAGAGGTTTTTATCCCTCCGTGGCAGGCTGGGTTGCTGTATCAGCCTGTCCCGATTCCACGGCCATCCCGGGTCTCCGTTCACCCCTTTCTAGACCAGGTGGGCGCGGTGCTAGTGGGGCCAGGCTTCATGAAGCCCAGCCTCTATTTTCCATCAGATTTCTCTGGGCTCACGCCCGTGTTCCATCTCCAAGCAGTGTTCCTATTCACATCAATGTATGTGAATCACGTATAAATTCGAAATTCATGCACATTCATATGTGGAGGAGTACAGTGCACACAGAGGACTTTGATTCACTCTACTAGCGCATGCATAATAGAGTTTCTGGCAGAAAGCCTGCATTTCCAGGACATCGTGAGTGTGTGGTGGGAGGAGAGAGAGTTGAGAGGAGCAGAGGACAACACACAGCGGGACGTCAACTTGAGGCTCAAATGTGAGAGTGGTCAGCTTAGCGGGTGAACAGCAGAAACCTGCAGGTTAGTAATTGTTATACAGTGTGCCCAGCAGCTGAAAGAAAAAAAGGAGAGACCAATTGGTAGAGAGAACACTAGTCCTCCTAACAACCCCACTCTCCAAAAGCAGAACCGCCCGATCAGGCTTTTCAACCTAAAAATATTTGTTTCTTTACCTCGCTATAATAAGCAGCAACCTGATGTATTCAGCTGTAACCTATACATAGGAGCAGTGAGGCCATTTGACATGCTCAGTGCAGCTCCACGATGCTCCACCTTATAATTGATACAGTGGGCGATGCGGAACTGCGCTGAGCATGTCAAATGTTCGCGCTACTTCGACCATATTGTATGTTACTGCTGAATACATCAGAGTTGCTATTATTATAGGAAGGTTAAAAAATATTTGAGGGCTAAAAGCCTGATTTTGGTTCTGCTTTAGGGAGCAGGGTTGTTGGGAGGACTGTGTTCTCTTTCTGTGTGTGTGCTGTGCTTTGCTTTACCACATTGTGTGTGTCATGACGGCAGCTTTTGTATGTCCTCATGTAAAAGTAGGGTCTGCCGTCTGTATTCAGTTCTGTGAGCTAGGGTGGCAAATATTTGTTTGTAAAATGTCAAAGTTAGTCAGCTGCCAACAGGAATGTGGCACAAGAGAGGAGTGACAGCACAGGAGAAATATGGAAATAGGGTAAGGGTATGTGTGATGAACAGGCCCTTTAAGTTCAGAAAGCCCCCTTTTCCCCGGACTAATAATGAAGAAATAGTAACTCCGGATATAATGAGTTAGGGAGGAAATGGGGGGATCAAAGGGAGATAGCAGTTGTTGGGGAACTAAATCTACCAGATGTAGAATGGGATACTCCAGCAGCAAAGTGTACAAGAAATGAAGCCCTGCTCGAAACATTTCAAGACTCCTCATTGGTGCAACTGGTCAGGAACCCCAAGACAAGCAGCCATTCTAGATGTTGTTCTTAGCAACCAGAGATTGTGGCTTGTTTGGTGACAGGGAACTGCTGGGTTCCAGTAACCATAATAACCTGTGGTTTTAATTGGCTTTTGGTAAAGGCAAATCCTTTTCAAGAGCTGTGGTTCTTGAGTTCAAGAAAGCAACTGTTGACCAGATGAGAAAAATAATTAGAGAGATATTGATATATCAGAACAAAGACTGGGGTGGGTGGGGTGGGGGGAGGAGAGGAGAGGAAAAGTGTGAAGCAATAAAACTGAACTCTGAATCTTTCAGGGACTTTACCTGCAGATTCAATTCACAGTCTAGTTAACATTAAGTTTATAAAAAGCCAGTGCTGGGGTGGGGGGTGGGGGCAGGCAAATGCATGTTGTACAATAATAAAAAAAATCACTGATTTATAAAATGGGGACGGTTTTAAAACAAAAAACAGGTGCTTATGCTGTTTCTACCCTGTTAAAAACTGTGCACACCTGAAATGTTTTGAAGGATACGATGTACCCTCAAAATTCATTTTGTCCCCTGAAGCATTATGACAAGGGTACACTACACCCTGTGTTACATGGCTGCAGTGGGAACACTGCCTCCAAGGAGGCACTCCAGCACTCTGAACACTAGCCCTTCCTACTGATTTGTGGGCTTGCACGTGCCACCACTCGGCTTCTGCCAGGTGGCAGTCGAATGACAAGGCACAGAATCCTCCCTCCCTGAGGGAAGAGAGCAGTCCTACAGCTGTTCTATCTTCCCTCTCTGGCTGGCGCCCGAACAACCCGAGACTGTTCCCAAACAGGGGACAACAAGGGAGGCATGGATGCCTCAACCCACCCGTGCCACTGGGCGGCCTGCCTAGACCACTTTTTGTAGTCTAGCGTGTCACTGCTGGGACCTCTTGCACACTCTAGATACAGATTGCAGCCAGTCTTTGCTGCATGTTGCCATAAATGAGGTCCTAGTGCCGTAAGCGTGTCAGATATTTAAAAACTGGGTGCAGTGGCAGCATTTGGACATAGTGCACCTGTGGTAATGCACTATGTTGCCACAAGGAGTGTTGCAGCTCTGCATCTGCCTTTGAAAATCTGTCCCCAGGGTCCATGCAGACTGCCCATAAAGAGTTTTCTACCTGTCCCCTGACCTACCATCTTAAAGGGGTTTTAGCACAGTGCTTACCCACCTCCCTTCTGGAGATGAAATATCACCCAGAATCCCTTATGGCCTTCCAGGCCTTTACCAGTAGGAGTGAGCCTGCAAGAAGCTGGACACTCCTAGGGGCATCTCTTGGTGTGACCTCATAGTGGACAGGTCCCTCCAGCCTAGGGTGACTCCAGGCCCCTGGACTAGACAGGCATAGGGTCTCTGATTGCTCACTAGACCTGAGCACCCCTGTCCAGTGTTTGATCTCTGCAGACCATGCATCCCTGTCCATAATTTAGAGAGTTACTCCTGCTTCATATATGGATGGTCCCAGTTTGGGCCCCAAGATGAAACTGGAAGCAAAGTGGAGGCCCAGAGTTGCCATGTAGGCCTGCAAGGATCCTCAGTAAGTGTTCATCCCTGGGGTAGATCCACACAAGGGCCAAGGTTGCATAGCAGACTAGAAGGTATCCTGGGGATGTTCCATTCACTGGGTAAATCCCATTGCACCAGTTTCGGGCCAGAGCAGGTAGGAGCTCATAAGAGAAAAAGAGACTGAGAGAGAGAGAATTATCCAAGTGCCGTGCCAGCCAGGTTGGGATTGGAATAGAGTAGGTTAGTATCTGTGAGCAGATAGGATGGGTGCGGTGGCTCCTGAGAGGAGAGAGCATCAGGGTCCCCATCAACCATCCATTTCAAACTTACTGTCCTGGAGTGGGAAGAGGAATTACTGGACCTGTTTATATCCATTTAAGGATGTTTGTTGTTTGGAAATAGTTAGTTGCAGCTTAAACTGTTTGTTTATGTTGTAGTGAACTCTTTCTATAGGTTGGAAAGTACAGGAGGATACGGTGATGCAGAACACTCATAAGAGGAGATCAGATACTGTTTCATTTCCTTGCATTACAAATGCAGACCACTGTTGAACCAGGTTTAGAACATGCTGTCCAATGAGCCGTGCATCTGAGTTGGTGGGCCACAATCTCTCTCCCCACTCTTCCTTACTGCCTAGTGACAGTAACTGTGGCTAAGTGCAAACCCTGGCCAGCCCCTCAGGTACAGGGAATCACCCTTGATGGCCCCACTGACAACTAGAACATCTTATTTGTTTATTCTGAAAGGGTTTTTTGCTGCCCTACCCACCATGCTCACAAGGATATACCTTGAGCCCAATTCCCAAGAATAAACCTGCTCTGGCCATTATCCACCATTCCTGCAGGGTCCCCACTGAGATGGACAACCCCATGGCTGAGGCTCCCAGAGGGCATCCCTCTCCCCAAGGCAGTCCCTAAAAGGACTAGGATCTGGTGGTGCCTTGGTGGAGAATCCCTGAGGCTGTGGGGCCCAGGCTGTCACAGAGGTGATGGGTGAGGTTTTCTCTCACGTTTTCTCCCTGGCCCTCCCACCTCGCCGGCGTTGGTCTTAGCATTCTGGTTGCTTCAGTTGTATGCAGCAATGTCCTTCAGGTGGAGTAAGCTCCCTGGCCCACCAAAGGTGACTGCAGCACTGGAGCCCGTGCCAGCCCACCCTGAATGCAGTGCACTGCTAGCGGCAGCTGCTGCAGTCTGCCTTCCTCCCCACACCTCGATATAGCATCCCTGAACTGACTCCTGACTTGGGTCACCTGTATGACAGGGCAGTGTGCTACTGTTGGGCCATGAGGGCAACCTGCCACATTTTATTTACAGTGGAGAGCTGCCTGTACAACACTTTTACAGATGGAATGTCAAAGCACAGCGAGCTGTATTTATACACTTGAGTAAATATGGTAGGTAACAGGCTGTGGTGGGGTCAGAACCTGGGATTTGCTGATTCACAGTCTGTGCTGTAACCACTGGAACACACTGCCCTAGCATATATGGTTCCCTGTTACTTTTCTAGCACACCTGTACAATGCCAGGTATAATCAGCTGTGCCTAGAGTGGGATCAGTGGTATGCTGTTTCAGCCAAGTTCAAATCGATATTACAAATGGCCATATTCCAGTTTATTGTCCCAGGACAGCCCATATGTGATGTCGTGTTTTGGAGACGCTTGCATTTAGCCAAGTTTTAGCCATGAGGACTGGAATCTTAGAGAAGTTGTGGGACCTGCTCAAGGTCATGTTGTGAAAATTGAGCCGCCCGTCAGTGCAGTGGCAGGATTGCCACTCCCATGACACTGGTGAGTAGGGTTCGGCACGAACCTGGGAGACTGGAGGACGTGGGGAGGGTGGCATCCCAGAGGATGCTGTCCTCTTTGGGTGGTTGGACAACTGATTCCTGCTGAATGGCGCCACCTGGGGTTGCCAAGAGCTGCAGGCCAGTTGGGGATGGCATGCGAGCGGGAGACCCACTGCTCTCTATGACATACCTTGCCCATTGCACAGCATGTGACCCAGGTCACAGCCAAGGGTTGCAGGGTAGGTAGATGAACAGGAGTCCCCCTCAGACCCGGCAGGATGATGCCAGCTGTGCTTGGTGCTCTGCACTGCGCCCAGTGCACCCAGCACAACTGAGCTCCCTGCCACCATATCTGACAAAGTCAGCAGGGGCTATGGATGCCCTCAAAGGTCCTACCATGTAAGTTCACAATGGGGCAGGTAAAGGCAGTTTCCTGGGGTCCGGTGTCAGTGTCTGAGCTAGGTGTTTGTCTTGCAGATTGGAGCCAAGGCAGGGCAGATTGGAGAATAAAGACTTATAAAAATAAAACAGTTTTAAGTGCCATGCTGAGATCCACCCCACCCCGTTCTACTAGTACGGAAAAACAGATAAAAAAAAAAAAAAGCGTCCATAGAACATGTAGAGGTGTGTCTGGTGGATGTCATTTGGAGAAGTGGGCTTGAAATGTTGGCTACAGAATGTCAGCTGATAGCTCCCGAGCTGCCCTTGGTGCTCAGCAGATGTGGTCCACACACATTACACTTTTCTGGGGTTCAGGTGGCTCCAACAGGACTTTGTCCCACTTTTGCTAGCTAGCTTTAATGCTTCAGCAGTACCACTCCTCTTCAGGCTGATGTGAAGGCTTGTAGATTTGTGTGCTATCAGCTGAGATCCAGCTGATTTTTTGTTTTTTCTTTGAAAACTTTCTGTTTATGCTCCTCTTCACTTCAGCCTCCAGATCATCCAAGGCCTGCTGGACCCCTGCATCCTTACCTGGCCACCGATCCTGCATTGAGTAATGCTTGTACCCTGAAGGCAGGGAAGGGGTAGGGGTATGTACCCTGAACCATGTGTAGTCCGGGTGGTGTGCCGAGGCAGGAATGCAAGGCCCAGATATACTGGAGTGCTTGATTTTGGTGGCTGGGGTCGTGATGTTCCCATTTGCTTCCTGCCCTGCCAGGTTGCATGCCATGTCATTATGGCACCTGCATGCAAGGCACACCTAATGCAGATGACAGCATCCTCCGCCACTACCCTCAGCCCGACAGCTGCACTTCCACTTATGATCAGCCAGGTGTCAGTGTTGCGGGCATGATGTCCTCCTCCCGGAGGAGGTGTCCTCGGGCGCTCAATTGTCCTGCCTCCGGCTGGCCCCAGTGACCGGGTTTGCTTCTGAGCGTGGGTTGCGGTGCTGCGATCAGTAGCCCTACCATTGCGCTAACAGGCTAGCTGATCCACCAGGTTCTTACAGAGCTCTAAGCCATTACTTTGAGCAAGGTGTCCTGGTAGCCCAGAGATTCTGTTATTATCAATAAAGGTTCAAGTTCTTATCTGCAGAATAGCTGAGCAGTGGTGCCCTTTACTGTCTGTTTTTATTTTATTTTTTCATTTTATGTTTTATGATCTCTTAAAATTGGGACTAAAAATTTGAAATAATTGCTAATCCTGTTATAAAGTGTATATTTTACAAGTGGATGTTGTTTTCCTCTGGCCGTGCGAGCCTCTCTGCCTTCCCTTGATATTTCCTCTGTAGCTCTCCTTGTCTCTGTCAAACAATGGGAGAGCCACTGTCAGTAAGGCTGTGACGTGTCCTCCTTATCTCACACTGTCCTTGGAAGCTGTCACTGAGAGCTACAAGCGAGGCCCCAGCACAGTTCTCATTTTAGGAACAGCTGGCCTTTGCAGGCTTCTTACCTCACACTAGCCAACTCAGTTACACAGTGTACTTGTTCTCTAGGGCTCGGCTCAGTGTGTGGGCATGTCATCCCTACCAGGGCAGGGTGCCTAGGTAATCCCAAAACCCATAAGGTGAGGAACTGAGGATAATACCCTTTTGGCCTAATGGATACTTTACATTTACAAGTGTACAGAGACCTCTACAGTCCGGACTTTCAGAAGCACTGATACTGAAAGCACAGTTTATGTCATCTGTAAACAAAAAAAATGGCATTTTTGTTTTTCGAGTTGATCGTTTTTATTGAGTTTTCAGTTTTGAATCACAATAATACAGCTTTAGGATAGCTACAGATATATACCAATATAACAGAGTATGACAGTATAACCATATATAACAATATAACAATGTTCTAGAGATGATTTAGGGTAACGTTGTGAAATAAGCAGCTAGTTTATATGGTGATCATCTTTATTTCCTGTTACTTTTAAATCATCCTATGTAACTATGAACAGGCAGTACCTTGTAAATTTTACAAACATGGTGTCATCGAGGCTTGTCTGGCAGCATTCAGAGATTGTCATGCATAAGTACATATTGTAATTTCAGGGTAGTTAGCTGTCTGGCTGTGCTAACTCTTATGTATCTATTACTTAGGTCCTTTAGTTTTATAGTGAGTAGTGTCATGAAAGCTGTAAATATCCTCAGGTTTCATAAAAGAAATTGACTAACTCACGTCACCTACCTTCTAGCACTAAACTAGCAGTGCCACAAAGACATGTATCAAGGGTTGTTATAAAACGAGAATAGATTTACATTGTGTATTTTAGAGCATGTATCCTCTTGGTCTGTGTGGATAGATGTCATCCAGTGAGTCAGGTTGGGGTCAGTGGAGCCTCGATTGATATCTGAGGTGGTAAGGGTAAAATGTATCTGGGCTCTGAGCATGGGGTAAGGGGGTTCTCATATAGGAAGCATCAGTGACATATTTTGCATTCTTATCTTATCCCTGTTCGGGGAGTTTTGCGCTGGTGTAGGTGTTGGATATGAGTCCTGTGCAGCTGGCAGAGGAGCTGAGCTGTGGTAGAAATTTGTCTTAGAAATTGATGGAATTTTGTCCCATGTTTTGTGGTATGTTCCTATAGCATTGCTGCCAGATTGGATAGTCTTTCATATTATGCTAACTTTACCATATTGTTGAGGAATTCTTGTAATGAGAACATCTCCTCCGTGATTCATGCGTTTGTGATTCATTAAAGGAGCAACTAGGCTCCTTAACTGAATTGTCATTAACTGAATCACACTGTTCTAAGCTCAGGTATTTCTTTGGATCCTGAAAAAAGATTTACTGGCCTGACAACCAAGCACACCTCTCAGTTGTTCCTGATTATGAGGGACAGCCCTCATTCTGCCTCTCAAATCTCATCTGTCCCTCATGGAAAAGGTGCTGCCCACACAGAGAAAGTGCTGTAAATTCAGATTTTGAAGTAGAAACTCTCAATATCCTAAGATGCAAAAGCAAAATGAATTATATACAAGTAAACACATTGGTTTCCACAGTTTTCTGAGCTTGTGTCTCCATGTTTGAGGATGTGTTCCTCAGTGTCCTTCATTGTGGGTGTCCATACCCCTCATTTCAGCAACAAAAGGGCAAGAGGAATGCAACCAAGTCGAGACCCTCTTGACAGACGCACCCTTTGATGTCTACCGTAAGGGCCAGGAGTCGGCAGGGTTGGGCTAGAGCCATCTTTTGAGACTCTGAAGAAAATAACTAAGTTAGAAATAAACAGTTTTACCTTAGTTTTGTTTTTAGCTTTTAGTGTGATTCAGTAAGGGAACAAGCCGCTCCTAATGAATCATAAACAATGCCATTTTTTTTGTACAGCTCACTCTAACAGCAGCTTCAGTGGCGGATCCAGCATAAATAAAGATCCTGCAGCAGCGGACTCTTCGACCTTTGCATGAATAGAACCAAACCAGCATAATACAGTATAATATATTTCCAACACAACAAAAATTAATTGTATCATGACCCACTACCAATAGTTATCCTGTTCAGTACAAGAGAATAGAAGTTTTCTGCCTGCCTGCTGACAGTCCACCCCTTCTGTCTACCCCCATTCATTATTACATAACACCCTTTCTAAAATCCTGGCTCTGACACCGTGCAGCTTTTTTTCTTTTCTCGGTAGCTTTTTACTTCAGGGCTCCAGGGCAGGCAAACTATGATCCTTCCAAGGAGGATTTCCAGTCTGCCTTTCAGGGCTTCATTGAGCCTGCCCGGTGCCCCATTTTCCATCCCCCCCATTATCCGGGACTCCAGGAACATGGGTTGCGCATGCACGTGGGCGGTTCTGGGCTCTGGGCAAGCTCCTTCCTCCCACCCGCCTAATGCCTGGCTCCTTGTTGGCTTGGCACTGCCACCTAGTCTCCACCAGGTGGTAGCCAAGAGCCAGGAAGTCCACATCCCTCCCCAGGAGGGAGAGCTGCCTTGCAGCAGCTCAAGCAGGCTTCTCCCTCCCCGTCCCCCCACGGCCAACCTCGACGCTCAGGTTGAGCTCCTGAACCTCGGTCACCGATGTAGGAGGAGGAGGTAAGACTTCCAGTGCCTCAGCCCTCCATGACACTAGGTCGCTTTTACACTCTGCAACTTAAAGTGGTTTTTCAGTTTTCTGCAAACTGATGAGAGTAGAGTAGGTATCAACAGTATGCAATCTTACAACATTCCCCCAAAACTGAATTTTAGGACAGTCAGATTTTGATGGCATATGCAGGAAAGCATGTTCTTTTTTCCCTTAGCTTTTCCTGCTCTGAGACTATAATCCTCTACTTGTGACATCAGAATTAGCATAGAAACATAGACTTTGTCGGCAGAAAAGGACCGCTTGGCCAACCCGGTTTGCCTGGATCGTCCCTGCCTAATCTGTCGGGCGCAGACCCGAACTGGTCTCCGTGACCCTCCCTCCTCCCCTGCCTTCTCTTACTAATTCCTCTATGTCTATCCTATGTGCTTGAAACCTCCTACTGTTTACACCTCCACCACTTCCTCTGGCAGTCTGTTCCAAGTGTCCACCACTCTTTCAGTTAAGCAGTACTTCCTCACATCCTCTGTAAACTCCCCCACCCTCACTCCAGCTTCATCACATGCCTTCTGGTCCTGGTGCTTCTTCTCATTTGAAAGAGACCTCTCCTGCATGCTGTTCATTCCCGTGAGGTACGCTGTAGGTCTGTATCATGTCCCCTCGCTGTCCTCTCTTTCAGTGTGTACATGTTGAGATCCTGAGTCTCTTCTTGTAGGGATTTTGATGCAGCCCCTTCACCATTTTAATTGCCCCCTCTGGACTGTCTCCACCCAATCTATGTCCTTTTCTGAGGTGCGACTTCCAGAATGGGACACATTACTTCAGGTGGCATCTCTCAAACAAGCGAGACAGTAGCAACACCACCTCCTCCTCCTCCTACTGGAGACACCTGTCCCTATGCATTCCATTGTCCCTACCAACTGCTTTGTCACACAGCCCTTCCAGTTTGAGGTCATCAGACATGATAACCCCAAGGTCCTTTTTCTTGCTTACTGACTGTCAGTACTTCCACCCCATCCTGTACACAGTTCCTGGGTTCCTATATCCATGTATACATAGAAACATAGAATCTGGCGGTGAACAAGGACCACTTAGCCCACCCAGTCTGCCCATGTTCCTACTGACTGTCACACCATAAACCCTACTTGATCTCCAGCTTTCAGCCCCTTTCCTTGCTTTAAGGTTCCTTATACCTATCCCATGCCTTCTTAAATCTCATTACAGTTTTGCTCCCGCTTATGTCCTCAGGGAGGCTATTTTAGTCATCCACTACCCTTTCTGAAAAGAAGTGTTTCCTTACATTTCCCTGATTCTACCCCTCCCCAACTTCCTTGCATGGCCTCTTGTTCTTGTGCGTTTTCTCTGAAAAGGCTTCTCTTAAACCTTTTTATACCATTGAGGTATTTGAAAGTCTCTATCATATCCCTCTCCTTCTTTCCTCCAGTCTGCACATATTGAGGTCCTTCAGTTTCTCCTCATAGGGTTTTTGATGCAGATCCTGCAATCATTTTAGTTGTCCACCCTGGACCGTGGCTCCCCAGCTCTGTCTGTATCCTTCGAGATGAGGACTCCAGAACTGGACCCAGTACCCCCAGGTGGGGTCTCACCAGACTAATACATGGGTATCATTTCTCTCTTTTCTGCTGGTGATACCCTCCCTATGCACCCTAGCATCCTGCTGGCTCTCCCACTGCCTTGTCACACTGTTTGGCCACCTTTAATTAGTCAGGTATGATAACACCCAGGTCTCTTTCCTGTTTGGTGGTCGCCAGTACCAAACCCCCGCTTCGCACTCTGACCCTGGGTTTCCGCCCCAAGTGCATGAGTTTGCATTTTTTTGAATTGAAACTTAGTTGCCACTTCCTAGACCCTCCTCGAGCTACCTAGACTCAATTCACCTCCCCACCGAGTGTCCACTTTATTGCAGATTTCTGTGTCATCTGCAAAAAGACAGACCTTCCTTCTAGTCCCTCTGCAATGTTGCTTACAAAAGACATTAAAGAGGACTGGTCCTATACTGATCCTTGCGGCGCCTTGCTGGTCATCCTCCTCAGAGTGAACTCCATTTACCACCACCCTCCGTACTACATGGCTGGCGGAGCATACTGCGCCTCAAGACGCCACTGCTGTCTGCCCCTTCTGAAGCGCTGCTCGCTTTCATTCACACAGCCCCTCTCAGCAGTGATGCAAGACACATTGGTGAGGGGCCTCATGGGGGCTGTCCTCAATGTTGGCAGTACCACATATGTCCTTTTATGCCTGTTATTACCACAAAACCCATACACCCTGGAATGTACTACTGCTTAAAAAGATAGAAATAAAAAAAAAAAAAACAGCATTTTGGGTTGAAAATTTTTTTTTTCATTTTAAACTAACAAAGATTCATTCAATTCCATTTTTATTTTACCAGGAATAACACCATTGAGCGGACTCATTCACAAGGTGGTCTGGAAGGACGCGAACAGGATGAGGCAATACAAATACAACAATATAAATATTTATACCATGGACATTGCTTATATAAGGGAAAATGGCAATACAATTACAAATCCATTCACTGATTGCTTTTAACAATGTAGGACTAAATACACAATAAGGGAGCAGGTACAGTGGGGTAGTACATTAAAGTTCTGAAGTGTAGTTTATGGAAACAGGAGGGGGGAGAAAGGAAGAACTCAAGCAATTCGTCAGACTGCAAAATGAGCAGCTCATTAGATATTGAACTACAATGTGATCTCCAAACAGATCCTAATTTTCCCTTGTACATGCTGTGTGTCAAGAAAGATGACTGGTAACTGTGCCCAGCAGGTGTCAGCGTTGGGTGTCAGGATTTCATTACATAAATGTGGTTGGATGGCTCCAAAGAAGTGTTGAACAGCAGGTTATTGTGGTGCCCCTCAAGTTGCTCTTTCATATTAGGGCACTCTGATTTATTGACTATAGGAGGGTAGAAACACTCACCAGAACTTGACAGGTATGGATGTGGCAAACTGCCTCGGTGCGGAAAAGATTTTGGGTTTAAATCTGATAGAGTTATTTAACTGGGTGACCAGGGAATTAGATCAGGGTGGATCAGTGGATGTGACCCACCCAGATTTCAGTAAGGCCTTTGACACTGCTCTATATAGGACACTGCAGACACAAGCTGTGCATCCTGGGAGGGTCCTAAGGTGGCGTAAATGGTTAAGAAATTGGTTGAGGGTTAGGGACAGAGGGTAGTGGTAAATGGAAGTTCACTCCGAGGAGGGGAGGTGACCAGTGGGATGCCACAGAGATCAGTACTAGGACCAGTCCTCTTTAATGTCTTTATTAGCGACATTGCACAGGGGTTAGAAGGAAGGTATGCTTTTGCAGATGACACAGATTTGAAACAGGGTTGACACTCTGAGGGTATGGAAAAGTCGAGGAGGGATCTAAGTAAGCTTGAGGAGTGACCAAGAGTGTGGCAACTGAGATTCAATATGAAAAGTGCAAAATCATGCACTTGGGTACAGAAACCCAAGGATAGTACATGATGGGGTGTGGTGCTGACGACCACCAAAGAGAAAGGGACCTAGAGTAATCATATCTGATGTCCTAAAAGTGGCCAAGCAGTGGCCAAAGACAAGGTAGTGGGAGAGCCAGTGGGATGTTGGGGTGCATAGGAGAGGTATCACCAGCAGAATGAAGGAAGTGGTGATACCGCTGTACAAATCATTGGTGAGAGCTCATCTAGGCTACTGTGTCTGGTTCTGAGGTCACATTCTAGAAGGACATAGACAGAGTAGAAGTGGTCCAGAGGAAGGTAACCAAAATGGTGCAGGGTCTGCACCAGAAGCCCTATGAGGAGAGAGAGTAAAGGACTCTCAATATGTACCACCTAGAGGAAAGAGGGAGAGGGGATATAATAGAGACTTTCAAATACCTCAATGGTATGAATAAGGTACAGGAGGGAAGCATTTTGCAGAGAAAAAGATGTCCAAGAACAAGGGTCATGCTGTGGAACTGGAGGGAGGTAGACTCAGGGGAAACATGAGAAAGCACTTCTTCGCTGAAAGCCCAGAGGAGGTGGTGGGCAAAAATGGTAACAGAATTAAAAAATGCATGGGATCGACACAAGGAACCTTAGTGGTTAGGAAACAGAGTATAAAACTGGAGATCAAGTTAGGTCTGCAGTATTACAGTAGGTAGGAAAATGTCCAGACTAGGTGGGCTAAGCAGTCCCTATCGTCAGTTTCTGTGTTGTGACATTAACACACTACCTTTGGGCACCAACAGCCAATCACATTACAGCATGTTGCATCCCATTTTATAATTGTATATGACAGGGCTATAATAATCCATCCTCCTGAAAGAACCCTGATATCATATTTTCAGTTTTAAGCAGTTAACATAACCTGAACTGCATTTACAATATTTCTGCCACTTTCTCCCAGTCACCTCAAACAACGAACACAGTGCAGGCAGGGCAAACTACATATGAAAGACCGATCTCTCATGCTGTGGTACTGTGAATTTATTTTATTTCTTGTTTTATTATTTAAAGACCTCAGCATCGCTGTCTCGACATGCACTCACTAATGCATGCAAGTGCATCATGGGAGGCAGAGGAGGATGTTGGGGACATGGAAATCACTGGACGAGGGTGGGCTACCCCAGAGCGAGGGATGCAGACCTCCTCATGGCTGCTTAGGCTGCTTGTTCCGCTTGGTGTCCCCAAACTTGGCAGAGAATCTGGGACCCCCATAATGAGTGACTTACCCTGATCGGGTAAGTGCCTACATGGCAGCCTTTGCACCAGAGGAACACAAGCACTCAGGTTACCCAGTGCAAAGTGACCATGTAAATGAGCCTTAGGATTTGTTTCACTTACCCCCTTTATTTGTTCTTGCTCACTGGTAGTCCCTCCCTCCTCCTCTGTGAAGAGTGAGCAGAAGTACCTTTTCAAGATGTCTTTTCTTGATCCCTTTCTGTGCAGTCTCCTCCTGCTGACCTTCTCCTCACTATGCCTTCACTTTCTTACCTCTTCTCATCTATAAACCTGAAAAAGTCGTGACCCTTTAACTACCCTTGGCTATCCTTCCTCTGTCTGCACCTTGCTCCCCTCTCTGCCTTTCCTCGTCCCTCTGTTTTACTTGGTGCTCCTACCTGTCTTCCTCCCTCTGCATTTCCTTGTACCTCCTCAATGCCACCTTTTTTCACCTCACCATCTTGGCCACTTTCTCAGTGTAACCCCTGCAAATGGGGGTTCCCAAAAAGTCTTCCAGGAGCTTGCCTGAATGCTCCAAAGTCTGAGGCGGTGTTCGGTGTCTGAGCTGTTTAAATGTGATTCCAAGTGAGTGCTATTTGAGCCTCCACATACTGTCTCTTTCAGAGCTGTCTGCTTGCAGACTTAATTAGTTTGTATGGGGGACTGTGTATTTAATGCTCGAATCCCGCCTGAGCTGCGGAGTAATCGCCTCCATTTAAGTGGCTCGCTGAAGGTGCAAAGGAGCCCATCTGAAAGCTGTAACTGTTTGCCTGTAATCATTTAAAGCATTAGCAAAATTGAGTTTGTCTAACCTGCCTTTATTGCAGCTGGGACTCTATGTGTGTTACCTCTCCATTTTGGACCTCAACTGCTATGCTGGGCCAGTTAGGTTAAGGGAGCCCTAAAATGGAGCCTGTGGATGAATCAGAACTTGGACTCTTAATCTGAGCCAGCCACAAGGGATTGTATGGGCAGTAACTCTGAGAAATGTAGTTTTGACCTTGACGCCTTTTTCTACCAACAGAGGAGTCTTATTGTGGTGACAGCTGAATCAGCCAACAGAATAGTATGGAGCCAAAGGAAATGCCCTGCTCTGTGACTGGAAAGATCAGATCAGTTGTGGCAGTGAAGAGAGAAGGAGCTGTGTGCTTCTGCGGTGTATAGTTTCAAACGGAAGCGTGTGTGAGGCCCTGAGTTTCGGTCTGCAGCCTTTGTGAGTGCCAGTTTGGACTGAATCTGAGATGTGAGGAGAAAGAAGCACTAAAGTGTGGAAACCAGGCTCACTCTGTAGAAGACTGGAGAAATTGCTGAATCGCACTCGGTCTGTCAGGAACTGAAGCTGCTGTGTATGCTCCCGGGTATTTTGCAGTAATAGCGATTGGGATTGAGGAGCAGCCTGCATGGTATAGTACTTTCCTTTACATATGAATGTGCGTGTGTTGTGGGAATCACTATTTCCAATCTCCTGTGCTGTGTGTGTGTGTTGAAGCTGGAAGCAAACCCCAGCTTGTCTCAAACTAAATCCATTTGCTATAAACTGCAGTGGGGTCCAGTCACAAGGACCTTGTCTCCATGCCCTGCTGTTTCTGACAATCCAGAAGAACATCTACCATCTGGTCCTCAGCTTGGGTATTGTGAGTACAAGTCAAGGTATTCCCCTGCAGCCTGTTTTCAATCACAAGTGTGTCATCTAATTCTTGTTGTTCCTTTGCTTCATGGACTGAGCCATCAAGCTCTGGATTACAATTAGATTGATGTGCATATTGGGTGTTGAGCAGTGTCAGTGGCTTAGTAGGTAGCACATCGCCTCTGAGGCACTGAGATCAGAGGGCTGTGGGTTCAGTTCCCACATCTGGCACGGGTTAATATTCCAGTACTGACACTGTAGTGCAACATGAGAGGGTGCTGCACTTCTGAGGTGCTGTCTTTCAGATGGGACGTTAGCCGAGGTCCCATCTGCCTGGATTGGTGGTAGTTCAGGTGGATGTTAAGGATCCCATGGCACTTATCGAAAAAGTAGGGGAATTGCCTGGTGTCCTGCCCAAATTTCCCTCATTCACTAAAAAAAAAAAAATACCACCAACAGCTTACTCTGGTTCAAAGTCAGTTGGCATTCATCTGTATCCCCTCCTAGGTTGTGCCTGAAAATAGGCAGGATTTGTCTTGTGCACTTACCGGTCAACAAAAACTAAATAAATAAATATATTTTTCTTCTACAGGGCCCCATCCATCTGCACCTGCTAGCGCCCGTCAACGGACCTGGCTATCCCCCAATCCTGGGTACCCAGAGTGTGACTTTTCAGACCCTGTATGTGTGCACAGTACTGTGATTTAATGCCACTAATTAACCTGATTTCCCTCCCATGTCACTGTTCCTAAATAAATCAGATTTGTTGTTGTTGTTAAACTTTAAACTGTCTGAAGTGTCAGTATCTTCATGCCAAACACTGTATTGGTTTGTGTATGCTGCCTAACCTTATTTTTTCAGGGGGTTCTCAGAGACGAACTTCGAATCAGTCTTGAGGGTAAGTGGTACCTTATGAATGAACAGTGTGTACATGTGGAGTATTGGTACTGTAACTCCTGTGCATCATGTGGGCCATTAGAGGGATTAGAAGGGGTCTCAGTGTCCCAGAGGGCTGTGACCAAACTAGACCAACCATTGCAAACCCTCTGGGTGGAGGCACCCGCCATAGAACCTAGGCCCCTCAACCTGTCAGTAGTCACAGGCAGGGGTAGTAGCCCTTGGGACAGTGCCACCTGGGGTTACACCTAGAGAACCATTACCGTCTTCTTCTCCTTCTGCCTTTTGCTCACTTCCTTCATGCAGAGGTTGGTTGCCTTAAGTATGCATGCCCTTACTTTTCATTTAATTTTCATTTCAAAAGAATGTGATGTCAGAAGTAGAGGGTTATAACTTCAGAGCAGAAATAGCAGCAGAAATAGATGAAGTCTTAAGAGAAAAATATTCCGTTTTCCTAACAATGTCAGAAAAAAAGTTGGAATGTCCTGAAAAGGTTCTGATAAACCATAAAGGTTCTGAATGTTCTCCAAGCCTTATCAGAACTTTCAGAACCTAGCTGGCCCATTGGCACAATGATAGCACTACGCTCACAGTGCCAGCAATGGTGGTTCAGGAGTGAGCCCCAGATCACTGGGGGGCCGGCTGGGGGAGGGGAGGAGGACTGAGCATCCCAGAGGGACGCGCCCTCCCTCTGGGAGGAAGGGTGCCATCTTCGCTGCTATAATGCCACCTGGGTTACCACAGTTGGCAGTGCAGCTGAGGATGCCAGGGAGGGAGTGATGCAGGCCTGGAGCCAGTGTGCAGCATGCTTAGTGTGTACATGTGCCTCGGTTTCTCTGGGCACATCTGTGTCACAGTAGGTCATGGAGAAACCAAGGAATATGCCTCAGCCAGGCAGAATGAATCCTTGCTCTCCTTACAGATCCCGCACCAGTGATTGCAGTTCCCATCTCCGGAATGCTGACTTGAGTTGCTTCCAGGGATCCCAAATAGTTCATCCTGGGACCCTGATGACAGAGCCCCACCAAGGGGTAAGCCACGGGGCAGAAGGAGTGGTAAGTCCCAGAAGAAAGAGGTGATGGGGCCAGGGAGGCAGGAGGAGGAAGGAGGCTGGCTGGCGGGATGAGAGCATAAAGTGAGACTAGAAACAAACTTTCAGAACCTTTCAGTTTTAAGTACAAAACTGTTTTAATCCTCACTGTCCACCCTTGTGATATTGTCGGTGAAGGGAAAGGAATCTACAGATGACCTGGAGTGGTACCACACTACCTCCAGCCTGCTTTTAGGTCTTTCTGCCACCACCACGTGCCATTTTACTGGATAAAGGCCTGCTGCTGGAATATATTAAGCTCCATAATCAATGTTTTAAAATGATCAGAACCATATTAGAACCCCCAGAAAAGGTTCTGATAAGGTTCTTTAACAGAAAAAGGCAAAGGTTCTGGGAGGTTCTGAACTTATCCTAACCAGTTTCTCCTATCCATAAAATGAACTGTGGGAAAAGTTTATTTTCTCAAAAAAATAGTATAAGCTTACTATGGCAGGATCATTTTTTACAGGCGTCTGTGTGCGATTCACCTGCCGAATCTGAGAGCACTACAGTATCCCAGTGGTGTCACCATTAGGCTGCTTCATTAAATGCCATATTTTTTTCCTTGGGAGCACATTTGCTTGGATGGGAAGGCTCGCCAAATAGACAGATTCCTCTGAAGCATGTGGACCAGCCTTTGAAGGTAGCACCAATACTTTAAAAAGACAACTTGTCACAGATTTGTCTGCAGGATGCAAAACGAGCTTTAATGGCGCTGTGGACATTAGAGCTCACCTTCTCCCACTCCATCATGTGCAGCTGGCAGTTCTCCTCGCTGGCAACAGCAGTGACTGCAGCTGCTAGGGGCTGCCCCTGCTCATGAAAAGCCCCAGTCGCAGCTCATGTGCCTGATCGGTTTTAACAGTGAAACACAGTTTATTTATTTGACATTCTATGCCCGTATTATGTATATTTTTACAGTTTTATTTAGCTCAACTGAGTTGAAACATTTCATTTGCAGTTGGGTCCATACCTCTCAACTGTCCCTGAGTTTCAGGGCCTCCTGATTTTGCCTCAGATATTTCCTTCATCCCTCCTAAATCTGGTACTTCTGCCACTGTGGAATATGGATTTAAATAATAAAATAATGCATGCCATTAGGTGTCGAAGTTAGTTCTCATTAAGAAAATGCTATTTACGCCACAGAGCATATAGCAAACAGCTTTTTGAGCTGATATGACTATTTTTTCAGATGTGTCTCTGGTTTTGGTCATTTGTCCCAGATTTCTTTTAAGTCATGTACGTTATTTGTGAGGAAGGAGGCTCAGTATGTCCTGGTCCTGCTTTCCCTGTTTTAGGTCTGGCAGGATTGGGTCTCAAGGGTGAACCACCTTGGTTTGTTAATCTCAGCCTTCATTAAAACAGACAGTCAAAGCCTGTGCAGAAGGAGACCTTTGCTTTGGTGAAGCCTTATCAGCCTGCCTCCCACACGAAAAATTTGAATACCCATGATGCCTTGTGCTGGGTTTGAGGCTCTGACGTATGTGGTTTGGGGAGAGCGAGAGACAGAAAACAAACAATTTGGAAATGATCTTCTTGTACCCTTTATGGATTCCACATGCAGCTCTTCTTCAAATACTTATAATTTTACTTATTTATTGAAAACTTCAAAGATTACCTTTATGCACAAGTGCTCATTTACAAAAGTTCCACATCAAGTACATGGTTGCAAAAAAAAAAAACGAAATTACAAGTGCAATAAGCAGGTCCAGAGGAAAGGTGGTCAAGTCAGGCTCAAAGCACTGAAAGAGCAACTATCAGAGCACCCAGGGCCAGGAAGCATGACTAAACCTTACCTAGGCAGAAGTCCTATGATGCCCATGTTTTTGTTAGTCGCCCCCATTTTGGAAGTGAAGGGATCATGTTTTGGCTTCATGGAGCCGAGCAAGACTGATCCTTCCACTTCCTGATACCACTTAGGTTGGCGATCTGCCCCATGCTCATTTGTTTTGTGATGTCATTCTTTGTAGAGTGCAGGGATGCACTTCCATAGAAATTAATGGGGGCTGTTTTGAAAGATACATTTATGTAGTTTAGATGGCCATTTGGAGCAAATCATGGCCACCGCTTTGTGGAGGTTGTGGGATAACAGATGGACCAGACACGAACTTCAAGTTCAACACACAATCTGTGTGTGATGTTTATTCAGAATACTGCATATAACATTAAGCAATGGCATATCCCTTATTCAGTACATCAGTTTGCAGCAACAGACTATGTATGTCCTTTCTCAACACTTAACCAGCACATACTGACACTGATCTCTAATCTACTTAGCAGTTGAGATTCAGCCTTCTCTCCTATGCAGGCCTTGTTTTCTTGGGGGTGGGGGCTCAAATAAAATAAAAAACAAGCTAAAGACAAAGAACCTCAGTGCAGAAGCACTGAAACATGGAGTTACTCAAGGGCATTGACAGTAAGCCAAGTTTCAAAGAAACACAATATCACATATCCTTCCATAGCATAAGCATCATGGGATATATGCAAATCACCATGCAATTTCAGACGTGTTCAATTTACAGCAGTTTACATGTATTTTAAATTGCACAACTAACTTAATTTTATAATAGTCACCTAGTACTTTTACCTTTATCAAAAACACCTAGTGCCATGGTATTTTCAACATTTACAGGTTTCATACACATAGGAATACAGTATACCTTAAAGTATCTTACAGCATAGTGCTATTACATACTAAATCCAACAATGATAAGCACAGCCTGTTGTTTTACATACGCTGGAGGTCACCACAATAACCTTTCTGTATGAGGACCTGAGAGGGAAAAGAAAATTAAAGAGGACACTATAGCATAGTCAGGGAAGGGGTGCCCATAGGTGGCTAACCTTATGGACTAGAAATTGTAAAGAATAGATTAGGCTAAGAAATAGAAGAACTGTTACAACAGATTTAAGAAAAGGTTGGTCCTCAAGAGTGGCAGGAGCTCCCTGACACATATCCCCACCTAAGAGGGAAGCAGTTATTGCAGACTGCTTAACTCCTTCCTGTTGCAGGAAGGGATGGAGCTTCCACCCATCCATCTTCAGCAGCTACGTCTCAGGGTCCCTAGTAACGATAAACATTCTGTCATAAACACAGTGGACATCATCATTCTTTATCCTGAGGCATTAACATATTTTTCAGCAGAGACGAACGGTACCTTCTCTGAACTATTTCCTTTTAGGGAAACTCCGTCATATTTCTTAACTGAAAATCTGAACATCTGTAAAGTCCAGTACCATAAAAAGACTTTCTCTGGGATGAGTAATTACCTGCTCCAACCCCACCAGACTTGACAGTTTTAAGCAGGGGCCCAGTCCTAGGTTCAGCCCCTCTACATAAACCCACTATGTCTCTTGATTCATTCATTTCACTTACTATTGACACAGACACCTGAGGGCAGACACTCTAGATGTTACCCCAACACAGGTTCCAATCCATTTTCCACCCACTTTCTTCTTTGTAAGTTTTCCATAAAAAAAATAAACCACATGTACCACCTCCTTGATCTTAACATATTGTAACATTTTGGCAATATTAGCATCTTTAGCCTGCAGTATACCACAGTCAATACTGTTTCGTAGATTTAGCTGCATCAGTACAAGGAAAACGTCCCTTCAGCCTCATAGGCTTCTTCTTGCTTGCTTGAGTCTTCAAGCCCAGCACAATATCACTAGGCACAGTCTTACCTGGGGTCCCAAATTCAAGTTCCATACTAGCTTCTCCGACCTCCAACAGGTAACATCCTGGGAACACAGGTAAAAAGAATATCCTGCTCAGTGAAGGTGTCCTCCTCCTCCTCCTCCTCCAGCTCCAGCTGAGCCACAAAAATCCTCCTTCAATTTTTTATCCAAACTCTCCAATAGGGATCTCTCAAGCACCTGGCACCAGTATTCCTCCTCTCTGCATAGTCGGTTTGCCTCCAGCCATTGCTCACTCATCCCTTTGCATTTCTTTGTCTTCAGGCTTGGCCTTCCTCCGAGCTCCAAAGTCCAGTCCAGGCAGCAGCTTCTCTCCATCTGTCAGCCATGTTTCTGGTTAGAACTCCATGGACTTTCTTCTCTGGGTTCTCCTCTGGCAACTCCTGCTGCATCGGTTCACCTTGGCTATCTAGGCGATTTCCCTAGAAAACGCCCTCTTCAGCCAGTCCAGATGCTTCCAGCAAGTTATCCCACTTACACCAAGTCTGTGGAGGGGTTGTGGGATAACAGATGGACCAGACACCGAACTTCAAGTTTAACACACAATCTCTGTGTGATGTTTATTCAAAATACAGCAGACAACCTTAAACAATGGCATATCCCTCTTCAGTACATCAGTTTGAAACAACAGACTATGTATGTCCTTTTTCTGCACTTAGCCAGCACCTACTGACACTGATCTCTGATCTACTAGCAGTTCAGATTTAGCCTCCACCCAGTATGTAGGCCTTATTTGCTTGGGTGGTGGGGGCTAAAATAAAATAAAAAAACAAGCTAAAGACAAAGAACCTCAGTGCAGAAGCACTGAAACATGGGTAACAATTTACATGCATTTTTAATAGCACAACTAACTTAATTTTATAATAGTCACCTAGTACATTTTACCTTTATCAAAAACACCTAGTGCCATGTTATTTTCAACATTTACAGGTTTCATACACATAAGGTATATACATTAAAATGTTTTGTGGCATAGTGCTATTACTTACTAAATCCAACAATGATAAACACAGCCATTTGGTTTACATACGCTCGGAGGTCACCACAATAACCTCCCTATACGAGGACCTGAGAGAGAAAATGAAAATGAAAGAGGACACTATAGCATAGTCAAAGGAAGGGGTGCCCATAGGTGGCCAACCTTATGGACTAGAAATTGTAAAGGATAGATTAGATTAAGAAATAGAAGAACTGTTGCAACAGATTTAGAAAAGGTCGGTCCTCAAGAGTGGCAGGAGCTCCCTGTCATGCTTAATTAACAAGGCCCTTGTTAGTTAAGTGGTGGCCATGATTTGTTCCAGATGACCTTCTAAACAACATAAATTTAACTTTGAAAACAGCTGCCATTCATTTCTATGGAAGTGTACGCTCTACAAAGAATGACATCCACAAAACTAGTGAGTGTGGGGGTGGAATGGGGTCAGATCGCCGACCTAAGTGGTATCAGAAAATGGAAGGGATCAGCCTGGCTCGGCTGCACAGAGCCAAAATATGATCCCTTCCTTCCAAAATGGGGCAAATGTAACAAAAATATGGGCATCATAGGACTTCTGCCCAGGTTTAGTCATGCTTCTTGAGGGCACTCATCAAAAGATCGAGAAAGTTTTTGTTTTTTATTACAGTTTTCCTCCCTGATGCAGGCTCCACAGGTCTATGACCCCGAGGTACATCCTCGGTCAACCCCAGCTTGTCTGCCCCAGGGATCCCCTGGATTCCCTTCGTGCAGGCCAGGTGGGGGTGCGGCGGTCCTCCCATCACCGTACATCATATCTGGTGGGGGAGTGATTTCTGGAGCGTCGGGCCATCACGAGTCCATGGAGCACTGACATTTTCTGTTTTCTCCCATTCCTCATCTCCAATGTAATCACATCAGCTTCGAGCCTCCTGACCTGTACTGCCTCCAGCCACTGCTAGAGGGCAGTTAGTGGGTGGACAACTAGTCCCTGTCCCGACCAGAGGAGAGCAGCCTCCGAATGCTCAATCTCTCTCCCCCCTTCCACCCCAGTGGCCCAGGCTCGATCCTGAACCCGGGTTTCTGGTGTGGCGCAAGGTGTGGCATCCAGCACCGCACCCTCTGCACCACTGGGCCAGCTAGAAAGTTGCTCTTTATGACAGAAAATTACATACAGTTTTGAAAAATAAAATCCATTCAGATTATTGTATAAAAACCTACCTCTGAGTATACCAAATGCCTGTAAGGTTAAGTGATTTGCTTTACAAAATAGGTAGGAGAATTCCTGCATCCTGATTAGCCAGGCCCTCACATGGTGCCAGTACTACCAATGGGTAAACTATTTCTTTTTTTAAAAGTTGTTTTTATTTTTAAATGTTCCTCACAAACCCATTTTATAAGCGAGTAAGACACTCCAGCATACCTCTCAACCTTCCTGCCTCAGAAATTAGGGAGAACACTTAAAAAATCTGGGACACATCTTTAAATTGGAGAAATCTACTCAGAAAGCTGGTAGAATAAGGGGCTTGTGTGAAACGATTTTCTGAAGAAGAAGTAGTCTGTAACTTTAATGTTTGACATGATTTTATGCTTACTCAGTGCGGAAACATAGGTTTTAGTAGCAACAGAGGAAAGGTCTGAGGTAAACCAGGGTCATCCCTGAAAATCAGGAACATTTGAGAGGTATGCATCCTAGGGCATTGTAGCACCAGACACTGCACTCCAGGGGTTGAAGGCACCGGCCTGTGGCTTCATGCCTTACTACACCCTGGGAGTGCAGTTGTCACAATATTATCAATGCCTTGTCATGTCTTACTGCTGACTTGAGTCTCAGAGTGAGTAAGTGGCAGTGCTGTGACCTGGGTCTCCTGGCTTACCCAATCTGTGCTCGAACAGCTAGACCAGACTGCTTTGTGTCAAAGTAGCACATGACCCAAAGTGATTTCACGCTGTTATTAACCTGGTAGGAGACGGCAAAAATAAGATTGTTAGTGGTCACTGGAATGTAGAACACTTTTACTGGGGCAATCAAAACACATTTTTTGTCAAAAATAGAACAAACAGTAACATTTGTTGCAACAGAAAATACAATATTAAAATCTAGTCATGAAATGACAAACTGTATGTATTGTCAAATGGAAACATACAATGGAAAGTTTAAATCCTTTTCACATCTAAAATGCAGTATGGTCTCCCAATCAAGATGCAGGTTTTCATAAAAATTGATGCATGTCTTGAATAAGGAAGGCTATATCGTAGCTGGACTTCCTAACGATACGTCTGCAACTAACAGCTTTCTAGACAAAACTGTAGATGGCAGGAATTCTATCTCCTAAATGTGAGTTTATCCCTCATACAGCAGCACTTTGGGCGCCCATCTCAGACCTTGCAGACTCTTGTAGCCGCGTACCCTTGCGCTTGCCAGTCTTCTGTTTGATGCCTGTCAGATTTCGGACTGGACTGTACCACTGTCAGGTGTAATTAATGCACCTTTAATGTGAAGAAACACGTCTTCCCACACCTGATAACAGTTCCACCTTAATCAGCACATGTTACGGTTTCTGCAGTCAACCCTTTCTTTCTAATGAGATTCTGTTAAATGGACAAATTCCTTTGAAGGCTTGTCCTGCTTTGAAATCCAATTTAACATGAGCCAGATCTGATTGGGGTTACCATAGTAACCAAACTGTGCAGCCTGTAACAGCTGAAGCAGCAGGTAAAATGTGATCGCCGCAGACATTTACAGCTCGGGCTTGCTGTAGAAATACCAGAGGATTTGGATGAATTGGATGGAGAAAGGTTCCTATAATTGCTCCATCTCGTGCGACTGAATAGCATGTACCTGGAAGCTGTTGAAGAGGCTGGCTGTGTGAGTAGAGGTGCCAGACAAGCAATCGTATTGGGAGACCTTTTATTGAGTCAAATATATTAAACTACAATTGTATGTCACATACAATACTTGCTCTCCTTTCTTCCACATAGTTAGCTCGCAGCATTTTCTTGGAACCCATTGCTACCAACTTTTGTTCTTTGATGGCAACTAAGATTTCAGACCTTGTTATAAACACAGTAATTTCAAGTGACCCCAAATAAATCTAACATTTTTTTCTTGTGAAGGTAGGCGGACACATGTCCACTTATGCTGCCTTGGATGAGATGGCTGACAGTGGATAAGTGTATTGTGTTGTAACTCTTGGGGCCAATTAGTGCCTGGACAGGGGTGTTAAATGATCGCTTTCATTGTAATGTATTTATTTATTCAATTGTTGGACCAATTCAGGGGCTTTTGTCCCATGGATTCAACTTGAATAAGATGGTTTAACTCTGCTGTATCTCTAGGTATCTTCTGTAGCTGGACACGGGTTCCAAATGTATCCAGTGGTGAAGCCCAGTGTCATGGCAAGGTCCTGAGTCGAGGGCAGACTGGCTTTCGTGCGGGGATGCTAATTACATCCTGACCTGTGAGCTGTGTGGTCTGTGCTGCTAGCTCTGTTGCTTCACTTTTTTTAGTTGTCCCCGGCATGTTAAATTAAGTCACTTTTTTCTGTGTTGGGGGTAGGGTCCTCCTGGAGCTTGGTTCATGTCGTGCACCACAAGGAGCAACACGAGTGGACCGAACATCAATCACCGACCAGACTACAAATAACTAGCTCTCTTAGGGCTAAGCATGCCGTAGCCACCATGAGAGTCGGACAACCTTGCCCCAACCAGGCTAACTGCAAGAGGATCCGTCAAGTCCATGAAGTCATTGACAGCTTGAGGCTGTCTGACTCTGTCCGCCCACTCAGGCTGCTTGGTGGTGGTGGCGTGCCTGTGAATCTGGCGCCAAACACCAGTTTAGGCACTTGGAAGTCAGAGAGCAAAGAGCAGCACTACTAGTCCACAGCGGCCACTCGTGGCAGCAGTCATTGTGTTAAGTCATCAGTCGGTGAGTCATGACCGCTGACTCATATTTTTTATTTGTAACTGGTGACCGCAACTCATCACTACTCCTCATTAATTCCGAATAATAGCATCAGTGCAGTTTGGAATTCAAACTCCCAGCTACATTCACAGTTACGAGTCGCAGAGAGCTGGCTGGCGGAGCAGCTCAACTCTCAGCGCCAAACAGTAGTACAATCCAGCTGAAGAAGAGGCAGTGCAGCAGGTGAGAGAGACTTTGGAGGCGCGTGGTGGTGACAAACAAAGAGGCAGGCAGTCTGGCAATTTAGTTTGGCAGGGCTGTGATTGGATCAGATGGGTAGGCAGGGCAGCAAAACGGTCAGGTAAAGCCTTCCAGCAGGGCAGCTAGCATGTGGTCATGTAGCTAGCCTGTGCAGGTGATGAACAGTGAAAACTGCAAATTAAATTAAATTGGGAGGAGACATACATCACTGAGACAGACAGGGAAGCAGAAGGAGGAGGGAGGGGTGTCCAGATCAGGGACCATCGAAAAATCAGAGTGGGGTGGGGGGCACTGCTGAGCAGCCAGTGAGGAAGCTGCCTATTTCTCGAGCTCTTAGGACCTTAGTAAAATATACTCTTCAAAAGTTTGGTATTTGGCTGTAAATTCTGTATTATTCAACTATCCCCAGTATTGAGAGACACTTCTTCCAAAATGGGTAAATCCTGGGTGCAAACGCTTCAGCTAATGACTTTTACGCCTAGAGGACAGTAAAAGAAACACGGCCTGCAACCCAGGACAAAGCCAGACCCTGTGGTGCTACATCCGGGAGAAGCCTCCTTGATGCCATTCACACTGCACTTCAACAGCTGCTAAAGTCTGTTCGAGACCTAGATCGAAATTCAGTAATCTAACGCCTATAGTCTCAGCATTAGAAACTCATATGAATGCTTGTGAACAGACTGTGCAGCATTCGGAGGCTTCTGTCGAAATCGGTCAATGCAACAACTATGCTGATAAAGAAAAATACCCTCTTATGTCAGTGTCTGGAGGCTGTTGAAATCAGATGAGGAAAATATTTATTTTAGTCTTTGGTAACTGGTAGGCCCACTAGGCACAAGTGCCTGTTTTCAGGGGCGACCTGGGAGCACTGGGCAGTTAAGTGACTTGCTCTAGAGACACACAGTACGCAAATGGAGGTTGTGAGAATCAAACTCGGTCTGGTCTGCTGGATGTATCAAGCTCATTCACACCTCATTCCTCTAACCTTTATATAATTTATAGAATTTATGGAGATTGGGGCTGCCTGAACTGTCAGAGGGGAAGATGCTCTGAGTTTTGCCCACACACTCTTGCCTGCTATCTTGGGGTTTGCAGTTGGCCTCCCCCACTTTCTTTGGAGAAAGCCTCCAGTAACCCCCCGATGGCGGTTGTCAAAGCATTGACTCCTAGAACTTTTATGGTGGTCTGCACTGGAGTTGGAGACCGGGCTAGGTTGCTTAAAATGGCTCATTGAAGGACACTCTAAAATATGGGAAGAAGCCCGCAGGTGTTTCCTGATTTATCCTATAGTACGGTGCAAGGCTTTTGATCTGGTCCATGGCAGGTTATGAAGTCCTGTATCCAACACCAGCTTCTACTTCCTGCAAAACTACCACTTGTCTGGAACAGGCGGCAGTATTTATTTTTGGACCCTAGGAAGCAGAAAAACTGGTCTGCTGGATTGAGTTGGACATGGTAGAAGTTGGACTGTGACTCCTCTCTGTGTTGGATAGATATTTTTCATTATTTACAGCTTTGTTGCATGGGTTTCCTTCTCACTAATATGCTGGGTGCGTTAAGTCATTTGGATTTTGTTTTAAATTACCGAGTTTGAATTTATGTCCAGAGCTGAAGACATTGGGATCTGGGAGTTACAGCAACGCAGCAACTGGCGCTGCACTGCATTATTGGACTGTAGATACTATATTCAAACTTTAAAGTTGGAGACTAGGCATTGTTAGTGTAACCCCCTACAATAGAGATTCGAAAAGTCTTCCTTGAGCTTGTCTAAATGCTCACTGCCAGGCTGTGTCCTGCTTTTTGCAGTTTAAATATGATTGCCAGCGAGTGCCTATATAGCCTCTGTATACTGTCTCTTTAAGAGCTGCCTGGATTGCAGTCATAATTAATCTATAGGGAGCTCTGTTAGAAGATGTGCTTGTTTGCTGATCATTTGTTAGAGTAGTAATAATATTGCAGTTTGTTCTAACCTGCCTTCTTTGCAGCATGGACAGTTCTGTTTGTTTCCATCATCTTGGTTCTGAACTGCTGAAATGGGTCAATCAGTACATTTGGGACTCTAAAATGGAGCCTGTCTACAGGGGCTTGGTGTGGTCAAAACTTGTAGGAATTGTAGTTTTGCATTTTGGCACCTAAAATAACCTGGAGGGAGCCTTGTTGTGACTGACAGACAGATCAGCCAACCGAACCTTTTGGATCTTGGGGAAATTCCCAAGCTACTTGCAGCTAGTTTCAGTTCTGAGTTGGGAAGTGAAGAGATGACAGCTTGAATGATTCAAGCAGCAGCCCGGCATAGATTTGCATGGGAGAACTGTGTGTAACCCCTAGAGGTGCTATCCCAAGGGCTACTACCCTGCCTGCTTGGCTAGTAGCAGGTTAAGGGCCCTGGGTAATGAAACAGGTGCCTCCACCCGGAGGTCAGGGTTGTTAGTGGTCAAACTAACCTGGGCACAGCCCTCCGGGACACTGTAACCCCTCTTTGCCTTCTAGTGGCCTGAACAATATACAATAATCACTTTCACAATGACCCTTATTCACCAGGCAATTACCCACACTGTTTGCACTTACCACCAGGCTGGTTCCTCTAGCTCGACCCTGGAGACCCCTGAAAACAAGGTTAAGCACAGCAAATAGCAACAGTACAATACTTTTGGCACAAACTGGAACCACAGTCAGGTTAAATGCAAACAAAGTTAAATCTGATTTATTCAGGGACTTGAACAAGGAGGGGCGTAATCAGGTTGATTTGCTTAAAAGCTATATTAATCAGACAGTTATGCATGCAGTTCAGAGTCCCTACACAGTCACACACTCTGGGGCACCCAGGTAGGAAAACAATGGGCTAGCCAGAACATTGCATCTGGTTGGGGCCCTGTGATGGAAGAAAGCAACATGCACAACACACACTATTTGTAATCTGGAGCCAGAGGGCTCCGTTCATGAAAAAAGGCAACAAGACCATCAGATGACAACACTTTAGATTTAGCTGTTGTTGCAGGGAGCTACCCTGATGTTTACTCATGATACCCAGTACTGGACACAGGCAGGATGAAATCGAGACTGCAGGCTGTTGAGCTGGAGTGCCCAGAGAAGCAGGGCCCACACAAATCACCGAGGCATTGTTCCTGTTCAAGGCGTTGAGCAGGGGCTGATCCCAGGCCGGTCTCGTCGATGACTTTCTCTGCGTAGCAGATATTCTGGCTGGGCCAGTGTAGCAGGGCCCAGGCAAATGGAAATGGATTGATTCAGTCCATGGAGCTGGATACAGCCTCCAGCAAGCAAAACACAGTTCAGACACACAGTGGGGAACCAAATCACGACCCACTATAAGCACACAGCACATTCACATGTAAGGAAATTCCACTGTACCAGGCAAGTGGCTCTCCGGTCATAATTACAGAGTCTCTGCACAATCCAGGAGTTCAGAGGTGGCTGGAAGTCCTGACAGGCCAATCGCATTCAGCAAATTTTTGGTCTTCTTCAGGTTAAAGCTTGGTCACAATTCAGGGGCTTAATTAGCTCTCCAAATTCGGTTCAGTCCAAAAAACCACAAGTTCCCTCTCAGGAACAGCAGGCAGGCATGCAGGCCAAACTCAGGCCTTTCCACAGTTCTCCCACACGAATCCACTATGGATTGCTGCTTGAACTATCTCAAGCTGTTACTTCTTCTCTTCCCAACTCAGATCTAACTGAAACTGCAAGTAGTGTGGGACTTTCCCAAGATCCTAAAGGTTTGGTTGGCTGATCTATCTGTCAGTCACAACAAGGGCTCCCCTCCAGGATATTTTAGGCACCAAAGCCCAAAACTACAATTCCTGTAAGTTTGGCCCCACCAAACCCCTGCAGGCAGGCTTCATTTTAGAGTCCCAAATGTACTGATTGGCCCATTCTGCAGTCCAGGACCAAGATGATGGAAACAAACAGAACTGTCCATGCTGCAAAGAAGGCAGGTTAGAACAAACTGCAATATTGTCACTACTGTAACAAATGATCAGCAAACAAGTACATCTTCTAACAGAGCTCCCTCTCAGATTAATTATGACTGCAGCTCTTAAAGAGACAGTACACAGAGGCTATATAGGCACTCTCTAGCAATCACATTTAAACTGCAAAATGCAGAACAACCACCTGGCAGTGAGCATTTAGGCAAGCTCAAGGAAGACTTTTCGGGAACCCCCATTTGTAGGGGGTTACATGTGGAAAGTCCTGACTTTTGGCCTGCGTGCCTGCCTGCTGTCCCTGAGAGGGAACTTGTGCCTTTTGGACTGAATCTGAACTTGGAGAGCGAGTAAGCCACTGAATTGTGACCAGGCTCCTACCTGAAGAAGACCGAAGATTTGCTGAATGCAATTGGCCTGTCTGGACTTCCAGCCACCTCTGAACTCCTGGATTGTGCAGAGACTCTGTAATTGCGCCGGAGAGCCTTTTGCCTGGTACAGTGGAATTTCTTACATGTGAATCGTTTGTGTGCTTATAGTGGGTCGTGATTTGGTTCCCCACTGTGGTTTGAATTGTATTCTGCTTGCTGGAAACTGCATTAGAATTTCCTTACATGTAAATGTGCTGTGCTGCTAGTGGGTCACGATTTGGTTCCCCACTGTGGTTTGAACTGTATTCTGCTTGCTGAAGCCACATTTAGCCCCATGGACTGAATCCAAAATCATCTCCATTGGGCCTGGGCTCACACACTGGCCCAGCCTCGACTACCCGCTGCACAGAGAAAGCCATCGACGAGAGACCTGCCTTGGGATCAGCCCCTGCTCAACACTTGAACAGGAACGGCCTCGGTGATTCGTGTGGACCCCGCTTCTGGGCACTCCAGCGCAACAACCTGTTGTCATCTGATTGTCTTGTTGCTTTTCTTTCATGAACTGAGCCTCTGGCTCCGGATTACAAGTAGGGTGTGTTGTGCATGTTGCTTTCTTCCATCACAGGGCCCCAACCAGATGCAACGTTCCTGGCTAGCCCACCATTTTCCTACCTGGGTATCCAGAGGTGTGACTGTGGGGACTTAAAGCGCATGCATGACTGTTTGATTAATATAGCCTTTAAGCCAATCAACCTGATAAGTGCCCCTTCCTTGTTCAAGTCCCTGAATAAATCAGATCTGACTTTGTTGCTGCATTTAACCTGACTGTGGTTCCAGTTTGTGCCAAGAGTACTGTACTGTTGCTATTTGCTATGCATAACCTTGTTTACAGGGGTCCAGGGTCGAGCCAGAGGAACCAGCCCTGGTGGTAAATGCAAACAGTGTGGGTATTGGTATGGTGTACAAAGGTACGGTGAAAGTGATTATCATATATTGCTCAGGCTCTAGAAGGGAAAGAGGGAGGTACAGTGTCCTGGAAGGCTGTGCCCAGGTTAGTTGACCACTACTAAACCTGACCTCCTGGTGGAGCACCCATTTCAGAACTCAGGCCCTTAACCTGCTACTAGCCACGCAGGCAGGGGTAGTAGCCCTTGGGATAGCGCCACCAAGGGGTTACATTAGCCTTTGTTGTTAATTTTGGGGATCATTGTCGGCTTCACAGCTTTTCCTCACTGTATGCTGTTATCGTAAGGTAACTGGGCGTGGAGTTGGGATTGTTTTATGTTTAGATTGTATAGTCATAGTCGGGGAATCAAGTGACAAACAGTCATTTTGGTAGCTGGCAAAATGGACTTTTCTCCTTATTATTGATTCCCTTAATCTTCCTTTGGCTGCATACAAGCTTGAACTTTATCTGTTGTATCTTCCTTGGTATGCCTCCAGTACTGTGACTGAGTAGAGGGCCGCTCCTTATTCTTTGTAAGAGAACTGCCTTATTTTTAATTGTCATTATGTTATCCCTCTGTGGAAATATGTTTGTGTGTTTTGTTTGTAAAACCTAATAAACAATGCAAAGAATAAAAAGCAGAACATGACTCACTCTGAGGAAACAGTATTTGCAGCCTGACTGAGAGAGGAAAGCAGAGGCTGAAGCCTCAGCCGCCACTGCATGTGGGCGACGCTGAGCCAAAGTAAGGTCACCAGGTACTGGCAAAGTGAATTGTGGGCATGGGAGGCTCTTATCCTTTGTGGGGCCACGACACGTCAGCAGACTATAAAACAGTCTAGACAACTAAAAACAGAGAAGAGTTTATTAAAAATGTTTATGTAGCAGGTGTAGCATTACAACTCATAATTTGAGTAGCAGTAGGAAATGTGCAACATTTACAGGTCACCTGGTATAATCAGCTGCACAACCACTTTTGGGTGAAGTCAGATGTGGAAGCAGTGACCACTATATGTAAGCCCACCATCCCCTTGGTCTAGGGGTACACCTGATGGTAGAAGTTGTGGAGGGGCACCCACAGCCACAGAAACACAGTTTTGATTTTTGTTTTTCTTAATGGGATGACTGGCGTTGCAGGGTCCACTGGCTGGTGGGGTGCCATCTTCCGGTGCTGGGCTGCAATAAATCTTGTAGTTAGCAGGCAAACATTCTTAACTGAAGTAACTGAGATAACTGAGGTCCATAACAAAAGGTAACTTCAAGCAGAAGGGGATCCCATTTAATTGTTAACAGAACTTCATGGCACCATCTAAATAGTCCATTTACAGTCTAGACTGTGGGGTCACATTGCAAAGTAGTGGTTAAATGTGGCGAGATGACCCCCAATTTTATGGGCACAGATCCTGGGCTGAGATGGCCACTAAATAATTCTGGGCAGCATTACTCGGGCTGGGATGACCCTTTCACAGGCAGCAGCAGCAGCAGCAAAACTAAGTATCCATCTCTCTCACTCTCTGTCACATCACTTGGTTTGAGATGGACTCACAGAAATAGTCGTCCCCAGTTGGGGCTACTTTATCCTCTCTTCCCTTCTCTTCAGAACACAGAACAGGACTTCCCAGGCAACTCCCTCGCTGATCCTGGGGTGGACAGCCACACACACACGGCCACAACTGGGTTGGCCTTCCTCTTTTCTGGGTGCCATTTCTCTTCTTCACCATTACTTTTGCTTGCTTCACACAAGCACCCTAAGAGCTGCCACAACTGGGTTGGCATTACTGTTCTAAAACCGGCACTTGTCCCACTGCCCCTGGATCCATCCTCTCCCACAGGTCTCTTTCTTCCACAGAAAACACCCACAGCTCACTCTCCCACTGCACTGTCCTGTCCCTAACTGCGCTTTTCTTTCTCTCCAGCATGTTTGCTATACCACAGACTGATGTTTCTGTCCAGCATTCCTATCGTTCTAATTCTGTCAGCAGTCTAAGGATTAAAAATATCACGAGACTCTGTCCTTATTTTAATCACAGAAACATAGAAGCTGTTGGCAGAAAGGACCTCTTGGGCCACCTAGTCGGCCCTAAGGCCCCTACAAAGTGCTACTATAGACCCTAACTGATCTCGGCCTAACCCCACCCACCAACCCTGTTACTAAGGTCTCCCTGTGTCTATCCCATGCATGTTTGAAACCTGTTACCGTTTCAATACCCACCACCTCTGCTGGGCAGCTGTTCCAGGCAGTCACCACCCTTTCTGTGAATAAATATTTCCTCACATCCTTTCTAAGTCTCCCCCTTCCAGCTTTATATCATGCCCCTCGTCCTTCAGCATCTCTTTCTGTACAGTATGGCCAATTTGTGCTCTCTTGTGCAGACTTTAATTTTCTCATGGCTCAATTACTGTGGTGCACAGTTTGAAAGGATTGCCCGATAGTCTCATTTGCCACCTGCAACCAGCTCAGAATGCTGCAACATGGCTTCTTACTTACACTTCTAGGTCATATTTTGTTACCCCCCACACACATGCACACACTTTGGACTCTGGGCTGACTGCCAGTAGGGCGGCATGTGGACTACAGTGTTGTTTTGTTAACATATAAAGGCCCTGTATGAGTTGGGCCTCAGTACATGTAGATCTGTGATCTTCTCTCCCTGTACACACCAGCCAGGGCAATGTGGTCCTTGAGACAGAGGTTATTGCACGTGCCACCATGCAAATTAAAGTTCGCTAGAGACTAGAATTTTGTGGTGGCACTCCCTGTCATCAGAGCTTCCTTCTCGGTCTCGTTTCCCTCCTCACTTGGACCTACATTTCTCCCTTCCACCAGGTCCGGCTGCATTTGCCCCTCTCCCTCTGCTTCTTCAAAGTTACGCTAAGGAGATACTTCCTGGATTAGGCTTTTTAGTCACTCTTAACTACTGAGCGAAATTTTAGTTACTTTATCATTTGTTCATCCCTGTAGGTTTGCTGTGCTGTTTCCACACTTTTAGGAGTATTGTCTGTGTATGATAGATGGATGGGCGCTTCTGACCAATCAGAGTGCTCCTTTACTCTGCTTGAGACACTCATTCTTTAAAGTGTCTTGTGTGTGAGTGTCCTGGAAGCAGGCTCATTTGGCGGAGTTTTTGAATATATTATTGATCGACCTTGCCAGTATGTATTAATAATGCCATGGAGACTCTTGACGGTTGTAGCAGTGGTCTAACTTAAACTCTCTGGGTATCAAAACCAATGACATCGATTCACCGTTTCATACCATAAGAATGCTACGAGGCCACTCATACAATCATAAGTGTACTCCCGCAATAGTGTTAACATACACAATTGTTTAATTTTTCCTGAAATGTCAGAATGTTGTTTACTTCTCTACCCCTTGTTAATGTTCCCCATGCTATTGTTCTGACTGTGTGTTTCTTTGTATGATGTTTGGCACCTTAAGTCAATGGAAAGGGAGCTTGGGAGGTTAAGCGACTTGCTCAGAGTCGCACAGTATGCAACTGGAGGTTGTGGAATCAAACCAGGACTGTCTGCTGGATGTATATTATATGTATTTTATATTGTACTATTCTTACAGATGAGTTTTGATGTTGTTCCTATGAATGTGCACAAAACTACCAGTGCTAGGACATAGTGTTCAGGGCACGGCTAAACTGAATCATTTTAATGGACAAGTTGTATAGTCTAGTGTTTGTTTAGTTCTTTGACATGGAACCGCTTTTGGCTCTACATAATGTGATATGTTGTTATTAGTATTGTAATGTATTGCTTGCATACTTGGAACCTTTCTAAAAGAGCCATAGTGAATCAATGGTATTAATCTGAACCTATAATAAATAAATAAATAAATGTACGAGTTCATTACAACTTGTTACTCAAACCTGTAAGCTATACTGCCACTACACCTGTCTTGGATCCCTCTTGCTTGCAGTTAACTCAGATTAACCAATTAACTTGGTAGCTCAACTGGTGGAGCAGTGGGATTATGTTCTGGGGACCTGGGTTCAATTTCCATTTAGATCACATTTCCTTTTATTTATTTATTTTTATTTAATTTGTTTATCCCCTGTCACCTACACCCCAACTCCTTTGGGAGATGTCAAGGCATTCAGTCTGTTGTTGTCCCCACCTTACCTGTGGTCTGGCACGATGGCCTTCCCCATGGAGCCGTGGTTTACCCCAGGAAGAGCGGGCCCCTCCCCGAGCTCCAAACTTTCAGTCGGGAACCGAGGCCGCAGGACTGGCAGGAGGGATCTGAGATGGTGCCAGGTGCTCCATCATCCTGGCATGCAGGGGCCTTTTTCCTTGGGTTTTGTCTCCTTCCCCATGGACGTCATCATGCAAAGAGACCCATGAGGTCATGTCACATGCAGAGGCGTGGCGTCTCTCTGGTCCTGCCAATGTCCATCCCTTTCCAGCACCCCAGTCTACACTACCACCTGTGGTCATCCAGGTGGCAGTAGCAGCAGGGACAGCAACCCTTCCTCCCCAGAGGAGAGTGTCCTGTGGGATGCTCAATCCTGCCCCCGGCTGGCCCCGATGACCCAGAGCTCACTTCTGAACTGGGTCACCAGCGCCACAGACAGTAGCGCCACTGCTGTACTGACAGGATGGTCAATATTTCCTTTTATTACTGTTTATGTTTTGAATGTTAGCCCTTGGCAAATACCAAGCCAACTATTCGTGATTTTTCACCATCTAAGTATTTTTCGTGATAGTTTTGCAGGATCAGTTTCTCCTTGTCACTGACCCACCTAGAGATGGTTCCAGCTTAGAACAGTCACTTCGAGAGGTTTAGGATGCAGGTGGAGGAAGACGTGCTCTACCTCCATCAGGAAGAGCTACATCCAGTAGTTGGCTAGTGTTTTTGTTCCCATTCATCTCTCAGTTTTTCTTTCTTCAGGCAGCTCCAGTTGTGCAACACCCTCCTTGCCTCATGAAAAGAAAATGGGAAAAATTAATAAATGATAAGAGGCAGAAATGGTAAGGAAACAGTCTCACCAGATTAAGGCCACTGACCTCATGGATTACGGCTTTTTCTTTTTTTCCCCAGAATAATTGATGGAGCTTAGTCTTGGTCCAGTGCTGCTTTGATCCCAGGCTGCTGGTGACACTGTGTCAGAGAGCTGCTTGCCCTGCAGACACAGTGTGACAGTTCGAGCCACTCCGCCAACCACATCAGCCCAAATTAATGACTCTCATATCGACAGGTCTGGCTTCTAATGAGGGAGAAGAGCTGAACACTTCATTAGTGATGCCACATCCCTTCCCAATGGGAGCTTGCCTGCACATCACAATACAGCAAAACATTTGTTTCCGATCACAGAAGTAAGGGCAGACTTAGGGACCCTCCACTGTCACTCAAGTTCACAAATGTATTTGTTTTTGGAGGGGATATAATCTTCAACCTACCGTATTTATATATTTGCAATTTTAACCAGGAAAGCATACTAAGCTATTGTAGCTTGTTTCCAGGTGCATCCTAGAGGATGGGTGGTATGGACCTGTTTTATTAGACGGAGGAATGTTGGCCCATAACACTGGGGAAACTTCCTTGCTCTTCATCAAAAAGTACCATACAATATTTTACTTCTACCTGGAAAGTGACTTCAGATGGGTAGAAGGGACCTCGGTTTAATAACTCATCCAAGGACAGCACTTCACCAGTGCAGCAACCCGTAGAACCCACGACCATGGATTTTCTGGCCCCAAAGTGGCATGTGCAAAGTAGCCCAGAGTGGCGACACAAATAAAACAAACCTTTCAAAGCGGGATGGGAACAGTATCTGTCACTTTGCCCAGCCTCCCCCCAGCATATCCACCATTACCTGCTCTACACTGGCCTGGGCTGGCTGTCCCTGGCTGGAAAGTGCTCTTTCCTCCTGGGCTGTTTTGTGGTCAGATCGCTTTGATCAGAATCCCTCGGTGTGCTAGCTGACCACTTGCACTATCCACTCTAATTTACAAACTGAGAGCCACAGGATCTCTCCTTTACTCAAACGTAGATGTGCTTAAAGAATAGATCAGCACAGCGGACCGGACAGCCAGGTAGTGCAACATCAGCACCACCACTTGCTATGCTGCAACCTGTGTTTGAGAATGGACTCAGGTTGCTCAGGGGCTCTCTCAGGAGGGGACATAGCATTCTGCTGCTTGCCAGCCATGTGGCGGAGGACAGGATGTAGCACAGCGGGATCACGACAGAGGAAGAGGCAGCCACCAGATACCAGTGGCATGAACATGTCCACTTCATTGCATGCCACCACTCTTATAGAGAACACCAGAAACCAGCGGAAAAAGCCCTGGTCCACCATTGTGCTAGCACCCCACGTAGATCCATGCATGTCTGACCTGACATGGTTCTGGGCATATAGTGGATAACTGGTAAGGCCATGAGAAAGTCTGTGATAGGGCTGGGGATGCCACCAAGTGACCTGGGCGTGAAGCATAGAAAAGAATTTGGCAGCAGTTGAGGACTTTTTGGCCTCAATCTGCCTATTTTCCCTACCACGTTATTAAGACCCTACTTGATCTACAGCTCTTTCTCCCTCCACCCTTCCTTTCCATTAAGATTCCTTTGTGCCTATCCATGCATTTTGAACCCCACCACTGTTTTCACCCACAAGAACTCAAGAAAAGCTTGGTTAAAAAACAAAAGAAGAAGAATTGGTCAGCTTGCTGTTGCCTATCATGGTCCCAAATATTGGGCGCCCTGCCTTCTGCAAGGTGTGGACCCAGTCACATGCATTGTCACAGGGTCCTTAAAGGGCACTCCAGTTTCTCAAACTCCCTCCCCAAAGCCCTCCACCACCCCCGGTTGGGCTTGCACTTACTTTATATTATTTTCATAAGTTCCACCATCAGGTATCATGGTAGGGTGCACATGGTGCCATGTCATGTTAGGCGCAGTGCCACACTGCTTGCTTGTATTGAGAGGATACAAGTGAGGCAGTTCAGTGCCATGCTCTAGCATGAGATGGCTCTGTACTCACCATGTTACCCGATAGCGAGTTACGAATATATATAAAGTAAGTGCAAGCACTTCCAATTTTTTCTATTTATGAAAGCCTAACCTCGGGGGTGGGAGCTTGGATAAATGAGTTCCCCTTAAGGAATTCCTATCTCTCTAGTACTTGGCTCCTATAATTCGTTATCTCTTACTGCTCTTCTACCATTGGAGTGAAGTTGTATCACACTGTGCAGTTAACTGAGGTTACCACCAGATTTGCCATCTGTTGTATCTAGGGTGGTCTTGGTTATTTGTAATGTATCTATTTATTTTACCTGGAAGAAGCTCAGTTCAGCAAGCTCATTCAAAAGGAGGTCCTGAGTAGGACAGAGGACAAAACAATACAGACACAGCGGTCAGCAGAAATTACAACTAAGGACATTTGTCACAAAAGCAATATGAGTAAGTTCAAGGAAATGGCAAAACAAATACACAGAATACCTGTTTTTAATTCTTTTGGTAACTGGGTAAGGCCCACTAGGCACAAGTGCCTATATTCAGGGACAGCCTGGGAGCACTGGCGACATTAAGTGACTTGCTCAGAAATCACACAGTATGCAAGTGGAGGTTGTGGAAATCAAACCCAGGTCTGCTGGATGTACCAAGCTTATTTGCAGCTTGTTACTCTAACCTATACTGCCAGACCCAAATTGTAGATGTGCCCATACCAGGAGTTGAACCTGGGCTGCCTGGTTGAAAACCAGGAATCCTAACTGCTAGACCACATGGGAAACTACATTGCTGTGGTAATAGTAAAGTTGCTGCTACAGTATGCTTATTGTGATCTGCTTTTTGCTGTAACTGTCAATTTAGTTAAATGTGATCATGTTTCCTGTCTTGTATTGTCATATTACCATTGTTTTGTATCATCATGTTGCCACTGTTTTGTTGTATTGTACTCTTCCAGCTCGCATCTGATTAATTGGAATCTTTATTCCTTGTGTACTTACCTGGTAAAAGTTAAGCAATAAGGTACAACCAGGGTTATGTTAATATTCTAATTAATCATCCCTGGGGGTAATGTGGTTACCTGACTGTATTTTTGTTTTCTCTTGAATTTTAGCACCATCTGACGTAAATTGTTCCTCTGCTCTGCTGCAGCTCTTGCCCAGTGGTGCATGCTGTTCTAAAATAATTGTTGTTTCTATAGTAAACTGCATTCTGTGTTCAGATCCTGAGCACAGTGCATGACCAACGAATGTGAAAGTGACGGTCACAAGAAAAGTGAGATCGTAAAGTCACACGATCATCACTTCAGTGTTGTCTAGCGTCAATGTAATGCTAAGCCACAGTGCTAGTAAATGTAAAGGCAGTAAGAGGCATGCGTGCAGGACTGAATGAGAACGATATCTGCCATTGCCATGGCAACTGCTCGCAATTCTGATGACTGGAGTGTTTTTTTTTTCTTTACTGGGACTGAAAGTTTTGCATCAGAATTCAGATCTGTTACAGAGGCCGCCTCCCATTGTGGATTCAGTAGTGTTTTAGTATGCTTAAAATGAACACATGCATTTTGTCTTGTCTGCACTTTGTTTTGACTTGCATGGCTGCTCTAGTTCCAGTCTGCCTATGGTCAAAATGGTGATAAATAAATTATGTAATGGAAAAAAATTACCCTATAACATTGCATATCGCTACCATACTAAGCGCTGTTTTCCAGTTTGCGCGCTCTTGTAGTCAGGTCCATGTCACTCCCCCCACACCTGCTGTTTAGTTCTTTTGTGTTCATGGAGAAACCCATCATCACAGGCTTCACAATCATGGACAAGTTGTGGTAAGACCTGGGTCTCTTAATTTTATATAATAATTTACACTGGCTACCATGAGGGCTATCAGTAAGTCTAATGGCGGCTGTTAATTCTATAAATGGAATTTTTAAAAATATGGGCCTGGCAAATCAATACTCCTGTGATCAGGCTGCACAAGCATATTAATTAAAGATAAATGTAGGGGTCTCAAACGCTGACAGCCAATTTAGATAGCGGCATTTCTGAGACTCTTTATAAAAACCTGTAAATGAATCAATCCATTCAATTTACGGTTGGTCAGGAATTGAGGTGGTGGTGTGTTTGTTGTGGGTGCGTCCGCATGTCTGTGTTTGTTGAACACAAACTCAATAGTAGATTTCAAAGACATGAAAAATAGCAACAGAGTCTCTCTTCATGTATTCAGTTTTGATGAGCAGGTAGTAGTTAAAACTTAGAAGCATATGTAATAAAAACAGACCTGCGTTCAGAGGAAGGTCATTATACAAACATGTGCTCTGCTGTTAAATGCAGATCTGTGGTTGGGGGTCGAGGGCAGTTTGAGAACACATTTTCTAGAGAGTAGGTCAACGACTGCATCAAGTTGAGACTCTTTCCGTGTTAATTCCATTAGAGCCCCAACCACCAGAAATGTTTCTCTCCTTGAGAAAGCTACCTGTCACTTTGTGTAACTCCTCTCCCGGACTTTTCAAACACCTGGACTCCGATAGGAGAGCCAAAGGAATTAGGCTCTTGCACATTATAGGTGACAATTTTGTTCATTGAAAACAAACCTGGGGCTAGAAAACACAGTAATAAGTAACCTAAACAGAGGCTTGTTCATAGTTGCTAACATTAAAGAAACTTCACTAAGATCTTTCATCATATTCTTTTTAATTTTCTCCTCTACCCTTCTTGCTTTTCATACACTCAGTCAACCTAACATCCACCTCTGAGCCAAATATATAATATTTTAGCTCTTCCCCCAATTCTCCTTTTCTCTTCCCTTTTCTTTGTATTTTTGCTATTTGTTGTGTTGGTTTACATTGCATCCTCTTGTTCTTTTCCAGAACCCTCAGATTCTCCTTTTACTATTTCAAGTATACACTTGTTGAATGGTGCCTATGAATAGATTTTAAATTGCATGTGTATACTGTATGGGTTTGAATTTGGATTTTAATTACGCCTCTATTAAAATAAAGTATTTGATGTGTTTGAAATATGATTTTAACCAATCATAGGGTGTCACCTGATCACATGCTTTCTTTTTAGCCTATAAAATATTGTAGTATTTTATGCCTTCAGCCTCTGATAAAGGACCTAGTCTAAATCATGTCAGACAGAAGCTGTCTGTGGATGTCTACTTGAATAAATGATTTTTAATTTTATATGACATCTGGTCTGGTGTCCCTTTTTGGTTGGTGAGTGCAAGAAACTGTTTTGGTTACCCTTAGAGTTCCTTTGAGTCCTTCTGTCTCTATAGCTTATGCCCTACTTCAAGTCATAATCCTGTATTGTGACATCACAATCTGTAGACATGGAGCAACTGTGGTATCACAAGCAGTGATCTGTGACTTCAGGTAGGGAGAAAGCAGCAGGAACAGACAAACTCTTTAGGAGAAAGATCCGTTTTCATACAGGTGACCTCAGTAATAAATAATGGGAGGAGAAATACAGCACTAAAGAGAAATATAAGCTGGACTATGTCTAAATATTAGGTTTTGTTAAAGTTCTCCTGAATATGTCACCAGCTCTTTAAGGAATTTCTGTAATCTCTCTGCTACATGTTGAAGAGCCAGTGGTCTACTCACTTACAGTAGTTATAGCTAAATCACTCCTGGTGGTAAAGATGCCACTGGTTAAGACTGCCAACCCGATAGTAATGGTCCTAACAAAATAACATGATCGCACAATTGCAGGTCAGTGCCAGCCAAAAATGTGGCAGGCTTTGCTGAATCAACTGAGGAAGTGTGGAACTGATTTCAAAATATTATCAAGTGTGCAGTGAAGGTGAGGTTTGCCACTAGAGTGCTGTCAAGCAGAAAATATGACAAACCCTGGGTGATGCCTTTGTTTAAACAAGGGCTGGCTGTTGCCAACAACAGCTGCTTTTACATTTTCTTGTACAGTATACAAGTGGGAATGTTCATTCCAGCAAGAGGAAGAGGTTAGGCACCGCTGACAACAGTGACAGCAGAGAATAGGACTACTGGTGGGGACCCTCTGGATGCGATGGACATGGATAATCAATTCACAAGATTTCAGGGCCATTGGATCACTAGGAATCATGAGAAATGCAGATATATATATATAAAATCTATAACAAATAGATATACTATATATAATGCAAGGCAGTGTAGCCTAGAGGTATAAGCACTGGAGCTGTGAACCTAGAGACTCGGTAGACCTGGGTTTTGATCCCTCGGCCTCCAGCTATACTGTCGCGACTGTGAGCAAGTCAGTTAACCTCCCTATGCTCCTGGAAATGAGTTTTGGCTCAGTGTGCCTTTTCCATGCCAAAAATTCTAAAATAAAATGATTACAAAATAAACGTACTGGCATGGCCTTCAAGGTTTGGGGTATTGGGAATGACTTTGGTGGTAGTGCCATGTGCCCTGGCATATGCCATGAGTTGACCCATGTGGCTGTCACAGTCCAGCATGATAATGGTCATCACATCCTATGTACTGCCATTAACTAAGCAGCAATCCATGACAGGGTGTGGGTTATGCTGGGATTTACTCATGCCTGCTGTGATTTACTCCTGAGGCTGCAGGCGAGTGACCAAATCCACACCAGGAATGAGTAAATCCCAGTATAACCTGCATCTTGGAGTGGATTATTGCAATTATTGAATGTCTTCTAAGTAAAGGATTAAAAAATATGAACAACTTTACTTTTATTGTGTTTAAATACTTTTTATATTGATATTTTTCGTTATATTCTTCCTCTTTATTATTAAATAGTCCTGTGTTGCTAGGTAAACTATGTTTGACTGACAAAGTAGCATGAGTTGTGATCAGCTGCCAGCGCTTCATTGACTGAGCGGTGTGAGCAGAGCTGTGAGTGGCTGCTGGCATTGAGTGACTGAGAGAGAGTGTGGTGTGAGCTGCCCTTATTGATCCGAAAGTTTCTGTTAAGGTCTGTCATTTTTTTATGTCACTCATTTTCTGGCATGAATGCGATTGAGGCTTTCTGGTGTTTAACGGGAGCTACTGTAAGTAGTGAATTTAAAGATGGCGTATTTTTGCATACATTTTCTGCCAGTCAGAGTGATTTCACTTGGACAGTTTTAGTTTTGATTTCAGGGAGAGGCTGGCCAAGTCATTTTCCATGAGTTGTGCTGGAATTTACTTGTGGATTAAAGACCCTGTTAGCCAGTGAGGTTTCTTCTTTCTTAGGTACCACTGTGTAAGCTGCACCACTGCCACAGAGGAAAGTACATGAGCAGACAGCAACAAATAGCAATCTTCATGAGTAGTAACAGGAAGAGTGCTGTATTCCCTTGACCAGAGACATCTGCTGTTGCAACTGTATGTTAGTTACCTGTAATAACAGCCCTCTGGGAGGAAAAACCTGCTTTGTGATCTCATTTATTTAGGTTATATTGATCCAAAAATGATTTAAAACAAACAAACAAAAACATTTAAAAGTAAAGAACTTAAGTGCAAAAACACTGAAGCAGAATGTGTCCTGGGAGGGCACTGGTAACAAAGCAAGTTACAAAAACATGCCAAGTTACACACCTCACTAGTGCAAAGCATCATGGGAGAGCAGAGATCCTTTGCATATTTGGCCCGATTTCTGTGGAATCTGTCAAACTGCAGAACTCTGTTGGCACCTTCAAACTGCCCTTACAGTGTGCATCTCCTCTTGATGGTTGCTGGCAGCTGCTGACCACTGCAACCTCAGCCAGTCCCAGCCACTGAACTGCACTCCTCCCCACTATGTCCTATGCGTAATTAACTGGTTTAGATTTCATATTCTTGAAAGTCCTGTCACTTGTATTCTGCCTCAACTTGTAACTATGCCACACTTTCTATTTGCTCTATGTATCCCAAGTGTTTATACTATGTCTCCTAAATATTTATTTATTTTATTTATTGAACTTTGGTAACTGGGTGAGCCCATTGAGACAAGACCATGCAGTTTCAGAGGCGACCTGGAAGTGCAGTACATTGACAGTGCAATTTGTTGAAAACAATACTTTCACGAGGACACAGAGAGCATACAAAGCATTACAAAATTCAAGACAGGTCAAGCAGACAAAAGATAACAGTGCAGTCTAAGTTAGCAGAACTGATGTAAAAGTACAATTTAGATCAAGCAATACAGTAATTTTAAATCAGTCAGTACAGTAATAGTAATCCATAGACAGGCATCAATTAGAGAACACAGCTACTTATGCAAGAAGAAATCACAGTTTGCCCAGAATCGAGAGGTCGCGTTCACTAAAATATCAAACACTAATTTCAGTTAACAGATAGAATATGCAAGAGGAGTAACTAGAGTTTGTTAGAGATGTGCATAGTTTACTAGGAAGACACATGTTGGCAGGAAGGATTGCCAGATGGCAGGAGTCCATGAAAACAGGTACAGTGTGCAGCAGCAAGGTGAGATTGCAGAGATGACTTGAAAAGAGGGAGAGAGGAGATGGCCAATATTTGCAACTAATTCCAGGGTCACCTCTGAAAATGGGATTTGTAGTTCTAGTAGGCCCACCTGATTACCAAAACAAATAAATGAATATCTTAAATAAATAAGTATATATCTGGTCATCTGTGGTGTGCTTCATATCATGTTTTGCTTTAGTAGGGTGTGTAATTAGGTGTACTCAGGTGTTCAGTTAATTTATTTTTAGTGGAGCTTCCATAAGTCGAAATCTGGAAGTCATTCCAGTTTTTGAAGTCAAAATTCTTCCAGGATCCCACTTTGGAAGTCAATATTCTAGGAAGGACCAATTTATGGATCTTAATACAAATATATTAGTGGTAAAAATTTCTTTCAGAAAAATCCATCATTTCTGACTTCCTTACCTACGATTGTGGAGGTCATCTAATTTTGGTTTTACATCTGGCAGTCAATGACTTTCTCCCTTTATTTTGGAAGTTTTGCCTTATATTTGGAAGTCGAATACTCAAAAAAATGGAGTTGACTGAATCCCTGGTGTCTATATAGTCCTAATATGTGTGGCATTTTGATTTGGTCTACCATTAAGAGACCCTTACCTTCTCTCTGGTCTGCCAGACCCTTCAGTTGCTGCTCCTGAGGAGGACCCTTGCTGGACCATGTGAATAAACTGACGGATGTAGAAAATAAATGCATAAAGGTTTATTCAGAGACAGCAGTAGGTACATCTTCTCTTAGGAGGTTCAGACTCTGACTGACTGACTGACTGATAGTCTAAGGAGTTTCCTAGCCCCTGCTAACATAATAATTAGCATAATGAAATAATTACTGCAATTGTTCTAAGAGCACTTAAAGAGATGTTAGCTGGCATTAGCCCCATACATAAGTACAAGTGCACTCCACATCACCCCGGACGAGTTAATGCACCACTCAAACAAAGCAGTAACACTATAAACAGTACTCTAAGAAATTTTAAAGAAAAAACATTTTAAGCATTTCAATGCATTCGCATTTTAACACAACAGTACTCCACTGCAAGGAGAGGTGAAGAAAAGAATCTGGACTACACTGGGGACCAGTTAGAGTAGCACCAGAGGGAGGGAACACCACAGCACTTGAAGCTTGGTCATACCACAAGTGCTACAGTGTGGGGAAGGGAAAGGAAGAGAGGGAAGGGTAGCAGCTGGAGAATACCAGAATGCAAGGTAAAGAATGCAGTTGCAGAACAGTAATAACAGGTGGACTGTCCATTGGAAGAGATGTTCCTAAGGGGAAAAAGCATTAGGAATTAGAATCAACACTAGCTGGAGGATACCTAAATGCAGTTAACAAATGTAGCACATTACTAACTGTAATGACACAGAAATACCATCAAACACTAACAGTTTCAGAACAGGCATTTTATAGACTGCAGATATGAAATATCCTCATAAGTGTGGTTAGGCTTTAGAATCAACACTGAGTCCAGTTTACAAAGTTCAAGACCTCCGTCGACTTTTCGGTCAGTGGGAACGGAGGCATGAGTTGCTTGCACCAGTTCCTAACAGGATGGGGTCAGGTTATTAAAAGCGATCCAGGAGTTCTGTGTGCTGTCAGAGTCACACCACTTTACTCTGTAAGTCCAGGATCCATTTGTGTACTTCTTCCTTAAGATCTTCTCAATCTGGTACACCCATGCCTGTAGAAGCAAGTCCTGAAATGAAGAAGAAGGCTGAGAAGAAGTAATTCCAGGAAGGTCATCTGGCAAATCAGGCAAAACAGAATCCAGCTGGAGAGTGTCAAGAGTAGGAAGATCTGTAGGAACTGGTTGCAAGCTGTCTGAGGGATCTCAGCTTCAGAGAGGATGGCAAGCTCAAGTGCAGCTTCATTGTCGGGTGGACTGGGGTCATCTGGAAGGGTGTTACTCAGGTACCCATGTTTCAGTCAGTCGATGCAGACTTTGTTGTGTACCAGCTTTCCATCAGACTTACGGTGTGACGAATGTGCACAGGGAGAAGCTTTTCAACAGTGTAGAAGGGACCAGTCAGGGGCAAAGCAGTTTCTTGGTGGTGCCCAAAACAAGGACGTATCGGTACAAGTACACAATGTCCCCAGTGGAGAATGAAGGCTCATGTGACTTGGTTGCCGACGTTTTCTGCATTACAGATGTTCTCTGGCCCAATGTGGTGATTGCAACACATCTGGCAAGTTCAAGCTGTTCCAACATTGAAATGATGAAGGAAGAAGCTGAATTTGGAACTTCTAGCAATGAGAGACCCTGTCCAGTGGAGTTCTTGGGTGGTATCCATGGACTAAGAAAATGGTGTGTACTCTGTACTGTCGACACAAGGGCTGGTATTGTAGACAAATTGCACAGAGGAACAAAATGATCCCAAGTGTACCAGGTGCTTGGAGAGTGTGCTGAAAATGGTAGACATCACTCTTTCACTCTGTCCATTGCATTGTGGATGGTAACTTGTTGTGTGTGTTTTTATATCGAGAAGTTTGCATGTTTCTAGGACAATGGTCGAAAGGTAGTTGGTGCCTCTCTCTGAATGCAGGTACAGTGGGGTACCCGTGACAAATGACTGTATTGCAGAAGGCACTTGCCACTGTGGCAACTTTAATGTCTTTTAGGGATTAGTTCCAGATGCTTAGATAGTCCACAAAAACAATAATTTATTTGTTGCCAGAGTCAGAGCATGTAGGTAAGACCCAAGAATGTCTGCTGACTCTAAAATGGTTCAGTGGCTACAGGTGTTGGAATGATGTGTTTTTCAGGTTTGGCAGGAGGCTTTCTTCAGGAGCAGGGTTGGAAAATTGGACAATGTCTTTGTTTATGTGAGGCCAGAAGAAGTGAAGCCTTTTTTTGTCTGAGTTCCGTGGATTCCATATGACCTCCAGAAAGTGGAGAGGCATGAGTGGAGAGAAGAACTTGATTGACTGAACTTGATTGATTAGAGCGGCTGGCACAACTAGCTGTGCACGAGTTCTGTCCGTGCGACGACCCTTGCCTTCCCTTGGTCCAAATGTGAGACGAGCACTCCGTCATTGAGCAAGTATTGCGAAGCAAAGAAAAGTACATCCTGGTGATGCTTCTTTTGTTGCGGTAGGTTCCAGACTCTTAAGTATGTGATTATGTCTGTGAATTGAGGATCAGTACTTTGTTGCAATTTAACAGTTGCCATGGTCAGATCAGAAGTAGAGGAGATGAGAAGCTCTTCGACTGCTGCATGTCTTTCTGTAGAAGCAGTTGGTAGCAGCAAAGCAACTTGAGGTGCTGTAGGGTGTCCACAGGAAGCACATCCGCAGTGTGGAAGGAAGAGCTTGTAAGCAAGATTCTTCATCTACTGAGGAGGATGTGGAGGATATCGTCTCCAGCTTACACCATCAGCATTTGAGTGGACTTGACCTGGTCTGTACTGAATTTCAAAGTTGTAGCTTTGCAGCATGGCAATCCATCGGGTGAGTGTGCCTACTGGCTCCTTCATTTTGAATAACCATCTAAGGACAGAGTGATCAATGATAGTTGTAAAGGAGGAGTAGTGAAGGTAGCTGTCAAATTTTTTATGGCAGATACCATGGCTAGACATTCTTTTTCTGTGATGCTGTAGTTTTGTTCAGCTGAGGCAAGAAGCTCCCAGTGTGAAACAATTCATTCTGTTCTGTCTTGGATCTGACACAGTACAGAGCCCAGTGCAAAGGAACTAGCATCTGAGTAGAGTTTGAAGGGTTCGTCCAACCTTGGTATGCCAATACTAGTGAAGCGATTGGGTTTCTTTCAAGGTTTCAAAGGCCTCTTTCCATTCGGAAGTCCATGTATAATCACATCCCTTTTTGTGAGGGCGTACAGTGGAGCTGCAATCTTGGTATAGTTGCAAATGAACTTTTGGTAGTAGTCCGACAAGCCCAGGAAAGCTTGATGGTCTTTGAGATTGTTAGGGTCTGGATAGTCTTTTGACTATGGAGAGCTTGTCTGGGTCTGGAGAGATGCCTTGAGAACTAACAACATGTCCCAGGTAATGCATTTTGATGCTGTGCAAAACAACACTTCTCTGGGTGAAGGTTAAGATTGGCTTGTCTGGGATGTTCGAACACTTCTTTGAGATGTTGGAGGTGTGCTGGCAAAGTTCTGCTGAAGACAGTAACATCATCCAGGTAGACTAGGCAAGATTTCCAAGACAACCCACGTAGTATGGCTTCCATAACATGTTTGAATGTGGCTGGACTGTTCCAAAGTCCCATAGGCAGATGTTTGAATTGAAAAGTCCTAAGTGGCAGCGCCATGCTGTGTGTGGACGAGAAGCAAGATCAATAGAAACTTGATAGAACCCACTCTGAAGGTCTAGAGTGGTGAAGTAAACAGGACTGGCCACACCAAGACTCTCTAAGGCATCTTCAGTTGTAGGTAAGGGATGAGCATCCTGCACCGTAGGCATTGAGTTTTCTGTAGTCTACCACAAAGCGATACCCTTTGTCCTTCTTTATCACCAGCAGGCAAGGTGCACCCCAGGGACTTGTAGACTCTTCAACAATGTCTTGTTCCAGCATGTCTTTGAATATGTCCTCTATGACTTGTTTCTGTTTGTGTCCCACTTTGTAGGTCTCGCTGACGGATTGGTTTCTGGTTGGGCTGCACCTTGATGGTGTGTTGCAGGATATCACAGCATCCAAACTTGTTATCTGGACCTACAAAGACATCCATGTAATTCTCCAGGAATTTCAAAGTTGCTGTTTCTCTGTTGGAGATGCTGGACATTTTGAAGAGGACAGTCTCTGACCGAGGAGTAACTCTGCTGAAGCTGGAGTGGTCGTAATAGTACTGACAGGACTAGAGTTGGTGGAACCAGGCTGAGGTTCTTGCATGAGATGGAGTTGGTCCTCTGTAGATAAGCAGACAAACATTCTGATGTTGGCACCATTGGAGATGACTACAGGCTCATCTGTGAAGTTGTAGCATTTTGGAAGACTGCACCGCCATGTACTGCTGATAAGATGTTTCCTGGAAGGAGACCTGACAAATGCAGCACAGGGGATCTCGTGACAATGCCAACAACATCTTGTGGAAGTGAGTTCACCCTCGATTCTTGGCAATCAAAACCATCTCTGACTGAGGAGGCACAGTGACTGAGTCTATAGCTGCAAGTTGCCTCTGAGGATCTAGTGACAGTTTGAGGCAAAGTCGAGGATGGCTTTGTGAGCTTTGAGGAAGTCCAGGCCAAGAATCACTGCTGGTTGTAGGTCAGACACTAGTTAAACTTGACAGTAGCTTGTTGTGAGCCATAGTAGAGCTTGAGATGGACCACACCTGTGATAGGTACTGTAGCTGTACTTGTTGTGATAATGTACTTTAGGTCTGCTGGAGAGACATTCGGTACATGTCAAACAAGCTTGGTTGTTCAGAATACTGTTGTTAACTGAGATTTTGCTCCAGTGTGACCAAGGCATCGTGGACCAATCTCCGATGGTTACAAGGGACATAGTTGGCTAGGAGAGGTGACCTGATGACAGGGACCTTTGCCCTGGAAGTGAGTGTGCCTGAGTTTGCAGTTGGAGGTACACTTTGTTTGAGTTGTGAGAGTTAGAGGGCAGTCTGTTGCTGTGTTCCCATGCCCAACAAAGTACATAGTCTGTTAGGCGGTGCTTGTTTCCTGATCCTGGTGGTAATTGCGGTTATCATGTTGATTGCGCTGCGGTGGGGCCCTTGGTTCTCTTGAGTTTTGTTGTAATACTTTAGCTTTTGGCAGACAGCGGTAGTGTGTCCTCTGAATTCACACCACTGGCAGGTTACAGGCTATCGGGAAGGTGGAGTGGATCAGATCACTGTCAAGGTGGTTGCAGAGTGTTGACAAATTGCAGAGGAAGCAGTTGAGCTGATGTGTAAGGTATTGACAGTTGAGATAAACTTGTCAGTCATTGCTTGTTGCAGTTGTACACATGTTGCGAGTGCAGCCAGTTGTGAGGTTTGGGTGCCTGAGCACTGGCAGACTGAAACATTGAGATTGACTCTTGGGCTAGCCATGCAGCTTGGATGGTGTCCATCCATGTGGTTGGTTTTGTTGTATGACATAGGTATGGAATTGGGAGGCAGTCTCCGGACAAAGGCTATGATTTGATCTTCTTCTGGTTTCTGCAGATGTTTGCACGTGACTCAGTATTCCACTATAGTGCTTCTAGTGACTCAAGAGGGTTTGCATGGTGTATTCCCACAGCTGCTGTTCAAAAAACCATGGCAGGTGTGCTTGTAGAAAATGATCCTTGAAGTGGTATACAGGGTGACAGTTTCCACTTTTACTTGTTCTGTAAGTGTGTTTTTTTTTTAACTCTGTTTATCGCCCCGACTCTGGAACTCTCCAGACCTGTCCGCTGGCGGTGCCACTCTACCACTCACTGTGAACCCGCCATCCTCAACATCATTACTTTCCTAGGCACCCCGGGGACATAGGGTCCCGAGGAGATCGAAGGGCGTAGTGGGGCTCAGTATTGGGCATGTGGCTGCAAGGCTCTGGGAGGGCCGTCGCCTATCCGGGCCAGAGGGTTTTTTCAGTAATGTTTATGCCCCGATGTGGGACGGCAGTGCCGCCAGCCCACGACGTGGGTGCTCCCACCCATGCCCGGAAGGCAGCTGTCTGATGTCTGCCCAAGACTGAAAGCTCCTGTGTGTAGCAGTGCAGCTGGTCTCCACGGGGCCGCTGCCGCACTGGGCTACCCTGGATCCCTCCCGAGTGAGGAGAGCAGTTCCTTGAATGTTGATCCTCCTCTCCCCTTCCGACCCCTGGCGGTCCGGGCTTGCCTCAACCCAGGTCGCTGGTGTGGCGCGAGTAGGTGGCATCTAGCGCCTCTGTTCTGTAAGGGTGTTGAACCAGGATATGGCAGTCCCTCTCAGAAGCAAGCGCAAGGCACTGAAATACAAGGGTTCAGTCCAACCATTGAAAGAAATCCATGCTTGGAATTGCTTGAGCTCAGTCGACAGCATCTTTGTGAGGCAAAGCTGAGAAGGGTACTGGCTGTAGGCTGGTATGGACCATGGACTGTGGTGAAATAGCTTTAATGTAGGCCAGGTCATCTTGAATGGCTTGGATAGCTGGTGTTCCTTGAACTGAGATGGACGACTGGATGTCGTGCAGGATGGTTTCTATTTTGTAGGCCCGTGCCCTTGAGGTGGGTGAAGTGGTACAACTCCCGACACTCCAGCGCCTAGATCTGCATTGTCGCCAGACATTGTGGTTGGAGATGACCTGCTTCACTGATCAAAGGTCATACGGGTGAGAAGGAGTTGCTGTTCTGCAGGAGATGAGACATCGGGAGTAGATGAAGTACCAGAAGAAAATATTTTGTAGACAAAAGTACAATTATTTGTAAGCAAAGTCCATCAGTTTACATCTTAATAAACAGTTCTCTTTAAATTTGGTGTTGTCTGTTATTTAAATAAACGTTTTGTTGCAAAAATCAGCTATTTGTTGCAGGGTCCATTCATTTCAGTAAGTCTGCTATTGATTTCAATGGAGTGAGGTTGTTTTGTGCCCTTCACAAGATGGCTGCTGAACTTTGATATACAGTTCCTGTGGTTTTGACTGGTATGACTGTAGCAAGATGGCTGCCAGCAGGCAGGTTAGGGTCACTTCCTGTGTTGTTGTGCGGTGAGGAACCAAAGATGGAGGATTCTTTTCAGGAGGCTGCCTGGCTGGTCTGCAATGGCTAAAATGGCAATTGCCCGTGCTGTCCTTCCCCAACAGAAAATGGTGGGAGTTTTCTGTGGTGAGTGGCAAGGGCTGGTAAATTTTGTATTTATTTGATTGCTTCTTTTTTTCAGTTAATTGGGCTGCCGTTCGTTTATTTTTCTGTAGTCTGCCAGCTGTGTCTCCATTCAGTTTGTGTTTCTGCCCCAAGGTTTTGTTTATTTATTTAATACTGCCTTTTCCCCTTTCAATGCAGATGCTGAGCTGCCAGTTTACTTTCGCACCCTCGTTTTATTTATTTGCTGTGCCCTGTTGTTATTTTTTGCATTTATTTTCTCTTTGCTCCCTTTTTGTTTTATGTATTGATTTTATTTATTTGGTTATAGTGCTTCCATGTAGCCTGGCTGAGCTGCAGCTTGTGGGACAGCGTGTGGGTCGGGAGCGAAAGCGCCTGAGCGGCTTACTTTGCATCTTAGAATATCGGGAGTGGCTCGCTCTGTTTCAACTGCAGTCCCGATTTATTGATTTTGCTTTTCTTCTATGGCTCCCTTTATTTGTTGTTGCTGTGCTGTGGCCTTGTGACGAGCCGAAAGGGGGAGAGGGAAAAGCAGAGATTCTGTGGCTGCAGGGGCAGATCGGGTGGATGGAGCTGAATGGTGGCTACGAGGAGAAGTTGGTAGGTGGTAGCACTGATGAGAGCTGTGGCAGGAACCAGGGCAGACTGGCGTGTGGAACAGAGCAGCTGTTTGCATACCCAGGGGACTTGTCGGAGGGATCGAGCTGCAGTCGGCTGCAGGCGTCCTGTCTGACAGCAGACTTTTGGGGAGCGGTAGCCATGGCTCAGAGGGAAGGCAGTAGTAATTTGTGGAGCCGTGGTACATGTGTAGTGGCTTGCGGGTGAAAGTAGCTTGTCCCCACCTGTGGGGAATGGCAGAACCAGTCGGGAGCAGCAACTTTGTGCAGCAGTCCGGGAAGCATGGCCATTCCGTGCAGTTGTGGTCTTGAATTGATTGTTTCAGGAAGGGAGTTCCTTCTCTGATGAGAGCTGCTGGCAGACAGACTGCAGTGTGGCCTGAGTGAGGATAGCTCTGGGTTGTGTTGCGAATAGCCACAGTAGAAAGGGAAAGGTGCTGAGCGACTTGCTGTGCCACGTCAAAAAGCTGGATGGCCTAGTAGGAGTGAGCCATGTTTGTTGAAACAGGGCACAGCATTTTTTAAACTTTGATCTTCACTGGTAGATGCTTTGGGGTTGACATCTGCAGCTGGGAGGCATGGGGAGGTTGGATTGCAAACGGAGCACTATGAAAATGGCCCTGCCACGAGATGGGAGCTGGGGGGGTTGCAGTCTGTGAAACTCCTGTGGCAGAGGGCTTGGATAAAGTCAATTTTGAACAGTTCATTCATGGAGCAGCCAGCTAGCAGTGAAGAACACTTATACTAGGCTGTTCACAGTAGGAGGGCTACAGATAAAAGCAGGAGCCAGTTCATTTTATGTTGCTTGCACACATGTGCAAAACATAGTACCACCTCTGAAATTCGTGATGTGCCTCCCCACTTCAATGCTCTGCTGCCTTTTTGCAGGCGGCCGCACCCTGACAATGAATGTTGGAGCTGTCTATGACAGCCCTTCAGATGAGTGGCGTGCAGTTGAAGGTAAAAACTGTGCAATCAGCGGTGGTAGCGCGCAGGCAATTTGCATACTGCCGTGTCGCAGTATGCAAAGTGCCTACACGCCAGCACTGCACTGAATTGGCTGTCATACACAGCTCCATTCCCATAACAAGTAGCATGCTGGGAGCCCACCCAGCATGCTCGTAAAGCTCCCCACACACACATTGTATAGCCAACAGGTGCCCCATCCCCTGTTGGCTCCGTTCCCAACAGAGTTCCAGGTGCCATGCTGGGAGCCCACCCCAGCATGACAACAGTTCCGCAAGGCCAGCGGGGTGCCCATCCCCATCGGCCCACTGTATCTCCCCCATCAGACTTCCAGGTGCCACGCTGGGATCCCACCCCAGTGTGGCACAACAGTCCGTGATTGGCCGACGGGGTGCCCAGTCCCCTGGCTCCACTCTCCCTCCAAACAGTTTTTCCAGCTGCCACACTGGGAGCCCACCCCAGTGTGGCAAAACCCCACGCTGCCTTTTAAAAAATACCCTGTAAGAAAAACAGTGCCCCGCTGACTGTTTTGGACCCCCCACCTACGCCCATCCTCTCTGCACCCTGCCTCCCACACCCCAATTCACCCCATACTTACCTCTGGAGGCCGGGCGCAATCTATCTTCGGTGGACCGGCAACATAATCTGCACCTTCAAAGCCAACCATGAACTGAGGAAATGCCGGTAAACTGTATAATGGAATAAATAGTTGTTTTTTCCAACTTTGATGCATATCTCAGCATTTGGGGAATTTTTCACTAAATTTTCAGCATGGGTTCTTGGGACCTCACCTCATGAGTTCTGGCACTGTCATTTTGTTATTCAGTCCTGAAAGGTGATTTCGCCGGTCACTGCACGGAACCACCTTCGGGACCAATTTATGAAATGACAGTGTCACAGTTCATGAGGTAAGCCTCAAAACGTTATGTTGAAAATTTGGTGAAAAGATTCCCAATAATGACTGATTTATGAATGTGCCTTGTGCAGTTCCTACGCCGCTTGTAAGTTCACAAATTTTTAATATTTTCACTCCAGATTTTCAACACTGCCATTTTACCACACCTCCTTATGAGCAGTACAGCTGTCATATTTCACATCTCGCCTAAAGTGTCTTTCTGACATGTAGCGCACAATGGCACAGTTGGTATGCGAAATCAATGTTAAGGACATTAAAGAAAATCACAGTGACACTGTTCATGAGCAGAGATCTTAAAATGGGAATGTTAAAAATTTGGTGACAAAAATCCATTAAATGACTATTACGAGAGCATTGCCCAGTTTCCACACACCCTCGTAAGTTCATGAATTTGTAATATTTTCAGTCCAGATTTTTACCACTGGCATTTTCCACTTCCTTATGAACAGTACAGCTGTCATTTTCACACCATGGCTGAAATGTGTTTTCTCACTTCAGCATGAAAGTGTGGTCGCTGTGGGAAATCACTGTTGGGACAGATTAAGAAAGTCACAGTGACACTGTTCATGAGCGGAGTCCCAAAATTCCTGTGTTTACAATCTGTGTAAAAAATCTCCAAACTAATTACATTATAGGTGTGCGTTAAGTTTCGCATGCTCGTGACCACCAGTTCTTTTAATATTTTCATGCAGATTTTCAACATTGCCATTTTACACCTCCCATGAACAGTACCGCTGTCATTTTCATTTCCTGTTCAAAATGTGTTTCGCACCTGTGGTGTAAATGGCGTAGTCACTGTGCAAAATCAGCTTTCTAACAAATGGATATTGCCACTGTTCATAAAGTGGGGTCACAGAAAACCCATGTTGAAAATTTGGGTGAGAAATACCAGCGAGCGCCTGAAAGTAGGGTTCAACCATAACCCCCACCCTGTGAGAGCTGACAGGCATCAGGGGTGTAACTTGGGATTGTCGCCTGTAATGCTCATACCATTCCACCCCACCCACACCCTGCAGCCAGTGAGAAGCATCGAGGTGCCTTGGACTCTTTGGACCCAAAGTTCTCCCCATTCTCCTATACTGCACCAATCTCACCATATTTCCTAATGGAATGGGGTGCGATAAGGCCAAAGACCCCAAGGCACACCGTGACACTTGGTATCTGCAGGGTAAGGTGTGGTGAAATGGCATGGCGTTATGCCTGACGACCCAAAGGCACACCCCAATGCCTGTCACTCTCTGCAGGGTGGTGGTGGGGTTGGCTTCCAGTTCAATACTTCACTGCCATTCCTATTATGCAGCTGTCTAACTCCTACACTACCAATGCCAATGCCAGCAAGCAAACATTTGGCATTGACAAATGCTTGTTTTTCTCTGCTGCCAGGCCTGAAGTGCAGTAACATCCAGACTGTTCAGGCATACTGGGAGAAGTGACTTGGGTAACCAGCAATGCAGGCAAGCAAGATGGGGTCTGGGCAGAAGAAGGGCTGCATTCTCCACTATGTGAGGCGTTTTGGTTTTGTCTGCCACTAAGAGACCCTTACCTTCTGTCTGGTCAGCCAGACCCTTCAGTTGCTGCTCGTGAGGAGGATCTCTTGCTGGACTGTGCAAATAAACTGATGGACAGAAAATAAATGCATAAAAGGTTTATTCAGAGACAGCAGTTGGTACATCTTCTCTCTAGGAGGTTCAGACTCTGACTGACTGATAGTCTAAGGGGTTTCCTAACCCCTGCTAACACAATAATTAGCATAACGAGATAATTGCTACAATTGTTCTAAGGGCACTGAAAGGGACAGCAGCTGGCATTAGCCCCATACATAAGTACAGGTGTACTCCACATATACAGTCTCAATGAGACTCTGAATGGCTCAAACTGTTATAGTACTAGTGCCTCCCCCAAAAAAGCAGCTCCAAATGGAAACATGTACATAGAAACCTAGAATCTGTAGGTAGATAAGGACCATACGGCCCACTCAGTCTGCCTGTCTCCTACTCACAGCTGCAGCTCCAGATCCTATTTGATCTGCGGCTCTCCTGCTCTGCACATCTTCAGGGTACCCTGATGTCTGTACTGTGCACTCTTGAACCCTCATGTTGTTTTGCATCCACCCTTCTGCTGGAAGGCTGTTCCATAGCTCCACCACCCTTTCAGTGAAAAAGTACTTCCTAACATTACCCTGAGCATTCCACCCTTCAGCCTCATATCATGCCCCCTTGTTCTTGTGCAGAGTTTTCTCTGAAATATGCTTTCCACCTATACCCTGTTTATTCCCCTAAGGTACTTGAAAGTCTCTATCATATCTCCCTCTCCGTCTTTCCTCCAGTGAATAGATATTAAGGTACTTAAGTCTTTCCTCGTAGGGTTTCTGGTGTAGTCCATGTACCATCTTCATTGCCCTCTCTGGACTATCTCTATTTTGCCAGTGTGCTTCCGGAGATGTGGTCTCCAGAACTGGACACAGTACTCCAGCTGAGAGGCCTCACCAGTGATGTCTACAGTGGCATCACCACCTCTTCCTCCTGCTTGTTATGCCCTTCTCTATGCACACCAACATTCTGTTTGCTCCGCCATTGCCTTTTCACACTGTTTGGTCACCTTCAGGTTGTCAGGTATAATAACCCTAGGTCTCTCTCTCCAATGACCGTAAATTATTTAGAGTAATTCTAATTTGAGACTTTCTGTCATCATTCCATCATGTTAACATCTTTAAAGAGGTTCTTGGTCTCAGTGTTCAGCGAAATCATGATTACTTTGACCACCGATGGCAAGGTGCCTCCCCAACAGGTCAGGTACCTGCACTTTAAATTTCAACATGCCAGTGTGAGCTGAGGTCCCACTGCTTTTTCTTTGTCTTGTGGGAAAACCACTTTCTACTTGCCTTTTTATTAGGTGTTCTGGCCCATAAGAGGCTCATAGGGTCCACAGGTGGCACTAGGTCATAATGCTGCATGCAATAACAGCGAGTCAAGAACCATGAAGAAGAACCGCACCAACAATAACAGTGCCCAGTAAAACACCATATGCAACAATAGCGCCAATTTTAGCAGTCCAAAAACATATGGCGAAGTGAAAAATACAAACCCAGCAAAGGCACATCTCTTGGCCAAGCCATTTGTATCCTGAAATTTGCAGCCCAAAATTCCAAACCGTTCCTTTGCTATGAAGTGACAAAGAAACAGCTATAGAAATTTTTTTTTCAGGAGTTGCGAAAAGAATCTTTTCTATGCTTCCTTTTTCCAATTTGGGGTTAAAGAAAATCCCTTTTGCAAATTATAGAAAAGGATCCTGTTTTGTGGTAAAGTTATCACAATTTGCAAAAAAGGATTTCTCGGACGAAAAAACCCACATTCCTTTCAAACTAATCAAAAGCTAAGCCCAGAATCCAATTCTACGGGCCCGATTAGATAAACACAGATGTTGGTGTTTACTAAAGCCCTCTAGTATTTTTGTAATTTAACTGTTTCCCTGTAATGGAAAACAAGATGGTGGCAGTATGAAAAAGATTCCACATTTCGGCAAAAGTTCACATTTTCAATAAAGAATCTGTTTTCAAAGTGAACATCTAACTTTTCCTTAGGAAAGAATAGGAAACTTTGAAATTTAATAACTTTGAACGTTTAATATTTTTCACCAAACCTTCAGAAGGCACCACTGTGACCTAAGACCTATATACCCTAAGATTTTCAGACCCAAATTCCATACAGTTTTGCACAACACAGTGACAAAGAATTTGACAAAAATGGTAATTTACACATTTTTGGACGGTCTGTATCTCCACACCGCACATTTGACTGGAACTAAACCTGCCATACCAAGAGATCTTTGATTCCTGATGGCACATGCAAATTTTACAGATAATCGCTTGAATATTAGTTATTAAAGTGCACAATTTTTAGTTTAACATAGAGTGAAGATCCTTGTGACTAGAGGATGAGCCATGGCATAACACCAGGTGCCAGGCCATGTGCCAACCTGCAGCTGTCTCAGTTTCGATATGTTGGTGGCTGCACAGCCTAGGTCCCTGTAACCTCCCCAATTACAAGGCACGGTGGCTCTTTCACAGTTGAACTGCTGAAAGCAGTTCTGCATGTATCTCAGCCTTGCAGTCAGGGAAAGGTTAGGTAGCTTTCCACTTCACCAGGACCTTCTTAACACCTCTGTCTTATAGAATTGCCTCCCAGTTTCAGTGGTGCAAAAGAGGCCCTGATGAAGTAGGATTTTAATCCATGAAATGTTGACTGTCATACAATCTAGTAATGTTTGCCGCACTTGTTTTTAAAAAATCAAATACTTAAATTACCATCAAGTGGATCTATTCTCCATATCTGGATCCTAGTGTATGAGTGACTATGGCCCTGTACATATTAGAGCTGAAGATTTGCACCGGTTTAAAAACGTTTTAAAACTCACGCAGCAGCCGCCCAGATCGATCTTCAACCGAGTTTTAACTCGGTTATACCACAGCCGACTCCGTCCTGCATCTGCCTCCAGTAATGTTTTTTGAAACTGGTTCTCAATGACCCCTTAACGGGCTTCCTGAGGAGCAATATGCAGACGCCCGTCCACACTACGGGTAACATGCTTTCTCTCATAAAACTGTTTTAAAAATGGACTTGAGACTAGCTCGCAGCAGGGTTTAAGCACGGTTTCCTAACACGCTTTGAAACCGTGCTTAAATGCAAACGGCGCGTGTTTGCGCTTAGTTAGGACGTTTTAAGTACCTTAAAACGTTTTAACTAGCTTGATGTATTCAGGGCTGATATGAAGCAGATTTCTTCCTGTTTTTTTTGTTTGTTTGTTTTTTATTTTGTGTTTATTATTTTCAAGTAGACATGAAAATAACAATCCACAGTCTCATACAGGGTTCATGGTAAAACACAGCATGGACATTCTTTCACAGGAACATGTGGATTATCACATTTATACATCATATCATTTTACCCAAAGGAAGGAAGGGACTCAATGTTTTTGAGTCAATCATAAGCAATGGTCAAGAAATACTAGCCTCAGGGGCGCTGTGGAGCCAGGCTGAATAGCAGCAGATTTTAACAGCTCCAGCCTAATTCATTAAAAATCATTAAAATCCCTATTCTGAGCTCTGAATCGGTTTTTAGAGACACTAGCAGCAAGTGACTCTGATTTTGGTGAAATCCCAGGAGAGATAAAACTACCGGAGGATCAGATAGAAGCAAGAGATCTGGTGTGGCCTTATGATCTGGGCAGTGCAGCAGGCTGAAGTAGATTCTGGCCTAACAGAAACTATGGCATCATTGGGCCAAAACTTCAAAGCTCGATCGAGATCCCCTGGCTACCTTAAACCAAAAGGTAGATGATTTCAGTGGTCAAGTTTTAATACTCGAGAATGCAGTGGACGGACTCAAGGGTGAAGTACAGAACATCCAAAAGCAATCAGACGCCAATTCCACGCTAACCACCCTTATGGTAAAGAGAACCAGCAACTCCGGCTAGGCTTGAGAACCTGGAGAATCGTCCGACAGGAAACATTCGTATTAATAGTCTCCTCGAAGGTTGTGAGGAGATCATCCGATTATGTTCTTTCATGAATGGCTTACTGAAAAGCTGCTTCCAGAGGCTGACAATGTCTCCTGGGACATTCAAAAGTCTATTGCATTATGCCCAGAAGGCCGACAACACAATTTGGAGGAACCTTGCACCTTAATGATAGTGACCAGGGGTTGGAATTTCTAGACCGATCTGCGATGTGCTCACGAGTCAGCCCAATAATGCGGGATGACTCACCAAGTTCACATCTTCCCAGACATAAGCTACTCAACCCGACAAAGAAGGAAGAAATTTGACTGGGTATGGCGATCCCTGAGAGAAGCAGGGTAAACTATAACATAATTTACTCCTGCCAGGCTTAGAATTACCCACCAAGGGAAAGTTTACTTATTCTCAGATCCAGTGGAGGCCGGTAAGTGGGCCACTTGGCTAGTAGCTACAGCCAGAGATCGGAGGAAGAGAAGCAGCATGAGGTTTTGGGGACACCTGAAAAACTGGACTCTAAAGTAGGAGTGTTATCGTTTCAATAATTATTTCGCAGCTCAGAGCCTTGATGCCCAGTTTGGCATATTAGTGACTTGATTGCTGTTTATTGTAAAATCTAGGAATTAATACCTTTGAGCCAAGGCTCTTTTACAAAGGTTCGCGTTAAAAAATCGGTTACAAACAATAGGGGTACAGGGTTGCACATTTAGGTAACATTATGGAAATAGACAAAAAAATAGCTAATCTAATGACATTTATGAACAGCAGATAAATCACTAAGCACTTTCACTATTTAGAAAACAAGTGGAGGGAAGATAGGTAAGGGAGGTAAGTTAGGTAATGTAAGTGAGAAAAAGAGGAAAGAGGGTGGGAGGAGGAGCAGACTATTGTAGGAGCTCAGAATCCACTAGTAGGCCTTGTCAAGTAAGAGGGCAAGGGAGGAGAAGTGAGAATAGATTAGGATTTAATCCTAATGCTTTAATTTAATGCTGTGATGTTCCTCTGAAAGTAAAGGCTAAAATTGATGTTTTATTACATTAGTTCAGCGATTTGAATATATTTAGTTAATTAGTAAGCCCTGTGTTGATTCTAGTGCTCTGAAGTGAGGTATTGGTTCAGTGGTTACTTTATTTCCCGATATGGAGTGGGGCATTTTGGTGATAAAAAGCTGATATCTAATTTTATATATTTTGTTGTAATCTAATTCTGCTGAAGAATCCATGTACAAATGTTTAGTTTACATTAAGATTTGCACATGGCAATATTAGTCCCTCTTGGGACGTGTTTTTTCTTAGGTAGGATATTGCTGGACAATCCTTTATTTTGGAAATAGCCATGTGGCTCATGGACTCATGGAACATAGCAAGTGATGGACTTTCATTTAGTCTTAACAACAGAGTTAAGCCAGCTCGTCGGCGCAGTAGTTGGATTACGCTTAGGACACCAGCGACCCGGTTCAGATGGACTCGGTCGTCGGAGAGCGGGCCGGGGGAGAAGGTTGGAGAGTCCATAGGACAGCTCGCCTTCTCCAGGGGGTGGGGATGTGGAGCCGGCACCTGCTGTTTCTGGCGGAAGCTGGAGCATGGCAGAGTGTTAGGGGCCCAAATTTCCGGGAGTATGGACGCCGCATTCGCCTTGACACCAGGCATCACTCTCCGTGGGGAGAAACCAGAAATGGCTCTCTGGCAAGCCAGATGATGGCTCTCAGTCCCCTCACTGCCATCATGGCCCCACGACTTCCCACCCCAGCAGTACCTGGAGCTGATGCCGCAGTGCGCTGGAGCGGCCCCCACGGTGCCTTCCCTCTCGGAGGAGGGACCCACCCAGCGAAGGGGTTATGCCGGGCTACCTCCAGGGGCTGCTTTCTGGGGCTGAGGCAGGTTGTGGGGATGGAGGACAGACAGGCAGGACATTGAGGGCCTGAAGGAGGTGCTCGCCAGATAGGGGCAGAGGAGCATAAAGAGGATAAAACAAAAAAAAAAAAGAGTTACCCTCTAGTGATGTACCATTATACAGTGAATGCAGTTTTGTCTTTAATTAAGGGTGTCTTCCCAAACTGAGTCATACAGAATGGTCTGTTCACTATATGTAACACAGGTTGTCATAGTATATGGTAAAATGATGCAAATAAAGTTTTAAAAAAAGAGAAATGCTAGCCTCTTCCATGGCTTTGGTAAAGTCCAATAGGTAGTCTTGATAAAGAATGTTAAATGCAGTAATAAAGATTGCTACCGACCAATGCAGTTTCGTTAGCAAAGAAGGGAGATTATTTCATTTATTTTTATGTTTGCTTGCACGCATGTGCAAGAAACATAGTGCCATCATCCCAGTTTTCGGAGGTGTCACTCCCTCTTCCAATTCAGTCAGTGTGTTGGCAGGCGCGGCCCCAGTCCACCAATGCATGCTGGAGCTGTCTATGACAGCTCCAAAATGCAGAAGGCATACAGTTGAAAGGAAGCTATGCTTCAGTGAGCAGCGATCAGATATCGCCTGCCCGCGCGCAGCCCTCACACACACACACACACACACACACGCATACTGCATGCTGCCCCCCACGCATTATCGATAGCCGACAGGTGCCCAATCCCTGTCAGCTGTGCTACACCCAAAGTTTTACATGCCACGCTTGGGTGCCCACCCCAGTGGGCAATCATAGAGTAGCCGACGGGGTGCCCAATCCCCCATCGGCTCCACTGTCCTCCCCCAAGAGTACAGGGTGCCATGCTGGGAGCCCACCCCAGCGTGGCAATATTGCTATGGCCGACGGGTGCCCAATCCCCATCGGCTCCACACCCCCAACCAGCTGTCCTTGTGCCACGCTGGGAGCCCACCCCAGTGTGGTAAACGTCCTGCGTTGTCAATTTAAAAAACAAAACCTGTAAATTAAAAACAGTCCCACACAGTCTCCCTGCCCCCCACCCCATACTTACCTCTGAGTCCAGTGCGATGATCTTGGTGGACCGGGAACACGTCTGCACTCTTCAAAGCCGTCCGTGAACTGAGGAAATGCGGTAAGCTGTATAATGGGATAGCTAGGGTTTTTCAACTTTGTTACATATCTCAGGATTTTTGAATTTTGCACCAAATTTTCAACATGGGGTTTTGGGACCCTTCTCATGAATGCTGTCACTGTCATGGCGTTATTCGGGCCGAAGGGTGATTTCAATCACTGCGGCAAATCACCTTTCAGGACCGATTAATGAAATGACACTGCCAGTGTTCATAAGGTGGCTCTCAAAAGCCTATTTTGAAAATTTGGTGAAAATTCCAAAATGACTGTTTTACTAGTGTACGCTATGCAGTTCCTACACACGCTTGTAAGTTCGCGAATTTTCAATATTTTCATTCCAGATTTTCAACATTGCCATTTTACCACACCTTCTTATGAGTAGTACAGCTGTCATTTTCACATCTCACCCAAAACGTGTTTCCACTCCATGTAGCGCATCAATGGCACAGTCAGTGTGCGTAAATCAATGTATCGGACAAATTAAGAAAATCACAGTGACACTGTTCATGAGCAGAGGTCTTAAAATGGCTATGTTGAAAATTTGGTGAAAAATTCTAAAAAATGACTGTTTTTACGAGTGTGCGCTATGCAGTTCCTATGTGTATGCTCGTAAGTTTGCGAATTTAATATTTTCACTCCAGATTTTCAACATTACCATTTTATTACACTTCCTTATGAACAGTACAGCTGCCATTTTTCATATGTCGCCCAAAATGTGTTTCGACATATGTAGCGCATAATGGTACTGTTGGTGTGCAAAGCAATGTTTGGGACAGATTAAGAAAATCACAGTTACACTGTTCATGAGCAGAGGTCTTAAAATGGCTATGTTGAAAATTTGGTGACAAAAGTCCATAAAATGACTGTGTTACGAAGTGAGCATTGCGCAGTTTCCACACACCCTCATAAGTTCATGACTTTGTAATATTTTAAGTCCAGATTTTCACCAGTGGCATTTTCCACACTTCCTTATGAACAGTACAGCTGTCATTTTTCACAACATGGCTGAAGTGTGTTTCACACTTTCAGCGCAGAGATGCGTGGTTGCTGGGACATCATTGTTCAGGACAGATAAAGAAAATCACAGTGACACTGTTCATGATCGGAGGCACCAAAATGCCTGAGTTGACAATCTGCTGTAAAAAAATCCCCAACCTAATTATATTACGGGTGTCGCGTTGCACAGTTTCTATGTCTTGTGACTTCACCATTTTTTATATATTTTACTGCAGATTTGCAACATTGCCCATTTTTTACACCTCCCCATGTACAATACAGCTGTCATTTTTTACATCCTGTTTGAATGTTTTGCACCTGTGGTGCTAAATGCCGTAGATCGCTGTGCATAAGCAGCTTCGGCTAACAAACTGATATTCCCCTGTTCATGAGGTGGGGTCACAAAACAACCATGTTGAAAATTTGGAGTGAAAATACCAACGAATGCCTGAGGTATTAGGGTTTCCAACCATAACGCCCAACCCTGTAGAGAATGACAGGCATCAGGGTGTGACTTGGGATTCTTGCCTGCAATGCTCACACCATTCCACACCCTGCAGCCAATGAGAGGCATCGAGGTATGCCTTGGACTCTTCGGCCCCAAAGTTCACCCCATTCTCCTATATCACACCCATCTCACCGTATTTCCTAATGGAATGGGTGCGATAAGAGCCAAAGACCCCAAGGAACACCGTGACACTTGTCAGTGTCTGCAGGGTGGGGTGTGGTGAAATGGCATAGCCGTTATGCCTGACACCCAAAGGCACACCCCCATGCCTGTCACTCTGCAGGGTGGTGGTGGGTTGGCTTCAGTTCAATACTTCACTGCCATTCCTATTATGCAGCTCTGTAACTTCTACGCTTACCACTGCCAATGCCAGCAAGCAAACATTCGGCATTGACAAATGCTTGTTTATACTTGTAAGTCCGATGAGCAAAAATGCCCATTTTCACAAGTGACACTTTAGTCCCCTACATTGCAAAGCACAGAAAACCATTACAGAAACCCATAGACTGCAATGCAGACAGTTTCAGTAACTTGCATGGTAGATACTAACCCATATCCCCTGTAAAACTGTTCTTACATAGGAACAGCTTCAGACTGCTTTAATCTACACTCATTGCAGGGTGTAGCATCTGAAATGGTGGCACAAACTGCAGTACGCTGTACAACTTGCATCCTGACCCAGAAAATGTAAACTCACTTAGTTCTGCTAATCCTCATGTATACATCCCAGCATTCCGTTTTTCATTAAATTGCATATAACCTCCTTTCTCCTAAACAGTAAGAGAACAGAGGCAATTACTATAGAACTGTTCCCAAGCAAATGGTGACCAGACAGTCTCATCAAAAGCTACTGTACTTCACTCAGTCCTCTTCTGAATGTGCTCCCTCTGCAGTGGAAGCAGCTCTTGTAGCAAACTCTGACTCTGCTTTTCAAGCCACTGACCCCATATCCTTTGGGTTGGAAAACTGGCAGGACTTCCCATCATGCATTAACTGAAGCCTGGTGGGTAGCAAAAAGGAATGCATGATACCCAAGGCCCACAGGCACTGGTGCATTGTGCCAAACCTCTTCCTCTGGGCCCTTGTTTGGAACAAAAGATCCAGGAATATTTTCACATCAAGTTCATTGACAGTGAGTGGATAAGCTGCTCAGGCTGCCAGTAGTATGATGTCCCAGATTTCAGCCCCAGGTGTCTGTAGAGGATTCTCATGACTGGTTTGTGTTTGTAGGCCTTTCCTGAGAGCCTCTTTCAGAGCTGACAACTCAAAGTCCTCCGCGCTGGTATTGGATCCTGCAGCCATCATCTCAGGTACTTTAGCAGGTTGCTGCTCCACATCCTCGGTACTCCAACCGGACTGAGGTTACTGGCACAATCCTCATTCTCGAAGGCCTCCTTCTGCCCACTAGGGCTACAAGTTCAGTTGAATCTTAACCTGCAAAGGTTGAACCCAGAGCTGTTTGCATAGGTAGAACACTCACAAACTTTGTGCCATTTTGCCTAAACTTTGGTTCGCTCTATATAAAAAAAAAGCGCTGCCTTTTATTGATCACATGGCAAGCGCTCAAGGTGACGCTGTGAGGTGAGTAGAGGTGGGAAGTGAATTACATGATGCTGCAGTCCACTTCCAGCACAGTGCTCTTCTCAGTGGTGCAAATCCCAGTAGTCAGTGAGCGTGGCTCGGTAGGGAGACAGCACTGTCAGTCTGGCGCAAAAGTGCCATTTTGTGTGGTAAATGGTAAGGCTACGTGCAGCGGTGTGTCACTGTTTTAAGTCCGACCTCAGACATCTTGTCTGACTTGCGTTATTGGGTCATCATGACTGGTGGGCATTAGAGAAACAGAGCAGCAGTGGAAAGGGTTTACTGGAGGCAGCAGCGTGCAGCATCATCTTCCAGCTTTCCTTTAGGGCGCCGCAAGTAAGACAGAACCGAAGTTGAGTGTGGTGATGAGTACTTCTGTTGCAGCCTGGTCAGCTAGCAGTGGGTTATTGTGCTGTAGTAGGGGCCGGCACTGTTTGTCAACCCCCCAAGGCTGGGAGCTGTTTAATGGATGAGACTTTAATTGCATGACTGAGTTATCCCTTTAGAAATACAGAAACATAGACTTTGACAGCAGATAAGGACCACTTGGCCCACCCAGTCGGCCCATTTCCTTACTTATTGGATAAGCTGCAGATCCTTGTTAACCAACAGCCTGCTTCCTCCTACCCCCACCAGAATTGTCTTATGTCTGACCCATGCATTCTTGATTTCACCCACTATTTTTGAGCTCATGGCCTCCTCAGGAAGGCCATTCCATGTGTCCACCACCCTCTCTGTGAAAAATACTTTATCACATTGCCCTGAGCCATCCCCTCTATCTTCAAATTGTGCCCCATTGTTCTTGTACATCTCTTTTCTGAAAGATGCTACCCTCTTGGACTTTGTTGATTCCTTTGAGGTACTTGAAAGTTTCTATCATGTCCCCCCTTTCCTCGAGAGTATACATATTAAGCTCCTTTAGTCTCTCTTCAGATGGCTACCGGTGCAGACCCTGCACCATTTTAGTCTGCCTCCTCTGACTCTCTCTATCCTGTCTATGTCCTTGCTGAGATGAGATCTCCAGAACTGCATGCAGTACTTCAGATGAGGTCTCACCAACTGTCTGTACAGAGGGATAACAACTTCTTGTTTTCTACTGGTGATGCCTCTCCCAATGCATCCCAGCACCCCCAGCCCTCCTTACTGCCTTCTCACATTGCTTGCCTACATTTAGGTCATCTGATATGACTACCCAGGTCCCTTCCATTTTTATTGTTGTTAGTACCTCCCTCCCCATTGTGTACTTCTTCCCTGGGCTTTTGTTTCCCAGGTGCATTACTTGCACTTCTTTGCATTGAATCTAAGCTGCCATACTTCTGACCATTCCTTCAACCTTGCCAAGTCCCTTCTCATCCTTTCCAGCCCCTTGTGTATCAACCCTGTTGCAGATCTTTGTGTCGCCTGCAGAGAGCATACTTTTCCTTCCAGTCCCTCCATAATGTCACTTATAAAGCCATTAAAGAGGACCGTCCCAGTACTGAACCCTTTATTTTAAGATGGGGTACTTAGCAAGTGATATGTGCTTTTGCCCCAGATGCTCTAAACTGAGTTTATATGTTGTCAATATTTTATTATAAACTGCCTTGTATTTTTATCTATAGAAAAATGTTTTGTTGCTTATGATATTGAAACAATGATGTGGGTTTTTGCTGGCAGTGTGGGGGGCCAACGCCCAGGGGGATACAGTCTGAGGCCATGGGTGGTAGATGAGGCCCAGGCAAAGGGACAGTGGACAAGGGTTGGGGGTAGTTAAAAGTTGTAGGCACATCACTGCTTTGTTCTCCCTCCCTACCTGTCTGTACCAGGAGGCTAGCCTGAATCCTGATGTGTGAGAAGCGGTATCCAGCACAAGACCTCAATTTCTGTATGCCATGCTTGTTGATGAGTGAGAAAGGTGGTCTGGGATGGGACCTGTGTCAGGCTGCCATTTGCAGTTGGACAGCCCGACACAAATTCCACCCCAAACTGCATTGTTGTCACTGTCACTCAACATGGCATGTGAATACAGTGGTCTCATGCTGGATAGTGTGCGTCCCCATAATGGTAATGGGCAGCTCAGGCTAGCCTAGTCTGGGAAATTAGGCAGGGGAATGGAGGATGGGGTCACACACAGCTGTGCCCACTGAAGACTGGGCCAGTGGATTTTTGTTTTATGTGGTTCAGTCACCCGAGATCCAGAAGGAAATGATAAGAGTATCTTGGTTGGTAATTGAGCCCTCCACCCCAGGACATACAGGAGGGAGGGGAAGAGGTAGGGAGGGCAGTGTGCTGTGCCTCTTAAAACCTCTTTCTTGTAAGGGAAGGAGCAAGGAAGGGGCCGGTTAGAGTGGGGAAAGGGTTTATGATGAGCTGTGTGACTTAGACCAAGCAGAACCAGGTAGAAAATTTTTTTGGTGAAATTTCTTTTTATCCCCTGCCTACTCTCTCGAGCTCCACTTCTTGGGAGTTCCAATGAAGGACTGCCCCACTCCTGCCACCTACCTGGTCCAACGGTCGATCCCCCATGGAGCCGCGGATCTTCCCCCGGCAGAACGAGGTGGAGCAGAACACCTTGAACTATTCAACTTGCCGGCAGAGACCCTGGAACCAGGCAGATGGGAGCTATTAGGGTCTGCCTCAGTGCTCCGCTCTACCCGAGCTCAGAGAGTGCTTTTCCCCTGCTCATTGTGAGTGGCGCATGCCCGACACCAAGGCATCACCGCCAACGCCACCACTCCCCCTCAGTGTCAGCTCCAGCTGCTATGCCTCAGGCCTCCACCAGAGGCCGGTCACACTGCCAGGGACCCCTCCCTCCTTCCCCTGCTGACCCCGATGGTCCGGGCTCATTCCCAGACCGGATCGCCGCATGGAGTGAGGTGGTGTCCGTGCCTCAACCCTCAGTGCCACCGGGTCGGCTAGAACCAGGTAGAACTTTTGTACTGTTTAGCTTGAATTAGGTAGAACCTAGTTCTTCCAGTTCTACCTGATAGAACCAAGAAGAACTTGGTAGAACTTTTCTGAGTGGGTAGGTAGCTGTTGGGTTGGCAGCCTCCTCCAGCCCCTTTGGGCAGTTCTATGCAATGCCAGGTTGATTAGGAACAAACAGCAGTTATTGCGGACTTGATTTCCTCAGGTCCAGTTTTAGAGGCATCTGTTCCGGCTGGGTTCTCCATAGTGCACTTCGAGGAGGGAACACAGGGGTGGGGGTATGGCCATCTGCTTTAGATTTGACCTGAACTTCTCTGTACACCCAGTGGGTTCCACTTCATCGCTTGAATGCGTGGCCATGCGGGGTCCAGGTGCAGGCTGCAGAATTCTCTTTGTATGCTGGGCTCCAGGTGCTGAGGAGGTATTGGAGTCATCCAGATGGCTGGTTCTGGGGCGTGAGTGCCTGGATCAATGACAAACTCTCAGATTTTGTTCATGACTTCTTCCAGACAATGATGTGGCTGGGCCTCGCACAAGCTGTTGCTTTTGTGACCCACAGTCACGGGTCACGCCTTGGACCTAGTGTTCTCACTGGGGCTTGAGATCACTGACCTCAAGATTGATCTGGTCGTGTGGTCGGATCACTGCACTGAAGAGTTCTCATTTGCCCTTCCCCCACCTTTAGTCCTTTCCCTGTTACCACTGTAACCCCTTGTTACCGGGGTTACTAGAATCCCAGTAAGACCTAGTGGTAGGCAGGAAGGCAGCTTGTGAAACTCCAGTTAAATGGGTTTCACACTGTCTCACTCTGTTCTCAGTCACAGCTGAGACTTGAGAGATGACATCACCATAGAACTGTCGCAGCTGCATAAGCCACATTGGAATCTGCAGCAGAGGGAGTGAGTTAGAACTTTGGGAGTTTTCAAAGTCAGTCTTCTGTTTGTCTTAAAGCAAGAAGGAAGTCTACTGTTTTGTTTACAAGTAGAAGGAAGTGTGTTCCTGTTTACCTTTTGAAAGTGGTGGAGACCGCTGTCCAGGTCTCAGTGCCCCCTCCCTTGGGGGGTGGAAGAAAAGTCCCTCTGTGGATTCCAGGGGCAACCCCTAATTTTCCACTACAGAAGAAAGCTGCCTGTTTACAGTTTCTCTCTAGTATAACAGTGAAAGAAGTGGTACTTCTCCTGTGGGGCACCTGCAACTAAAGGGTGAGTGTTTTGCTCCATTTGAAGGGGCAAACAAATTGTTTCATCGGTTTGGAAATATAAAGAAAGCTGGGATGTGGACTGCTATTTGGGAGGACTATTTTACTAGGACAAACAAATGGAGCAGTCAAAAATCTAAAGTTTTAATGGATTTCAAGTAATGTTGTAGAGGGATGCTTCAGGTCATCCACCGTTTAATCTACATTTTCAAAGTTTAAGTTTCTGTTTGTCCAGAGAAATGGCGGGTATGGGCTGTGGGAGCTGGAGGTGGAACACCCCATCTTTAGTAACCAGGTCCACCTCAGTTTCTTCTGTGATTTGCTACTTGCCTCATGCGCCTGGCCAGTGATGAGGTAGGTACCCAGACGTGGTCGCAAATTGAAAATCTCTAGGAGTCGGAGACTTAAGTGGTGTGGGGAGCCACAGGATGGGAAAATATACTCCTTGTTTGATGGGAGTCCGAAGGAAGTAAGAAATTAAATCTTCTAGGAGTCGAGACTGGCTGGGAGTCACTCCAAAAAGTTGGGTTCATTCTTCAAATGGACTGTCAGTCAAGGGCGGGCAGGGGAGCTGGGCCAGTCGGGCTGTGTATCCAAAGCACATGCAAGTCCGGGCTGAGTGCCTGTGGGTCCAGAGCCAGACAATAGTAAAAATGGGTTCATTCTTCAAATGGACTGCCTTGTAGTCTCTATCTGCATATAAAGTGAACGTAGCCCTTGGGGACCATCTATGCTTTGTCATGTTTCAGCTAGTTTTGAATAAAGCCACACTGAAAAATCCCAATCCTGGTTCTGGACATTACAGTTACTGCTTCCTGTAGTTGGATTTACTTAGGTGCCCCTGTGCAGAGTAGCCAAACCTAGGTCCCTTGTGCCAGGTAACCTCATCCTCCCCGAACCCAGGTCCCCACCAGGTATTGCTGCCTACGCCAACAGCATGCCACCTGTCGTTTTAGTAAAAAGGCAGGGGTGAGGGTTACAAAATGGAGGCACTGCTTTGGATTTGTTCGGAAGGAAGGTGCTTGGGCAAGTTGGCTAGCGTTTTGGCTATCTGGCAGTCGGTAGCCCAAAAGTTGAAGCAATTTCACTAGTGTGTTGCTGTGTGCTGTGAATCTTGTGCTGCTGTTTAAAAATGCCAACTGTTTACCAAGGAGCTGTAAAGCCAAAGAGTGTGCCTGTCCTGCATCATCAAAATTGTTTACAGTGTTTTGTCAGGTTTAAAGTAAATTCTGTGAAGGAAAGTGTGGAAAACTAGGGGTAGCAACAGAGAAATTATGCCCTGACGTTTGAAATGCTTTTTAAAGTGAATTCTGTGAAGGAAAGTATGGAAAACTAGGGGTAGCAACAGAGAAATTATGCCCTGGACGTTGGAAATGCTTTCTGTTTAAATGGAGAGACTGCAGAGTTAATGGCAATGTTACATGGTTGAAATGGGCTCCCCGTGAGTCAGTTTAAAAAAAGAGTGTGCATTTTACAGTTTAAATTTGACTGCTCGACGATCGCCGTGAGGAGAAGAGCCCACGAGGAAGAAGAGGCTCATTTGCATGGCGTTGTGTGGTTGGTCAGTTTGCCATTAGTCCCCCCTCAGCCAGCTCTTCTGTGACTGCCTCAGCATTCGAGAGGAGACAGAGAGTAGTGCGTGTACTGGCAGTGGAGGAGCATCGCGAGGATTCAAAGCGCTGTGAAACAGTTCAAAAGTGACTTTTCAGTTTAAAATCGGGCTCAACCCGCAAATCGATCGTGGAATTAGTGGATGTTGTGGTTAAAATGACGATCGCGGAGACTGCCCGCCCGCTTGCATTTTGAGGCCTTCAAATCTGGCTGCAGGCCGTTTTACCCCATCGCAGCAAGTTGCTACAAATAACAGTGAGTAAACAATTGAAAACTGCTCAAACAATGATTTTCAGTAATGCCATATAAAATGTGTGTGCAGCAGTATGGCTGCTTTGCAAGTAGCGACTGTGTGATGTCCTGCCAGCAAGTGCAAGTCTGTAAAGCCATTGAATGCGATGGAAGTGAAAATAGCCTCAGTTTAAAGTTTGCAGCCAGAGAGAGACTGTGGGTTGTAGCAAAATGCAACACTAGTAGAAGCAGGCAATCCTGAGCTGAAACCTGAAGTTTTAAGGGACTGTAAATTAAATGAATGTTACCAGCATGTGAAAAGTCCAAGGAAAATCCTGTAAATGTGTGAAAAGCCAGATCAGAGCAAGTTGTGCAGTTTGAGTAAAAGTTATCAGTAGCTGATGTAAATCGGGTGCGCAGTAGCTTGACCCAGAGTCTAAATGTTGATGCACAGGAGTGCCGCTGCCATTACAAGGTGGGTAGTAAAGTAAACACAGCAGCAGAGGAGCCATTTTAAAGCTACAGTGTGTGTTCATTAAAGTGGGACTTTCAGTTACAGTGAACTTTTGTTTATTTTTCTGCAGTTATGGCCTCAGGACCAGCTTGTTACCTGGATCATGCCTGGGTTGCAGTAACAGCAGCAGTAAATAGACTGAGAGATATTGAAAAGTGGTGCTATGGGGCAACTGCCTCCTGATGTGGCAATTCCTAATTATCCAGTGCGTGTATGCCAGATGTGCTTGAGTGCTGGAAGGGATGTCTTCATGATTCCTCACTGTGCTGGATGTCTACAAAATATGGCTTGTATAAAGCGCCTCCAATTCGCTTGGCTCCCATGGACAAAATTCAGAAATCTGCAGTTGGCAGCACACAACATCAGGCGGAGCCTGTGGAAGAAGGTCCCCGGGGAGTGTGGCACAAAGCTAGAGGGTGCAGAGTTAGAGACTGAACCTGAAGTTGAAGTTTTGGATGCTGGATCTCAGAAAGAAAGTTCGGATAAAGCATCAATAGACCCCTGGGAGGGGGCCAGCCCAAGTCTCGCAGGTGAAGATGAGATGCGGAGGCCTTTGAATGGGAGGTGTCAACCTCTGCTCCTAGTGATGAATGGATAGTCTCAGGGGTGAGAACGACTGCTCACTCCTGGGCTCAGATCCTCAGTGAAGAGGAAGATGAGGGGAACCTATGTGGCCTTGTGAGAAAGGAGCGGTGCACACAGCCTCAAGACCTTGCCTCGGAGGAATGCATTGAAGAAGGTGGTGATGCCACTGCCTGGCTTTACAAGAGGAAGAAGTCAGGGATCGCTTTTAATTTCTTTGAGGATGCGAGCTGGCAGAACCAGGACTGGCCACCCCAAGCCAGGCCAGCGGTCTCAGATTGACCAAAGCAAGTAAAGAGGAGAGACTGGTTCGTAGAAAGGCCAATGAAATCTATGGTATGACCTTTCCTACCTTTCCTCGGAGAGTCTGGGAGGAGATTGAGGACTGCAGGAAATCCTGGATCTGGGATGAAGCAATGAAACATGTGCATCCTGGGGCCAACCAGCATGTAAAGAATAGACTGTTCCACGAAAAGTATACACAGTGGAAGAGAGGCAGGACACTGTTTATGGACAGAGTAAGAATAGTGGACGGAGAGGGACGTGAAGTCTCCCACTGTGTGAGTTATGTTCGCCCAGATCGGGTAATAATTCAAGCCCCTGACCCCCAGTACTATTGGCCTCAGTGCAAGGACCTCCCAGTAATTAAGCTGTGCCCACAAATGGAGAGCCGAGCAGTGGTAGTCAATACTGCCACATCTAGACTGTGAAGTGCCCTTATTGATCCGCCAATATGAATAACCAAGGACTCAGGTGCTCCACATTCATCAGTCTACAGTGTACTGTCCTTTTCAGCAACCATCTACTGGCCCATCAGATGACTTCAGATCCAGAGAGAACACCAGCCCAGCTGTTTCCTGTTCATTGCCTGGTAATTGGATGACGTCGGACCAGCTGTTTTCTTTTGTTCCTGTTCTAAGGTTCCTTCTCCATTGATGACATCAGCCCAGCTGTTTCCAGATGTGCACTCCTGTGTTTCCCGGAAGATATCCGCCAGCTGTATCAGAAGAAATGCTGCCAGGGAGAGTCTTCGGCAGTGACAAGGTTGGTGCCGTTGGTATACTACAAATGGTTGGTAAGTCTGAAAACCTTTTCTATCTTTGACATTGCAGTACACACCCTCACTACAGACTCCAAATATGTGAACTGTCTGCAAAGACTCTCTCTCGGGACTTTGGCCTTTAGAACTGTGTTTCATGGGGCTCCGGCCCAGGAGAGACTCTTTATTGGACTAGCCTCTGGCCTTGTGGTCACTAGTTGGGACTTTTAGGGCATTCCATCCCCAAATGTGTATTGTAAATAATGTCATTATTGTACTCTAATGTAAATACTATTTTCTACCTTTTCTAAAAAATCTTTTGGGATTGTTCAGTGTTTTTTTTGTATGGTAGGGTTGTTGTTTAGGTAGACTGTGTATGCAGATTAGGAGTGTGTTTTGTCTTTTTCTTACAGGTGTTCCTGGGAAGACAGAAGAGAAGACAAGAAGAGGAGGAGGGCTCATCGAGTTCCTCGTCAGTGCTTATTGTGTAGAATTTAAAGTACTGTGTTGTTATTGCTATGGTTGTTACTGTGTTAACTGTTTTCCTTCCACAGGTGTGGTTGTGGGGTAGAAGTATTAATTGGTGTTTTAATGGTTGTGTTGCAGGTTGCCCAAGGTCGGGAGGTCCCCGGTTTTGTTTTTGTTTGGGATATTATGTTCAAGGCAGATAGGTTTTCCCTAGAGGGTTAGGGGGATAGACAGACTGTGGTCCTGAACGGCCGTAGGGACTGCAGTACTGATCTATCAGGGCTATGCTCTGGACGGTTCTACCAGAGCCACTAGGTGTCCATAGTAAGTGGATAGAGCAGAGGCTGATATGTCAGCTACAGGCCTCTAGGCCCTTAGTGTTGCCTGCCTGTGCTTGCACGTGGTAGGAGGGGCCTGATCACCCCCTCCAGGTAGCACATAGGGTGGGATGGCCTAAGGTCGGGTGCATAATGACTGGGGACAGTCATCTTCCTGGTCAAGGCTAGTGTAACCCCTTGTTACCCAGGGTTACTAGAATCCCAGTAAGACCTAGTGGTAGGCAGGAAGGCGGCTTGTGAAACTCCAGTTAAATGGGTTTCACACTGTCTCACTCTGTTCTCAGTCACAGCTGAGACTTGAGAGATGACATCACCATAGAACTGTCGCAGCTGCATAAGCCACATTGGAATCTGCAGCAGAGGGAGAGTTAGAAGTTTGGGAGTTTTCAAAGTCAGTCTTCTGTTTGTCTTAAAGCAAGAAGGAAGTCTACTGTTTTGTTTACAAGTAGAAGGAAGTGTGTTCCTGTTTACCTTTTGAAAGTGGTGGAGACCGCTGTCCAGGTCTCAGTGCCCCTCCTTGAAAGGTGAAGAAAAGTCCCTCTGTGGATTCCAGGGCAACCCCTAATTTTCCACCTACGGAAGAAAGCTCCCTGTTTACAGTTTCTGTTCTGGTATAACAGTGAAAAAGTGGTACTTCTCCTGTGGGGCACCTGCAACGAAAGGTGAGTGTTTTGCTCCATTTGAAGGGCAAACAAATAGTTTCATCAGTTTGGAAATATAAAGAAAGCTGGGATGTGGACTGCTATTTGGGAGGACTATTTTACTAGGACAAACAAATGGAGCAGTCAAAAATCTAAAGTTTTAATGGATTTCAAAGTAATGTTAGTAGAGGGTGCTTCAGGTCATCCACCGTTTAATCTACATTTTCAAAGTTTAAGTTTCTGTTTGTCCAGAGAAATGGCCGGTATGGGCTGTGGGAGCTGGAGGTGGGAACACCCCATCTTTGGTAACCAGGTCCACCTCTACAGTTTCTACTGTGATTGCTACTTGCCTCATGCGCCTGGCCAGTGATGAGGTAGGTACCCAGGCGTGGATGCAAATTGGAAAATCTCTCTAGAGTCGCAGACTCTAAGTGGTGTGGGGAGCCACAGGATGGGAAAATATACTCCTTGTTTGATGGGGGTCCGAAGGAAGTAAGAAATTAAATCTCTTTAGGAGTCGAGACTCTAAGTGGTGTGGGGAGCCACAGTTTGGGAAATATACTCCTTGTTTGATGGGAGTCACTCCAAGTAAAGTTGGGTTCATTCTTCAAATGAATCATTAGGTCAAGTGGCCGGCAAGGGAGCCGGGCCAGTCGGGCTGTGTATCCAAAGCCGCATGCAAGTCCGGGCTGAGTGCCTGGTGGGTCCAGAGCCAGACAATAGTAAAATGGGTTCATTCTTCAAGTGGACCACCTTGTAGTCTCTATCTGCATATACAGTGAGCGTAGCTCTTGGGGACCATCTATGCTTTAGAAACATAGACTTTAACGGCAGATAAGGACCGCTGGCCCATCTAGTCTGCCCATTTCCCTACCTACAGGATAGCCAGATCCTAGTTAACCAACAGCCTATTTCTTCTTACCCCCACAAGAATTGTCTTATGTCTGTCCCATGCATTCTTCAATTCTCCCACAGTTTTAGACCCACAACCTCCTCAGGAAGGCTGTTCCATGCATCTACTATCCTCTCTGTGAAATAATACTTCCTCACATTGCCCTTGAACTGCCCTCCTTCTATCTTTAAATGGTGTCCCCTTGTTCTTGCAAGTCTCTTTTCTGAAAGATGCTACCCTCTTGGACTTTGTTGATTCCACTGAGGTACTTAAAAGTTTCTATCATGTCCCCCTCTCCCTTCTTTCCTCAAGGGCATACATATTAAGCTCCTTTAGTCTCTCCTCATACGGCTTCTCTTGCAGACCCTGCACCATTTTAGTTGCCCTCCTCTGGACTACCTCTATCCTGTCTATGTCCTTGCAGAGATGTGGTCTCCAGAACTGGACACAGTACTCAGATGGGGTCTCACCAACTGTCTGTACAGAGGATAACAACTTCCTGTTTTCTGCTGCTGATGCCTCTCCCTATACATCCCAGTATACCCCCAGCCCTCCCTACTGCCTTCTCACATTGCTTGCTAACCTTAAGGTCATCTGATGTGATTACCCCCAGGTCCTTTTCCTTTATTGTTGTTGTTACTACCTCCCACCATTGTGTATTCTTCCCTGGGCTTTGTCATGTTTCAGCTAGTTTTGAATAAAGCCGCACTGAAAAATCAATCCTGGTTCTGGACATTACAGTTATTGCTTCCTGTAGTTGGATTTACTTGGGTGCCCCTGTGCAGAGTAGCCAAACCTAGGTCCCTTGTGCAGGTAACCTCATCCTCCCAGACCCAGGTCCCCACCAGGTATTGCTGCCAACGCCAACAGCATGCCACCTGTCGCTTAGTAAAAGGCAGGGGTGAGGGGTTACACGTCCGAGAGGGAATGAGGGTGGTGTTGGATCTCTCTAGTGTAAGTGTTGCTTGTGCAGCGGGTATGGGTGAGAGGTGGCAGCCTATAATAGTGCTGTCTCCAAGGTGCTCGACTGTGTCTCACCAGTCTATATATGAACCAGGTTATCTCGCTTGAAACACCCGTGGTTTGATGGAGCTGTCAAGGAGATGAAGAACAGGGGCTGGAGGCTGGAGCATTGTTGGTGCAAATCTCAGTCCGGGAGGACAGACTGGCTTTGAGAATTCACTACAGTGAATATCAAAGGGCAATCAACCATAAGAGAAGGCAATGTTCCTGTCCAGGGAGATTGCTACGGGAGAACAGATAGGGCAGATGCAGCCGTGTAGTGGCAAGCTGAGGCATTTCCAGAGGCATTCTATCGTCTGCAATGAGTTTAAGGCCAGTGAGGGGGATAGAGGGTTTGCGGTGATTTTGAAGTTGCTGCCCGCGTGAGTGTGAACTGGACCCGGCCTGACCGGTCTTTTAATGGGATGTGTGAGTCCAGTGTTCACTGAGATTTTCTGGTACTTCTTTTGGAGGTACTTTTCCAGAGCACCCTGAAAGAGGCACTGATGAAGCCCTCCAAAGAAACCATCTCTCAACCCTGACATCTTGATAAATTATAGACCAACCTCTAACCTCCCATCTTTGGGTAAATTGTTTTCCATTTTTAGAGAAACGGATGCACAAGAACAAGGAGTCATGGGGGTAGAATCAGGGAAGTGTGAAAACACTTCTTCACAGAAAGGGTGTTGGATGCCTGGAACAGCCTCCGTGAGGAGGTGTTGAGAGCAAATGCTGTAATGGGATTTAAGAGGCATAGGATAAGTATAAGGGAACCTAAAGCGGGAGGGGTACAGCTGGAGATCAAGTAGGGTCTACATTGTGACAGTAGGTAGGGAACTTTGTTCTGTTGGTTTATCTGTTTTTGCTTCGTGCACACTCCTTTGGCCGTAGCTGTATTTTGTGCTGCAGCATGATATCTATTCACCTGTTCAGTCTGGGTTTAGGTCAAGGCATAGCACTGAAATGGTGTTTGAGTGGAAATGATCTGCTCAGCGCAAGGGTTAGAGGAGTGTTCAGTACTTGTTCTCTCGATCTCCTCAGCATTTGACACTGAGGACCATGTAGTGTTGCTGGATCACCTAAGAGAGCTCTGTGGACTCACCGGTACTGTCATCAGCTGGTTTGAGTCCTTTCTTAGAGGCAGGATGCAGAAGGTAGTGATCGGAGTTTCTCCTCCTGCCCAAAGTACCTGCCTTGTGGTGTTCCCCAGGGTTTGATCCTGTCGCCTATGTTGTTTGCAGCATACATGCTTCCCTGGGTGAGATCATTCGACAGTACAGCTTGGGTTTTCGCTTTTTTTTTTTCTATACTTATATTTTATTAGGTTTATATAAGTAGTACATTACATATACTTCCTTACAGGCAGGTGTTACAGAAATGTCAATCCTTGTGAAATACAAGTGCTTCATTTTACAGTAACAAAATCAATATAATATGCCCTGTACAGTGTTACTTCACTTGGGGTATGCTAATTATATCAACATTTTATATAAGAAATCACAATAGGATATAATGAAATGAACTACAGATCATTCCCACTGACCATTGCAGCCATGAGCAGGGACTATGTAAACAGGGTAAACATATCTTTCATCCTTTCAAGAGGATTAAATGTCCCTAGCCAAGTTCGTTGGCTTAAACAGGTAACATCTCTCATAGCAGTCCATTAGTATTTGTACTTGCCATTTTAATTTCATTTTCAACATGTCATTTTACCACGGTAGCCCGCCCTGTTAACCAAGTAACACTCTACCAAACTATCACTAGAAGAGAACATAAGGGAGAGGTACATTTCAGAGAAACTGTACTCTAGATCTGTATGGGTTTAATTCACGAAATATGCCCTCCTTTATTATTATCCCAACAAATACCCTAAAATCACCACCTCTTTAATAATCTTATGTCTAAATCAAGAAGTTTCTCAACCATCAGCCTGCCTTACTGAGTTTTAATAGTCACCCTTCAAGTTTTTAATCGTCTGTTTCATCTTCTGATTCAGAGTTCTCCTTCAGGAAAACTGACTTTCCAGCTTCACCATTAGCTTAGCGCGTCAGTCGGATCCAAAGTTGGAATACTTTCCCACCGTAGACTACTCTCAGACTCGCTGGCATCGGCAAAGCGTGATGCACACCTAGGGCCCATGAAGAGACCAGACTCCATCAGTCCCTTTCTCCTCATTCTGGTCACGTGGCTAAGGTCTGAAAAATATGCACATGAGATTTTGCCAGTATAATGGGCTAAATTGTTTTGCTTTACTTAAAATTAAATTCCTTTCCTCTGAAGACCCCAACTCCAGCAGTATGGTTGAGGAGTAGTCTCACCTGTAGTTGCTCTAGACCATCCGCCACGTGGTTAAATGCAACAGAGTTTTTAATGGTAAAGTCCTCCTTGAGAGTTAAAATCTGTAACAGCATGTTTTTAATAAAGATTTTTGGACTTTCGCCTTCAACATTTTCAGGAAGATCTAGAATCCTAGGTTTTCAAGCTGCCTTCTTAGCAGGGTATTTTCCTTCATGAGCCCCATTGCAACATCCATTGCCTTCTCGGCTGTTTTACGCTCCTTTAGTGTCTTCTGTCAGGACTGCAACTTTCGTGTTTAATTGTTTAATTTCAGCACTAAATTCCTCAATTTTTTATCTAAGCTTTGAATTGCTTGGAGTAGGGCTGCATTAGAAGGTGGGCCTTGCACGATCCCCACCACCGGGTGTTGATCTTTACTGCCGCATCCCTGGATCCTAGAGTGGGCACCATCTGAATTTGCTGCTGCTTTATTCCTCTCACCATAACTCCCGTTGTAAGTACTTCTTTGAAAAAATTCTTATACCCAGGCTTCGGAAATGGAGCTGAGTTCACTGATCAGTGTCCAAAAGTCAGGTAATAATTTTAAACAGCTGTTTGTTGGTTTTAATTAGCAATAGTTGTAGAGCTGCATGGAGAAGATGCTCTCAGCTCGGCTGCTGGCCACACCCCTGGGTTTTCACTTTTATGCAGATAACACCCGGTTGTATATCTCATTTGCACCCAGCATGAGTGATGCCATGGAGGTGCTTAACAAGTGTCTGGCGGATCCAGGACTGGATGTCCCTCTAGCTGGCTAAGACTTAATCCCTACCAGATGGAGGTACTAGTGATTGAGCCTGGTTCATTTGTGAGATATGGGTGCTGCTGGGATGGGTACAGGGTTATTCCTTGGCTTTACCCTGTTGACAGCTTCTACTAAGGTGAAGAATCTGGGCATCATCCTTGATGATGGATTGATACTTGAGGCTCAGGTGCCATCTGTTGTCCGGAGTGGTTTTACCACCTCAGGAATATCGCCTGGCTCAAAGCATTAATTCTGCCTGACGATCTGCCCTCTCTGTTAGACGCTTTGTAATGACTAGATTCGACTACTGCAATGCTCTTTACCGTGGGGTCAGAGGAGGGGTTCTCCGTTGCCTGTAGCTAGTGTAGAATGCAGCAGCCAGGTTGCTGACGGCCTTTTGAGGTCTTGTCATATGAACCCGATCCTGCGTGACCTGCATTGGCTGCGTGAGATGGAGAATCACTTCAGTGTGAGCTTGCTCCCCTATAAGGCCCTATACAGATGGGGCCCTGGCTACCTGAGTGATCTTCTGATTCCAGTCTGGTCTGTGCTGCCGCTGCTCCTCCACTGAAGGCCACCTAGCGGTTCCCAAGGCCTGGCTGAAGACTTCTGGAGATCGATCATTTGAGGTGGCGGGCTGTGGAACTCACTTCAAGATCTCTGAGGGAGGCTCCATCGGTGGAGGTGTTTAAGCAGGGTCTGAAGGTGCATCTTTTAGAGAGGCATTTTATGAACTGCTTATGAATCTAGAAATAGCAGACTGCTGAATCGTACATTTTAAATAAGGATCTTATTTATGTAAAGTCGTTGTTCGTTGTTGTCATTAATATGTTTATATTTGTTGTATTTTATTCATTTCAAATTCTTGCCTACCTGTACAGCGCTAGCGCCTCTAGGATGTGGCATTAGATAAATAAAATTTTGCTACTAAAGTTCGTGAGTCGAACTTTTTAGAGGTTCGCATAGCCCTACTGCTGCTCACAGTTGAATATTCTCCTGAATCAGCATGGTGGCTATAATGGCCTCATATTTTCCAAGTCAACATGGCAGCTACAGTGGCATGGGAGGTTGCATGCTTATCAGCTTCTGCCATGGTGCCTGTTTATTTCTTTAATAGTTGCACTGTGAGTCTCCTGTTTGCTGTGTGATTCTTTTTGATTTTGGAGTCCATGGCATCTATGAACCCAGCATCCGCTGTCATGGAGGTTCTGTTGAAGGCCAAGGGTTACTGGCTCCCACATGGCACCGTGGTCCTCTGGCCTTATCAGCTTGTTGCAGATCTTGTTAGTAAAGAGCTGAGCTGTAAAAGTAAATGTCGTTCTTAAAATTGCAGCGCTGTGATGCAGAGCTGTAATGGAAGCATCCTGCCATGGCGATGGTTCTCTGGCAATCTCTGGTTTTGTTTCTTAACTTTAGGGAGTTGGTGGTGGCCAGTCAGACTGGCCTACCAGGATACCTGTAAATTTCCAGGTGGGCCCCTCCGTTGGGTACCTGCCCACGCCTGAACTCTGAAAATCTTTAATTTGTCATCTGTTTTCTAAATAAATGTTTTTTTTTTGGGTGGCACTGCAGGTAAAGTAAGATGCAAGCAAAAAGCTAGTATATAAAATCTGAGTGGAATACTGATATGAGTGTGTCACCCTGGGACCTCCCTACTGATTTTCCAGGTGGGTCACTGTACCCCAGTCTGACCCTGGGTGGTCAGTCTAGTCCATTCTATGGTTTTAGGTAACAATTAGTTCCACTACTTATTTTGTTGTTTCTTTAGCCCTGCTACGGTGCTGCCTAGCCCTCCACTGACTCCTCCCCAGCCCCATGGCGGTGTCCAGAGATTTACCTCAGCTCCCATGGCTTCCCATGGCTTGCCCCCCCCCCCATGGCTGGGTTTGGCGGCAGGAGCCACCACCGATGACAGAGATCCAGTGGAGAGGGGTCCTGTATCTGGCGCAGAGCCATAGGGACGGCACCTCATTCACACTGCACTCCAGCCATTTTCCTTTTCCTTGTGAGGAGAGATGGACATGCAGTGTCGTCTGAAACATACCACGCATGCTACTGTGCATAGGGCATTGCCGGCTGCTGTCCTCTGACCTCGGTTGCACTGTTGCCCCGAGCCTCTGCCAGGGTCAAATCAGTACAAGACCCACAACCATCCCTCCCAGAGGGAGAGAGCCGTCCTCTGGATGCTCAGTCCTTCTCTCCCCAACCAGCCTCTGAGTCCATCACCGAACCCGGTCGCGGCATGGTAGCAGGTGAGGCATGGATGCCTCAGCCCTCTGGACTGGCAGTTCTGACAACATTAATGAAGGGAATGAGCTAAGCAGGGGATCCACACTCAGCAGGGATGTGAACCGCCAGTGTATGGGATTCCAGGCCAGACTGGTATGTATACATCAAGCAGCCATAAAGGTATAGTGCAAGATACATGGGGTGACAGGATTGTTTGGAATTGTGCATCTGGTAGCACGCCATGGATCAGTCTCTGCTCCCTCGTAGTCCAGCATGTTAATGGTAGCAGAGCCTTTGTGAGACCATTTATATCTGAACAAGCAACTTGCAGATATTTGACAGTGCCATTGTCATGGGCAAATATACTCTTAGTAAGCGGTGCTGCTCATTAATGTATGGCAGGTTGATGAGTTACAATAAAGGAAGCTTAATGTTCCTTAAATGATCCCACCCCCTGCCATTGATTAACAGGGTCCTGCGGGCTCAGTGCTGGAGAGGAAGGAACCTGTCTCGGATCTCATTCACTTGGTCATGGTGAGCTCAACACAGAAAAACAATTTAAAATAAAGAACTTCCAGTGCAAAGGCACTGAAGCATTTTAGTCTGGAAAGGAATTAGCAACAAAGTTACGTTTCAAAGAAATGCTCAGTTTCACATGTAGCATTAAGCCGTGACACAGCACGGTTCTAGTATGGAATTAATCCATGCCTGAGGGTGGGGGCACGAGGCGCAGGCTGAGTTTGTTTACAACTTCTGTATAGTGCCATGTTACAAGCCTTAATAATGCAAAGCATCACTGGACGATATGCAGCGCGATTTGCATATATTTTCAGGATGCGCGGTAATTAGTGGGTATGTGAAAATTGGTATAATATATGCAATTTTATGCAGTTTCTATGGGGTTATCCTTAGGCAGGAAGGATTAGGTAGACACATGTTACACACACAAATATAGTCTGTAAGGGAGAGGTAAGTCTGTGACTACTTTGCAGTACATTTTGTCATCGTGACCATTTGTACTATAAACAAAGGGGTCTCCAGTGTTTCTCCTGCACACAGGTTTGTATGTCAGCACAGGGAGAGGGGTGTGATACTGAATTAATAAGGTACTGGTATGCAAGGAGGTGCTCTGCAAAGCAGAATGGCTCTCCGGAGCCTTACCCCTTAGTGGCACAGCACAGCAACCTCTGCTGCAGGGAAAAGGTTTTATAGCATATAGAACAAGGAACAGTAACAGAAAGGAAAGGAGCTAGGAGTGGGGAGCCAGTGGATGCCAGGGATTTGGACAACTAGTTCACAGGATTCCTCTGACACTAGACCACCAGGGAAGACCAGAGAAGAACAGTATATATACATTTTGGCATGGCCATAGGGCAGTCCTCTATTTATGTTGTCACTTCCTTAGCCACCCCCTGACGAGGGCTACCACTGAAGGGCTGGGGTTTGGGCTGAGTGCTTTGCCTGAGTAAATCTAGCATTGTGCTGTAAACTCTTTTGTGAGACTTTTGTCCTTTGCCACAAGTGCTGTGCTCAGTGGACGGAGTGTTGACTGTTGGAGATGCAACCCAGACACAGCACCGCCCTGCTATGGCTGTTTCACAGCAGCTTCCTTCGGTGTGGAACTGGTCTATTTATGAACAGGAGGGTGGAGACGCCATCAGCAGTAGTGCCATGCTCGCAGGGCACAGGCCATGGCATAGCACCATATGCCGGGTGCCATACCATGCGACATCCCCTGCAGCTGTTACAATGTCAGTATGTCATTGGCTGCACAGCCGGGTCTCTGGTACCCTCCTCCCAGGTCACAAGGCACAGCAACCCCTCTTGTAGTAAAACGCTGAAAGTGGTGCTTGTACTTGTCACAGCCTTGCAATCAGAAAGAAGGTTCAGGTAGGCTCAACAACAGGAACAGAAGGGCAAGGGTCTAAGAGGGGGATCCACACTCACCAGGGTCATGAGAAAACACTTCACAGGATTCCAGGGCCAGACTGGCAAAGAATGGCTGTCTGTCTGTCTGTCTGTCTATCTATCCATCTATCTATGTATCTGCTATGGATTTGGCCACCATACAGCCATAAAAATATAGCTAGTCTCTAACCTGTCTCTATAAGCTTTCAGATATGGGCTCCAAAGCACTCACAATACTTGGTGTGGTTGAAGCAATGACCTGTAGAGCGGCAGTATCCCTACTCTCCTGTGACTCATGAGACACTGTCTGATGCATCCAGCATCTTGTTTACCTCCCATGTAATATACTGCACTGGTAAGAGATTATCATTCCATATGTGCATTATCACCTCCAGGACACTATCCTCCTCGAGAGCTTCACTTTGACCCCATCGATGCAGTATTCTGTCTGTGGATTTTGTTACCAATGTGAACTGCTTTATTTTTTGCACTGAATTTCAAGTTGCATAATGCTGGACCACTGCTCCAACCTCTCTACACCTCTTTTCATGCTGCTAATTCCTACTTCACTATCCAGTCTCACAGAGTTTTGTGTCATCTGTGAACAGACTCACTTTCCCTGTAACACAGGAGTTATCCTCTGAGGAGGGAAGGTGCCGCAGGGATCAGTATTGGGACCTGTCCTCTTTAATGTCTTTATAAATGACATTGCAGAGGAGTTAGAAGGAGTATACCTTTTTGCAGATGACACAAGATTTGCAACAGGATTGATACTCGGGGTGGGGATGAGGAGGGATCTAAGTAAGCTTGAGGAGTGATCAGGAATGTGGCAACTAAAGCGCTTTTACACACAGGTTTTAAAATGAAATGAGCGTTACCTGTGGCGCCATTGTACTCTGTTGTGTTTTCAGGATCCCTCTACACTCCGCGAGTTTTCTGGCAGCTCCCACCTCCATTTGTGTTTCGCAACCCCCCAGAGCTTGTTGCTCTATTGTTGTTTGTGCACCACTCGAATGGCTGTTTGTACAGCCTGGACGAATGGAACACAACGGTGCAAACCGTGGAAAGCAGAGATTACGGCTTGGATGAACGTCATTTATGGAATGAAATGATGCACTTTTACACATAAGGGTGTAACAGAATACTGTTTCCATAACAGTTATTCCATTACATAAACCTTTGTGTAAAGCTCTTAAGATTCAGTGCAAAGAAGTACAAAATCATGCACTTGGGGCACAGAAACCCAGGGGCAGAGTACATAGTGGAGCATGGTACTGTAGACCACCAAAGAGGAAATGGACCTGGGAGTAATGTTATTTATTTATTTTTTATTTATTCATTCATTGAAATGTTTCACCAGGAAGGCACGCTGAGCAACAAGTCGTCAGCTCCCAGTGCGACTTGGGGGTAGGGGAACATGAGGATAGTTTACAGAGATTTGGTACACTATATAAATTTACAGTAGATTACATTCAAATAATTTGAGCAGCCTGTACAGGAGTAATGAAATAGTGGGATGCTAACAGTTTTGAACTAGGTGAGACTGCACCAACACATTTGAACTAGATAGGTACAATAACACAAAATAACATTTAGGCATACACTAAATGACACATAACTCGTAGCTAGAAAATGGCTGAATAGAATTGTTGTAGTTTGATCTAGGGAGGTCAGTGAGGAGTAAACATGGCGGAACAGGTTTACTAAGGTATAAGGTATAACAGAAGTGCAAGTTAACTACTAGTGCAGTAGAGATTGGGGTCCAGCCATAGCTAGCACTACGTAAGGGGAGGGGAAGGTGAGAGAGAGGTAGGTATGTCAGTAGGGTAATGACTGGCCCTTGGTACAACTTTGGATGATTGAGAATCACAGTAAAGAGAACAATGGAAGGTCTGAAGGGAAGGAATTGGGGAAGGAAAGAATGCTGCTTTTTAGGTGGGTGAGGGTGGAGCAGCAGGAGGCATTGCATGGGTACTGAAGGGGTAGGATTTGTCTGGGGCTTAGAGGGAGTTAGGGAGGGCTGTGGGAACAGCTAGGTGCAAGGAAGTTTTAAGGGCAGAGCTGATGGAGTAGTAGGATGAGTGGTGAACTTGTGGGGGGATTCCACATTTTGGGAGGCGGTGAGAGTAACCGGATTGGCCGATGATGGTGGCTCTGCGGGGACCGCCAGAGTACGGGAGCCAGATGATCTAAGGGAGTGAAAGGGAGTAGGGTGTTATAAATGAGGGGAGGGTAGGAAGGAAGTTCACCCAGCCAGTGTTTGAGGTGATTTTAGAGCAGTGGGAGAGTCGTCTGTTTGTAAGAGAGGGAAGGATAAGGCATGATAGAGATCACAGTGGTGGGTGCGAGAGGGAGCATCAAGGGCAAAACGGCAGAAGGAATTGAAGAGGGTATCCAATCTGGCCATGGAGGACTTGGGAGGAGCACTGTAGACTACATCACAGTAGTCAAAGATGGGCAGGATCATCTTCTGGACAAGTTCACGCCTAGTCGAGAGGGGATACAACTATAGTTCCTGAACAGGGCACCAAGCTTGGGGCGCAGTTTTTTGGATGGTGTCAATATGTCCGGAGAAGTTTAGATGTTGATCCAGTCAAACTCCTAGGTACCTGAAGGAGGATGTGTCCTCAAGTAAAATCCTTCAAGGGTGTGGAAACTGGGCAGGAAGGGAAGCCTAGAAAGTCTTTGCCTTGTACCAAACATCATGGAGGCAGTCTTCTTGACATTGAGAAAAAGTTGATGGTTAGCAAACCAGAACTGAACCTTGTTGAAGTCTTGCTGCAAGTTGGATGTAACCTCAGCTGGGCAAGAGTCAGATGCATACAGGACCATATCGTCAGCATACATGTGTATGGTGGTGATGGAGGAGCAGACAGATGGAAGGTCATTTAGTAAGATGTGGAATGATAGGGGCTCTAGCACAGAGCCCTGAGGGACTCTAGTATTAATCGAAGCTCCTGACTGATTGGGTTCTACCAGTGAGGTAGGCCTTGAACCAGCTAGTTGCTGAAGGAGATAGGCCAGCTGTTAAGAGGAGTCGAGGAGGGAATGAGAAACAGTGTCGAAAGCCTTGGCAAGGTCGACAAAGATGGCTGAGGTGATTTGGCCATTGTCCATCCTGGTAAGGATAGAGTCAGTGAACCAAAGTAGGGAGGTAGCAGTGGAGTGATTTTCCTGAAGCCAGATTGGAAAGGGGTGAAGTAGGAGGTGTCAGTTAGAAAGGAGGTAAGCTGGGAGAGGACAAGGTGTTCTTGTAATTTAGCTAGGGTAGGGAGGTGAGATAGGGCAGTGATTTCCAGGGAAGATGGGTCACTACCTTTGAGAAGAGGAGGACCACAGCCTGTTTCATGGGGTAGGAACCGAGGCAGTAGAAAATGAGGTTTAGAATTAGAAAGAGGGGTAGGCAATGCGCCGAGGAGAGAGAGAGAGAGAGAGGGAGTTTGGAGTCTAGGCCATCTGGGGAGGAGCCTTTGAGGGGTTGATAGCGAGGAAGGCTTGTAGCGGTCATTTGGGGAGACTGGATTGAAGGAGAAGAGGGGGTGGAGGAGGAAAGGTACCATTGGAGAGAGGAGAGTAGTGAGGGTAGAAAGGGAAGGATTTCAGTAGTACAGTGGCACAGGTGGTATAGTAGGAGTTAAATTCAGCAGCTACGGCACCTGGGTCGACCACAAGAGTGTCATTTATTTTAAGCACATCATATCTGATGACCTAAAAGTGGCCAAGCAGTGTGACAAGGCAGTGGGGGACAGCCAGTGGGATGCTGGGGTGCCTAGGAGAGGTATCACCAACAAAAGAAGGAGATGGTGATACCGCTGTATAGATCATTGGTGAGACTTCATCTAGAGTACTGTGTCCAGTTCTGGAGATTACATCTCCTGAAGGGCTTAGACAGCGTGGAGATGGTCAGGAGGGCAACTAAAATGGTGCAGGTGTGCACAAAACCCCTATGAGGAGAGACTACTTGGCCTCAATATGTACACCTTGGAGGAAAAGAGGGAGAGGGAGGATATGATAGAGACTTTCAAATACCTCAGGGGTATGAATAAGGTACAGGAAGGAACCTTTTCAGAGAAAAAGATGTTCAAGAACAAAGGGTCATGCTATGAAGCTGGAGGGGTAGACTCAGGGAAATATGAAAAGTACCTATTCACTGAGAGGGTGATGGATGCATGGAACAGTGTCCCATTGGAGGTGTTGGGGGCAAAAATGGTAACAGAATTCAAAATACATGGGATAGGCATAGGGAACCTTACTGGTTAGGAATGGGGACATAATGCCGGAGATCACATAGGCTCAGCAGTATTACAGTAGGTAGGGAAAGTGGGCAGACTAGGTGGGCCAAGTGGTCCTTACCTGCTATCAATTTCTAAGTTTCTGTGCAACCCCATCTGCCCTTGTTAATGTACATGTTAAAAATGTTGCCCATGGGACAGTTCCTGTGGCACCACTAGTGACTCCTGACAACCCGAGAACTTCCTGTTCAGGACTACTCTGAGTCCTAGCCACCAACCAGTTCCCAAGCTAGCTAGTTAGCCCTTCCCTAGTCCAAGCCTCCTACTTTTCTTTTTTTTACTAGCCTCCTATGCGGCACTGAGTCAAATACCTTGCTGAAGGTACAAGATGTCGACTGCCTGGCCCCTATCAACCATCTCTTTCACTGAACTGAAAAAATCAATAAAGCTTGTTTGACATGACCTGCTTCTCACGAACCATGTTGATCCTGTCTGTAAGCCCATTTTCCTCTAGGAAGTCAGTTATCTGTGCTTTTATAATTGTCTCCTGTAGATTGCCTACTATTGACATAAAGCTCACCAGCGTAATTTTCATTTATTTATTGAAATGTTTCACCAGGAAGGCACGCTGAGCAGCAAATTGCTGCCTCCCCGTGCAACTGGGGGGTAAGGAACATGAGGATAGTTTATAGAGATTTGGTACACTATATAAATTTACAGTAGATTACATTCAAATAATTTGAGCAGGCGGTACAGGAGTAATGAAACAGTCGGATGCTAAAAGTTTTGAACTAGATAGATACTACGCCAACACTTTTGGACTAGATAGATGCAACAACACAAAATAACATTTAGGCATGCACTAAATGACACATAACTTGTAGCTAGAAAATGACTGAGTGGAATTGTTGTAGTTTGATCTCGGGAAGTTAGTGAGAAGTAAACACAGGCAGAACAGGTTGAGCTAAGGTATAACAGAAGTGCAAGTTAACTACAAGTGCATTGGAGATTGGGGTCAGCCATAGCAAGGGCTACGTAAGGGGAGAAGGAAGGTATCTCAGTAGGCAGAGAAGCGGGGGAGGGATGGAAGGAGGAGGCGAAGGAAGAGGTGGGAGGAGAAAGGTCTGCTGGGCCTGGCCCTCCAATATGCTGAGGACCTTGCCAGGAGTCAAGCCACGACAGGGAGGGAGTAGATTGTGGCAGTGAGAGGCAGAGTACGATGGGAGGTTGCAGATTGTAGGCAGCGAGGAGAATAGACTTCAGAAGACCAGAAGAGAGGGTGAAGGTGAAAGAGAAGAGAGGCTGAATCCAGCCCTTCAGGATCTGGGGAAGTGGAGGGAAGAGTTGGGTTAATGGTGTAATTTCCAGGGTTCTCTCTATCAGGGATGGGAAAACCAGTTTGGAGTACTTCAGAACCTCCCAGAACCTGTGCCACTTTCTGTTAAATGTTCTAAAAGGGCTCTGATAATTTTAAAATATTGATTTTGTAACTTAATGTACTCCCCATCAGGTCTTTATCTAGAAAGGAGGCTGGTGGTGGTGAAAGATCCAGAAAGAAGTTCAGAGGTGGAGAAAGGACCCCCATGAACCAGATCTGTATTAAGTGTTCATATTTACAGGGTGTCAAGGATACTACAGTAACTAGCTCTCTGAAGTTAATTAACTGGAGGCAGTATAGCTGCAAACCTGGACACCTGGGTTTGAATCTCATCAGCTCCCACTTGCATACTCTGTACTTGAACAAGTCACCTAATTGCTCCCTTGTGTTCCAAGGTCACACCTGAAACAGACTCCGGCTTAGTGTGCTTTTCGTGGTTAAACACTTTCCCTTTCCTTTCCATAATATTTATTGCAGTGCCACTCAAGTATGAGATTTCTTTCTTTTCATTGACAGTAGCTTATTGGTTGCAATGGGACAGTAGCTTATTGGTTGCAATGGTGGCTAAAACATTTTTACTTTAAACTAAAAGGTTTCAGAAAGTCCTAGTAAGGCTCAGATAACTGTCAGAACTATTCATAGCTTATTGAAACTTTTCAGAACCTCACAACCTTGTGTGGTTCTCCCATTCTACTCCTAGTGCCACCCGCTGTAGTGGACCATGTTGCGCCACCCTCCAGTCCAACAGTACTTCACCTGTTGCCAGTGACTTGTTGAATAGGTCTGTCAAGTGTGCTAGCAGGACTACCTCGCCTCCTTCAGCACCCTTGGGTGCAGCTTGTCTGTCCTGGTTTTTTCACGTTCAGGTCCTGTACACTTTTCTGTGCCCTCTCCTTAGGTACATGTCCTGTTTCTAATTGGTGGTTATTTGTACCTATGAAATTCTGGCATCGCCAGTTCGCTACGGGCTACTCACCGCGACAGTTTGCTCCCTGCCTCCGCCAAATGGAATACTGCAGCACAATTGTATTTATATTTTTGAACCACCTAAATTAATAACTTAATGTACACTGGGAAACGTTCACTTTCCTGTAACAGTTCCTGATAGCTGGAGGGTGAACTGTCATGTGGCTTATAGCCCATAATGAATTGACATGTAGCCACAAATCTTACCTTGGTGTTCAGGATTGGTTCTACTAACCTCTACTGTGAACACAGAACTGAAGTACTCATTTAATATCTTCACCTTTTCTTTCTGTGCTATCCTTTGACATTTTCCCTTCTCAGCGGAGGAACATTTTATTATTCTTCTCGACCCTCCCTCTTCTTCACAGAAGGAGTGGTGGATGCCTGGACTCACCTCCCAGTGGAGGTGGTGGGGAGCAAAAATGATAATGGGTTCAAGAATGCATGGGATAGGCACAAGGGAACTTTAGTAGTAAGGAAGGGGGGGTAAAGTCGGAGATCAAGTAAGGTCTGCAGTGTTACAGTTCGTAGGGAAAATGGGCAGACTAGGTGGGCCAAGCGGTCCTTATCTACCATCAAATTCTTGTTTCTGCTATCCTTAGTTCTGTGTTTACCTTTCTAATGATTTCCTTTCTTTTTTCTATCTTTTCATTATATATGCATATCTAGAGATCAGATTAATAACGTTAAATGAAGGTAAAATCAAACGGCTGCTCAGACTGAACCAAAATAAATGTTGAAATGGTGTGAAGGAAGTTTTAGGCAGAACTAACATAGTAACATAACAACTGAAAGAGCTAGTACACTGTCTGAAATAACTATTAACTTTTAAAAGTAATAAACTGTTACTTTTTATATGAGCTGTACTTTTTCTTTTCCCTTTTCCTAATCATTCATCTATCTGACAGAGCGAGGTGTGATGTGTGGAACTGTACTGTACCTGAGGCTCACATATCGAGTTCCATCCCCTTCATACATCTTCAGAACTGTGACTTCACTCATGATGATATCATGACTAACAAGGAGAATCACTCCCTGTTGGCAGACTTGTCACTTTTGATGTCGAGTGGGTAAGGTCAAACGCTGATGGGGTATGAAGATAAAATACTGCTCTACACAGCACACCTAATACCAGCAGAGAAAAGAAATCAATTTGGACAAAGGAAAAGAAAATACTTAAGAAATACAAACAAAAAACACTACATTATTAACATTTTCTGTCCACTGTGTTTTGTCCACCAGCTCTTTAAGGTCAGAAGGGACTTTAGGTCCGTATGTCCAACCCAGCAGCTTCATAAGCAGGGATGCAATAAGTATGCTGAGGAAAAATGTACAAACCTACAGGAATTCCCTGCCCACTCTGGTAACCCGTCAAATGGGTGACTGCAAATCGTCGCTGTATTTTATGTGAGTCATTTGCAGCGCCTGGGAAGAGAGTGATTGGGGAGGGTTTGTGAATGGGTTTAAGCGACTGTCTGATGAACATAAGGGTGAGTAAGGGATGGTGCAATTGTGGGAGGGCATGCGGATGGTGCGATTTGAGGAGGGCATGATGTAAAGTAGGATATGTGAGAGACTGTGGGCAGTGCTGCCGAGCTGCTCACTTGGTGCTGTGGATCCCTCAGCTGACTCTAACAGAGTTCAAGGTACTTGGTTCAGGGCTGGGCAGGGGTGGGTAAAATGTTGTATTTTAACTTGTGTGGGACTTCTGTAATTTTTTTTTGCTGCCTGGTTCCTGAGTCCCCTGGGTTGCACCCTGGTTGCAGTCCCCCTCCCTGAATAGCCCCCTCTCAAGGGTTTGCCTGTATCCCAGAGTCAGGCCTCCCCTCAGAGCTGATTATAAATAGAAGAGGGTGCGGGGCATAGCCCTCACATAAAACATACAGTATTGTGTCTTTGGGGTCCCCAAGGATGTAACAAAGGTGATCGTTGGCAGAGTGTGCAGTGGCATGATCTTTTTCAGCGATGCACTTCGCTGACATTATTTTCGCCCTTACGAAATTGCCATTATGACATGGAACCCCACTCTACTTCTAGGGTACCTAGTTCTTTTGGTAAATGGAAATCTGTCCAAGCCTACTTTACAAGCGTGTAATGTTTTCATGTCCACTGTCTTCACTGGGAGGCTGTTCAATAGGTTCACCACAGGACATCCTGTACCTGGACTTCATCACTCATCTAACACCCCCACGCCAGTCACTCTGGGGATGTGCGTTCACTCCTGATATGGCGTCTGGCACAGCCCTTCTCCCACCTCCTCGGTCGGCTGATGTATGGCTCACAGAAAGCATGCGTACAGTATACTGTACATGCTGTTACTGTCAGCTCATATAGCGTCACGAGGAGGTGAGAGGAGGTTGTGCTGATCTGTATAATGAAAGTAGACTTTGCTGGTGGAAAGACCCAGAAAGAATATCTGTACCAACCTATGCTCTGCTAATCCTGTAACTTTAAAATTGCAACCAAGTTATGACTGCATGTATTACCAATTGTTGTAATTCTCAATGATGTAACAAAATTGTTGTACTGTATTTGTCCTCTTTGTGACAGGACCTTTGAAAATGAACCTCTGGCTCAAAGGTTGTAAACTGATGTACAAATAAATAAATAAAATAAATAAGAAGTCTGAGGTGGAGAAAGGACCCAGTGAACCAAGTCTGTATAAATGGTCATACTCAGTGGTGTGCTAACTAGCTATATGACACTAATTATATTCACTGCAGTTGCTCTCCATGTTGTTTTAGATCCCTTTACCTTTACTGGCAACAGTATATGGGTGGAAAATGATAGTTAATACCATTTTGTACTGTAAACTGAAAGGTTCTGAAAGTTCTGATAAGGCTCAGATAGCGCTCAGAACTTTTAAGTGGCTTATCAGAACCTTCGAATTCCCATCCCTGCTTACTAACTGAGGCTGTAGAACTGAGTTTGTAGCGTAATGGTCTTTGGGAAAATAGGAGTTGCTGCGTAGGTGGATGCCTTTTATTGGTCCAACATATGCCTTGTACAAAGGTGGTGTAATGCACAAACGTTCGGGGCCACACGTTTCTTTCATTAGGTGCAAAATATTATGCACAGAAGAAGCTGAATTTATACTTGAAAGTTACATCGCTTCAAAATAATTTATGAACAAAGTAGATTGTTTGATACCTTTTATTGGCCCCAAACATTTTCAGTTCACAAGCTGTTAGGCTTGCACATAAACCTGCTTGTGGAAGTCTGAAGGCTTGTGTTCTGAAATTTCTAGTTGGTCAAATAAAGGTAATAAATCACATACTTTATTCACCTCTTTGTACAAGGACCAATACAGCTACAAAACATTTCTCTGGAGAATAATTTATGTCTGCTTTGATTGGTAAGGTGAGCAGCACCAGTTGGGATGGTGGGTAAACAATAGAGAGGAAACAGGTCTTCAGCATAGAATGGAAACCTTTGAGGGACTGCTATTAATTAACATGAGAAAGAAACCCGGCTAGGTTAGGCCACTGAATGCACGAAGTGTAAATATAAGAGAATGGGAAAGGCTTTATGCAGGAACACAGAAACTATAAATAAATGCTAGATGCATCATCATGCGATCCTTCCAATCATTTGCATAATAGCCCCATAAACATAGTAGAAGCCATTTGCATATGGCGGCATGAAAAGCCCTGGTTTTCCATGGTATCAATCTAATTTTTATATCTAGGATCTCTGCACAGGAGCGATAGCAACAGCAAATTTGGTTAGAGGCTTTAGATTGTATGCATGTGATTTGGTGAGTTGCACAGAAACTAAGCAAGTCCTTTCGTGGATCCGACACACTGCTCTGCTTGCAAACTGCCTCATGGGTATGTTACATCTGAGTGTACTAACTGCCTGACAGAAAATAGAAATACATATACTGAGGGAGGTGGAATAGAAATGAGGAAAAATGAAATGGAAATGGAAAGGTGAGCGAGCAGTCAGAATGACTGTTAGAATGCAGTTTAATAAAACTGTAGAGTTAGCCATAGTGTGTCGTAAATCCTGTCTCCCACATCATCCAGTGGCCCTGCGAGTCAGTACATCATGCTGTTGTAAAACATAGAAACCAAGAAACGTAGAAGATGTTTTTTTTTTTTTTTGCTAGTTGTTTAACCAGGACTAGCACACCAAGCTGAAAGCTTTTTACAGAGTGTGACCTGGGAGCACAGCGAAGTTAAGTGACTTACTCAGGGTCACACAGTCTGCAAGTGGAAGCTGTGGCATTCAAACCCAGGTCTGGTCTGCTGGATGTCACCAGATTTGCAGCTCAGAGCCTTAAACCACTGTGCTAAACTGCCTCCCTTATGTTGGCAGATAAAAGCCTGTTGACCTGTCTAGTCTGCCCACACCTGGGTAGTTATGGAACTGTCCCTCTGTCAATCCTCATTTCTTACCTTTTCTCCTCCAACTGCCACCATATGCCATTTCCCCATGTGCTTGTCCCCGCTTTTAATTCAGTAAAAAAAGTACTTCTTGACATCCTATTTGAATCTCCCCTTCCCACCTAGTTACATGGAGTTTTCCTGGTGCCTTTGCTACCACCCTTTATGAACAACTCACTGATGCCCACCTTATTTCAAAGGGGATTACAAGAACAACAGAATTATGCATTAAGTAGTTTAGCAAGGGAAAAGGAAGAGGAGGCGTTATGGTTTTCCAAGGAGGTAGTGGAGAAAGTGAAAGTCAAAAGATTGCATTCAAGCGATACAAAAGACACAGGCAGAAGGGATAGGGAGAAGTACCAGGAGAAGCAAAGGGAGGCAGGGAGGTCAGTAAGGAAGCCAAAGCTCAGACAGAAGAGCACATTGCAAAATCAGTGGGTAGAGACAAAACCTTTCACAGGTACATAAGTAAAAAAGAAAGGCAAAGGGAGGGATAGTGAGACTGAAGGGGAGGATGGAGGCGGCGTGGAGGATGACAATAGTAAAGCTGACATATTGAACAGGTATTTCTGCTCAGTCTTTAATGAGGAAGAGGAGGGTAATGGGTCTGAAGGGAGTACAAGGGGTGGGAATGGTGCAGAAATGGACACAAGTCCCTTTACATGAGAAAGGGTCCTGAAGGAACTGGAAGTAATAACAGCTGATAAAGCAATGGGGCCAGATGGGGTGCACCCAGGGTCCTTAAGGAACTAAGAGAGGTGGTGACTGAACCTCTGGCAATCCTGTTTAGCTGATCACTGAAAACAGGGAGGTACCCAAAGACTAGAGGACAGCAGATGTAGTCCCCTTATACAAAGTGGGAACAAAGAGGAAGCAGGGAACTACAGACCAGTCAGCCTCACCTCGGTAGTGGGAAGATCATGGAAGCACTACTGAAGGAGGATTGGTGGAACTTCTGGTTGTCAATGGACTACAGGAACCAAAGGCAGCATGGTTTCATCAGAGGTCATGTCAGACCAACCTTGTTGAATTTTTGACTGGGTGACTAGGGAGGTGGATCGGGAGGGCAGTGGACATGGCCTATCTGGACTTCAGCAAGGCCTTTGACACTGTGCCACAGAAGACTATTACATAAACTGGGGAATATGGGTGTGGGCAGGACAGTAGTGTGGTGGGTAGGTAACTGGCTGGGCGGCAGGACACAGAGGGTGGTGGTAAATGGCTGTCACTCCACAGAGGAAGAGTGACCAGTGGGGTACCACAGGGATCAGTGCTGGGACCGGTCCTATTCAACATCTTCATCAGTGACATGCGCGAGGACCTAGAAGGCAGAATTTCCCTGTTTGCAGATGACACAAAGCTCTTCAACAGAGTAGACACACCAGAGGTGTAGGCAGAATGAGAAGGGACCTGCAGAAACTTGAAGAATGGTCAGGGTTTGGCAGTTGAAATTCAATTCAAAGAAGTGCAAGATAATGCATATAGGGCACAAAACCCTGGCACAATATATCAGTTGGGAGTGAGGATATAGCATGCACCAAGCAGGAAAGGGATCTTGGGGATATCATCTCTAATAAACCTCAAGGTAGGAAACAGTGTGATAAGGCAGCAGGTAAAGCAAATAGGATGCTGAGATGCATAGGCAGGGGCATCACCAGCAGGAAAAGGAGGTCATAATTCCACTATACAAGACACTAGCGAGACCACCTGGAGTACAGTGTACAGTTCTGGAGACCTTACTTACGTTGGGACATAGACTGGGTAGAGAAGTTTCAGAGGAGGGCAACAAAGATGGTACATGGATTGCATCACAAGTCCTATGAGGACAGGTTGAAGGAATTGAATATGTACTCCCTGGAGCAGAGAAGGGAGAGGGGATATGATAGAGAGACATACAAGTATCTTACAGGGAGGAACAGGGTGCAGGAATACACTATTTTTAAGTGAAAAGGATGTTCCGGAACTAGAGGGCATGGGATGAAGTTGGAGGAGGATGATTCAGAGGAAACGTGAGGAAGAATTTCTTCACAGAACGGGTGGTGGACAAGTGGAACACCCTGCTAGAGGAAGTGGTGGGGCTGAAACAGTCACAGGAAGTAAGAATACATGGGATAGACATAAAGGAATTCTGGAGGTCAGGGTTAAGGGCAACAGACTTCTAGGAAAACATAAAGTAAACTTACAAGCTCAAATGGGCAGACTGGGTGGGCCGTGAGGCCTTATCTGTGACACTGTCTATGTACAGTATCTATGTATTGGTCCTGCAGAGATACCTGAATGTCTCACACATGTCTCCCCTCTTCCTCCACGTTTTCCAGCGTGTGTAAGTTGAGATCCCGCATACTCATCATAATCCTGCTGGAGACCCGGGTTCAGGAGCAAGCCCAGGACTGTGTAAAACAAGCAGTGTGTGATCAGGGCATGCTATCAGAGCAGTGCATCCTCAATAGGCCAATTGGTATGCCATCTCTGCTGCAACGGTGACCCCAGCAGTGGGACCCTGAAAGTTTATCTTCAACTGCAGCAGAAGCTGCTTGTCTGTGAGGATCCTTGTGACTAGACAGGCACCATGGGGTGGAGGGAGGTAGAAATATGGGGAGAAAACTAAGCCACTGTCTCAGTGACAGAAGCAGAGTACACTCAGGTCCCACCCATGTAGCTGACTGCCTGCTGCTGGATACTGATAGCTGCTGGGGAAGATGGCCACCCACCCCAAAACCCTGCTGCAGAGAATGATCTGTAGAGGATAAGGTAGCAGCATCTGGGTTAGTGGACAGGATGGGTCTGGTTTTTCTCGGGATCCAGTGGAGGGGATGTGAGACTGGGGGAGAAAACCTACATAGAACAAAGTAAATAAATCCAGTGTTGCATTTGAGCCCACAATGCTTTGAGTCCAGTGGCTTTCTGAATTGTAGTTCTTATGCCCTTGTTTGTTTCCATATAACTTCTTCCTCCCTTGGCCATGTTCTTCAGGAATATACCCTGATCCTAGGTCTGTACTCTGTTCAAGCCTAGTGCTCCCTTGTTTCTCCCTGGGTCCTGGGCCATCCCAACTTCTCCCATGTCCTCCCCACCATCACAGGGGCTCTTGAAGGAAGGCCATCCTCCCCTGATGCAGTCCATTCGATGGACCTGGATACAGTGTTTTGGGAGCACTAGGACCCAGAAGAGTCCAGGAAATGGGGCGTCATTCAGATAGTACATGTGTTTTTAACCCTGTTTTTCTCCCCGTCTACCCTCCTTCATTGGCATGGGTGGAACCCGCTGATGGTCTCAGCTGCACGAGCAACATTCTGCAGAGGAGCAAGCTCCATGGCCCATCGCAGGAGTCGCTGTGGCACCAGTTGCCCATTGCCATTCGTCACTGACCACAGTGCTCTGCTGAGTGGGAGCAGCTACAGTCTGGCCTACCTCCCAGCGTGGTATGCCAAGCTCGCTGTCGAACTCTGGTCATTGCTGGCTCTCTGCCATTGGAGTGGTCACACATTGCACTATTGTGCAGTGCAGTGCAATGTGTTGCCACTGTGCCATTGAGGGGCGCCACTGCACTGCAGTGCAGAGCAGCGTGCTGCCACTGTGCCATTGGTGTGGTCGCAGCGTGCTGCCACTGTGCCATTAGGGTGGTCACTTCATGTCCCTTCTTACATAGAAACATAGAATTTGACGGCAGATAAGGACTGCTTGGCCCACCCAGTCTGCCCATTTCCCTACCTACTGGATAAGCTGCAGATCCTAGTTAACCAGCAGCCTACTTCTTCCTACCCCCCACCCCTAGAATTGCCTTATGACTGTCCCATGCATGCTTGAATTCCACCACTGATTTTGACTCCACAACCTCCTCCGGAGGCCGTTCCATGCATCCACAACCCTCTCTGTGAAAAAATACTTCCTTAAAATTACCTCTGAGCCGCCCCCTATCTTCAAGTTGTGCCCCTCTTGTTCTTGCACACCTCTTTTTGAAAGATGCTACCCTCTTGGACTTTGTTGATTCCCTTGAGGTACTTAAATGTTCCTATCATGTCCCCCTTCCTCGAGGCTATCAATCAATCAATCAATCAAAATCTTTGTTTATTCAGGGCGGACATCATTGAGCAAAGCTCATTTACAAGATGGACCTGATAGGTCGAGGAACAAAATAAGGGTACAAAAGCAGACATATACAAAACACTTCTATATAAACAGATACAAAAATATAAACATATTTACAAACAAGGTAGCCGGGATTAATGGCTCCAAAGCATGCTAGATCAGACAGTTTTGACTGAGGCCTAGTAAAATGTTAGAAGCAGCCTCAAATGAAAAATGACATGGGCGGGTTGGTGGGAGTTATGGATAGGGACTAAATCTACTAGTAATGATTAAGTGGGGTAGAAGTACATGTCAGGGTAGCAGTGGAGGATTTGGTGGGGGTAAAGAATGTGATAGGACTAGGTTTTATGAAAGCAATTGCATTTCTCTGGGAAGAGACTTGTGTAGAGCTTTTAAAGGATGATAGAGGTATATAGGTAGTCAGCTTTAGGGTCTTCTGTAGTGAATTCCATGCCAATGCTAGGGAGTAACTGATTGCAGATCTCCCATGTCAGGTGCAGGCTTTGGTAGTTTCAAAATGATGAAGTTGTTGCTTCTTAGGGCATATGACCTAGCTGAGGCCAGAGTAAAGCAATCTAAAATATAGGATGGAAGTTTGTTGGACAGGGCCTTGTATATCCATAGTGCAGCATTTTATTCCTTCTAAGGTGTAAGGATGTCCAACCAACTGCAGCATAGAGAGAGCAGTGATGAGTGTTGAATGGAAGATCTGTGATGAACCTTAGAGCTCTATGATACAAGGTATCAATTTACTTAAATATGAAATAGTACAGTGGCCATAGAAATCCATAGTCGATAAGTGATAGAAATGAGGCCTGGATTATTCTCTGTCTTGAATCCTGGTTAAATAATGTTTGATTCTGAAGAAAGGCTGAGCCTCTGGCGAAGTTTTTCAAGTTCTTCAATATACTGAGTATAATCAAGCCTGTTGTCAATCCATACCCTAAATACTTGAATTTGTCAACATAGTCAAGGCTTTCTCAAGAATGGTGGATAGTTGGGAAGATTGCTTGGTGAGAAGGTGTTGGTATAGTAAGTAGTGGAGAAGAACATAGCTTTTGTCTTCTTTGCATTAAGGAGTAGTTTTTTATCAAGTAGTTGGTACTGCAAAGGGAGAACTCTGATTGTAGTATTTCACAGGCCTTTAAAGGTGATGAGTTACTAACATATAGGACAGTGTCATCTGCAAAGAGGTGAACATTGGCTTTAGTGAGGTTAGAATCAATATTGTTAATATACATATATACATATTAAGCTCCTTCGTCTGTCTTCATATGTCTTCCGTTGCAGACCCTGCACCATTTTGGTTGCCCTCCTCTGGACAGCTTCCATCCTGTCTATGTCTTCGGAGATTGGGTCTCCAGAACTGCACACAGTACTCAGATGGGGTCTGACCAGCTGTCTGTACAGAGGATAATAACTTCCTGTTTTCTACTGGTGATGCCTCTCCTATGCATCCCAGTATCCCCCAACCCTCCTTGCTGCCCTCTCACATTGCTTGCCCACCTTTAGGTCATCTGATATGACTACCCCAGGTCCCTTTCCATTTTTGTTGTTGTTAGTATCTCACCCCCATTGTGTACTCTTCCCTGGGTTTTTGTTTCCCAGGTGCATTACCGTACTTCTTAGCATTGAATCTAAGCTGCCATACATTTGACCATTCCTCTAACCTTGCCAAGTCCTTCTCATCCTTTCCACCCCACCCTGTGCATCAACTCTGTTGCAGTTCTTTGTGTCATCTGCAAAGAGACATACTTTTCCTTCAGTCCTTCTGCAATGTCACTTATAAAGACATTGAAGAGGACCGGTCCCTAATACTAAACCCTGCGGTACCCACTAGTAACCTTCCTTTCTTCTGAGTGGACTCCATTTACTATTACTCTCTGTGTCCTATTCTCCAGCCAATTCTTTACCCAGGCTGTCATCTTGGGACCCACTCCCAGGCTGGCTAACTTGTATATTAATCTTTTGTGTGGGACTGTGTCAAATGCCTTGCTAAAGTCTAGGTAGGCCATGTCACTGCCCCTCCCTGATCTACTACTTTGGTCACCCAGTCAAAGAAATCTATCAGATTCGTCTGGCATGACCTTCCGCTGTGAATCCATGCTGCCTAGGGTCCTGTGCCCCTCTGGCCTCTAGATACTCAACAATTCTTTCCTTCAGAAGTGATTCCATCATTTTCCCTATCACTGAGGTTAAACTAACAGGTCTGTAGTTTCCTGCTTCTGCCTTGCTCCCACTTTTGAGGGAATCACATCTGCCCTCCTCCAGTCCTCGGGTACCACCCATCCTCCCATGATTTATTAAAAGGGTAGTCAGTGGTGTCACTAGTTCTACCCTTAGTTCTTTTAGAATTCTGGGATGAATCCCATCAGGCCCCATTGCTTTGTCCACCTTCAGTTTTAAGAGTTCTTTCAGAACCCTTTCTTCTGTAAATGGGCTGGTATCAACTTCTGTATCCAGAGTGTTTCTACTGTTTGTTTTATACCTCCCCTCTTCATTTGTAAATACTGAGCAAAAATATTTGTTTAGTATCTCTGCCTTTTCTAGTCTCCTCTGCCCACCCTCCCTCCCTCCCCTTTATTAAGCCTCACTATCCCTCCCTTGGTCTTCCTCTGCTCCTGATGTACCTATAAAAGGTTTTATCCCCCTTCTTAACTGAGTTGGCTATCTTTTCCTCGGTTTGTGCCTTTGCTGTTCTGACTGCCTTCCCAGCCTCCTTTGCTTTAACTGATACAGTTCTCTGTCCTGCTTCTTCTGCGATTCCTTGTACTTCCTGAATGCTTTCTTTTCTCTTGAACCTTCACTGCCACTTCCTTTGAGAACCATAGTGGTTTCTTATATGTTTAGTTTTGTTTATTTGCTTCACACAAAGGCTTGTTACCTCTGTGATGGCAGTTTTATTATTCCCCATTGTTCTTCCACCCTCCTTCCTGCCCATTTGCTAGTGCATTCCTTAGGCACTCACCCATTTAAGCAAAGTCAGCCCTCCTAAAGTCCAGTACTTTTGTCTTTGTATGGCTTGACTCTATTGCTGTGTTTATTGTGAACCATACTGTTCGATGGTAGCTAGTTCCCAGATGGCTACCACTTCTACATCTGTGATCCTCTCTCCCTCTCCATTTGAGAGAAGCAAGTCTAATATTGCTCCCTCTGAGTGGGCTCAATACTAGTTGTCTAAGGCATGCCCCTGTAGGGCATCTAGAATAACTCCGCTCTTTGAAGTGGCAGCTGCAACTGCACTCCAGTTAACATCTGGCATATTCAGATCACCCATCAGCAATATCTCCCTTTTTCTGCCATTCTAAGTATACTTTCTATCATTTCCTTGTCCATTTCCTCCCCTGAGAAGAGTCTGTATCTAACCCTGTGCGGATTGTGGTGCCATTGCCTGTCTCCAAATTTACCCACAGTGCTTCTTCTCCTCCTGTTTACCCTTTTGTTCTGTTGCTTTTATTCCTTCCCTTATGTAAAGAGCTACTCCTCCTCCTTTTACCCTCCCTGTCCCTCCTGTAGATAGTGTATCCTAATGTATGGCAGCTTAGATTCAATGCTAAGAAGTGCAGGTAATGCACCTGGGAAACAAAACCCAGGGAGGAGTACACAATGGGGGTGAGATACTAACAACAACAAAAATGGAAAGGGACCTGAGGTAGTCATGTCAGATGACCTAAAGACGGGCAAGCAATGTGAGAGGGCAGCAAGGAGGGCTGGGGGATACTGGGATGCATAGGAGAGGCATCACCAGTAGAAAACAGGAAGTTATTATCCCTCTGTACAGACAGCTGGTGAGACCCCATCTGGAGTACTGCGTGCAGTTCTGGAGACCCAATCTCCATAAGGAACATAGACAGGATGGAAGCTGTCCAGAGGAGGGCAACTAAAATGGTGCAGGGTCTGCACGGAAGACATATGAAGAGAGCTTAAGGAGCTTAATATGTATAGCCTCGAGGAAAGAAGGAGGGGACATGATAGAAGCGTTCAAGTACCTCAAGGGAATCAACAAAGTCCAACAGGGTAGCATCTTTCAAAAAGAGGTGTGCAAGAACAAGAGGCACAATTTGAAAATAGAGGCGGCTCAGAGGTAATTTAGGAAGTATTTTTACAGAGAGGGTTGTGGATGCATGGAGCGCCTTCGAAGGAGGTTGTGGAGTCAAAATCAGTGGTGGAATTCAAGCATGCATGGGATAGTCAAAGGCAGTTCTGGGGATGGGGGTAGGAAGAAGTAGGCTGCTGGTTAACTAGGATCTGCAGCTTATCCAGTAGGTAGAAATGGGCGAGACTGGGTGGGCCAAGCGGTCCTTATCTGCCGTCAAATTCTATGTTTATGTTTCTATGTATCTTTCAAAAAGGGTGTGCAAGAACAAGGGGGCACAATTTGAAGATAGAAGAAGTGGCTCAGAGGTAATTTAAGAAGTATTTTTCACAGAGAGGGTTGTGGATGTATGGAATGGCCTTCAGAGGAGGTTGTGGAGTCAAAAACAGTGGTGGAATTCAAGCATGCATGGGACAGTCATAAAGGCAATTCTAGGGGTGGGGGTAGGAAGAAGTAGGCTGCTGGTTAACTAGGATCTGCAGCTTATCCATCAGATGAGAAATGGGCAGACTGGGTGGCCAGCGGTCCTTATCTGCGTCAAATTCTATGTTTCTATGTTTCTATGCAATGTCAGTGGCTCAGTAGGTACTTTACTCGCCTCTGAGGCCGGGAGATCAGAGGCTGTGGTTCAGTTCCCACATCTGGCACTTGGTTAATATCCCAGTACTGACACTGTAATGCAGCATGAGAGGGTGCTGCATTTCTGATGTGCCGTCTTCGGATGAGGCGTTAAACCGAGGTCCCATCTGCCTGGATTGGTGGTAGTTCAGGTGGATGTTAAAGATCCCATGGCACTTATCGAAAAGAGTAGGGAAGTTTTATTAAACAAGAAAACACAACATCACAGAAAGAAAAGATTAAACATACTAAAATACAGAAAACAAAGGAAATATAATAATGCTATACATATATGAATAAAAGGAAAACATCACCAAAAAATAGGAAAACCTTTCCATAACTCAATAACTTTTACATTTGAAAAATGCTGGATATCCTGTGGTCTAAGTGCAAACAATTCAGTTTAAACAGAATCAAGTATTACTGTATATGATGTCTGCTGTTGCTGCAATACAAATTTACAACGAGCTTGCCACAAAAATACTGTAATAAAGAAAAAAAACATTCAATGTACTTTTATGATATTGTTTCCATATTCCCGTGTAGTCACCTAGAATAAGAATATTATACGTTAAATGAACTAAATGTGGCATATGCCAATGTGTAGCTACCTCAGAAGAAGCCTTACTATCGATACAATCTAAGAAAAAATGATGTTGGCTTTCTTCAACATTAATACACTGTGGTCTCAAGCAATATCTGTCAGCTAAAGGTTTGTACCTCAGATTTCCTCTAACACCTAATCTCCCATGAGCAGATATCCAAATTATATCCCAAATTTTAGCTGGAATCGAGAATCAGTTAGTTTATGTAAGGTAAAAGTCATGTGTGATGGAGTACAATGAGGAAATAGAAGTGTGACTTTTGAACATCATAAACAACATAATTATAAAAGGATTTTCTAGTTAAAATGAGTAATTTTCTAAGGGTATCTTCCATTGGTGCAGTTTCTTAAAAGTAGAAAGTCCATAGGTAGGTAGGCTATCTGAAGCAAGTATTTTAGGAGGAAACATAGACCATTTAAAAAATATTTATGCCAAACAGACTGAACCCAATAATGCCATGCCAAAGAAGGTTTACCCATATAAATGGAAAGGAAGAAAACAAAAATAGAATGAAAAAAAACAAGCGGGATTAATCATCTGTAAACCTCCTTCTTTCCTCGAAAGATATGTAAAATCTCTTTTTACAGGATTAAGCCTGTGCCCCAAAGCATTTGAAAAAAATACTATATAATCTGGTTTCAACCGATATGGGTGGAGGGAAGACATGACTGATATAGAAAGAGGGTAATAAAAATTTTTAATAACAGCAATCCGTTTTAGTTTCCCAAAAGTCCAACTTTTCCATATATTTAGTTTAGATTCCCTATAACTAATTGTTTCTCCCAATTGTAAAGGGCCATATCTTCAACCCCAAACCATATCCCCAAAATCTTTTTGGGTGTATTTGAAACGGATATATGAAAATACTCGGATACATGAGCAGAAGAGTGATACAATGGTAAAATAAAACTTTTGATATTCAGGGAAGCTCCTGAAAATTGACCAAAAAGAAAAATATCAACGCCCTCTGTAATGATGTAGTATCTGCCAGTAATAAGGTAACATCATCTGCAAAGCTGTAACTTAATTTTTCAAGGATGGAGAAGGTGAAAGTCCTATAATCTGTTTATCTAGAATAATACATCTGATTACAGGATCTAAAACAAAGTGTATAATAGAGGACTGAGGGCAACCCTGCCAAACACCCTATTAATTTCAATCTCAGTTCCCATTAAGCCATTTACAATGGGGATAGTAATTGCTTGACTATAAAGTTTAAGTATCCAACAACAAAGGTGTTTGGAATACCATAGTTTGATAATACAAAGTACAGATAAGAGTGACAAACCGTATCGAAAGCCTTAGCCTGATCTAGTGCCACTATTAATCCCGACCGGGCAGGATTATGCAAAGTATTTGAAAGAGATCTCTGATTAAAAAAGATTATGCTGTATCTTCCTATTGGAATAGAGCAAGTTTGAGCAGGATGTATAAGGATTTCTGCTACTTTTAGCAAGCGATTATGTAAAATCTTAGTTAAAATCTTATAATCGCTGTTTAGGAGGCTAATAGGTCTCAATTAGATAAATGACTTTCCCTTTTTTGAAAAGAAAGGTCATGAGTGAAATAGAAAAATCTTTGCATGTTGCAGCTGAATTCAAGATGGAATTAAAGACTAGAGGTAAAAAAACTCCATGTATTTTATACAGATTTTATAGAACTCATTAGGGATACCATCTAAACCAGGAGCAGATCCATTTTTTAGCTGTTTTATACTTCTACTACCTCCAAAGCTGATATAGGTTTAGTCAAAAGTTGCAAATCAGTCTCTGATAGCGAAGGTAAAGAGCCAAGGTGTTGAAGTGGAAAATCGTAGGTAGTTAACAATGGTCTGGATGAAAGTAATCCTGGATATGGTGTTGAACAATTGGCAACATTCCCATATCAGAGTAACTAAATCTCCCTGTGAGTTAATAAGTCCAGTCATTAAAGTATGTGTCAAGCGAGTTTTAAAAGCTTGAAGCGGATCAGACATGGGACTGTTTCTAATGCCATATTTAAATTCTAGATCCAAGGATTTTGCTCTATTATACTGAAACAATTTCATTTGTAGCTAATGTTTAAAATTTGGGAATTATATAAAGAATGGTCTGAAGGGGAAAAGACATTAATTTATAGAGGTGATTTCTATCGTAAGATACTTCATATAATCTGAATTAGTTGTAGCCCGTCCCCAATTAAGGAATAGGCTTTTCAGTTCGTTCTTAGTTTGTAAGCCACCAATCATAAGGGGAATCAAACAAATCTATGGTAGTAGATTTAGCTAGAAAAACTTCTAGTTTAGAAAAGAAGATGCATCTTGTAAGAAGGAAGTGTTCATTCTCCAACGGTGAGAGTTAGAGTATAATTTGGGAGGTATATTAGTTAGGAAATATTACAAATTAAAATAGAATGGTCTGAAAATTCAGTAGGATAGACTGTACAGGATAACGGAAAAATATAACGAGAAATTAAAACCATATCTATCTGAGTAGAGAAAGTATGTCTAAAATAAGTTGCTCCACCATGCGAGTGTAATTTCTGGTAAACATCCTGAAGGTTTGCATCTGCAATAAGTTTAGCAAGTGTATTTGAATCACAATATATTTTTTTTCAGAGGTTTCACGAGAGGCCATGTCTAAGGCAATTGAAATCTCCACCCATATAATATGTTTTCTGGTACATAAAAAGGTTTAATCTCTTCAAACAAAGCAATCGCTTTAACTTAGTTTGAACATATATATTAACCAAGCGAAAAAAGTAGTCACGAAGGAAAATCTAAAATAAAAACTCTACCGGACTGACATCAATCACTTTGGATATTTTAAATGCGGATTACCAAATAATATACCAATACCATCACAGTATCGGATCCAAGGTCCAAAAGAAGGTCCCCAGATCCATCTTCTTTGTAATTGCCGGATCTCAAAAGGGATGTTACTCTAGTTTCTTGTAATAAAATAATATCTAAAGTTAAAGAGGCCAAATATTGCAATAAAGGTAACTGCCTTCGTAGTGCTTTAATACTACAAACATTATAGAAGCTATCTTAAGTGAGGCCATGAAGTCAAAAAGGCGTTAAGTCAAGTCCCATTTTTTGGCTAACTACGTTTCTTCCCTTTTCCCTTTCTTTTCTTTAGCCAATTCTGTCGCCTTACTGTCTTCATCCTCGGTTACTAGTTCTGATACATGGAGGTATCTGACTCAAGATCTGAGTCCCTAATATCATCCTGTAGTGGTGAAAAAAATTGTCAGTGGGAAATGGATTCGGGGGTTGTTTTAGAGATGCTCTGGTAAGCGCCTGCTTTTAGCTATTTCAAAAGGAGGAGGCATAGAAAACCTGAATTCTGTTTCCCAGAGACAGAAGGTTTAGGAACAGTTTTATGAGGCAAAGGCTGAGATTCCTTTGCTGCGGTGTCTGCTGTTGTGAAGCTAGCTGGTTTACCTGCAACCTGAGGAACTGGGGTCGGAGAGGAATATGGTCAGGAATACTCTGCTTTTTGTATGAGCTTTTTAACAGATCATCCTGATCCAAACCCTCTGTGCAGTTCATCGTGCCCAAGGACACTGATGGAAGGCATGACCTTTTCATCACACAGGTTACATTGGAAAATATTAGAACACATATCCATGGAATGACCGAATCCCCACATAAGGGCATTTAAAACATCACACACACTACTAATATGGGTTCGGGCTCCCACACTTGTAACAGGCTCTAGGCTGTCCCCGTAAAAACAAACCCCCTATCTTTCCCCAAGAAAAAACTATTAGGGAAGTATACGATTTCGAATTGACTTGAAACAATTTAACTTTAAATTTCCACCTCAGTCAAATCCTTCAGAATCCAGCAGAGCTTCAGGAGGTTTTAAAATGTTACATCTAGTTAGCAACCAATGATAGATATAAGCTTACATTAACCCCTTCTGAAACATTATAGTAACATATAGCAATTTGTGGCCTGGTAAGGAATAGCAAAGAAGGGGTCCACAAGGGTGTAGTTTTATGTATTGCATATTTATCCAAAATTTTTCTAAATGAAAATTAGTCTGAAAGCTAATATCAAAGGAATCTTCTCCAGCAATATGTATCAAAGCATAAATATCTGATGGAGAGAAACCCATAGATAACTTCAAAAGCTGCTTAAATACATAATATCTGTCAGGATGTTCCTGAAGACCACCTTTATACCTAATCCTGACAGCATTACGTCGTGGAGCTTGCTCCAATTTGTTCTTAAACAATTCTGACATAGTAGGTTTCTCTGAAGGAAATTTTCCCTTTCTTTAGAAAATATCACTTTTATAGAATCCCAGACATAACAGTAGAGTCAGTGACTGAGGTGCTTGGCTTAGAAAAAGCCAAGTCAGTCTCCCACCCAGAAACTGCAGTTGTCCCTCTGAAACAATATTGTGCACAACAGTAGTACCTGGGCCCAGTGTCGCAGGATCGGTGGCATGCATAGAAGAGGAGGAGGTCGATGAAAAAGAAGGCCATGTAGAATCCGGAATCCACTGCCCGACTCTGTTTCTTCCATCCGGCGTTGGTAAAGCAGAATCTACTCCGACCAGTCCGTAATTCGTTAAGTGCTGCGCCTCTTCCCGGGAGTCAAACTGTTGGCGCCAGTGTTTGTGACGTCCTTGTCCCCTCTGAAAACGTTCCCTGCGACTTCCTCTTTTGAGAGATTCGTTCGTGTGCTGGCGTAACGTCGCGACTCCTGGTGTATCTAAAAGGCCTGATGAAATGGAAGAAGATACTCGGAACGCTTATAGGACTGCTGAAACTCTCCCAACTGCTGGAATATCACCAGCCAACTCCGAAGATCTACAAGGTTCCTCGGTGCTGTTTCCAGCGTTGTAGCCTGTATTCGTGAGTCTGTAAGTCCTTCTGCATGATCACTTGTAGTACATTCAGCGCCTACACTTTCCCCAACCTCCATCCTGATACAATGCTGCAAATCATCTGCCATGATGCAGCGTGGCGTCAGCGGGTCCTGTACTGGCGGCAACAAGGCAGCCAGTAGGAATTCCCGGTGTCCTAGCCAAATTTCCTCATTCACTAAAAATACCACCAACAGCTTAATCTGGTTCAAGGTCAGTTGGAGATTCATCTGTATCCCCTCCCGGTGCGTGCCTGAAAATAGGCAGGATTTGTCTAGTGCACTTACCCGGTCAACAAAAAGCTAAATAAAAACTAAATAAATGTATCCTGGTATGTTACGTCCCAGTCATGGTTTTGTGTGACCATGTTTCTGTGACTGCCACGATATCCAGATGGGCTTCTTCCTGGGTGTTTTGTTTTTTAATTTATCCAGCTTTTCTCTCTCTTGCCGTGGCCTGTCCTTCTTGCCTGGTGGCCTCACAGCCCCAGACACTACTAACCCTAAGCAGGGCATCTGGTGGCTGTTGGATCCATGGCAGCAGGGCTCAAGAGTGCCAGATATCACACCAGCCCATTGGCATAGCAGTAGGGTTGCCACTCATGACACTGGTGATCCAAGTTCAGGACGTTGGGGGGCTGATGGGTGAACCAGACTGAGCTTCCAGAGAATGCTACTGTATCTTCCTCAGGGAGGAAGGGCAGCTGCCACCTGTACAACACTACCACCTGGGTGACTACAGATAAGTACAGCATCAGTAGAGTGGGAGGGTACATCAGCCAGGCTCAGCTTTAGCAAGCCCTGCTTGGTAAGTTGGAACCCCTACTGTTCCGATGTCTTAGGGCCACGGACCATGAAAGCTAAGAAATTGTGCCTGGCTTGTGAGGTATGATTGCGGGTGCATTCGAGCCTGACCCAGCCATCATCCTGTAGTTGACTGATCGATTAAGCAATAATGCACACAACAGGGGTGTGTGTTGTGCTGGGATGACATGATGCCTTGAGTGTTTGGGTATAGGCCATAGGCAAAGTGCGTACAACACCGAGTAGCGTTATCACCATGACCCATGCCGTGCAGTGCTTTATTGCAATTATAAAATAGCTTAAAAAAGAAAAAGTGTGAAAAAGTACATTTAAGAAAACATTTTTAGTTGCTTTTGAATAGGCATGACATTGTACTGAGATAACATCACTGTTGATGGTCAGCACTGACCAATCAGAGCCAGGAGTTTATTTTGCCATTTTTTCATTCATATTTTTGTAGGTGTTTTGCCAGTTTTCACCCTTCCCTTGAGTGCTGGCACTTATGGAGGCACACATGTCGTGTTCTGGGGCGCCCACCCTGTCAGCGCCACCACCTGCTTACGCTGCCACTGGACCCCTCCGGTGCTTGTGCAGACTACTGGGGAGGATGACTGCCTCCGGTGAAAGGAAGCTACCGTTCGGCTGCTCTCGATCCCCAGCCCCCGCTACCGGCTCTCGATCGACCTGAGGTTGCTCCTGGAACCCGTCACCAGCGTGATGCGAGGTAAGGCACAGTGCCTCAGTCCTCTGCGCCACCAGGCCAGCTTTTCCTTGCCATTTATAACTTTATTTAAAGCAGAAAAGATCACATACACCCAGTTGAGCGATAGCTCATTGGTAATGCTCTCCTGACATAAACAGTAAAAAATATAATGTTACAAATAACATAAACTGACATTACAAGTACCCAAAAACAGAACTGTACAACAAACAGTTAACTGGGGTGCTCCAGCTGCAGTACTCCAGGAGATCCCTCCTCTGTTAGCAGGAGGAGAGGGTGGTTGGACCTGACAGGCCGCATCCCACCCATGGTGGGGTAAGAGCATGGGGGTAGGGAAGACTGCATCAGGTACGTGGCAGGGATGCTTTGGGGGCCTGTCCTAGGGGAAGGGGCAAGGCATGGGGCAGCAAACACTGTAAATTAATGGCTTTTATCTGTTTCTCTTATGCATGCATCTCATCAGTTCCTCCCGCCACCCAGACAACATCTTGCAGAAGGAGGTAACTCTTTGCCCACCACAAGGGGTTGCCACAGAGCCAGACTGTTGGCATCCCTCCCTCTACTGGGACACAGTCCGCTTCTCCAGCTGCACCAGTCAGCTCAGGGTCCTCACGTTTGCTCACAAACTCTGGCTGCGTGCACAGGTGTGTTGCACCTACTCTACGCCCCAGGCAGGCTTCTGTGATTTTTAAGTTGCCTGTTAACATTTATTAGTCAAGGCTTCTAGTTCTCCATAGCACTTTAGCCCTGATTTCTGTGTCAGGGCTCATCAGCTTTGGCAGCATTTGTTGATTCCTGTCGCATGGCTTATTCATTTCCATGGCAGAATATAGTCCTGTCATTGGCTAAAATATGATATGATGTCATCGATGGCATCATATACTGATCATAGAGGAGGGCTTCAAGATAAACAAGGAAGGGAATGGAGCCAGACACTATGCAACTGTTGTACACGGAATGAAAATTCACTAAAGTGTAATGCACTCCACAGCACTAGATATATTCTGCACCATAATGTAAGTTTTACGGAAAATTCCATGGTCATGGAATTACTGATCCAAAAGGCTTTGGTATTAGTACAGGTCAAGAGGAACTGAGTGGTTGGGAAAAGTGCTGTCCTAGTGGTGTGTTGAATCTGGTTTAATACTGTGCATGAGGGCAGGTTCTTTGAGATTTATATCTTTGGCTGCAGTAGAGTGCTTGGGCGTAGTGCACCACCAGGCCCTTCAAATTAAGCAGTGGCCAAGAAGAGCTTTGGATTGGGAGGGAATGATGTGGGGCAGGATGGCCTCTGAACTTCAAGGCTTCGAGGGTGGTGTTTGGAATACGGCCTGATTCTGGATAAACAATAGATCCAGGCCTTTGATCTTGCTACCCGCAGCTGTGATTTACTCTGAGCCTTTAAGAGGAACATAAGCAAACTTACAGCAGTAGAGAGGGCACGAAGGCAACAGGAGAGCTGACTGTGTGTGTCGGTGCCAGTGGAATGCAGGAAGCTCCTGGAAATGATGGGGGATGGGAGAGATCCAGTTACTCTGCATTTGCTGTTTGAATGTTTCTCTGTGGTTGGAATTCTGTTTTGCAGTGCACCTAAAATTCACTCCTCTTGTCTCCCCATCATCAACACCAGCAGGGACACAAGAACATTTTCTTGATTTTCTTCCAGTGTAAACAATCTGCATAGATTCACTTGGCCAGGACAGTGCCGTTACAATGTGCTACTGTGAGTGTCAGCAGCTTTAATGGACTGCTGTGTGGTATAGGAGCCTTGCCGTGTTCTTCCTACTGCTGGCAACAGAACTGACAGTCTCATGCACGCTTCCTCACAGTGGAGCCCTGGCTCTGGTTTTACTTAACCAGGATAACCCAACTGAAATGCAGCCTCTCCTTTACTCCGGGCTGTCTCTTCACAATTTACAGCTGACGTTGAAAGGATGGAGGCACTGGCACGTGGCTAGTAGTGAGTCAGTAGAACCTGTCCCATATTAGGCAGGTCCCGCACTCTTTTACCACTCAGAATTGCTCCATCTTACCAAGGGAAAGGGCTGCCAACACAGAGGAGATGCTCTAAAAGACTATTAAAGTAGAAACCCACAATATTCTAATTTGCTAAATCAAAATGAAACTGCACAATGTTTGCAGTGCTGCTTGTTGTAATTGTCAGTTTTATTAACTGGGAGATTATGTTCTCTATATAGTTTTGGTAACCAGGTATGATGCTAAGTAACAAGCACCTGTTTTCAGGAATGACATCTGAAGAAGTAAGCAAAAATTAATTACAAAGTTTGTGACAGAAACAATATAATTCAACACAGTCTTACCCAGTCTTGTATTGTAGATCATATTACCATTCTGTAGTGGGTATCCTGACAATAGAGCGGAGGGTTTAAGCTGAGGTAGATATGAGAGCAGGAAACAAGGGCGAAGGCAGTGGGTGCGTATGGAATTTGGAGCACTCACTCGACTGCCGTACATGTACCCTACAGGATTGCTGCCCTTCACTATTTCTGCTGACTGGAGGTGTTTCTATAATAATTGGGGGCACTGCCCCACTGACGAGGAATGTGAGGGCAGAGCCCCTGCCATGGTGTTTGGGTGTGTTCCCATTCCCACTGCTTTCTTACCTTATTCCTGCTCGCTCCATCAGATTCTGACTTGTTGCTGTCAGTCTGTTGATGTTCGGTGAGTTTGTTTCACTCTAATGTGAGTGACGGTTTAGTGTATGGTGGAATGTTTTTCCAACCAATTTTCATCTCAACAGAAATACTGTTGTACTACAGTTTCAGAAGTCACGGAATGCGATTGTACCCTTCTGTGGTACAAGAGCTTTCTAATGATTTGGAAAGTACACTAGCCACACAGTTTGACAACCTGCTGAGACAACAAAAACTGCCAAATGCAGGATCAGCCAGGTAAAATATCGCGAAAGCACGGTTACTCACATAAATCCCAGTAGATGCAGGATCAACCAGACACATAAAAAAAAAAATGCAGGCTCAACCAGTTATTTTCGATTATACACAAAATCAACGTGGTTCCTTAGTAAGTGGCTTCTCACTAAGCAGAAATATAGCCACCATGTTTACTTTTTGAAAATCCTCCCAAAACATGATTAACAACCAATGGAAGTCACGCTTTAGACATAGGAATATCTGGTCCCTAACAACCACCCTTGACCCTAGCAACCAGCCCTAAATTCTGGAATAAGATGCAATAGCGAACAAACAAATTTGGCTTTCTTTGTGTGTGTGTGTGTGTGTGTGTGTGTGTGTATATATATATATATATATATACTGTATATATATATATATAAACTAATTGATGAAACAGTGTATTTAGATTATTTGGGGGGACCATACAGTCTGTAAAGAATACTGGATGGGTAACTATGCACAACCAATGTGTTCTTCCACAGAGGCGAAGCTCGAGAGGTCTGTGGGAATCAGAACCCGAGGTAGCAGTACACACTGGTTGGTCACTGAGTTGCCCATCCAGTATTTTTATAGTGTATGATGCCCCTAGGTAATCAAAAACATGTAAGTACATTATTATTATTTTAACCCATTCTTACCAGTAGTACCATATGGCGTCAGAACCATCCATTGCTTAGCCCAACCCAAAATGGCCGCACAGTATAGAATGAGTTTTAATACAAAAACAAACTGTTTGCCGCATCCTGTTCAGGGAGTTAGGGCTGGTTGCTATGGTAAGTTGCTAGTTGCTAAGGGCCAGGCGTCCCTACATCTCAAGTCGCACTCTCATTGGTTGTCAATCGGGTTTGGAGATCCTTTCAAAACAAAATGGTAGATGTATGTCTCACTTAGTGAGCAGAGGTGGATGCCGGACTGTATTTTCATAAGTTATTTTTAATATATCTGGTTGATCCTCGCGTCTGTGGGATTATGCGAGTGTGTGTGTGGGTCCTGTCGCCGTGTTATCATTTGGTTGATCCTGCGGTGTCTGCTAGTGTGCGTCCGGCACATGTATGTCAACTCGGCTGGAATGCAGTTGTACCACAGAAGGGTTGAACAGCGTTCTGTGCCCTTTGAACTGTGGTGCAACAGCTTTCAGCGGAGATAAAACTTGAAGTAGAACAACGTTCTACCATACACTATAAAATACTGGGTGGGCAACTATGCACAACCAGTGTGTTCTACCACCTCCAGTTCTGGGTCCTTACTCTCGGGTCCATGGGGTCAGAACCCCAAGGTGGCAGAACATTGTGGTTGAGCATAGTTGTCCATCCAGTATTCTCCGGTTTGTATGATCATGTTGCCACTGTTTATTATATTGTAGTCTTCCAGGTCCTGCCTAAGAATAGGCATCTTCGTGCCCTGCATACTTACCTGGTAAATAAAAAGAAGCAAACAAATTAACTAACTAACTACTATCTAACTAACTAACTAACTAACTGAATGCAGGTACTAACTAATCAACCAACCAAGCAACTAACTGAAGGTATGGTACTGGTTTCCGTAGTGTTCTGGTTTGTATTTCCGTTCAATGATGTCTCCAGACTGCCCCCATTTCAAGTGTCAGTGTCCCGCATTTCAGTTACACAGGATTAAGAGGCACTGTATGTGCCACCTGTATAGTGAAGGTGCTGTCTAACAAAACACGCAGAGGTTCAATAATAAACTATAAATGGTTCTTACCCAATCAGGATTGCTTACTTTTAAGCATTCCAGGTACTTTTATTACCATAAGAGGATGTGGCATGCAAACAGTTCTAACATTCTGACGTTCTAAGTTCAGGTAGCATAGTCTGACTCCTATGCAGGGGGTTCCCAGAGCCCTGTTTACATGGCTGATGTGCTGTAACTTCTGCTGCACCTGCAACTTGCTTTTGACCTCTGTAGATGATCTCTGATTAGTGTCTACATACCTTCCCAGCGCCAATGCAAGTCGCGCTTGGAGAGGAGCCATCAGTCCGTGAGGAGGCTCTAAAGCCCTTTACATGGCCTCTGCCGTGCTTATAACTTGCTTCAACCTCCGTGACAATCCTGACTCGAGTTTACATGGCCCGTCTCACTGCCAGTGCAAGCCGCTCTGGAGAGGGGCCATCAGTCTGAAGGATCCTGGGAGACACTGAAGCATAATAGGACTGGCCCTCGTTTATCAGAGTGAGTGGTGAAGCCTGACCGCATGGCTTCTTACACCGCTTGCTGTAACCAGCATCCCAGGAGGGATTACAGCCATTCCTGAAATGGAGCAGTGAGCAACTTATTGCAATCTGGTAAGTGTCCACACAGCTGCTTTTACACTGGAGCAACCCTAGGCGCTTAGGTTTGCTCACAATTTAACCCGTGTAAACAGCCCTTCTGTTTCAGAAAACAACAACACTTTGATTTTTAATTCACGTTCCATTTAAAAAATAAATAGATCTTCAACATGATTTATAACATGTTTACGTGTTTAGTTCCTGTATCGTTTATGGTTCTAAGAGGTTCTTCTCAAGATCTTTGTGTGGCAGAGCTACTAAGCTTTGCAGTTTGCTAACCAAAGAACACAATAATGCTTTTATAATCCCAGGAGACACATTAATTGCACATATAAACTTGCACCTTGATGCTAAACTAGCATGAAACGTTCACAAATAACAAGCACTAGTTCCCACAATGTTCTGAGCTTGTCTCTGCATGTTCTGATAATGGTAGCACGCCATTCTGTGCCAGTCTCGTATTCAGAGGGCAGTGAGCTGGAGTCACACTCGGCTGTGAATGCTGCAAGTGCCAGGTGTGCTGAACAGAAGGTGCATAGGGCTTGCGGCATTCTCCTGCCAGCAATCGGGTTCTCGATCCATGTGCAATTAGCGCAAGTCAGACCACCATTTCTGGTCTAACGGCGAGTCTTGAGTACCCTTTTTTTTTTACAGCGCTTGCCAAATATCTGGTGCAAGCTGCGTAAATCAGGAAAAGTGTTGTAGATGCACCCGCTCTCCTAGAGTCGGGCGCAGTGTGCAACAAGATTGGTGGCACAGTTGTGCCACCAAAACAAGTCTGATGCATGGCTTGACACAAGCCCTCATCGCCCTTTGTAAATCCGCCCAGTGTTCCACAAAGTCTGAGAGGTATAAGGAAATGGTGGGATTCAAAACCGGGCCCTTCAGATTCATGGCTGCATGCTCAGTGCCTTTTATTTTGGAAGCACATGCCCACTCATCTGAAGCAGAATCACTCTACGGAGAAACTCTTACCTGGCACATAAATACATCTTTGAGAAAAACTGATGGGGACTTATTTCATATATTTAGGGTCAAAAGTCTTGCCTGCATTTGTGGGTGACTGATAACAGTAGTATAATATAAACAGGGTGTAATAGCATCCTGAAATCAGACCCTGTATTCCCGTATCAGTCTAGTATGGCGTCACACCAAGCTGATGTGGAGAAAGTCACACTTGTTCAGTCACCCACAAGAGAACTCCTTTATGCTGTCACACTAACTGAAAATGATTGACAGTGTCTGTCAGCTGTTACTCGCTCTTTCATACATGCTGGCTCCTAGTTCTGGTTAATATATCAGACCCTTACGGATAGTATGAAAAATAAAGTATGGATGTGACTGTGTGATAACTCTTTTTTTTTTTTTTTTTTTTAACACACCCTCAGTGCATTTTACCAGATCACTCAACCATTGCTTTCATAGTTAATGTGGCAAAACACACCTTGGATGTGTTACAAATACTCATACTACACACTCCCCATACATTAGTCCATGATTCTCGGTATCATTTCTTTATTTTATGTTTTGTTTTAGTAGAGAAGCATCTTGAAGAAAAAGGGGTGACAGGGTACTCCACTGACTCTGGGGAAGAACACGATAGACCAGTTTATTTATTTATTTGAAATTGCTCCAACTGGGATAACTCCATGAGCTGCAGCATCTTGTTTTCATGGGAGTTTCAGGAGGACAAGATGAGGCAGCAGTATGCAATGTACAGTAGCCTTCTTTGCTTCCTAAATTCATATTTCCATCATTCCTTGGGATTTTAACAGTATTTGTTCTGCAGAAATGGGAAAAGCCAGGCAAATCTGAACTAGGGCCAAGCCACAGCTGCGAATAATGCACATGCGTGTCCCTGGTGATAATAGGTTCTCAGCCCTGCAACAACTGTGCAGAGGCTGCAAAAACATGCAATGTGATCACTGTAAACTTGTCTCTAACCTGCCCTTGTTTGTTTGGAGAGCAAATAGCCACTCAAATAAATGGCTTAAGTTTATTTATTGAAAACTGTTAAGCGGAAGGGCATTCTTGAGTCGAGGCTCGCTTCCAGGTTGGACCCAGGTGTGGGTGGGTATGAGGGAGACAAATGCAAAGATGATGTGCAGTTAGTATAAACAAACAATATATAGGCAAAAATAAACAATACAGACAGTAGTACAGAAACAAATCAGACAGTGTCACAAATTCATGGCCAAGCGCTTGGTGAGAAGTGTACTGACAAAGAGGGTGGCTAAAAATAACCAAACGTTGTGGTGCAACAAGGAGGGGGTGAGGAGGAGAAGTTAGGAATTACCAAGTCAGGATGGGCTAGCAGACGGCAGGTAGCAGAGTAAGCACAGAGGCCATAGACTAGAGGCCTTTAATCTAGGATATTTAAGACAAATTATTTATTAATGAGAACTGAATATGTGTGAGCTATATAGATTCTGGATGTATATATACATCCACAGTCTTCTAAGGGTTAAATTTTTGGTAAAAGGTACCTACACTAGGTAACAAAATGCCTATTTTCAGGAAAGACCGGATAAAATACAAAGTAAACAAACAAGAAAATGACACAGTGTTACAGCATGGATGTTACAGAGTGCACTTGGGCATAAAACTTAATGCAGAGTCAGATGACAACAGACCAAGAGACAAATTAATAATACAAGTATAGAATTATTCCTGGGATGGTGTGCATAACAAAATTTTATACAAACCTGGGGTTTGTGATGCTAAATATACCTTGAAAGCGATGCTAAGGGGTTTATACAAGCATCACACACCTAGGGTATGTATAAAATATAGAATAATGGCTGGGTAGGTGGTTCTAAAGAATTTTACAAACACCAGGTGTGGATGCCACATAAACCCCAAGAGTGAAGCTTGAGGGTTTATGAAGGCATCCACACTGAAGGTATGTGATAAATTGAGTTTACCTACCAGCCTCTTATTATGTAATAGCTGGGATGTGTTTTTTGCCACAGCAATTATATAAAATACAAATACTTTGCTGTTCAGCCACGGTCTGGTTGGGATGAAGCATGGTTTCGGCCAAGCTGCTGCTGAAATTTTGCTTTAAAGAAAAAAAAAGGTTCAAACAAGGATTACAGGTTTGATTAAAGATTCAAAACCCCAGTGATGAGAGGTGAGTTTCTTTTGTTAGACTTACTTACTGCCCAGTCGAGTGGTGGTGAATTGTCCGGTGGTGAGGAAGGAAGAGCAGTGGATAGGGCATGCATGGAGCAAGGGAAACCCGGCATGTGTTTGCCGTTATAACCAGCTGGTTATAATGGCAAATTATAACCATTTTAAAATGCTCTCTGGTAATTATATTTGAGTTCAGCACACCACACCATGCTTTATTTTATGTACAATAATTGCTGGCCATTTTTTTTTGGGTGCAGGGGCACCAAGGATCTTGAGTTTTGATCCCTTCTCCCCTCCCAATAAATGCCTCCCTCCTATGCAGCCACCCACAGTCACTTCTGTTTTACTGAATTTATTTCTTTTTATCATTTTCTGCAATGTTCTCAGTGTGGGAGCAGACGGTGACTCGCACTGTGTGCACGTATCTCTGTTCAAGACATGCCTGATTGATGATGCTGTCTGTGGTGAGAAATGTGTGGTCTTGGGGACTGTGTGGCGGCACTTGAATGCTGTTATAACTGGCCAGCTATAATTACACACAGGTTCCACTATGGTAAAAACACTGACCAGCTAACACAGCACAACACAACATGACACTACATTGTGTTTAACTCTAGTGTTTTGGTAAAAAATTGCAAGTGGCGGCCATCTTTAATGTCATAAGTCATTAATTAACAAAATAGATATCAGAACTCTTTAACGATATCTGAGAAAACTAGAACTACACTGAGGAGGAATCTTAAGGATGCCAAAAATGCATCTTTGCTAAAATAAATAAATAAAAGGATGATTAATTTTTTGCTGGCTAACAAATACTGGTGTTTTAAGACTGTCGAACGGAGCCTAAGCCAGATATTTTGCTTTTGTCTCCCTCGACTGGACCTTTCTCTGGATAATTCCCCTGCTAGACCAATCACCCACTGTTCCCATGACTTACCCTCATAGTCCCCCTCCACTTGCCTCATGGCAGGGTTGGAAGGGTGGACCAGTCCCCGCCGACACAGGATCCAGTGTTCAAAGGGCCTGTTCGGTGGTGCCAGGCATGAGGGGACCATCCTTCATGCTGTCACAGTCAAGGTGTTGCCCTTCATTTGTCGCCCCATGGGACATCTGGCGTGTAATGGCGCACCCTGCGCCTGCTGGTGTCCACTCCTTTGCCGGAGACTCCGGACTGCCACAACACCCAACCCTGCTGGGTGTCAGATGCATTGCGGAGGTGTGTCCCATCCCACCAGAAGGAGGAGCAGTCCATGGGATCTTTCTCCCTCCCTGGTTGACTACCAATGACTCACATTCACGCCTGAAACAGTGTTGCCAGCATAATGAGCAGTAGTGCTACCCCTGCACTACTGTGCCAGCTTTATCTCTGTCATTCTTTATGCTGTTTCCTTATTAGATTCTAAATTTCTTTAGAGCCATACCTGAAATCACACTTCATTGCTAAGAAACAGTTTCCCATTCCTTTAAAAAGAAAATTAAAAAGTTTGTTAGGAGACTGCTGTGTTAACAACAGCATGCAATGAAGTAGAGGTTCACCTCTTTGAAGAAACCCATACTCCACTTGGTGGGACTTCAGAAAAATTCCAACAGAACTCAGGTCCCAGCGGAAATCATGGAAATGTAAAGGGTTTTCTTTGCTCTCTTCCCTACTTGACACTGCCTGCTGTCCTTGGCTACCCAGGAGCTGTTTCCCTGTAGGAATGGATTTGGCTTCCCCTGTACGCATAGCTCGGGGAATGCACACATTAAAGAGAATGGAGATGTAATCTGGGAGGATTACAAGGGTTTACAATGCAAACTGAAAGAGTTACAAAGGCAAGATATCAAACACAGAGCCTGCTGATATGCGTTCCTGCTGCTACCTTTCTTCCTAACCTTATTCTGACCCCGCCCGAAGTTCTCTTTGCTGGTTGGTTTCTGAAGGCAGCGTTGCAAGTGTTTTCAGATTTTTAAATGACACACAAAAGTGTTCTCATGTTTAGCAGCAAACCCACATGTTGATACTTTCTGTGAAAATGATATAGCCAGTATGCACAACAGAGACCAAACTGTTGCTTTAGGTCTCAATAAACTCACGGAGGAGGGAGCTGACCTCTTTATTACAGATGCATTCTGCCTCTATCTTTTGAAATTAGTATTAAAGGAGAACTGCACTGAACCTGTAAGTCATTTTTCCGAATAGCAGCCCTTTTTTAGTGCTGGTTCCAAGTTTATTATTGTTCCATCTATACAATGCTGTTACCTGTTAGTAACCTCAGTGGCTGTTTCTAATTTATACTCCAGTGTTACGTGATAGTTATAGAACTGTGTGATGTAGTTCATGCCCAGCTCAATCACAGAGTTCTGTGACAGAACACGGACACTTGATAGCAGTAACAGAAATCTTTATTTATATAGTGCCCAATCCCAGGGCTCTGAGTGCTGAACAAAAATTCCAACAAGACCATATCAGAAATAAACAACATTTCAAAATATACAACCACAAATAATCGATAAATAGTATATATCAAAGAGCTAATAATGCAGTTTTGGTCAGTAAAGTGAATTGTGAAACACAGTGCAATTGTTTTAAAACACATTTGTTCCCATAGGCGCCATATGGCGTGGGACCATCCATTGCTAGATCCGACCCAAAATGGCAACTGGGAGAGAATTAGTTAAACCACCCTAGATTCCTGACTCACTACGCTATTACTGTTTGGTGTCCTCCTCCAGTACTTATACCTCATAGTTTCTACTTATCTTACCACCCCTTTCCTACCCCACCTCTTACCGTTCCCCGTCCTACTTTCTCCCGAGGTCTTACTACCTCAGTCCTTCCTACCGACTTGCTCCTTCTTTGGCATCATATTCTTTATGTTATAGGCAGTTTTGTAGAATAGAGTTGATGCCTAGATTGATAATCAACTGTTATATGTGCACTTATCTTTGTTGTGCTTTGATGTGTGAAATGTCTGTATTGTCTCCTGGTTACACCAATTGCTTAAACCGTTATCCATTTTTGCTATATCCTTAAATGCTATAGTACAATATGCACTTACTTTCACTTCTGATATGAAGTACATCGGAATGTTTCTCCAGTCACCTCAAATTGCTCAAGTTGTTATCCATTTTAATTGTATTCCTAATATGTTGTACTCCTATATTGTATTGTATCGTCACTGTTTTTTCCTGTTTATGTTGTCACTTCCGGTCATGCCTGAAAATAGTCACTTTTGTATCTGGTGCACTTACCGGTCATCAAAAACTAAATAAATAAAAAGGAAGAGCTCAACAAGGACATCAGCTACACATACAGTTCCAAGATGGTACATACTACCTGTGTGTCTATCAGAAACCGCTAGGATCATTAAAAACACAAGTAAAAACCCAGAGATGGAACATTAACAGAATTGAAACCAGCCTTTAAAAATCAGTTTTGCAGTGAAGCGTGACATACAGGTCCAGCCCTGTTCTCCTTAAAAATATTGTGTAAGTACAACACACAGTGAAGTATGGGTTATGTCCTGGTAAAACACGCCCAGGTGTGTTATAAGGCATGAGTGCTTGCACGAGTGCCTCCTATAGCGTGCTCTTATAGAGACCCTGTACCGGAGTGTGTTATTGCGTATTATAAATGGGCCCCAAGTAATTATTTAATGGGTCTCCAACTAACTGTTTAAAAAATAAAGAACAAAAAAAGTAAAAAGCGGAAGTTTGAATACATCAAATAGTAACAAATAGTCCCATTAAAGTAATTTGGAAACTGTTTCATCAGCAGTAGAGGGCTGGCTATGTATTCCTCCCAATATATTTCTGCTGGTTTTACTAGCATTAGACCCCCACCCATTATTTTTCTTGTGTAATGTCTCTGTAAGTACAAGTGCTGAGAGCCTCCATTTGCCTGAGAGGGACTGTCCAGTTTCACTGACAGTGAGTGTGTAACCCAGTGCTGTCAGTACTGTAACATGATGTCCTGTCAGATATTAAAACTAAGATACTGTGTGTTTAAAAGTTGTATTTTGATTAGCTTTACTTTGTTTTCTTTAAAGGAAGGAGCTGACAGTAAATCCGTCAGGAGAGTTGGCGTAGCTCGAACAAGCATTGTCATGGCAACACATGCTGACGGTTGGCGGTAGTTTTCTGAAGAGTGCGACTCGCTACGTTGGTATCGTCTTTCTACTGTAAGCAGCTTCTGTTAACAAACACAGGAAAAGGTCGAAAAAGACAGAGTCAGAGATTGTATGGTTTAAAACTCTGTTACTGTCATTTTGAAAGGGTGTGATTACAGAAATCGACTATCTACAGAAGGAAAATGGCGGGTAAAACGGAAGACAGGAGAAACGGCAGACATGGAAAAGAAAAAGTGTGGGCACATTAGGTTTTTAATGGTGTTTCTGAAAACATTTTGTTGCTTGGATTTTAACACTTGCATCTGACTGGTGAGTGAGCTGACTACCTGAGACTGACTTCCAGTTTTGCGTGTGTTTTACACATCACGGTTCAGTTTAGTGAGCATGGTTGGCTTTACTGTCCAATATTCCTGACTGGGTACAGGTGGAACAGTGATCCTCAGATTATAAGTCTTTCCTTCTGGTATGTGTGCTGGTTGGCAAGTTATGGGCCGATAAGGACATGGTTACAGTGGCCTTTAGCCAATTGGATTGCAGGAATTTGTTTGCCCATTTTATGAAAGCAATAAGACATGATGGGATGTAGGTTATTGCCTGATAAGAGCACACTCCAGGTATGTAGTGAGGCATGAGGTGCTTGCGCAGGGTGCCTTCAGCACCTGGGAAGTGCTCTTATGAGGCAACCCACTCCCGAGGCACAAAACAGTGCAGGAGTAGCACTGCGCTGTAAATACAGTAGATACATTGCTGGCGCTGGAACAGAATGGCAACAGCAAAGTTGGCGACAACACAACAGACTCTTTGTTTTGCACCCCATGAACTTGCCCCCATTAATATAATGAACTCCGGGGCGGAATCAACCGAGGGATGTGGAGAAACAACAGCGGGGCAAAAATATAAAAATGTACAGTGCGGTCTGCAAAAGTCTGGGACTGGATTCAAGCCCTGGTCCACAGATGCATAGCTGCCCTGCACTGCTATGGCTCATCCTTTGAGCCACAGCAGCTGCTCAGTGGACCACTTCCCCAGCAGAGGTCTTGACCTCTCGTCACTCCCTCACCAGCTATGCATGACTGGGTATAAAACCACATGCAGCATTTGTGTCTTGTGGGGTTTTGTACTGTGTCGTGCTAGTGCACTACGCTGTATGCAGTACATGGTTTGAGTTCACTGTTACATACAGCAAATTGACTAGGTACACCCAAAATTTCTCTAATAATATGGGTTCATCTTAAAAATATAATAAAAAAAAATAAAAAGATTTTAAAAGAGTATGTGTGTGTGTGTGTTACATTTTGTTGACAAAGTAGTCCGCACCGCTAGAGAGGGCTGTAGCCGGATAGATGTGATGCTCTGTATTGTTGCCTCCTCCATACGTTTTTGTGTTTTCTTTCTCCTCTGTACCCCTCACACTGTGAACCCTGTAGATGTGTTTTTATAATGAGTAGTAGTAGCAGTGCTGTGAATTACAAATTAGGAGACTTTGCTTTGGGTGAGGGACTTCTGGTTTGGTGATAAATGGCGGCAGCGCTTGTTTAGAGTGCCAAAAGAAGAAAAGATGTTTCCTATGCTAGATCAGCCCGCAGTGTCCTGTTCCCGGAGATATATCCTCTTCAGAGATATACCCTGTTTCCAGAGATATACCGTTTTCCAGAGATACAGTATATCCTGTTTCCAGAGATATATCTTGTTCCTAGAGACATATACCCTGTTCCCAGAGATATGATATGCCCTGTTCCCAGAGATTTACCATTTCCCAGTGATATATCCTGTTTCCAGAGATATGTCCTGTTCCCAGACATACCCTGTTCCCAGACATATACCTGCTCCCAGAGATATGCCATTTTCTCAGAGATATATCCTGTTTCCAGAGATTCCTGAATCGAATCCAGTGCTCCCCTGCAGACCCCAGAAATTCCAGGTACACAGCAACTTGTAGAAAGACTTTCGGCAGCAGGACAGGTTCTGACGCCATTTTGAACTCCCAGACCACTGCTAAATCCAGCCTCGTCCCCACTGCCTGTGTGCTTCTACTTGGCCAAGGGCCAGCAGGGCTCCTCCTTTTATAGGTTTTTACAGTCATGTGACTACAGCCTATCAGCCTATTTTCCATTTGCAGCTTATCAGCTGCTGCCACCAGAGGCTCAAACAAAACAAAACAAACAAAAATTTTCTCAGCCCCGAATCTCAAGTTTCAGTCCAAATCTGCTGCCCACAGTTCTATTTCTCCTTTCCCTGGCCTCTTTATCCTCTTTGCCTCCTGCCACCCTCCCAAGCCGTGAACCAAGTCGTGAACCACCACCGCCACTGCCCCCAAGGCAAACTCCCCACCCATACTACACTACTAACTCACACTCGCCCGCTCAGGACTTGGGTCTCAGCTATTACAGGCACATTAGTGCCATATCCTTCCTCCCTCTTTTCACCTGGGACTCCTGGCCTTACACACCCCTACCAGCCGCTACCCTCTCCCCCCTCCGTTTGTTCCACCCCAACCAGCCCAAACCCCTGCGATCAAGCTAAATCATATTATCTGCCTACTTTTGCTCCTGGCTGGGAACATAGAGGCAAACCCTGGCCCAACCACCCCAAATACAAATCCCCGTCCCCCTTTCTCTTTTCCAAAAGGCCTCCGTATCCTCCACCTAAACACTTGCAGTTTGCTATCTAAAATCTCGCTGCTGCAACAAACTGCTCTAACACTGTACCCTGACATATTTGTCTTATCCGAAACTTGGCTTAAACCTCATCACACAGATGCAGTATCCATACCAGGGTACAATAATTAGACATGACCGCCTGGCAAAAGAGAGGAGGAGGCATGGCAATGTATATCGCAAACAGTCGCCAGTTCACTAAAGTGGACATCCCTCATTTCCTGGACACATAGATTCATTATTCATAAAACTCTCACTCCCATGCTCCACCTATTACGTGGCAGGCTCAGCCTGCCCCCATACACCTCCCAAAGGACATCCTCTCCCTTAATCTCCTTACAGACCCTAGCTGGGGGTGAGATCACGCCACCGGCGATTTTAATACAAACTGGTTAGGGCCGACAAAGCCCACCTAAAGACCAAAATCAAGACCCTAAACCTAACCCAATTCATTGCCAGTCCCACCAGAATTAACCACAAGTCTCATAATCACTCTTTACTGGATTGGACTCTTACCTCCCATCCCCACAGGATCCTAAGCTGGCCTATTACCTGATTCCATAAGTGATCATCACACGATTTACTTGATAAGGAAAGTGCGCCCCACTGCCCGCCCCTAAAACTCTATACACCAGGTCCTACAACTCCCTCAACCTAGCACCTCTCTTGCTGGACCTAGGGCCCTCAAACTGGTCCTTTGTCTCAAAGCATCCTCCATTGACACCGCTTTTGAGGTTTTCAAATCCTGCTTCCTAAAAGTCTGGGACAATCCGCCCTCTATGCAAGAAACGAGTTAGAGGGCACACCTCCCATGGATCTTGGCAGATATAATCAAATTATGCCACGCAAGGGACCACGTCTGAAAGCTTTCAAGAAGCTGGGCACTCAGCAGCACCTCACCACATACAGTTTCCTACGAAATACCTGCACAAACTCCATCCGCCAAGTCAAAAAACTACTTCCTCTAGGCTTTTAGCAAAAATATAAATCATCCAACTGACTTCTGGAAATCACTAAAATCCCTTTATATCCCCCTCGCCCTACTAAACCCCCACCACCCTCACTGTCTGTCCAGGGCTCCCTCATCTCTGATCCCATCGACGTAGCTGAAACTTTAAACTCCCACTTCTCCAGCTGCGCAGAAAAACTCCTGTTCTCCCTCCGCTATACTCCCCTCAACCCCCTTCTTCGGCTCATGCCCCTAAACCTGACCACCTTGTACTGCTGTTCTCTTCCATCCTGCAACCCAAGCAGAAGTCTTCCAATCTTTACAGGCTTTAAACCCTAATAAAGGGAAATGCCCGACATCCATGGGCGCAAGATGCTCTTCCTATCACCCCAGTCATAGCTGCTCCTATAGCCGCCCTTTTAACCTCTCTTTCTCTCTGGGCAAGCTCCCTACTGCCTGGAAGCAGACCATCGTTATCCCACTGCCAAGAGGCGATCCATCCTCCCCAGGAAATTACAGACCCATCTCCCTACTCCCTATACTGGCCAAACTACAGGAACTTTTGGTCCTGTCCCAACTCGCTCCTTACCTGGAAGGATCCTCTTTCTTCACTCCATTCCAATCGGGTTTCCGTAAATCCTCCACCATCACATCCCTGTTATGTGTCACGGTGACATTCTCATGGGTATGGACAAAGGACACATCACCACGGCCATCTTTATTGACCTAGCAAAGGCTTTTGATACCATTTTCCACTCCCTACTCCTCTCAAACTCACTGATGCAGGGCTTTCTAAACCAGCCACAAATTGGTTCCAAGACTACCTAGTGGGCAGGACCCAAACCGTCAAACTCTCCTCCCACACCTCAAACCCACTACCAGTCTCATCCAGGCGTCCCCCAAGGATCTGTCCTAGGTCCCCTACTCTTCTCCGTTTTCTAAATGACCTCCCATCTACCTGCAAACATTCATCGATCCAGATATATATATATATATATCCTGTTCCAAGAGGTACAGCTTGTTCTCAGAGATATACCCTGTTCCCAGAGATGTACCCTGTTCCCAGAGGTATATCTGGTTAACAGAGATAGATATACCCTGTTCCCAGAGATATATCTGGTTCCCAGAGATGTATACACCTTTTCCAAGAGATATATCCTGTTCCTGGAGATATATCCTGATCCCAGAGATATATTCTATTCCCAGAGATAGGTCCTGTTCCCAGAGATATACCTCTTCCCAGAGATATATCCTGTTCCCAGAGATATATCCTGATCCCAGAGATATACCTCTTCCCAGAGATGTATCCTGTTCCCAGAGATATGTCCTGATCCCAGAGATATATCCTGATCCCAGAGATATACCGTTTTCAGAGATATATCCTGTTTCCAGAGATATACCCTATTCCCAGAGATATATATACCCTGTTCCAAGAGATATACCATTCCCAGAGATATATATACCAGTTCCAGAGATGTATCTGGTTCCCAGAGATGTATATACCCTGTTCCAAGAGTATTGTGCACCTTGTACCCAGGTCGCACCTGGAAATGAACCTCGGCTCAGTGTGCCTTCCCAGTCACCAATTTTAAATAAATAAATAAATAAATAAATATGCCCTGTTCCGGAAATCTACCCTGTTCCTGGAGATATACTTTGTTCCTGGAGATATAGCTCTTCCTAGAGATCTATCCTCTTCACAAAGATATACACCCTGTTCCTAGAGATATACACCCTGTTCCCAGAGATATACACCCTGTTCCTAGAGATATACACCCTGTTCCCAGAGATATACACCCTGTTCCTAGAGATATACACCTGTTCCAGAGATATACACCCTGTTCCTAGAGATATACACCCTGTTCCCAGAGATATACACCCTGTTCCCAGAGATGTACCCTGGTCAGGTGAATACCATTATGTGGACAGCAGGGAGGTTTCTCCTCTTACTCCCTCCATCTCTTTGGCACAAGACATAACCTATAGCCTCAGTGATGCAATACATCTCTGAGGAGGAGTAAGGTCTCTAGCCCACCAACAGGGGTTGCTTCATGCCTGAACCCACTGCCAACCCTCCCCAGCCAAGGCAAGCTGCCTTCCGGCAGCTGCCTGGCACCTAGGAACAATGGAGTTCACTCCAGAACTCTAGTTGTCTGACCGACAGCGTAATGCACTAGCGATGGGCCATGGGAGTGGCCATTTCTTATTCTATTTGTGTTGTCTCTGAAGACATGATTATAAAGGCATTAAAGGGACTGGTCCCAGTACTGGAGCCTGATGTACCTACTGGTCACTTCCCCACCTCGAGTGAGTGTCATTTACCACCATTCTCTATCCCAGGGTTTCTCAAATGGTGAGGCCAGCCTCCCAGGGAGGCCCCAACCTCAACCTGTTCCAGGGAGGCTCAAGCAAGCCTTAAAATGTACTATATTTAAATGTCAGGTTTTGGATTCTTCATGTGAAGGATGCAGCAAAGTGAAAGCGAATAATGGCATGCAAATTTATGTACAAAATGGTTACCAGGAAAGACACGCTCAACAAACACTTGTTTTCTGGTGTGACATGTGGGAAATACAATTCTTGGAAACTGTGCAAAACAAAATTAAAAACAATGCAAATGAATAGGAACAAGGTAACAACTGACCCATTATACTGGCTGCAGAAAAAACAAATACAAAGGCTAAACAGAGAGATACTAGGAGCAGGATCAGGAGGGAGAAAATGGTCCCTGAGAAGGTGAGAGCAGGGTAAAACTGACAAATAAAACAACCTGACTCATAGAGGTATTGCAATGAGGGTAAACAGAGTCCAAAAGTCAGAAGTGTGAAGTGAGTAGGCTGAACTGGGAGGGGGTTATAGAGAGGAGATAATAAGTTCAATAAAATGAGAATAAACTCAACTACTCACATGCACTTCATTGTATTCTTCCTGTAATGTGCAAAGTATGATAGTTGTTCTAACTATGGGAGGCCCAAAATTATTTCTATATTGGGGAGACTCAGGATCTTTAAAAGGCTTTGGGAGGCTCACTATGACAAAGTGTGAGGACTCCCATCCCTATCCATCAACCAATTTTGTACTCTGTTTATCATCTTGGGATCCACTCCCAAACTGCCCAGTCCCCTGATGAAGGGTTGTTTGAGGACCTGAAGCACTGGGATTTAGTGCCACTTATGCATGGAGCTCTGCTGAAATAACATGCGAACTTGTTTGCAGCTTACTACTAAGTTTTAATTTATTTTTTTTCTTCTTGGAGTGCAGCTCTTTTTGTGTGTTGCATTGTAAGAGGTGGCAAGATATTGACCAATCAATTAGGTCTGTCGCACGGCATTTGTGTCTGTCTGTCCCAGTTTCATTATGAACTTCCTATGTGGTACTGTGTTGAAGGTGTTTTAGCTTGTCCTGGAGAAGGGGTGTGTGCAACAGTGCTGAACACCTTGGCCAGGTTGACAAAATTGCAGTTGTAACCAGGTCTTGGTATATTATGGTCAGGATAGAGTCTGTGGACGGGAAGACAGGTTGAGGTTGAATGTGACTTTTGGAAGACAGGCTGGAAGGAGTGAAGGAGGAGGAGGTGGAGTCAAGAAGGGAAGCTGAGAGAGGAGGAGGTGTTCCTGGAGCTTAGTCAGGGTAGAGAGAAGAGTGATAAGGCTGATAGTTCCCAGGAGAGGAGAAGTGTCCCCTTTGGAAAGGGGTGACTGTAGCATGCTTCTGAGCATTAGCTACAGTAGCCATGGAGACAGAGGTTGTCATTTTGTGCTGATAATTGAAAGCTATATCCAATTAACATCCATTCATGTTACCAAGATTTACTCTGAGCCAACATGTGGCCATCCAGTTTTGCATTGCACCTCCATAGGCACGTGTTTTGTTCTTGTCTTACAACTAACTGCCCACATGTAAAACCAGTGCAGATAATTTCCTGCTTCTCTTAAGTGGCAGCAGCCTTAGGGAACCCTCCTGCTGCCTTTACTTATCAGCCTTTTATTTTGTTTCCTGTGTAATTTTTAGGCATGAACAATGACTGCCTCTATTGCATCCACCTAATTTCATCAGGGTTTAAATGTAAATGAAGCTACTTAAGGCTGGTGTGAAAACCTGCTTGACTCCATTGCAAAGGCCATGCCTAAATCATGTAAGGCTCCTGGAATTTTATGATGTTTTAGTGCTAAAACCTGCAGTGGTTATACTGTATTAGTCAGTGCTGTTGCTGTCCTACGGCCCCCTATGTTTGTGTCATATAGCTGGCCATGAAACCTTTCAAAGTAGCAAGTACCCTGCTGCTTTCTATAGTTTAAGTGTATCTGAGTTAGAAAAAATACTTTTAGAGAATACAGGGATTCACAAACGTAACAGAACTGAATGAGTATAACTTCTGCTGGTGTGTCAGGTATGCAAATCAACTCCCATGATGCCTTGTATGAGTGTGGCCATGACCTTCGTAATGGAGACAAGCAATGGCTTTCATGCCAGGTAAACAGAGTGAAGCAACCTCATTTCTGTTTAAATTAGGGATGCAAGAGAGGGAATCATTGTTCATGCCTGCAAACTACAGAGGTATACAGAAAATAGGTTGAGGGATGTTCTCTTTAACATCAAGTTACCAAACCATGCTGCAATACTGCCAAACAATCCCATGAAAGCAAGTTGGCTCAGTCCAACTCTTGTTAGTTCTTATAGCTAGGTCACTCCTTAAATGAAAGAATGGTGATTCCATGCCATTCAGTAGAACCTTCTGCTGGAGTTTCTTTTCCTCAATCATTTCTCTTTAGGGCCTGGTCCACAAAGGGGTAGAGACATCATAAACAGCATTCTGACATCACTACTGAGGTGCAGCAGCATCTGGAAAAGTATGGATTTCCATACACAACACTGAATTGTATACTATATAGATACTGTACGTGAATGTTATTGTGCACAAAATGTGTACTATGATACTTTGGCCTTTTGTGTCTCTGTAAGGTAGTCTAATGGTTAATGTGCAAATAATACTCGTAATGCGCCCTAGTGGCATGGAGGACTGGCACCATGTGCCTTACCTCATGCTACACTGGCTTAGCGATTCAGAAATGGACTCGGATGCTGCGTGGGCTGGCTGGGAAAGGGAGGACTGAGCATCTGTAGGACTGCTTTCCTCCCTTGGGGAGGAGATGTTTAGTGGCTCGCTGTTGGACTGCCACCCAGCAGTGGCTGGATGGCAGTGCATGTGACGCCACAGGAGTAGGAAAGAACCCATGTACAGGACGTGGGGGCGTGTCTGTGGAGACGGAACCTGCATATCCTGCCCATTGCATGCTTGTGCCTAGGGCAGAAACCTGGTGGGAAAAAAAACCCTGCTGAAGAATGATGATCACCCTAGCAGGTCTCACGCCAGCGACAAGGCACCCCACAGTCCTGTGGCAGAGGATAACAGCAGGAAGGTAAGTCCGGGAAGCCAAGTGATGGGCGGGTTCAGTCAGAAGAGGATAGCTGGGCCAGAAAGTGAAAAACAGAATATGGAAGAAACTTTCTGTGTAATTTAAGTACCTTGACCCCAAGATACTTGGAAATGAAATATTTTCTACAAATCTCATCGTATTTTCCTAGTCTGTAAAGTTTTAAATAAATTAACAAGTTTTGGGATGCACAAGTCCCTTCATCTGGTGAGGAGAGAGGACATATCAGGCCCCAAAACTTGAATACTGTAACTTCTCTGTAAAATACCGATATTGGTCCAATAAAGGTATCCCGATCTCACAATATATCCAGCCACACCACATAGAACTAAAACCCTGAAATGAGCAAATGCACTTTATTACCCTTCATGCATGTGTCCCACCCCACCGCCTTCCCTTTCTAGAGAGTTCCTCCAGTGTTCTTATCAAGGCTCAGAGCCAATTAGTGGTATAGATTAAAATGTGCAGTTAAAGCAGCCTGGAACTGGATAAATGGAACAGCAATGAAATTAACACTCCCTCTTCCGCACTCCATCCCATGGCAGCTACAGACGGTTTCATTACAATTCCCTTTTGTTTTTAACAGTGCAATTTTAAATCAGAGAAAATTGGGGCTTAAGTGGCTGCCTGTCAGTTAGCTTCTCTTCATCAGCACTTGGCATTCCACTCAGTCAAGTTACTGGCTACTTAGAACATCTGAGGGTCAGAGAGGGCTTGTAGCTGGAGAGTATGCAGATATGTGCAAGTGGATAATAAACGCATTAATCAGCTCTTACACACATACCGCTACAAATAAGGCTAGGCAGTTCAGGCCAGTCGGACCTTTCTTCTCCGCAGCAGTTGCCGTCAGACAGGATCGAAAGGGCATGAGAAGGAACCCTTCCTTCTCTGAACATGGACATATAACTTAAAATTATGCCTTTTGGGTATCAGGGGTCACATGACCTGGCTAGCCAATCTGGCTGAGCTAGAGCCAAAGGGATCTCCCACTCCACTGCAGTCTGTGGCATCACAGCAGTTCAGGCCAGTCAGTCCTTTCTTCTCCACGACTGTTGCTGTTGGGCAGGCTGTTGAACCTCCCACTGCTGCAGCCCTCTTCTGATGTCAGCTGCAGAGGATTGGGATTTGAAGTTACAGAAATGTCAGCCTGCAAGTCAGCAGAATCAGTCTAATACAATCTATTATACTGCAGTAAACAGTGGTTACAGTTGCCACTTGGGTATGGGGCTGTCAGTGGTCACTCTTCCCTTTAACAGCTTCCTTCTGTTAGATATTCTTATGTTCTTACTTGAAATTTTAAGACCTTCCATTTCTTATCACCAAAGATATTTTCATTAAAACAGGATCTTTGCCCCTTAGACTTGTTGGCTACTTTGCCTATCCATGCCATGATGCCATCATCCTCCTCTGCTTAGGGACGTCACAACTGGCCACAGCAGTGACTCTGATGTCACAAGCAGAAGAGCATGACTTCAGGACAGAGACTGCAGCAGGAAAAGATGAAGTCTGAGGGAGCAAAGAACCTGTTTTCATGCAAAAATTTTATTAATAAAGAATAGAATGTCCACCTGGCTTGGTGGTGCTGGCTAGTGGCCACTGCTCCGCTATGTGAAACATCCAGGGATTGAGTCTCAATCCCAGCTTCCCTGCTCTGGGCCAGTGGGGCAAGGATGTGATGCTGAGGCATCACGCACTGGTCCAGGAGGGTAGTGTAGTCTGATCCTCTGCAATAGTGACTCCTACAGTGAGCAGGGTGTTGACGTTGATGTCAGGGTGATCCGCGTGTCTGCTATCCACTGGCAATAGGGCATCACTGCAGATGCCTCAACAGTTGCCAGTGGGCAGTGAGAGGTACTTCACTGGGGAACAATGCTGGATTGGAGTGGGTAGGGGAGGGACTGGCTGGAGACAGCAGGGAGGAAAGACAGGAGTGAAAAATTCAAACCATTATTTAGCAATAAAAGCTAAGGAGTGCATCCAGTGGTGGAGGAGAGTGGAGGGATAGCAAGTGACAAGTAGAGGAGCAGTGGTGAGTGTGGAAAGAGAGTTTGTGGCAAAATGGCAGAAGGCATTTAGGAGGTGTCAAGTCTGGTGAGGGAAGAGGTGGATGCAGTGCAATAAATGATGTCCGCAGAGTCAAGCACAGGGAGGATTGTTTTTGTGACTAGCTCACGATGCAAGGAAGGAGAGGCATTCCTTGTTGCGGTATATTACACCTAGTTTTGGGCGGAGCTTAGGTATAAGGTGTCACTATGGACTGAGTAATCTCAGGACATGACTAAGATCTTTAAGTACTGCAAAGGTATTATCAAGGTTGACCCCACTGAACTTTTCGGTACCAGCGAAAACAAAACACGAGTGGTCACAGCTACAGACTGGCTGGGGGTAGGTTCCAGAAGGATGCCAGAAGAACTTCTTTACTGAGAGAGTTGTGAAGGGTGGAACAGACTACCAGAGCAGAAGTTACATACATAGAAATGTGACGGCAAAAAGGACTGCCAGACCCACCTAGTCTGCCCACTTGCCTAGTTATCTGCTAGGACATGCCTCACCCCCTTGCCAACCCTTAACAGTCCCTTGTTCTGTCCCATGCTCTTTTAAACCCTTCCACTGTTGTTTCACCAACCAACTCCTCAGGGAGCCTGTTTCAATTATCCACCACCCTCTCTGAGAAATAGTACTTCTTAATGTTCCCCTTGAACTGTCCTCCCACAGTCTGCAACCCATGCCTCTTAATCCTCTGATTTCCTTTCAGCTGGAAGATACTCTCCACTAGCACTTGGTTTATACCTTTTAGGTATGAAGGTCTCAATCATGTCTTACAGTAGTAAGACTACTGTTGATAGCCGAGAGGAGTGGGATAAAGCTAAGGAGAGGGCAAAGCAACGGGTAAAGAAAGATTCATGGGCTCCACATCAGGCGGACTTGATAGATCATAAGGCCTTCTGCTGCTGGTATAATTCTTCTGTTCTTCGGTCCCATTCCATTTTACATGCTGTTCTGGTCTAGTCTACTCAAAGGAGAACTGCAGAAGCCACATTTCAAATATTCGTTCACATTTGTTATTTCTCCCTCTGTTTCTGATGTATACACTGGTGCTAAGTGCCAGTTTAGAACTGTATGATGCAGTTTATGCCCTTGTTAAGCTCTCACATTGTTGTGATAATGTATCTGTGTTCCACTGTAGCACTCTATAGTTGATGAGACATAAACTGCATCATATAGTTCTAAAATGGTACTTGCCAGCAGTGTGTAAATAAGAAACACCCACTGGGTTTACTAAAGGACAGTAAAATATATAAATATGGGAGGCATGTTTACAAAAGTATATTTGCACACCTGAGATTTGTGATGATCTCATAAACTATGAGAGGAAGTTTACATATCCCTGATTTTTATTTTATATAACAACTGTTTTTACAGTGGCTAAAAAATATAAAAAAGATGTGTTACAAAATCCAGCTTACAAACCATGTTTCTACATGCCACAGCTGGATGGGGAGTTGGTAGGGATGCATTAAATGTTGAATATGTGGGAGAATGGTGAAAGGAGAGACAGGAAGGGAAAAAATTGAAATATCTCGAACACTTTTTCAGCATTCCAAAATTGCCTTATACATGATATGACATCGCAATAGTGTATAATGGAATGTGTGATGTCATTCATGCACATAATAACAATGTACAACTTCTGAAACTTGTTAAAAACCCATCTAACCAGTAGCCGGCCGCAAGCAGGGGTAAGGCGCCCATCTGTGACGCCTGATGACCTGGGTTTGGAGACGGACTCAGGATGTCAGAGGGCTGGCTGGGGAGAAGGATTGAGTGTCCTAGGGACTGCTGTCCTTTTCGGGGAGGGAGGGGGTAGAGTGTCTGGCACAACATGGACCCCTGGCAGAGGCTGGGGTTACATTCGTACTGGCACCATTAGTCGTAGGGTGGGGCAGATGCAGGATGTCATTGCACCTCCTGCCCCCACAGTAATGCGGAAAAACATAGCTGCCACCTCTGTGAGGCTCCCGATGCTCTCCTGGTTCCTGTCACACCACCGTGGCACTCTGGGCCCTCAACCTAGTATGGCCTCGGTGTGCCCAGCTGACTCCCCCACCCTGGGGGTAAGCCAAGGAGGCAATACTGGTAGCCTCTCCTGCCAGAATCCTTTCTCTATCTAATATGAGGTGGACAAGTGCATTGGCTCTGCACTGGGGGCAATCCAGGGGTATCTTTGGCCCAAGAGGTAAGTCCCAGGGTGTGATGGGGTCTGGGATGGGCTGGGGGCCGAAACCTGGCAGTAGCTCAGAAAAAGTATACTAAATTAAAAACAAGCAACCAAAAAAACATCTAACCAGGTGTTATAAATGCAGTGGTGCCCACTAAGATCAAGCTGTCTGTCTGAGATTTCACAGTTTGCTCGTGACAGATTGAAGTAATTGCCATTGAACTACATTGAGCTTCTACAGTATTCTGCAAGACATCACAGCAGAAACTCTGAGGTGACTGATCCTGGCAGCGCACTTTATACCAATAGGTAGGAAATAATCAGTAGCAAGGCTATTATTCCATCAGGGAATTCTGGCGACATCATAAAGCATGAAACTAAAGTGGCGTTTGTTGTCACTGGAATCCCAAGATGGAATGATGCCTAGTACTGATGGTTTCTTATGGGTTATTTTAAAAGTTAATAGGGCCTCTGAGGAATGTATCTTCACGGTATAAGAGACTCCTCTTGTGAGGTTTAGGCAAGAGGACTATAAAGTGAAGCTGAGTGGTTCTGTTTGCCCAAACCTCATGAAAAGAATCTCTTATACCATAAGAGACATCCTTCAGAGGCCCTGTTATCTTATAAATCACTTGAGTTGAGCTTGAGTGATTCATAGTAAGTTTAGAGTATTATCTTTGTATAATAACTGGGTCTCCCTTTTTCCTATAGGGTACTATGCCGTAATTTGCCATAATGAAGGAGTGTTTATTACAGCAAACACGCATGGTTTCCCTCACTCTGTACTACATCCGCCTCAGCTCTTCCTTTGGACCACTGGCTGCCTGTCTTTTCCCTGGACACTGAACTGCCACTGGGACTCGGTGGTGAGTGAGATTCATTTTAAAGCTACAAAACTCACTACCACATGGGGAAAAATCTTTACTTTAGGCTGCCGACCCATACAGGAAATACAAATATTTAAAAATAAGGGCATGAGCAGACTGCATGCTGAAACGGACTACGACAACGACTCTATTTTATATAATTGCTGAGGCAAAGGAAATCCAGCATTATATAAAATAAAATATAGGGTGGTGTGTAAATTCAAAGTTTACACACACCTTGAGTATAGATGCTACAATAAACCCCTCAAGCTTAAGCTCTGGGGTTTATGTAGCATCTTCGAGAAAGTACACTTCTCACACACACCACCCCATGCTTCTATATATTTTATAATGCCGTCCTCCTCCAGCACCAAAGTGGCGCTCCTCCTAGCGCTCCTGCCGAGACACACTGTACTCAGAATAACAGGCACAGTGGTTCTGTGCACTGATTGGCGAAATCACATTAGTGGTTTACAATTCATAACATATGGAACTCTCTGAACATTCCATCTCATAGTAACATTGACATGATGTCAGAATGATGGCATAACGAGTTTTTGATGGCACTGATTCCCTATGGGGAAAAATGACCACCCATGTATTACATAGAGAACAGTACATGGATTGATGTGTGAGCGAATTTTATGCACACCAAGCGTGCGTATAAAATTCTGGGTTACTCCTCGAATCCTGCTTTTTCATAATTGCTGGGTAACATTTTTAATTGAATAGTGAAACAATGCCGCACTGTCTAACACCATGCATTTGACAGGTCTCAATTAGAAACATAGGCGCTTAATGACAGCAGAAGACCACTGGTCCATCCAGTCTGCTCATAAACCCTAAGAAACCTGGGACCTATTGTTCATACGGCATACTCACCCACACTATCACCCCATACTCCCCACCCTACCGCTATCACCCAAAGCAACCACTAAGCCCTTCACGCTGTTCAGTGGTGTTTAAAAAAAAAAAAAAAAATGATAGTTTTGTCAACCACGCATGGGCAGTTGTAATGCATACTTTCAAGACAGTTGTGTGTGTATTAAAAATACTATTTATTATAAAACAATAACAAAATTGGACCCAGTATTTAAAACAATTTCTACAAGGAAAAATTACTCAATGTGTAATGCAGTTTTCCTTTAACATGTAGGCTATTAAGAAAATAATGCTGAAATTTCCAGACCTGTAGGTCTCAATAAGGAGAACTAGCAATGCCACCTCTGGTCATTTTAATTACTTTGTCTAAAATACTGCCACAGAACTGTTTTGTATGATGTGAGAATGAGTAAGTATTCAGCCATCCTTCTTCACCTTTAAATGTACAGAAAAGACACCGCAGTACACTTCAAATCTGACAAGGTTTCCATGGCGACAGATAACACAGGTCATGAACCTTGTAGATGTAATCTGTGCATTATGATTGGCTGAATGGGAAAGGTTTCTTGTCTTTCCTTTGTCCTATCTTATCACCGGGACCAGTGTGGTTGAACATCCCCAGTAGCTTTGCAGCACTTACTCGAATGGCATGGATTTCACCAATGTAAAGCTCCTCTCTGTGCCCCAAGGCAGGAAAGAAACAGAGCACAGCACAGATGTCTGTACCAGCCTCAGCAGCTGTCTTGGGTCACGTCAGGCATAGTGATTGTTTCCTCGTCTGCGTTTAAAGACCTTTTCCCTTTTCTAAAAACTGTTTTAGGGTTTCTGTCATAATGCGTGTGATGAAATGCTGTCTCCCCTCCAGCTGGCGGAATACTAATGACAAAGGCTCTAGTGTCTCACTTGTGTGTGTTCTGTTATTTGAGCAAAGATGTAAAGCATATTATCAAACTCGAGTGTGAAACCCAGCCTTCTCATTGACTGGGGACCCATGAAATACCACACTGAATCACAAAGAGTTGCATGCGCCCGTAGTTGCCTGATGTAGGGGCTGCATGTGGATCCAGCATTACATTTTACTTTCAAAACATAAAATGCAGTCAAAATGCCTTACCACATTTCATAATAATATTGACTCTAGGGTGGCTACCAATCTGTACTCCCACCCTATGCACAGAGCATATATAGAATAATGTATGGACAACCATACACAACAAGGCTAGTGTTTCCTTCAGGGGTCAGAAGGCGTTATAGACTTTGAGGCGAAACTTGAGTAGTCTGCAGAATAATGCATGGGCAAACATACATAGCAGGCTGTTTTTCCATCCAGGGCTGAGATGACATCATAGACCTCCAGAGTGAAGCTCAAGAGGTCTCTGTGATGTCCGTTCCCGAGATAAATCAGCCTTATTCGTATGGTTGCCCATACAATATTTTAGATACACTACTATGCTTTACTCTTGAGGTCTATGGCGTCATCTCACCCTTCCATGGCAACACATACATTATGTTGCATATATTATACGTTTGTTTTAATTCATCTACCTTCTTTCTTACTCTGTCTTGAACTGTGGTCAAATAACCCGAAAACAGCCAGCAACAGGATATGATCACGAATATTTAAGTAAGTCATAAGCCAGAAGACAGGGTGTGCACTATAGGAGTACAATAACTGGGAAGTGCTTTCTCCTGTGGGAAACCCAGTTATCTTTTGTCGTTAAAACCAGCTGGTTATAACGGTGGACCGCAGGGTTTTCCTGCTGTATGCCTCGCACCTCCCTCCTGCATACACATTAATCACTGTGCAGTAAACGGACTCGTCTTGGAGTAAGTGTTGTCACAACTTCTCAAATATAGTTGTTCAGTTCATAAACAGCTAGTTTGGAGCAATTGTACTAAAAGGAAAAAAATAAACTTAATTAAACCACGCTCCAGACCGACGCACTACCAGAGCCACTTTTCTATCACTGTTGGGTGGTGTCTTCAAGGTGAGAAAAGGCTACCCAGTAATTCTGTAGACCAAGACATGCGGTAATGTAAAACTTGAATTTTACACATCCTTCATGTTGTATACTTGTATAAACCCCTTGAGTTTGCTCTCGGGGTTTATGTAGCATCCAACACCTTAGGTGTGTGCACAATTATCATTAAGCACACTATCCCATGCATTATTCTATATTTAATGTGCACACCAAGGGTGTAGGAAGGCACAAGGCTGAAAACTGGGTAGTCTTATGCCCTGGGAAGTGCATTAAAATCCTCGATGCACACCCTGGAGGGCTTATTACACTTCTAAAAATGGCTCAAAGTAGTTTTGGGGGAGAAAAATGAGATTCGGCCTCTGACTATGCGTTTATAGAGATTTAATACATGGTCAGGTGACATCTCTTGCAATAACATTTCTACTGTAGATTTTTCTCGCTATTTGATAATGTGATTTAAGTAGTGGCTACATGAGTTGCTAACGTTTCACTTGGTGTGTAGGTAACATGAGGAATCTTACTAGACATGGAATGCTGTTGCACCACAGTAGTGGCATAGCTCCTGTGGTACAACACCATTATGACCATACACAACACTAATCCATATACTGTAATAATTATTATTATTATTATGCATTTTTGACTGGAAAAGGACAACAAGGCAATTATGTCTATTTCTGCCTCATTCCTGGTGTGGGGGTGGGTGGAGGAGAGATACAGATGAAATCAGCTGTAATAAGCTGCTGGCAGTATTGCATTTCGTGAACAGGGGACATTTGGCCAAGCAGCAGGGAAATTCTTCTGCTCTTTCGAGAAGTGGTATGGGATCTTTAACAGCCACCTAAACAACCACCAGAAGAGGTAGATGGGAACTTGCTTTAATGTCCCATCCAAAGACAGCACCACAGAGGTGCGGCAACCTCCTGATGCTGCCCTACTATGTCAGTATTAGGGTTTTACCTAAGTGTCTGGTGTGGGGCTAGAATCTACAACCTTTGGCCTCAGAGGCAAGCATGAAACTGCTGAGCCATGACACTGATGTATGCAGTTTTGAACAAAATGAATTATGTGTCTTGAATTAGGACTGAGCATGTATTTTTCTCTTTTCCCCATCGCTTCCTAACCCCCTCAACCACACCTAACCCCCTAATACAAGCCTTTGGGTGTAGCATGGATGCAGCATGGCTTGTAGCACATCTGTGAGTTTCATCGTGGCTGTGTGATGTCAATATCATCTATAGCTCCAGAGGAGTATGCCAGCTGAATAGCGTGCAGTGCATTATCAGGACCTGGGTACAATTCCCAGTTAGGTCATTCATTACTCTATGTGTTTATATGTACAGTTACTGCGTTTCATATGGTAACAAGAGTGCATTCTCGAGTTCTTTGGGTGACAGAACTGCAAGTGCAGCTGAGCAATTCTGGCACACAAAGAGACTTGAGAAGGAACTCATACAGTCTTAAGAGACACAGGAACTGCAAATAAAAAATATTATAAATCATGATAGCGATTTTTTTTTAATGAAACTTATTTAAAAATCAGATTTTTTTGTGAAATTGATTGAAACCCTGCATAAGAAATGGAGAATGCCAACTGACCTCAGAACTTCAGAATGTTAAAAATATGTGCATGAAATGCCCTCTTATGAATGAGGGTGTGCTGTCATGCAGGAGTGTTAGGAGGAGTGCTCCACTTGAGGTCAGTGGGAGGATGACAAAATCAAATTAAATAAAAACACTCTAAACTTATTATAAATCACCTGAGCTAAGCTCAAGTGATTTATAGTAAGATAATAGGCCTGCAAGGATGTCTCCCTGGTATAAGACAGCGACTCTTCTTGTGAGGTTTGGTCAGACAGATCTGCTCTGCTTTGATTAGCATTCTTCTTGCTGAGCCTCACACTTGAGTCTCTTATACTAAAGAGATATTCCTTGGAGCCTTATTACTTATATAAGCATACTTGGAATGTTTAGAAATAAATAATGCTGATTGGCTAAGCATGATATCATGATTTAATCTCATTACAGTGTATGCTTCAAATGCTCAGCATTGTGCCTATCCCATAGAATTAAGCGGAGTAGAAAGAACAGCGAGACTCGGACATCCCAGATTACGTGGAGCCACTTGATTATTTTTGCTAGACAAATACTTGCCACCTAATATCATCCAAAAGGCAAACATAGTTGAGGCCTCACTGCTGTTCTAGTCCTTTTATAATCCAGTAAGTGCGGAAACAATAACTATTTACCATCTCAGTTTCCTTCTGTCATTCCTTCCCTCTGTTTTTGTTTCTCTTTCCCAGAGGGCAGGTGCTCCCTAGCAGTTCTTTCTTCACCTAGTCAACAAGCACACCAGGATTCACACGTGGGATCTGGTGTTGTAATTTGAACTAATGCTATGGGGCCCCATATTCCAAAAGCTCTGCATTGCCTGAACCAGATCTGTGCTAGCGTAAACAGCGGTTGTGCATGATTGCAATATTTAGCCATTAATGCTGCTTTGCTGGCTAATGGCAGAATGATAATAATCTGGCTCTTTGCTCCTTAGACTTCATCGGCTCCTGCTGCTTTTCTTGTCTTGGAGTCAAACCCTCTGCGTGTGGCATCACAGCCTGTTGCCTTGGAAATTATTCTGATGTCACAAGCAGAGGTTGTGACTTCAAGGCAGGAAAGCTATGGAAGAATAAAGTCTGAAGTGTTAAGAGCCTGTTTGCATGCAGAAGGGTCTTCAGTAATTAAAAACAGAATATCCAGAAATTCACATTTTGGGGATTTTGTGCAAATGAGTTCTGCTGATGCTAGCTGTGAACTGTCTGGAAATCAGAACTTGGCTCAAGTATGGAATTAACAGCTCAAGACTGCCGTGTAAATTCAAACCCTCTTAGTGCAGACAAAAGCTCCTTGTGTGGTACATGCTGAAACCTTCAGAGACATCGAAGGCAGAAGCTGTACTGAAGGCCATCATCTGGTTATTAGAGTGGGTTTACTGCTGTATGTGACAGGGTGAGGATGGCTGGTACTGGAAGTGGGTTGCGTGGAAGTTGGTGGTAAGCTGGACCATCCTGACTATGTCACCGTCCTCCTCTCCTCACGTGATTTCAGTTAAATAAAAACAATATACTTTCCTTTTCTATCCTGTCCTGTTTATCCTGTGGGGCAGTAGTACTCCTGTAGGACTTGGGAGCCAGCCCCATCTGTTGATCTTTTTTTTTTTTGATTTATTCTTTTGGTGCCCGCTCCACTTCTGCCAGGCATCCACCCGGTCACCGGACCCCTTAGCTGTGGCATCCCCAGATGAGCCACACTCCGGGACCCCCTGGATTACCTCCCAGGGTGGAGGCGCAGCACCCCTAGCCCCTTTAGGGGCGCCTAGCGACAGGATAGGGCAGGAGTCGGCCTGGGAGCCAATTGCAGCCCTGGGGTGGGCTTCATTAAGGCAGTGGAGACAGGCTATTGTTTTTCCCTCTGTAGGGGGTGAGGCGTGCAATGATGCCAGCATGTGTCCGCCCCAGGAACCTGTGGACAACGGTTGCTGTGGTACCCCTAGCCTCCGCTAAGTCCCCCATCACCGGCGACCCTCACCCTCCCCAGAGAAGGAGAGAGCAGTCGTAGGACACTCAATCCTTCTCCCCAGCCGGCTCTGGCTGACCCGGCTGTTCCCAAACCCGGGTCGCCGCGCCAAAGCAGAAATCCAACCGCTGCACTGGCGGGCCAGCTAGCCCCATCTGTTGGTCTGAAAACCTCCATTTTTATCTTTCTCCTAATACTTACTGAACCTGTTTTATCTGCCTTTGGCCCTGCTGTCCTCAGTCCTTCTTCTAACAGCACAATGGTCAGTAATAGGCCACTACCAGAAGATCTACACATACCTCTCAACTGTTTCTCATTGAAATGAGGGATGCAGACACTCAAAATGAGGAACAAACATAGAAGCTAATGGCAAATGAGGGCCACAGGGCCCATCCAGTCTGCCCTTCTTTTGCTGCATTGCTTACACTATAGGCCCCTCGGGTCTATGGTACTTTCTCCGCCACCCCTTATCTATCCCTAATGACTCACTTGTGTTTATCCCAGGCTTTTCTAAATCCCACCACAGATTTTGCCACCACAACCGCCATTGGAAGACTGTTCCAAACATCCACCACCTTTCTGTGAAGAAATATTTCCTCACATCTCTCTAAACCAAGCCCCTCCACCTTCATATCGTGGCCCTTGTTCTGGAGCACCCTTTCCTCTGAAAATACCTCCCACTTGTGCCTTATTCACCCCTGTGAGTATATAAATGTCTGTCATATAACTCCTCTTCCTCCTCTCCTCCAGGGCGTACATGTTTAATTATTTTAGCTTCCCCTCATAAGACATTTGATGTAGACCCTGTACCATCTTGGTAACCCTCCAGTGGATGGCCTCCATCCTGTCTATGTCCTTCCTGAGATATGGCCTCCAAAACTGGAAAGGCCTATACAGTGGCAACACCACTTCCCTCTTCCTGTTGGTAATACCCCTACCTATACTGTACATCCCAGCATCCACTGGCTCTCCCGATTGCTTTGTCATTATCTGGCCACCTTTAGGTCATCCGATATGATTACCCCCAGGTTTTTCCTGCTTGGTCGCTGCTAGTATGTTCCACCCATTTTGTACTGCACCCTGGGTTTCTTGTGACCCAACTGCATTATTTTGCATTAAACCTTAGCTGCCAAACTTTTGAACACTTCTCCAGTCATTTCAAGTCTCTTTCCATCCTTTGCAGCTCCCAGAGTGTCCACCATGTTGCAGATCTTGGTGTCATCCACAAAGGCAGACCTTCCCTTCCAGTTCCTCTGCTGTGTCACTAATGAAGACATTAAAGATGTCTAGCCCCAGTACTGACCCTACGGTACACTGGTCACTCTCCCTCCTCAGAGTGAATTCCATTTACCAGCACCCTCTGCCTCCTATCCCTAACCACTTTCCTACCCAGGTTACCACCTTATTGCCTCCCATGCTACCAACTTGTTTACCAGCCTCCTATGTGGAGCGGTGTCAAAGGCCTTGCTGGAAGTCCAGGTAGGCCCATCCACTGCCCCATCCAACACCCTGGTTGCCCAGTCAAAAAAAATCCGATTTTTTGGCATGACCTCCCCTCTGTAAAAGCCATGCCCTCGGATTCTGCAGTCCATTGGATTCAGGTGTTCCACAAATCTTTCTTTTAATAGTGTTTCCGTCAGTTTCCTACTACAAATGTCAGGCTGACAGGCCTGTAATTTTATACCTCCTCATACCACTTTTGTGAAGTGGGACTACAATCCGCCCTTCTCCAGTCCTCCAGGACCATGCGGTCTCAGTGAACTGTTTAAACAAATCTGTTAGGGATGCAGCTAGCACCTCCTTGAGTTCCTTTAACACTCTTGGATGCATTCTATCTGGCCCCATGACTTTGTCCACCCTCAGCTAGTGGCGCTTTCTGATCCTCTTCTCAGAAAAGGGACTGGTGTCCATTCCCTCCCCCAATCTCTTGGTGCTTATTTGTGGTCCCTCCCATCCCCTCAACTGTGAACACTGAGCAGAAATATTTGTTTAAGATATTTGCCTTTTCTTGGTCCTCCTCAGTATAGCCCCTGCCTCCTTTATTAACACGTGCAATCCCTCCTTGATCTTCCTTTTCTTGCTGATCAACCTGAAAAATGTCTTGTCCCCCTTGATACTGTCTGGGCTATTCTTTCCTTAGCTTGCGTTTGCACTCCTTGCCACCCTTGCCTGCCTCCCTCCATGTCCCCAGATACCTTCTCTACCCTCCTCTGTCTGGGTCTCCTTATACCTTCTGAATGCCACTGTTTTGCCCTTTCCTTTTCTGCCACTTCCCTCAAGAACCATAATGGTCTCCTCCTCCCCCGCTTTGCTTATTTGTTTGACATACCAGTTTGTAACCTTTACTCGCTCTCTTTTTTCTGGCCCATTTTCCTCCACCACCCTCGACATTCCCTCCGGCCAGGTCTTCTCGAATGCATCCCCCATCTTTGTAAAGTCAGCCCTTCTGAAATCTAGGACCCTCACCCTTGTGCGGCTGTTCTTCTATCAAACCATGCTGTGCAATGGTCACTGGTCCTCAGATGACTCCCAACTCTGGCGTCCACCACACACTGTCCCTTTCGTAGTACCAAGTACCATATTACCCTACCCTGAGTGAGTTCACTGACCCAGCTGCCCTATGAATGCCCCTGCAAGAGTCTAAGATGTCTCTGCTCTAGTTGATGCTGCAGCAGGTAGGCTCCACTCTACATCTGGCAGATTAAAGTCCTCCACCAGCACCATCTCCCCTTCTTAGCCATTTTGCCTATGTCTTCCAACATCTCTTTGTCTATGTCCTCTCCCTGTGTCAGAGGCTTGTATACCACTCTCATCTGACAGTGGTTCGTGTCCAGACTCGAGGTGGACCCACAACACCTCAACCCTGCCCTCCCTGTTACCTCTGTTGCTTTGATGTTTTCCTTAACATAAGCACCACTAACCACCTTTCCTTCCTACCCTGTCCATTCTACACATTGTATTAGCCAGGTATGACCATTTTCCCAGTCATCGTTGTTTGTACACCATGTTTCAGTGATGGCCACAATATCCAGGCCTGCCTCAGCCATGGTGGCCTCCGTCTGTATTTTATTTCCCAGACTTCTAGCATTGGCAACATGGCTGTCAGATTTTGTTAGACTTACTCTTGTCCTTCACATGTTGTCTAGTTGTTCCCCTTCTTATCCTTTGCATACTGCCAGCTTGTCTTCCCCTTCTCATGCTGATCCCTTGCACCCTTGGTTGTCCTTCATTTTGGTGGGAATCCTTTTCCCCAGAAATTCTCTACCCTCCATTACAGCCTGGGGAGGCCAGGTTCTGCCACCCATTTGCCTTCCGCCATCCCCTTGGCTAGTTTAAATGCCTGTCAAGTAACACTTAAATCATCTGCTGAGGACTGCCTCTCTCTCTTTCTGCATGGATGCAGGCTGTCCCCGATACAAACTCTGATCCTCCAGGTGGAGCCCCAGTCATCAATGTAGCCATACCCCTCATCTCTGCACCATTCCTTCAACCATGAGTTGAAGGCCTTGAGTGGGAGCTCCTCTCCTTCTATCTGTTGAAGACAGGCAGCACTTCTGTAAAGGCTACAGTCTGTGGTACCTGCCTAAGACGCTTCCCCAACTCCTAAACTGCTCCTGCATTGCCCCTGTCCCTTCCAGAGCTGGGTCATTTGTTCCCAGGTGGACAACGATGTCAGCCCCTTCTTTCCTGTAGCCCTCGCGATCTACTGTATCAGCTTTCCATCCTCCAACCCGATGAGCCAGGTAAGCACTTAGCCTCCCTCTCTACCCCTTTCTTCCTCCAACTCTTTCCCCTGAGTATAGCGTCCCCCACTAGAAGTTGCTTCTTTCTTCTCTGGGGTTTCCTTCCCCTTCCTGGGGGCTCCATTTGGGCATTCCCCACATCCATTCTGTCCACCTCAGTACCCCTTCATGGCAGTCCCGCTCTGACAATGAGCGACACATCCTCAGACATGGAGATACAAGCTCGAACACTGTGTAAAACATTTATTTTTGTTAAGCATTCTAGAATACTATGAACTTATGCTTTTAAAGTCTAAATTTACAACACGTTCTCTCTGTGCATAGCACCATTTCCATGAGGGACAGAGCAATCATGAGGGGTAAAATGAGGTATGTCCTTATAATTAGGGACAACTAAGAAGTATGGATCTACAGTTCACAATAAAGAAGCTCCCTGATAGGAGAGCAAGAAAACAGCTTGCAAATATCTCCTGATACAGGAAAAGGGATAATGGTGTGGTTGTGCCTGCTCCCCATTGCCTAATGATTTAATACGGAGCAGGGAAGAGTATTTTGCTTTACTGTTATTGTAGTTTTCTCCCTCTCTGCTTTGCTAGCAGCAGAAGGAAGTGGACTGGGACAGAAAAAGCTCTGTGCCATTTCAAATGTCTGTACCACAGGCTGATTAAAGAGCTCACTCCTCCGGTCAGGAAAGAAAAAGAAATGCAGAAAGGTATGTCTGAGTCACCTCTCAGAGCATGAACTTGTGGGGCTCATAGCTTGCTCCAGAGAAAAAGAGTTAAGGGAAGCTGTTTTGCTCTCTCTCTCCTCTCTCGCTCTCTCGTGCTGTGCTGCAGGCAGTCAAGCAGTGAGCCATGAGGAAAGCACAGAGTCATGTGCTCTGCCTGCTTGCAAATGCTGCTTTGAAGGGCCAGCAAGAACAGTGAGCTCTCAGGTTCAAATGGCTGGAGATTGGAACTTGGGCGGCCTGCCTAGGTCCCTGAATTTCCAAACTGCCTTGCCATTATGGTATTGTAACAGTAGCTCTAAAACTATTATTGTAAATATTGATTCACTTATGCTAGTGTATGTAAGCAATACGATCTGACAGGGTGTTGTGTATTGAGAATACCTGCACACTCAATTAAGGCCCAACACCGAGGGTGGAGGGTCTTACAGCCCTGAAAGGGCAGGTATCAACCAACACCTCACACTGTGAAGGGCTTATCACACTTAGAAAATTAGATTTTATGTTTTATTATAGTTCTGTAATAAAATAACAGAAAGTGTTAAACAGTGAATTTGGGTATAATAATTCTTTCATGACATTAGCAGCCTGTCCTACCCACTTGTGTACTGCCACTTCTGGGGTTCATGTAGTGTGTTGTGTGTGGCTTTTCAACTGTCTGAGTGACAGAGCAAGTAGGAGATGCTGCAGTAGTCATGGTTGAGATCTGCCCCTGAGGAAGACTGTTTAGGTTTGAGCGTTGGGAAGAAGGTTTCTGTCTGGGCAGTTGCCACAATAAACAAATTGTTTTCACAAATTTATGGTTTCCATGAGTGCTGAATTTCTCATTTTCATTGTGTTGTGGGCTGGCAGCCTTTATTCCGCGCTTACATTACCAGAGCGCACCTTTGCTTCCCTTACTTCACTAGTGATGGCTGGACTGCAGAGGTTGAATTGGGGCATTGTTTATTTTGCTGCTTGTGGTACTGGCTGGGTATTATTTTAGAGGCTGTGTTGCCACAGGAGAACCCACCAGAGATAGGGCTGCCCAAAGGGATAGCACCAGTGTCCCTGCAGGCCATAGTCAGCCCTAGCATGCGGGCCATAGTCAGCCCTAGCATGTGGGCCATAGTCAGCCTAGCATGCGGGCCATAGTCAGCCCTAGCATGTTAATGAGCTCATTGTACATGCAAGGCACTAAGGGGCCTTTATAGGTTCAATAACATGCCTGCACAGCCCCAGAGCACCCATTCTCACCTAACTCTCACCCCATCCCATGTGTAAACAAGCTGACATGTTACAGTATAGGAAATGCAGGAGAGTTAGGTCTGACGACTCCCATGGCATGCCCCAATGCCTGTTGGTGCCTGTAGGGTGGGGGTGGGGTGGTAGGGGTAGTAACCCTAACATCGAATTTCCAAACTTTTGTCGTTGTGACATCAACCCTAACTGATGCATTAACAGAGTTTTTGCAGTGAATTTCCCTTCTTTTGAGAAAGTGTAATATAAGTGGTTAGTGGTATGTGTTTGTGGGATGCGGGCCCTCCGAGCCCTGTTCTTCCTTCCTTTACTTGCCTACTTTTACAGAATGGTATATAGATGTGGGATATAGCCTCTGGGACCTGTGTTCTACTTATATATAAATATGGAGCCATACAGCAGCCACATAGACTGAAAAGGAACCCTTGTAACACTTATTTGGCAATATCTCAGTAACTGTAGCAACTATGGAAAAATTCCACTGCAGTTGTAATCATGACTTTGAAACTCCATGCGTGCTTAGCGGTAGACTAGCCTGTGGGTAGCAAAAATCCAGTATCTGGAATCATTTTCGAGATAAAGGTGCCGAAACCGCAAACTTCATGATGTTGTCCTACGGAAATTTCTCAACTTCACAACAGTGTAACTATGGGTCTGTTGAATGTTTTGGGACCAAACCACCAAAGGCACATCTATAGGACAAGGGCTTGCCACCTCAAATTTCAGCCAAAGCACAATTCACCTTGGCACAGTGAAGTGACAAAGAAAATAACATATTGGACAATGTTTTCCTGCATTGTTTCGCGAAAACAAAAATGTTTCGCTGCACTCCTATACCTTATAATAAATGCTCTTTCAAAAAAAAAATTTGCCAAGGTACTTTTTTAATCACGGTCATTCCACGAAAACAAAAATGTTGCTGCGGCAACAAAACAACATGATGGTGGAAACATTTTGAAAAACATATTTCAGGCTACCTGCACAAAGCTGATGCCTGGGTCATGTTCACGTGAGGGCCGATTAGGTAAACACAAGTGTTGGTGTTTACCAAGGGTCAGTATTTATCGATTTACAGTGTTTTTTGTCTCTGCTAACTGAAAATAAGATGGCGGCAGCACAAAACAAAAATCCAGAGCACGAAAACAAAAATGTTGTCGCGAAAGTTTTCGCAGTGCACATAGAATTTCAGCCGTAGCAGTACACATATACATTTTCCATAGGCTAAAATGGGACTTGAAAAACTTGCATAACTTTTGAACGGATTAATATTTTTCACCAAATCTTCAAAAGGCACCAGTTTAACCTCGACCACATACAGACATGCAAATCTGAATCTGCTCAGATGCATTCTTCAGTCCTTAAGCACCACCAAAAATGCACAATACAGTAGTTGAGGATTTTCACTTTTTGACACTCTACAGTTCCACAACCATACATCCAACTGCAACAAAACTTTCCAGATCCAGAGATCTATGGTTAGATGCTACGCCTGCAATATTTCAGGCAAATCAGACAAACAGTTGCAAAGTTATTATAGTGCAAACTTTGGGGTTTAACATTAAAGTGACCCCCAGCCCTAACTATACTGGCTGTACCTGGTCAGTATAATATATATATATATATATATATATATATATATATATACATACATACACACACACACACACACACACACACACACACACACACACACACACATATGCATGCATTTGGGTGACAAACAATGTTTAAAACCTCAAAAGAAAAAGAAGGACTGACTTGTACATGTAGAAAGGAAGTTCCCTTAGATTCTGCCCGGCCTCAGCTTACTGGTTTTTGTATGAAATATATGCTGAAAGTGGATCCTGGGAGGAGACTTGAAGGGAGATCTCCAGCAAGTAGGTTGTTATCTCTTTCCTTATAAAGCAATGGGCAATAATGCTGTGAACATATGAATGCAAATGAATTCTTCAAACTTATCAGAAAGATGAGTTGAACTGGGTGATCCATAAATATTTGTAGTAAAGTGGTATATGTTAGTCAGCAAAAAACGTCTTCATATAATTGTTTTGCAGATGTGTCACCGATGTTGCTAGATTCATCCTTGGTGTGCTTTTAGTTTTCTTACATATTTTTAAAGCAGCATTTTTAGCTTACTTTGCAATTAATGACTCTCGTCATTAAAGATGGCTGCTGCAGACAATTTTAAAAATCTCTCCTATTGAGGTTACATGTTGAATGTGCATACTACAGTCATACTGTGGATGTATTAGGATGCTGCTGGCAAGGGTTTCTGATGGTAAGCAGCGCAGCACTGTACCAAGATATACAGTTTTTCTAGGCAGGCATTGCACAGGAACAGAAGTTTAAAAAACTTAAAATCCATATCTTAGTTCAGGAATGAAAGAAAACAAATAGAAAATTGGGCTTATTGATATTTTTGCCAGAAAACTTTCTTGTTGAAAAAATGGTGACTAACAAAAACTGCCGCTTTAAGAAACAAAAAGGCAACTATGAAGTAAGAGAGCAGGGACTTCAGTGTTAGGTGACCCTCACGGAGGTCTAGTTAAGAGGTGTGATTTTCTTAAGAGAGGGTATGCAGGGTATGCTTCTTTTGTGTCTCAACCTGTGTTACAGTAGGGCCGAGATCCAAAGGGAAGCTAGAAGTGTCTTTGACACCTTCATCTGCTTCCTTATCCTCGCGTAGAGCAGGATAAGTATAGATGACCAAGAGAAGTCTCTGTACTGTGCATTCAGATCCTTGTTCCTGCCTAAAAGAGACAGTCACATGGTAACTGACATTATCCAGAGCTGGTATGAACCGTGCATTTCGTAAGACCCGAGATCGAGGGCGCCCCAAAAGCCTCAGATGTCCAGTTGGACTCCTCTCTTCATTTATTTTTGGTTTAGTCTGTGGTAACGGGTAAGGCTCACTAGGCACAAGTGCCTGTTTTCAGGGGTGACCTGGGAGCACTGGAGAGGTTTAGTGACTTGCTCAGAGTCACACAGTTTACAAGTGGAGGTTGTGGGAATCAAATCCCGGTCTGCTGGATATACCAAGCTCATTCACAGCTCGTTACTCTAACCTCTAGGCTATACTGCCAGCCCCATGACCTGCCCTCTATGTTCTGATTCAAGTAAAGTGCAAAACTGGCACAAAACTAGCTGGAAATGGAAAGTAGGGAGGCTATGGTAGGGATGAGGATGTTCCTTAGGGGCTTCACAAGTTCTAATATGAGCCCCAGCAAGAAGGTTCTACACGGGCCCTGGGATACCTAGGGCCAGCTTTAGACATCATCCCAAAATGTTCTGTGAACTTTGTGCACTACAGTGAACTTTCTGCTAAATCTTCTGAACAAACATATGTTCCATAGGGCGTCTAACCAGTTAAAACACCTGTCTGTCATTCGCTTAAAGGGACCCGACTACACTGAAAGCAGAGCATCCCTCTTCCACATGAGGAACAACCCTGAAACTGACCTTATCACATGGCGCTGAGTGATGTGATTAGCACACAGACATGCAACCATCTCCAGGGCCTTGGAGATAACCGGAAAAGTAGTTCCATGGAAAATATCAAAATTCTGAAGGAAGGAATTCTGCAGAATTTCGGGACATTCTACTAATTTCATGGAATTCTGTGGATGTGGAATTCTAAAATTATGAAAATGGGATTTGAACAGTGGATTAGTAATTTGTGTTTTACATAAAACCACAGGCTGGGCTTCTGCATATTGTGGAAAACTAATAATGCAGTTAACATAATGTGCTGAAAACTAATTATGCAATAAGGCATGACAGGGGGTGTGTTATGGTGGGATAATGGCCCATCTCGGGTGGGTTGAAGCACCAGGCATAGCGAATGCTCCACCACCCAAGAAGGGTCATTAGCCTATCATAACACACCCAGGAGTGCCTTATTGTGATTATGAAATGGGTCCTTTTAGTAAATTGTATGCATTTTTTAAACCTCTTACTTTGAGCTGGGCCGTTGTGCTGGGATAATGGCCCTTCTGAAACAACTCTTGGCCAATCAGAATTCAGCAGTCTTTACATCCATTTCATAATTTATAGTAAGACTTTCAGAATTCCATGGAACTTATCTAACAATTCTGAACTGCATTTTGAAGTGAAGTTGCCATTTCATGAGTTCCACTGGTGGAACTCTGTCGCTACACAGATCTGGTGGAAAGAGTGTAATGTATAGTAAACAGACAGCTCTTGGTCTCTGCTCTTATTAATGGTGCAGAATCTGGGAGCGTTCCGTCAAGATCTGACTCCTGCTACCTTTTCCAAAGTCAACTAAAACCTTAGGAGGCGGGTCTAGAGGAAAAGAGTTAGTGATTTAGTGAAGCAACACTTACAAGTTGTTTTTTATTCCTGGAGAAATGGATACACCATTGAGTCATTTACAGTGGTTTCAATGGATCATTTCCAGGTGTGTCCTGGGAGCACAGGGCTGTTAAGTGACTTGCTCAGGGTCACACAGCATACAAATGGAGGTTGTAGGAATCAAACCCAGGCCTGCTGGATGCACTAAGCTCATTCACAGCTTGTTCCTCTAACCTCAAAGCAATACTGCCAGACAAGCACAAGTACCTGTGTGGGAAAAACAGGGAGGATGTGTATGTGCTTTTCTCCTTCAGCTCCAAATACAGGGACGGGGGGTCTCACTGGAACTTGCGAGAGATTCAAAGGGACATCTGCAAGCATGTTTTCACTGGAAGAGTGGTAGACAGATGGAAGAAGATGCCAGAGGAAGAGTTACAGGCCAAATCAATGAGCACGTTCAAACAGGGATGTGGGCCAGGCACATGGGATTAGTTACAAGGGGTAGCAGAAACTCGGGGGGTGATGGCCGCTAAGTCTGGTGGGCCTGTGGACCTTTTCTATTGTCATTATTCGGATAGCCATGAAAAGCAGCAGGTATTCTAGCACGGCCATATGCTGGCACTAGATCTTTAGATTGCATTCTACACATCCGTTTTATCTGACATAATTCAAAAGCAAAGCTCCCTTGAAATGTGGGCTTGGAGCAAACAGAGGATCAGCTAAGTTAAAACAGGCAGTGAAGTAGGAAACGTCAGCAGCATCAATCGGCACATCTCTGCGGATAAACACACATTCAGTAACTGGTGGGAACACCTGCCCCAGACCAGGAACAGCCTTTAGGGGTTGCTGCTCAGATGTGTCTGAGTTTTACTGCTGCCCTGGTGATGGTTGTTATAAAACTAATAAACCGCGAACAAGGGTTTACGAAAATTTGAACATACAAAGACTGGGATGGTGAAGAGGGTTTGCAGTAGTGATGGTTCTGGTAACATTTATTTCAAATTCCTCTACACATGGCAGAATGGCCCCATGTGATGCAGTACAGTATCTCATTTTCAAGGAGGTCTCTTCGCACAGATAGCACACAGTGTGCACAAGTTGTGGTGAAATAGTGAGGTACCTGTTTACAGGTCACAGAGGGCCTGTTTACACTGAACATTCTGCACTGGTGTGAGTGGTGCAGAGTAGCTGATCTGCTGCCAGAGGATAAAGGCTTTACACAGCACCAATCTGAGTGGTGCTGATTACGGTATATGAAATTTGCCAGCAGAAAAGGCCATTTGGTCAATCGAGTCTGCTCGATTTTGTAGCTAGCAGCCCTATTCTGCAGCTGCCCTCCCTCTCACCTCCCCTCCTTTGACCTCCCTCTTGCCCTGTCCCAGCCCCTTCTGAAGCAGCCCACTGTTTTACAGGCTACCACCTCTGCTGGTGTCGTTCCACCCTGCCACCACCCTCTCTGTTAAAAGTGTCTCCTCATTTCCCCCTGAACCTTCTCCCTCCAATCTCATGTCATAACCTCGAGTGCCCTCCCACCCTCACCCTGAATAGCCCCATGGTACCAGTCTTGTTTATCCCTCTCATGTACTTGAATGTCTTGATCATATCCCTCTGTCCCTCTTCTCCTCCAGTGAGTACATGTTCAACTCCTTTAGCTTCTCTGATACATTAAGTCTCCCAGTCCCTGGGTCATCTTAGTGGCTCTGCACTGCACCCCTTCCAGTAATTTAATGTCCCTTTTCAGGTATGGCGCACAGTATTCGAGATGAGGTCTAGCTAATGATCTATGTGGCAGTGGCAGAATCACCTTACCCTCCTCAATGTTATTCCCTTATGATGCAACCCAGCATTTTGTTGGCCCTTGCTGCTGCCTTCCTACACTGTGCCGAGTTGTTCATTGATCCCGTGATGACCACCCCTAGATCCTTCTCCTGAGTCTCCACCAGCTGCACTCCCCCAGTTGGTAGTTTCTCCTTGGATTTTTGCCCGAAATGCAGTACCTTAACTTTTGGCATTGAACCTCAGATCTTCCTGCAAACACTGCCACCCTCTATGTCATCCACCAGCAAACAGGTTGGTCCTGCTTTTGATGCCCATGGAAATGTCTGCAATAAATATCCCAAATAACACTGGTCCCAGCACGAGCCCTGTGGCATGCCGCTCGTTACTGCCCTTGGGGATGCGTTCCCCTTCCACCACCACCTTCTGCTGCCTTTCCTGCAGTCAGTTTGTCACCCATCCCACAATTTTTGCTCCTGCCCCTGTGCCTTCAAGTTTTATTCCAAGTCTCCCATGTGGCACTGAATCAAATGCCTTGCTGAAGTCCAGGTACAGGACATCCACTGCATGGCCCTTATCCATCTGCCTAGTTACCCAGTCATAGTAATCTACCAGGTTGGTTTGGCAGGATCTGCCTGTGACAAAGCCATGCTGTCTACTGTCCTGCAGCCCACTGAACTCCTGCAGGGACACCAGCCTCTCCTTCAGGATCGTTTCCATTAGCTTTCCCACAATGGACGTGAGGCTCACCAGTCTATAGTTCCCTGGTTCATCATTGGGGCCACTGTCATGAAGGGAACCATGTGAACCAACCTCCAATCCTTGGGTACACATCCTGAATTCAGTGAGGCATTGAATAGGCCTGCCAAGGGCCCTGCCAGGATCTCTGCTAGCTCCTTCAGTACCCTGGAGTGAATGCCATGTGGCCCTGGTGCCTTGTCCACCCTCAGCACTCTCAAGCCTCCAGCACTCTACCTTCTGTGATCACATCCGTTACTCCTGCCCAGCCTTTACTACCCCCGGGTAGCCTCCCCTCTCTCTTTCATAAATACCGAGCTGAAGTAGTCATTGAGTGCTTCTGCCTTTTCCCCTTCTCTACCCATCACCCGTCCTTCTTAATTCTTACTATCTGTTCTTTACAGCTCCTTTTCTCCGTGATGTACCTGAAGAGCTCTTCTCCCTTCCTTAATGCCTTGCCCCAGCCTGAGCTCTTTAGTGGCTTTTGCTGTTCTTACTGCCCTTGTCACCTGCAGGTACTCCTCTCAATCTTCGCCCACCTCTCTGATTTTCTGTATCTCCTAAAGGCCACCCTTTTCTCCTCACCTTTTCCATAACCCCCTTCTCATCCAGCTTGGCATTTTGCCTGGCCTTTTGCTCTGAGTCCTGTACAGGAACTGGTAGCTTTAGTATCCCCTTCTTAATGAGCTCCCATCTCTGGTCTGTGTCCCTACAAGGCTGGATCCTGGCCAGGTACCCTCACTACCTCCCCGTCTTTGCAAAATCCACCACTTGAAATCCAGCACCTTTGCATTGGATGCTGCCCCTCTTTGCCCATAATCAACCTGAACCATATTGAGTGATGGTCACTCCCGCTAGTGGTTTGTCCACCTTGATATCCTCACAAACTCCCCATTTGTGAGCACTAGGTCGAGATGTCCCTCCCCAGTTGGTTTACTGACCACCTGTGTCAGGAAGCTTTGCTGAAAGGCATCCAGCAGTACCTGCTCCCTTTTATTACTGGTGGCTGGGGTTCCCCAGTCTACCCCGGCAGGTTGAAATCCCCACAACCACCACACTCCCTTTCTGCATACCCTTCTAATCTGCCTCCGCAGTTTCCCTCTTCAACTCCTCTGTCTGGGAGGTGGCCTATACACCACTCCCATCCAGAGAGTCCTTTTCCTGGAATCCTGGATTAGCAGCCATGACTCTGTTTCTTCCTCCTCCCTAATGCACTTTAGCGCCTCCCTCATGTATAATGCCACTCTCCACCCCTCCTGTTTTCCCTATCCCTGCAGAATATTCTGTACCTTGGGACCATCAGGTCCCAGTAATGTATTGGGTGCCCATGTTTCCATGATGGCTGCCGTGTCCACCTCCCACTCCACCATGAGGACCTGTAAGTCATTCATTTTAGCCTCGGCTTCTAGCAGTAATGGTGACCTCTTCCATCCTTTACCATCCCTCCCCATCCATCTGCCCTCCACTTCCAGCATCCCTCTATTGCAACTACCTAGTTCATTGCCCTTGTTCTGGGGTCAGCTTGCTCTCTTCTCATCCCATTGGCCACTGTATGCCCTCCAGCCCTTGCCACTCCCGTCTCCTAGTTTAAATGTCCAGCTACCTCAATATACTCCCAAGCTCCCATTTCAGCACCTTCTTGCCCTCTTCATTTAGGTGAAGTTTATCTTTAACATAGACTACTGTCCTCCCAGGTCTTTCCCACCCTCCCACTAACCCGTACCCTTTGGTGTGACACCATTTGCTTAACCATTCATTAAATCCCTTGATCCTTTGTTTTCTAGCCATGCTCGCTTAGGCACTGGTAATACCTCAAAAAGTTTCTGATCTACCTTCCTCTCGCATAAAGTTCCCAGCTCCTCAAACCTCTTTTGGACTACCTCTAATGTACTATCAGCCAGGTTGTTTGTCCCAAATGTAGAATTAATGAGGTCTCTCCTTCCCCTTCTAGCATATTTCAGGACCGATTGTCCCACTCTTTCAGCTGTCATTTCTGGCATGGCCTCCACCCATATACAACTACTCCTTTCCCCTTGCTACCTTACCCACTCCCTTAATATTGAATTCTCAGTACTAGTATTCCCAGATATTTCATCTGTCTGCTTGTCCTCCTCCATTCCTCTCCTGTCTGACTCCTCCTCCAGCACAGAATTCCCCAATCTGTCCCTGTCACCATTTGTCTCCTGCCTGACTCCTCCTCAGCACATAATTCCCCCCACCTGTCCCTGCCGCTGTTCCTCTCCTGCCTGATTCCTCCTCCTGCATGTAATTCCCACATCTGTCCCAGTTGCTGTTCCTTTCCTGCCCAACTCCTGCACACAGTCCCCCATATATCCCTGTTGCATTTCCCATCTGTATTCTTACTGCCACTGCTGCTATGCCCTGATGTCTTCTCTACTCACCCTGCTCCACTCCCCAGATCCCTGCTTCCTTGACCATCCTCCAGCTGTGCCCCTCACCCCTTCATCCCTGCCACCCCTCTTAGATTGGCTACCATCCCTTGTGCATTCCCTCCTTTCCCTCTCTTGCCCCTCCTGGGTATCCCACACCCTGTCCTGCTCCACCAATGTCACCAGCACACGCAAACCTATTACTTGCCCCTCTGCATTGCTGTGCCTTTGTTCCTCCCTCCTGACTTGAGCCTTCCCTCCAGTGCTAGGCCCTTGTTTGTTTTGCTCACACCCCTCTCCACCCCTCCCATGGTCCAATGTACTCCATGTTGCATCCTCAAGATACTCCTGGGGATGCCCTCCTGTCTTAGATTCTCCCCATCCTCTTCAACTCTCTCACGAGCCACACCACTTCTTCCTTGAGACTCCTCAGCCTGTGACAGATTGGACACCATCCTAGCTTCCACAATATGTTCATCCAAACTGCTGCCCCACATCCATTGCTGCCCACTATTCTACCTGTAACCCCTGCAAATGGGGTTCCCAAAAGACTTCAGGAGCTTGCTTGAATGCTCCAAGCCTGAATAGTGTTTGGCGTTTAAGCCATTTATCAGTGAGTGTTTTAGAACCTCTGGTACTGTCTCTTTAAGAGCTGTCTGCTTGCAGACATAATTAGTTGTATGGGGGACTGTGTGCTTCTCTGAGTACCACTCGAGCTGCTGCCAATTCACTTCATTTTTGCAGTCACTAGGAGTGCAAAGGAACCTATCTGAAAGATGTAACTGTTTGCCAGAAATTATTTAGAGTAATAATGAAATTACAGTTTGTCTAACCTGCTTTCTTTTGCAGTCAGAACAGTGTCTGCCTAGTTCCCCATTCTAGTTTTGAACTGCTGAACTGGACCAATCAGTGTGGGGTAAGCTAGCTCTAAAATGGTGCCTTGGACGAATCAGAACTTGGACTCATAATCTGAGCCAGCCACAAGAGGATTGTATGGGCAGTGACTCTGGGAGATGTAGTTTAGACTTCAGTGCCTTTTGGACCAACAGCAGCAGTCTATTGTGGTGACAGCCAATCCAGTCAAGAACTGGGAGGAACTCAAAGGAAGTGCCCGGTTTTGTCGGTTGGAGTTTCAGTTGAGCTTTGGCAGTGAAGAAGGAAGAAACCCTGTGCTCCTTCAGTGCACAGTTTCAGTCAAAAAACGTGTGCAAGGCCCAGAGTTCCGGTCTGCAGCTTGTGTAACTGCTTGTTAGGACTGAATCCGTCCTGTGAAAAGAATCAAAGGATCTCTGAAGAGTAGAAACCAGGCTCACCCTGTAGAAGACTGGAGAAATTGTTGAATTGCACTCTGTCTGTCAGGAACTGAATCTGCTGTGTTCTCCGGGTATTGTGCAGTAATTGCGATCGGGATAGAGAAGCAGCCTGCCTGGTATAGTACTTCCTTTTTTTACCATATAAATGTGTGAAGAGTCTCTTGGAGCTCAAGAGTAGCCCTGCTGATATTGAAGGACCCTATCTTGTTTGGAGGTCGTGAGTACTAATTCAGGGTCGCTCCTGTTGAATGCCACATTAAATCCAAATGGAATTACTGTACTGCTGACTGTTTAATTCTCCTTTTCTCTGTGAAAGGGCCCTACCAGCTGCCACGGTTTGGACTAGCCACTAGGGCTTGGGTACCCAGGGACAGTAACTGATAGGGATAGGCCTGTGCACAGAGCCATAATGTAGATTATTAGAGTGATAAGCTAATTAACCTGATTTCCCCTGTCCTTGTTATCCCCCTAAATAAATCAGAGCTGCTTGTTTCAGCAAGATATACTGCCTGAGGTATTTGTCTATGTTAAAGTACTGTACTGTGATTGTTGCACTGTATCTCATTTCACAGGAGGTCCCAGTGCGGAACCAGACCTGGGGTAAGTGTATACTGTGAAGGTAATTCTGATATATTGTGTGGGCCACTAGTGGGAAGAAAGGGGTTGCAGTGTCCCAGAGGGCTGTGACCAAGTTAGTTTAACTATTGCAAACCCTGACCTCTGGGTGGAGGCACCCGCCATTGGATCCAGGCCCCTCAACCTGTTAGTGGCAAATCAGGCAGGGTAGTAGCCCTGGGATAGCGCCATCTAGGGGTTACATCTTGGAGGCTCACCGCTGGGATTGTGTGTCCTCTAGTGGCCATATTTACGAACCACTGTTAAGAAAAATGGGTACCCGACAGAAGTGGCTGTGCACCGGCTGGTGGAGTGGTGTACTGGGAGGAGATCGACCCCAAAATGCTATGCTTATCCTGGACATCCCCTGGGTATCAATACGGACACTGTGCAGGGAGTACTTTCCAAGGTGGAAGGTTTACAAAACCCTGTGGTGGTGGGTCGGCATGCTAATCTGCTCACCCACACTTTCCTGGCCCTAGTAGAGTTTAAGGATCCCATAGATAGCTCCAAAGTGCCACAGACCATTACCCCAGAGGAGCCCTCACTGCTTGGAGAGTGATAACTAAGGACAGTAAAGACCCGGGGATCAGCCCCACCACTATCTGCAACTTTTGAGGAGAAATTTGCTGAATGGTTGCTGGGAGAGGGAAAACTGTGGAGGACTTGAAGAAACTATTCTTGCCACCTGGGGTGTTCCTCCCCAACATCCTCTCCTGCTCCAGTGCCTGTAATGGTGGCTGAACCAATGCAGATTCCTATTTCTGCACCTGCCATCAGTCACGACTCTTACGAGGTTGAGGATCTCTCTGGCACCCTCCCACCCCAAGGGAGGATGACTGGGAGACCTGGATAGAACTATGTTGCCCCCAAGTGCTAGAATGGCAATGCTCGGAGGCGGCGAAAGAGGTTAGTGAGAGACTCCGAGGTCCTGCCCTGGCTACCATCCGTGCTAAACGGGCCAGTAACCCTGAAGGCGACTGCACAGGCCTATCTTGAGGCCTTGGAGAATGTGTATGGAGCCCAGATTCTGATGAGGACCTATGGTGGAGAGTAAGAAATGCACAACAGTACCAAGGGAGTTGTTGTCTGTGTATGTCTCGGCTGGAAAAATTGTTGCAAGAATGCCTCAGAAAGGGTAGTTTGCCAGCGATTGAACTGGACCGAACCAGACTGGACAGAATCCTTAAGTCTGCCCCTTCTCAGAACTGCTGTTGCTTCAATTCGCCTGGCAGATCGACTGGAATCCCCACCTCCTATGATGAGTTAATGAGAGAAATTGAGGAGTTGAGAAAAGCGACCTCGGAGGTACCTGCACCCAACAGCTGTGGCTACGACCCGAGTGACTGAGGTGACCCATCAAGTGAAGTTCAGGGGCAGAGGTTGACAGTCAATGAGTGCTCTGACAAGGAAAGAGATATGCCACAATGGGGGTGAACTGTTGAGAGAGATCCGGAATTCAAAAACAGTCCCTTTATGAAGGCCACGCCTGCAATGCACGGCCCTGACCTATATCCGACTGCATCTGCTATGGGGTGGGGGTACCCACCCATGTATCTCCTGCTGATAACAGCTCCAAACTCAATTCCTTGACCATGGAAGTGGAGAAACTAACGAGATGTCTCCAAATGCTTATCACGCCGCAGACAGAGATGGCACCCAGGTTTCCAGTTAGTAATACCCGCCCTGGCTCCCAGTGTGGCGCCTCGCAGCTCAAACTCCAGAAAGTATGTTTGCTATAATTGTGGGAAAGATGGGCACATGAAAGGAATGCCAGTCCCAAAAGACACTGACAAAGTTGCATATAGGCTACAAGGAGAGCTTGGAGAAGAAATCAGTGGTTAAGAGGTACCGACATGATCCCAGTGAGGGCACAAAAATGCTAATTCACGTCCTTTTGTGGCAAGGTCAGTTGCCCAGGCCCCTACCGCCTCTCCAGACTGGTCCAGAATAGTGGGTCCCTCCATAGAGACCACTGTAAAGGTGAATGGAGTGTCTACAAGAGCTGTATTAGACAGTGGCTCCCAAGTGACAATTATGTTCCAGGATTGGTATCGAAGCATTTGTCAGGCGTACCCTTACAACCATTAGAAGGACTGCATGTATGGGGTTAAGTGAGAAGGCCTACCCTATTCCGGTATATCCGAATTTGGCTGTCTTTCCCCACCTCCGTGGCTGGAGTGGCCGAACAAGTAGAGACCCTAGCCTTGAGTGTCTCCCCACTGGACTGTATGATGGTGTCCCTTTTTGATTGGAACAAATGCTCATATGTTCGGAAGGCTGGCACAGTTGTGTTATGAAAACAGGGTCAAAGACTAGTAGAGCTTTAAGAGTTCGGCTTTAATTAAGAAGGCCTATGAGGCACAGAGAGATGCTGAAAAACAGAACCAGAGGAACCGGTCGAATTGTATGGAAGAAGGATCCTGAGTCTCTGATCCTGGCGCAAATGCCCAGTGTACCTTACAGGGAGAGGTCTGTATCAGAAAGGATGTTAAGAATAAAATATTAATGTTGGATGCACCAGGCGATGGAAAATTGCCAGAGGGACTGCTGGTCAAGCCTAGTATTTTGCCCGCTAGAGCCCATGCTTATGCCAGAAGGGTAATGGTCCAAGTTCATAATGTGTCTGAAAGAGACATTCGAGTAAACAGAGGTTGCATCCTGGCTAATGTGCATTGTGCAGACACTGCAGTGCTACCCAGCAGCAAGAGTTCAAGGAAGAATGACAGAGTAACGCCTGACTTGTTTGATTTCGGCGACTCCCACTGCCAGCTGAATGGAAAGTGAGGATCAGTGAGAAGCTTGCCCAGAGAGACCAGGTGTTTTCTTTAAAGGAATGGGATGTAGGATGCGTGCAAGGAGCTGAGCACAATATCCGGCTGCATGACGAAAGACCATTTCGTGAGAGGTCTCGACGCCTGGCACCTGCTGACATAGATGATGTGAGACGGCATCTGCAAGAGATGTTAGCTGCTGGTGTAATACAAGAATCCAGAAGCCCTTATGCTTCCCCATTGTGGTAGTGAGGAAAAGAATGGAACAGTAAGGATGTGTGTGGATTATCGCACTTAAACCAGCGGACTATCCTGATCAGTACACAATGCCCGCATTCAGGATGCTTGGACTGCCTAAACGGGAGCAAGTGGTTCTCTGTGCTGGATCTCCGCAGTGGGTACTACAGATCCCGATGGCCCCAGAGGACCGTGAGAAGACGGCCTTTATCTGTCCGCTGGCTTTGCTATGAATCATGAGGATGCCTCAGTGATTTCAGGTGCCCCAGCCACTTTTCAACCATTGATGGAGCGTGCAGTGGGGACATGAACTTACTAGAGTGCCTGGTATACCTAGATGATGTTATTGTGTTTGGCAGCTCACTGGAGGAACATGAGCAGATTATTTAAGGTATTGGACCGACTGGAGGACTTGGCCTTAAACTGTCCATTGATAAGTGTCAATTCTTTCAAACATCAGTAAAGTATGTGGGACACATAGTATCCACCAAGGAATAGAGACCAACCCAAGTAAAGTTGAGGCCTTGACCACCTGGCCACAACCCAAAAATCTAAAAGAACTGCAAAGATTCCTGGGATTCTGTGGTTATTATCAGCGTTTCATCAAGGACTATTCAAGAGTGATCCGCCTTACTTAACCTTACTCAAGGGTATCCCCAACCCAAAAAATACCAAAAGTCAGCGTCCCTGAAGACTGAAAGAGTGTATTTTCATCCGAGTGAAGTATTTGGGGCTGCTGACTCCTGATTGTGAGACTGCTTTTCATGAGATCATATATCAACTTACCCATGCTCCATTGCTGGCCTATGCCGATCCAAGAAAACCTTACGTCCTGCACACTGATGCTAGCTTGCAAGGGTTGGGGCCGTGTTGTACCAAGAGCACGAGAATGGCCTGAGACCAGTGGCCTTTGCCAGTAGAAGCCTGACCCCATCCGAAAAGAACTATCCTGTACATAAGTTAGAGTTCCTAGCTTTGAAGTGGGCTATTGACCAATTCCATGAGTACTTGTATGGGGCTAAAATACTAGTAAAACTGACAATAATCCTTTGACCTATGTGCAGACCTCAGCTAAGTTGGATGCCACTGGCCATAGGTGGCTTTCTGCATTATCTACATATGACTATGCTCTCGAATACCGGCAGGTCTGAACCACATAGATGCTGATGCTCTCTCCGGAGGCCTGTTCCCCAGAATGATTGGGTCCGATTGGCAGAACCTGACATTCGGGCACTCTGCGGAAGTTTGACAGGGAGGAACAAATGTCCACGGACGCAGTGGACTGCATGGTGGATTGCTTGGGACCCTCTGAGAATTGCATACCTGCTGCTTGTTGCCACTTTTCTGCAATAGACATTGGTGCACTGCCTCAGCTGGACAATGACAGTATTCGCGGGCTCAATCCCGATCCCATGATCAAAGCAGCTTTAGAAGCCCTCTATGCAGGAAAAGATGTGTCCAAATTACGCTCCACTGATTTGAGAACTGCACTGTTATACAAAGAAGGTCCTAAGTTGAAACTGATCAATAAACTGTTATACAGAGAAACAGTAGACAGAGGGGACAAGTAGACAAACAACAACTAGTGCTGCCCACTGCCTTCGAGACTCAGTACTGAGGTCCTTGCACAACCACATGGGGCACCTTGGTATAGACAGAACACTTGACTTGGTGAGATCCAGATTCTGTTGGCCTAAGATGGGGCTGATGTGGAGCAACACATTCGAACTTGTAGTCGCGCTTACAGAGGAAAGCTTTGCCCCAGAGGGCTGCCCCTTGTTAACATCACCACCAGTGCACCCATGGAGCTGGTCTGTATTGATTTTCTGAGTTTGGAGTCAGATCAAAGAAATATCAGTAATGTGCTGGTGGTCACTGACCATTTCACGAGATATGCCCAAGCTTTCCCACCAAAGACCAGAAAGCATCCACTGTGGCCAAAGTACTTGTAGAAAACTTTTTGTTCACTATGGGCTCACAAAGAATCCATTCTGATCAAGGAGAGACTTTGAGAGTCGTCTGATCAAAGAGATGCTTTCTCTGTGGGGAGTCACGAAGTCAGAACCACTCCTTACCACCCCAGGGGACCCACAGCCTGAGCGTTTCAACGCACTTTGCTAGATATGCTGGGCACCCTGCACCCAAAGGACAAGCCTAGATGGAGCCAACAAATTAGCACCCTGGTACATGCTTATAACTGCACCAAAAGTGATGCCACTGGATTCTCCCCTACCGCTGATGTTTGGAAGAGAAGCTCGACTACCAGTAGATGTGTGTTTTGGGGTCTCTCCTGATGGGGTTCAAGCTGACAACTATTTACAGTATGTGCAAAAGTTAAAGGCCCAGCTAACTCATGCGTACCAACTGGCTCAAACCATGGCTGCCAAAAGAAATCTGGCCAACAAAGAAAGGTATGATAAAAGGTGAAAGCACAGGAACTCCAGGAGGAGATCGGTATTGCTAAGAAATCTGGGACTGCATGGCAAGCACAAGATTGCTGACAGATGGCACCATCTCCCTCACATTGTAGTGGGCAAACTAGATGATCTGCCAGTGTACAAAGTAAGGCCTGAGAATAATTCAAAGATGTAAAAACAATGCATAGAAATCATTTACTGCCCATTGGACAAATCTTAATTGAGTCTGAGCCCTAGAAGATGCCCCTCTGGACCAGTGACTAGAGCTGCTGCTAAGAAAAGATCAAGAAAGTCTGCACCTACAGAAGCAAAGTTAAAGTGTTCCCTCCACAAGTCCCAGTTGAGCATGACTGTCAGTCCATATCGGAAGAAAGTGAGAGTGACTTTGAATACTATCCTTCTTACGAACTGAGTCAATTGTTTCGGGGCAATCCCTAGTCAATACTGGAGACAAAGCTGGGCCTTCTGGACTGTCTAAGCCCCAGCTTCATCCCTGGAGCCAATGCTCCCAGAAAGTGAAGTGCAAAGCATCAGATCAGATGAAATGGAATCATTTGCATGGTTGAACTGTTTGAGCTTTCAGGGAGGAAAATGATAGATTGGGGCAGACTGGTGATACACCGAACAAGAAGAGTATTTTGAGTGCCTGACAGTCCACTGCCAGTGTCCAAAGCTCTCCATGCGAGTCAAATGTTGTGGACTCAGAAACTGTAACTCCTGGAGCTGAAAGTGCCCCAAGTTCTAGCCTCTCTACCCCATGGAGACTCCCTGACAAGTGAGGACAATGCTGAAAATGAGGCTCAGAGTGCAGAGACTGTAACAGTTCCCCCTAGAAAGACTGGTCGAGCTGTAAAGCCTGTGGTGCACCTCAGTTATGATTCCCTTGGGAGGCCTGTGGATTTGCCTCTCAATGTTGTCCATAAAGGAGTGTATGTGTCCCCGAGCTCATTGCCCAAACTGAGCGTGCAGCAACTCCAGTTACTTGTGTTGCTCTGAGCATGGTGCCCTTGCCCGCTCCAGCCCTAAGGTAACTGATAGGAAGGCCCTCTCTTCAGGTTTCATGTACAAGAGGTAATAACTTGAGTTATGGTACAATGTGTGTAATACTGTGTAAAGAGTGACGTACTGCAATGTTTCAGAAATGTGTTCTTGGTAAAATGATATATTGACTGATGATTACATGTGAGCCTAATGCAAATGTATACGGTTGCAGTTAAAACTTATGGGTACTTGCTTGACGCGGACGTCAAGCTTTCCCAGGCTAGGAAGGGTGTAACCCCCTGCAAATGGGGGTTCCCAAAGACTTCAGGAGCTTGTTGAATGCTCCAAGCCTGAATGGTGTTTATGTTTAAGCCATTTATCAGTGAGTGTTTTAGAACCTCTGGTACTGTCTCTTTAAGATCTGTCTGCTTGCAGACATAATTAATTTGTATGGGGACTGTGTGCTTCTCTGAGTACCACTGAGCTGCTGCCAATTCACTTCATTTTGCAGTCACTAGAGTGCAAGAGAACCTATCTGAAAGATGTAACTGTTTGCCAGAAATTATTTAGAGTAATAATAAATTACAGTTTGTCTAACCTGCTTTCTAACCTGCTTTCTTTTGCAGTCAGAACAGTGTCTGCCTAGTTCCCATTCTAGTTTTGAACTGCTGAACTGGACCAATCAGTGTGGGGTAAGCTAGCTCTAAAATGGTGCCTTGGACGAATCAGAACTTGGACTCATAATCTGAGCCAGCCACAAGAGGATTGTATGGGCAGTGACTCTGGGAGATGTAGTTTAGACTTCAGTGCCTTTTGGACCAACAGCAGCAGTCTATTGTGAGTGACAGCCAATCCAGTCAAGAACTGGGAGGAACTCAAAGGAAGTGCAGTTTTGTCGGTTGGAGTTTCAGTTGAGCTTTGGCAGTGAAGAAGGAAGAACCCTGTGCTCCTTCAGTGCACAGTTTCAGTCAAAAAACGTGTGCAAGGCCCAGAGTTCGGTCTGCAGCGTGTAACTGCTTGTTAGGACTGAATCCGTCCTGTGAAAAGAATCAAGGATCTCTGAAGAGTAGAAACCAGGCTCACCCTGTAGAAGACTGGAGAAATTGTTGAATTGCACTCTGTCTGTCAGGAACTGAATCTGCTGTGTGTTCTCCCGGTATTGTGCAGTAATTGCGATCGGGATAGAGAAGCAGCCTGCCTGGTATAGTACTTCCTTTTTTTTACCATATAAATGTGTGAAGAGTCTCTTGGAGCTCAAGAGTAGCCCTGCTGATATTGAAGGACCCTATCTTGTTTGGAGGTCGTGAGTACTAATTCAGGGTCGCTCCTGTTGAATTGCCACATTAAATCCAAATGGAATTACTGTACTGCTGACTGTTTAATTCTCCTTTCTCTGTGTGAAAGGCCCCTACCAGCTGCCACGGTTTGGACTAGCCACTAGGGCTTGGGTACCCAGGGACAGTAACTGATAGGGATAGGCCTGTGCACAGAGCCATAAATAGATTATTAGAGTGATAAGCTAATTAACCTGATTTCCCCTGTCCTTGTTATATCCCCTAAATAAATCAGAGCTGCTTGTTTCAGCAAAGATATACTGCCTGAGGTATTTGTCTATGTTAAAGTACTGTACTGTGATTGTTGCACTGTATCTCATTTCACAGGAGGTCCCAGTGCCGGAACCAGACCTGGGGGTAAGTGTATACTGTGAAGGTAATTCTGATATATTGTGTGGGCCACTAGTGGGAAGAAAGGGGTTGCAGTGTCCCAGAGGGCTGTGACCAAGTTAGTTTAACTATTGCAAACCCTGACCTCTGGGTGGAGGCACCCGCCATTGGATCCAGGCCCCTCAACCTGTTAGTGGCAAATCAGGCAGGGGTAGTAGCCCCTGGGATAAGCGCCATCTAGGGTTACATACCCATGTTAAATAGTACTAACAGGAAAATACAGTTGGTTACCTACCAGCCCAGACCCTAACTAAAATGCAATACCAACTGTACTTGCAATGAAGCATGGGACAGTACCACTACCGTACTAACTGGAAACTACAGTACTATCCGTCATTTTTTATCTTATTTTCTCTTTTTTAACAGTTTAGTCCCTACCTAAATACCTCAACAACTGTTACACTGCAAAGAAGCATAAAACAGTACTATCTGTAGTTTTTACCCACTAAAGTGGTGGAGCCAGGTTTGGGAGTGCTTGGGAGCTGGGGGGGCATTCAGTCAATCACGGGCTCCACAGTGGGCACTAAACAGTGAATAAAGATGGTGGCAGGCTGCCACTACTCACACTAGGGGCAGCTGGGAGGGTCGACCGCCCCAGCCCCCTCTAGCTCTGCCAGACTGCAGATTGAGATGCTGCACCTTTGTTCTCACCCCACCAGACAGTGATGCCCAAGAACAGTCTTACCATCAGCTTGTAGTCCAAGTAGTGATCAGCTCCTTCCTAAGCGTTGCTGCAGCTGAAACACAGTTTGTCTCCCAACTACACAAAACAAAAGGGAAAAAAGGCACCTCCCTCACTCCGAGCTGTGTACTTCCTGGTGTCTTCTCTTGTCTGCAAGGGTTCTGTCCTGCTTCCTGGTAGCAATGTTATGTAGAGGGCAGGCTGTTTCGCTAAGAATATGTAGGAAGTTGTACTACTCAGGTACCCCTTAAGGAAATGCAGGAAGTTGTATGACTCAAGTACCTATAAAGGTAGGGTGTGCTCAGGGGTGGGTGGGGTGGCAGCATCGTTGCTGCCCCTGCTCCCACAAAAACAGACAACGTATTAAAATTCCCTGTTTCTGCACACACACACCCTAGAACAAACACCAATCAATCAATCAATCAATCAAAATATTTATTTATCCAGGCGGACATCATTGAGCAAAGCTCATTTGCAAGATGGACCTGGTTGGATCAGTGACAATTACATAAACGTAGTACAATACAAGGAACAAGACACAATATACATAGTGTTGATTTATATAATATACATTGTTGAATTATCAGGTAAATTCAGATAGTTCGATACCAAATTGTTCATATTTACAAATTTTTACATAACTCTAATGTCATAGACAGAATATTGAGATATGCACGGAGGAGGTGTTGTTAAAAATTTGCATACACTGTTGAGAAGATGGCTTAGAACGGGCGCAGGATCTGGACTGGAGATGGATGATGAACTTCTGTTTTAGCAGAGGGAGCTACGGAAGGGGGTGGGAGGCAGGAAGGGAGTGAGGGGAGGAACAGTAAAACAGATAGCGATGGGGTGAAAAGATGGGGAAAGGATATACTAGTGTGAATGGCCATGGGAGAGGTATGGGGTATTGCAGGCCATGTGGGAGTTGGTAGAAAGGAGAGCGATGGAGAAAGCAGAGAGGGCATGATTCACTTTCATGCTAACGAAACGTTGCAATGCTCCTTGAAAAGCTTTGAGTAAAGGGTTTTGAAGGAAGTAACGGATATGGGTATACTCAGTTTAGGACTTTCTGCAGTTTGTTCCATAGTGAGGGCAGCATGAAGCTGATGGCTGTTCTTCAAAAGAAGGTGTTGACTTTGGGTACTTTGAGCAAGATGAAGGAGTAGCTTCTTAGGGCATATTTGCTTATAGAAGTTTGAGTGAAGCAGTCTAAGGTGTATTGTGGTAGTTGCTTGGATATAGCTCTGAATGTCCAAATTGCAGCGTTTCTGTCCCTTCTGAATTGGAGTGAGGTCCATCCAACACCAGTGTAAACAGGTAAATGAAAGCACTTTGTGTTGCAGTTACAGTGTTACACTTACTGCTGTGTAAATGCAATGACCATCACAGTGTGTTGCTCCATTGCATCTCGATGCGATCCTTTTCTTCCTAGGATTGAGTAGTAGTGTGCCTGTTACCCTGCCATTTAAATGCTTTGCACTACTCGCATCATTGTGGGCTGTGCGCCTCATCTTCCCCCCCCACCACATACTTTTCCTGGTCCAGCTGGAAAGACTGCTGAAATGCTGGAAAGGACCCTGGAACACTGCAGAGCAGCAGTATGTGACTGCTAGTCCCGGCAGTGGGGCAGGAGCAGCGTGAGTCAGTGTAGATTGGTAGCACTCCAGGTACTTTCTGTATAAATATGCCTTAAGTGTAAATACATTTGGAAGTATTGTAAGCTGATCTAGTTCTTCATCTGAGAAACTCTACAGTGTTTGTCTCTGTGTGAAAGAACCACATAACCAAGTAATGCATTTGCAGTGTTGGAAGCCAGCAGAGGGACATATATAAAACTAAAGGGCCGGGGGGTGCAGGCTGTCTGCAACCCTTCCACAGCTTCTGCTGTGCTCTACAGCTCCTGCATGTGGATGCACTGATGACAGCTACAGTAGTGCACTTCACCCAGTTGCTGTAATGGTGTCAAAACCAGCGTGTGTAAGCGCACCTAGTAGGGATCCATGCAGTGGAAATATTGAAATTCCTTATCCATACTTATAACTCTTTTGGCCTTTTACGAATGTTATAATTGGAATAATCCACTTTGGATGTACATCAACACAGCAGTAACCTCAATTCCTGGGTGGTTGAAGGCACTTGGTTATGCCTCGTGCCTCACAACCTACCCAGGAGCATTCAATTACTGCAACATTATAACACACCCATCTGTGGCATATTGCTTTCTTTTCAACTTATTCATACAGCAGTAGTAGCTAAATTCCTTGTGGAGACAGTATAGTCTAGTGGTTCGAGCAGAGAACTGTGATTTCTGAGATCCAATAGACCCAGGTTTTAATCCCTAACCACCACTAACAAACTCTGTAACCTTGTGCAAGGCAGTTAACTCCCCAGTGCTTAATTCTCTACTGAGTCACACCCAGAAATAAATGTCAGTGTGCTTTTTCCAGCCAGAAATTCTAAACTGAAAAAATGGTTACAGAGGCAATTTATTTTTTTTATAGAGTATCAAAAACAGAGTAAACGACTCGGTTGGAGGTGCTACAGACACAGAAACCATATTACTTTAGAAAAAGTCAAGCACTCACCACCAAATATAATAAAGGATGCTGCTCTCTGAGAATGTATTTAAATGCCCACAATTTATTCAAAGAGTGGCACACAATACCTTGACGTTTGGGATATCAATCCTTTATCAAAGAGCTCATTATTTTATTTTATTTATTAGAATCTAGGATTGCCATACCTTTGAGCCAAGGCTCTTTTACAAAGGTTCCACATCATAGAAAACAAAATTCACAAACATGATCAAAGTTAGCATCATCTAAAATAATGAAAAGTATATAGATATTTTGGCAGCAATTGTGTGACCTGGAATTAGGAAAGGAAAGAAGGAGCAGAGGTAGTCAGGGAACTTAAATGGGGGAGGGTAGAGGAAAATAGGGGTGTGAAGGCGAGTAGTGGGGGAAGGTAGTGGGGGCAGAGGGAGAAGGTGAAAGGGGAAGGAGAGAGGTTGAGCCACCAGGAGCCACAGTCATAGGCAGGTGGGTGAATGTGCAGATTGAGGAGGCGCTGGAAAGGGGTTGGAGAGATGAGGATTCAAAACTGTACCTTCAGCTACTGAACCAATCAGCATGCTTAGCCACAACAGTTACAAAGGTGGAGCCAATGAGTGATAGGTGAAGCCGGGACTTAAAAGTAATGAGCGATAGCATGGATGAGATGTCACTGGGTAAACCGTTGTACTAAAGTGGGGCTTGGTAAGCAAAGGATCTTTGGCCTTGAGTTATCTGCTGAGGGATTTGCAGGAGCTGTTGTTTTGATCCCTAGTAAAGGCGGTTGTGGTTTCTCAGTTGTATGAGGCGCAGACTCCAGGTGGGGCAAGGCCAAGCATAATTTTCTTAGTAGTAGTGCAAGTTTGGTGTTTTATGCGATTAGCAAGATTCAGCCATCTGGTTACAGAATAGAGGTCACAGGTATGAGTTAGTCGTTGGGAGCCAGTGACAAGGCGACAGGCCGTGTTGAGCATGGTGGATACATGTATGAGTGCAGTAGTTGAAGCAAAGCCATAAATTATGAGGCCATAATCAATAATGGTGATGACGGAGCTCTGGACGGCGACAGCCAGATCTTCAGAGGTCAGGTTTTTCCTGTGGTGGAAAAGCAAGCCCAGTCGGGAGTTAGCAGCTTTGGAAACATTATCAGTGTGGGCAGTGTAGGAGAGGAGAGGATTTATGGTTATCTTATTTGTGAGAACCAATGTTCTGTTGATCACATTTACAGGAGCGGTGGGGAAACCATTGTCTTGTGCAAGTCCTTTGGTGGGGGCTGGGGCAGGGAACTTGGTTTTGTGCTTGAGGGTGACCGCTATCTTGTTCAAGTCCTTTGGTGGTGGGGAGAGTGAAGGACTGTAGTCTCGTGCAGGTTCTTGAGGTTGGGTGTGCAGGGGACCATTTTCTTGTGCAAGTCCTTTGAGGTAGGTGCCATTGTCTTGATCCTTCTCCAGGCTAGACACTGTGGTCATTGTTCCATCTTGTGGTTGCTCGATCTGTACTCAACATCTGACATGGTGGATCATGGAGTGCTATTATCCTGCGGAGACACTGGGTGAGACTCTCCGGTACAGTGATGTGGTGGATTGAGTCCTACTTGTCCTGCAAGTGCAACAGGTAGAGTTGGCGGAAACATCTTGGATGTTGTTTCTCTCGGCTGTGGTGTGCCTCAGGGTTGATTTTGGCACCTGTGTTGTTTGCTGCATACATTTTCCATTTGTGGAGATCATGGCGGTGTGGTCTGGGTTTTCTCTGCTATGTATGTAACCTAGGTGGCGCTATCCCAAGGGCTACTACCCTGCCTGGCTACTGACAGGTTAAGGGGCCTAGGTTAAATATGGTGCCTCCACCCAGAGGTCAGAGTTGATAGTGGTTAAACTAACTTGGGCACAGCCCTCTGGGACACTGTGACCCCCCGTTCCATTAGTGGCCCACAGTACAGAGTTACCTTCCCAATACCCACATATGAACAGGTTTCACATATAGATATCACTTACCCTTGAGACAGATTCTTGCTACGTCTCTGAGGACCCCTGTAAAACAAGGTTAAGCAACACACACAACACAATGCTGGTTCTATATGTACTGACAACACAGACAGTATATAGTTCAATAACAACAAATCTGATTTATTTGGGGACAGTAACACGGAGGGGCAATCAGGTTGATTTTGTTTAGCAATGTTCAAATCACAGTACGGTGCATACATATAGGGTCTAAAAGTCACACTTTGGGTACCCAGGATGGGGAGGGGCTAGCTAGGTCCGTTGCCGGTTTTGGCTGGCTGGTGCAGCTGGATGGGCCCCTGTAGGAAGAAAATATATGCACAACACAAACTTGTAATCAGGAGCCAGATGGCTCAGTTTGTAGAAAGAAACACAATAAATCAGATGGCACACTTTTGATTTACAAGCTATTGCAGGGGTTGCCCTGAATTGTACTCACAGTACCCACACTGATTTCAAGTTGGAAGGTGTTGTTTCTGGGTTGCCAGCATTCAGCACACAACTCACAGCAGAGGGAATGGGATTGCGTCCCACAAGCACTAGACACATTTATATGTAAAGGAAAGTACTTTACCAGGTAGGCTGCTCCTTGATCCCGATCGCAATTAATGCAAAAATACCGGGAGCACACAGCATCAGCAGTCCCTGAGAGGTCGATCATGTTCAGCAAACTTTCGGTCTTCTTCAGGTTGAGCTTGGCTTCTACACTTCTGGTTCTTCTTTCTCCTAACAACTCTGATTCAGTCCGAACTAGCACTCACACAAGGACTGCAGGCCGACTTCAGGGCCTCCACGCTCTTCCTGCCGAACTACGCACCACAGCAAGAGCAGAGCTCCTTCTCTCTTCACTGTCACTACCGAACTGGCTTTCCAGCAACAGTGCAGGGCATTTCCTTTAGGTTCCTCCAGTTCGGTTGGCTGGTTGGTTGCCAATCACAGTAGGGCTCCCTCTGTTGGTGCAAAAGGCACCAAGGTCCAAACTACGCTTCCCAGAGGCACTGGCCATATATTCCCTTTTGTAGCAGGCTCCAGGTGAGAGTCCAAGTTCTGGTTGGCTCAAGCAGTCTCCATTTTAGGGCTCCCTAAACCCAATTGGCCCAGCTCACCAGTTCAGGTCCAAAATAGAGGGCAAGCACACACACAGTCCCAGCTGCAGAAAGGCAGGTTAGACAAACTGCAATTTTACTAACACTCTAAATAATTCAGGGCTCCCATATCTACAGAGGATTCCTGTATTTTACAGGGATTTGGAGGCATCTACAGGAAAACTCTTCCATAGACTTGCACTGGCAAACAATTACATCTTTAATTAGGCTCCTCTGTGCTCTTAGCGACTGCAGACACGAGGCGATTAAATGACAGCTCGGGCGGGATTTGAGCATTAAATACACAGTTCCCCATTCAAACTAATTTAGCCTGCGAGCAGGCAGCTCTTAAAGAGACAGTACCAGAGGCTCTAAAAGCACTCACAGTTAAAGACAAAGAACCTCTGTGCGTAAACACTGAGGCAAGGGTTACCCAAAGGGCATTTGGCTGGGAAGCCAAGTTTCAAGAAAATACAAAATCACACATGCCCCACAATGCAAAGCATCATGGGCTGCATATGCAAATCACCACAGAATGTTATGCTGGTCCAACTTTAAGCAGAATTGCATGGTGCGAAGGCCTCTCACACAGTTTGCAAGGGTGCTAACAGAAGACATAGACACGTGTTCGTCTACCAGGACTCATCAGTATGCCTCGTCTGTTTGACACCCCAGTGAAATGGACCAGCTACCCCTAAGGCAGTGTGCCTGGGATATATTGTGGTGAACCCATTAAAATAAAAAAACATTTAAAGACAAAGAACCTCTGTGCGTAAACACTGAGGCAAGGGGTTACCCAAGGGCATTTGGCTGGGAAGCCAAGTTTCAAGAAAATACAAAATCACACAGCCCACAATGCAAGCATCATGGGCTGCATATGCAAATCACCACAGAATGTTATGCTGGTCCAACTTTAAGCAGAATTACAGTTACGCCAACGCGAACACCATTCAGGCTGGGAGCACTTAGCTGGCTCCTAGAAGGCGTTTGGGAACCCCATTTGCAGGGGGTTACCGTAGATGACACCCAGCTCTGTCTGTCATCTGCACCTGATGGAGTAAATGCAGCAGCAGTGCCGGATGAGTTTCTTGTAGAGATCCAGGACTGGATAGCTTGATGCTGGCTTAAGCTCAACTAATTGAAGATGGAGGTGCTACTGGTGAAACTGGGTCAGGCGGCTGTGGCAGTGAATAGTGAGGATGCCTTGCTGCTGTCGTTAAATGTCACTACACTATGAGCTGTTAATAGTTAAAAACTTGAGCGTCATTGTGGATAACAGACTGGCACTATAATATATCAGGTGTCATCTGTAGTCACAGTGGTTTCTATCATGTATGAACTATTGCCCGAATTCGGACCTATCTAGCTCACTCTGACCTGGAGACACTAGTGCACGCTTCGTCTCCTCCGCTTGGATTACTGTAATACTCTTTATTGAGGGCAGTCTGAGGGGCGGTGCATTGCTTGCAGCTCACAGAGACTCTGCCATCCAGGCATGTCATGCCAGTTCTTCTGGAACTGCCCTGGTTGCCAGTGGTGGCACATCAATCTTCAAGATATGTTTGTTGGTCTACAGAGCCCTGCAGATTTGGACCCCAGCTATCTGAAAGACCTTCTGACAAAATATTTAGATGTGTCAGTGGCTCAGTAGGTAGCACACTCACCTCTGAGGCCGGGAGATCAGAGGGCTGTGGGTTCAGTTCCCACATTGGCACTTGGGTTAATATCCAGTACTGACACTGTAGTGCAGCATGAGAGGGGTGCTGTACTTCTGAGGTGCTGTCTTCGGATGAGATGTTAAACCAAGGTCCCATCTGCCTGGATTGGTGGTAGTTCAGGTGGATGTTAAAGATCCGTGGCACTTATCAAAAGAGTAGGAAATTTCCGGTGTCCTGGCCAAATTTCCCTCATTCACTAAAAATACCACCAACAGCTTAATCTGGTTCAAGGTCAGTTGGCATTCATCTGTATCCCCTCCCGGGTTGTGCCTGAAAAATAGGCAGGATTTATCTAGTGCACTTACCCAGTCAGCAAAAATAAATAAATAAATAAAATGCATTTCTGTCTTCCCTCTTCATTCCATTGAGGCAGGTCTCCTTATGGTTCCATGCTCCTGACTTAAATCTTGGAGACAGAACACTTTGTGTTGCAGCACCTGTTTTGTGGAACATGCCCCCAGCTTCAGTTAGAGGCCCCTCCTTGGGACTTTTAAGAGTTTACTTAAAACTCACTTTTTAATCAGGCCTTTGGGCCCACATGGGTTTTAGGAATTTTAACCTGTAGTTATATTTTTGGAGTTTTATGATGCTACGAACATATATAGTTTCTATACTGGTTTTATATTTAACTGTGTTAAGTTTGCTGTCTGTTCGGCACCTAGAGCCTTGGATACAACATAGAAATATAGAATTTGATGGCAGATAAGGACCGCTTGTCCCATCCTGTCTGCTCATTTCTCTCTACCTACACTATTACCACAGACCATACCCAATCTACAGGTCCTTTTGCCTTCCCCTTCCAGTCCACTGTGATTCCCTTGTGCTTATCAATGCATTCTTGAACTCCACTCCACTGTTTTCACACCCACCTTCTCCTGTGCAAGGCTGTCAGAGGAACCCACCACTCTTTTGTGAGTACTACTTCCTCACGTCTCTCCTGACTCTACCCCTCCAACTTCATAGAATTTCCACTTGTTCTTTTCTTCTGAAAAATACTCCCCTCTCCTGTACCTTATTTATCCTTGTGAGGTATTTAAAGGTCTAATAGACACCTAATAAATAAACTTGCCTTGTGCAAGTCCTTTTGTGAGCAGGGGACCATTGCCTTGTGCAAGTCCTTTGGTGGGAGGAGAGACATTATCTTGTACAAGTCCTTTTGTGGAGGGGACATCTGTCTTGTGCTTGGGGGTTCCATTGTCTTATGTAAGTCCTTTGGTGGTGGTGAGCAGGGGACTTTGGTCTTGTACTAGTCTCTGGAGGTGGGTGCACAGGGACCATTGCCTTGCCAAGTCCTTTGGGGACCATTGCCTTGTGCAATTCCTTTGAGGAACTATTATCTTATACATATTCTTTTGGGGATCATTAAATTGTACAAGTCATTTGGAGGGTCACTGTCTTGTATAACTCCTTTAGGGGACTGTTGTCTTGTGCAAACCATTTAATGTGGGGTGGAGGCATCAGGAAAGTTATTAGCGATGCTACAGTGACCCACGGACTGCCAGAACAGCAACTTTCTGAGACTGGGTAGGTTAGAGGCTGGTAAAGGAAATCACTTTGTTCCAGTCAGGTCTGAGAGAAGGAGGACCCTCTGTAGTGACTTTTGTTCAATTTACATGCTAACCAGCTACTGTGAGGCCTTCCTAGATCTTAGATTAGGACAGAGTAAGGGATAGAGGCAGAAAAGAGGGACTGAGGTCGGTGGAGGAGCAGGCTGTGAAACTGTGAATGCACTTATGGAGAAATGTACAGTACTGCAGTAGAAATAACTCTTGTGCCCTTTTCTGGCATTCAATTAAATTCATTTTATTCCTGGAAAAATCCATTGAGCATACGTACATTTACAATGAAACCAAAGAGCTTGTAAAAAATATTTTTACAGACACAATCAAATATTACATAGAAACATAGAATTTGACGGCAGATAAGGACCTCTTGGCCCACCAAGTCTGCCCATTTCCTACCTGATGGATAAGCTGCAGATCCTAGTTAACCAGCAGCCTACTTCTTCCTACCCCCACCCCCTAGAATTGCCTTATGACTGTCCCATGCGTGGCTTGATTCCACCACTGTTTTTGACTCCACAACCTCCTCTGGAAGGCCGTTCCATACATCACAACCCTCTCTGTGAAAAAATACTTCCTTAAATTACCTCTGAGCCGCCCCTTCTATCTTCAAATTGTGCCCCTTGTTCTTGCACACCTCTTTTTGAAAGATGCTACCCTCTTGGACTTTGTTGATTCCTTGAAGTACTTGAAAGTTTCTATCATGTCCCTCCTCTCCTCCTTTCCTCGAGGCTATACATATTAGCTCCTTAAGTCTCTCTTCATATGTCTTCCAGTGCAGACCCTGCACCATTTTAGTTGCCTTCCTCTGGACAGCTTCCATCCTGTCTATGTCTTTATGGAGATTGGGTCTCCAGAACTGCACGCAGTACTCCAGATGGGGTCTCACTAGCTGTCTGTACAGAGGATAATAACTTCCTGTTTTCTACTGGTAATGCATCTCCCTATGCATCCCAGTATCCCCCAGCCCTCCTTGCTGCCCTCTCACATTGCTTGCCCACCTTTAGGTCATCTGATATGACTACCCCCAGGTCCCTTTACATTTTTGTTGTTGTTAGTATCTCACCCCCATTGTGTACTCTTCCCTGGGTTTTGTTTCCCAGGTGCATTACTTGCACTTCTTAGCATTGAATCTAAGCTGCCATACATTTGACCATTCCTCTAACCTTGCCAAGTCCCTTCTCATCCTTTCCACTCCACCCTGTGCATCAACTCTGTTGCAGATCTTTGTGTCATCTGCAAAGAGACATACTTTTCCTTCCAGTCCCTCTGCAGTAGCAAACATAAAGACATTGAAGAGGACTAGTCTAAACTGAACCTGAGGTACCCTACCAACCCCTTTTTTCAGAGTGGACTCCATTTACTATAACTCTCTGTGTCCTATTCTCCAGCCAATTCTTTACCAGGCTGTCATCTTGGGACCCACTCCCAGGCTGGCTAACTTGTATATTAATCTTTTGTGTGGGACTGTGTCAAATGCCTTGCTAAAGTCTAGGTAGGCCATGTCCACAGCCCCTACCTGATCAACTACTTTGGTCACCCAGTCAAAGAAATCTATCAGATTTGTCTGGCATGACCTTCCGCTGTGAATCCATGCTGCCTTGGGTCCTGTGCCCTCTGGCCTCTAGATACTCAACAATTCTTTCCTTCCAAGTGATTCTATCATTTTCCCTACCACTGAGGTTAAACTAACAGGTCTGTAGTTTCCTGCTTCTGCCTGCTCCCACTTTTGTGAAGGGAATCACATCTGTCCTCCTCCAGTCCTTGCGTACCACCCCATCCTCTCATGATTTGTTAAAGAGGGTAGTCAGTGGTGTCACCAGAAATACATAACATTATACATAGAAATTTTTTGAGTTACAAAGCCCTCAATACATATTTCACATACTATAGATTTTACCCATCACAATAATAACTCATATCAATTTAGATTATGTAAAATTCAGCAGGGGACTGTGAGGTAGAAGTAGTCACAAGATTATGTGTATAGACAGGCTGTCACTGCCATAGTCATTGGACATTGTGCGATAGACACTGGAGATATTCTTACCTTTTTGGAATTCAGTTGCAGCGTGTTCCAAATGTCAGGTACCATAAAACCAAAGAAATATAGCCGGCCGGTGGCGCTGAGGGATGAGGCGCTGGATGCATTATCTCACACTACGTTGGTGACCGGGTTTGGGAGCGACCTTGGGTCATTGGGGTGCCGCACGGGAGGGAGGGCAGGATTGAGCATTGGTTTCCTCTCCCAGGCATGGAGTCGCCACCATAGTCCTGCTGTCACCGGATGCAGGTCCAGTGGCAGGCGCAGGCAATATGAGGCGTGACAGGTAGGGTGGGCGTCCTTTAGTCGTGGCATATGTGTGCCTCCATGCACGCATGATGCGGGATGCACGGGGTCGGGAACAAAAGCCAAAAAACATACAAACTACTTAGAAAAAAATAAATAAATATGTAGCTCTTTGTGTTTTACCTTTAGCACAAACATTTAAAACCACTAGAACTTCTTAGATTTAGGCTTAGTTGTGGTTCCCAAATGGTTAGTCTTTCCATTAAATACTGTGGGACCATTCCATTCATACATTTTAATGGTAACAATGTTTTGTGTAATGTCCTATGCTTGAGGCAACGACACCACACCCATTCCAGTTGCCTGTACATTAAGCAGTGATGAGTGTCCTTTGAGCTCTCAGGTATTAGTCTTGCTAGTCTGTTGTGTAGAATCTCTAATTTATGCGCCCTTTCCATGCTACTATAATCAGAAATATCAGCATAGTCCAAAATTGGTAAGACCCGTGTCTGAATAGTTTTCAGTTTGGTGTCTGAGCCCAAGCAATTGCAGTGCCTATGCAACAATCCGACCTCTGTGCCCAGTTTTTAACTCTTCTCAGCATGGATATTTCATGGCCTGGAGGTTCCATCCAGTAGCCAAGGTACTTACATCCCTGCACATGTTCAGTTTGTTCCAAGGTTTTCTGTACCAAATGCTGGAAGGACAGACCATTCGAGGACTGAGAACCAAAAAGCACAATACTGGTCTTAGCTGCATTTCATTTTAGCTTTGATACATTAAAGAATGTCTGCAGGCCACCAAAGAATTATCCTTTCACGCGTCTATCACCTTTTAGGGTTGCCGGAGAACAGGCATAGCCTAGCAAGTCGGTTGGGCAGCCAGTCAGGCAATCATTGCTTTCCTTAAAGTAGCAGTGGAAATGGGTAAACAAATTGATCTTACCTTGTTTTTCACTATAAAAGATTCCAGGCATCTTCCGTTTTATTTTTGGGCAACATTTTCTAGTTTCTCCTATGTGTGGAGGCGCAGGAGCCAAAGGAACATACATTCATTATTTTGGGAATGTCCACAACTCTGGGGCTTCTGGACAGAAATAGTCGAGAAATCATGTTTTCTCAGGAAACCCCAGTCAAAGATGAGACTATATCTATGTTACTGGGGTGGACACGCAAGTGCATTTAGAATACTTGGTCTCTCCCCCTCCAACCAAGGCTGTGTGGAAGGAGTTAATGCTGGGGTACTTCCTTAGAACACATGACTTATGAGTTAAGAGGCTGGGGGATAGGTTTGAGGGACAACGGGGTCTGTATCTGGCTATTGTCTCACCTGGTGAAGCTGCCTTGATACAGCTGCTGGGCTAGGAAGATCGTCTTACATGCCAGGAACACAAAGAGGAGATGGTGGAACAAAAGGTTGGCGAGGGCTATCAACAGTCCAGAAATATTTATAGAGTATAGAGATTGAAAACAAATGAAATAAAACCGAATGCAACAAAGGGTTTACAAACTCTGTTTAACAGAAGTAAAGGTCAATGTGTCTAGTTTGTGTCTGTTAGTTCCATGTTTCTTGTAGAAGAGATGAATTGCTGATTTAAATGTCAAAGTTAATTTTCTGTGTAGCTTTAACAATGCATTGGACAACTCTGGCAGTATAAAAATGTTATCAATTGAATTGCTTGTACATGATGTATGTATGAATAGTGTGTCTTTTTGTGTAATATGGAAAATCTTTTAATAAACAGAAGTTTGAAAAAATTTCTAGTTTTAACAAAAGTTGAGTTGTCAATAAATATTTTAATTTATTTGTCAAAAAAAAGGATACCACATTTGCTTAGACCTAGCATTGTAAACAGATGGTACTAATATGGGCCTCAGTGGGAATCAAAGCATAACCTACCTAGGCATTCAAATACTGTACCTAGAGAGACAACCGAGCTAAAAAACGTGAATCTGCATCCTCTTTTGAAACTCCTAGCTGAGATCTTCAAGATTGTCTGCCCAGCCACTTACATTCTGGGGCTGGATAACTAATAAAGTGAAAGTGATTAGTAATGATGTATATCTTAATGAATGATGATTTGGGGCCTTTAGGTGCCTATGTAATCTGTGTGTTTGCTTTTATTTGTTTCTTTAAATACCTTTTCATCATTTGATTTGTATTTTTCCAGCTACAAGTAAAAAGCATCCAATGGAATTTCTTAATTGTGACATCAGAAAAGTTTTACAGTGTATTTCACTGGGAAACTGCAAACCTGTTTTCAGATTCTTATAATAAAACTTTCTACCATCAAAATATTATATATTTAATAGAAATATGTGAGTTTTGATAACTTGTGCTCTTTCGTTGTAACATAGTAGGTTACACTGTGTTCATAGACAGATTTTACTTGGGAAGAAGAACAAAGAAAACACAACACTGTAGAATTATACAGATGTCCCACCATAGTGCAAACATATAAAAGGCAACATTTGCTATTGAAAGAAGTGTCTATTTCTTTTGAAAAAGATAGAAAATATGTTTAGTTTCTCACTGAAATACATTGGGCTCATAAGTAATTGGCAGTTTCTGACCTCACAATACAAAATTCTACAGAATTCTTTTTTTACTAGCAGTGTGAAAGCAATGGTGAAAACTCGCTTGTTTCACTACACTAACAAATATTGCATTATAAAAGGTAGAAAGTAATTAGTAAGACATGAAAATACAGTAAATCAAATAGCTGTTTATTTATTAGAAGTAAACATCTGCTCTTTAAAATGAACAGCCTACAAAGGCTGTTGTACCCTATGGGTGTGCTAAACATCACCCTGCCTATTAAATGGTTCAAGCAGCTGCACTCATTGATTCCTAAATTTATCTGGCAGGGCTAAAAGTTGAAAGGCCTACAGTAAGCTGACGGTACTAAGACCAAGGGGGGACTTCATCTGCCAGACTTCTTACTCTGTTATTTTGTTTTGCATGATAGCAAATATCTGCTCTAGTGGGCCGATAAGTCACATATAGAAGAAAATCACTACAAACCCTAGTGGCTACAGATAGAGGAGAACATAGGGAGCATACACAACTGTGAGCTGAAAGCTTTATTGTTTATCTCTCCCAGCTAGGACTTAAAGCGCATTCATCTATTGGTCTATTAGAGCTCATCAGCAGTTGTGCAGATTCTTACAGTTGAAGCTTTGTACAGATTTGTCCCAGCCAGGGTTTCTAAAACCAAATGTGAAAATTGGAAACTGAAAAGGCTAGATGATAAATTCTGGAGAGGTGTACACATCCCCACCCTGGACCACATGGTTCTCGGAGACAGTGCCACTTCCTTCAGAAGCCTTCAGGTGAGCCACAGAGCATGGAGTACTGATTGCTTCAAGTTCATGCAGTTACAACATTGTATAACTCCACTTCTGGGATCCCAACCATGGTCCAGAGGAGGCGACACTGCTTGACAAGCTAGTGGTGGTTGCTCAGATGCCTAACGCAATTTCTAAAGTATATTCAGCTCTACAGGAGCACAATCCCAATAAGTCCACAGGCAGCTACGCTATTGGAGCGGAACTGCCCCAGCCCTCAGTGATCAAGAGTGGGAAAGATATGGTCAGACCTGTGCAAATATACCAAGCTGGACTGACTCCAGTTACAACAATTCAGAATATTGCAAAATCTCTGTTAATACACCAAAAAGCTATGTAATATGGGGAAAAGAGCCACATCTCTGTGCACAAGGTATGCTAAGGAAGGACACATTATCCCACATATTATGGCAGTGTGAAAAAGTCAGGCCCTTCTGGCATGAACTTAAAGAAAGTTTAGGCCCCCTACTGGAGCTGCAGGGTGGCATTACACCAGAAGTATGCACTTTGGGTCAGTACACCGACAAGGTCTTTGGGCAAAGGAAAGGTTACATTGCACTAGCGGCTACCACAGTAAAATGAGTAGCATGAGGTACTGGATGGATGAGAAGGTGCCCATTAGGGCAGAGTGGCATAAGGAGGTACTTTTTGCTTTAGAAGCTGAAAGCACTACTGCCAGAGTTCATCCTCACTGTTAGACCTATTACTGAAGATGGGACTCTCTCCAGCACCGGGTCAATACACCTAAAACAAAAACAGCAACAACAATAACTGCAAAGGAAATACAGCGTTGGCAAACACAGCTACCTTCAAAAATACCAACAAGCAAAAACTGCAAACCGCTCCAAAAAATAAAAAGAAAACACATACCCAAAGTACTCCCCCAAAACACTTTATTATCGCATACTGCATAGACAACTTATCGCTATCCCTTTCAAATATTCCTAAGTTGATCTGTACCCATAATCTGAAACAATAGACACAGACACACACAGCTGAATCTCAGAAACCCGTAATCACAAGTTGAAATTAACTAAAACAACACTAAATAAAATACAGGAACCAACCATCAACATATAGAACCCACAGCAGCATGATATCTAGACACCAGGCAGACTCGAACCACCAACCTCTACAATAACAGCCCTAAACACCTTAACCACAACACCCCTACCCACTATGCCAGGAAGCCAGCATATTTCCTGATCACAACAAATACACAGTTAAAACCAATAAATCCTATGATATGCTTCTGTGTAAAAAATTATTTCAATAAAATATATTGAATTAAAAAAGGAAAATAAATTAGCATTGTAGACGTGGCAAGTGTTTTTTTATTGTTTAACCAGGAGTAGCACACTAAGCTGAAAGCTTTTTACAGGAGTGACCTGGGAGCACAGGAAGTTAAGTGACTTACTCAGGGTCACACAGTATGCAAGTGGAAGCTGTGGGATTCAAACCCGATCTGGTTTGCTGGATGTCACCAGATTTGCAGCTTAGAGCCCTAAACCACTGCACTATACTGCCTCCTAAGTGTTAGGGTCAAGAAAATAAAAAACTCATTGTGAGCAGCATAGCAGGTACCCTAAAAGCATTTCTGACAGTTATGGCTAATAATTTAATTACAGTGTGACTTCAATTATCAAACCCCCCATTATCCGAACCTCTGGATTATCAAACTTGTACCATGTCCCCGACCTAATAGGAACATGGTGCGAGGGACCTCAATTTTATGAACCCTCAATTATCCAAACTAATCTTACATCCCCAGTGAGTTCGGATAATCGATGTTGTATTGTAATATTAGCTGACACAGGGAGCCAGCCTGGTTGTGTAGAGGGCTGAGGCACTGGCGCCTTACCTCGCCGACGACCCAATGTTGGAGGGTCAGATGGGGAGGAGGATCAGGCATCCCATGGACTGCTCTTTGGGGAGGTGAGAGGGATGACCACTGAGGTACTATCTCCTGGCAGTGGCCAGGGGCTGGTGCAGGCTTGGGGGTCACAGTGTGGGTCGGCAGGCCGACATCAGATGCAGTGGGCGGAAGCATGCACAGCAGTGTCCCTGATGTCATTGCATCCCATACCATGAGGGGTATCACAGGGACCACAAACAGTCCTCCGGCACACATGAAGGCCAGCCCAGACAGTGTCGCGTGGACCCATAAGCTAACTTCCCAAGCCCAGCCTCCATGTCTTCTGCAGTGTGCGGGGTAAGTACCTGCTATGAAGTGGCCTGGGAAGGTAGGGCAAAGGAAGTCAGAGCTCTGACTGTGGCCAGTCTGAGGCCAGAGGGACCTAGCTGGATGGGGAGAACCATAGGACCACCCACAGCCGAAGAGGTACCAAAAAGAAATCATGTATAAAAATTAGCTGACACTAGCTTTTGGAAGAACATTGCTGCACTGCTGCTTGAGGCATTCATTAGTGAGGAATTACTTACAGTAGTGTGAGGCACTGAGGCCACAATATACCTAATTACAAGCAAACTCGTTAAGAAGGCAGGTATGGGTATGAAGGAAGCTGGTGCCACAGGTGCAGGAGAGGTGCTGAATGCTGCAGTGTAATAATGCAGGAACCAGTAGCGCTATTAGCAGTGGCGATTGATTGGAGTTGGCATAGCAACAGTACTCACTCGACAGAAGCAAAGATTTTCAGGGAGTTAAGGTAAACTGAAACCCACATAGAAATGGGCACGTGGCTCACATACACTGTACAGAAAAATCCAGGACGTTTGCATTTATTTTATCGTTTATTTACAGGATAGTCCAGCTGAGATAAAACCTCTCCTTTCCAGTGGGATCCTGCTTCCAGCCATTTCCACAGCTGGGTGGCTGGAAGCACTGAAGGTTAAGTGACTTGATCAAGGTCACACAGTGAGTATGTGGCTCTAGAAGGATTTGAACCTGTGATCTCTCCTGGCTCTCAAGCTGTTGCTGTAATCACTGGACCACACTGCCTCATAAGGAAACATCAGACAGACAGGACATTGCCAGAGATGGTGCTCCCGTATTTGGGCCAGCAGGTCATGGGGTTCAAGTCCCCAGTGCTGACAGCACAGTGAAGTACAAGGGCTGATGCCATATAGGAGGTGCCATCCTTTTGGATGTGATGTTAAAGAGCCAGTAGCACAAAAATAGTATATAGAAGATGTTATTAATTATTAAAAGTAGCATGCAGTCACTTTTAATTCTGAAGTATTTATCTTTTCCTTATGTTCGTTAGAATAAGAGGATGCAATTATAAGCTAGTGAATGGGAGATTTAGGAGGGATGTGAGGATGTACTTCTTCAAGCAGAGAGTGGTAGATGAGTGGAACTGTTTGCCCAGTGAAACAGGAACTGGATTTAAAGAGGTGTGGTACAGATGTAAGGGCTGGTGAGGATGTATGCAGAGGTGGAGGTGTTTGGACAGCAGAGGATGAAGCTGAGCCACTAACAGGACACTCAGCCTAATCTCGATGCATGGCAAGCTTGTACTGCACTGGTAGGAATCAAGGCAGAATGAACGGACCACTGTTTCTATGTAGAACTTTTTTTTAAACCAAATAGTATGAGACAGGATGGCAAGAGCAGTACTTATCCTGGAAGTTGATATACTGTATATTGGGTCTGTTCCCTCTGTACCTGATCAACATTGTGAACTCACTGACTGTGACATCACGAGGGATCAGTCTAGCACAAGGTGAGCCACTCTTCTTGGTCAGTTGTGATGTCAGTCAGTGAGGTTCCAATCCTGATGAGGTATAAAAGGACTATCCTAGATGGGTCAGCCTTCAGGCAGAGTACTGTTCCATGTATCACACCTAGTACTTTCAGGTAGACAGTCTTCAAATTAGCAAAGGTAAGTATAAAGTACTATAGTAAGTGTAATATGAAAAATGGAATATTTTAAAGTTAATATTACTTTTAGACAGTGCACTAGAATTTTTAAGAGCTGTGGCCGTGCAGTGGTGCCATTGCTCAGGATGCCAGCAACCTGGGTTTGGAAACAAACCCAAGACGTCCGACAGGCCAGCTGAGGAAGCAGGATTCAGCATCCCATGAAGCTGTCTCAGGGCAGGTGGGCAACAGTGTCTGCTGCAATACCACCACCTGGATGACCACAGGTGGCAGGGCAAGACATATCACTATGCTATGGGAGTGAGGACTCTAACCGGCTCTGAGGGGTCCAACCATATGGCAGCATGTGCGCATGTCACCAAGCCCTCGTGAGGCATCCCTGTGGTTAGGCAGAACAAGGAAATACCTCACAATCTTGAATGATGAAGCTCGGGCCTGGGCCGACTGTCCACTGTCTTCCAGAACTGTGCCATTTGGGAGGAAAGTCCAGCTGGCTCCCCTAAAATTTCACTCTGAAGGGAATATCGGGGTTAGAGGAGATGACAGTATGTGGCAGAGAAGATATGGGTGGGCAGGGAGGTTAGTCAGTAGCTGGATATTGGGAGCTGCAGAGTGAGGGAAAAAAAGAATACAAAAAAGAGTTGCTCAAATGGTGCCACCTCTGGGAAAAATTGGAAAAGAAAATATTTAGGTACAATTAATATTGCATTTCATATATCTTCTATAGATGTTTACTCCCTTTATTTGTAATTGAAGAATCTGCATCCTCTGTAGCGATGTCAGAGTCTGCGCCATAGGAATGACTGTCGTATGTCAGGGTAGCATATTATTATACCTTCGGTGGGGAACAAGCAACAGAACCGATGAACTCTCAAAGAACAAAGTAGTAGACAGAGAGATTACACTTGAGAGGAGATCGTGATAGGAAAAAAGTGTAGATATGAAACACCCTTAATAGTGGAACTACACCTGCAGGGAACCTCATAAAGCAAACCCTATAAATAACAGCGATCAGGTTAAAATGAGATTGAACAAAGAGTTCCAACAATTCGGAATATCTTACTGTCAGTTTTCAACGCCCGGCCAATCTCTCACACACTCTCACTTTTTGCTTTCTCTTTTCTTCGCATTCTAGCATATTTATGATTTTCAAACTCTTTTTTCAGGGTAACTTGACTCTTTTAATAAAAAGGTAAGGAGTTTCAATGCATGTTTTATCAAATGATCTAAATTTATAAGATTTGTCTTTTTCTTGGTTGGTATTAATTTATAAATTGTTCTTTTCAGTTTAGATTTCTCTCACAAGTGAATTTATGAATTGAATGATGTTAATTTTTATGTTTGCAATATATGATTTATTGTACCTTAATAATGTGTGCATGTAATGTTATTTTCTTTGTTTATCTTAATAAAAATTTTATTAACAAACCCTTACAGAACAAAGATCTGGGTTTCATGCAAATGACCCCATTAATAAATAACAGGAGAGGAAATACAGAGCTAATGTGAAACATAACCTGAACTGTGTCCAAATATAATGTTTTCCTTTTGCAGTATAGCTTTTATTGAATTTCCAATGAAAATGAGCATGAATACAGAGTATACAATGGGCTGGATATTCAAACTGCACCATTCATAGGCATGAAAGCCCTTAGCTGCGCCAAATAGTTCGCTGGGGTGTGTCGGGGTGATATTCAAAGGAGTTGCGCTATTGAGCAACTCCTTTGAATATCACCCCAGCCACAGCCACTGTGATGGTGTAGTGAATCCCAGCCACCGCAAGTTGACAAAGTGGAGCATTCAACTTGTGGTGGTGCAAGTACCATTGCGCCATGTGCAAAACTCGATATTCAAAGGTGACATACAAATGGGCTATAAATCATGCAAGGCACGGGGGCATTTGCATCTGATTATGGCCCCATTTGCATGCCATTAGCATGCAATGCGCCGATCGCCGAGGACTTGCGCCTGGCGCCCTGCCGGCAGCAGCCATCGGGAAGGATGCCCCTGCAGCCCAATCACTGGCAAAAGAGCATAAAACCCACCACTACCCTCACTGGCCCGATCGCGGGCATAGCCTAATCCCCCACCTCACCAGCCCGATCGTGGGCAGCAATGTGTCTTCCCCCCAACACAGCCCTGGTGGTCAGTGGACCGATAAGCCCGATCGCGGGCTGGAAATATTAAACACCCCACCTCCCGATCATATCTCTGGTGGTCCAGTGGACCCGATAAGCCCGATCGCGGGCTGGGTATTCAAACACCCCCACCTCCGATCCTTATCCCTGGTGGTCCAGTGGACGAAAATCCTGATCGCGGGATGTAGTTGTCACCCCGAACACATCCCTGGTGACCTAGTGTCCCCACCCCACCCACCAATGAAGCACCCCACCCGCTCCCCCGCGGCCGGCGGCAGCATCCACCCGCCTGCCGCTGCGCCCGCTTCGCCGACTGATGCCGGTAGACTGCATGCCATTGGTGTAGAGCAAGAGCCAATGAGCGTGCAACCCATACCGTACCAGACGGTCAGTTTTGTGAATGAATTTCATTCACAAAACTGAACTGTCTTAATGGTATGGGCTGCTGCCCATGGCTCTTACCCTGGCGGGCACTGCTCCCCAGGGAGAATCATCGGCGGCGGGCAGTCAAGGCGGCAGGCGGGTGGGATGCTGCTGCCCGCTGGCTGCGGGGAGTGGGTGTGGGGCTTTCGTGGGTGGGTGGGGTGGGGACACTAGGTCACCAGGGATGTGTTCGGGGTGACAACTACATCCCGCGATCGGGATTTTCGTCCACTGGACCACCAGGGATATGATCGGGAGGTGGGGGTGTGTGTTTGAAAACTCCAGCCCACGATCGGGCTCATCGGTCCACTGGACCACCAGGGATATATTCGGGAGGTGGGGTGTTTTATTACATCAGCCGCGATCGGGCTTATCAGTCCACTGGACCACCAGGGATGTGCTTGGGGACACATTGCTGCAGCGATTGGGCTGGTGAGGGGGCACAGAGAGTGGGTTGAGGGCCAGCCACAGGTGGCAGCTGCTGTGTTGTGCCCTGCAATACAGCAGCTCACCCTGTGGGTGGCCTCGACTTAACTTTTTTGGGCTCAAAGTCCTGTAGGCGCAGGTTGGGGTTGCGCCTGCACAACTCTGCACAGCCCGGCTGAATATCGGGGCTGTGCAGTTTATCATAGTTCCTCCCTCCAGTTCAGCATGCATTCATTTGCATTACGCTGTTGCTCAGCATGTTTCTGTGGCGCAACTGCCTCCTGTTGAATGTCGCAGATAATGGAGCAAGTTTGGACTTGCGCAGGCGCAACCTATTGCGTGTGGCGCAACCCTTTGAATATCTGGCCCAATGTGTAAAATGGTGGACACTCAGAAGGGGTGGAGAAAATGCGTGAGGATCTTGGGAAACTCTTTTTTCCATAATAATTTTTATTAAGAGTTCAAGGAACAGCAATAAATACAAACATCAAAACCAAAATCATGTACAACAGAAGGAACAGATATTGTTACAGTCTGAATGAGTATTGAGATAAACTACAAGAGAAACATCTGGAGCTAATATAACACCACAATCGGAGAAATATTTCTAGAAGGGTCAGTGACTTGGTATCTAGGGTATAAATTCACAAGTGCATGACAGATAGTCATAGATACATCTAAATGTAATTTAACTGAAGAAAGGATCCTCATACCTCATTAAACTTATCAGTTTTGTTCAAGATCAAATAGCTAATTCTTTCATTGTTTGCGGTATAACTCATAAGGTTGAACCATTGTAATAAAGTGAGAGTTGACGAATCACGCCAGAGTTTTAAGATTAGTCTTTTTAGTTGCAAGTGCTGGTGCCACAAGCCAAAGCTTTTGGCAATATGTAAAATACTATTGTGATAAAATATTCCCAGAACATACATCTTTTCTTTTGTACACTCTTTTTCCCTCCAGTCATGCTCTGTGGAGCCTCTCTCAGGCATCCTACCTGTTCCTGCCCACTGAGGTCCTCTCCACCCTAAGCCTCTTCTCTCTCCCCTCCTCCCGCTGCCAGTACCCTGGCTTATCCCTCTGGGGTGGGGCTGCCCGTCCTCTTGGGCGCACTATAGAGACAGACCCTGGCTGCAGGTGAGGGCCCGGTGGAGGAACTGGAAGGCTGGGAGAGATAGATCGGTGGTGGGCATGGGGGTCAGGTGCCGTCACCACCCCAGAGCAGCCAGGTTTTCTTGTGTTCTGGTGACTTGCTCCCTCCTCCCTCCCTGGCGTGCGCATCTGACACCAAGGTGCATGGCAACCTGCCTGCGTCAGCCACGCTACTGAATGTGCTGTCCGCATTCTGCAGTGCCCCTATCTCCACTGGGGCAGCTGAAACACCAAGTGAACCCCAGTCTTCCCCTTGGAGGAGAGCAGCCCTGTTGGTGCTCGATCCTCTACCTCCCTGCCGACCACCCATGCCCAAGCTTGCTCCTGAACTCGGGTCGGCATAGCTTTGATAAATATGATTAAAGATTCAATAGATAAAGAGGTCTGGTGACAGTGGGCAACCTTGTCATGTACCTTCTGATATACCAATTGGCCCTGATAATTTATTTATTTAGTTTCTGTTGACGGGTAAGTACACTAGACAGCATGGCTGCCTATTTTCAGAATGCGATCCGGGAGGTGACAACAGAGGGCATTTCAACATAGGGCATGTAGACAACAGTAAGTACAAAGAAAAATCAGGTGAACATGAATCGGTACAGAAACAAGCTAGAGATAAGTCACAGTAAAGCTATACAGAACTTTCAGCTGATGACAATACAATTGCAGGAAACAAAAGTAGTAACAAAAGTAGAAATACAAGTGCAAATAACTAACAGTCATTAAATCAAAGTCTAATGGGTAAGTGCTAAGGAGTGTAGCAAAATTTCCAGGCAGATTTGAGAGCAGTAGATGCAGATGCCAGTAAGCAGCTAGGAGGAACTGGCAAGGAGTGGGAGGATAGACCACAGAGCAGGGTTCAGAGCTTGTAAGAGCCTTAAGTAGGTCCTGTTTGAAGCTGCAAGGAGAAAGGGAAGGGGAGTTTCTTAGATTCAGAAGAAGGGATAATAAGTCATTAGTAAGGATTTAGGTCTTTGCGTTAGTATACATAATGGTAACCCGTTGGTAAAGTTCCCACCACACCAAATTGGTCCAGCGCTCTAAGCACATAGGTCCAGTCAAGGGAATCAAATGCCTTAAGAAGATCCAAAGATACAATAGTGTGGGGTTCCTATTCTTATTTGCAGCCCATACAATGTTTAAAAGATGTCTTATGCTATCTGACCCAGCTCTGCCTCTACAATCCCTCTTTGTTCTAATCACAGCACATCCTTGGCTAAGTGAATCTTGATTGACATTATTTTGCTAGAATTTTATAATCTAGATTAATTAGGAAATGGGACAATAACTGTAACAACTCGGGTCTTTTTAATTTATTTATTTAAATGTTTCTGGGAAGGCACTCTGACGACCAAATCGCTGGCGTCTCTTCAGTGCTAGCTGGAAAGGGGTACAACAGAGTGAGACACTAAACATTCAAGTTACAAAATCAACATTAACATACATTTGTAAGGCAGGTGTTACAAGCAGTGTTACAACAGTGTTGCGCATAATAGGTAGAAGAGTGGACAATAATAAGTGCTGGGTTAATAAGTAAACAAGTGCTTACATGAAAGAAAAGGGGAAGAGAGGAGGGGTGAGGTAGGGAGGGGAAGAGTCGAGTTCAAGTTACATTCAAGTTACAAGATCAACATTAACATACAGTTGCAAGGCAAGAGTTACAAATAGTGTTACAACAGTGTTGCTCATAAGGGGTGGGATATTCAAAGGGCTTGTGCATGGTGCAACAGTGTTGCATATACGCAACCCACTGATACACACTGGCGCGATATTCAAAAGGGGATGTTGGCTGCAGATCCCAATGTGCCGGGCGCACCAGTAATGTATGCGGGCGCAAGTGGTGGGGCGTGCCCATGCGTATTCTACACATCCCGATATTCAGCCTGGGATGTGCAGGCGCTATGCTGGTGCAACCCCTACTTTGTGTGCGCACACTGGTGCTCAGAGTTGAGCCACAAAGAAATAGGAGCAAGGGGCTGGCCACCCACAGGTGAGCTACCAGAATACAGGGTGCAACACAGCAGCCACCAGCTATGGGTGGCCACCTGAGCTACTGAGCCAGGGTCTGTTGGCATCATGTTCCCCATGCCGATCGCAGGCATAAGTAATATAAAGTACCGTCCAGTATCTCTGGTGGTCCAGTGGACCGCTTGCAGCCGATCGCAGGCATAAGTAATTTAAAATACCACGTCCAATATCCTGGTGGTCCAGTGGATCGCTTGCAGCCCTATCGCGGGCATAAGTAATAGAAATCACCGTCCACTATCCTGGTGGTCCAGTGGACTGCTTGCAGCCGATCACGGGCATAGGTATATTAATATCAGTGAAATCCAACCCTGGTAGTCCAGCGGTACCCCCCCCACCTGCCCACTGGGCCCCACAACCCCTCCCCGGTCAGCGGTAGCACCCACCCGCAAGCGCCCGGCCACCTGCCGACTGACTGTGTATAACGCGACTGTCGCCCATTGGTCACAGGCGTGGGCCAGTAGGCGTGCAATTCCGTGCTATATTACACGTCCTGATAGCAGGAATACATATCTGGACTGTGTGTAGTATAGTGGCAGTCTGCATGCCCATTGGCCTACGGCTGGCGGATAACAAAGGCACAAACGTACTATATCCGGTCAGTCGATGGGCGCTTTCTTGGTGGTCTACCTACGCTGACCGAGAGCTGGTGGCGGGGGAGCTCAGGCGAGTGAGCCGTGGACCACCGGGGCCAGATTACTGATTTTAAACTGTGCCCATGATCGAGCCTTCAGGTCACTGGAACTCAGATGAGGCGTGTGATTCTATACTGCTCTTCGCCTTCAGCTACTGGCGATCGAACCTCAAAGATAGACGTGTTAAAGTACTTATGCCACTGTCGAGCATTAGGCACTGCCCGATGTGCAGGGGCATCGGTCCCGACAGCTGGCAGCCTGGCAGGGCGCCAGGCGCAAATGAGGGGATCGGTACACCTGCATGCAATTGGGGCCATAATGGCATGCTAATGGCCTCAATTGCCTGCATACATTATGGCCCCATTTGCATATCCACTGCTGAATACTCTGTGGCTCCTGCACCTAGCGCAACCCGCACTTGCATGGCGCATCCCCTGCTCGACTCTTTCCACTTGCACTGGTGCAGTGCCCCGCCACCATGCGCAATGTCAGGAGGCCAAGTTGCAATATTCAGCAGTGCTGAGTCCTGGCGCAGCTAAAGTGAATATCCCTAGTCACGCCCTGGCATATCCCAGTTGTGCTGCACCTGCTGCGCCCTGCAAGGCGCATTCTGAATATCCACAATATGTAAAGAAGAGACAATAATAAGTGCGGGTTAATAATAAACAAATTGCTTAGAGTGAAAGAGAAGGGGAAGGAGAGAAAAGGGTGAGGTGGGGAGGGAAGAGTCATGTCCCTGGAGACCCTTCAGGATGAGGGAACCTGCAAGAGACCTGGGGACCAGAGAGAAGGGACAGGCAGTGTCCCAAGGAGACTCCTTCAGGATGTGGGGAACCCTGCAAGGGACTATAGGACTAGACAGAAGGAGGATAAGCTGTGGGGATTAAAGGGAGGAAAGAGATGGAGGAAGTGTGACTTAAATGTTGGGAGGGAACAGGACCTAACCTAGAGGACCCTTCAATATGTGTGGAACCCTGTCAGGGGTTGGGGAAGGGCAGTAGATGGGGATTAAAGAGTGATAGGAAGTGAGAATGAGTAATGAAACCTTGAGGGAAGAGTGAGAGAATGAGGTGAAACCTTGAGGGAGAGAATTTGTACCTTTGGAAGGGATGGGGCCTAATCAATAGTCCATCAGGATGCATGGATCCATAGAGAGCATTTGGGGTCCACACATTCTTAGAGAGAGATCAAGGGAGGCCAGTAAGGGGAGCAATTTGGGAGAGGGTGGAGAGCTAGAAATTTGTGGGGGGTGCATAGGGTAAAATGAAGGTGTGGTAGAGGGTAGGGTTTATCAGGGCTCAGAGGGAATTAGGGAGGGACATGGCAGGAACAGCTAGGTGCAAGGTAAGTATTGAGGCAGAGCTGATGGAGTAGGCGGAGGATGAGTTCCAGATTTGAGGGGATGGAATTCCTAATTTTAGGAGGCGGTGAGGATAACCAGAGTGGCTGATTAGGGTGGATCTGTGGGGACTACCAGGGTGGGGAGTCAGTTGATCTAAGGAATGGGAGGATGGGGGGATGTTGTAAGAAGAGGTGAGATAGGAGGGTCATTAGACAGGCAGCACTTCAGAAAAGGGCACTGGTGTGTTACCTGCCTAAGACCTCTCCCGAACTCCCTGAACTCCTGCACTTTCCTAGCCTTGTTCCTAGCTAGATCATTAGTCCCTAGGTGGACAATGACATCCAACTCTCCCTGCCTTCCTTTCTGCTGCTCTAATGATCCCCAGGATCCATTTCCCATCCCTGCAAGCCATGGCACTGTGTAGCACCTAACATCCCTCTCCACCTCCTTCCTGTCCCCAGATCTATCCCCCCATGATGGAGTCCCCCACCCCAACAGGAGTTGCTTCCTCCTCCTCTGGGGTCCTCTGCTCCCCTCCTTGGGATGTCCAGTGTGGAGGGTCCCTACATCCTCCCTGGACACTAATGCAAGTGCCTCCATGGGACAGTCCCGCCCTGCCAGACTGGCATAGGAATGGTGTAGTGGTACCATCTGGGGATGTGCCTCAGACCCACCACCCTCACCCTTCCTGAGCCCACTGTAGACCAGCTGTCCCTCCTTCTTGGCAACCTTTGAGGCAGCGGTGGCAGACTTTGTGGTCCCTGGGTTGGGAGGAGGCCCCATAAATCCTATCCAACTCAGCCCAGAGATGAGCAACCCCCAGCCCAGAGTTGTGCACACAGATGGGGCAGCACTGCAGTCTCCACAAAGTCTCCTGAAAACTGCTGCCTCACAGTCACTGCACTGCACCGCTCCCAGCATACTTACTAATCTGTTTATCTTACTTACTGCCCTTACAAATATTGGATCCCTTTCCACCAGCTAGAGTGTACCCAGCTAGTAGTACCCTGTATATTAGTATTCCTTCCTTTGTTGCCTTCTTCTTTCTTTAGTGTGGCCCCTGCACTTATACCTCCCTAGTCTAGCGTCCTGACCAGGAAAGGTTTCTAGCTAGCGTCTTCCTTCTCCTCTATTAAGAATTTTTTTTTGTAGTTGTTCATCTCCCTTTCTTTCAACCAAAAACCTTTTTGTACTCCTACCCAAGATGAGGTGTAACACCCACTCCCACTTCTAGTCCTCCCTTTTTTTCTGTTCCTTCCCTGGCTGCCTGGCAGTGCTGGACCCTATTCCCCTGTGTTACTTGCTGTTGTTTATGTGGGTGACCTGCTGACAGCTGCCTTGTTTGGCTGACACCTATTGACAGACTCTGACATCCTTAGCATGTTGGTCCTTCGCGCTGATGGCCACAGCATGGGGGGGCTTGATTGCCTAATCCCTATATAGGTCCCTGTATTTCCTGGTTCTTGTGAGGCAGCCCTTCCTATTGGCAACCATCAGGGAGGAAGACATGGACGGGCTGTGATTGGCAGCTGTGCCTAAGCCATGCTATCTCTGTCCCTGGCTGCTCCAGTGGTTTCCATGTGGCTGGTGTAGGCAATTTAGTGGCAGAGGAGATTATTCCTACCCCCATCCTGCCAAACAGGACAGCACCACTCCACTTGCTCTGGTTGGGTTATTTAAAGCCCCAGGTTTTACAGCTCTTCCTGGCTCTTGTGAGGCAGCCCTTCCCACTGGTTGCCATCATGGAGGGCGGCATGGTCGGACTGTGATTGGCAGCTGTGCCTAAGCCCTGCTTGCTCTCTCCCTGGCTGCTCCAGTGGTTTCTATGTGGTTTCCGAGGCCGCAAATACCTATAGAACTCTGTTTGCCTTAGATTGTATTGGGTGTGAAAGGCTTGGAAAATTTGGATCTATTCCTGAAAAGAACTGTTATATGTACTGAAGGGGGTATCTCTCCCAAGTACGGTATCTGGGATCCAGGCATAATCAAGTGAAGTCCTCCAGTTGCCCTACTGGGCATAAAAGCAGGAGAAAATGGGTCAAGTGGAGTTTCTATCTGATACTGTGCCGTGTTTTCACCTGGAATTGCAGCCAGGGGTTCAGTGCCGGACTCATTTTTTAATTTACTGTCCAGTGGTACATGACCTGTACAAATTGGTGACTGTGGAACAGGACACATTCCATGTAAAGCCAGGTCCCATGTATATCTGCCAGATGGTGGAATAGAATAAAACACATATGTGCAGCCCAGAAATTAGCTTGTAGGGATGGGAGTGTGAGGCCTCTTGAGATCTTAGCAACGAAAAGTTGCTGTAGTTTAATTCAGTGTTTCTGTCCTTCCCAGATAAACCTGGAGATCTTATTGTTCCAGGTTCTCCGTTTTGGTATTGGTAGGGCTAATGGCATGTTTTGAAAGAATTAAAGGGCCCTGGGTAGGGTTACCATGAAAATTACTTCTATACGTCTGGTCAGTGAAAGTGTCAAAGTCCCCCAGTGGGTGAAATCCTGTGTTATTTGTTAGGTTCATTGGTGTAGTTGCCACCTTATGCTGAGTCAGGGGGTGTGTGCAACATTTATTCCCATATACTTCAGTTTCTGAAGGTCCGAGCAGAAAGGTAACACCTCTCAGAGGGGTTGGGGAAAAATGGAAACTCAAAGTTTTGGTTTTAGTGGTGCTTAGGCAGCATCCGCAACCTCACTGGATTTGTGTAGTAGGTTGAACACCTTAGAAGGGCTTCACTGGATCCCTCAAGTAAAGCAACACGTCATCTGTGTATAAGGCTATACACGTTCCACTTCCTCTATCCCTGTTGAGTTCCCCAATTCAAGGGAAAATCCAGAGAATGATCCCACTCACCTTGATGCAAGCCTTGGGAGAATGGTAAATCCTTTGCAACAGCTCAATGAAAGGATCCAGGAAGCCCAGCCACCCCAGCACTGAGTACAGAAATGGCTAGGAGATCCAGTTGAAGGCTTTCAATGTATACACCTAACAGAAGAGAGAGGGTAGGCCAAGTGTTGCATGTGGCAGAAGATGTGAAGGGTGTGGCTTATGTTATCTGTTGTGCTCTGGAATCACATGAAGCCTATCTGTTCCCTATGTATGAGGGCTGGCAAGAGCCAATCTAGTCTTTTGGTCAGGATAGACAAAGAACTTATAGTCAGTGTGTGTGCACCAAGATGGGCCAGTATGAGGGGCAGAGCAGTGTTTTTATCAGCTTTCAAGATTATTAATATGGCTGCGTGAGACCAAAGGGGGCATCCTGCCCTGCAAGATTTCATTATAGCAGGCCAGTAGGGTAGTACCATGAACTCCTGGTGAGTTTATAAAACTCTGCACCATGTCTATCTGGTCCTGGGGCATTTAATGCTTTTGAGTCTAATCACTCCCCCTCCAGCTCATCTGCCATGATAGGGGCCAGAAGCCGGTTCCCCTGGTCTAGAGGAAGGATAGCCAGCTGCGAGTGTTGCAGGAAACAGTCCATTTGCTCCTGCTGAGAGATGGTTTCTGGGGTGTATAGGCCTCATAATACTGCTGGATGGCCTTTGCTATCTCTTGGTATTTGGTTAGCTGAACCCCTGAATTCAAGTGCAATATGGCTGAAATCATAGTAGCCCATCTTTTCTTCCGAAACTGGTAGGCCAGAAGCTGGGAAGATCTGGCTCCTACTTCATATAAACATTGCTGCAGAAAGAAAAGGCAATCTCAATTTGTTCCCAGCAGAGTTTGTCAAGTTCTGCCTTAACTTTTGTAATCTGTGGGGTTACAGAGTGGTCCTCCATTGGTGTGCCTATTGTAAGAAATGAAGGGTGTCTTCTAGAATCTGCCTGTGCTCCAGTCTTTGCTTTTTCTGTTGTGAGGTGAACTGTATGAGGTGAGCCCTCAAGACTGCCTTCATTGCATCCCACCTGATAGTAGGAAGTGTGAGTTTCAGGATTGTCCTCAAGTATCTCTGTAAGTTTCTCCCTGACATGGGTATGGAAGGCAGGAGATTTCAAGAAATACATGTTACAGCGCCAACATGTCAAGCACTTATCTAGGCCAAAGTCCAAGTATATGCTCATCAGAGCCAATTTGATAAAGTAGATGTCCCACAAGGAGCACTGAGTGACCCTGGTCATATTCTCTAAATGAAGCCACAATCTATTTATGAATACAGGTAGTGTACAGAGGAGTAATTGGTGTAGCTGCACAGCCTGGGGTTCAGTGTGCATCAGATGTATACCTACCCTATCTTCTGAGCCACTTTTTTAAAGTATATATGCGAGGTTGGTTGTTATGAGAGCTTGGGTTTGAGGAATCCAGACCCAGATGTAACTGTATGTTGAAATCTCCTGCAAGCAGAAGGATTCCCTTTGCGAAAGAGATAATTCATTCCATTGGGGAGCTGATTGCAGGGGTGTTGACCCCGGTGGTAGTAGATGTTTGCCAGTATGACCTCCTAGCCTTGCTGGGTACCTGAACCAAGATCAGACAGCCCCCACAGGTCCTCTGCATCTGTCATTCTACAAATAACGTTAGCCAAGGAATGAGGATAACTACCCCACTTCTGCATCTCCCTCATAAGAGGAAGAAATTCGCTCTTAACCCAGTTTAGGGAGTTTAGCATATGCAGCAGGGGTTAGATCTGACTCCTAGAGATAGACCAAGTCTGGTTTAAGCTTTTTGATGTGGGAGAACATTTTTGCCCTTTTTAACCAGATTAGTAAGCCCATTCACATTTGATAAGCATGGATGACTTTTGGGGGTACCCCATCAGGTTACCTTATCTAAAACATAGGGAGCTTTGTTCCACCCCCCAGCCACCAGCCCCTGCCAACCACTTGATGCACATTTGTTCCATCATGATGACCGTTTTAGGAACACACAAAATACTATTTAGGACCTAGGGTAGGAGAACTACTGCACCCATGATCTAATCAACTGTGGGGTAGCTATGTTAATGTTAACCATTGGTTGAACATGGTCCTCTGGAAGAAAAGGCTCCTCAGGGCCAAAAACAATCAGGGTCCAGCAGGGGCTTCAAGGTGGGGAGCCATGGGGTGGCCCTGTGGCAGGAGCACCTTCCCAGAGAGGAGTACCTCACTGTGAAGAACCTCCAGACAGTAATGGCTTAGGTGGGTGAAGGTGTGCAGGGCTGATGTCTTGCACTCCAAAGGGGAGTGTAGTGGGTACACTGAGTGAACATCATCAGGGATGCCTCTGATATAGTAGATATTCCAGTGTGACCTGACAGAGGTATAGCAGTCATGTCCATTAGGAGCAGTACCTTCAGGCATAGGAATAAAGAATACATGGTTGTCTAGATAGTGTGGGGAGAGTAGGTATCTCAAGGCTATGGGTTCAGTTATAGACTGTAAAGGAGAAGGTTTCCTGGGGCCACCATGAGTCTGTGGGATGCTGAAGGAGAGAATTCTACCACCTGCCCCCAAATGTTCGAACATGACAGTGGCATGGCAACTCCTGTACCAACTACTAGCAGGTAGTATTGCAAACAATAACCTGTGAACCATTTCAGCATAGTACTAAACAAGTCAATAGAGGATATTACAGCCCCTTGGTAAGTTACACTGGTCACCAGTCAGCTCCTAGATAATGTCCCTTGGTCATGTCAGATGAATATAATAGATTTCTTTGACTGAGTGACCAAATTAGTAGACCAGGGAGGGGCTGTGGACATGGCCTACCTAGATTTTAGCAAGGCATTTGACACAGTCCCACACAAAAGATTAATAAATAAGTTAGCCAGCCTGGGAGTGGGTCCCAGAGTGGTAACCTGGGTAGAAAACTGGCTGGTTAACAGGACACAGAGGGTAATAGTAAACAGAGTCCACTCTGAAGAAAGGAGGGTTGCTAGCGGGGTATCGCAGGGTTCAGTACTGGGACCAGTCCTCTTTAATGTCTTTATAGGTGACATTGTGGAGGGACTAGAATGAAAAGTATGCCTCATTGCAGATGGCACAACGATCTGCAACAGGGTGATACACAAGGGGGGTGGAAAGGATGAGAAGGGACTTAGCTGGGTTGGAGGAATGCTCAAAAGTATGGCAACTTAGATTCACTGCAAAGAAGTGCAAAAGTAATGCAGTGGAAACAAAAATGCAAGAGAAGAGTACACAATGAGGGGTATTAACAACAAAATAGAAAGGGACCTGGAGGAGTTAATTTCAGATGATCTAAAGGTAAGCAAAGCAAGGAGAAGGCAGTAAGGAGGGCTGGGGATACTGGGATGCATAGGGAGAGACATCATCAGTAGAAAACAGGAAGTTTTTCTCAGAAGGCGCCAGAAGGGAAGAAACATATTCAATTCACTGCTTTACAGTAACTAGTAATTGCTATTTTCTTTTAAACTTAGATTGTGGGCTTTTAGTGACACTGTAATTTCTTTGCTGTTTTACTTAGAATTGTTTTTGGGCTGTTGAAAATTTAAAATGTAGTGGTGGTGTATTTTTTTGCTGTCTTTAATTGCTGCAAATTTAGTCTTGGCTTGTCTGACTTGCCCTGTAGTTTGGGTGAAGGGTGTTAATTGTCTGGCCTCTGACCTCAGCTACATGATAACTGGAGGTAGGGCTTAGTCAGAGTTGAGGTAGCAAGCGAGTTTTGTTTTCTCAAAAGAAGCCAGAAGGGGGAAGGAAACATATTCAATTCAGTGCTTTACAGTAACTGGTAATTGCTATTTTTCTTTTAAACTTAGATTGTGGGCTTTTAGTGACACTGTAATTTCTTTGCTGCCTTTACTTAGAATTGTTTTTGGGCTGTTGAAAATTTAAAACGTAGTGGTGGTGTTTTTCTTTGCTGAGATTAATTGCTGCAAATTTTCACCCCTCCTTCCCCCAACTCTTAATTATATGCCCTGTTATATCTGATTGACAGGAGCTAAACACAGGGGATAGTAAGAGGTGTGGAGTAGGAGGGGCATAAGGGTGAAGAAGACCACCCTCAGCACGACAAGTGATTTGACTCATTTATGTATTTATTGGTTTCTTTTCTTTTTTTTTTAAAGAAAAGTATCTGAGGATCAGTGGCAGGATTTTTAGGACAGTAAATTAATAAAAGAGATCTAGGAGAGCTTCAGTAACAGACAAGTAGTGGAATAGCAGTATAATTGCAGTATAATGTGGGGTGGTGCGTCTTGCAGCGGCTGTGAGGCAGCCATATTCAGGCAGACCTTCTGGACACTGAGGTGCTGCCCTATCTACATGTATCTCTCTGGACTGTGGGATGAGGTAACCAGACTCAAGAGGAAGTAAACTGGGTCAGGAGTACCATCACCCTATCCAGAGACCACCCAGTCTAATGCAACTGCCACAAAGGATGCCGAGAACGAGAGCACTTGGATGACAGTGGGCTCAGGGAGGTTAAAATGGTCAGGCAGAGGCACATTCCAGATCCTATTCCACTCAAGAACTCATATGCCACACTGGCAAATGGGGACAACCAAATAGAGGTACCAGAGAAGTGGAAGGAAAGGATGTGGAGGTTAGCAAGGAGGTGACCTCAGTGGGGAGAGCAGTGGACCCCAGAGGAGGAGGAAGTGAATCCTGGTGGGGACTCTATCATAAGAGGATCCAGCTAGGAACACAGGAGGGGAGGACAGGGAGGTGAGGTGCCTACCAGGTGCCACAGCATGGAGGGATGGAAGGAAGATCCTGGGGATCACTGGGAAGGCAAGGCGGAGGGTGAGCTGGATGTCATTATCACCTAGGTACCAATGACCTGGCAAATGGGAGCCAAAGGAAGTTCAGGAAGAGTTTAGGAAATTGGGGAGGGTTTCAAGCAAGTAGCTACTTCTGTCACTTTCTCAGAAGTACTACCTGTGAGAGGCAGGAGAGCATAGGGTGCATGCACCAGGAACTTTAACTCATGGCTGAAGAATTGGTGCTGTGAGGAAGGGTTTGATTCATTGGTGACTGGGGACCCACCTGGAGGATGGAGGTTTGTTCAAGCCTGATGGCCTGCATCCATCCTGGAGGGAATCAAGCACTCAATGATAAGTTTAAATGCTACATTGACAAGCATTTAAACTAGCAAAGGGGTGGCAGGCCAGCAAGGAGGGTACCTACTTGCTCACCCCCGCAGCTAAGCAGTGGAACCAGTGAACGGAGGAGTGGCTATCTCTACAAAGCAGTGTGCAAAAGATGGAGATTAGCACCCAAGAAGTGGATAGGCAGAAAGGGACAACATTCAGCAGAAGGGCAGACAGCAAGGAGAACCAGGGATAAAGGACAACCAAGGAAGGGGCTGAGTAGAACAGCAAAACAGTCTAGGCAGGTCAAATAATGGAAAGCCATGTGTGCCAATGCCAGGAGCCTTAGCAACAAGATGGAAGATCTGGAGGCTGTCATGGTACAGTCAGACCTGGACATTGTGGCCATCAGTGAAACCTGGTGTAGTGATAACCATGACTGGGAGATGGCCATACCTGGCTACAACATATTCAGAAGAGACAGGGCAGGTAGGAAGGGAGGAAGAGTGGCACTGTATGTGAAAAATGACATAAGGGCCACAGAGATCCAGGAGGAACAAAATGGGGGAGAGATACTGTGGGTTAAGCTGGAAAGGAAAATGGAGCTAGCCATCCACACAGGTGTGGTCTATGAGACCACCAGCCAGGAGGAAGAAACAGAGAGAGCTGATGCTAGCCATCCAAAGGATGGCAGACAAAAGTGAGGTAGTACTGGTTGGAGACTTCAATATTCAGACGTGGACTGGAGCATCCCAGCAGCAGCATCAACTAGGAGCATATTTATCCTGGACTCCCTTCAGGGTGTCTTTCTCAAACAACTGGTCATGGAACCAACTCGGCAGAAGGCAATACTGGACCTGTGCTCACAAACAGGGACAGTGTGATCGGGTAACAGTGGGGGAGCACCTGGAGAACAGTGACCGCCAGTCATTGTGGTTTGAAATCATAGCAAGAGCAGAACCAAAACATACAAAACATGTATCCTGGATTTTAGGGGCAGACTTTGGGAAAATGGGAGATACTTGAAAGAGGCATTAAGGGAATGGGGCAGGAATCAGGGGTTGAGGAACAGTGGACAGTATTTAAAATGGGATTACAAGAGCAACAGAATTATGCATTAAGCAGGTTAGCAAGAGGAAAAGGAAGAGGAGACCATTATGGTTTTCCAAAGAGGAAGCAAAGAAAGTGAAAGCCAAAAATATTGCATTCAGGCAATACAAAAAGACACAGGCAGAAGGGGATAGGGAGAAGTACCAGAAGAAGCAAAGGGAGGCAGGGAGGTCAATAAGGGAAGCCAAAGCTCGGACTGAAGAACACATTGAAAAATCAATGGGTAGAGGGGACAAAACCTTTTACAGGTACATAAGTGAAAAAAGAAAGGCAAAGGGAGGGATAGTGAGACTGAAGGGGGAGGATGGGGGCTGTGTGGAGGATGACAACAGTAAAGCTGACATTTTGAACAGGTATTTCTGCTCAGTCTTTACTGAGGAAGAGGAGGGTAATGGGTCTGAAGGGAGTACAAGGGGTGAGAATGGTTCAGAAATGGACACAAGTCCCTTTACACAAGAAAGGGTCCTGGAGGAACTGGAAGTAATAAGAGTTGATAAAGCAATGGGGCCAGATGGGGTGCACCCCAGGGTCCTTAAAGAACTAAGAGAGGTGGTGACTGAACCTCTGGCTATCCTGTTTAGCCGATCACTGGAAACAGAGGAGGTACCCAAAGACTGGAGGAGAGCAGATGTAGTCCCTTATACAAAAGTGGGAACAAAGAGAAGCAGGAGACTACAGACCAGTCAGCCTCACCTCAGTAGTGGGGAAGATCATGGAAGCACTACTGAAGGAGAAATTGGGAACATCTGGTTGTCAATGAACTACAGGACCCAAGGCAGCATGGTTTCACCAGGGGAGGTCATGTCAGACCAACCTCATTGAATTTTTTGACTGGGTGACTAGGGAGGTGGATCAGGGAGGGCAGTGGACATGGCCTATCTGAACTTCAGCAAGACCTTTGACACTGTGCCATAGAGACTATTACACAAACTGGGGGAATATGGATGTGAGTAGGACAGTAGGTGTGGTGGGTAGGTAACTGGCTGGGCAGCAGGACACAGGGTGGTGGTAAATATTGTCACTCCACAGAGGGAAGAGTGACCAGTGGGGTACCACAGGCATCAGTGCTGGGACTGGTCCTATTCAACATCTTCATCAGTGACATTGCGCAGGACCTAGAAGGCAGAATTTCACTGTTCGCCGATGACACAAAGCTCTGTAACACAGTAGACACACCAGTGGGTGTAGACAGAATGAGAAGGGACCTGCAGAAACTTGAAGAATGGTCAGAGGTTTGGCAGTTGAAATTCAATGCAAAGAAGTGCAAGATAATGCATATGGGGCACAAAACCTGGCACAATATATCAGTTGAGGGGTGAGGATATAGCATGCACCAAGCAGGAAAGGGATCTTGGTGTTATCATCTCTGATGACCTCAAGGTACGGAAACAGTGAGACAAGGCAGCAGGTAAAGCAAATAGGATGCTGGGATGCATAGGCAGGGGCATCACCAGCAGGAAAAGGGGCGGTCATAATTCCACTATACAAGATACTAGTGAGGCCCCACTTGGAGTACAGTGTACAGTTCTGGAGACCTTACCTACGTAAGGACATAGACAGGGTACAAAAGGTTCAGAGGAGGGCAACTAAGATGGTACATGGATTGCATCACTATGAGGACAGGTTGAAGAAACTGAATATGTACTCCCTGGAGGAGAGGAGGGACAGAGGGGATATGATAGAGACATACAAGTATCTTACAGGGAGGAACAGGGTGCAGGAATACACTATTTTTAAGTGAAAAAGATGTTCCAGAACTAGAGGGCATGGGATGAAGTTGGAGGGCGATTCAGAGGCGTGAGGAAGAATTTCTTCACAGAGCGGGTGGTGGACAAGTGGAACACCCTGCCAGAGGAAGTGGTGGGGGCTGAAACAATCACGGTTTAAAATGCATGGGATAGACATAAAGATTCTGGAGGTCAGGGGGTAGGGCAACAGACTTCTAGGAAAACATAAACTGAACTTACAAGCTCAAATGGGCAGACTGGGTGGGCCATAGGCCCTTATCTGCCGACACTGTCTATGTATCTATGTATGTTGTTATCCCTCTATACAGACAGTTGGTGAGGCCCCATCTGGAGTACAGCATGCAGTTCTGGAGACTCCATCTCTGCAAGGACATAGACAGGATGGAGGCAGTGCAGAGGAGGGCAACTAAAATGGTGTAGGGTCTGCTACAGAAGCTATATGAAAAGAAATGAAAAGAGATTAATATGTATACCCTCGAGGAAAGGAGGGAGAGGGGGCATGATAGAAACTTTCAATTCCTTCAAGGGAATCAACAAAGTCCAAGATGTAGCATCTTTCAGAAAAAGAGATGTAAGACCAAGGAGCACAATTTGAAGCTAGAGCGGGGGCGGCTCAGGGGCAACGTAAGAATATTTTTCACAGAGAGTGTGGTGGACTCATGGAATGGCCTTCCTGAGGAGGTCATAGGGTCAAAAACAGTGGGAATTTAAGAATCATGGGACAGACATAAAGCAATTCTAGTGGGGGTAGGAAGAAATAGGTTGTTGGTTAACTAGGATCTGCAGCCTGTCCAATAGGCAGGGAAATGGGCAGATTGGGTGGGCCAAGCGGTCCTTATCTGCCATCAAAGCCTATGTTTCTATAATTCATCCAAGTCTGTGCAACCTTGGATTCAATGGACAGTCCATGCCTGCATGCATCCCTAACCCACCCTGCAAGCCCCCCTCCTCAGGCAAATCCAAAGCTGTGTCATCTACATTACCTTTTCTTCTTCTTATAAGAATGGTGAACCAACAGAATACTAATCATGGGCTGCTTCCCTCCCAGACAGTTGTCCATATCTACTTGGTTTACAAATGCTGCTCATGCACTCAAACACCTCCGAGGAGAAGCCTGGAAATGGCTGCATGACAGTCCCATTCAGTTCACCACAGGAGGACTTCATCGGTATGTGCAGCTGAATGCACCTACACATGGGCTTTGAGGCTAAAATGAATGGGAGATATGGGGTATTGCAGTGTGGCTTACAGGCAGCTGGGTTCTGATGGGCTGTCTCTGTGGCAGTGATGCACCACCAGAGGGTCCTTCTAAATTAAAACTACAGTAATTTGCTGCTATGGCTGGGAATTAGGCAGGTAAGCTGCTGCATCATTTGTACTGGGTGTTATGTCTGGTAAGGAGGTGGGGCGAACACAGTGCACCAGCTAGTTCACCAATAAGTCTCTGTAAACCTCATAGGTTTGAGTCCCATCCTTGAAAAGATCACTATTTTTAGAAGAGTATGGGGTACAAAAATGGATATTCTGGATTTCAGGACTCTTGTGACAGGCATTATTTCCTGTGCTTTGTCATGATGGCTGTGTAATAGTTATTGTTGAGATAGATTCGGGTGTTCTGAACTTTACAATTTTTTTTCTGCCATGCAAGATGAAGGACTTTTTCTAGGTATTAAGGGAAGCACAGTACAATACAATGGGGTTCACCTTCAGCAGGAGGTCACTGCCCCAGAGCCCACTGTACTCTTTCAAGTTCCAGGGTGAGTTCAGGAGGGAGTTTGAGCACCAAGCGGATCATCGTGCCTTCAGCACCTTCAGTGTCTTTGGGGATATTGTAAATCCTAAGATTATTGCACCTCTCACGGCACTCAGCATCATCCACATGGTCTGGAGTGCCTGAAAGGAGTCATGGAGCTGAAGGATGGCCTGTTCTGTGGAATCCAGTATGTTATCCTGCTGGATGAGTTGATTGTCCACAGTGTTCAGACTTTTGATTTTATTTGTATCAGTTATCAGAGCTACAGTTGTTGATTTCATTTCTTGCCCAAAACCTTAAAGCTCTGCCAGCATTACCTCCATCTGCCACTGCAGAGCTCATGAGGTTGGGACTGTGGCTTCCTTGCTGGCCTGTCGCATTGATCTGAAAGAAAGGCTGCTGTCGCTGTCTGAGCCTCCCCAACTATATCAATCATCATCCAAAGATTCTGAGGGTGAGGGTGCCTGACTGGAACTCTGTATGTTACTGTTAAACCTCCCAGCAGTTATTTAAAGAGGTTTTGAAAAGATTTTAGCAATTTTGGATGGGTTTAATGTGTAATCCCCTTTGGAGCACTTATGTCTCGCTGCTCACAGAAGCATGACAGCACCAGAAATTCAAACATGTCCCTGCTTAATGATGCAAATTATCAAAAGCTGGTTGAAGATTGTGTCATGGAGTAGAAGGCACCGAACTTCCAAGGGGGGAACTTGGAAGCAACATGGTAAGATGGGTTGAAGTCTGTAGTGACTTGTCACACTATCAGCTTCACAGACAGTTGGAAAAGAGAGAGAATTTGGAAGCAGAATGCACTAGAAAGACAAATCTTTGATCAGGAAGCAGAACACAAAATAGTTCAGAATGGACAGGTCAAGCAAAAACTCAAGAAAGGCAGGGCGGAACTTAACCACTTGCTAGAGGCTAAAATTGAGAGGAATGTAAGCAGTCAGCAGGACAGTCCTCCACATGTGTAAAGCTCAAGATCAAGGTCATTTTATCAATATGCATCTAAAACATTTGTAGCTTACATACAATACATAGTAAGAAAGCACACAAAAGTTTTTTAAAAAAACAATATCATAAGATTTCATCAATATCCAAAAGAGAATTTCTGAATTATTACAGGGAGATGTGCAAATAGCATGTGTTACAAATAATAAGTAATGAATTGCGCCTCATTCCCACAAAAGTAAATAGGGGATATCAAATAGCTTTGAGACTAACCCCTTGTAGATTGCAAAGCTTTTTGGTGGATTCTACAAGGAGCTGTATACACAGAACTCGATGGAGGACTACCAAAGGAAACTAGATTCCTTTTTGCTAGAGTTCAGGTCAAACACCTCACAGATAAAGCTACGAAAGAGCTGGAGACACCAATCGCCCATTTGGAGGTGTAGACAGCAGTCAGGAACTTGGAGATAGGCAAATCCCTGTGCCCTGATGGGATAGCTTCAGAGTTCTTTAAAATATTCAAAACTACATGGCACAAAGTTGATTCTGCTCACTTTGACTCAAACCAAGGTCACTAGGACTAGACAAAGAGGTCATGAATAGCAGGGACCTTAATACGAAGAAATTATATTCTTCCCCAGCTTGCTGTCGTCTCCTGATATGAAAAGTCTGTGTTTACGCATCTCATATAAATGAATACTGGAGGCAATAAACATCTTACCCAATATTCTTCACTTTAACTTTAGTAGACATCCACACAGTGTAACTAGTGCAAGAAACTATGCATTCTATATGTATACTCGGCAGAGCAATGTGTATTCTTTGCTCTATTGCCCAATCCTTTTAATGCTTTCTCAAAGCAAGCATAGAGAACCATTAAAAGGATTAGGCAATGCAACAGACGTCTCCCCTCTGCCATTCATCCTCAAAGGAATCAGAACAGGAGACAGGAACACAAATTTCGCTATATGTGGATGATTCCTTGTTTTTTTTTCTCTCAGCCCCGGATACATTAGTTCTGGCTCTTCTGCAGGAGCTAGAGCCATATGGAGAAGTAAGTAGCAGGATACAAGGTTAATTTTGACAAATTGGAGGCAGTCAAGCTAAGCAGCACGTACATGCAGACTTTCCAGGCCTCCTTCTCCTTTAAATAGGCCCCACAGGTGGTAGTCAGAACCTAGGAATCTGCATTTCACCTAACATCACTGATCCCTTCTGGTTAAAGTGTGAGAAGTTACTGGGAAAAGTCAAAGTGGATCTGGCCAGGTGGGACCTTCTCCCTCTCAGTCTGGAAAGCTGCACTGCCTCAGCCAAGATAAACAACCTGCCAAGGTTCCTGTTGTTTTCCTTTTTTTCAGGTCCTGCCTATTAAAATTCCAGAAGAGTTGTGGAATGGACTGCAGAAGGGCTGTGGAGTTTTATCTGGGCCTCAAGGAGATACAGGATTATCAAAAAAAGCATTGGTTCTGCAGCGAGAGAATGGTGGGTTGGCAATGTCAGACTTTTGCAAGTACTACGTAACAGCACAGCTAGCATCTATTGTCAGCTGGACCAAACAAATGGGTGATACCGGCTAGTTAGAAATAGAGGCAAGTCACCCTCTCTAGCCCCACTTATGCTCTCCCCAATGTGCACTTTCGTCATGTATTTGGGCATATATTCCCCACCCATGGACAAAAAGACCTTTGTGTGCTCCAAAAGGCCAGAACCCTAACTAATACTCCTATCAGACAGGTCACTTTTCAATTATAATAGAGCCTGGCTTCTTACCACCCAAGACCAATCCAGGTTTAAAGAGGTGGAACAGACTGGGCCTCACAAGATTCTGGTACTTTGTCAGGAAGCTACAATAGAGGTTCGGACTCCTCCCCCCAGAACATTTTTGGTACCTCCAGGTACATCATCTACCTCATGTTGGAATCACTGGTGCATCAGATAGGCAGAGAACTGTCCCCTTTTGAAGACTTCCTATACTGGTCTACAGTGCTCTCAGACAAGGGAGGGATGATATAAACAGCATACAAAATGCTCCAGGGAGACACACATCCAGAGTTTTACCATCTCCAAACTCAGTGGGAACAAAACACTCGGGTTATGATCATGGAAGAGATATGGGCTAAGATCTGGGAGAGGGGCTGGAAGGTTACATCCTCACCAGGGTAGCACAAATTCCAATGGAAGTGCCTCTCCAGATTCTTCCACATGCCCACAATCACCAGCCATTTCAAGGGAGGAGGCTCCAATCTATGCTGGAGGAAGTGTGGAGAAATCAGGACCCGCTACCATGTATTTTCTGGTTGTCCACACATGAAAGCATTTTGAAATCAGGTACACTCCACCCTAGAAATGGTCTAGGTGCAAATCCCAATACAGTACCTTTGAACACTTGGGTCTGGGACAGTGGGTCCCCAGAATCGAAAACTAAGAGGAGAAGAGCCTTTTAAAGCCCTTTACAAAGACACCCTTAATGGAGTGACCATAAAATGGATACAGTTTACCCTTCCATGGTATCCCGTGATATGGGTGCATCAAATTGAGTGACTCAGTTTGATTGACTCAGTTGACTGCCTGTGATAAGGCAGTGTGAAAGGATAGCAAGGGTGGTAACAGAAAGTGTGAGAGAACAAGAACCGATGGGAAGAATACAGAGACTGTGATAGGGAGCTATAGTGAATGAGGATATACGAGGTAGTTTGGCCAGGCAGTTCCCAGCTGGCCATTTGATGTTGTGGTTTGCAGTCACTGCCTCTGGTGTGGGAGGACCGGGTTCGGAACTAGCTAGGTGTGTGAGTATAATGTTCTATTGTGTTGTTGGGTAATTAATTTTTGTGCATTCCCCAACCCTCCCAAATGTGTGTTCTATGGCACCCCTGCCCTTCTGAATGTGGTCCCCATCTGCAGGTTGCCACCTCATGTTCACTCCCTGAGAACGCCCAATAGCCCCTCCCAAACCTTCCCTGTACCCCAGTGTCAGCCCCCGGATTTGATTATAATTATAATGGGGGGGTGGGGTGTATTATAGTACATATTAGCCCCAGAGAGAATGGTGAGGACCGTCGCTCTTTATGGTTTCACTGTAGCATAAGTTGCTGTATTTGTATTCGGCGATGTGCACTCTCTCATTTCAAGTTCGCTATTTTTTTGTCGCTCATATTACATGGAACCCCTCTCCCACATGGCAGTCCTAGGTGCAGAGAGAATGAAGATAGCAAGATGTAGAGAATTACAACAACCCTCAGGCTGACATTGAAGAAATATAATGACCTCCATCCCATCATGACCCCTTCCCCCCATGCTCCCTCTCCCTTCACCCACCTTAATCTCCTCTCACCTGTCTCCTCCCCCATGTCCTACTCCCCTTACCACTTCCTTCCCTGGCCCCAATTAACTCCTAAACTTCTCTCCCCCTCCACTTCTGTGGACGAAGCCTACCATACCTCCTTCTAATTTTCTTTTTTTCTTTTTGCTATGATAAGCTAACCTAGCCTGTTTATTAATGCAATCATGGTAATTGACACTTGTTGTAACCTATATAAAACTGTCTGTCACACTTCATTTGTAAAATTATTCTAATATTGTAATTGTGTATATGCATGTTATGTTTTACTGTGTCAAGCCTATTCTACCAAAGATTACAAAATTGTTATCAAATTGCCTACTGTAACTCCCATTACCCTTTCCCCTGGGTCACACCTGGAAATGAGCCTCAGCTCAGTGTGCCTTTCCCAGTTATCAACTTTTAAAAAAATAAAAATGGGAATCCAGAGATGTTGCCTTGTAGAGACATGGTAAGGAGGGAAGGAATAGAGGGAATAGGCCAGAAATTTGAGAGGTTGGTACATGCAGGTAGGAGAGGAGAGGAGAAAAAGACCCATATGTAGGGGAAGGGGATGACATTTTACACAAATAGGGAATTGTCTTCAACCCTGCCCTTTATAATGGACAATAGAGAATAAATACACAGTGGACCACCCGGAGCTCTTGCAGCAATTGGTTGAGACATTGTTCTGCTTTCTTCTTTGTTTACGTTGGGTAAGGTTATCCATGTTCCTCTGTAAAATGGCAGATGCTATACCTCTCTACTGCAGTCCCAGAGAAGTGTTTACACACTATCAGAGACATTAGACCAGAGGATCTAAGATATCAAGCTGATATGCAATATGATATACACTGTCACAGTAAAAGATTCCTATTTTTGCTATTACCACTAATTATAATGATGGCACTGTCTGTACATCTTTAAGTTCTTTCTTGAATAAAGTTGAGGTTCAAGAAACAAACGTTTGCCAAGTATCAGGAGATGGAAGATCGTGATTTGTTTTTAAAATCTTTTGAGAGAATTTGTAGGCAATTTTAATTGGACAGGGTTGCTTGGGTAACTCATCTTTTGCCACTCCTTATAGTCAGGGTATTACAAACCTTCACCAGGATGGACAATAAGGACTGTAGGGACTATAACAGAGTGAAAAATGCATCCTTAAATCATTTTGAACTGACTCCTCATGCCTGTAGACAAAAATCTGGAGGTTTAAGGAAGGCACTGGGAGACAGCTTTTCTGAAATATGTGTGCAACTAGGCAATGTGTTTGAGAACAATGGTTACAGTGCAAAGCTTAGTTCTGTGGAACAGATAAAATATTTTTTTCTCATGGAACAGTTCTTAAAGAATGTACCAGAGAGGAGTTGAGAACATGGTTGCTGGATAAAAATCTGAGCTCCATGAAGGAGGCAATCAAGAGGGTTGATCAGTTTGTATCCAGCCAATCATATGTTCAGCACAAAAATGATGGGGGGGGGACATCAGGTGGTTATAAGGGAACCTGAAAGGGCAACCTAAGGAAGCCAGCCTGCATCTGAACAAAAGGGAAGCCAACTGGTTTCAAAAGTAAGAAGTCTGGCAAACACAGGTGCTGTATCTGCCAAGAACTGGGACACTGTTGTATGACTGTCTGAAAATAGCAAAGAGGCTAGTACAGCTGGAGGGGTTAGCTCTGGAAGCTCCTAGCAGCTAGTGGTATGTACTCCAGAGTGCAGTTCCCATTAACTCTACAGTACACATGTACCCTGTGTTAGTAAATAGTATGGTAACCCAGGGATTGAGGGACACTGTGGCCTCTATTTCAATGGTAAAACAGGATTTGATTCACAAGAAACAGAGCCTGCCAGGTCAGTTTTCCAGAATTAGAGGAGTGATGGGCCCTGTGATCTCAGAGCCAACGGTCTGAATCTTTCTAAACTGGGAAGGAGGACAGAACATACGGGAGGTGGATGTTGTACCGGACCTGCTCATTGATGTAATGATGGGTAATAACTTTGACAGTCGGGCCAACATTGTGTGTGTCACTACCCATAGTAAGGCTTGGGAACTGGCTCCTGAGGACACAGAGGGGCAGTGCATCTGGAAGCAACCCCTCCCTCAGCAGTAGGAGAAGTTGGAAGAATGAGCTGGGAACAGCAGTTCTGAACCACAGCTGCAGACTGTGGAGATCCTAGCCATGGGCAGCTCTCCCACTAAAGAGTGTGTTTTAGGAAACATCAGGCATGTGGAGCTGGGAAGAGCTCAGCATGCTGACCCATCCCTGCAGAAATTATGGGAATTAGCCACCAGGATGGAAAGTGACTCTCAGGGTTCACAGAAAATGGAGGCATACTGAGAGAATGGGCTCCTATATCATGAGTGGGTTCCAAGGGAGGATCACAGAAAAGGGTATTCCAGCCAATAATAGTTTCTGAGGAGTATAGTAAGCAACTTGTGCCTTAGACCATGATATACCCTTTTCCAGACACTTAGGAGTCAGCCATACAAAAAGGCAGCTGACTAACAATTTTTACTGCCCCAGTATATCTAAGGATGTGGCAAACTGCTGCCAGATTTGTCCAGCATGCCAGAGAGTGGGAAAGGTTGGGAACAAGGCAAAGGTGATTCCCCTCCCTATAATTAAGAGCCATTTCAGCGAGTTGCTGTGGACACTGTATGGCCACCCTGCACCCCAACTCACATAGGCAAGAGGTACATTTTGTTGGTCATGAATTATTCCATGAGATACCCAAAGACCATGCTCTTGTCCTCCATTGAAGCAGAAAAGTGGCTGACAAACTGCTGGAGATATTCATCCAGGTAGGTTTTCCCCAGTAGTTTCTGTTGGAACAGGGCACCAATTTCATATCTGCCCTAATGACTAGTCTTTGGGAGAAGTGTGGTGTGAAGCAGCTCAGGGCCTCCCATACAATCCCAGACTAATGGTCTGGTTAGGCAGGTTAATTCATCTCTTAAATCTATGTTTAGGGCATTCTCACAGCCAGCATCCAGAGAGTGGGACAAGTACTTACTCCATTGCTTATTCACATATGAGAAGTCCCCAGGGTTCACAGGATTTTCACCCTTAAGCTCCTGTTTGGCCATAGGATAAGGGTCCCCTTGATTTCTTAAGGGTTGAATGGGAGGCTGAGTTTGCTCACCAAGGGACACTGTTGTGGAGTATGTCCTGAATCTCAGGTCACAGCTCAAGGAGCTCCTGGGTTTCGCCCAGAGGCACCTAGCTACTGTACAACAGAGACGGACGATGTGGTATGACCATGGGGCCAGAGCCCTGGAGTATGAAGTCAGGCAATGGGTGACAGTACTCACCCCTGTCTGACAGAATAAACTACAGGTGGCTTGTAAGGGTCCATATTCATTGGTCAGGAGGGTGAATGATTTTAATTATGTGGTGGAGCTAACCGACAGGAGATGCAAGCAGAAAATCTACCACGTAAACATGATGAAGCCCACCATGACTGGAACAAGATGATCCTGGCTGTGTGCATGCATTCGGGGAAATGCTCAACAGGAAAACCAGGGTATACCAAACTGATGGAACACCACATGGATACAGGGTCCCTGGCCCTGCTGAGGCAGCCACTGTACAGAGCCCCAGAGGAAGTGAAACATGCCATTGAGGGTAAAATTGATGAAATGCTAGACTTTACAGGTAATCCAGGAGTCCAGTAGTCCTGAGCCTCCCAGTGGTACAGATTCCCAGAAGGATGGGACCATGAGGTTCTGCATTGACTACTGCAAGCTCAACAGCTATACAGAGTCAGATGCATATCCCATGCCCAGGACAGATGAGGTTCTAGAAAGGTTAGGGGAGCCATGTACTTGACCACCATAGACCTGACAAAGGGCTACTGGCAGGCACCCCTGACCCCTGAAGCCAGAGAGAGGTTAGGTCTCTCCATATGACCTATATGAATTTCTAGTAATGCCATTCAGGATGAAGAATGCAGCAGCCACATTTTAACGGCTCATGAACTGCATTTGTCTGGGGAAAGAGATTTTTCTGTGGTTTACATGGATGACATTGTCTTCTACAGCCAGACACAGGAGGATCACATCAGGCATGTGACTAAGGTGCTCTACTGACTAAAGGTTGCAGGGCTGACAGTCAAGGCAGAGAAGTGCCAAACTGGGTTGGCAGATGTGTCATACCTTGGGCATTGGGTAAGGAGTGGGTACATCCAGCCTGAGCCAGTAAGAATTGAAGTCATACAGGGATGGGACACACCCACAACAAAGAGAAAAGTATGGGCCTTCCAAAGCATGGCAGAGTACTATCAGAAGTCTGTACCAAGCTTCAATAGCATGACCCAACTCCTGTCTGATCTCACAAGGAGGAAAATGCTGGAAAAATTCAGTATACAGATCACTGTGAGACAACATTCCACCAATTGAAGGGGGCATTGTGTCAGGTACCTGTTCTCATGAGCCCTGACTATTCTCTGAAGTTAATTGTGCATGTGGATGTATCTAATCAAGGGCTAGGGGCTGTTCCGAGTCATGTCATGCACACAGAAGAAGAACATCCCATTGTGTACCTGAGCAGGAAGCTGTTGCCCAGAGAGGAAGCCAATGCCACAACTGAAAAAGAGTGTCTGGCTACTGTCTGGGCTCTGCAAAAACTGCAACCATATTTGTATGGGAGGTCATTCACACTGGTCACTGACCACAACCCACTCACATGGCTCCACAGGACCAGCAGGCAAAACCCCAAATTGTTAAGATGGAGCCTGGTGCTGCAGTCCTATAACATGGACATCAAGCACTACACTGGGTCACAGCATGGCAATGCAGATGGTTTGTCTAGGCAATAAACAGTGGCCCATTTTTTCAGGGGATGGAGATGTAATGGATGTAATACCCAAGAAATGTTCTATTTCTCTTAATGTATCTTACTAGCTATGTTGCCTGTAAAATATTTTAATTGTGGGATGTATGGGAAGAAGCCTGTTGGGTGGGCATTCCTGGGTTCCCACAGAGGTTCGTTGGGGAATGCAACAGACCCTGCCCTGAAAAAGGCTTTTCTTTTAGTTAAACTTCAAAGGGCTGAATCCCTTTCATAATAAAAAGACATATTTTGAGAGTAAACAGGGCCAAGGTACAGCAAGAGGGCAGCCAACTGATTTAGTCAGACAGGATAACAAAATGGCCGTGCTTCAATCCACAAAACCAGTTTGGACCCATTCTGAAAAGATGGTCTCCAGAAATCAAATAAATGGTCCAGTATGTGATGTCAGAGAGGCATGTACGATGATGCAGGTGAAGTGGGCCAGTCATCCAAAGGCATTTCTGCTGTGTATTTGCTTTTAGAATTTAGTTATGTTTGAGATTTTGAACTAGCAACATCATGGGTTCAAGTCTGCCATAACTTACCAAGTCCCAGTTTGGGGTAAGCTTCTTCTACTCTACTTAGAATTTAGATAGCTTTGAGTAAGGTTGTTCTGTGTGTCCTCTATCTTTTCAAATGCGTTTATTTTTATCTCTGTAGAAATATTGTATTCCCCATGATCTTTAGTGTATGTTATTCTGTAACAAATGTAAATGTCGTGAAATATTTAATGTTATTTTTATATACTTCTTTCTGTGACTGAGTCATTTCAGGTATAGATAACCTGGGGTAAATTGGCAAGTCTGTGATCTATTTCCTAAGAGACAGGCTACAGTTACCATCTCGTATACTGTCATGACAACGAAACTTTCACAGCAAAGACCATTACAGTGATAAATATCAGCATGACACTGTGATGGACGCGATGTACACCGGCACTGTTTCTCCAGGTGTTATGCCACCATCCTGAAACAACTCCAACCTTGAGTTGGTTATTTTAATAAGGGGTGTGTGGCAGGGCATATCCCCCTGCATGGGGGTGCGGGGGGGTAAAATCCCCTGCAAAAAAAAAAATTTCTTTTGGATGGCACAATGCCAACTGTCAGCATTGTGCCCGTCGCTGTCCTGGATGTCAACAATAATGTTGTCGCTGTGGCATAGTACATCCTTACCATCTAAGGCAGTGTTCTCAGCTGCAACAGAAGGGATGCTCATTTCCCCTCTGGTAAGGAGCACTGTACTGTGTGTACAGTGGCTCTGGTGGGATTCAGACCTTGCGGTTCCCCAAGTGAGGTTGCTGCTGAATGGTGGCAGCATACTAAGGTAACCCTTTCAGGCATCTGAAGGGTTGTGAAAACTGGTAGCAGTGCAGACTGAGTTCTGGGAGAGAACAAGTCTGTGACACTTACATTTTTAGCATTGAGTCCAACTGCCACATCATTGACATCTCTTGAACCTGCATAGATCTCCCTAAGTTCCTTATCCCTTTCTCCATGCCCCCCTCAACTCTGCACAGCTCTTTGTATTATCTATGAAAAGGTACATTTTGACCTTGATGTCTTCCCCTGTGTTGCAAATGAACACACTGAAAAGGATTGGGCCCAACACTGTGTGGTACTCCATTTGTTACTTCCCTTATTTCTGAAAACTCTTCATTGACCACAATCTTTTGTGTTCTTCTTTTCAGCCAGTTTTACACCCAAGTCACCAGTTTTACTTCCATCCCTAATTCCCTTAGCTTCTTGACCAGCCTCCTGTAGGTGACAGAGTCAAAGACTTTGCTGAAATCTAGTATTATTATTATTATTTATTGACTGCCTGTCCCCTATCAGCCACCCTGGTCAACCAGTTGAAGAATTCAATCAGATCCATCTAGCAAGATCTTCCTATCATGAACCCATGTTGCCTGGGGTCCTGTAGTCCATTTTCCTCCAGGAAGACCGCTCGTTCCTCCATGTGTATATACTCCATAATCTTTTCCACTACAGACATCAAATTGACTGGTCTTTCATTCCCTGACTCATTCTTCCTTCTGCTGTTGTGTAGTGGGACCATGTCTGCTGTCCTCCAGTCCATAGGGACCACCCCTGTGGCCAGTGAGCAGTTGAACATGTTGGCAAATGGCTCTGCTATCACCTCCACTGCCTCCTGAAGCATTCTCAGATGTAAGCCATCAGGTCCCATAGATTTATTTCCTTTCAGTCCTTTAAGCTTTTCTAGCATCCTGGTCTCCATTATTTGGCCCATTCTGTTTAAGCACTTGCTCCCTTGCTTCCCAATCCTCACCCCACATTCTGGTAGTGGCCCATCCTTCTCCCTAGTAAATAATCAATAACAGTATTTGTTCAGTATCTCTGCTTTCCCTTTTTCCATCTCCTCCCATTCTTCCTCTCTCTTCAGCCTCATGGTACCTCTTTAACCTTATGCTTCTCCAGGATGTACAGTACTTGAAGAATGCCTTTTCCCCTTGCTTCACTACCATGGCAAGCCAGTGTTCCACCTCTGTCTTTGCCTCCCTTACCTTTCTGCTGGCTGCCTTTGTTGCCTCCAAGTATGTCTCCCTACACTCCCTCCCCCCCCCATAAAGAAATTTATTTTTTTTGTACCAAGGGTAGCCCAGCTGAGATGCAGAAAATAATTTTTAATAGGGTCTTCCTTTAACCCATTTTTTTAGATGAATGGACTGAAACGATGAGAGGCTAAGACGCTTGCTCATGGTGACAGAGTAAAATCCTGTGGTGGAATTCGAAAATAGGTCTACCATGACATGTTCTGGTTCCCAAGCATGTGCTCCAGCAAAATAAATCATCCTACCTCTTTTTTAGTATGAAACAGAGATGAGATTTGAAACTCAAAGTAACTTGATTAATTTTAAGGGTTCAATTTCACTTGGTGGCTGTAGTATGTACTCTGGCATATCTTGTACCTGGGTTTCTAAGTGTAAGCTGGGGTATCCATTTTGTGACTCCATGTCTGAAAGAAGTTTTATAAAAAATTGACTGAATTGAATGGAGCTCTGTACAGTTTTGACCTTAGATTATCACATTAGTCATTAACTGAAACTGTATTTATTCCTGTTACTTGACTGAAATGTTTGTATCGTCTGTTTCAATGCACACCAATATCCAGTGGAACTTGAATGGAAAAGTAGAATTTGACTGCAGATGAGGACTGCCGGGCCAACCCAGTCTGCCCATTTTTTGACTCACTGCTGACCCTAAATCAGTTATAATGTATAGGGCTTTATGTGTAATAATCTCTCATGAAAATAAGATACGATGCTATCCCGTTCTTCTAGCGGTACATGCATTTTAAAATAAATAAAACAAATACAGTAGTTATATAAATAACATAACACTCATGAGTAAGAAGTTGTGTATAGCACTGGGATACATAAAACAACTCGAAAAGGCAGGAGTGACCAAAGGTTGATCTGTGGGGACACTGCCAGCCGACTGAATGTTTTACAGTTGTGACTAATATTCTGGAAATTATTGTCTTTTGATTCTTGTGTTCCGCCATTTTAAGAGCGATCGCTCATATTCTCAACATTTTAACTTGTATGGTGTCCAGCAATATGGGTACTGTATAGCTGGCATCACATCTTTTATTGTAGGAATTATTCGGAATCAAAAGATAAAATAATGTACACTATAACTGGTTATTTTACAATTAAAAGACGTTTAATCCTTGTCCATGCATTTGGCCACAGATGCTGGTTAAGTCCGATAAAATATAAAACCAGTTTAGATATTGCAGCAATGATATTATTTTCCACAGACTACGTTGTCCCCTAAGTTTGTATCAATTTTGTCATATTAACATGTATGCAAACAAACATAAGTAAGTACCTGGTGCTTTAGATCTTACACTGCCGATGTAATAATGTTTTAGCCTGAATCAATGTATCTAGTATGTTCCTAAAGTACCCCCAGACGATCTGTGCAGATTATGTGTATTTCCACTTTTTTATTCTACACGCCTGTTAGTTATTGTACATATGTGACCTTCTCCTACTGTCCCCTGTAAACTGGCGTTGTACTCAGTGGGCCTTACCAAAAAATAAATAAATGAATCAGTCAATCAATTAGTCAATTAATCAATGATATCAGTTAACATTTACATCAAGGTTATTTGTTTTTTGTTATATATCAAACATCAACTAAAATATTTAAAGCGAGGTTAATAATGATATATCTGTTACATGTTTTTCAAATTAAAACATTATTTTGTTATAATTAATTGAAGACGTATTTGGCCCGGTGCTGTAGTGGTTTGGAAATACATATGACAGAATACAAACTTTTTTTTTGTTTTGCTCGTTTATTTACTTTGGCTTTATACTTCTGGGAATATCCAGCAACTTACTTTCATGTTGCCTTTCTGCCCTATAGGAAAGGGAACATTGTTTAACCAGGAGTAGCACACTAAGCCGAAGCTTATTTCCAGATGCGACCTGGGAGCACAAGGAAGTTAAGTTACTTGCTCAGGATTACACAGTATGCACTTAGGCTGCCGTGGTGTCCAGATCTACAGCTCAGAGCCTTAACCCACTGCGCTATATTGCCTCCAACTTATAATACCATCTAAAATTACAAAGTTAGTGTAGAGTCCCTCAGTCCCTTCATCAATTACCAATCTGTTAACTATCTAGGAAGCCTAGTTTAGGCATGTAAAACGCAGGATGCTATTCCCACATCTTTAAACCGGGAAAGAGCGATCGGAGTACAAACATACACAACTGTGCTGGGTATTTATGGAGACGTTAACAGTCTACCTCATAACTATGACCCTTGGGTCGCAAATGTAACTAAAATACCATCTACTTAGATTGCATGGACTGGCATAGCAGGAACATCTGCAAATATAACCATACATACATCAAATTATGAACCTTTGGTAAGGGTGCTCTGACCCACTTAAAATTGTGAGGTCTTCAAAAGCTGATAAGACAAAAACTATAATTTGCCCGTTGACAGATATCACCGGTTTCTCATATCTCGAGTCTCATCATACTTCTTTCTGCGCTGAAACAGGAGTTAATGAAGGCAGTTGTACATGCGCATTGCGGCCTCATCTTCCTCTCTTATGATTGGGAATGAAGTTGGCAACTTCTGTAACTTTTTAATATCTACCGAACTCACATTGAGACAGCAGACAAGAACCACCGAAGGTGCACCGTACTTATCTGGCCTATGTTTCCGGAGTTCCAGATTTACGTTAATATTTGTGAAGTTAGTCTCGCACCTTGATTCCTTGTCGTTTTGGACTCTATCGTATGCTCGTGCTACCTTGGCTCCTTTTCTTTTAGGACTGTAGTTTTGCTTCGGCATTCAAGTCCATGACCTTTGATCCTCGGGGTTGAGTGTTTGGCTGATTCAGAATCAGTGATTCTAGAAACTGTAAGTTCGCCCTCTGAAGACGTGTATGTAGTATACAACCTGCAATAGGAAATAAACAAAAATAATAGTAATGCAAATTGTTTTGTTTTTTTTTTTTTTGTTGTTTTTTGTTTTTTTGCTTTCCAAGATAAAAGAAGCAAAGCGTGCGTACCATCGATCATATAAATCAGTTATATAGCTTACACACACCTACATTGCACTGAAGTGCAACTATACCTGAATTTAAGGTGACAGTGATTTTCACGGAATGGCTATACTCATAAAATTTTATTGAAAATCGGGCCTTGCAGTTGTCTTGGATACAGTTATAGGAGTCTGATCTTTAAGAATCTCAAAACTTTTTGAACCGGAAATTTCTGGCTGTCGTTAAATGGGAGAATTCGAGAAAATTTGCAGTTGTTCATGTGCACAGGATGGAAATAACTGGATGAAAAAAGTTTTGGACAAAAATCGGGATCAGTAGACGGCATCTTTACACTCAGAAGAGATGAGTCGTGACATTTTATATAGAACTTCCAAAAATAAGGCAACTAAGCAGACGATTGTTTTACCTCATATGGAATTAGGAGATCGATTGTGTTTCTTGGTGCTCGAGCTACAAATAGTAAGGAACCATGTCACCTAACAAATTACACTTATTCAGTGATTGATTCTTAATGGGATTTATTGGAATTTATTAGGATTTTTCGAGTAACTATGCTTCCATTTGTATGAAGAGATTTTGGGAGGATTTCCTATATGGTGATTTTTAAGGTATCTCCTGTTGTTGTGTGTGGTGATCAGAAAATAAGGGAATTCGATTAAGGGGTGGGGATCCTAATGTTAAGCATTGCTGGTGTGTTAGAAATTTGAAACATCATTATCAGATTGTAAATGCAATCTTCTTCTTAATGCTTCCATGCAAGTCATTTGATACTTTTTTCTTGAATTTATTAGCAAGGGATTGATTGTATGTTACAGGCACTAAAGGAGAACTGCGCCAAACTTGTAAGCTATTTGTTTCTGTAGACCCTGTATTTCAAATGCTAGTTTCTATTCTGTTATAGCGCTGTCCGTACGGGCTTCTTACTACATTTCCTATGGGTGGTTCTGATTTACATTCTGGTGGCGAAGACCATTTTTGTACTGTATGATGTACAGTTTATGCCCTTGGTCAACTTTTCAGTTGTTGTCACATTGCATCCTGCTCTGCTGTAAACTCAGAGGTCAAGACTGGCCCATCATCCAGGTTTAAATTGTGCTTTTAACTGGTTGTGCTCTAAAAACACCCACTGAAATTATTGAAAGGTGGGGAAATATGGTACAATAACACAATTGTTACCTGTATTAAACAAAAAAAGCCTAGTCAGGAAAACACTTCTTGCAACTTATACACAGTTCCCCGTTAAAGGAAATGGTTCTTCCAGTAACCAAATGACTTGTTGTACTCGAGACCAAACCAGTTGTAGGTTTCATACTTTTTTATTGCCTGCATACAGTCTTCCTGATTTCTCTATAAAATTATAATTCTAAACCCCGAGCTACATTATAAACACGATTTTTCAGAGTCATGGTGACACTCAAATGCTGTAGGTGGGATGCGTCATAGCATACAGGCTAGGGCGCTAACTTGTGAACCTGGAGAACCAACAGAACTGGATGTCAATCCCACAGCACACACTTGCACACTGTGTGACCCTGAGCAAGTCAGCTAACCTCCCCATGCTCCCGGGAGGCACCTGGAAACGACTGTCAGCGTACCTTTCCCGGCCAAACAATTCTAAAAATAAAATGAAATAAAAATAGTTTGAATCTGTAAACTTTATTGAAATAGATATTAGAGCATTGTTTTCCCATGAGATCTGCAAAATATGTTATCATATTATATGCTTAACCGCTATTAGCTGCATATGGGTCTTTATTGATATGTTCATTTGTATTGACTTACACAGACTTGGTGACAGGAGTCGTGAAAATCCAGAAAATAACTGAGAATTTATCTGAATTTGCAACCCTTTAAGGTGTTTCTTAGCTGTATATTCAGTCCTTTAACTGTGTATAGTATATTCGTTTGCATTTCTGTAAAAATGCAGCTGTCATAGTTAGACTTTAATGCATATGCTACGCGATCCGATAAAAAAATTAGAAAACTTTAATCCGATCAAACACAAAACACAGGAGAATCTGGGCAAGATGTGAAATGTCAGTACAGCACATATTCAAAGCCGAATACAGAGTTGCATAATAAACAACAGATGGCTGAAAAACAATAATACTGGCCTCATTGTATAAATACCTCTAACTTTTCTGGTTGCATTTGCATGAGATTGTTTTAGCTTTGCACATTTCAGTTGAAACAGCAATAAAAAAGACTAACTGTGAAAAAAATGGCATATATTATTTCTAATATCAGTAACAATAGGTGACGGTAAGGTGATGTAATTTTTTTAGTTTGACAGATATTTTTTGTGAGATGCTATATAAGCACTATCGTAAAGGAATGCCTATATTGTAATATTTCTGCAGTACATATACCCAGTATTTTGTGTTACAAATGGAATTATGCTGCAATCAAATCAAGGAGAAATATTTAATAAATCATTTAAAAAATACGCTAATTGTAAAAAGAATATATGTACTATTTAGGTTTTATTTTCCTCTTGTGTTACAGGATAAACTATGTGTGCAATTATTTAATGAACAATCTATTAATCAGTAAAAAGAGCCAGTCTTAAGAAAGAATTGGTGTGCTATTTTGGTTGTATTTTCTTCTTATTCAATTCTTTTGATGGTCAAAAGTTTGTAAAGAGTTTTTAAACAATAAGTTATATATATTTTATTTTGTTCTTTTTCTGCAGTCGGGGGCAGTAAGTCATACAACTTTTTCAGGGCAACATGAAGCTATCACTGTAATTTATTTCTAAGTTATTTGTTTAAAAAATACTTGCAAGTTTACTGTCAGATGTGCACCATAAAATCCGAGTAACCTTCAGTAAACAAATTATACATATTTCAGTCACATATGATCTACTCTTTGTTCTGTTTCTTAATGCATCATGTCTTTGGAACTATATTGGATTCACGACATGAATCTCCTGTGAATTTCTATTGTAAACAAGATACATTTATAAGGGGATTCAATAATTTCAGTACTATATTAGAATCTCGGTTTAAATAACAATGTATGAGACACTGATCTAAACAAGTTCAGTTAAAAGGAAAACATTTTGTTTGTTCTTGCTGACATTTTAGTATGGATAAAATGGTTCAAAGGTTCTCAATACAAACCTCTCAACTGTACCAGATTTTTAAATCACTGACATCTTGATTTTTGCACCAGAAATGTCCTCTATCACTCCCAGAATTTGTGATTCTACATGAGTAGGGCTTTACAAGCAAAAAACAATGACAGCAATTAAAATACTGTATACACTTCCTCCTTTGACATTTTAAACTGACAATTAAAATACTGTATATACGTCCTCCTTTTGATTTATTTTAAACCAAGTCTGTCATTCTAAAACGTCACTGAAGTAAAATAACAATTTTGAATACAGTGGGTCTAAATGTATGTCCTGTTTTGGGCGGTCCGGAGGTTGAGGGGGTATAATGGCTCGGGATCTGAAAAAAGAGTAATGCAAACTGCAAACCAATAACGTATTAAATATGGAATTCTAACTAAGAAAATGCCTGCTACACTAAATTAGGTACAGCAGGGATATTTATTATTGGATTGGTTTTGACGGTTCATTTATATGTTATAGTATATGATTGCATTACACTTGTGCAGGATTGTTTATTTATTATGTATTTGCAAATTTATTGACTGGGATAGACACATTAAGCCGGAGCTCATTTCCATGAGATCCATGTACAATATCTAATATCCAACCATGCAGTCAGAACATTGATAGGCACTCAGTTTGATGTGGAATATAGCCCCGCCCCCAACAGCAATATGCACACCTTTTCTTTCTTCTCTCATCTGTATTGGACTGTCCACTACCTACCTACCTGTCTGCCTGCCTATCTATCTATCTATCTATCTATCTGTATCTGCACACACGCACACACATACACACACACACACACACACACACACACTATTGAAAGAGAGAGAGAGAGAGAGAGAGAGAGATTTCTCTTTTCTTATCTTTACCTTACGATGGGCTGTTTTATCAGTTGGAATCCTTGTACCTGTTAATAAATGTTTTCCATTTTACTTTCACCCATCTAAGTAATTGTTTTGATACCAGAAAAAACATACAAACTACTGAAGCAGTTTATCTAAAAACCAAGTACATGTACTCACAAAAAGAAATGAGTAAAACATAAAATCGTGTATTTTCAACTGAGAAAGGAATACTATGTTAACTGTCCCTCACAGCCTTAATCAGACAAGAGACACTGAAATGTGCAATAAGCTTAGTAAAAGGTGCACCACATAGGTACCTGTATTCATCATTGGTACTCCTTCCGGAAGTCTACAAAATGGTATATGAATGAAAAATGGAGTGTGAATTTTACTGAACACCTGTGTGCTATATAGTAAGTGTTGAGTGTGTTTAATTCGAGCTTATTGTTTATATTAACAACCTTGTGGTCCAGGGGTAGATTAATTACCAAAACGTCATTTTGCCGGCTCTCGAGCTAAACGAAGGAGTCTGCAGGAAACCCTGGACAGTTTTATACCTTAGGTTTGGTGTATTAAAGAAAGATGTTCATCACTGGTCTTTAGGCTTCTAGTTTTCAATATGTGATTACTGTACTGTGTATACAGTACTGTATCAGAATCACGTTTTTGCGTCATAGGGAATGGGACGGAAGTTACTGTCTTTCCCAGCTGCACATCTCCTGCATGCTCCTCAAAGATAACGTTTAAACTGGTGCAGCTCTGGTGCAGCTCTTTACTGAAAGTGAGCAACATAAATCCTGTTTTCGTTATCCTCCATTCCCATTAGGTGTGTTCCATACAATTTATGACGCAGCCAAACTTAAAAATTAGTAGATCATGGTCTTGGAATTTTTGAACACATTATGGAAACGTGGCTTGTTGATTTTATTTTGATCACTTGGCTTATTCTCTTTTAATGTCTGTAAACAGATTAAGGAATGGAACCAACTGATAGCCCCTCATTCTGAGACAGAACAATGGATGCCAGTTTTGTGCGGTTCTGTTCTTAAACGTGTTTCACTTATTTCTGTACCAATTATGTAACTATTTTTTGGTCTCACTATTTGTATGATGATTACCGTGATATGTTTCCTACTGCTGTAATCGGACTGTTTTTTTGATATTATGTTTAACTGTACTTTGCTAGTTAATGTCTGAAGTCTCATCCTAACACTGCCTGTACTGTACTGTATTGTTTTAGTCTGTAACCTCCCGGTCGTGTCTGAAAATAGTCATTTCATGGCTAGTACACTTACCGGTAAACAAAAACTAAATAAATAAATAAATGTAAAACAGTATGTTGAAAATATATCCATAAAATAAGATAATATAAACTATTACAACGAAGGCTGTAGTGCTTTGAGATGCTGCAGTTTGTTAATTCAATAGCAAAAGTGTTGAAACGACTAACAGTACGTGAAACCATTTAGAAATAATCAGGCACAGTTCATCTTACATTTCATTAACTGTCTGTTTTATCTCCTCTTTTTATGACTTGGGATATTGACATGAAAACAGAATCACTGTCCCCAGATGTCATCAGCTCTTTCTGTGTCACAATCCTATGCTTGTGATATCACAGCGTGTTGCTATAAAATGATTATAATGTCAAAAACAAGAGGTTCATTACTTCATCAGCGGGTAAACAGAGAACCAGTGACCAGATATCCTAAATTCATTCAAATATCACCAGTAATAATGACTGAAGAGAGGTGAATACATAAAAGTAATTATATATAAGCTGAATTGTACCTTAATAGCGTATTTTAGACAGTTTACTGGATGCTAGCAAATAGTTTTGAGAGAGAGAGAGAGAGTGTTTTCTTTCTGTTTTAAAGAAAAGACAGATTGCCCTTGGGTGTTACATATTAAAATCCATGAAGGAGAAGACTCTCAGATACCACAAGTAGAGAGAGAAGAGAGAGAGAGTGTGTGTTTAAGAAAACCATGCAAAAAGGTATTACGATATGTAAGCTATTTGGAAGTCAGACATCGGTGGTCCTTTTAGGTCGTTTTACAGCTAGAATCCCCTCAACAATGAAAACAAAGGTTTGTCGTGACAACAGTCTTCATTTAATGAAAACAAATATGTTGTAAGTATGCATTTTTTGTGTTAAAGTAACAATGGTATGTGCAAAACAGTAAAACTGTGTGCGCGCGTGTGTGTGTGTTTTCATTTCATTAGAAAGGCAATCACAAATGAGGTTAAATGTTTTCATTTTATTGCTTTAAAATACCTTCTGCAGAAATGCAGTCATTTCATTGTTTCTTACTTTTAAATAATATGTATTTTTTTAAAGAACTTGCAGCATATGGATACTTAACCACCCATAACGCTCCTATTTTTAATCTTAATTTCTGACTTTAGCAAGCAAATCAGCTTCATATTAAAATTGGTACCGCAGGGCGGTACCTGTAGCTAAATCGGGCTTTAATTGGTACGCGCACCGGAAGTTGATCACAGACGCATTTTCTAGTAGAAAACTCAATTGAGAAGGTCCTTTCCTTCAACCAAAATATGTTCTAGCAATGTCATGTTCTGGTAGATCAGTTCCCAGCGCACTATTACTCAATTCTTTAATAACTGGTACTCAAAAAGAACTGCATTGTGGGAACTACCTGTCGTCCAGTTCTTATTCAGGCTACGGGGTCCAACACTGGGGAGTTTTGCCATCAATAACAAAACAAGGCGAAATGAACCAAGATCAAGAAATGAGGTTGCTTCCACGTCAGTTCTACCCGGGCATGGTCGATTGGATAGATCAGACAAGATCCAGTCGTTCACAGCAGATAAACACATGTTCCTACCCATCAGGTAGTAAAGAGGAAACTTCTATTTACTGTTCGATACTGAGAAATATTCAAAACCTCAGTCAGACATTTCCGCATTCTCAAGACTGGTGTCAGAAACTGGTTCCATGAGCACTGGGACCGGACATATCCAAGGCTACTTTCGTCCTGATCAGTCCTATTCATCCAGCAAACCTTCTGAATATAGCCAGCTGTCTGTGGTCAGCCCTGGCTTTTCACACAGTTCTAGCGGTCTGCTGGACTCTGCCTATCCCCTGCCCTGCTCTGAAACAGGTAAAGGGGATTACCAACTCACTATCATAAGGGACTCCGTTTGCGCCTCGGAGAAAAATGCGCATGAAGAGAAATCATTCGTCCCACAGAAGACAACATCCTTAGAGTTTCCTAAAGATGATAAAACATCTTCAGACAAAGACGCGCAAGGTGGGTAAACACTATAGAAATCAAAGGAAGGCAAACAATTGCTGTGGAAATCAGCACAGGAAAAACAGACTGCTTTGATTGGAGACAGGGATGCTTTATCTGGGCTATTACATTGGGGGGTTGTCTTAAATACAAAGGATCCAACGTTCCAAAATTATTTTACAGCGCAATAGCAGACACTGTAAACAACTGAATTGCAACCATCCTCGGGAGTATTTGCACAAAGTGTACTTTGTTTTTGGGCTGTTCCAACCATTAAAGGAGAAAACAGGAACCAGTTCTCTATAAGGAAAGTTTTTTGAGCGTGGATTAACAACAAAAAATAAACAAAATTTGGGAGATCTGACTTTTGAATTCAACTTACAGAGTTTTGGAAATTTAAAATAAATGTTGTTTTGCTGTTAGCACTAAAATTAGAAACTGTACAGAGCTTCCAAGTCAGCACTTCTCAAATGAAGGATCTGATTTTGACCACTAAAATCAGGGAGACGCACAGGGCCTTAATGTATATGCCTCAATCTAAGGTGCTAGAAATGATTTGCTAAAGTAGTTTGACAGGATGAACAGTCTGTTCTTTGATTCTGGTGATTTTAGGGACATGGTCTGGTGCCATAAAAAGCAGGGGCTAATCTGAAAAAGGGCAAAATCAGGGAGGCTTCCTGAAAATAGGGAGAGCTGGAAGGTATGTAAAACAAAGTTCCTCAGTCTTACCATAAGGTTGTGGACAACATGCAGTTTTGCTCTTTTCCTGTGCCCAAAACATTTGCTGATGTAATTTAAGTCCTCAATCTCTAATTATTTGGCCTCAGCCCTTAATGAAAAGTGTTTTAAAACGTGACATAAATTCATAGTGACATGATTCATGTTCATATACCAAGGCGTTCAAGTTACCTTTTTAATAGGAGGAAAAGTGTGCTGAGTCAAAATGACATCATGATGTTTCCCACCAAATGCTGAGACTCTGAGAGATCAGAGCTGAGACAGCAGTGATAAAAACACAATTTAGTGGTACACTCAACAGTTTTTGTAAATAAAAACACTATGTCATGACTACAACTTAGTGGTGACAATAACACAAAAGTACATCTTTTATTGCCATTGATCTTTAAAAATGTAAAATAAATAAAAGGGTACATTCTTATGCCAAGACCTAAAAACGAGCAAACACAGCAAAGTGCTGCTAAATCTGATGTTTGGTTAGGCCAAGATAGTATACTTTTCAAACACAATCGCACACAGTTATATACAGTACTATGTTTATGTCTGCCCTTCTAAACTACCACCTGTAGTCAATGACAGACAGTCAGACAGGCAAATATATAAAATGAATTCGTATTTAGTGACAGTACTGCATGTTTACCATTCAGCTTCTTTTGTTTGTTTTAATTGAGGGATTGGAATAACTCATATTTTCTTACTTCTCTGGCGCCACACACTTTGAGGTAAGACTTAAAATACAATCAACTTATCACAACACCAAGCTTTGATAATCTAGGCCAGAAGAGGGTATGCTGTAAGTTTACAATGAAAGCCAACTATAGACAAAAATATTGATCCTGCAAAATATATTAAATCAAAACGGATTTGCAGGATCCTGTATAGCTGTATAGTTACAAAAGGTAGTATATAAAAGCCAGGGGAGCTGTTAAATTAGATCACTTATTCCCTATAAGTTACAATTTTATTTCCTGAAATCTGGTCTAACTGTGTGTGTTGGGGTGGAGGGGGGATACTGAGTTTATAAATATTGAGTATAGTTTAACTGTTCTGAATCTCTTTTTGCCTTTGGTTAAGCATTACTAGGTAACATACATACATTACCTAGCTGTTGTTCGTATTCTAAACTAACTAAATAATTGTTCACATGATTCTGAACTCCTTTGTTTATCACTAGAAACAAAAAAGACAATTTAATAATTTTCCACTAATGTTTACTTTTTCATAAACAGGTGACAAATACTGTTGAATTATCTCATTAAAAGCATTTGCAGCATAATTTCTGTTCTTAATTAACTTTATTATTATTGAGCACTGTTCACAAAAGACGTTCTCCCGTTCCCTACATATGGCAAATGTCTATTGTGAATAAAGTCCTTTACAGTATTATGCATTTATCATTATTCTTAACCGCTTACATGAATTGTTTCACCTATCAGCCCTAGCTCATTTGCATCTAAAGTTAAGTTTACCTTTGGCAGGCTAAACATTTTGTGCTGATGGTTTCGAACTGAGTTTTATTAAGAAAAATATATTTTATCAAGTGAGTTCATCTAACAAACAATTAAGCTAATGTGTTACAGGCCCTGATCTCACACTAGTTCTATTTAAAATTGTCATAAATATCACTGCCCTGTCTTTTCTTCAAAAGTTCTGTCATGTGTTTTACAAAGTCACACAGAGAACTCAAAATATATTTATTCAAGGTGACTCAGATGTCTTTATTATTGAAGTATTCCATACATTTCCAAGTTTCTTTATAGTTACGGGAACTATTTGTTTTCCACACAATCCTCTAAGATAGTTTTAGTGTCAGAGGATGACAAATTAAAAGGATTTTAGGAAATCCTTTTAAATTGGCACATGTTTGCACATCATGCTTACAAAATCTCTGCTGGAGAAGCAGGACGGACGTGACAGACCTAGAGTCCCTTCCGACCTTAAATTACTATGTTACTTTTGCCTGATAGATGTGTTTTATGAATACAGGAATGCAACAAAGGAATCCCCTATCACTGACTACAAGTGCTCCAATAATAAATCCCCATACTATCTAATCCCGTTTTTGGTCACAGGGCTGCTCCCCAGCAACACTTATACTTATTTCCTCAACGAAAATATCAGTAACTGAGTGAGGGCGTGTAAATTGCGCCAACATTGTTGCTAGTCCCTAAATCATGCACAAGATGCGGCTTTCTGTATGGACGTCCTGTGATAAAAAGTTACCTTACATCTCAGCTTTAAAAGCAAACAGTGATGCAGTGGAGCTAGGCCTGATTTAATGCGCATAATGCCTAGATCCTGGTAACAATCCTGTACTCGAAACATTCTACAATCAGAGGAATACGGAGAGTACATTTACAGGTGACGGCTATAAAGAGCAGTGTATCTAAATGAGTCCGAAAACTTTACTTGCAAGAAGCCATATGTGTGTGTGTGTGTGTGTGTGTGTGTGTGCCGAATGCGAAAGGGTAATATACCATAAAGATTCAACTTCTGTCATTCCAGAGCTGTGACAATGTATTTTGCACAATAAAACCCAATTATAGCTTATATTTATAGCAAATAATTTAATACATACCGCTGACATATGTCCAAAACAAATAGCAAATCAGACAACTGCAAAGACCAGCAATCAAGTTGGTAGGATTTCACACCTGAAACCAAGCCAACGTTTTCCTGCTAGAAGAAGAAGAATTTACTAATATTAACTACCGCTGGTAAAGTGTAATATGGGATGCGAATATTTCATTATATAAACACAGATTTACTTCCCTGACATTATAAAAAATGTAACCTGTTGCACGAACGTCAATTTTAACTTCACAGTCGTGTTTCTGACATCACAGTCTGTTGTCAGTTTAAGTACTAGGAATGCAATGTTTTATGGCAGGCATGGATACGGATATAATGCTTTTGTCATCTTTAAAAATATCACAAAGCATACTGTTTTCATGAAATAGCATACACAAAAGGGATCTTGGCGATGACCAGCTCATTAATTTTGTGTGTGTGTGTGTTTCGTTTTGGTTTAACCAATTACACTTTAAAAACCTGCATCCATAACTATCATTTTAAGAGAAGTGCACGGTAAAGTCAGAAAAGCCTTATGAAAGCTTTTTTATTTTACATATTTGTTGATAAACGTGTACTGCAAAACCAAAGATCCCTTAAAAAAGCAGTAAGAGGCGAAACCAGGCCCGGAGTCCTAATTGTTTGTTTACTTATTTTCCTTTATAGCCAGGCACTGCACTTGTGATTTTTGTAGCACTAATAAATTGTCATTTTGAACTGAGTCCTGGTGGGGGTATTTGTCTGCTATTGTTTATGTATTGTAACCGAGCAAAGATAGTGGAGCGGCTTCTCCTTTTTCTACTGCAAAATCTGGAAGATAAGAGTTAAAAAAAATGTTCTCTGGGAGATTGTAATAGCCGAACAGAGTACATTTGACAGGAGTGGATACCTGTTCATAAAATTCTGTGATCAGCGAGTGATCTTTGACAATACTTGACCTCCTTGTACTTCTTTCCTCCTAGCTGAAAAATGAATTGGTTAGAAGTAGCGCTGTGGAGGTAGAAAGATGGGGGGGGGGGGGCAACACAATCTCGAAATATTGATTTTGTGATATTTTTTTTCTGTAGTAAAGTAAACTTATGTTTTTTTTTGTATGGCAGAAGGTACAAAGGACGAACATGCACCAGGCAGCTGGCTGATAGCAAAGGCTGGAAGGAAAAAAAGAAGCCCCTACACCAAATACCAGACACTGGAGCTGGAGAAGGAATTCCTCTTTAATATGTACTTGACCCGAGAGCGCCGCCTAGAGATCAGCAGGAGCGTCAACCTAACAGACAGACAAGTCAAAATATGGTTTCAAAATCGTAGGATGAAACTGAAAAAAATGACCCGTGAGAACAGAGTTCGAGAAATGGGGGCTCAGTTTTCAGTGTAATACTCGTTTTTAAACATATGGTAGCTCGAATCCACGTTTGTATCTTTTGTAAACTGCGGAGGTGTGGCGCCTTCTACAATGGGAATGGGACTGGCAATGCTGCGCAAACGTGCGCCTAGATTGGCTAGGAACACAAACAATGACAAGCCAACCTTATTCTCCCGCGCACACTCAATTTTTTTTTTTTTTTTTTTTGGTGCTATAGGTTCTGTGTTCCCATTTTTAACTGGAATTCCCATTTATACTAGTCCGCGACTATGTCACGATACAATCAACCATGTCCATTTAGTGTCAAGTTATTTACATACGGGAACAAATAATTGTTCTTTTTTTCTAAGCTATTTTTGTTTAAGTCTCTGTCTTATCTTCCACCCGGAAAGTTTGTTATGTGAATTTTCTGACAAATTGTAAACATTCTATGAGCTTGAAGATACAGTTCAAACAGGGCAATGATATATATTTTTATTTAAATGGAAAACATGTCTAGTTTTCTAGTATAGTGTGGTACAGGGTTGTTGTGTTAAAGCTTATAGTAGTCATAGCTCTGCCCTATTGTTACTTCTCTCTGTTCTCTCTTTTTGCAGAACCTCTGATTAATGTTTGCAGTTTTTGTTCTCTTGTTTTCTCTCCTTCCAAGCCACTTATTTCAGAGTTGGCAAAAATCATCATAATCATAAACTAGGTCTTTAGACTATTACATGGCAAGAGACCCAACAGTAAAATGAACAATATGATGGTGCTGTGTTGTGCTGTGTTGTGTTGTTTAGGGTGTGGACTTAGTGTGAAAAGCTCCACTAACTATTCAGGATATGTTTGTAGAATCGTTTAACTTTAGGTGTACCAGCTCTTTTGTTGTGTTTTTCATATTTTAATTATGAACAGTTGCTTGGGTCTAAGATCCCTGGTTTATAAGGCTATGAGTTGGTATAAAACGTTGCTTGCATCTATTACTGCATATAAATCGTCAGTTTTAAAATGTATGCTTTCATTTTTACACTCAGTCCATTTGTAACTGTACCTAGTTAATTGTTTTATATTAATGTATATTTGTCTGTTTTTATTGTTGTGTATGTACTGGACACATATGAAAAAGGGTTTTTGCCCAATAAGGTTTTCCAGTATGATAAATAAAATGAATGAATTGAATTTCGAATTGTTGGTTTATCACCATTGCTGGTCGGCCCACTATATCTCAAAAGTTTGTCATCATCACAATAAATACATAGATAAATACATAAAATAATAAACAAAAAAGGGATAACATCTTTTGAGAATTAGGGTCCTTCCAGAACATAGATTGAAGTTTTGTGGTTGGTGGTGATCATCTACTGTACCTGATATTTCAACACATCGTACTTTTGTGTGACTGTTGCATGACCTGTAGAAGGAATCCACTATATCGTTAAATAAAAGAGGTCTTGTTGGTAGGTTGCAAAATGTGCACTCCGTTTATTAATTGATTCGCTTCTTCTTGATGTATGGTGGCCCGTTTTGTTTAGTGTTTTATTGTGACCATTTCCGGCCAACAACTCGACTTAGTTTGACAAAATACACTAAAAGTACATTTCCTTTTCACAAGAGAATTCCAAACAGCTATTATATATCTATATTTCAAAGGTCTGTGTTTGAGTTTTTCGGCAGTTTAATGAAGAGATGTGAAATTTAAGAGGCACAATATTTTAAATGTCTTTTGTAGAGGTAACGCTGCTTAAAATAGTTAAAGAATGGCAACCTAAACACAATTTTGAATGTTTTCTATTTCAACTTTTGCATCAGTATTTAAATATTCATGTAATTTACCTCATAAAATGTTGGTGCTACCTTCACTTTCAATGCTGCATTGTTTTTATTGTTTATTATATATGTTTACTTTATTCAAATACTATGTATTCGTGTTCCTATATGTGGTTTATTTTGTAACTTTAGCATTAGGCTGTTGTCTTTCACTTTTATGCCAGCAGTAGGCCTTTAAATGTTGTCAGAAAAAAAAGTATATTTTGAAACTGACTTGTGAATGTCATATTTATTTATATGCTGTACTACCAAAGACTGCTGAGTGTGTTTATTCCTTTGTCTTGTACATGTGGTGGAATAAAGATGCGTTTGGAAATGTATAACCCCTTAGCAGTTCATGGCAATGCTTTTTTAATGTGCTCCCCAGTTTATTGTTGTGTTGGTTTTGTGTGCGTGCTCCTTACCCGCGTGATCTGGTATATATAAAATGTTCGAAGTTCAGCAACAAGCCAGTTTATCGTATTTCCGGCAGAACGGATGTATATACCTTCCCATTCTGGACTTCCACACTTTGAAAGCATCGGAGAGCAACTGAACAGAAACCTCGACTTCATAATGGGTTTGTTGTGTATTTAAATGTATTTAGAGGGTATATGCACCAGGAAACAACTGGGTAGAACTGCAGTGCTCATACCTTACTACTTATGAACGGCAGAAATATGTAGACTGCTTCCCAGTCAAACCTCTACTTACTATGTTGGGTGGATCCCAATAACAGAAGGTAAGATAGTTTTTTTATACTTTCAGAAACACTTTATATTATTCAATAATTATTCTGCCAGTTAAAGAAAATAGCATTATAGCGCCCAGTTCTAAACCATTACAGCTCTCAGTTCTAAACCACAAAGCTGCTTAAGAATCCTTCGCTGTCTGGATGCAGTTTCACTACTTTCACTCTGCTGTACATTTTATTTGCCTCATGAACTTGCCCAAAACTGATTTTTTAAAGTTCAAAGAAATACCTAAACCACAACGTTATGTAAATCATGTTGCTCCAAATGTGATGCAGTCATACCTCTCAAGTGTCCCTGATTTTGCCTCAAAATTTGACTCTGTCCCTCCTAAAATTTGTGTTTTGTGGCTAAACAGAGGACTGTAAGCACAAAACAATGTCAAGCATTAAAGTTACAGACTTGTTCTTCTTTAGAAAATGCATTTTGCACTAAGCCCCATATTCTACCAGCTTTAGGGGTGGATAACTCTAATTTTGAAGATGTGTCCTTGATTTTGGTCTTTTGTCCCTATTTTTTAAGCCTTGTCCCTGATTTATAAGGCAGGAGGTTGAGAGGTATGGATGCAGTACATATTGTATGTCTAGCGACAGAGAGAAATTCTTAATATTTCAGCATGATGAAAATATTGACCTGTTTTCATGTAAGTTAATTAAAAAATGTTAAGAGAACATGATTCACTGCAAATGTCAATACACGCGGAATGATCGAAGTATAACTTTTTAAAATAGGATATAGGAAAAAAAACAGAGCGCTGCTGTACAGATACCCGAAGCAGCAAAACTATTTTAGATTTATTGCGGCAACTGGGCATCCGCCTTTTATTAAGGAGACACGTTAGGAAAGTGAAAGACTCTGTATCGTCTATAATTCAGCATCATGCCGTTTGCATTTTATTCTTCAAATACATAATCTAGATCTTAAATGTGTTCATCTGAATATGGTAACAAGCCACATTAGATGTTTGAGGGTTACCGCATTATAGCAGTTTTGAAGCTTAAAATTCATATTGTGGAACAGAGCACTCCTCATTCTGTTTTTCAGGGCAACCATTTTCTAGTAAGAGATGTCATATGATGTCATACAAAATGGCCGTCGGAATATCACTTATCAGCCTATGCCATTTTGGCCTTTGACCCACGGATGAACTAGAACTGCAGTGTGATTTAGGTAGTTTCATGTTGTTGGGCTTCATTTTTACTCGCAGGAACATGAAGCTATCTGATTTACTCCAGTTATTATCCCCGATATTTAAAAACTCAATTTAAGGAGCACTAAGCATCCTCTGAATCAGAAACAAGATGCTGATTAGAAGAATGTGGGTGTATCTAATTGTTATTAAAACCTAAGTAAATCTTGAGAGTTTGGAACTTTGATCGGATTTGTGGTTTGTTGATGCTTAGCAGGAAAAATATACAAGCACCACTTTTATGATTTAACTAAAAAGGCTTAGTAGAGGTGTCACAATCTGCTGTCTTGTCAACTGTAACACTTTTGAATCGGTTTTACAAATAAAGGCAGGAAGGCAATAAGGTTTCAGTTTTTTAAAATAATGTTTATAATTTTTTCAGTTAATCAACATTACAGAAGAAAAGAGGTGAATGATGTGACATTAATACATTTCCACACCTCGGAACTATGTCTATTACAACAGGCAGTATGACAGCTTTCATAACATACACATACATTAATGTTCGAGTACCTGGAATAAGGATGGGGCCCTGTTATGATTATCAAACCTGCTGCAGGGAGTATAGGGTAGTCTGGGATCAACTTTCCTTGGCAGCCCAACCTAGTGGTTGTCATATTCTGTCCTGTCAGTTTTTTTTGGTTTTTTTTTAATTCTTTGGTAACCGGGTAAGGCCCACTAGGCAGAAGTGCCTGTTTTCAGGGGCGACCTGGGAGCACTGGGGTGGTTAAGTGACTTGATCAGAGTCACACGGTATGCAAGTGGAGGTTGTTGGAATCAAACTCAGGTCTGCTGGATGTACCATGCACATTCACAGCTCTTTACTGTAACCTCTGGGCTATATTGCCAGACCCAGTTTTTAAAAGTTAGTGAAATATGCAAATCACATTCTTATTGCATGTAGTTGCGTTAATAGTAACGGTTCTTCCTGTTTGTTTAAATGTTCACTATAAAAAAAGTGCAAATCAGCAACACTTTTCAATATAAAATACATTCGGTGTCCTTAATCTTTATATTCCGACATAATGATCACAGGACGACATTTTGTTGTGGTCCGTTTGCATTTCTCTGCACCTAAGTGACCTTTGACGTGTGCTGGAGACAATTAAAGTTACATTGTAACCTACCAAAGTTCTCATGTGCTATATAGCCAGGCACGATGAGTTGTGAAACTGTGCCTTGGGGAGGGGAACAGTGGTGCTGTAAAATACAGTAAGGAAGGGCCTCAGGGCAGACACATTATGTCACTACTATATTTTATATTTCAAATGATTACAACTTCAGCAGAAAGCAATGTGAGTTGTTGTTGAGGACGTTTTCTCTTTGTATTATGTTACACATTTTAATAATCATGGCTGGGGGTACATAATCCATTTTAGCCAGGCCAGATTAACAGTTGGGCATACAGTTACTCATGGCACCATGCTTGTGGGGGCCCCTTTAAGTTGACCACAGAACGAAGTTTCTTGATATATGGAAGCCCCAAAACTTCACACCCTCTAACATTAATTCCCTTACCCCTACTAATAACAGTATTGAGTATCAACAACAAGACCCAACTGCATTTTATGTGATTAAACTTGATCCAATTTCCAGAGGCCTAGCCTCCCTCTCCAGCCAATTTGTAAGTCTAAGAGGGGTCCCTAAAGTTTAAATTGCCCATGACACCAAGGGTTCTCCTTAACCCAGGCTTGTTTTTTGGTCCTTTTGTGATAGCCATCTTTTTAACACAAGTTAAGCATTTAATTTTCACCTGTTACAATATACCTGCTACCTATTATTCCAGACAGTTGTTGTTGTATTCAGTTACCACAGGCTTCTTCCGGTGGCCTTCGAGAAGCAGCGACACTAACTCATTTTGATCAGATTTGGCACTTTGCAAAACTGTTCAAAGTTGCTTTGAGTCAAATACAATCATGTTGTTTGCATTCGTTTTCTGGATTGTGATATCTGGTTAACACAAAACATAGAAACATAGACAACGACGGCAGAAAAAGACCAGAGGTACATCCAGTCAGCCCATATTCCCTATAGTCCCTGGAACCCATTGTTCATCCATGTTACTAACCCTCCCAGTCCTAGGAATATTCCAGTTCTCTTTCCTGGTCTTGTCGTTCCAGGCGAGCACTATTCTCTTCATTATATCCCATGCCTACTTAAATCCCCTTACTGTGTTTGCATCCACCACCTCGGCCGGCAGACTGTTCCAAGGTTCCACCACCCTTTCTGTAAATAAGTACTTCCGTATGTCCCTCCTGAACCTCCCTCTCGTTAACTTCCACTCGTGACCAGGTGACCTCAAGTTGGTATTCAGAGTAAATACTTTAGCACAGTTTACGTTGTTAATTCCTTTAAGGAACTTGAAGGTCTTTATCATATATCCCCTCTTCCTTCTGGTTTCCAGTGAATACAATATTTGGTGATTTGAGGCGCTCCTTAAGGGATCTGCCTTTCTGACTGACAGTGTTTTCAGGACCCCAATATATACAGTTCAACGCCATCATATTTTGCTGGATTGATTATGTGGACATTAGTCAGTTGGTCGGGTGGTCGCTGAGTCAGTCCCTTACATAATATAGAAGAAACTCAATGTGTTGAACTAACAAGGTACTGGTCGGGTGGTTGGTTAGTCAGTCCCTTACATAATATAGAAACTCAAGGTGTTGAACTAACAAGGTACTGTTAAGTCTCACTCATGACTGTTGTACTCGAAACACCCTTGTCTACAAACCTGAGAAGTTCCCAGTTGCAGACCATTGGTATTACTGCACTTCCTCTAAAAGCGGGCACAGCATTCACTAATTTGATACAAAGCAGTTTATAAATTCGATTTTTCAATATGGAGACACAGAAGGGAAATACTAATATGGTGCCTTTAGCATTCTTCTGTATATATTCATTTTCTTGGGCAGACTTGAAACTGTTCGGTTAGATGTCCAGGAAAGATACCCGAGCCAACCCTTGTTTCCAGGTGACACCCTGGTAAAATTGTTGCATTATGAGTGAAAACGCCTGTAATGGTACAAAATTATAGTAGAGCAAATTACAATCAATGCCAATCAATCACAATCAATTGCAAGCAATGCCAAGAAAAAAACACACAGCGTGAACGCGGTATAAAAGTTACTTGAGCCAAATAAAATAAATATGATGGAAACAAATACAATCCAAGATATCTTGAAGTAGAGTAATGTAAAACTTACTCATAACACATTAAAAGTAAAAAAAGTGAAACTTTAAAAATAAATTACTACATAATTCGCATAATATAGTTAAATAATTATCCATCCATGAATGCATTATCACTAAGTGAAGTTTGAAAAGTAATACATCTGCAGTACAATAAACTCATCGACAGCCTATTGTTTATTTAATATGAAAAGCATAATTCTTAAATTTAATTTGTTAACCCCCACACACACACACACACACACACACCTTGATGAAACACGTTTAAAGTTGTGAAAACAAACAGATGTTTCTTTCGATCCAGTCTGGAGCAGTATCAGTAAACAATGAAAATTCCACATTCGATTTCAAAGTTTTATATCCCATCCAAATGTTAACATTTAAGAGCAATACGTTTAAATAATAAACATAGTCCACTGGCAAAATTAACAATAAAAAATAGTCTTCATATGTACAGTATGAGTGCCTATGGTGTTCGGTGACCATTTACAATGATGTTTGCAAAACATGTCTTCTCTTGACTGTGATTTCAAGGCTGGCCATTAAAGGAAGCAGCATCCATGGGAAGAAAGGTAGCAAAACACAAGAGGCTCCGTGACGCCATTCCTGGATCATGCAATTGCATAACCCTGCCTTTATGTACTTACCGACGAATCCTGTTAAAGCTATGCGTGCAGTTTAAATTGCGGGGTGAACGTCGAAAGAACAAGTACCGGAGATTTCTCTAAAAATGAAAAAAGTAAAATTTACTGGGCTTTTCTGACGTCTGTCATGTCGTGCTAGTTTTCTGTGTAGTTAAAGCCCACTAGGCACAAGTGCCTTTTTTCAGGAGCGAACCAAGAGATTCATAGATTCATAGACGTGTGACGGCAGAAAAGGACTGAACTAGGCCCACCAAGTCTGCCCATTTGACTAGCTATCTGCTTGGACCTGTGCCTCCCCCACCCCACCTCCCTTTAACACTCCCATGTGGTTGTCCCATGCCCTTTTGAATCCCTTCACTGTTTCCTCTCCAACGACGCTTCTGGGAGTCTGTTCCACTTTTCTACGACTCTCTCTGCATAATAGTATTTTCTAATGTTAACCATGAACTGTCCTCCTTCCACCTGCAGGCCATGCCCCCTCGTCCTCTGACTTCCTTTCATCTTGAAGATGCTCCCCCCCCCCGGCACCCTGTTTATACTCTTAAGGTACTTGAAGGTTTGGATCATGTCCCCCCTCTCCCTCCTCTTCTCCAGGGAGTACATGTTCAAATCTCTCAACCTTTCTTCATAGGATAGGTGGCTTAACCCTTTTACCATTTTTGTCCCTCTCCTCTGAACCCTCTCTATCCTCCCCACATCCTTCCTGAGGTATGGCCTCCAGAACTGGACTCCATACTCCAAGTGTGGTCTAACCAAATGGGTGTACAAGGGGTACTATGACTATCCAGTACTATGGGAGTACTAAGGAGGTTAACTGACTTGCTTAGAATCACACAGTATGCAAGTGGATGTTGTGGGAATCAAACCAGGTGTGCTGGATTATATTGAGGGGATCAAATCCAGGTCAACTGTGAGATCTTTTTTCCATAAAAGTTTTTTTTTTAACATTGTATATGCACATATCAAAATACAAACATTTTGAGGGAAGGTGCATGCATAATAAACATAATCTAATTATATACTAATGTACAGTTGTAGTAATACTGTAAAAATCTTATTACTCTAGTCTTACCAGCGGATTACCAAAGTCTTACTACAGGAGGATAGTAAACACACACATTTTGAGGGAAGGTGCATGCATAATACACATAGTAGTCTAAATAGATCCCGATTTACAGTTGTAGCAAATATTGTAAAACTTCGTATCACTTTAACTTTACCAACTGATTACCAAAAAATTGTATTATAGGAGAACAGTAAGAAATTATGTGTGTAAGGGGACATTCCCACGCATTACTTTATTACTACTGAATTTATCTGAGATCTGAACAGATGTTATACATATATTGTGTCTTCACTGTATTTAGAAAAATAGTTTTAAACAAAACCTATATGTAAAGGAACTGTGTAGCGCTGTTCACCCTTTTCATTTTAAGTAAATAGCAGTCTTGTGTGAGCTCGAGTGACTCACTTCGGAGCTAAGGGTGTCCATACAGCCCTACTCCCCTGCCCCAATAATTTCAAACGCTGTTTAAAAATCAGTATCATTTTTTTAGTGAATTGCTTCTTCTATGTTTAGTATAACTGGATATACCTGTTTTAAACATGGATTTCCATCACAAGTGCACAATTAAGTGTGTCCATTTTACCACATAATCTTTGTTGACAATCCCGAACTTAGACTGGAAAACGTCATACTTGTAGAGTTCCATTTATATACATTTTAATATGCAATTTTTAGAGGATGTGTTACAGGTTCTTTTTCTAAGCTATGTCTTTATCTCATACACAAGTGTCATTTTTTTATTACTGGCTTTGTCATATCAACACACCTTAATATGAAACATAAGTTGCTACTTACATGCCTATATGATGGCCTGTTATTTAGTGAACCAGCAACGTGATACTTTCTAAGGTAGAATCCAGTTAATATTGTTGAACTGTGCTTAATGTATGTGCAATTCTAAAGCGGGACATTGCGAGTTGTGCAGTATATAGTCCAAAATGAGTGCTGTTTATAGGTCTTGTGAAATAAAAAAGGAAAGGCGTGTTGTCAGGAACTGCCCCCCCCCGCCCCCACACACACACACACACACATCTTGCCAGTAATAATATCTTAGCACAAATAGGTGTGAGTGTTGTTGTTTGAGAACTGATGATATATCCCTTTAGTGGATATAAATAAAAAGATGCCCTAAAACTGAGGGGACCGAGAAAAATGATAGAATATGCCCAGAACTATCAAATACTTCATTGTACTTACTTTAACGAGTGTATTCAAATGCAACGCTCAAAACCGAATTGTTGTATTTCATTTACGGTTTATGTATGTTTACTCTCTAAAGGAAAACTAAATCAGTAGCCAGAATTACATTTTCTAACACGTTCCTTTTTATCATTTATTATTGACAATGTTTAAGTCTTCTCAGCTTTGATTTCCGTCAGTAAATATAATAAGGTTGCAACTTGTCCCAAACAGCAATTAACTTTGGCCTTAGCTATTCTGGAAACAAATGTCGTCGCTTTTGGAATCTGCCAAATTAGACATTTTCTGTAACATAAGGTGGGTTTAAATAGCACTTCTTGTCGTTTTAATAGTTGTTTCTTATACACAACTTAATACTTCACATACCACAATATTAGAGATTGAAAAACTTTAGTTTGCCTAGAGGTTTCATGGTTCGTGTACTTTTTCGTGTGGTAAATCAATTTAGGGTGATCCCTCAGCACACTGAATTCCCTCAGCCCTTTAAATATAATTCTAAAATTTGTCGCCAAGGCCTCAGAATTCAGGACGTACATGCAAAATGCATATACCATACCAGTATTATTGAACAGGAAAAATCAGGACAAGAAAGAGAATTTCAAAACAGTCTATTGGAAATCAGAACAGGTGATCACCTTAAATGGATTACATCGAGTGTGCCACATTTACGTTTTACTTCATGTTTTAATTGTCTAATAATGTTCTAAGTTAATGTAAATTAATCCTGAAATGTTAATCAAAGAAATAGTTACAACACATTGCCCCTGCAGGTTTAATAAATAAATCACCGAACTGGAGGTAAACTATAATTAGCGTCCTAGTGGACATTCATGTAGACTTTCACACAAAGACTTAAACTTTTAAGTATCAGTGCTTTTTTTCCAAAGGTATTTATGGCACATGACAATGGATCTGGTGCAAATACTTGTGTATGCAGCATCTTTTTCTTTCTTTCCTTCCTTCCTTCTTTCCTTCCTCCCCCCCCCCCGAATAACACGTGCATATACACAAATAAATAAATTGATACACAAACGCAGTCTCTATTTATTTAATTTATTCATTGCCTTTCAAAAGTGTAATGAGTGCACTCTGTCTATACATTTTAATGTACATTCTATGTATCTATGAGTATTACAAAGTCACATAGGTCTCTCTCTACAGTATCATTTATCAAACTATGACCAGATAAACATTCCTCCTGGCATAGACTTTAAAACATACATAGTGAGGTCTATAGATATAGTACCTTTCCAATGACAGATATGTTTTCTATCTGGTGTTTTTCCGTTTATATAAGATGATACAATGCCTCATCTCATGATATAATGATTTCTTCAGAACGTCTGTGTTAAACCTGTATGTTTGTCTTATGATGTAATATTCTGAAGCTGGCTCATGTCCCACTTTTCCTTTCTTTGTTTCTGAATATAAATAAACTTGAATAACTTAAAAAAAAACACTCTTGTTTTTATAATCTTGTATGACACAGTAGAGTATTTGCAACTTTACCTACCACCTATAGCATAGTAGAATGCACATTAATATTCACATTTTCTCTGTGTTACATTATCTTAAAAGATTGCTTTAGATTTGGAGAAGTTCTGTGACAAGAATGAGCTAGGTACAACATTATCCTTAGAGCTGATACAAAAAAAGTATTGAACATAGCTAAAAGTGTACATGGGGAGTATACATTGTGTTAGTGAAATAAGTTAAAGCAAAAGGTAACTGCAGGAATCAGGTTTTTCATTTGAACTTATTTATTAAAGAGAAAACATTACAGAAAACAAAATGCAAACATCATCATGAACTCGCTTGCCCTTTAACAAGTGTATGTGCAATTATTTAAAAAAATGAATGAAAATTAGCAGCCTCTAGAAGGTATCTTAGTAAAAAACTTTGCAGTTGCAATTCAGCAGAAAGTGTATCTCTTTGAAGCCCGCTGTACTGTTTAAACAAACACACAATTTAGAATTGTTAAAAATTCAGCTGTAGACTATTAAGGGAGTTGTGCGTGCACACACAGAAAGGGTGTTTCACTTTCATTTTTCTAAATTTGAAAAGGAGATATGTGAGAACCCGCTCTGTCCTTTTAATGTGACATGCAATCTTTACCACAGGCAGTAATTCAAGCCAATAAAAATCAAAGGATTGCAATGTAGGTTTTATGAAACTAGTTATCCTCTGCATCTTTCGACTAGTTAGTAACATAAATGTAGGGCCAATTTCTAAAAGTATTTTTACGAGCTTGTAAAGCAAAACTCGACTACTGAGTTCTATAATAAAATCGTATGTTCTATGAATACAGGTTCAACACGTTTCTTGCAACAGCTGAGGCAGAATTAAAGCTAACAGTGTCCTAGTAGTTTTAATAAACGTTTACATTATTTTGTGAAATGTCTCTAGCTGTGCATGTAGTTTTGCCTATGTCACAGCCATATCCTAAAATAATGTACAATTTGCCTGACTACGTATCCTCAGCGGATAAAATATTGTTCCTTAAATAAAAATTGTCATTAATGTTCAAGTTTAAATAGTCTTTCATAGATGAGTAAATAAAAGTTACTTACATATTTGCTTTTCTGATACAGTATAAAATAAAAACGAGATAAGTTATATGTGGCTTGTATGAGATACCATGAGGATATACATTGTTTCTAGACCACTGACATTTTGCAATATTGCATACACTTCAAGCGATCCATCCTCGATATGGAATGTAGCGGGGATGACAGAATTGCGCAGCCCCTTGTCCGATTGATTTACGCCTTACTGACGCTTTATCAGGCACACGAAAAAAGTTTGACCAATCATTTTGCAAGAAGCTCACAACACTGCAGTCCAACTGTACTTTTGTTGGCTAGGAAGTTGAGAAGGGTAGAGTACAAATCTAGATATGTCCTATATATTTTCCCTTCAATGAACCGTGCTTTGTATGATGTCTGAGAATGTCCATTTCTGGAGCTCTTAGCAATTATTATGTCGACTCGATTATAAGTCATGAAAGTGAAGAAGCGTCTTCAGCCAAGTTTTCGTCCGGGCAATACACTGGTTCCAGGCAGCCTGGGCACACAGAGCATCTAGAGTTCCCCTCCTGTAGTTTTCAGACGAAATCTCCAGTTTTTAGCGCCTCTTGGACGCCTTTAAACCCTCATTCCGTCGGTACGCTACCTTCAGTTTACCATCCCTATATTCAGCATCAAAGTCTCTCTCCTTCTGACAGCAGGTACCTGCGGACGTGGCTGGAACCTCTACCGAGAACAGACACTCTTCTATCCGGGCAAGGAACCGTCAAAACAGAGCCGCTGCTGGGACATCCAGGAGAGATCCACAAACCAGGGGGACAAGAGTATAACTTAGAGCCCTCAGCTGCAAGGGAACACATCGGTTCTAACCCAGGGTCCGGCTACGAGGACAATAAAGTTTGTAAAGGAAGTGAAGACAAAGACAGGCCAGATCAAAGTAAGTTATAAAAGTAAGGAAGTAAACAGTGTAAAGTCTTCAGGGTGCCATAAAATGAAAGCAGTGTCGTGCAATCTCTATAGCAAACCTATATTGAAAAGCTTCTGCATGCTCACGACAATGGCCTCGGAAAACGTCCGCATTGCATTTAGTGTTACAGTCATTTTCCAAAGTTGTAAATTTTTATACCCAGTTAAAATTACGTTGTGAAGCTTTGCGCTTTTGAATGATTCACGCTTGTCCTTGAAGCTTTAGTATGGGGAAAAACGTGCTTATATTTAAAGGTTGAGCAATTACTTCATGTTGCTGAAAAAGAAAATATTTTTCTTAGTATTTTCAGAAACGGCAGTGAAGGAAACCAGGGACTGGGTAATTCAATTTGGAAAATTAACTGTGTTGCGTTGTGTTGTGCTGTGCTGCGCTGCGCTGCGTTGTGTTGTGTTGTGTTGTGTTAAAAATTCATGGGAAACAAAACACTGGGTGATGATTTCATACACTTCCGCCTTGTTTTCTTGAACATATATTTAAACAGTGGGTTTAGTGTTGTTCTTAAAAGTATTAACCAATCCGATCCCGCTTTCAGTGATGAATATTAGATATCTGAACTATGCTCCATTGTACATTTTGAAAGCCAACCGGTACCCTTGTACCAAACTGCTTTAGACACCTTTCCTTCTGAGCTCTTCAAAGTAGCCATCTCTGCGTGATTGTTACAGATCCAAAATATTACCAAACAGTGCACATGCAATATTACTTAACAAAACAAAACCAAAAACAAAAAAAACAAAAACGTAAAGCCAGATGGATTCTATATGTGTATTTCAAATTACAGCAATTGCCAAACACTATGGGGGTGCTATAAAGGTAATTTATTTATTCTGTTTTCCAGCTTGATAGAAGAGAGCTCTAACTGGTCACTATTGACAATGTCGGAACCGTTTAGTGTACCAGCCAGTAAACCCAACCTCAGCAGAAAGGAGTTTAGATGTTAGAAATCTGTTTTATACAGTTATATTGAGGCTGTTCTCACACACACACACACACACACACACACACACACACACTGAACAATATGGCCTTTGCGCCCCCATTGATGTGACTTCTAACATGTTTTAACATCTGGAATCAAACATTGTATTAAATATGTGTAAATGAATACAGTGCACCAAAACGACTGGCGCCTTCTTGAAAATGCATGTGGATTTGTGCATATTTATTTCAATTTATGAGTTAGATTTGTGGCTAAAATGGGTGGTAAATACGTTGATTTCACATGCGCCCAACCTTGTATTTCAGCAGATCTGCCCAAGGAACGTGATGCAGAAGAAACTACATATTGTGTTATGCTGGCAAGGGTCCAGAATAAACAAGCATTGAATACTGAAAGATGTGGGGAATTAACTGTCCCTAAATATCCCCGTTATAACTGCAGTGCCCTTAAGCAAAAATTCTTATTGTACAAGAACTATATATGAAGTTCTAGTAAGGGCAGGGAATCCTAAAATACTGTTACATGTGGGCTGTGGGAGATCTGATTTGGACTTATGAATTGTTTATGATAGTGGCTAAATTTAGAACGGCCAAATATTGGTTGTGTATAAATGTGGCCAATCTTATACAGATAGATTCACAGAGCTTTTTGCATAGAATTTAGGCACAACACAGTCTCACACAGTTCTCATGGCCTGCTTTAACCTGTGTTAGTTCTTATATTTTAAAGGATTTAAAGGACCCCCAGTACACACACACACATACACACACACACACACACACACACACCATAGACCTGCTGGTTAGATGTCTCGAAATGTACCCCCTTTAGGAATGTGTAAATTGATTTAATCTGCCACATTAATAATGCTGTGCCTGTACTGTGGGGACGTTTTATGCATTTTTTAGTTGAAATTGTGCGTGTCTATTTGCTACAGCGAGCAGTCTGTCAACAAGTTTGCTTAGCTGTTCTAGTGCAGCATAAAGACAAATCAAATTGGATCAATCTGCTTATATACACAAAACTTTTTATATGTTGACATTAAACTGATCTCTTGTCAATGCTCTAGTAGCCAATCAAGTGAATATTAATATTATCACTTAAATATGAACTATTTTCTTCTTCCTTCCAATTTAATAATTCGGTATAATATGAGCCAGTTCATGGATGCACCCCTGCAGATATAGTCAATTTCTACATGGAAAGTTGCCAGAGAAGTACGGCTCAGTTGGACAATTTCCGCCTAGAAGTAACAGGGATATAATAATGGCCTTCACCATATCCTTTGTCTTATTTTGCTTTCTAAAAATTGTAACCAGAGTTTCGGAGAGGGGCCCTTACAATGTATACATTGGAAAGGAATATATCGAAGTAATTCTATACGCGTATATTGTCATATTGGAACCTTCGTTTCAAAACACGATAGAAATTTTTTAAATATTTGCATTTAACAAATAAACATATTTATCCGAGGTATGTGTGTAAACCTGTACGTGACACCATTAGGAAAACACAGCATGTTAATGTTTGAGGAGCTTCCAATGGTTCACTGTTTTCTGATTTCTGCAGCACCACCACACACCACCATGGCTGGTACTGCCCCCCACGCACACACACACACACACACACACTACATACTCACTAGTTTATGATTGCAGCCTCTGCTAATGGATGTACTCGTTAATGTGTCTAGTCACTCGGTACAACTTCACTGTCCTATAGTTTACGGAATGACTATCACATTTGATACACATTCATACATCTCAGCTGTCTCCGACTTTCAGTGAAATCCCTTACTTTGCTTCAAACATTTCCTCAGTCTCCCCATATCTGACATTTCAGTCATTACATTTTTAAATTTCAAACACAAAATATGACCAGACAGTAGTATTATAGCCTAGTTATTCTTTTCACAAAAAAGTTGACACTTTTTTTTAACGTGTCCCTGATTTTGATCAGTTGTCCTTAATTTTTAAGCGTTGTTAAGCCTTGTCCGTTATTTCTGACACAGGGGATTAAGAGGTATGTTGATATTATCTGTACCGAAGTCTCCTAAGGTAGCATAATGTACATTGTCTACATTGGTAAAGGTTTTAATCTATGTATTCATTTGGTCCACATTATATTTACTTTCCGTTCTTTTCTTCAGACAACCCTTCCGCCAACTGGTTACACGCCCGCTCCTCCAGAAAGAAGAGGTGCCCTTATACCAAATACCAGACCCTGGAGCTGGAGAAAGAGTTTTTATTCAATATGTACCTCACCAGAGATCGGCGACATGAAGTGGCAAGGCTTCTGAACTTGACCGAAAGACAAATCAAAATATGGTTTCAGAATCGGCGTATGAAAATGAAGAAAATGAACAAGGAGCAAGGGAAAGAATAGGAGAGCACACACACCCCCAATCCCCACACACACTATATTTATATGTGATAGCTGTGTTAATATTGTTGTTAGGCAGATTTTTAGAATACAGTCTGATTCCAGGTTTCTATATTTGGCATAGAGCATGTACTGGGATACATTTTTTTCTTTTGATTAGGCTCTAATGTTTACAATGACAAGCCATCGGTAACATGTTGAATATACGGTAATATTTTTGGCTTCAATTGTCTAATTGTAGAGGGCGGCTACTATTTTTGTGCAGATCCATTTTCTTCCAGAACACATGCAGACACAAACACAGACACACACACACATACACAGAGGGTCACTGACCTTTCTTAGGAGATGAACCTTTCTTTTGTTAGCACACATGTACAGTATATAATTAGATGTTTCACTTGATAGGAGTTTATTAGATAATGTCTAATGTAATTATAAAATGTTTAGTAATTCCAGCTGTAACTATACATGATAAATGCAGACTACAGTTATGTCATATCTTATGAGTTTACATTGGTAGTGTTTTTGGAAGTGTGTAAATAATATCTGAAACTATATCAGACACCTCACATGCCCCAAATAAAGCACAGTGTTAACTAACATGCGAATTTGGCCTGAACAGGTCTTTATGTCTTTTTATAAATGGCCATTTTGTTTAACAGTTAATAATAAATTTCTAAAAGTCATCCCCTTTGTAAACTGAAAAAAACTGAAAATAAACTGTTGGTCTTAATAGTATGTGTTTATTTATAATTTATTGTGAACAGACATTGCTGAAAATTGTAGACTGTTACAATATGAAGTGTCAAGTATAGCCTTTGTACTTTTTTTAGACTTTCTTGATAACATTTATACTTGAATGTACTGTTTTCATATTTGTTGTTTGCCCAAAGCTAGTATATGTCTACATTCTGTTTACTTTGTTCAGTGATTGAGCAGTGTTCTGTGTTATCATTACTTTTTGGTTAAAGCAGATGTATTGTAAATAAAGCACCCGCAAACTCGCTATGTATTTTACCCACCTGTTTAGTAAAATGTGAAAACCAAGTTTGCTTCTATAATGCACTTGTCCTATATGAAACAGAACTGCTGTTGTCTTCGTCTTTGCGCTTTCCTCTTTGTGCAGTTCTAATGCATTGACGTCTGTTCTCTTTAACTCGGGTCTACACCTGAGCCCAAACCACAGTAAAATAAATCGAAAATCACACAACAATATTAAGTAAACTTTGTGTGCTGTTCAATTAATGTGAATATACTTTTTTGTGGCTCTATTTTTTTTATTAAATATGCCGATTTCCTATATGTGCTAGTCTTGAGAAATTATGACCAAATCCATATCAATAAACGTATTTTGTATTATTTTTGACAGAGGCTGAATCAGCCATGGTATAACTGTGTGATCATTGGAAAAAATAATTATACTAATATTTTACTTTTATTCCGTTATTCTGAACTGACAAAAAAAGAAAATCTTAATAAAACTGTGGATTATGATTTTACAACTTGAGCTTGAACATTAGCAAATCAGGTTTAATTAAAATCAAACATTACATATTTATTATATTGTATTTCAAAGCGCTGGTAAAATGTGCCAATGTTTGCACCTGTTCCCTGTTTGTATTGTCAAAGACGTTCATAAGGAAGGTGAGTTTTGTATACCAGAAACAAAAGTTCCTAAATAAAAGTCAACAATATTAAATATAGTGTACCAATTACTGTGTGTGTGTGCGTGTGTGTATGGGGGGGGGGGGGTGCATGATGTCACTAACAGATTAGAAATCAATTCCAGCAGAAGCAATTACTGTGTAACAGTATGCATAACTATAATTGAACTGTGAGTTTCTTGGATTTTAAATATTTATAAAAGTAGTCTAAATTTAAGTTCGACCAAAAAATCTTCTTCCACCATCAAATAAGTTATTTAAAACTGTTGTCCAGAAAAAGCAGACTAAGCCAGAGATAATTTCCAGATGTAAGCTGAGGGAGGTGGTTTAGGGGAGGGTGGGGTAAGAAACAATCAATAGTGTACACAAAATTAGCAAAAAGGGTACAATGTAGTAGATAAAATAATATAGGTAAAATGATGAGTACAAAATGTGCAGCTCTGAATAATGCTCAAACAATATTCAAGGTCCTCTGAATATATGCGGGTTTAAATACTGACAGAGATGTTTATTCACCCACTCAGGAACAGATGTTCATTCACCCACTGAGGAACGGAAGGCAATTTTAATTTACATTTCTACTTTTAGAAACAAAAAATAGGTGCTCAAGCTTTACAGTAGGGGGCTTGCAAGCCACCTAATGTAAGGGCTCATGCAATCAATAATGTTAGCCTCTTTCCCTTAGAGTTTAAAGTTTGTTAGTAATAAACTGAACTTTTTTTTAATGTTTGCCCTCTATTAAGTTTCCATTAATTCCACAACAAAAGAAAAATATACAGAAACGCTCTGAAAGATTTACTTCCCAAACAGGGACTATTGTTAAGTGTTCTGCCCAGCAGATCCCCAATAAGGTAAACACTAACCCTGAAATGTTTCAGAATTAACTTTTATATACCAAGAAAATACATTTAAAGCCTGTTTTATAGCTCAACGTGAGCTGCGTGTAACACACTCGATTTAAATATGCCCAAGACAGAAAAGCTCTTGAGAGAATCAAAATCAACCCATAATTGCATTTGTAGTAGCATTTGCACATTTGTATTATCTCACACAAGACCCTGATTACATTTGTATTCTTAGGAAGGTAGTGAATATACTTATATAGTTGTGTCGGCTATTGATATTATTTTACACACGAGTCTGTTTACATTTGTACTCTATTTCAATTTGTTTATTTAAAAAATCAGGAGGTAAACATTGACGATAACCTCCTTTACAACTTGTCATGAGGGCAGGCAGATATAGGTTACATAGAATGATGCAAAGCAAAATTAATGCCCAAACAGGGTAACATTGCATATTACCTTGATTAAAAAGTCAAATCGAAGTAACAGACGCTTGGTGAATACAAATTAAAGAGGACTGTAGGATTTTGGATTGAGGTTCTTTTTATGAAATTGTGTACTTAGGTTAGATATGCTCTGCAGCTGGGGTTAAGGCCACAGGAAAATGGGGAGAGGGTGAATACACAATGTATCCCTACTCCACAACATTTAAGGATCTAGGCCTATCCACGTGCAGTTAGTATTTAAGGTTAGAGTGATGAGATGTTTTACAGTATTGCTAAAAACCGTACATCGGAATCTATTTAGATTACTATGTTTCTTATGCATGCACCTTCCCTTAAAATATTTATATTTACTATCCTCCTGTATTTAGACTTTGGTAATTCGTTCGTAATATTAGAGTGATAAGATTTTTACAGTATTGCTACGACTGTCCATTATGATTTAATTAGATTAGTATGTTGCATGCACCTTCCCCCAAATGTTTGTATTTTAATGTGTGCATGTGTGTATCCAATGCAAAAAAATTCAATAAAAAACTTTTATGGGGAAAAGAGCAGTTAAAGCACATTTCTAGTGTTCACACCCGATTCTGCTTACATGTTCATTTCGAGCATGAGGGGTATACAGTCGTAATTACTTGTGTCGCATTTATTTCTGTTCTTTTACATAAGGCCATGTTTACGTTTGCCTTCATGTGTTTTTTTTTTCAAACTTGAGAGTTTCTTGAAAAGGTTAGCATTTCAAGTCGCAAACCGAAACCAGAACACTATACCTCAACAAAATAAAGCCATGAAATTTAGAAGGTGAGTCAAAACAGTAACATGTACAATTCATGAACTATTTATTTCACACAGAAAACAACTTATATGAGGCCCAAGTTCTTTGTGTCACGTATTTCTATTGTTTTATACTTGAAGCCAATGATACCAAAGTCTACAATGGTAGTCCGTTTTGTTATATCATTTGCGAATTGATGCTATCGGCGTATAAAGAAAGATTGTCATTGTTCCCGTAGTGGTTTATGTATGGACTCACACCGTCTAGGCTTATTATTCCGTAATAACCAGTGTACGAACCGTAAATAGTTTATATGATTCTGTAAGCCGGTAGTTCCATTCACGTCCTTTATTCTTTCCATTCTGGCATTTATAGAACCGTACAGACTTTGTATCCTTGAACTAAACTTACTGTAAGAGTAAGAATGAGACTATGAATAAAAGGTTGACATCATGCCGTTCAACAAGCTTAGTACCAGAAAACTGACATTTAACAACAAAGAATTTACAAAAATGTTTCAAACAAACTTCTATAATTACAAATGCAAGAAACATAAAAGAACGTAGATTACATAATAAATGTGAGCTGTGGTTTATGGTATACATATATATATATATATATATATATATATATATATATATATATATATATATATATATATATAATATATATATATATATCTTATTTGTTGAACCACTCTTTCCCCCAAAACCATTTTGAATACCACACCTAATATGGTTTTATATTTAGGTTTGTGATGAAATGCTAAGCAACTGACCAGTGTGCATTATTATTCGAATAATATACACAGGAATATTATAGAAGCTACCTTTAAAAAAATACATTCACTGTTCTTAGCATTTTACAAGACACTTAATGTATTTAATAGTGTTCAAGAATAGTTTGTCCCTTACAATTAATACCATGCATAAGGTAGATGTTTAAACATAATTTGGAGGCCATTTACCTGCTAAATCAATTTATATTCCAAATTAAATGGCAGTAATGTGACACTGATGAATTCTTCTAAGTACAGCAAACAGTCTGTAGGTGTATTTGCACAACAAAATTGGCTGTCAAAGACAAACATGCACGCTCAGGTTTATATATTTTATTTTCTTTCTGACTTGGAAACAGGCCCGTAAAATGAACAGTATTTGGGGCAAAATGGGGCCATCAGCCTGGACTGTATAGAAGTTTTAAGGCGAGCGTGAAGCAATATAGAGGTATTCATCCTACAGGCTTGAAGAAACAAACTTCAATGCTGAAATAAAATGTTTTAAAAACGATTTTCCCTATTTTGCAAGAAAATGTTTGGAAGGAATACAGTCAATAGTAAACAAAATAAAGCATCAGCGCTTGCTTGAGATGAGGAGATGGGAAGTAACCTGTCATAAACGGAAAATTCAATGCAATGGGTTGCAATAAAAGAATATGACCGCAATAAAACTTTATAGGGTATAAATTTCAGAAGGTTAAGGGACTAAACGGCTGTAAAGCAAACCCAGCAAAGAGAAACTTTCAGGGCCTCTTAAATTACGAGAGCAACTTGGGAATGCAACCAAACACTGCATTCCTGCCTTTAATAAGATTTTTAAAGAGCAATGAGTTGGGGTTTTGTTGTAGTTGAGGTTTATTCATTTTAATGCTGATGCTTAAACATCTCAGTGGTTAGACATCTCTGTGTTTGAAACGTCTTCTTTTGTTCTATTTATTAGCCCATCCGAGCTGCTAGAAATTGAGCCATAAAGTCGCAACAAAAAAGTTCTGACCAGACGTCTGGAATGGAGGCTTCTTTATCTGTTTATAACCCCGTAACCATGCTCAGGCCTCCTTTCTGAAGCAGAATGACCAATTGTTTTGTCTCAGAATTTGAAACAATTGTATTTCTCTAAGCACCATATCCCCTTTATGTTGTCATTTGATAACTGTTAGCAACTGAACTAATGTAGAAACAAGAAAGAGAGTTGTTGATGTTTACCTACCTAGTCGTAGAATTATAAGAACCGTTCCTGCCCCATTTTTTTTTCTATTTCTTCAGAGTCGGATGCATTGCTCTGTGTTCTCTGTACTTTACATGGTTTGGTGTCTTGGAACGTTATATGTCAGTAGAGCCGAAGAACCACGAGATGGCGATCATGCTCCACCAGATGTAATGCGCACTGCTGTCTTGAGCCGTGGACAACAGCTGACTCAAACTAGATTGCCTGAAAAATGTACCTCTAATACGTCAAACATATTTAACTGTAAGAAAATGTAAGCATAATGAACTAAGACCAGTATTTTTGCAATGCTCATATTTCTTAATGTTTAATATACGGGGGTATTAAATAAATGTATAGCCATGCATATTTTGCTTACAAATGCTCAATACCAGCATGGCTGCGATTTTGTGTCCTAAACAATATTCAGAAATCAAAAGAATTGTTTGGTGCCGTGTTGGTCCTTGTATAAAAATATGAATGAATTGGGTGATTGGATACCTATTATTGGACCAACAAGAGATCAATAAATCTCTTGTTGGTCCAATAAATGGTATGCAATCACCCACTTTGTTCACCAGAAATTAAAAGTAATGGCAGCTAATGTTTTTGTAAGTATACATATTTCTATATTTATCTAATTAAAAACACACAAGTTTTACATTTAAAGTAGTACCAATACATAAATATTAAGAATAATAATTATGCATTCACTAAACCTGACTGTTAAATAAATGACAAACATATTCAATCTCAGAGTGTACAACTATGGAAAGTGTTCTTTGCTCAGTAAACAATTCAGCAGGTGCATTTTAATACTGTACTAGAAGTTAACTACATAGTCAACAATGTAGGGTGTGTTTGACTCTGACATGTTTCAACTAAGAATAATTCGTTCCAGTTTTTATTGAAATTCCCTGGATAGCGTCAAAAGTAAGTTTATAAAAGCTCTTCTGAAAGAGTCTTTTCGATAGAGCATAACGGAGATGACGGTCTGCAAGTGAAAGCAAATGTTTTAAACGTCAACTAACAAAAAAAAAAAGATTTGTGGATATTTTCCAAGACGTCTAAGCTTCAAACTTCAACATTCAACTAATGCACCACTTCAAAATAAAGACAGCACAAAACACAGAAATCGAGCCAAAAAGTGTCAGAACACAAAGCAAAACGGCTGACAAATTTTAAACACTGTTCAAAGGGCTACATGCATGTCTAAGAATCTATGAATCTATGTCTACCCCTTGTCTGTCGAAAAGTTTTAGTGTAAAACTTTGAACATTTACGGCTTCACGGTCCTGCAATTTCTTTTATGGACAGTATCTGAAAGAAAGCAGATTTTGTGACAGATTCTATTTGAACGTTGGGGTAATGTTTTACACAATACGCGAAAAACATCTGAATTTGTGAGCTGTGTCTTCTAGACAGCTTACTTTCAATGGAATCCATAAACTCAAAAAGTGTGTGTGTGTGTGTGTGTGCGCGCGCGCGTGTGTGTGTGTGTCAGTGTGTTGTACAGTACCAGTTTCTTTACATATAATGTATATTTCTGCTGTTATACATACATGCCGTGTTTTATGCAATACCTCAGATGTTTGCCTTAAGCGAATATTTAAAATATATACAAGTTGTGAGAGACGAGGTTATTCTGTTGTAACCTTGTTATGAAGTTTAAAATATATCTTCCACTTACAGAAAGAAACATGTGCCTTTAGATAACTGTTTCTCGAGATGGTGTCTGTTAGTTTGTTTGTCTGTCTGTATGTGTGTATGTATGTATTTGGAAATTGGTAACCGGGAAAGGCACACAGCCATGGCTCGTTTCCAGGTGCAACCCGGACATTGGCTATGTAAAGTAGTTATGTTACTGTAGGTTTTTTTGTACTTTAAAGCGAGCCTAGAGAAGAAAATTAATTCACTTTATACTAGTCTCACAATATGTGGTATGAGTTTCAGGGGAATTGAAGTTATTCCCCCATGATTAACAATATACTTGATTAAGAACCATAGCCTTCTTGATATTGCTGTGTGAGAGAGAAAACTGCGACAAGAAGTAGCAAGCCAAGGGTAAACTCAGACCACTCTAGATCTTAATTCTTGTGGGATACTACTTAAACTGCTTCAATGACTAGTATTTAACCTTTTAAAAAAGAAGGTGTTCTTGGTATTTTCTTGAATACCTAATAGGTTCTTAGGTACAGTAGAAATATAGTTAATATGGCACTACTTAATGAACAATATCTGTGGTCCATGGCGTAGCAGACTCTCTCATGCTCTCTACATACATGCGCACGCGTGTGTGTGTGTGTGTGTGTGTGTGTGTGTGAGGTGAGATAGACACACACACAAACCTTTACATTCAGAATAAAATGTATATTTGTGGGGGGTCTGAAGTTTCTGGGATCTATCACAACATTTATGAACTCAAATTGAAACAAATAATGAGACAATAAGGAGATAACATTACATTGTTACTGAGGTATCTAATTCGAATTATTTATTAAATCTATTACAATACTGCATCTTTGGCTGGGTTTGCCTACACTGGGTTCTTTCATAATAGCTGTCATACTTCCTGTCAAAATTTAGAAGAAATGTTAAAAATGCTGACTGCCATAAAAACAAGATTCAGAGCCTAAATATTTTTATCCCTGAATTCTAAAACTGCAGTGCACCTATGTTCTATGTTTAACAAGACTCGGGAAATTAGCAGTGTATTGGGTATTTTTTTTTTATTCCACTGTTAAATATTCACTTATTACAACTTCTTTCTGAAAATGTGATTTTTTTTATACAGGGTGCAAAATATTTAATCTGCTGGTAAAATCATATGGGTTTTCTGGGAAAAATGTCCATCCAATTAACGTTGACTGAGCTGAAGTTGTCATTAATTTAGTATGTCACGCATTAAAAAAAATATTCATTATTGAGCACCTCAAACTTTTGTATTAATGTGGGCAGTTGAACTGCACTCTCTGCTTTATAGCTTTAGACATAGAACCTCATAAAATCTTAACAGATTTTTAAAATACGGTATAAACAACAACATTCTGGGCGTTTGTTATCTTTAATAGTTTGTTAAACAGTTTACAGGCTTTTTTGGCTATTATAACGGCAATTACATTACATATAAAACTTAAACCTTTATCAATAATAAGGAAATTGATCATTAAAATGTTGCATATGACTACCTCGTTTGTCTTAAAATATGTTACAGCTGAAAAGCTGTATGATTTGATAACCTGTATTAAAAATACCAATTACATTTATTGGACCTTTTAAAACTGGCAGCAATTAGTCGTGTACGTTTACAGTTTTATAAAGCGACCCTGACATTTAAAAAGGCTAAAACTGCCTCGTTAAAATTTTAAAATTAACGACTAAGTGCACTTCTCTTTAATTCCCCATCTTAGCTACTCCCTAAAAATCAATCTTTGGGGTGGTGTAGCTGTTTGATTTGTTATAAAGAGAAAGGTATCTCATTAATGGAAGTAGTTGAATATATTAATTCGCATACTCTGCCCTCCTCTCTCTCTGTCTTTCGCTTTTCTCTTTTTCATTCTCCCACTCTCTGCCTTTTTACAATCATGCAGTGCAGTGTCCGTGTGGAGTAAGGGAAGCCAATCGGATGAGGTTTTGGTAATAGATGCAAATGATCATGAAAAGACACTGCAAAATATGAAACAACTCATTTGCGGCGAAGTAAATCACAGAAAACTGTTTATGAACTGGCACTACTTCTTCTTGGAAATGTGGTGTGAGAACTCTTAATGTGGAGATTTTTTAAAAGAAAATTCTATATCATGAAGGTTTAGATTTTGGGGAATATCTGTTTTCTATTGCCGGAACACAAAAACTGTTCTGCAGACAACTAGACTGCTGCTTTGCTAATAGATTCTTTGTTGGAAATTAAAAATGAGTTCTTATTTTGTCAACTCACTTTTTTCCAAATACAAAACTGGAGACTCTTTGCGTCCCAACTATTACGAGTGTGGGTTCACCCAGGACCTCGGAAGCAGACCCACCGTAGTCTATGGACCCGGTGCCGGTGGAACCTTTCAGCATCCGACCCAAATTCAGGAATTTTATCACCATGGAACATCTTCTCTTTCTACATCCCCTTACCAACAAAATCCCTGTGCAGTTACATGCCATGGGGACCCGGGCAACTTCTATGGCTACGACCCATTGCAAAGGCAACCTCTCTTCACAGCGCAAGATTCAGACCTGGTCCAATACACCGACTGCAAGCTTGCTTCCAATAGCATAGGAGATGACGCCGAAAACTCGGAGCAGAGCCCGTCTCCCACCCAGCTTTTCCCCTGGATGAGACCGCAAGGTGAGACTAAGCGCATAGGGTGAACTGCAAAGCAGAAAAAAAGAAAAGGAAAGAAAAAAAAAAACAGGCATTTCCTGAATCCATAAAATAAGCTACGGTGCCTTTAGTGTTTTATGGATGTAAACCCCTGCACTTGTAAATTACTTTATAGTTTAATGACCCTGAAGGATCTTTCTTCTTGATGTGGGAATCTGGGAGAGCAGCTTTCAGACTTTCACAAGTTGATTACACCTTTATAGCCGAAGTTCACTATAACATTTCTTTTCCTTTACTAGAATTTGTTTGCAGTCATTAATATTATGCAAAGGTTAGCTTATTATTGTAGTTTCCTTATGCTTTCATTCCATCCTTTCTTCAAAAATTTGCATCACAGTTAGGCATTTTAGGACTCTTTCCACGTATTCACTGTTTGAATTTCCAAATGTTTTTCAACCCCCTTTCTTCTTTATTTCCCAGTAGCTGCTGGACGGAGGAGAGGGAGACAGACCTACAGTCGTTATCAGACCCTAGAATTAGAGAAAGAATTCCTGTTTAATCCCTACCTGACCCGCAAGCGACGAATCGAGGTGTCTCACGCCCTGGGACTCACCGAGAGACAGGTTAAAATATGGTTCCAAAACAGGAGGATGAAATGGAAAAAGGAGAATAACAAAGACAAGTTCCCAAGCAGCAAATGTGAACAAGAAGAACTTGAGAAGCAGAAAGCCGAAAGGGCTGAAGAGGAGGATGAGGGAGTAGAAGGACAAAAAAGAGACTCAAAATAAACTTTATAAAGCTAGTGGTGGGTTTTTGAGTTGTTCGACTCCTCAGTTATTGCGATCATTCTAGGAGGAGAGAAGTGTTCAACTGTTGTAAGCAATTAGCTGTACGAGTCACTCTGTTGATAGTGTTTTGATACAAGGAACTATAAAGAAAAAGGGGAAACGACCATTCTACCTTTTGCCAGATGTGATCGCCATAGTGTAATGTAATCGCTTCTGTGGAACCTTACTGTGATTTTTTTTAATGTTCAGCTCTGCTTTCAAAGCTATATATGATATATGGGGTTACTTGTGCACTTTTCTAATTGTAATTCTTGTAATTAATGTAGTTTTGTTTTGGTTCTTCTTTTTGGGAAAAAAATCCCAACAACATGAAACTGCCTATTGATGCTGTAGTCTCTCTTTTCTGTTTACCGTTTTGTATTCTGTGCTTCTGTAGAGTTTTGGTTTTCTATCGTGTTAGCATGCGCACAGTGACATAAGTTGTAAAGTGCTTCTGAGTTTACTGTGAAAAAAGGAATGTATACTGTATACGTGAATTGCTTTATGGCGGAGCTTGATGATATATTTTATTGTGCTCCATCACTTTGTTCTATTGTCTTAACCTGGAAGCGGCGGAAGAAAGAGGTACAATAAAGTTTACAAGCGAGAATCAGTGACATCATTCGTTTGCTCTGCTTCATTTCCTTCAGGACTACTTTGATAGAAGGAAAATAAAAAGCAACTTTGTCAGAATACAGACACTGCAATCAAAAGGGCGCTTACTGTCAAAGGAAGGCAGAAAGAAGAGCTGGTCTTTTGGGTGTTTGGTCCAAAACCTGCTTTTTGTATAACAGACTTAACCAGACTATAAGTTCACAGGATGATAACCGACAAAAGCAGTTTGGGAAACTTAACTGGTACTGAATCTTTACAGACGGTCACCCACAGGTAGCTTTTTCAGGTAACTGCGTTGTTTTAAATTATACAACAGTGAGTATTCGGTTAAAGGATAAGTCACGGAATACGCTATATACTTATACTTTGAGGGGGTTGCATTTACTTGAACTTTATTATAACAAACTTGGGTGATGTGAAGTCGGCGATACTGAAGGATTACAGCCAGTTGCGCAAGTAAACGAGAAAGTATTACGGTAATGTACAGTACAGTGTGTGTAAAGTACCACCTTGGACCCGGGTGTGTGTGTGGGGGGGGGGGGCGGAGCGCCCCCACAGAAGATATAAACAGTTCACTAAACTAACTAAACAAAAAGAAAGATGATCATTTGGGGAGTACATAGCAACAATAATTTAAGTCATAGGACCCGGGAGGTGTGGGGGGCGTGAAGTCTATGCTAATGTTCTCCTCATGGTCTAATTGTGTATATACTGCTGAAAAGTAGAAGAAATTAATTATGTGGTTTCCATGCATTGCTGCTTTCAGCTGCGTTTATTTGAATAAAATGAACTAGCTATATTTGCATGCCTTTTAAGTAAAAGGCAATACTCGAACGTTGATTATTTGCTTACTGTGATTTGCCAGATAAAAGGAGCTTTCAGTTTGGCATGTTAAAACGCTTTGTCACTAGCCTGTAATAGCCCCTGATTACATTACCCTCACAATACAGTTTGCCTAAATTGCAAGCAGTGGTTGGAGCTATAGGCATATCCAGGCATTTTACTGTCTATTTTCCTAGCCGAATCAGGTGTCAATAAAACATTAAATATACATAGAATTGTATTTAAATGTCGTAGGTGCAGAAGTCAAAGCTAGAAATGTAAGTGTGTGTGTGTGTGTGTGTGTGTGTGTGTGTGTGTGTTAGCATCTTGGGACTTTGCAGCTTTTATGAACAGTACTTTAAATTGTGTACTCACTCTTCTAATAAGTATGACATGGATACTGAAACCCCGTCAAGTGCAGGAATTCATTTTAGAGAAAAAAGCAATAAACAGAGCTCACTTCATTTATTTCTCACAGCACAAGCAAATAGCAGAGTCTATTTTATCACTGGAGTTTTCATCAGTGCTGTGAACAGATTACAGAATGCTTATCGACTCAGTACACTTTAGCCATATAGCATATATCTTTGGGGTTAGATAACGTAAATTATTTATCATATTTTTTAAACCAGCAGTATTACAAATTTTCCACATTACAAGACCAGTGGGAAGCCCGATTTCAATTGGTTCCTAGGAAATCACGTGCCTGAATATCACGTGGTGCAAGAGGAAAAAGGGGGTCCTTTTTAGTGTAAATCTGGACTCTAATTCCGTAATATATCACGGTACCTCGTAAAACCGACACTAAAACGTCCTGGCCTACAAATCACCCGGCCAAATTATGAGTTCATTGTATTATGCGAATGCTTTATTTTCCAAATATCAAGCCGCAAGTTCGGTTTTCCCGTCCGGGGTTTTTCCTGAGCAAACTTCTTGTGCTTTTGCTTCTAATTCCCAACGATCAGGATATGGCTCGGGGTCCGGCGCCTCTTTTGCTGCTTCCATGCCTGCTCTGTATCCCAATGGAAGTAGCCTACACCCCCAGACCTCTGGCATGTACTCCACCGGCTATGGCCTTGAAGCAAGTTCTTTCAACATGCACTGCTCACCCTTTGAGCAGAGCCTCTCCATTATGTGCTCTGGGGATGCCTCTAAGCAAAACTGCAACAAAACGGAGCAGAGAGACACGGAACAGCAGAGCGACAGTAACTTCCGGATCTATCCTTGGATGAGAAGCACAGGTAGGTTCAATTATCTTAAAATGCAAGAAAGATTCAATAAAAATAAATCACACAACTCATTTATTGCAGTAGCTTGGGCTTGGATTGTTTTGAATATTTTTAAAGAACTGTCCAAACACAACAGCTTTAATTGTTGACAGTCAAAAAGGGTCTAAATGCAAAGGGAAACCGTGCTGGAGAAGTTTGCTAGCCTAGATGGGTAAGGTTAAGCTCTGCCTTTGGTCTATATAATTACATTAGCGTTTGATTTTTCTTTCCCAAGTCCAGCTTTTATTGCCGTGGGTGAACGTTTTGGGGATGTTGAAGCCATGAGTGGCCATTCCAAAGGCGTTGCAGTCTTATGCCACAACACTATCATCCTAGTGTATAGTAGACAACATGACAATGGACTATTTATAATGCTTGACATTCTGTAAATCTGAACCTCATTCTCAAACGTGAGATCTTTCAAAAACAGAGCAAAGATAGTTCGAAAAAAATATACAGCTCCAGGGTATGCTAATAGTTGGGATTCCTCGGGACAGCCTTTAGAATGGCTTGGTTAACGGTCATTGTGGTGTGCAAGTGTAATGTGTAAATAAAGTTGGGGATGCTAAAGTTAGGACTGTTTAGCAAAAAGAACCAACGTGCCTTAGCACAAGCACATACACCATATACACCTTGCAGTTCATGATACGGGGAAGCGGTTTTGAAATATTACCGTAAAACAGTATCTTTATAATCAGCTCATGTATAAATCTACTGGATCTCATAGTTTTAAGTTTCTAAAATCCATTGACCTTGCTGCTACTGAATACTTTGCATATAAAGGTTGCAAGACACAGTCCTGTCATTTAAACATATCGTAAATGTACATTTTTAAGGCTGGGGAATTTAATGCACTATTGTTTCAAAATGTTTATACTTATTCAGATATTTAATGTGTATTGGTTGGTTGGTTGGTTAATAGGCTGTATTAATTTTTTGAGTGTTGGGTGTGCAATCTATTTTAAGTAGCACTCTAATCTAATTAGGAAACAATTTCCAAGGCCTTTGACAAGGCTCCTTTCTATGGCTGACCAACACATCTCATTTTTTACTACAAAATAGCGATCGATAATGGGTAGCATACCAGTTAAGAGGCTAGTGCCAGCATTCATTGCAACCCTTCCTGTGATGCACACTTTGTTAGGTTCTATTAAGACTCAAACTGTAAGTCTGTCTCATTTGTAAAATGTGATTGCATAAGTTGCAAGCGCCACAGTTTGCAACATTCATTGTATTTCACATTTCTCTTCACAGTTTAGGAGGAGCGTCAGGCGTGCCTTTTGACGTGCCCATTATCAGTTTTCAGAATACTGATTATAAATAACCAGCTCAAAACAAATGTGTGCGAGACGTTCTTTCCATTTTCTCTAATTTCATGGTTTACAATCAAATTTACAGAAACGGCAACAGTGTCCTCGGGTTAGAGTGTCTTTCAGAATATACCCTTTATTTTGTTTAAAAAGCACATGATCTTTGGCTAACGGTCGAAATTTGACCAGTCAAATGAAGACAAACAATGCTCACAGCCTCGAGTCAATAAAAATGTGTGGCACTTCCGTTAAGAGAATTTTACAACCCACATTCCACGCAGACACACATGCGGGTTTTAGTGCCCAGCATCTGTCACCATTTTTCCCTTTTCAATAATTTCCTCACAAGCCTTTCGTAACAAACTTCATTTGGCAGCATTTCTTTCAGTGGTTACTACCTGTTTTTATAAGCCAAACAAGGTGGTTATTTGTTCTCTCCCTGTATCCTTGTATGGATCCAACACACTGCTCTTTTTGCAAGCCGTCGTTCTTGCCTGTCTGCCCCCCGTGTACCAAATGCCTGTTCTTTTTGTTCTCAGTTATTTTAGCACAGATTTAGCTATGAAAAAATAATATTATGAAAACAGTGTATGTCAAAGAGTTGTAACTGCAACTTAGCACACTTGCTTTGGTCAGACTTTTTCAGACATTACAGAGTCTGCTTTCCTGTTAACCTAAATTGTTCACTTTGCTTTATCTAAAAACAAGCCAGTAAGTCTTCTACGGGCGTAAACCTCTGTAACTTTAGTTAGTTAGTTAATTAGTTAGTTTTTGTTGACCAAGGAAGGAGGACTAGGCAATTCTGCCTATTTTCAGCCTCGTGGGGGTGGGGAAGGGGAGATAGAGATGCAAACTGATTTACAGAACCAGATTAAGCTGTTGGTGGTGTTTTGGTGAATGGGGCTGGGGTGAAGGATTTGGCCAGGACAAGGTGAAATTCCCTTACTCTTTTCGGGAAGTGCCAGGAATCTTTAGCTCCACTGAACAACCGCCAGAACAGGCAGATGGGACCTTGGGTTAACGTCTCTTTGCAAAGACGGCAACTCATGAGTACAGCATCCCCCTCATGATGCACTGCAGCTTTGGGATTTATCCCAAATTCCCACCGTGGGTCTAGAACCCACAACCTTCCAATATTCTGGCTTCAGAGGCGATCGTGCAACCTGCTGAGTCACACTGACATTGACAACTTATTGTCCTCAGTAGCTTTTTAGTAGTTACTGAGACATTGACACTGAGGACTTATTGTCATCAGTAGCTTTTTAGTAGTTACTGACGTTATAAGAAGAAACACGGTTCGCATTTAATAAGAAAGAGGCATAAGAAAGTACCAAATGGCCGTTCTCTTCATTACTGCTAACCAGATCAATACACCTACTGTTCCTAAAATTTAGAGCTGCCAATTATTTAGAGCTGCCAGTTATTGGTTGGAACCAAATAGGTAAATTACCCTTAAGTTCCCATACTATTACGGCTAATATCCATATTGGGAAAGTTGCTTAAATGTCCAAATGCTGCGTTTTGTGGGATTCAGAACCATCTTGCTTCGGTTTGACCTCCATCCTTCCCTGTAAACATCAATTGTGTTAGTTCTGGGATTTTTGTATTATGCTGACGCCTCCGTTTCTGTTATTAGTGCCTCCAACACATTGATCAGATAGCCTTATTAACCTGAACTGTTTTTCTTTACTTCAGATTTTCATTCTCTCTCACAAGCCCGCTAAGCACTTTCTATTTTGTTCCACAGGGTCTGATAGAAAGAGGGGTCGACAGACTTACACACGGTACCAGACTCTAGAGCTGGAGAAGGAGTTCCACTACAACCGATACTTAACAAGACGAAGACGCATCGAGATCGCCCACGCCCTGTGTCTCACTGAGAGACAGATAAAAATCTGGTTCCAGAACAGGCGCATGAAGTGGAAAAAAGAAAACAAAACTACAGGCCAGTCTATAAACAACCAAGAAAAACCAGAGGCAGAGGAGGAGGAGGAGGAGGAGGAAGAATAAAGGCTTATTTACACGTTTGTCAAAGCAGGAAGTGAAATAGCAGACTGTTAGAAATGGGCATGACATGTTCTGCTCCTGACACTGAAAAAATATACTACCTAAACCATAAGATCTTTTTGTACAGTGGCAAGGATATTATCTACCTATTACATATACGGTTAAATTCATTGAATTGCTATTTTTATGTGAATATTACAGTACTGTATCTGTATTGTGTTTTTCAGTGCTGGAGTTACATTATATATGAGCTTTAGCAGCTTTGTGGGGGCGTCTTTAAACCGAGCGCCCTTTCCTATTATAAGTTAATTCCAGTGTTGCATGAATTATTAGGGTCCCCATCAGAGCGGAGGGTCCAAGCCTCACTGCGCCGCCCAAACTCCTCACATTCCAACACTGGTGTCTTTTTTTCAAATACCCTGTATCTGTTCGGCATTGAAGTGTGTCTGTGTAGCATTTACTTATAAAATGTGAACTAAAGTATGAAGGGAACTTATTTGTCATAAACCTGTACATACAAATATTCCTGCAATGTTGCAATGTAAAATGTTGTGTTGCTTCTTGTTTCTTGTTGCTGTTTTCAGTGTGTATTTTTTAAATATGTTTTAGAGTGGACCTCTTGTAAATGGCACTAGATAATTTGTGTTGAGATAGATAAAAGTTTTCTGTTAAATGTCTGTGTTTAACTGTTGCACCTTGACACACGTACTGTCAATAAAGCAATTTATTTGTTTAAGTGCACCCTTGAATAACTCTGGTTTTCTGAACTGATACTTTAAAATAAGGTAACCCTAGCTTACACACATTAAATTAATGACCTGCCTCTTAAAGCTGCAGTATTTGGCAGTCGACAAAAAAGTCACCATACAAGTTTTTTTTCATAATACTGATAGTATATTACCTGCAATACATCACTATGTCCATTTTTTCCTTTTTCATGTTATTCTTAAATTGAGATATCTGGTTTTAAAGATTTTAAACGTTCCTGCTCTCTTGCCATAACCATCCTGAAAAATATATAGGTGATGGTGTGCAGTTTTTAGGGTTTAGCTAGCACACTCTTCACAAAAACAATATGAACCTAGTTTTGTACTCAAAATGCAGCCTCGGATATTTTAAAACATCTGTAGTGTCGGACATATTTACTAACTGAAGTCATTCATTGCAAAACAAACAGTAAAAGATGGTTCTAAGGGAATAGACAAACATACAGACAGACATATTGATGATAGATAGATAGATAGATAGATAGATAGATAGATAGATAGATAGACAGACAGACAGGCATTTCCCTGTATGCCAAACCGCTAGCCAAACTGTAAATTCCTTGTATGGGCAATTACCAGCAAAACTATCAGCAACCACTCAAATGTGTTACATAAAATAAAAGTTGGGAAAATATAACATATCAAGAAATAAAACAAGGGGCTAACCAGATCATAAAGCCACGTACATTTCTGACTGGAGGCTTTGTGATATGGTTGGCTTCCACCATGTGTTTATTTCCTTGTCTGCAGCAGAAGATATTTAAAACATCTCTAGTGCCAGACATATTTACCAACTGGAGTCATTTATTGCAAAACCAATAATAAAAGGGCCTTCTAAGGGGAAATATTGGGCTAATAAGGAGAAATATTGGGCTTCTAAGAGGAAATTGTCTATGTCAGTCTGTCTAGCTATCTGTCTGTCTAGCTATCAATCTACTACATGCAGTAATTTCCCTGTGTGCACAGTTACTAGCCAAACAGTTATTTCCCTGTAAGGGCAATTATCATCCAGCTCTGATATATATAAAATAAAAGCTGTGAAGGCACATCTTTTTCAGACAGGCGTTTGGGAATGGTCTTTGAATTCCCGAAAAATCAGACTGCTGAGTTGTTGAAGAAAAAAACAAAAACAAACAAAGGGACATACCCAAACTTTTTCCATAGAAGTGGTCAGTAGTTATTTCCCTGTATACCATTTTCATGTATACAAAACGATTATCAAAACTAACAGTAATCATCTCTTAGTATTATATTAAACAAAAGATTGGCAAGTCTATTATACGCCAAAACCAAAAAACAATGCGCGCGCGCACACACACACACACACACACACACACACACATTGAGGGGCTAACCAGATAAAATCTGGAGACCCAAAGGTAAAGCCAATCGACCCTTATGGCTCCAGCTCTCTATATTTATATAACACACTCACCATCATTTAATCTAAAATAAAAACAAAACATTGTTGCCTTATTGGTCATGCACAAAGCAGGGGATTTCATATCTTTTATTGGATTTCTGCAAATCTCTGTTGGTCCAATAAAAGGTATAAAATCACTCATGTTGTGCATCATTTAATCTACCACCTATCTATCTGTCTATTTTGTTGACCCCATATCTATTTAAGTAAAAAGCACATATTAAATGCGGAATTTGTCACATATTTTCTGGTAAGCTTTTTTTTTTTTTAATAAGGCAGAAAGTCTTCCCACTTCAAAAGATCTAAGAAAAGGTAAATACACTGAGTCCCTGTTTACCTATAAGAAAAGGTAAACACACTGAGTCCATGTTTCCCCTTAAGAAAAGGTAAAAAAAGGTAAATCACTGAGTCCATGTTGCCCCATATCTGGGCCTTTTTAGTGTTCATTTGAAGTATGATTTAACTTAATTAAAATGGTATTGTGTGCATGATATTGTTCTGCCCAAGGATGGTCTAAGTATATTCAATCATTTCCCAAGTAGTAGTTCAGTTGTTGATCAGGCCTCAGGTCAATACAACCAAAATACACTTTTCAATGCCACACATACAACCCTGTCTTTAAATAGGCTTCGACATGTAGACCTGTTATGTATAATGAAATTCTAATGAAGATGCGAAATTACCATTTATTTATTAAACAAAATGTTGTCGCTGAAAAATATATGCCTTTTATCAAATTTTTGGGCAAACAGTGGCCTATGTAGATTAACCTTTGATACTCACCAAGCAGTTTGCTTTATACCTTTATGTACCCCGCAATTGATACGCAGTTTTACAGTGCTAAGTTTGCTTTATTTTTATTTTTAATTTTTCCCTCTCCCTGTCTTTTTACTCCACTCTTAAAGGGCAGCGCTGAATCAGGCTGAATCAAGAAATGTGCAAAATCACAGGAAGATGGCAATATTAAAATACCATTAAAATACACTTTGAATATGCTTAATGAATCCTAAGGAATAAAATGAAACTCTTATTTCTTGGGAAAGGTTTGCATGAATACCGACAAGAGGACATACACTTCGGCTGTCGGTTTAGAAATATGAACATATGCATTATGAAATTCTAATGAATGTACACCAATTACTATTTATTTATTAAACAGAAAATATTTTCCCTCAAAAATATATGTGACATCAAAAGTCAGAGCAGTAAGAGGATAGATTATATTTTCAGAAACACTTAGCTTACCTAATGAAATCAGTTTTTTAGCAGCATTGTTACCTATTACCCCCGACTAGTTCCACAATGGGTACTTACTTATTGACCAACTACTAACCCTTGCGACAGCCCCTTCCAGAGGACCTTTCCCGTCTATTTCATTCTCTTTTTACCAATATCACGGGTGTGTACCCTAAACATCTGCTGGGCCAACTTATTCACTTAAGTGAATCATTAAGTTATACTATTGGCTGTGGCAATTCTATGCAGTGTTATTTTTCTGTGTATTTCTGACTATGAGATAGGTTTCCCCCTTACTCTTGTACTGTAGGCAAGTGTTTGTTAAAATTCAATAAAGATCTTTATGGCAAAAAATACACGTGACGTTTTACCAAATTAATTGTCAAACCATGGCCTAGGTAGATTAACGTTTTAATACTCAGGCAGTTAGTATTTTTTGATAATGCCTTTTTATGGTGCTAGATTTGCTTTGTTTCGTTTTATTTTATTCTGTCATCCTACCTCGCTCTTAAAGGGCAGCACTAAATCAGAAAAGAAGAAAAAAACACATGAAGATAGCAATATTAAAATATGATTAAAATACACTTAGAATATGCTCAATGAATGTTAAGAAAAAAATTAAAACTCTTATGTCTTGGAAAGCTATTGCACGAATTTGGATACTATAGGGCAGCTAACTTGTATAAAACGCGGGGAGAGATATCTGCTAAGTCCAAACAGCCCACCCCTGAAAGTATTTGCCAGAGGCAAAAATAGTCTTTCTGAAGCACATTTGCGGTTGAAAAAAATCACTTTTACATTCCACTGTGATGTAACCTTTATTACACCGCTGTAATTCTGGCTGATATTTGTTAATAGAACAACGTATTCTCACTACATCCCAAACAAGAACAATACTTGTGGGAGGTACTACATAAAATACACCACAAAACTATTTTTTGAACAAAAAAAAACAAAAGATTGGTATATTGTTACTTTTTTTACACCGATTGTTTTCAACAGATTTTCTTTCAGTTAAAATAATTGCAGAATACACACTTACTTATTACAGTACAGGGTCATGAGATTCGTTCCTCTATACTATACACCATACAGTGAGCAGTATACTTGTTTGCCCACCAAGGTTTTTTAAATACTTTTCTTAAACTCGATTTAAGCTGCACATATTAGAAGATTATTTTCTTTTCTCAGTTTATTTGAAACTCTGTTGTTGCTAGTTCCATCACAGTTTTCAGTTTTTCAAAAGAAACTGAAGAAGCCCCATTTTAAGCAAAGTTCTTGCAGTTGCCTGTTTTGCATAGCATTTGATACAGCGCTTTAGCCCTTGGCATATATAGCTAATGTTATGAATATTGAAGTGCGAAAAGGGTTTTTGTGACCCACAGCACTCCTTCTTTAGTCCCTTAGGAAAGCAAGAATATCAGTTAGAAAGCAGTAATTGCTCCGTATCTTATCATTTACTGTAGGAGCGAAATACATTTGAGATTATTTTCTTGCATAGTAGCCACACTATGTACTGGCTCAACGTATATATTATTTGTAATTAACACGAAATCGTCAGTAACAGAAAAGAAAGATGATTCGATGCGTGTGTGGCTGTTAACTATAATAAAAAATAATCACTCTTTACAGCAGTGCTTGTCTCTTTAAATTGGTTAGGGATAAAAAAAAATATTTAATTGAACTTTACATCTTGACAATTAATGTTACCCCTTTTGTCAATAGTCTATGTTCAGTACTTCTACTGTGTTTAAATACTTATACAAATATACTGGGCTGAAATCTTCAAACACCCTTATTATTTTTTTGCAAAAAAAGATGGCGTCTGAGAAGACTGCTGTTAAAGCAGTCATGAAGAAATGCAATAAATTCCTTGTTGTTTTATGAAAATTTACAACTTTGTGATAGAACTTTATGAGTGGCTGGGTACTGGGATTGGCCAGGGCCGGTCATGTGGACGGGTAACCGTGAACATGAACTTTTTATGATTTCCCATGTGGTTATATTGCAGCATTCTTTTGGACACCGCACCTTGGGTCGGATCAGTGTCCTCCTTAAGGGCTTCTGCAGCCTCTTTACATTTTTACTTCAAATAGCTTCATATGCTGGAAAGAAGAGGTTGAGAGTATACAGAAGTTGTTTTATTTTTCGGCTAATTTGCCTGCTGGTCTGGGATCTTGGTAGTAATGGAGGGCGAATGGGGGATATGTACAGACTGGAAACACCTATCACTTTTCGAACAGGGAAGTTACTCGATTTTCTATGCAAATGAAAGAAATGAACGGGACTTGGACAAGTCACATTTGCAGTGGACGGCTATCAAACTGGGACAATGTTTGTCAACTAAAGAAAAACTAGCGCGCCTTTAACAGCTGAATGAAAATGAACGGCAAACGGTAAGGAAATCAGATATGTTTTCTAAATACAGTACCGTGCAGTTCAGATAGAGTAGACAGAAAAAAACAAAATAAACTGAAATTGTATAGGAGAATTCGATGGATATTATACCCCAGTCATAACCCCAAAGGATATAAGGGACACATATTGCCATACTGAAAGAACTCATTACAAAATGCGTGAAACCCATTGCGTTTTCCCACTTTCGATCTGGCAGAATATTTAGAAAAGTTTTCTGTGACTCTTTTTTTCCAATATTCGGAGCATGTTGCCTGTCTGACTGCATTCAGGAGAATTCAGTGATTTTTTCGGGGTTTGTGTGGGTGCCAATGGATGGTGTGTTGTTCTCCTGGGTTACTATTACCAATTACTTGGATGTGCTTCATCAAGGGGTACAGCGCTATGCGACATTCCTCTGTTTACCAATCACTCCTCCCAGGTTGAACGTGTTATTCGACATAGTACAGAAACTAGAAGAAATGCTCTTTCTGTCTTGTTATGGACTGCGTGGTGTGTGTGTGTGTGTGAGAGAGAGAGAGAGACAGACAGACAGACAGACAAGCAACGTGAATCAAAGTGAATACGATTATTTAATTAGCATTGTCTTTCAAAATTATGCTTGTAGGAAAAGTTATTTATATCAAATGGAAACCGCATAGATACATACATAGATACATAGATACATAGACAGTGTCGGCAGATAGCCTTTTAAACTTACATCTCTGTCAATATTTATTTTTGTATTTCAACTTCATAGTCTCCATGGACTAAGTAGAATATATATATATTGAACTCGAATTATCAACTTCAGGACAGACTACAATTCTGGGTATATAGGGAAGTGCTAGCAAAATTAGTCCCAAACTAAACAGAATATAGGGCGATACCACATTGTGTGTCAGATGTAGGAGCTGTAGATAACTTTTTACTATAAACATTATTTCCCTAAAACAACATCCTTAACCATTAATTCCAAATACTGTCATAGCCGTTAGTATTACTATACGCATAATCTTAAACATTTACTTCTACCTTTTTCAGTCAACACGTAATGTAAATGTCCTTATATGCAAATACTATAAATTAATAAGGCTAATGTAACAAAACGCATCGGATAAGAACTAATATTTCGTGCACAATTAATAAAAACAATTAAAGAACATTTTATTGGTGGGTATATGGATTTTAATATATTTAATTTAATAACTGTAGTTTCAAATCACACTTTAAAGTAATGATTTATATTCCCAAATATAGTTTAAGTAGTTTAAATCAGTTCTGATGTTTACCGGCTTTAACGTATCTAGAAACCCTAGATCAGACAGCAATAGCAGCGTGTGTGTGTGTGTGTGTGTGTGTCGAGAGAGAGAGAGAGAGAGAGAGAGAGAGAGAGAGAGATGGACAAATGCAGACAGACAATCATGTTTATTTTTGAAAACGGAAGTCCTATCTATTGTGATGCAAGCTTGCAATGTTATAAATTGCTTTCCAGCGGACTGCGTTTTAATTCAAGCTGTTTGCTGCCATCTTGCGTCCATTCTGAGCAACAGGTTGCGTTACATGTTGTTTTGTTTGTTTTCTGAAGGGCTTTACACAGTCCATGTTAAATATAATGCAAACCACAGTCAGCATTAACCTTTTCCAAAGCTTTTGGCATTTTAGGTTGCATATGTATCATCTATTAAATGAAGCTAGATCAAGTGCATTTAGTAAAATAAAATTTCCATTCCAGGCACATGCCCTTCGGCCCCAGAGCCAACAACTTCTGACCAGTAGCCTCTGTATTTAAATATGTGTAACTGTTAAGTATATAAGAAACCTATAATGTGTGTTTTGAGAAAAAAAGTCATTGTTTACGGTAAATATTGACTCGTCCGGCAGTTTAAAATCTTTTATTGTAATATATTTGTACCGATTATAAAACACAAATGTGTGGTCTGAAAGCTTTGCGGACTGTAGCACCCCTTGTGTGTTGCCTTTCTTAGCCCAAACCAAGTCATTGCATGTATCAATAAACATAGAAAAGAGAACAAAATATTATAAATGGTGAGCAATGCGGGCCTGGCTAGATTTACAGAGGCGGCTTCATCTGTTGGAAAGATTGGTACGAGCACAGAAGTACATGGTTGTTAGTTTAAAGTTGTTCCTGTAGCTTGGGGCTTCAATACACGGTTTGGATGGTCTGACTGAAGAAGGAAAAAAGACGAAACAACCTGTAAATAATTAATTATCCCGTTGAACAAATCACTAACATTAAATTGCAGTAATCGCCTCATCACTCCTACAGGCACATACGCAGCTGGTAATATCAATGTGCTGCCATTCCACTCAACTTTCCCGATGCAGTAGATGGTACTTCTGTTCTGCAAGTTGGTGCTAACTGAGATTTCTGTACTCTCAAGAGTTGACCTTTCTCCTCGATTTCTGTTTAATTGTTAATCTTTGGACGAAATGGGACTGTGTAAATGGCAATTCCTACAGCGTACAGTAATCACTGTTAATTATTACCTAGGCACATATGCAACAATGACTACTTATGGTTGCACTCTTTTAAGTTGCCGTTAAGGTGGATATTGCACTGTGCCAAGGAAGTTAATTAAAAAAATACACTAGTTACTGTAAGTAAAATATTAAAAATAGAGGTAGTTTTGAAATATCGGTGTAGCTTTGCTGAGACTAAAAATCAGACAGAGCAAACATTATAAAAAAAAATGTTCTAAGTGATTTCATCGGTTAGACCTACTTTTGGTTATTCTAATATATTACCTAATCTTTCCACAGGTTTGGAGACATCTGCTTAAATTATAGCGGTAACATTGTTATTTTGGGGAGTCAGTGTTTATTTACTTATGACTGTTTTAAGAATTGAAATGTAGTGTGTAGTAAAGGGGCAGGTCTGTTTGGTGCAGAGATCACTAATGCCTCAAGACTTGTTTCCAGCTAACATGTAGCTAAAGAAAAGCTCCATCTTTTCTTAGAATTCTATATTGTAATATGTTTATAACGACACAAATTAAACATGTAGTCTTATAGAATTTTCCCAAACTATAGTTAACATCTTATAACAAGATGTATACATTTTGGTCATTTCAACTGGTACAGCAAAGCACAAGATAAGCAATACACTTGTAAAACACTGCGATTTATCCATCTTTCGCTTTTTTATTTAACTTCTATAGGTATTTTAACACTAAAGAGTGACATAACAAAACCATGCTAAAACGATGCAGTGGGCTGACACCTTAACAATTCAAATGCCAAAGTAAATATCCTGTCTGGTTGACTGTATGTTTAGTACTGCCTGCTTTCTCTGTTTGGTAGGGCTGTCTGTGTATGTTTAACACAACCTCCTTTCACTATCATTTCCAATTTAAGTTCATTTGGGCTCTTCCAGAATGCTTAAAAACACCTATGTAAAGTAAAGCCTTTGAACATATGTATGGCTTGCTGTCGTTAAGCGCCAGTGCACTTGAATGCAGGGTAACCCTAGTATAGTCCACTTAAGTTCCTGCTTTATAAAACAAGCCTTTAAAATAGGGGTTTCCTGTAAAATGTCACCACATAGTCGCACTTACAGACTTACATTTGCTGCATAGATTAGCTGCACAAGATAATAGTATTGTCAACTGACTAACATATTTCGGTGAATTGCAGCATTTACCTAGCCTTTAAGTCATATCCTAAATGTATTTGTTTTTCCTGTATGTTTTTATGTACCATTCAAAATCGAACTCTTAATATGTGATCAATTTATTTTGAAAACTTAAGATTTTTTTAGAAATAATTACCAAAGTGGGAACATATTTTACCTGGCAGGTGTTGAACAGCTTTACCAGTTCTGACAAGTTTTCAGGGATGTGCATGGCTATGCTGTGATTTATAGATTGGCATTTTAAAGTACATCTGTCTATGGCATTTTAAAATACATCTGTCTAAAACTGCATTCTGCAGAAATACTGTATCAGTAACATTTACATAAATGCATATGTACAAAAATAAAACTGCCATTTCAATAAAATACACGATATACACATGGAATACGCCCACAAGATGCTAGTTTGAACTTGTTCGGTTTTATTATTGCGAGTATAAGTTATACAACTACTCATCTGAGAAAAACTGCTACTAAAAGTCAGTTACCTAACTTGTAAATGTCTCTTCTCTGTGATGTACTTTTACAATTGTTATTTAATGGCTCCTATAGCCTAATCACAGCCACAGTGTAACAGGCTTTTGTAATAAGTTCAAGTAACTTAAAATAGTAAAAGGTAGACTTTAGATTTTACTCACTCGTTCAACTGTAGCTCTTTATTCATTCATTTTAAATACCAAGTTTAAAGCTTCCAATATGCCTTTTCAAATGGCGAGTATGCTCCACAGTCATTTTAGTAGTATGTGTGTTAACTTTCCTAAAACAGTATTATACTTTATACTTTTACACTTTAACTGATATCCAAAGCAGAAACGTCTGTTTTTCCCAACTTTTTTACAATTTTCCAAAGCAGTGAAGTTCAGTGGCATAAAATGACTATTAAATAGCAATTGTATCAGGGATGTTTCTCTTTCTCTTGGTCTTTCTGTCTGTCTGTCCGTTCATGTCTGCTTTTTCCCGAGATACAGTAGTTACTTTGATCGGCATCGGACACATGTAACAAGGACATTTCTGAAAAAGAAAACAAAAACTGAACAGGTATCTGTCAGGAGGGGACATCATTTCCTTGTAATTTTACTTCCTAAAACCCCATTTGAAATGTTATTATCCAAGAAAGGAAAGCATTACTTGAACATATGTGATATGCATAGCTTATAAATGCAGTTTTAAGACTGAAAAAAGTCCACATTTAAGGTTGCTATAACCCAATATTTTCCAGTAAATGTATAGAAAATAAATAATTGCACTAACGAGGAATGAAACTTATATTGACAATTTAAAAAAGTCTCGTATCACCTAAGTATTGCATAAATAATTTACTTTCAACTGTAACGCCATTTCTAAATGCTACAGCTATCAATACAAATTGTATGAATATTGATTAAGAATGAAATCGATTATAAAATCAATCTATTACACTACAGCAGTGGGAAGGGAAGATTAAAATTATTGAACGCACTCTATATTGACCCAAAATATTTTAATTTGATAGATAATCCTAGAATTATTTGGCAAAGCTACAATAGCAATATGTCTAATGTAAAGTTTTTCTCCAGCGAACATTAGACTTTTCTAAAAACACCCAAATAAAACACACCTATATAATCAAGGTTAAAAACATGCTCAGTTGTACACAGGCATAACTAGTTAAATAACTGATTTGAAAGAATAATGACATGCTAACAAAATCAATAGCTGTATAACTGTTATTGGTGCAAAAATGTTCAATATACAAATTTATTAAAACACACTAAGATATATTTATCTACCAATCCACATGGTGTTTGGGCAATAAAATTACAATGCAAGAGGGCAGAATTGTAAATATAAAGGTAAAACATTTTAGTCTTGTAACACAACACAATAACAAGAATCAGATTACTACTAATATAAAAAATGAAACAGACACGTTACTCATTGTGGGGTGAAAGCAAAGAAAAATGGCACAATATAACCCCATGAAAATGCCGTAATATATAAATTACAACTGTCTGTAAATCAGCAATAGGCGAAATGACAGACTGCTTCAACACAAGTAGCCAGGTACACAGAGAATACCATTGTACAGTAAAATATCATAGCAAAAGTGAGATAAAACCATACTTCAGGGAAACGCTTAACTACTGTAAACGACTTTAATTTGGTATTACCATCATGTTAACTTTCAAAAGATATATATCAAACTACTAGGTTTGGAAGCCCCAAACCTTTTCAAAGGTATCTTTCTTGAATAATGCCTATTTGGTTCAAGGTACAGTTCATGTTTTTAAAGGGTTGCTGGTGTGTTCTGAGGGTCCCTGGTGCACGCAATAGAAGCCCCTCATGGGTGCTATTTTGCAATCCAACGCTCTCGCGATTGGTCAGTCCTTGATCAGGTGGTTTTACTTCCTTCTGTCCCTCACTGGCACCCGGCCATCCCCCTTCAGCTAAAACCCAATCTCCGATAAACTACTAATAGCTAAACCACTTGGACTATAAAACACAACAAATCATAAACCCAGGAAAGGACGGCCGCCTCCTCCCAATGAGTTCCTTTTTTGTCAATTCCACTTTCCCGGTGACTCTGCCCGGTGGACAAGAGTCATTCCTGGGACAGATACCGTTATATTCTTCAGGATATGCGGATCCTTTAAGACACTACCCCGCTACCTATGGGGCCACTGGTGTCCAAGATAAAGGATATCCATCCTCCTCCTCTTATTATCAGCAAGCTAACGGTGCATATAACCGGACAGCAGCGTGTGACTATGGGGCAGCTGGTTTTTACAGGGAAAAGGACGGTTCTTGCGCGATTACGACCCTGGAGGACCCTTCTCAGTTTACTCAGGACCAACGGAAACCGGAATGTGCACAAATCAAACATGTGTTTGGGGAAACCGAGGAACAAAAGTGCTCAACGCCTGTCTACCCTTGGATGCAAAGGATGAACTCATGCAACAGTAAGTTTCACTATTTTATAAACAATTAAATAAGGGCAGTAGCTTTTTCAATATGCAGTATCAAGAAAGTTTACCCTGGACCAAATTCTCTTTTCTATCAACGTTCTTCATCAAAAATAAAACATCTGGGAACTTTAGAAACTGACCATTTCTCCTTATTTCTGCATACTATCCAGATTCCTACATGAATGCTTTGGCTTAAAATAATACTTAGTACTCAATCGAGAAACTGAGAATGAATTAATTAGAGAGCTGTGTTATATAATTTTTAAGGGGAGATGGATTTTTTTATAAACTGATTGAAAAGCATTTAAAGGGACATCTGTATTATAATTAAATATTATAAAGGTGACTAGCACTTGAAGGGAATAAATGTTTCTTTAATGTATCCAACATATGCAGTGTAAACTCTTGCCCCTTCAGAGAATTCTTCTATGTGATGTATAACTAGTTTAAGTGCAATGTCTTCCGTCAAAAAGGTAATAGTCTCCATGTTTAGATTTATTATTTGTTGCCTTTTAGGAACTAAATTGATGTCCATTAGCACAGAGTATAAAGTGTAGTTAGATCAGTTAATGCACGCAGTTATATGGATCAATACAATTCATTATTGATGAAATCGTCACATCTATATAGTTACCAGTGGGAAATCTGCCTGAAAAGAAAAATCAACAATTCGGGTTTCCATGAAACCCACACACGTGTAGGTTTGTGCAAAGTTATAAGTACATGCGGGAACTGTAAATTTATTCTTAACACTGCATTTGATGCATTTGATTTTGGTTAGGAGTAACACTTATTCAGTATTAGCGCAACAAAATGAACGATCTGCGTCCATAGTACATAGACATACAAATTAATATACACGCTAGCATTTTGTCTTTCTAAGCTATGTGATTTCTTAGCAAAGACATATGTGCAGGATACTTGTGTGGTATCTAATTTAATAAAACGCCCTGCCCTTAGATTTACCTGTGTCGAGATCTGATTTCACTACTACACGTGCCATATTGAACTAACATTATTCTTGTACAACAGGTTCAGCATTTGGGCCCAATGGCCGAAGAGGTCGCCAGACCTACACCCGATACCAAACACTAGAACTGGAAAAGGAGTTTCACTTTAACCGCTACTTGACCAGACGCCGTAGAATCGAGATCGCTCATGCACTTTGCCTCACAGAACGCCAGATCAAAATCTGGTTTCAGAACAGGAGGATGAAATGGAAAAAAGAAAATAAACTGCTCAACTCGTCACAACTGAGCGCAGAGGAAGAGGAGAAAACTACAGAGTAGATATTTAAAGAGACAACCCATGGAAATGCACAAAGTGTGCAGCTTTCCTCAAAATAATAGACATTATTCAATTGGTGGTTCCTTGAAATTAATTTGCACCTGTGGACTCGTGTTTAGCAATCTGTTACATAGCATTACATGTGTGCCTACTTAATTTCCTTTTTTTGTCATACCGGACTACTGGTGTTTTAACTGGGTGTCACTGTTTAAAATAGAGCTCCCCTAACTCTGTGTTTATTGGAGGTGCTGCAATATATGTCATTTAGGTGTTCGTGTCTTAATTCTGTAAAGTGGTTTATGCACGGTTGATTTATAGATTTTTTTGTAAACGAATTAATCCTGGATCTTCGTAATCCATTTTGCAATTTAACCTACTGAGATGAAGAGTATACTACCTAGAACGAAGCAGAAAGTTATATTTTATTATTTTTTGTATGTGTCTGTAGTATGTAGTTTGTCTAATGAGTATCAATGAAAGTCTTAAAATAAAACCGTTAAATATTACCTGTTGATTTGTGGAGGGTTGAGGAAAATATTTTACAAGTTTGTTTGTACTATGGTAAAACATCAAACCCAGGTACCCCCAACCGTATACAGCGAGCTAAAAAGTGGCAAACTCCGTCCATATTTATTACAGAAATCTCCAGTATACTGTTTTTCATACATGTTGGACCCGGGAAACTGCATATACAGCTTTATAACCTGCGATTTCCTGTTTGCTGGTCAGCCTGCAAGCTTCTCACACCTGGCCAGTGATTCCGTTTTCATCATGGCTTTCAAAATCCTGTATATCTTGGATTGTTATATACAATCAAGTCAATCGTGAAGAAAAAATAAGAATAAATAAATAAATAAATAAACAATGCTGCTCACTTGGGCAAACGACTCCTACTTCGAAATGTGTGCATTTTATGTCTGTACTGATTGTGCCAGCTTAGTAGACAGCATTTATACATTAGCCGATGAGCAAACATACATAGATACATTGACAGATGGCTTGACAGTGCCAGTAGAATAGAGACCAGAACATTTAAATGGGAGAGACAACTCTTTCATATAACCATTTGACTTACATGTGGTGCGTATGTCCGATAAATGTGAGGGAAATGCTAGTCTAACCGTGACAAGGAACCCCGATACGAGCACTTCATGTGAACAGTGAAAGTGTATTTTATAGCCTGCAGCCGCTTTCTGCTTGATAGTATGGGGGACTTCAAACTATTAAAGTGAACTAAATCAGTAAATGTTTTAATTAATCTCCTTTTATCGGGGTCTCCTTGGGTATCCCTGCCTTGGCCACACATAAGACTTTGTGGTCCAGGGTGGGATACATAAAAAAGGTGTACAGAATACTCTACTTGCATATTTTGTACTAATTGTAGGGATGGATGGTGTTGCTGTGGGCTAAGAACGACACAGTGTTATTTCAACCCCAATTCTGTGGTGCATTAGTGCAAATATTCACCGTTTTTGCAAATAACAGCATCACAAAACTTTGCTGCCTCTGAGCACTAAATACATTGGGGGTACTGCTGCTTTCAGAGTTGCCAGTTGTCTTACAGTGCAAGACGCTTTTAAAACTCGATTCATGTAGTAGCTCCATATCTGTAGGATATTTGCTATTAATGCCAACTGCGTTTCATTGACAGACATTATTATCATTATATGTCACTTTCAATATGGTGCATAATTTCCAATGACTTGCAGACACCATTTCAGGTTTTAAACTATAAACATCAAGAGTGCTCAGCAAATAGCTTTTCATGGAAATTACAGGGCTGAAAAGTGTCTCTTGACAGCAAATTAATATTGCGAACCAAGTGACATATTTCAAGTGATGTAGCCTTCCCTAAAGCAGTATGTACTAATTTAAAATTATGATCAATTATTTTCTCCATTGACTAAAATATTTAACAATAACATACTGCGGGCCTTTCTGGATTATAGTATTTATCTAACTTCGGATGCACTTTTCTAAATTATCGAAAATCAAAACTTTCTATGTCAAACTTCATTGCACCGAGGTGCTCACTGGTCATTGCTTCTTTATACAGCCAGACCTTTATTTTCAGTGCTTGAGAGCTACATTCTTAGATCAACAGCTCTATCCCGCGTATTTAACCCATATAATACACACGCACGCGTTATAGAGTGTGTGTGTGTGTGTGTGTGTGTGTGTGTGTGTGTACTTAAACGTGGCATGTATACTAGTTCAAAACTTCTTATAGGCTGTGTGTGCTTTTTAACAAACAACATTTAAATCAAAGAAATATGGTATAAAATATGAAGACTACATAAGAACAGATCGGAAGAGAGGAATAAACTCCGGAGTACTTTTGTTTGCCTTTTAAACCCTGGATAGCCATCTTCCGTGCCTACAATAAAGCTTCATTCCCAGTAGGTGGCGCGCTTCGCCAAGCAGGAGCAACATCCTCTCTTTTGGAGTCTCGCATTGACTTGGGCCTAACGATTCTGAGATCGTCATTATTTGTAACCATAGAGCATGAATTACCTCTTGAGGTCATCAGTGAGAATTTACGACTGGTCAACAAAAGCACGTGATTCTCAAACGCACCCCCACCCCCCATATTTGGCCGCATACATAGCAAAACGAAGTACAGTGCATTGCTATAATTCATTAATACATCATAAATCGTGAAGCACAGGGTTATAACGACCAAGATCCACAAATCAAGCCCTCCAAAATAACCCAAATGAGCTCTTACTTTGTAAACTCGTTCTCAGGGCGCTATCCAAATGGCCCCGACTATCAGTTGCTAAATTATGGGACTAACAGCTCTATGAACGGTTCTTACAGGGAAACAAGCACCATGCATTCCAGCTCCTATGGCTACAACTACAATGGGATGGACCTTAGCATCAACCGCTCAACCTCTTCTACCCACTTTGGGGCTGTTGGGGAAAACTCCCGTGGCTTTCCTTCACCACCTCAGGAGAATAGATTTAGGCAAGCTTCTAGCTGCTCCTTGTCATCTCCCGAGTCCTTGTCCTGCTCCAACAGCGAGAGCCATGGAGCCAAACCCTCGTCGTCCCCATCCGATCAAGCGACTTCTGCTAGCTCTAACACAAATTTTACAGAAATAGATGAGACCAGCGCGTCCTCGGAAACCGAAGAGGGCACCCAGAGAAACGGCAACATTCCCAGGACACAAACAGAGGCAACGGCAGCATCCACGACAGCAACAGAAGGGCAGACGCCACAGATCTTCCCCTGGATGCGGAAGCTTCATATTAGCCATGGTACACCTACTTTTATTTTTGTTTTCATTTTAGTCTAGCGTAAAGGAAATGCACACGCCCTTATATAGGCTAATCTTAGATCATTTGGACATTTAAGTGACAAAAAGGGTATTTTCCTAAATTGTTGTTTTCGGCTTAGAAGACTAGATGGTTGCACGCATGGTGCATTTTAAAATAAGAAAAAAATACTAAAAGTATAAGATAGATTAAAAAAATCTGAAAATATTTAAGAAGTTTGAACGTCACATCAATTAATTACAAATTATTTTTAGAACCCCTGATGTGTTTCTATGTATAATATGGGTGACTAAGTATCAAAAGACGTTAACAGCTGTTAAAAGACATTGGTTAATTCATAAATTGTGCCTTAGAAGCAATAGATCACCATGCAGTTCTGCTATGTTGTTTTATAGCGTGAGTGCATACTCTAGCAAACGTTAGGGACCACAGGTGCTGCGTGTTAATTCAAAAATAAAGCAGTTTCAAAGGTTCATATATATACAGAGCCCCGCTTAAATTCTGTAATTTTGTTCATGTTATGTAGATATGACAGGACCTGATGGCAAAAGGGCAAGGACAGCTTACACCCGCTACCAGACGCTAGAACTGGAAAAAGAGTTCCACTTCAATAGGTACCTAACCCGGAGGAGGAGGATAGAGATTGCCCATGCCCTGTGCCTCTCGGAGAGGCAAATCAAGATTTGGTTCCAAAACAGGAGAATGAAGTGGAAGAAAGATAATAAACTGAAAAGCATGAGCCTGGCCTCAGCAGGCAGCGCCTTCCAACCCTGAATTGCAAAATTGTAAAAAGGAATTAAAACAACAAAAACCACACATATTAAGAGTACTGTATACAGTGAGGCACCTTTTTGGCATGTTGAAATTTTAAACTACTACTGTGGTACCGCTAACACAAAACTGTGTTATATGTTGTGTTTTATTTTATTTTATTTTATTTTTCAGATGCTCTTAATGCCTGTTATTGTTATAAATGTTCATGTGTCAGTGCTATATTGAAGCTAGCATGTTTTACCTGAGCTCTTAAATGTTATAACTTATTTATAAGTGATAATAAATTTGTATACGTTTGAGTTTACAGCTTAGAAACTCATCTACCTAAGCTTGTTTAAAAAGTGTGGCTCCTGCACTGCAATAGCGAACGCTCTTGTACATTGTCTTGAAATTGTCAAGTCTGTGATTTTACTTCAGATTCCAAAAAAAAGCTGCATAGTTCCAGACTGAGTTTTAGTATATGCTTATAAACGTGGATTCATTTCACTGAAGACATATTATATAAATTGGACCATCATGAATATGTTCCAATGGCTGTAAATATTAAAAAACTTCTGATGTGACCAAGGTCATTTGTAGTGAATGACATATGTAATGTGGAAATTAATGGCAACTGTCATGTCTGGCTGCCTGTTAGTATTTTGCCAATACGCTTTTTGTATTTGTTTGTAGCTTTACTCCAAGTGAAATAAACTTTCTCTTATTCAAAAGTTGTTTCTTATTTTGCATTAAGTGTTCAGTACTTTGTTAGTGTCACAGAGAATACATATGGAAGCACTTGATCAATGCATTCCTTCTCTGTAAGCAGTCTCCTGTGTAATACTTAGCTAATGTCTTACAATTAATGTCACATACCACTAAATATCTAAAAGGGTGGCAACAACTGATGTAGAAAACTAACATAACTGATTACTTAATATTTAGGAACTCAGAAAGTAAGCATGTTCAAAACTGCTTTTCTTCTTATCTATAGTTTAAACAAGCTGCTGAAAGAAGGCATGGATGAAAATGTATAGAAATCCTCAAGTCCAGTCTTACTTTTCCATTTTGTCTTAACTATACTGTGCTGAGTTACTGTATTAAGTTTTTAAATTCCGATGTCTGGGAATTTTTGAAGTATGCTCCACGTTAAACCTCTGTGACTGGCAAAAGGCCATTACATCCTACAATATACATTAGGATCTGTCTGCTTCAAGTTAAAGTTGGAGTTTGCAACTTACCAACTTAATCTTCCACTGTTTAAGCACTTCCTAAGTGATTTTGAGAGAACTGCGAGGTACACTGCACATACGGTCCACAATCATCTGCTTGCCTTCCTCTTTTTTTTTTTTACCAATAGCAAACTATACCAAAAGTAGTATGACATTTAGATGTCAAATGGATAGGGTTTTTATCTACAAGTTAGATCGTAAAAATCGCCTAGACCTCAGACAGATACCCCTCACTGGCTCTCAAAAGTCACGTGGGGTCCATAAAGTTAGTTTTATGGTTTTGGGGAGTTGACAATGTACAATATATTTCACATTCTCTAGAATGTTAAGTGACACTTTAACTGCTTGGTTTGGCTTGTAAAGGGATAAAATAGGTGAACACTTTTCCAGATGAGACACACACTACGCAATTGCTGGTATGGTGCTTTGTTGGCCCAGTCGTCAATGGAGAAAACCAATGGGTTGTGCTACTGAAAGTAAGTCCTACTGAAATATTATCTACTTAGGTGGAAGGCAACCAAGCCATAGGATTAACTATGTATTTTCAGATAGGTGTGGCACTGTCAGCTGTACATTCTGTTCAAAATGTTACTGTTATCTATGATCAGTGTAATGTGTGTGTGTGGGGGGGTCTACAAAGTGAGGGAGTTCCATAGCTTTTGGGAAAGGAGAGAAGGGATTCCCACTAAGTTTAGCGTTCCAGTGACAATTTTCCTAAATCAATAAAACCTCCGGTTGAGAATGTAGGATGGGAGTCTGCCACAGAGATCTACAAAAAAATCTTATATCTCAAATATTATGGTGGGTAAACAGAAGGCACTATCCCACCCCCTACACAGGTTAGGAGTATGTAATTATTTTACTCTCAAGTACGACAATGTAATTATTTTCTCATTTTAGTCTTACACTCCCATATTTCAGACTTTACAGATGTTAGGCTGATAACTTTTTTTCTAAATCTGACTGATATGGTGGAGTATCTTTGCTTCTTAGCTTTTCATAGTAAAAATAGACTATTTTTACTTCAGTTCATCTGTGGGTTACACGTTTTTTCTGAAGTTAATGTGTATGCTATATGGGTAGCTGAAATGCCTACTATTCTAGAATTATATTAATCTTCACAGTGCATTCATATGGCATAACCTGTTTAAATATTGAAAAATAAATGAAATGCATGCACAACAACATGAAAACAGATCTGGATTCATGTGGTGTTCTCTCTTGAATATTTGCAACAAAGTATACAACTAGCAAATATACATCCTATGGTTTGTTTCATATGTTAAGAACTGACAAAGCAAAACTGCATCATTTTGATGCTGAAACGTTAGTATTCAGCAAGAAAATCAGTTGTTGGCCACAAAACCAGATTTTCAGTACTGAGATTTTGGTTAAAGCAAAAATACATGTCTGTCTTCCTTTCCAGTATCTGTGCGTGTGTGTGTGTGTGTGTGTGTGTGTGTGTGTGTCTGTCTACCTATCTCTGCTAAAGTCTCCACCCATTTAACAGGAAAACTTGAAATGTTTATCAAATAATTAGAAACATAATTGGAGATAGTAGTCAAACTTTTAAACCATGGTAAACAGTATAACTAGTCCACGTGTAAAACACTGAATCTTAAAGCAGAGTGTTTTCCAGTATGGTGCATGCATCTGATACCTTGCAATATTCTCATGAGTTTTAGTAGTTGTGGCCTAGTGAACATGTAAGGTTAATAAACTCACATCCTTCTAGGACCACACACACGTTTGCTTCACTAAGGGTTTTAACTAGCCTGTCTCTTCTAAAACGCAAAAACACTTCAGTTTTTGAAGCATGATATTTCGTCAACTGCTTTTCTAGTATTTAATGATGAACACTGATAAAACATATACGTTGTTTCTTTTAGTGTTAGTCTTCGTGTTTCTTGAGTGGTGTAAAACGCAAGGCAGAGTTAATTGAAGTGCCAAAGGCATACAGTGCCTATAATTGGGGATTTTATATTAAATGTGCATACAAATATATGTATTTTTAAACACATCCTATTATATTTATTTGTAATGTCAACATAAAAGCAATGTTTAATCTGATGAATATTTTATGGACGTTGGTGTACAACACCCCCACAAGTGTGGCAAAAAGAAAACCATTTCATGTGCACACATAAGGAATAGCACTAAGAAATAAAATCATAAGCTTTAATGTTCTTTTCTAATTTATGATCTCGAGTTTAGATTCGTGAGCTACTCGGTTCCACCGAGACAAAATAATTTATATTCCTGGTGCAGATTACCATCCCACTTTAAGATAACTTCCAAAATCGCTAATTTTTACTTTTTGAGATGCTTTTGTTGAATTGTTCGGCATTATACATACTAAAAAAATCAAACTTGTGGTTGTTTTCAAAGAAATTTACCAAAGTGTCGGCCTGATGCCTAATTTTTTGATAGCTTTTGTTGTTATTTAAGAAGCTGGTTGGTAAACAAAAGCGTTCTAGTTTTTTTCATTTACACTGAGAACAACATATGAGGTTGTCGCATTTAAACTATTTTCTGAAGGAATACGTTTAAAGTTTATAGGTTTCATGCAAGATATGTTTTTTTTTTTGTTGACATTCAACTGATGCTATCAGGTGTGAATAGGTTATTGTACCTAACTATAAAGGTCTGTTTTTTGACTTCTTCTGTGCAAACCCCAGTTGCATGCCTACCTTCATGACAATTAAAAAGTCTTACAGCAGAAATATGGTAGCCAGCTCAATTAATGAAACTTCCAAGCTACTTTTCAATATCCTGCTCAATGGCACCATACTTCAGTACCCGTTGTTTTGACCTGTTTACTTTAATTAAAGTATGTGTTTTTCGAACACTATCTGGCTTCTCTCTTGAATGCCACTCTAGCCTTCTCATTCTCTGTTTCCTGTATGTTTTACAGTGCCTTCTGTCACTTTGAGATGAGTGTAAGAAGTTTCAGGGTTCAGATCTTTCTGTCATCTTTTTATTTCTCTCCTTGCTGATAGACTGAGGAAGTATGAGACAGTAAACAGGAAAACAGGGCTCTGACCGTGCAGAAAGGCGCGGGCTTAATTTCATTTTTCATCGGCTTCCTCTCTTTAATGGTTTACAGACAGTAGAACAATTGGCCGACCTGCGTCTGTGGAAAATAAAAGAAAATAATAGTTAATATGTGCGTCTCTCGGTGAAATAAATACACCGTAAAACTTTAAAGGATTAGGGGGACACATAATAATGTCATTAGGGTGTGCTAAGAAACTAAGTTAATATATAAACTACAGAACACTGTTTTTGACATTAGCCTCTCTTATAAGCCTTTAACAGTCACACTAGAATGGCTACAGCGGATATTTGCCAAACACATAGATGTTTTATATACATTTAAACCATTCTGTAGTGTATCATTTTTGTGTACACCAGTTGAACCCTTTTAACATACCCTGTTTTGGTAAACCTAATTGTTATTTATTAGTAACTATATCGTGGTCTACAAAGAAATAGCATTTAAGATTAACGCTCTGTGCTCTTACATAGCCACATTCTAAGTAAAGAAAGTGCTAGAAATGTCGAATTTAGCTTCACAGATATAAAGAATTAAGTTCTACATTAGCATGCAGTAACGTTCTTAAAGACACAGTGGGCTGGATGCAACTAAAGAGCCAGTTCGGGAACGTGATACCTATCATAGGCTGGGATATGTTTGTGGTTCACAGAAAATGATACAACAGAATGGGAATGTATATTTTACATTTAGGAAGTATATGGACATTTTTGTGACAATAGTGCCTTTAATTTTAAATGCATCTTGTTTCCAGATATGTTGCTTCATCTTGTTCGAGACAATGGTTAGTAGTTTAACAGTTATCAATGGTGCAATTCGAACTTTTTCACTTGCACATTGTACAACAATAGTTGGTTCACAGAACAATGTGCTAGAAGAACTGTATTTATTTAACGCAAGGGAGGCATTTTTTCACAAAATTGAGTCAGGTAATAGGTAGGACGAACATAATAAGTGCAGGGGCAAGATGCGGGTGCAGTTTTACTATAAAATGTTCGGTATACCCCGACATCCAGAACTATAGCTATCAAAATCAAGTTATAAAGAAGACTGAGAATGAATCAAAAGTCGAGCAAAAACTGTTCTAAATGATTAAATTGCCATTTTGACAGTATAATGGGGTTTGCATATTGAAAGAAGAAATTAGTGCTCATATCTCATCAATAATTCATAGAAACCGGGATCATTCAGAGGTCACCAGACTAGTACAGATCGGCTCCTATACAGGGGGCTAGCAAACCCTTCTATCAAAATACAATAGTTATATCTGACACAGCAGAGTACAAGGTTCCAGAAGAACTACCAGTTCTGTTCTTTAAAACTGTGCTATCCTATTTATTGGCCGTTTCAACTTTTAAGTCAACACATCACCTAGATTTAGTTATAAATAGTTTGGTATGGTTTCAGTAAAGTATTTGTGAGAAGACTCCCCCGACCTGCTTATACAAAAGAGTAAAGGAACTCTCTTTTTGGGTGAAGATAACTGTATGCACAATATTTATAATTTGCAGATCAGATAAACAAAAACCTGATATCACCATTTAAGATTACTATTAAAACATATATTTCAACCTCAGAGTAGTTTTCGGTGTAAAATCCATGACAAAAGAGTTTATATTAAGAAAAAACATTTATATATCTTTAAAAGTCCAAATAATTGTCTAATATCCCCAGCGTTTATTACATATTTTAAAGCGTTTTGCTGATTTTCACAGGTGGTTTTACCTTTTTTTTTGTTCAAAAACTACTCTTTAATAGCAAAAAGCTCAACACACGTGTCTCTATATATGTATTGATTGTCTTAAGTAGCTTGTTTTCATTCAGGAAACCTTAATATGTGAAAAAGTTGGGTTCTTCATATATACCGATAGTTTTCCACACAGCCTATTTTTGAGATACAAACATACTAAAACAACAATTATGTACTCCCTTACTGTAGTACAACACTTTTTTAAATATTTATGTTTGCCAAAAGGCTTCTTGTCGAAACAAGTGACTCTGCTTTGTTACATTAAAATGCCCAGAACGAAAGCTACACTCTCGAAAATAATATATTTTCTTTAATAAGTACAGGGAGCCTTAGGTATTTATTATTTTAGTTGACTTTGACAAAGAGTAACAATTTTCAAAGGGCACAATAAAAACAGATATGCATACTGTAGCACTTAACGGATCCAAAACTTCGAAATCTGACAAGAAATAAGGGACTACACAGTATAAATTTACAAAGAACAATATGTTGTAACAGGTACTTGTAACACCCTTAAGTGGCCAGCAGAGCTCGCTTCAGACCAAGTTCACAGTCATTGCGTCTCCTTTCAACTGGAATCTACTGTGAGCCTTTCGAGAGAAATTCTCATCGCCTGGGCTGACTCAAACTCCCTTTAGACAACCAAAGCTTTTTTTAGACAACCAGAGCTTTCATGAACTAAACGTAAAAACCTTACTAGCTAATTATTTCATTAAAACTCACCCATTTGACATCCATGGAAGCGGGAAGAAAAAAAAAAAAAAACAGGCAACACTCATAATCAGATGGCTTCAGTTGTGGGCTTAACTTTCTTTTTCTTTCTACAACTGGAAGATAAGCGCCATAACCACAGGCATCAGAGACGCTAAAACAGCAGTAGTTTGACTTTCGGAATTAGAAAATGTATTTTTAAAAACTCTCAAGGGCAATAGACAAACTGTACAGCATTACTTTCTGAAGGCGTTGAAGGTGAATATGGTCTTTGGGGGGCTTGTTAGTACAGCATTATAGCTGAAGGGGTCAAAAAGTTGAGGGTCAAAAGTTTACGTTGTGCGTGATTCGGTGTGTATGCCTGCTAGACCTAGCTTGATGTCAGTGGTAAAACAAAAAAAAGTGCTTGCTTGCTTATGGGCACAGATGAGAGAAAATGATAGTGAGGTAAGAAATGGCACTGGAGGGTCGACCTTCACTGTAACACGCAGCCTAAAGAAAGAAAAATGGAGTAAAAGAGCCAGGGATGCTAACTCTGTGATCTGTGTAGAAAATACGGAGGATTAATGGGGGGTTGTTCTTTGAAGGGAGCATTAAGAGGCTAGATAAAAAACTGGAAGTATTTTTAAAACTACTATTAATTTGCAAATCACGTGTAGCACATCCTGTCAAAAGGATATAATTTCCCAAATGTAATTTGCCATACATGTGGTTGGGTATTTACAATATGGTAATGCAGAGAAAGAAAAACTGAACAGATTAAGATGTCATTGCATATTCTTAAAATACATCTGTAACCATCTCAAAACGTTCTCTTCATTATGTATCTATCTCAAAATGCACTCTTCATTATAAGATCTTAAAAGCTACTGTAGGGTTCCTGCAGTAACATTTGCTATGAACAATATTATATTATTAAAGAGTAACATGTTGCTTTTGACAGAAAAGAGGTAAAAGCGATCCATCTTACAAATTCCAGGAGATAAACATATAGCCCTTCTTCATTAATATTTTACCTGCAAAACACCTAGAGTTTAGTTAAAATATTGTTGACATAGAATGGACGGGTATTGACGTTGATATGGAGGTTTCCTCTAATTAATTGCATGGTTCAATATTCTGAAATGCATCGTTCATCAGTTATACCATTTGTAAATACTTAAGATTAACTAAAAACGATCTGTTTTATTGTTTGGTTGTTTGTACCTTTTTATTTATTGCACTGTTGAGAGTCAGTATATTTACTCTTCTATACAGGACGTGGCCAGGCGGTATTAGGGCGATCAAACATTTAATGTTAATGATGAAAAGGTGCATTCCATTAACTGCTAATTCAATTAATTGATTACCATACAATAATCGTTCAACGTTTTAACCTAATTAGTTAGTGTTGTGTGTGTGTGTGTGTGTTTTCTAAGGTCAATATTTTTAAAATGTTAATTTTTTTATTGCAGATAAAACATGAGAATGGTACAGTGCAGTATACTAACTATAAAGCTGTTCTGGTGATTTTTTCTCGCTAGGTCATCTACATGAAAATGTGGAAATGCCTCCTTCCCCTCCTCTTAAAACATGCGTTATTGAGATGACTTCCTACACACCTTTGTTTTTCTAAATATCTGCACATTGTGCTACTCTCTTGAAAGCTACAGTAATTTTTGAGATTTTTGAACTCGACTAGTTTCTAAGTACTGCAAACAGTAAACAAGTAAACAGGCTTTAATTAAAACTGCTGATTACTCAGAAATTAGTATGCTGTTGTAAAAATGGGTGGGAGGGGGGGTCAGTGCAGTATTCTGGAAGTAATCTCCCCATAAATTGCCCTCTCACTTTAAACCCCTTATTTCAAACAGATAACAATGCAGGTTGCAGGCTTAAATTAGTGATAATGGAATACACCCTTCATTGGGGTATATGATAATATTGTTGAATTTTCTCCTGTTCAGTCTCAGTCATTGTAAATATAGTCCATATGCTGTGTTTAGGCTTAAGCAATGGTCTTCAGCTTTATTGTACTTAGGAGTGTGATTGTAGATATTGTTGATAATATCTTTATTCAATAAGCTTTCTTCATTAAGTTGTTAAAATTGACAAAGGAATCATAGGTAATACATAGGTAATACGTTCAATGCTGCATATTAAGCAGATTGTAGATTCCAAAGCAAACACCTTCATTGGGGGTTGATGTGATACAGAGAACGGCATAGTGTATTAGGGAAACATATGTGAAATTACATGTTTTTTGAGATTATGTTTCCTTACATGAGGACATCTTGCATCAGTGTTTCCAAAATATTTAGTAAAACAATGTTGTTTTTAGAACCAATTTAAACTGTGTATTTTTAAAATGAATATATCCTTGATCGGAAAAGAAACTGGCCTTGAGCTTAATGTTAATGTCACGTCCATGAAAAAAACTGCTTTCATTTTCAGAGATATCGATTTTTATCTAGAATCCTCCTTTAATTACTCTTAATACCAGCAGAGCTCGTTAAAAGTAAACCAGTTTTTTTCTCTCTTAATACCAGCAGAGCTCGTTAAAAGTAAACCAGCTTTTTTTCTAAGTGTATTGTTTATTTATCCTATAAAGGAAAACGGAACTGTACATTTTAGAAATTAAAGCTTATTTTGCAACAGGAAATTCTAAGGAGCTTTCAGTGAACACTTGCATTTCTTACCAATGTTTAACTCCGAAATACTCGTGGATTTAACAGTAATTTTATGAGATTTGACCTGATGCCGGAAGAGGAGGCCACAGGGAGAAGTAAGTTGTGGGAGTAAGTACTAGGCTAGGCACCTTGGACAGACTTGATGGGCCAGGCAGTCCTTTTCTTTCGTCATGTTTCTATGTTTCTCTGTTTCTATATGTAAATCCACTGTTAATACTATCGCAATGTTGAAATAATTGACTGTTTTACCTTGTAAGACACATAAGGTTTATCTTGCTCTTGACATAGCATGGGGGAGACATTTTTGCAGCCTGAGTCTGCAGTATCCCCATCGTCCTTAGAAGTTAAATGAAAGGCAGTCTGCTTTATTTCATGTTAACTTAAAAGTATAGGCCAGTTCGTGCTTGTTTCAGTGTTACTTCTTTCCCAACATGTCAAATTTGTTGCATTTAAACACTTTAATTCTTGCAGATTGCGCATCTTTTAAAGTACACAGCTGCATTGATAAAACGATTAGCTTGGTATAGTTAGTTAGTAATAGCCAAAGTACAAAAAGTTATGCGTGCTTATTTTAGGGTCACAACATAACTAGTTCGTAGTATGGTAGCCTAACTGATTTGCAAGTTATTATTTGAAACTATTTAATTCAATAAATAAGCACATGAATAATTATTTGTAGAATAATGAAAATTAAATGGCTTGAAAGACTTGAAGAGAACTCTGGAGTCACCAAGGCTGTCATAAATAAAATCCTTGCCTCGCCATTTTTCTCCAGCGTAATGACTTGGGCAAAATGCAGTATGACCGAGGCAGCTATGTGAGCGTATTATAAAAACTGCAAGTGGGAGAGCCCGGGCAAGGGGTGAAACTCAGGTCAGCACGTCTAACAAATATTAAAATGTTCGAGGGACGCATGACACGCCTAGCTGTTTAACAAAGACTGCCTAAGTATGAGATTAATAGGAAAACTTGGTGGTTCAAAACCAAAAATGCTCATAAGGACCTGATGCTTAGTGGGCTTAGTGCGTTTAGAGCAGCTGCTGTTCCCATTTCGTTTAGGACAGCGTTGTGTTGCTACCCAAACGTTGTCCAGGATCGTAGTTTTTTATTATTTTTTTTATTTTTAAAAAGCCGTTGGAGGATATGTTTCAGCTAGTTGTTATTGGTTTTCCATTCTTGAAAGAACATGGATTAAACGTTTTTTTCTTTTGTGTGAACTGGTTGTTTTGAATGAGATTGTGTAAAACAATGCTGCACGGATGTAGGAGTGTTAATAATGTAGGATCACACCGAGGTCATTCATGCACTCACAACCTGTGGCACCGAGCGTCAGGGGTAAAGCTGCGGATAACAAAGGAGAACGGCCGGAGAAGAATGCACCAGTGACGACAAAACCCAAATATAGAGGAGATAAAAATCCAGGCAAAAGCAATTAAGTGGTAAGAATAAATCTGTATATATAGCTGCTAGATGAGAATTTGCTAATTGAATCCTGCAAGTAATTCAGTTCTGTCGATTCATATCTGGCAGGTGCTAGGAGTACTGAACCACGTGCTGTGCAAAGCATCGGGTTTAACCTTTTGGAAATTGGGTTTCGAAAGCAAAAGTGCTGGGTAGCTTCAACCAAGGTATTATTATATTTATTCAATAGGCGCCGCTCCCATAGCTTCCTTTTTAAGTCCTAGGATATAAACATATAGGCCTCCCTCCTGCAGTGGGGGTGGGGTGGGGGTGTGCATCCAGAGTAAAAGCCGGTTAGAGGTGACGGTCCCTCTTTGAAATGGAGAGTGGAGAGTGAGCTGGATACACGAAGTAGATCGGTCTTTTAAAATTTCCGAAATGCTGACATTTTAATGACATGAAAACCTGTAAACCAAGTAACAGATTGAGCTGTTTGATATCAAATGCTTTACCAACCGAGTTATTGGAAGTTTGAAAAAACGATGTAAGGTAAACGCTAGGGGTGCTGGTGATGTTCACTATCGCCAGCATTTTGAGCATAAGGTGAGGGGTTTACTAGTAATTCACAGCTTCAAGTACATTGATCGCCATTGAAATAATCCGTTTTCTTATTTTTCTTAAATACCGATTTACTTGTTTTTGTATACGTTTTGAGTATATGTTACACCAGCAAACTGCAACAAGCCTAATATAATTATTGCTAGACCAGGTTACGTAAACATACTTGTTTCTAAGGGGTTTATAATGTACTGAAGTGTCATCTCGTCGAATTCTCATTAAACAGCTATTTAAAATGCGATCGAATGAACAACAGACGGCAAGAATCTTCTGTACTCAAAACATTAAGGCGTGTAAGTATGAAAAGTTTCTCATTGTGACATCACGGATCACGGCTGAAATATTAGTAGGTTTTAATACCCCTCTACAGAATTATCAAAACTGTCATATATGTCACCTTCCAGTGGAAATAATTGTTGTATAGGTTCCCATGAAGCTTCTAGTGCAGTACACTTGGAAGAGTGAACATCCGAGTAATAAAGTAATACATAATACTATTCGGACGCACATACTCTCGGGCACAAGTATGTCCATTCATCAGGTGCATGTGCTAACAGCAATATACAATGCATATGACTGTCTAATAACAGATATTGTACTGTCTAATAAAAGGTATTGCACCGTCTAACCTATCTAGTGTACCAATGACCAATACTAGTTACAGATAACATTGTTATAAGATTTGAAAAGAAACATAAGTTTTACATACCTAATACCGTTTATGATCTGCTTTATTTAGTATTATTATTGTTATTTTGTTTTTATCTTGGAGTCATTTCCTCTGAAATCCTTGTAGGTGACCGCCTAGCCATAACCACTTATTTTACACAATTGTCTCTGGGCTACACACTTATACTCTTGTTTTTGCTTACGATATTAAGCTGTGAATGTAATAGTGGAGTATTCTCGTCCCAGAACTGTTTGGCTATTACCAAAGGCGTCTGTAAGACAATTCGGCTTTCTACGGGAAAGCTATCCAGCAATTAAGACCTTACTGTCAAAAGTCAAGAATTCTCTAGTCTCTCATCCGTTCAAGATGTAAAAAGGTTGAAGTTTTAAAAGCCTTTGAATATTTTATTGTTTTATGCCACTTCGTCGGAAGTGAAGCGCCTTTGATCCCGAGGTCGGGTTGTAAACGTAAATAGATGCATGCCATAAAACTGTGGTATCCTCAGCCTTTCCTAACAACTGGCTTTTTTCCTTTGAAAATAGACTAGCTTTTCTATTTGACGTGTTTTATTTATTCATTTTAGTCAGTTCTTTGTGTATGAGGTCACGAACTATTTGCAATATGTAACCTGAAAAGTTGGAGGTGGGGGTTGTGGTTTTAAATATGAGCCTACTTTAATGTACACTACCTGTTATAGGCAGCATGTAAGTTCTGGAGAACATTAGTTTTAAAAGTTCAAGCAGTTTAAATAATAAGAAATGAACTGGTTTTCACAGCTTCTTCTAATGAATGCCCTTATCTAAATAAGAAAGCAGCCCATAAAGTTGAAAATAGCTGCTATTAATAATAAATGTGCCTACACAAACTTATCTCCTTGTTCTGTTTTGTTTGGTCTTACAAAAACCCTACCAGCTTATAACAGGACCGAAATGGGTCAACAGGGAACAAAGTGCTATCATCCAGATATTTGAATGAATAAAGTGTCACAAAATGCAGTTTAATACATCATTTGACCTCACTGATATCAATATGTTGATCTGAAATGCACAGCCCTGCCCCTGCTTATGAAACCATGTGTAATAACTGAATAAAACGTGGTACTGCTGACATTCCAACTGTAATTGGTCAACTGCGATTAATGCTGTCACAATGGGCTTTGTTTACTCGTTTATTTGGGTTTCATTTTAGTAAGGGATACAATGTTTAGACGGAATTATATTATACTTAGTTGTCTGCATGGTGGATTAGTTACATAAAATAACTGGCATGCGGAAGACCTTTCATCAGATAACAAAGGTGCTGCATCTGTCTTCTATATATACCCTGTAGATCCGAATTTGTGTGAACAGATCTGGGGTCTCAAATTCGTATCTAGGGGAGTATTTAGTTGACTCAAACACTACAGTGCTTCATTAAGAAGAAAGAAGACGGAACAGAGATATCCTTAGAATAGCTCTTATAAAAACGTAGTTTATGTCACACTGTGGAGGTAATGAAGGACATGTCAGTTTGTGTACAGTCTGTAAAAAGTAAATGTTTTGGAGTACATAGGTTATACTTCCTTTTAACGTCTAATTAGCCTATTTACACGTTTACATTTACAAAAGCTGCAGTTCTTCTGGGACTGTACCGGAAACTTGTCACAACTTTAAGGTAACTATGCTAGCATATTTAAAATATAGGCATTGTTTTCTTGTTTTCACTAATCGTTTCAGATGATGCGTGCTTAATGCAATCATTATAATGTAGTTGGAAGCATCCAAATTTTAATTGCAATGAAAATAAAGAGTGAGTTGTACTTATGAAAAAAATTAACATTTAAATCGACTTAGTTAGTGCACTTTTAACGATCTTTTTATTAAGCAATGATTCTTGGTTTGCATTGCTGTTTTGTTTCCAGTAGTGCCTAGTGTCACTATTTGTCACCGTTCTGCAGTTATAACGAGTAACAGTTTCCTGGTCTCTCTAGAATTCCGCCATGCCTTCCCATATTAGGATTTTTCATCTTGGCTTAGGAAATGGGGATCCTATATCAGAAATTAACCGATTCAGTGTACTAGGTACCCCGAATTAGTTAATGAATTTTCTATTGATCCAAAGCAAGCCCTGTTCATCTCTGCCAGTATTGAAGTGTACATTTCCCTGTTTTAGCCCTTTATAACGTTTATAAGAAAAGAAGCTTAAAACTGGGCAGGGCTCCCCCTGCTCAATTCATGCATGAATTGATATGAAGGCATGATGTCTCCAAACTAAAATAATTATAAAAGCTAAGAAACGTCTAACATGTTCTGCAACGTGAAGTGTTTCGCCAAGTCTTTATGACAAACAGATATACATTTTTTTTCATACTCGCCAGAAGTATAAGAATATTAGTGATGAGATGTGTAACGATTTGGATTAGAGAATATTCAATTTAAACCCCATTTCCTTATCCGGGAATCGTTAGAAACCTTGCCATTGGCTATCTGTGTCACATGGACTTCTAACTTTGTTCACTTGACAGTAAGTAGGAGGGTTTTACGAAACAGGAAAACGAGTAAAGGATAGGAATAAATTTTAGTATATTTTGTGTGCAATTCAAAGAAATTAATGGTCATGAGTTCTTTTTTGATCAACTCCAACTATGTGGACCCCAAGTTTCCGCCGTGCGAAGAATATTCTCAGAATGATTACCTTCCCAGCCACTCTCCAGAGTACTACAGCAGCCAGAGGCGAGAGGCAAGCTTCCAACATGAGGCGATGTACCAGCGGTCAGCCTGTAACGAACAGCCCTACTCCTCCTGTCAGGGCTCTGGACACCAACCGCCAATCCTATCACCCAGGGGTCACGTTCATCCTCAGACCGGACTGGGAAGCCATCTACCAGAACAAAACAACCACTGCGAGTCGGCTACTCCTAGCCCACCACCCTCTTGTAGCCAAAACTCAGTGACCCAAAGCACTTCTTCCAGTTCTACTTGCAAAGAGCCAATAGTTTATCCGTGGATGAAAAAAGTACATGTAAACACCGGTAAGTGAACTAAGGCTTTCAGCTTTATACTACCTCGCACCTTCAAAGCTTGTAAAAACCTACTGGACCCGTTATAAAATCGCCATTCTTCTAGATTTACGATCGCCTGTTTGCAGGGCAGTATAATTACATCCTCCATAAATTTTTATTGCACTACTTGGCCAAGTGTCTTTGAAGTCCCTGCAACCTCGCTTCTCTGATTTCTTGTAGGGTATGGCTTTTATGACTGTGCTAGACCATAAGTTCGGTTTTATGCTTTAGGTAATTTGTATTTAAGTGGCTGGCTGTGTAAAGTTCTAACATTTTTCTCTCAGTTTTTCATTGTTTCGATGGAAGGTTTATGCATCATTCTTAAACAGTACTGCACATAAAAATAGCAAGATGAATGCTCTGTGACAGTCAGGGGAAGTTTAATGCTGCCCTCCATTCCCCTGTAACATTAAGTCTACCCTACATGTATGAATTAGCTTAAAAGGTAAGATGTGTACAGCACCCTTTATTAGTTAGTCTTTACCCCGTGGGGTCTTGTGAGCTGCTGTCCTTCTGGTACAAGGATTGTGAACTAATTTTACTTGTTTATTTTCAAGTTATCATTATGTATGTTGTTTGCATAAAGAACATATTTTTTTTTAATAATTGTTTGATCTGTCGCTTTAAAATCGACTTTGCAGAAATGTGTGCTGTCCCTTCGAGGGCTCATCAGTAATGTGTTGTGTTTTGGTTTTGTTTTCGCATTTGTTCAGTAAACCCCAATTACACAGGAGGCGAACAGAAGCGCTCCCGTACTGCATACACCAGGCAGCAAGTGCTAGAGCTGGAGAAGGAGTTTCATTATAACCGGTATCTAACCCGGAGGCGCAGGGTTGAAATTGCCCACTCTCTCTGCCTGTCCGAGCGCCAGATCAAAATATGGTTCCAGAACAGGAGAATGAAATGGAAAAAGGACCACAAACTTCCAAACACCAAGATAAGGTCCAATTCTTCAACCTCTTCCAACTCGGCTGGTAGTCAGCTGTTACAGGGGTGCACCCAGAACCGTGCCAGCGGACCACCAACCAGTCTATAGCTGCTTTTCCAGATACTTTACACCAGGAACGGTTCCCTATAACTGAACAAGGGGCTCATTTATTTATAAAAGGGAAAAGATTCAGCTAAAAAACACATTTGTTGTTTCGCTCTTCCATTTAAAGGAGGCTGTAGAGAGTTTTCAGATTTGGCGAAGATGGATCCGTGTTTCATCTTTAATCAAGCCAAACTCTGCCCCATTTGTCATGTTTACTCTGCGGTACAAAGGATGAACCTTATGCCTGCCATTACCTCGACAACCAACGCTCACTTTAATAAATGAGGCTCTATTTCGTCAAGCCCAACTGGATTTTTCTTTCTTTCCCACCACACACGAAAATAAATACAAATACAGCGCTAATAAAAGATGAACTGTAACAAAAAAGCGAATTTGTTCAAAGTGTTAGGATGACTGTATGTATGTTAACTTTTTTATGGACAGAGTTGTAGAAATTGGGAAAGGGTACGAGTGCCATAGCCCAAGAACAATTGATAGCAATTAGGAAGGAGTTAATGAGACTGGCAGATGATAGAATACACCCCTGTTACTATACCAAAGTTGTAATTACCACGAGGTGTTTTTTGTTTTCAGTTTAGTACAGTGATTGCAAATGTTGCCTGCTGGTAGCTGGATATATAGGTTTAATATGCACCCAGTGTATATACCTGGCGCCTTTCTGTATTGAATATATACATATAGCATGTCGGTGGTAACCCGTAGACACACATACAAATGAACATGCTCACTTCTTCAGTTTTCTAGGCATTCCGAACCGTATACCAGCAATTACTATTGCAGGGTCATGTGTAACCGTTGTTTTGGTTAGTAGTTGGTGACTTACGTCTGTGTGTTCATGTGTGATGCCATAATAATATTTGTACATAGTGAAAACAGAAATAAATTTTTTTTCAGTGAAAATCCCTTAGTGGCTTTCGTTGCTAACTTACAAAAATACTTAAAATGAGACCATGCTTGAAATACTCTTTGATGCAACTTTTTGGCTGGCTGAACCCATGGAATACGTATTAGACAAAACTATATTTCAGTCATAAGTATTGTTGCTCTAATAAATTATGATTTATATGTGATGCACAGATCTTATGAGGGTATAAATCACTGAAATCTCTGCTTAAATCCCAGTAATTTTTATTGGTTAAAATATGTATTTGTTGACCAAGATATGTCTCCTATCCTTTTCAAAAAATGTACAGTTTCCGAGAATTCAAAGTTTTCACTTTAAAGGTGTTTATAGCATTAATGAGTGTCATTTTTGCACAGATGTTTCTTGGTGTTTGCAGGTTTTGTGTGTATTTTTTATATTACAAAGGAGCTAGCCACTGCAATAGCTCAAACTCTGACAAGCAAATAGATAATCAAGAAGACAAATGACTTCTTTTGTGAAGCGCAGCTCCTGTATTAATTTTCATTTGGTTTCTTACAGCCAGTATCGAAAATGCAGCTCTGAACAAAATAACATACCATTTATAGATCATAACTATAAAAAATCCGAAAATGAACTCCAGCCATACAAAGGAAAAATAAGCATTTCGATTATACAGGTTATAGTCATGAATAGCCAGACAGGAATACATTCTCTTCTGTTTTTAAGAGAAAGTAGCAAAAAGAAAATAGTTCTCATACCCTTAAAGTTGACTAAATCATCTTTTCAGTACATTACAGGTATTGTAGACAGGAGATTCAGTACACACCATGCATGTTTCAGGGGATATGTGTTCTCTATCTGGTTATTTAATTTGAAGCTGTTACTTGTAGATAGGGCAACATTGAAACCGTTGTTCATTTAGGAGCACTGCATTTATATTTAAAATAGTTAAATAGTGCTTGTAAGATTATACTATTTGCTCATCTCCAGTTCAAACTTCAGCCAGAAAAATATAACCTGACCTGTATGAGTCATAACAGCTGTTTTGGTTTTTATTTATTTATTTATTTGTTTGTTTGTTTGTTTGTTTTTAAAATCCCGACGTCTGTTTTCCCCTACAAATTTGGGCTTAACTCTCAATTCGTCCAGACTTATTTACTATCTTACTAGGTATTAAGTCGTTTAATATGTGTTGTTTAAGTGTGATAAATGGTTTTAAAAGTACAAGTGGTGTGGTTCCTGATTATAAAGCATATTTTTCAAAAACGTTTAGAACATATGCACGATGGAATGTGCTTCCATACATCCAAATCAAAGCTGTTGCAAAGAAAATCTCAATAGAAGCAAAAAGACTTCTATAGAACCTAAAGTTCACAGCCATTATTTGTAGACAGGGACAAGAAAAATGCGAGAATTATACAGAAAATCATTAATCACTTCTTTTCTTTAAATACTTCTTCTCTTCCATTGTTATTCAACAGCAAATCTGGGCAGAGCGTCTGTTGGAAAAAGTAGCAGAACTTCTTCGCAATTCTACAGAAAAAATGTTGCACTTCCAAGGTTTACATGTTTTCCTAATCTATAAAGAACCATATCCAAAGACGAACACAGTCCATGAGATCTTCAAAAACGGATGCGAGTTCACAAAAGGTAACAGCGGCTTGCTTTTATCTGGGATTGTAATTGTTTTATTGCACCCTATTCACAACTGGCACAAGCAATTACTTTTTTAAAGCAAGATCCATGGAGGCTCTGTATAGAACTCGGCTTTCATGACTTTTAAGCGTGAAAATGAATAAATATATGTTGAGTCTTTAGAGCGTTAATATTTATTTATGTATGTATTTATTTATTTAATTAATTTGTTTGTTTATTTATTGCCCCTATAAATGTGCACGTTCAAAAGAAACCAACATACATTTCTGTGCACGTGTTTAGCTTTTACAGCAGATAGGTTTTCTCGGAATTAACTGAAAATCCAGCAGCAGCAATGCAAATATATAGCACCCCATACAACACACCAAGAGAGCTGCAATAAGGTTCAATAGAGTGAGATAAACACAGTTGACTATTTGCAAACAACAGAAGCTGAGAATAGAAGTGTGCATTCAGAAATGCAAAGCTCAGCTTGTATTTTTAAAGATGTATTTATTAAAATGATTTAATGAAGGGAAAGCATACATAAACATGAATCTCTTTTACAGATGTGTCCTGGGGAAAGAGGACTGTGAGATACAATTGAAACAGAAACAGCAGTAAACTATAAACAATATACAATATAATTCTGACACCCAAGTTAAGAGTGCTACAATATGCAAAGTTATAATACAATAGAATTGAAAATAGTGAAAAATATCTTCACCGCAGCACATTTAAGCCCCCCCCGAAAAAAAAAGGTTTAGTGATAACATAAGTTATGGTTCAAAGTAAGCAACAAGAGAGGTGCGAGCACATTTCTAATCTGTAGGTATTTCCAGAACTCACCCTGAGAGAGGCCATAGTGATCTTACAATGATAGATACGTTTTATTTACCAGAGTTCATTTTCCTTCCCCTTTTATATAGACTGTAAAATATCTCACCTCAGGATAGAATGATGCCCTTAAAACTTCTATGTTTAAACTGTATGCAAGTCTTATGATGTATTATTCTGAAGCTGCCATAGGTACCAATGCTTTCTTTCTTTCTTTCTTTGTTTTTAATATAAATAAATAAAAATTATTAACCTCCAAAGTAAGCAACAACTTATCTTTTGATTACAATCACCAATGTTAATTTTTTTTAAATTAAGTATACTTTGTTGTTTTAATTAAAAAAAAAAACCAAAGCAACAAACAAGAACAGATAACCAAAATACAATAGACATACAACATGCAAGAACAACCCCAACAACTAATTTACTTAAGCATGTTTGTGTGTGAAACACATACCGAGATAATGACCGGGTGCTTTTGACTGGCTTACTTTTCAACTGATGCATTTAATATTTGGCGATGTTAAGAGAGAACTAGAAAATGAGGTTTACTAAACACTCTCCAAAATCAGAGTGTAGAACGGGCAGTGGGTTGGCTCTGAAGAGTTCATCCAGAGGACAAGTTTTCTAACCGATTACCTCAGTTTTATAGTCACAGACTGGCCTCCGGAACCCTTGACCTTTTTAGACTGGACACTGCACTTTGTAAATGTTTCAGTGTAAGATAGGGACCTGTTACCCCACATCGCAGTCTCTAAGATTAAAAAAAACGTTTCCTGCTCTGGATTCGTCTGTACAGTATGTGATTTAAAGGTTGGTTAGCTTATTGTGTAGCGCTTGTAGTGGTTCGTGGTAGAGTGGTGCATGTGGTAGTGGTTGGTGATAGCACTGAATGTGTGAAGAAGAAGAAGAAGAATCAGTATTTATATAGCGCTTTTCATACATCCAAAGCGCTTTACAAGCAATGCTAGACTGGTAGTGAAGTGACTGAATGTGTGGTGGCGGCCATATCGCACATCATCACCCACACACAGCCTGGATAATTGCATGAACCGGTTTATGGGAAGGGGAATGTTGGCCAGGACACAGGGAATGTTCCCTACTCTTTGCAAAGAGTGCCCTGGGTTCTTTTACTTCCACCTGGACACCCACCAGGACAACACCAGGATGGGTAGAAGGGACCTCGGTTTAACGTCTCGTCCGAAGGACGGCACACTCCAGCAGTACAGCACCCACCAATACTGCACTCGGATGCCAGCGATTTTTAGGTGCAAGTCCAATCCCGGTGTGGGACGAGAACCCACGACCTTCTGGTCCAGAGGCGGATTTGCTACCAACTGAGCCACGCTGACACGCTGGTGGTGAACATTACTGATAGTGTTTGGTGGTGGTGCCCTTGGTAGAGTAATGGTAGTGGTATGTGGCAATGGTGGTATAGTTGTAATAGTGATGGTAATGAGGGGGGGGGGGCTTTAAATACTTATCACGTAAATGGGAAAACACGTAGCATGGAATCTCTGAATCACAATATGCCATGCCCCATCATGCAGTATTTTCTCTCTGAAATAATGGCTTCCACTAATTCCTCCTCATGGGCCGGTGTAGATGTTTTACTTAATAAATAACTATTATGTAGCACACCTGCCTTCGATTTATATTATATTATATTTATATGGACTGTCTGTTATGTTATGTCTTAAAACTGTATCCTTGAAACCTGGAATGAATGGGCATGCATGATGGATACATAGTGCTTTGTATAGGTCTGCATACAAAAGGGCACAATGACTACCAAGGGTGTCAGTATGGGATATAATTATCAGCATGCTATCTATGCATGAAAAGTTATTAGATATACTTAGCTTACTAAAGGTAGGAATGAAAATACAAAAGTGTTCTTGATTTAGGTTCTTGATTTGGTAACAACTCGGCCTATAAGACGCTTTATATCATGACTAGTTGAGAATTCTGTTATCTAAGGAATTGAAACCGTTTTTGGAAAATATTTCAAACCACTGACATGTAAACTTAGTCATGGTTTTCTTTCTTGTTCACCTGCAGTAAGTGCTTATGATATGTAACCAGCACATAGCCCTTTTGACGTCTTCATGTCCAGAGGCTACTAATAAGTGGTAACAATATTAAAAACACGTTGATTGTTTAATCTGAATTGAACTAAGTTGTAAAGGAATATTCTATAAGAAAACACAAAATCGCACCAACTATAAGAAAACACAAAATCGCACCAACAAGAAACAAAAAAACCTGATCATCATTTTAGCACATAGGAGTCAAACACATGCGTTATAATAATTTATTTTAACGGTTTCCTGCACTGTTGTACAATATTGTGTAAATCGAATTAATGTTGCCTTTGTCTTAGTGTCCTCTAAAAATTTTTGCTTCCAGTGAAATGCCTGCCTTCAATTTGATGGTTTATGCAATGTAAATGAGCCAAGAGTAATTCTTAATATAGCCAGCTGTTTATATAGCCAGCTGTTTCACTGAAAGGCCATGTCAACTTCAGTCTGTTTTATTGAAAGTTTGGCACTGATACAGAAATGTACAGTGATAAGGCTGAGCATCAGTTTCCAATTGTTTGCTTTTAAAAGGAACATGCACTTGTTAATTTAATTATGTTTACTAAAATGCTTTGGTCCTTTTATTTTTTCATTGTTATGAAAGTGTGGTTGTTTATTACTGTTGGCTTTGCTAGGATCAGTAATCATCTAAGGAATTTAGGCAGATTTCCTGTTCTTAAAACAAATAATAAACGATTTTTTTAATGTATGATCATTTTAAGCACTCGTTGAACTGTACCCCGAACTGCTCTGTGCCAGAGGGATATTTGATGTTTCCATCTAACACCCAACCGATTTAATACAGTACACACAGCTCTCTGCCTCTGAAAACGATTCCTGTGGTATATTCATTTTATTGCTGAATTTCATTTAGATCTTAGGAGTACTTTATTGCTGCATTTTAAAATAGTCTATGCCCTGCAAAAACCCAATGGGAAGAGCGCATTCTAAAGTTTTCTCAGCGTGGAGTCCCACAGTGATAGATTTATGATCCTCAATAAAACAGGGCGTCTATCCCCAAGTCGTTGTACATTTCTCCTTATGTAAACCTACAGTTTGCAGAATGTGCCTTTAATGCTTGTATGCACGTAATTGGTGCTATAACGGTTCTGTTCTATTTAATGCAATATGACTTTGAGCAGTCCAGTTAGATGAGATAGGTACTAGAGAGCCCATCGCTAAACCGAAACTCATTAATGTAAGGAATTGACCCCCTTTGTTTCAAAACTACTTGTGGCCTTTTCTTGCCCTTACCTTGTGAGAAAAAAATAACCAGTTTTCACTACTATTTAGTTCAGTTGGTTCCATAATATTCAAAAGTCCTGTTTCCAAATATTTTGTTAATTATATTATTACAAGGGGGGTGTATTTGATGAACAGTTTATGGGTTGGGTGACTCTAATTGGAATAATCTGTGCTCTCCAATAGCATATTTTGCTATATAAAAATATAATATTACATTTTGATGTAGGAAAAAGGCAAGATATTGGCAGAGGGGATTTCTTTCTATTGTATTTTGTGGAAGTCTTTATTGGTTATATACATATATTTTAATACATATTAAAGATATCAGATTCAAAGTTTAACCTTTTGACAGAATTCATGACAGAATTCAAGCTGAGTTGCATGCTACTTCTTTACTTTATGCAATGAAATATTTATTTTAAACCACCAATCGCATTTTTAACAATACATGTATTATACTGCATAGTAGTGCATAATGCTTTTCAGTAAGCTAACCATCTTTTGTTTGCGATATACCTATTAGAAATAAATATATTTGGGATTTTTCCCCCACACACTTTTTTATTGCATTTTTTCCGCATTGGATACACATATGTACACATCAAACTACAAACATTTTGAGGGAAGGTATGGCTGATAAAGAAGTACTGGTTCACAACAAAGTAATGTACTTTCTTCCGTGCGCTGTTTATATGTGCAAGTGTGTAACTTGTAAATCTTCGAACACTATGTGTTCTCTATTTGTTGCTGCAATTCCACATAGGGCTATTGTTTGACCTTCAAGTTACTCCAGTAGCGACAAGTAGCTCTCCTTTATACTATATCAGCTCTATTGTTTGTATGAGTCTGTGGTACCCTGTCATGCCTGAAATGAAGTTTTTACTCACTTCAGTGAGGAACAGTCCTAGCCACTGCAGCTATATTTGAATGTCTAAATGAGCAAATATGTTAAAGGAACGCATTTCGTTGTAACGTTCGTTGCATAACTAATTTCCACTGTCAGTGTGTAGGTGTATGGGTCCGAGTATGGGTCCGAGTAGGAAGCCCAGAGGGTCTTTGTTATAATTTATCTTACATGCTCTGGCAATGAGCAATGCAGTCAGTGGATATGTTTTCCAAGCAGTTGTTTTTCAACGTTTTACTGAAATAGGCTAGTTTATATTTTGATTTGAACATTTTGCATATAAAGCGATATAATTCATTTTCTCGGCTTTTGTGCAAAAAAAAAAAAAAAAAGAAAAAAATCAGTAAAATAACCCTTAAAAGCTGCGCCTTAGTGAAAAATTCCACCCGTTGAAACTGTGACCCAATAAAATTGTCAGTAGGCTCAAATATACTATTATAAGAAGCTAGCAGTGTAAAAATATGTATTTGTTGTGAAAACAAAAGACAGTTGAGTTAGTGAAATACTCAAGAAACAGATAAGTAACTACAGTGCAACTACAGTGCTCTGCCTTAACAGCCAACAGTATATTTCTGTTTGTTAAGTCCAATGTCACATTTTTGACATAACATTACTTACCACTAATCCTTTGGTCATAATATAAAAACAATTTCAATGTATAACATATTTAAGGAAGAAAAGATACTGTTCGTGTGGAAGGTCATAGTGGTCCTTTGAGTATGAAACTGAAAGACCCCTTCCCCCTCTTGGTCACGTGATTCATTAAATAATTAATGCAGAGGTTGCAGAATAGATATGTATTCGTCAGGAAAATCGCAGACATGGTCTCCTTGTGTCTGACGTGAAATTCAACTGTCCTTTAAAAAACAAGCTTATACCAGAGAAAAAAGAGAGAGAGAAAGAGAGAGAGACTGCAATAAAACAATTTTGGAGGCAGAGTCAGTTCGTGGTCTGGATTATTGTAAGTAGCATGGCTTCCCAACGCCTATGTTTGTATGACCGTGTAAATTTATTGTTTGTTATTAATGTTATTGTCGTAAAATGTGACAAATAGCCATCTTTATTTCCTCCCATTTCTTTTCTCATGGAATAGGTGTGTGTATGTGTTTATACCCATCGTACCATTCCAGCAATATTTTGTAGGAATATTCTTTCTCCATCTTCCAACAATCTCTTCTTGATTTATTGCAATAAGCATGTCAGCAGCAGTGTGGCTGCCATTGTGTGTGTTTGTGAGAGAGTTGTGTTGTTTATGGTGGTGTCTGCGATAAATCATTTCTCTGTGAAAATGATGTGCAACTGATGATATTCTGGAATGAGGAAGGGCTTCTTCTGATCGTCTTCTCTTCCCCTCTCCCTAGAGTTGATTATTTCAGACGATTTACAGTAATAGATCAGCTGCTAATATGAAAGCTCTATAGCTGGGGGTCTTAAATTACAGCATCTGTGATTACCAATTAAGGGAGATTTGTGTAAATTTAGCAAAACGGGAACGCCTCGTTGGCATATAAACCTAGTGAAAGAGCAAGACCTGATATGAAAATTATAGCCATGAGTCTTATATTACAACATTCCTTATCCAATTATAGACCATTTTTCATTTGGTTTTAGAAGGACGCCCATTGGCATATAAACCTAGTAAGGAGATCTTTATGCACCCCTATCCAAATTGGAAACCAGATTGATCAGTGTAAAGAAATGTAGTAGATGTAGCCATGGGTGTATATAAAAAACGCTCAACCCCTCTTTTCTTATTCATCAAGTGATTAGTTCGTAACACGGTCATTAGGTATTGGTATAATACAGGACAAACAAACATGGTTTTATAGCTCACTTCCAATTGTGAAACTTAGATAATAAGACAAAATGGCTAACTGAGGTCGTGTATTCTCAATAGGTGACTGCAAGAAACTATAGCTGGATTCATCCAGTACAAAGAGCACGCCACTTAACACTGAAAAAAGTCAATGTCATGTCATATAGTTCTAAATAAAAAGATCCAGTATGTTTAAACTATACAGCATTGTGCACTGCCCCTTTTCCATCCAAACGGGAACCGTGGTCCTGATTGCTTTTCCATTTAAAATGTTATAGGTTAATCAAAAGCATGCAGAACTGTAAGACCTAAATATGCTTCCACGCAAATTTTCTCCAGACCTGATTTTTGTCTGTGGTTACCAAATTAGCTGGGACATGAAAACTGTAAATAGCTATTACCCATCTTATTCATAAATAGTTGCTTTACAGTGTGAGTTTATGGTAATGTTTATTCCTAAAAGAAACCCCTTAAGGAGGAGTTCCTATCTAACCTCGGGATCTACAATAGGTTTTAATCTGTCCTACATAAATCGTGCAGATGGCTTTATTTTAACACTGGTTATTAATAGGTGCACACATTAAGGCCATAGCTACAGTGCACTACTACCAAATGCTTGTAATTTTATTTAACTTTGATGCCAAGCCCCCCAAAAATAATATGCTGTGCAATGAGTTAAAATCACAATCAGTATTTTTTGCAACACAACCTTCTACTGGCTTATGAAGGCTGCAGTTACATGTCAGACCATAACATGTGAATAAAGTCAGTTTATGGTTCCATTTTGTTCTTCTTCTCATTGTCGTCTGCTGGAGCCATGCTAGCCAAGTTTAACAAAACTATTAACCGAGAATACTTAACTCTGTCTGATAGTGTAAACCTTTATGTAGCAAAATCAGAACATCTCTTTGATTTTCATTAAATATTAATAGATGCAGCAACAGGGAGACCATTGCTGAAGTGCATGCATGGGGTATACAGCATCCTTCTCTGTCAAACGAATATTAATTTACTTGGTTGCTTTTAATTGTTAAAGACCACTTATTTTTTTACTATTATTACTGAAGTAATAATGCTTTGGAATGAAAAATATAATATTGCTGATATATTTTCCATTGAAAGAGCACTTGGCTATTATACATTGTTTTACTGCATTATACATTGTTTTACTGCATCCATTCCTTGTGTAAAAACAAAAAAAAAACAAAACAAAAAAAAAAACAGCTTTTTATTGTTAGATTGAAATTTTTTTCTAAACAGTTTATGTGCATACCTTAACCCAATTCAGAGAAATTTTCCTTTTTTCCTCCTGACTTTTAAGAGACAAAAATTCTTATATAAATCAATATCAAAAATGCAAAATGGCTCCACTTACTGTTGTGGACAAATATCTTTGTAAGATGACCCAGGCTTCATAGAGCTTTATTAACAGATCATTTGAACAGGGAAATGGTTAAATAATGTGGCTGGGGCACCCTGGCCAGTAATGAATCACATTTTGTTATTCTTCCTTCAGTAGCTATATAACTCAAATCCATTAGCACACTGCTCAAGTAATTTATCTTTAACCAATTAAAAGGCACATATCCTCCAACATCCATATTTGGTTTTTCTTTTCAATAATGCTCTAAGCAAATAGAAACACATTGTGATAAGGTATTGCTAAATTTTGTTATATTCAGCAACACACTGTTTATGTTAACAAACAGTGTGCCCTTGTATCCTTCAAAATATATTTTAAGAAGACTGATGAGTCATATGCTACTGCAATTGAATAATCTCCAGTCACCCTGTAGATTTTAAGAAACCTGTTCATTTCATTTGCATAACACCATTAAAAAGTGGGACTAATATAACAATTGGTCACCACAAAATCTGTATACATCCTCATCAGAAGAAAATACTTTCTTAGCCACTATAAACACAGAATGGCAAAAGTACATTTTGTCTTACAACAGATGTTTTGAAATAAAGTTAACACTGTTCATCAAGAGAACATTTAATGTCTACATATTTTATTAATAATTAGCAAACATCTTTTTTTTTGTTTGTTTTGTTTGTTTGTTAGTGTGTTTGTCATGCCTGAGATCAGGTTGTTCGGGAATTTAAGCCACATTCTAAACATACATAACTATTCTTGCTTGTTTATTAGAAAACAGCATCCCTCTAGGTTTTCTATAGTGAAATTAGTGCATGGCCCATATTGTAGGTGGGAAGGATTAAAAAAATAACTAATCAATAGATTTCTGGATGAGATCTGCAAATAAGATGTGTGCCTAACAGAGCCAGAGATAATATCATAGCTATGCATCTGATGCTTATAACAGTACTCTGTTGCTCATGACTATTTGTATAACTTTCATGGACAGTGTATGGAGGTTTCCATCATCATCATAGTAAACCAAGACCTTGCAGGCTTGTGTTCTCCAGTGCTTTTGGAAGCCCTTACACATGTCAGTAACCAAGCATATTCCATTTTACAGATTAAGTTTGATATTTAGTGACTATTTAAATAAAACTGAAGAATATTGAACACATAATCCTTTACAAAGGTATTTGATTGGCTATTGTGATGGAATTTAATAAAGGTGCTTCAAGTGGATAATATGGATATATGGAGTCATTTATTAATGTTGGACAGCTGAAGGCTGATTTGACCACTGTGTCAGTCTTTTAACAATATAGCCACCAATTTTACTTGGAAATAATTGTTTTTGCATCCCTGTCACCCAAACTGATTTAGCAGAAACATATGGCAAACTTTTCAAGTCTCTTTTTGCAAAGAGTCCCCTGACTTTGTCCATTTTGTGACATCCCTTGTGCTGTTTATGCCATCATTTGAATTCCATAAACATTGCCAGAATCAAAGAACAACCGAATCCCTTTATCTTTTAATGGCCAAAGCACTGCATTTTTGAAGCCTTTCTCAGTTAGGCCCACAAATTAATGTCCTGTGAACATTTTGTTGATTTTAGTGGTCAAAATCAGATCTCCCTTGTTTATGGGTGTTGACTTGGAGTGTTCAAAACAGCAGTTTTCAAACGCAGTTGTACACCCAGTTATTCATGCATGCATATTTTGAAAAACTGTTCCCAAATATGTTGCTGACTTTAAACATCCTTAATAGGCTAGTGCTTGCAATCAATGGATTTATTACCATTGTTACAAAACAATACAGCAAGCGAATCATTATCCGGCTATGTACATTTGTTAAACAAAGTATGTGATAAACGCAAACAGGATTTTGACTTTAGGAACAGTCATATTCAGTTATGAAGTGCCTAATTTGTTCTATATTTGCACATATGTGTAAATTAGTCTAACGATAAAACCTGTGATTCATATCAGAACCTTTTCATAATTCAGGTGATAAAATATTTGAACTGACTGTGGTGGTGGGGAAGGGGTGAAGTATAATGTAATGAAGTATGCTACTAGTTCCATTTATTTATTTTATTTTAACTTGAACATGTAATTCACGCATAAACGAATACTACTAATAGAATGTTTGTTAATGAATGCCTGTAGTTTATCTCACCGATTCTTAACAATTTCAAAAGCTAGCCATATGTGCTTTAAGTACAGTTACAAGGCAAAACTAAAATGCAGTTAATTAAATCTTATATAGCATGGTTCAATGTATGGAGATCAGTGTGAGCTGAGGAACTTCAGGATTGCTCAATGCTACAGACAAGTGATATGAATTGCACGTCTCTGTAGGACAGTTCTCGGTCTCTGTGAACACTCATGTTTTCTGATTAGCTCGAAGTGTGTAAACATGCATGATATTTTCATTAAACCTGGTTCAAATCGACAATAAATCTTCTAGAAGACGCTCCAGAACAAGAACTTTATTTGAAGGCTTGTCAGATTCAACTCCATTCCTGCATGCAACAAACAAAATATGTCAACTAACTGAAAAGGACTCTTACCTCTCTGCATTTGTCAAGAGCTAAGAAAGCGTAAACGTAAGAAAAACACAAACCCATTCATTTTTAGCAAAAAAAGGTGTAATTTCAATGGTAAACTTTGATTTGTGATAGGCCATATGGTATCAATTTTAAATATTGGCATTGAGAAAGGGCCAGCTTCCCGTTGGCCTCTCAAACCAAAAATCCATTTGGTTCTCTTCTTTCCAGCACCTCTTGTCAGTCAAGTATCGTTCCATTCTAGCAACGTGTAGATCTTTAAAAGAAAAAGAGCATTGCAATAAGCGTTACCTTTGGTTAGCAGAAGTATTGATGTCGAAGGACTGTTAAGAACATTCAGCCCCGACTTTTTAAGTAAACTCAGGTTACATGACATAGAGTTTATAATAGCTTGTAGTTTTTCCCCACCCAGTGAAGTTCCTTTCTACTCAAGTGAGGCACATTCGATGCACCTTTCGATAAAAGATTCGTCAAATCTGGTTTCAAGGTCCAAGAGGTGCAAAGAAAGCACATTCTTGCCAGCTCTTCCTTCTTCTCTCTAAGATTCGTCTTTGTGAGCTAACAGGTAAGATGAAGCAAGTAAAAACGGATTTTAACTTTGGAATTGCTCACATCCTGGGTTCAAGCGGAGAGGTAAAATTAATTGGCCAAAGCTTAACCTGATAGGGGGCTCCTCTATTGGTCAGCATGAACTATAACAGACTTTTTGTCTAGTAACAGATCGGATGCCTTCAAATAGTAAACAAAAGGTTTAAGGGTGGTGCAAGAGTTCTTTGAACAAAAGTTATATTGCACATTGCATGTGTTCTATAAAAGATCATAGGAACTTGGTTAGTGTAGTATAAGTTTGCTAAGTGTATAACACCTCTGAGCCGTTAAGAAAGAAACTTCAAACACGGGACAGAATGCGGGTGTTAGGTTAGAGAATGTATGTGAACATCATTTATAACCGTAGGAACTGTTGTTTACTTGAAGCACCTCCTAATTAAAGCCTGATCGTCACATCCTGCAACTCCAAACAAACTTACTTAAAAGTACTCATGAAGATTGTTTCCATATTTCTCTAGATTGACCTTATTTTTTTTAAATCTTTTTTTACATTTATTTATTTTTGTTCTAGGTGTTCCTTTTGCAGTAAATTCGCACTCATTTAAATATTTTCTTTTCTTGCTTATTTTATTATGCATGAAAAACAGATTTATGGTTGTGGAGATTTTAGCTGTCCTCAATTTTTAGCAATGTAAAGTCTTGCGAGCCTAGCAAGAATATATTGAATCATTGTTTAAACATTCTAGATAACTTGGTAATAACATTAATTTACAGAAAATGTAAAATCAGGCAGAGAACAATTTATGAAGTTGTAAACTGTGCAGGCCCAATACATTTTATTTTTCTGTTTTCTGAACGGTATATTTTTCCCGCTTAAAGATGTTACTTTTGGAACGCTTGCTATTTTCCATTTTTAACTGTAGTGAAATTGTACCTCTGTCCCCAAGCCAAGAGTTTGCAGCTCAAAGTTCTGGCTAAGGTTGTGTAATTCATTGGTTGATGTTAACAATTTTCCTACCAAAGCTGAGGATATTCCTGGTTTAAAGTACCCCCAACACACACACACACACACACACACACACACACACACACACACACATTGTCTGCCTAAAATGGTGTCTGGCCTATCATTTCCCAAGGCAGACAGACAGACTGACAGACCAGCTACAGTGCCCAGGCACCTGGTTTTAACAGAGCAACTGTTTTGCAGTAAATTTCTTGAACCTCAGAATGAGTTTTGCTTCCCTCCAGCGGAACTATATTTTTATCAACTGCTTCAAATGTTCACCAGTTCAAGCTGGAGGAACCTGAAGACCCTAAGAAGCCCTAATTTAATTGATTGTATCATAAATCACCAACCAGATTGAAGAATCAAAGTTTTCATTGCAGTAAATTGATACACATGAGGGTATGTTCACATTCAAGTTATCCATTGTACTATTCTGTATAGGTCCTATTTTTCTTTCAGTCTTTTGTCATTTAATATTCTTATTCTCCCAAGATAGTTAAAGCCATTCAAAAGATAACTAAAACTATTGGAATATATTTTAGAAACTTTCCTTTATAAGTAATATGGCTTTCCAACATATCTGTATATAGCACTCACATGAAGACTCCATATATGTGCCTGCATTTCAGCATTGATAAAACCTTGCAAGAGGACAAAGTATATATTTGCTCAGGTTATATTTCTAACATGTTCAGAGTATTTGTTAAAACAGACATTTATCACATGTCTGTAAACTGGAAATATAGCCCATTATTTGTAGTAATACAAACCTATAATTTTCACCAATGTTTAACACCCCATGTGAATTCCTAATTCAGATTTAAACAATAAGCAGTCATATGCTATAACATATAGTTCCCATACAAAGTTAAAAGAAAAATAAGTAATCCAAAAGCCCCCAAGGTCCACATAAGCTACATCATGATGTATTGAGGGCATTGACACCCTGTTAAATATTACCAGTGTGCACCCTTCTCATCTAATTAAAAATTAACTATCTGCTGCAGTAAATTCCTGCCTGGCAGATAGTCACTGTGCTAGATTTTGCCATGTGGATGAGCCTGAAAATCAGGCATTTTACAGTATACAACTAGACCAGGGATCCATAGAATATATAATCATGTGAAATAAGATTCCAGCACACAACTTGCTCCATCATCTCATTGTTTGATCCCAAGGAATGTGAAATTAGTTTACATGCACTTGCATAGTTCATGAAACAAACAAACACATGCACAGAGCAAATGAATATGAAGTTTCAAAACACCCGTTTCTGATTATATCATCCTAGTGTTCATGTAATATTTCATTGTTTTCCTTTTTAAATAATCTTTCTTAAAAAAGTGCTTTTTTTCAACATAATAGTAAAGGTTCCACTGTGCTGAGATGACACTATAATAAAACAAACAAAAAACAAAACAAAACCTTTATACACTCCAATTTCTTTCTACATTACCGCCCACAAATCTACTTTATTGATTATGTGATGGTGCAAGTATTTCAAAGTTTTGGTCAAAATAAGCTGATATAAGATCACAAACAGTAAAAAGCTGCAAAGCCCTTTGGTGTCCAAGGGCTGCACCTTTGTATTAAAACCAAGACCATCAGAAACTCATCAAATTGTTAATTTGAACCACTTTTAGCTGAAATGAAGAGTTTAATTGTAATCCAGTTTTCTAAGAGATGGAGCGTGGGTGTAAACCAAGCCCACCACAAAATCTCTCTATAGCAAAGTGCTGAACCCATGTTATCAGTTTCAGTCAGATCCAAAGCAGAAGACCTCAGAGCTCAGTGCAGCTTGCTGTAGCAATTCCTTCCATCAACAAAAAGACAGGAATACAAGTCTAGGTCCATCGTATTGTTGGCCATTTCCTTGGAATAATATAAATCTGTTGGATACATCGATTCTTTATGTATGTAGCATGTGCTCTACGAAGGATAACGGAGAAGAATACATCAAAATACGACAGGAGTGCAAGACTACTCGAAGTCTGCCAACTCTGAAAGTTTTGAGAATTCACTCAGGAAAAAATAGTTCATTTAAGAAATCTCTAAAAATGAGAAAATGTTGACGTATACTAGTCACGTGATCGCATAATTCAAGGCATTATTTTGGCATTTGGAAGAAAAGGGCCTTCTGTCCTCCGGGGCTGCGATTATCCAGTTACTAACAAGTATTTACAACACCAGGGTACAAAAAAACCCACAACAAATGTGATGAAGGCAGATTTTTGGCGACCAGTGACTTATGGCGAGAATCAATGCGGGTGTTTAGAAAGCCAGGAATAGTGGGGGTCGGATTTTTTTTTATTTGGAGGCAATTCAAAACTACTTCCGTTGATTGATCATTAATCTGGTGAGTTATTGCTGTTCTAAGCAAAGGTCATTTGAAGAAAGAGCTCTAATCCGTCATTTGAAGACACAAGGCAGTTATTTATTTTTTCTTTATTTTATCTGTGTGTTGCTTCTTTTGGAACTGGTTAAACTTTCATCTCTCTGAAATCATGTAATCTCTTCAAGAATCACGTTACTTTTTTGGCAGTCTTTAACAGAGTGCTGGTGTGTAGATGTGTTTTTATGCACGTCTTCCTTAACCTGATTTTAGAAAGATGTTCACTTAATAAACCGTTAGTATGTATCTACCTACCTACCTATCTATCTATCTATCTATCTATCTATCTATCTATCTATCTATCTATCTATCTATCTATCTATAGCTATATATGCCAGCTTGGTAAACCTTCGAAATAAAATAAAGATAATTCTGTTTATTACCTCGATTCACTACGAACTTGTTTTAACATGATAAATTATGCATGAGCCCATTGTTATAGACGTATCTCCAGTCACAATAAATTTCTTTCCTTTTCCTCTTTTCCCTCTTTCTTCTCGAAATTGCTTGTCCTGGCAAAGTACACTAACGTTGCTAAACTGTTGTATTTTGATGATTTAACCAAACATAAGTAAACTTTGCCTTTTTTCAACTTAAATGCAGTGCAGTGGAAGCTCAGGAGAGTCACCTCTCTCTTTGTTCTGCTCTGTCTCAGCGCAAGCCTTAAAGGTAGGGTTTATAGTTAATTTATTTCGTCACCTCGGCTTTTACTACACACCAAGTATCTTTAGCTAAAATCGGCAAAGAAGGATTAAAACGAAAGTCAAAACGAGGTAAGGGTCTGATGCGAAATGGACTGATGCCAACTCTGAGTGAGAGTGTGTGAAAGTAATAAAATATATAGCACCATAGGCCGCAGACGGAGAAAGGTCAGGGAAGCCTCTTTATGATTTATGTGTTTGGGATGTTGTCATAACTAAAGCAGGGGTGTGGATGGACGTTTTTATTGTAGAGAAATAAAATCGAAGTGCTGGCTGGAAAGCCTGCATTTCTAAACTATTCAGCATGCAGACAACCCTGAAGTAAAAACAGAGTAGTTATATTGTGAAATATTTTATGGTAGTCTTCGTACACCTCATAACCAAGCTTTTTTCTCCCTAAAGAACATTTTCGAACTCTACGATTCCTGTATGTTTCAAATTCGTTAGACGAATTTACACATCAGCCACATCTTAAATTATGCTAGGCACCTCTGACATAACTTGCTTAAAATGTTCGTTGTTTCCTTTCAGCAAATGCTGGTTGAAGAGCGACATTTAATAACCTACATTTTATGGATGTTATATTTAAGTTTTAGGCATTTTCAAACAGTGGTGTATTGCTGCTGTTTATTTTAACACCAACATCGATATACGTTGCTTTAATGAATGTAATCAAATCACACAACACATCCTTGGTACACTGGGTCAGAGCTTACATTTTCGTAATTAGTAATAACATAATGATGCGCACTCCCGACAAAAGAAAGTACAGAAAGTGCTATATCTTTATTTAATATTTTACAGAGGCGTTTGGAGTACACATTTCACAGCCTAAGTAGATTCTAAGAAACATTTTTTCTATTGTGTGGCTCTTCCCTGGGTCGGACTTTCCATCATAGGAAAACATTAGAAAAGTACATTTTTATTCCAGTTACATGTTAGGATGTCCCATCATTTGTAATAGGATACTTATTTTGATGGTTGACAAATCAATTAAATTATTACAAATATAATGATTTACTTTCCTAACATTACATTCACTTAAAAGAATAGTAAAGCTAATATCATCTTAAAGGTTCTTGACACTTTTTTTATACAGGTCGTTTACAAGGTATACCCTCTCAGTTTTTCCCCAAAGAGGTTGGGTGCACCTAATTCGATTTAGGCCACCTCTTTGATTGGATCTTTGTCATTTTTCTCTTGCAGTTTCCACTCTCCATCAAGACACATCGCTGTTTTACATCTGGTGGAATACACTGCTGATTTTTGGTGAGTTTTTGTTTACATATTAACTACAGGGCGATTGCTTGTCAAACCCTGGAACTTGCAGTCATTTGCATAGTAATCAAGTCAATAATCTCAAAATATGAACATTTTTCTCT